>NC_051170.1:82440270-83695270 GCF_013339725.1 Rhipicephalus microplus
TACGACTGCCATTCGGTCTTAGTATTTTAAAGGCCCCTCCAGATTCAGCTTACATGTAGATTTTGATGTCGCCAGAAAAAAAAAAGCTATAGAGGCAACGTGAAAGAGCAAAGTGAAAAAGGTCAAAACCTTCGCACACCGACCTTGTTTCTTTTTTTCTGACAGTGTTACATCAATATCTTAATTTAACAAAAACAATGAAACTATAAGTGGCTGTATTTGTTGTTGTTTTTTCAAGGCTGGTTACTAAATCAAAGCAAAATAATTAAATTGGTCTAAAAGAAACAACTAGCCGCAGCAGGAAAAAAGATAACATTACGTGGTGGTTGTGGTTTGAAGTTTATACAGAAGTATTTATTCATCACATAGAATGTTCCGTCACATAGATTATATCATCAATAAGGTAATTTATACGATCACATAGATTTCACTTTCTTAAAACAAAGGGAAGGGGGCAGAATTTTTTCACCTTTTAGTGTAAGCAAATGTGATTATTGGTGAAAAGCGAGAGATTGAATGGCATGAAAGAAGGCAGGCAAGCCAACCACATTTGTACCATCCGGTTTGCTACTTCAAATGGAGGAAATGGGAAAGAGAAAGAAAGATGGGAACAAAATAGGAAAGAAAAGAGAACTCGCCAAAAATAAGAACTAATTATATAGTGGGTGCCTACTTTTTGTCGTTTCATAAAAATTTACGGTTACATCGATGCTTATGTACGATTACTTTTCTTATATACTTTACTTACGAGCAGCCAAAGGAACAGTATTATCTACTAAAAAAAGGTAAAGAGCGCTCGCCTTTATACATACATCGTAAGCGAGACTCGAGCTATGCCAACAATGTTTTCTAGCGAAGCAAGATCAAGGTTATCTAAATATAAGATAGTGCATGTGCCTATATTCAAGCGGCTGCACAAACACGACACGCGTATTCAGACCCCACCAGCGTTTCATCGAGGCCAGCTTTATTTATTTATTTTTTAATGCTTTTGTCGTACCTTCGTGGGCCCCTCACAAAAAATGGACAGGATAAGCATTTTTGCGTCGGTCAACGACTCACTTTGCCTTGCCCCGGCGTCTCATGCGCCAACAGGTTCATTGAAGCATTGATTGATTTGTGGGGTTTAACGTCCCAAAACCACCATATGATTATGAGAGACGCCGTAGTGGAGGGCTCCGGAAATTTTGACCACCTGGGGTTCTTTAACGTGCACCCAAATCTGAGTACACGGGCCTACAACATTTCCGCCTCCATCGAAAATGCAGCCGCCGCAGCCGGGAATCGAACCCGCGACCTGCGGGTCAGCAGCCGAGTACCTTAGCCACTAGACCACCGCGGCGGGGCAGGTTCATTGAAGCAAGAAGAAGTAGTTTGGAAGATGTGGCTAAGTTGGGATGCGGCGAAACTTCAAAAGATTCCTCTTGTTTACACACACGCCTGACGTTACACGGTGCGGCAAGTGCGCCGAAGCGCGCTGCTTCATCCGACGCGCTGTATCCGCCCATTCCGCGAGACGAAGGAGCTGCTTGGGCGTCGTGCACGTTGCTGCACTCACTACTCCATTTCACAGTACAGACGACATCCATGGCAGTAAAGTAAACGCTTTCAAGGGGCGATTGCAAGCCTTTATGTGGGCTATAGCTGCTGCTTTGAGCATCTTTCTTACTTCCGCGTTTCTTCACGTGCTTCGCCTGTTCTTCCGATGTTGGTGTCCGCGACTATACTCAGCCTTGACAGTTCATTTTGATGATTTGTGGGGTTTAACGTCCCAAAACCACCATTTTGATTATGAGAGACGCCGTAGTGGAGGGCTCCGGAAATTTTGACCACCTGGGGTTCTTTAACGTGCACCCAAATCTGAGTACACGGGCCTACAACATTTCCGCCTCCATCGGAAATGCAGCCGCCGCAGTCGGGAATCGAACCCGCGACCTGCGGGTCAGCAGCCGAGTACCTTAGCCACTAGACCACCGCGGCGGGGCGACAGTTCATTTTGAGGAAAGCCTTGCCTGTGGGTGTTTGTCATTATGCACATTTACATGCCCTGCGGAAAATGTCATTGGTGTCAGCATACCGTGCATCATATTCCAGAAGCGCGGACTGCTGGGCGAGATTGCAACTCATTTTAACACCGTGGTGTGCGTAGAAGCGATAACACAGAGGAACAAGATGCGGCTGTGCTGTGTGCTGTTTGTTTGTGTTATCGATGGCACTGCCTTCATGGCAGATGTGAGAGAACATGACGAAACGTAGCGCATGTACATGGTGCCCTTGCAATAAGATCTTCCGTTCGCCTTCCACCAGTTGAAGCATATATAGGTTGTGTGTTTACGACTTTATTAGTCACCGCGGATTGAAAATTTTCTACTATAAGCCAACTTGTTAATAAACATTCAGAACGGTAAAGTTTGCGTTGAACTAAAGAAGCACCTCAAAAGTTGGTTGTTGATACTTTTACATAATATCTTGGCCAAGCAGTTCATTAAAAATAGATGAAGGACAGGCCGACCAATGCAACGGTAAAAATTTACACATTACAATAGTGTTGTTATTTCTTTTAAATAACTTCACATATTCTAACAGTGCAAGGTGCGGCAACACAGAACAGAATGATACGTAACACGTCAAGGTATGCAATCCTACATTCATATTCTGGTGCTTCTGCGTTTTCATGTCTTTTTGTTTGTTTTCAAGCCATGCTTCATATCGAGTTTTTCCCCTCATTATAACAACGTATTGCAGTAAACCATAGTTTTGTTCAGCTCATGCGAAGCTAAAGATTGGCTGAACAACTATTTAATATGCATTTTTCTTTGTTTCACCTCTGCTTGATAATTGCGTTAAGGCATTCCGAAAAAATTACTGAGCTTCATCACACACATACAGAAAAGTCGCGCACTCCTTGTCAGTTTTGCAGAAGACCACTTATTGCAATCAAATTTTGATGAAATTATTCAAAGTAATGCGGCGAAAAACAGTGTATATACGTGAAAGACACCTTTTTAAACACGTTTGAAGCGCTTTCGATAGGCCAGCGCCTAGGCTGAATTTCTGATGCAGACATGGAAACAAACGAAATAAAGACAAGGACAAAAAACACAATCGTATGTAATTTCACGGAAAAAAGCAACGAAAAGTAGCTCCCCTGAAAGCGCTAGGCATAGCCAAGTATAGTTTCAGTGGTGGGGCATCTATGACAGAGCCTCGCCATTCATTCATGCCATGTATTCACGTGGCACCGTCGGATGGTGCGTTTGGGAGCTGTATAACGTATGCACCAGACTCGACGACTAAAGTGTGAGCCGGGAGCCGTATCCAAACCATGAAACTTCTTGCCCTAACTGAACTCACTTCGAACTTGCCATGCTTTTCACCTTCTCAATAGTGGCCACTACAGTATACACAAAATACGGCACAGATAAGCCTTAGCGATTTCCCACTAAAACAACGCTTTTATTTTCTTTACCAACCAACAAACAAGATTGACGGAGTGAAGCATCATTCTTATGCTAAGTGGCTATGGTGTTGCACCACTGGAACTTCTTGGCAGCTGAGGAAGTGTGCACAGCGTTCGAATTCTGGCTCGCGTAATAGAAGTTAAAATTTGGAGCTTTCGCATGCTAATGCGGTTGCGCAAAAAAGGGCTCCTTTGAAATTGCCCATAATGAAGTCTTTAGAAGCATGTAAGTTGGAAGAACGTGCGGGAAAGTTTTGTGGCGTTTCCCGGTTACGCCGAAAATCTCTCCCTGCTCTTTCTGGCCATTTCCTGTGCTAGCTGTGAAGAGCTCATTCGGAGAATTCAAAATGCATTAATAAAAGTCAATTTGTGGGAATACCATTATTTTATATTCTTTTACTCTTAGTGAAAACAAGAAAAGGAGACTGAGAATTTGAGAAACAAAAGGGTGTCCTGGACACAAAGACGCACAGCTACATTTGCAATTTTATGACCCACATTTCAATTCTGTAACTACATGCTTCAACACCTATATCATGGAGAGTAGATTCTACAATAGCAGAATAATGTGCTTAGAGAATGCTGGCTCCTTGAAGTCGACACCCACATATGCAATAACGCAACTACGCAACAAAAGATGCAACGGCCTTATGGTACTAGGGAAATTATCGAAAGCAAATTTAAGCAAGGGTATTTATTGTGTAAGAACAATGGCCATAACACATTATACCGGTAGTCAACGAGCAATACGCGTAAGATATTATGTTAGAGTCAGTTTATATGCAGGACATGCGAGATGATGTTGGCGACAAGTGGCCTTAGCTTCGTAAGAGCAAGCACTAGAAATGCAACCAATACTGTCGTTTTGCGAATACGAAAAAAACGGCCTTTAGTTGTCAAGCCACAGAGTGACGAAATTATGAAAAAACGCAACGCTTTATCAGAGGTGGGCGAATGCAGATCGCTGAATAAATGATGCAATAGATGCTTGTCATAAATTAGAGCTCCAAAGCAATCGATGTTTTGTCTGTGTGTTGGCTTCGCTAATTCCAATGCCGCGTCATTTTATGTTTGTGGTCATCTTGACGAAATCTTCCTTCTTTACGGCCTTATTTGCCTAGGCAGTTCCTTGTTTCACAACAACTGATTGTCATAAGTTTCACATTGCAGGAACAACGTAACTTCTCGCTGAAATACGTTAAAAATTTAGAGTTAAGTGCTGGTATTATCCCAACAGTTTCGACGAGAATTCTCTTATGAAACGTGATTACACATCTGAAGACATTTAATATGCGTACTCAGAAATGAAGACTACAAGGCTTTCTTAAGTTAGGGCGATAGAAATTGGGCGATTCTCAAGCTTCACATTTAAGAGATAAAAGCGATAGCAATATGCTGTGCCTACAATGACTATTTCAACCCCTTAGCACACACTTTTTCATTGTATGATGTGACTTGTGAGGTATAAATTGTATATTAGTAAAACACGTTAAAGAACCCCAGGTGGTCGAAATTTCCGGAGCCCACCACTGCGGCGTCTCTCATAATCATATGGTGGTTTTGGGACGTTAAACCCCACATATCAATATTAGTAAAATGTAATCAATAAAGTTGACCCTGGCTTTTGTGACGGAAGTTTCAGCATACGGCTGCGTTCTGTGTGATGGGTTGCATTTATGTGCGTCAAATGTTTTAGAACTTGCTATGCACCCACTACGTCTTAAGAGGATATGCGCAGTAAACGGGTGAGTCTTTTGTAATGGGTGGCTGGCTTCAAACCACAATTCAGTTATGATCAACATTTTCGATAATTGGATAAATTTAAAGATTTAGAGCATTTAAGGTATTGCTGGATTAAACAGTGGTGTGTATCTTGCCAGTTAGAGGTCACTTATACCAGATTGCGCTGTACAGTTCCACAACTAAATTATCACCTTAACAAAGCTCGACTCAAGGCGTCACCACTGTGCATATTTTGCAACGAAATTGAAACAACTGATCATTTCTTTTTACTCTGTCGTCGTTACTCTTATCAGAGAAAAAGATTTTTAGTAGCCCCATTACAAAAGCTAGGAATACAAGTAAATGTACCAGTACTTTTATCAATTGGCGGCACTTCATTTGGTTATTGCCCCAGGGATATATGCTCCACTGTGTTTGACAACATCAATGCAACTAAAAGATTACCGTGCTAGTGAACCCTAACCTTTTCAGATCTTTAGTTTATAATTCGCAGTGATGTCTGCCACGAACAAGAGATGGTTTGACCGCTTGCTCGGCAAACATTTTTGTTTTTTGGCAGTATTATCTTATAACTGATTTTTTCAGATTACTTTATTTCATTTTAGTTTTATTTAAGTATCCTGCCCCCCAGTTCTTGGCCCATCCCCCCCCCTGTGGGTGAGTGCCATCTATCTGAGGTCATCAGCATCAGCATCACATGGTCTTAACACGATGGCAATGAACACCTATATAAAGCAATACTCCTGCGATATGGCATGTTTTGTGAAACCTGTAAAGAATACACGCGTGTTTGCAAAGCATGAAAGGTATTTTCACTCTATTTACATGCAGACGAAATTATTTTCACTGTGTTTTCAAGCAGACGCATGGATTTGTGGGAAAGTGCTTCTTAACACGAAAATGGCCTGGGTCGATCTCTACTTGCAGCCGGAAATTTTAATTATTTTAGTTGCGTCTTTCTAGATATTTTAGTCACTTCCCATGTGATTTTTCGCTGACAACCGATGGTACTGACACCGGAATTTCCGCTAAACTAGCTCTTCAAAAGTATCACGACAAAAGCATCACAAGTGTGCGAAACCTTCAAATGTATGCGCTGCAGTGCAAGTGTTATAATTTTATTGAAATGTAAATAAAATTCGAACTTGAAATTCGGCGCTGGAAGAGTTCAAGTGAGTCAAGTTATAGAACTACGCATGCCTGATGCTTGTGCATGAAGACCATTCATGGTATGGCAATCATACGTGTCGTATACTCTCGGCGAAAGCGTTTTCCATTGCCCGGTAATGTACGGCCATGTACAGCAGAAGTAGAAGATTGCACGTCCAAGACCGTCTACGAGGCCAAACGTATATATAGTTTGTTGCCTTATTGTGGAAATTTCATATTCACCTGGCATTATAGAACAGTTGCTCTGTAAATCATTTTTATTGGAGCCCGCTTGAGTGCACTCGTGAAAACGTAAAACTATCCATTCAGTACTAAGGTAGAACCAATTGATGTAGTATATATTTACTGAATATCTTGCGAGCATTACCTTGTGAACAAGTATCTATATCCGGGTTCTTGTAATGTCGCTTGATCACAGCCATTTAAACTGAAACTTCAACCATTAAATTGTAAAGAAAACATCAGGGCGAGCGAGCTGTCTTTTCCTTTTTTTCTAAACCATTCTTTTCTGAACCAGCCACTGTTCAGCCTTCAATATATATTGTTTCAAAATAAAACCTAGCTTCGCAATCAACTCAACAAACTCCAAATTGTAAGAGTTCCTTTACGACAAAAGCATAAAATATAGTCATACAAAGGGTTCTCCATCACATTGTTGAAAAAGCGGATGATTCGGGTTCAAAGCGAACCACGACAATGCACATAGAATGGTCAGTGAGGAATTGATCACCCGGAAATAAATTTTTGATAGTTAATGGATAATGTGTTTCGACGGACGTTGCTGCGGTCGTGCACTGGTGTAATTAGGATTTCGATTACTGGCGGTACCACGCGGCAAAGTGCGCAACAAAAGAAATAGAGAGGTTAAGGACAACTCACATTTTGTCCCAGTGCCGAAAACGTTAACTTTAGCTTGCTTGCAACATATTGAGTCACCGTTCAGAGGTACAGGTCTCGTCTCTTTATGATAGACAAATCCATATACAAAAAGTGAATACGACAGTACCCATATGCTCCCTGAGTTGTCTGAATGGGAAAGTACAACACTGTTTCGCTTTCGTATATTAAATCTTCTATCTTTTTGCAGAATATTATCTGAAAACATTTCCGCACTATGTTTAGATATTGAAACTATATTAATCTGCCATTTCAGGGAATTAAAAGGATGATTCACCGAAGGGCTCAATCAAGTGGCATAATCCGAGGTTCAGGAATGGTGACAAAAAACACGGCACGACGACGCACACATTCAAGCAGTAAAGGCCACATAGTTACATAAAAGTGCACAAAAGGTATGAAGACAATGGCACCGAAACTATTGGTTGAAAGATAGCACCAAAAATTTCTTTACTATCTGATAGTATATAAAAACTACGAGGAACAATGTGTGAGGCACAATGTGCGGCATGTGAAATAAACATGGTGCTAAACCTAAGCCAAAAGTGTGTCTTACCTCACTAAAAAGCACGAACATAAAACCAATAATTGTGAAAGGTTTCAGCGCAGCGTCGGATTGAAACCAGTGCTAAACACCGGGGTCGCAACGTGCAAATTTCGCTGGTAAACCATTTATACAGAGTGTTTGGGTGGTGATCATTATTATTTTTCTGAAACAGTTTCAGACCAGGCTGTGTGGTAGAACACCTGCTTTCCACGCTGAAGATCTGGGTTTGATTATCTACAGGAGTAAATTTTTTAATTATTTTGTTTTTAGCTTTCTCGACTTCTCGGTCATCGACAACACTGATGTTCTTCCCACAACCAGTGACGCCAACACCAAAATTCTTGCGTAACGAGCTGATTAACGCTATCGTGCTAAAGCTGGTGTAGCTTCTGAGCAGCCATGGTGCGCGAATGAGGTAAATAATTTAGCACATACAGATATCTGTACAGCGTCCAGATGTGCAGCAACTTCTGTGTGCGCTGTCACAGAAAGCAAATGAAACTAAGCTGCGCGCTGTGGTCGGGGCACGAGACAAAAGAGAAACAAAGTACAAACACTTCAAACGTAGTGGGTCGCTGAATTCTTTTTTTCGGAAGCTAGAGCCACTGCCGCATTACTTCCCTGTCAGTGAAACAAAGGCATGGACTCTGATGAAGTTAGCTTCGAACGTCGAAGACGCTGCTGAGCTGAAAGTCTCGGTTCCGCCGGGTGAGAGGAGATAAGCCTCCCCATATCATCCTCCTACGCCCCCAAACACCGCCCAAATCGTCTTTCCAAAACTACGCGTAATTAAAAAAACAACTATAAACGGACATAAAACGCCAAAAGTGTCTTAAACTGATGCACAATAAGGACATGTATTTGCCTGATAATAAGGCAGCTTTCGAGCGACAGCTTGTCGAGAGTGCGAACCCCCAATTGCGTGATGATGAAGATTTAACACTGAGATAGCTGAATAAGGCAAACGTTCAGGCAAATATTGGAGCTTGAAGATACCAACGCTTGTCAAAAAGTTTCTTTCAGTGACACCCCATCTTTAAAGGATTAGCCAACATAGCTGATAACCCAAAACTTGTCATATCAGGGTGCGTCTTTGATTGACGCACGAATACAAAAGGCTGCAGAAGATAATCTGCACAGACAAAAAATAAAAAATAAAAGTGGCTACAGAACCTTCATAGAAGTGCGTGAAAAGCTCAGCTATTTGCATATATGTGAATCAAGGCCTCTCAGTCGTACACCACCGCAGCGCAAAGCAAATACAATTCCACTTACTCGACTGACTGACGATGTGTATTGCTTCGGGTCTCCTGCTGAACTACCATAAACCAAACGGGGAAAGCTAATCCGCCACAATGATGGCAAACAGACGAGCTACCGAAATGAGAGGAGACCAAACACAATTAGGACCCCGCGATGGTTGCTTGTCCCGGACTTGCTGAGTGGTCACAAATGAGCTCGCCAATTACATACGCCGTTGCTAAGCAGGTTATGAGGAAGGTCCGTACATCAAATGGTTACGAAATATGGCCTGCGCATGCGCCTTTGTCGCTTCATGCTCCATTCTTGAAAAGTACACGTGGGAGATAAAGAAAAAAAAGTGCAGGGTGAATACTTGAATCAAGAACATTGGCTAACAATCAATTGAAGTAAATAAAGACACAAAGAACTAACACAGGTTTCTCCTGAACTGCTCTGAAGCTCGGTACTATACTGTAGGAATCGTGAAAAGTACCTGTTAATGATCCTGCAGATTCACTATACAAAATTTAAAAAATGTGGCGCTTGAATTACGAGATACGTGAGAAAGCGCGACTGCATCTTAAGATGCAGGTCTTCATTATCAACAGGTGAGTTTTCCACAAAGCGCTATGAACTTGTTTGGAAGATGAAAAAAAAATCTGCGGACCGTTAAGCTTCACCTCTATGAGTTAAACTAGATATCCTATCTGTAGTGTGTACTTCAACGCTTCATGTATGAAGTCTTTTCTAACTTGCTATGCATCCACTATGTGGACATAAGGGAATACGCGTAGTAATGTGTGTGCGTAGTAATGTTTTTGTAGAGGGTGACTGGCTTTCAACGAAAACGTCATTATTGTAGTAACTTGTTATGACACCCAAGGACAATGTACGCTTGTACCACGCATTAGCCCTGCAATGTTTCGCCTTGTATTGTGAAGCACGTATACAGATCACGTGTGTTTTTTAAAGCACGAAAGTTACTCACACTGCATTTCCAAGCAGAGGAAGTAAATTTAACTCTTTTAAAACGTAGACGCATGGTAATATGGTTGAAGAGTCACTTTCTACGCCAATCAGCCAGATTAGGTCCTCATTAGGACCCCTTATTATTTACTTTCTTTGCATCTTTCTCGATCCTTTAATAACGCGCAAGACGATTTTTTGCTCAGAACCACCGACGCCGACGTTTTGGTGGAATGGGCTCTTTAACGCTATCGCGTTAAAAATAACCTATCCACTCAATAACATTTCTTATATATTTCGGCTTGCTGACTTTGATTATCTCTGTATCATTTTTTCACGAGTAACCGCCTATTTCAGTTTCGCTACATTGCGCCTTATACCTACGAGAAAACATAGGTGCCACAAGATGACTATGCTATGTATCGCACATTAAAGCATTTTCCGCTCGGTTGTAAAGTGTTTGCTGTGTTTGGTTGCTGAGGTGAAAGTCGCGCTGGCAATCAAGGCCGTGAAGGTGAAATTTTTATTCAGGAGGAATTCTAGAGGTCCGCGTATACTCAGCAATGTCAGGTCATGTTAATAAACAGCAGATGGTTAAAAATTTCTTAGGTCCGTCGTGGCTGGTAATCCTATTCTGGTTTTGGCTTGTAAAATCTTAGATGTTAATGGTATTACATTAGAGTTTCACAACACCATGCACCATACGGGCTCTACGAACTAGTTGAAACCAGTAATAAATGCAAAAAAAAACACGTCACTGCACATATGGTTCATTGATTCAAGTTCAAATGGAGCAACGCTGACACGCATGCGAATCACTCTCGCCATTTCTAACGCTTCCCAAGAGTAATGAGAAAGCATGAGCAAGCAAGGTGAAAGTTCCGGAGACAAGAAAAGAGGACAGTACGGCGTACGCAGTTTAGAGGGGCACCAAAGAGGGTTCGTTATTTCTACGAAGCCAATACAAGTCGCAGTCACTCTTCCGAAGGTACGGCACCCATATACTGCTTCGATTACTCGGGGTGTCTTCTTCAGCCACCGAGCTCGTGCCGATCGGCTAACTCATCCGGTAATCTGATACTAAAGGCAACTTGGTGCGTCTGTAATCGAATAAGAGCGCAACCCCCGAGCCGTCGCAGTGGCTAGAAGCAGTGCAGCGTATGGAATATGATGACGGTACCGCCTGCACTATCACGCACGACTGTGATACTATGACGTGTGGGCAGGGTATGAAATGAGACACCAAGAAAGCGCCAATGATCCTATTGCCACATGACACCGTTGTGGTCATCGCCTGACAGAGTCTTAAGAGTGCCTTCTCCTTGCGATGAGGTAGAGAAAGGAATGCCTCTGGTGTGCGCGATACTGTAAGCACCACACATCTAAATCGCACTTTGCGCAAATAAGCTGAGAAGACAAGCCATGACACACTATATCGAAGTACCAATATGAATTCACTCGGCTAGACTTGCGTGTTCACTCAACTGGACGTGCAGATTAGGAGTGTGCATTGGCAGATATTAAATTCTTTCGTTTCAACGTGTTGAAAAAAAAAACAATTCATTAAAGCCTTTGCAATTCTCCACCCTTTTTCTTTTCTTGGACAATGTAATGCACATAATAACCGCATGCCAATTTTAAAAAGAAGCTAAAAAACTTGGGGAAGTCCAAAGCTTTGCGTTTAGGACTTAAGCGGGAAAGCGATCTTCTGCTCCGAGTGCGTTGTTCAAACACCTAGTGCATGAAACCTTTTCGAACTTGCTATGCACCCATTCAGTGGCCTTAGGGCAATAGACGCATTAGCGTGTGTGATTTTTGTATTGGGTGACCGGCTTTAAACCACAAAGGCATATATGATAATTACATCTATAACAGCAATATTCAGTGTTGTATTGTGGAGCATGTAAACAGAACTCGTGTGTTTGGGGAGCATGAAAGTTACTTTCACGGCATTTCGAAGCAAAAGAAAGTTCTTTCCACTGCATTCACAAGTAGGAGCATGGTAGTTCGGTATAACGAACGCTTGCCACGGCAACGACTTGAATTTCATCCACACTCGTACCCCAACGACCCGGGTTCAATTACCAATATGAACCATAATTTTCGTATTTGCATCATTTTTCATTTTTTGGGTCACGCGTGATGATTTTTCACTCACAATCAATGACGCGGATGCGGACACCTGAATTTTTGTGAAATGAGCTCTTTAACGCTATCGCGTTAAAAGATGATTCTCTCAGCACCACCCGTTCGAAATCAGATATTGTAATTAGTTTTTGAACCAATGCACAGGCACTGTTTACTGCCGGCGGCGTCCGAACTGACAATCCCGCGGGTGCACACGCAATACCCTCATTAGGGGATAACAGCTGATCCCCCGGCAAATGAGTGCTGCGATGGCGAAACTAACTTGTTTAGTATCGTCACGCACATAAGGTTTTGCCCTCACGGTGCTGGCTTTACACTGTTCATTTGCAGTTTTGCTTTGTTGTTCCTTTTTTTATGTCGACCCACACAAAGCTCCCGTGTGACGTTCCGTACGTTACGAGTAGCACAAATAAGAAAAGCGTTTATTAGGAAAATAAAAAATAAATAAAAAGTGATGCACTTTGCGAAAGAAGAAGAAAGCTTACGGATGTTTGCAAATATCAAATGACGCGTAATTAAAGCGCGTCGCTTCCCACTTGTTTTTCGGGCTAGAAACGCTTCAACATCTTAATACACGTAATAAAAGGTAAAGCAGGCAGGCACGTTATCAAGCAACATAAGCGTGCCTGTTCCGTTTAAAACTTGAAATTAACCCCCTTACCATTCTTAATCTATTTATGGGCATTTATTTTTCCAGTTTACTTATGCCTGTCCAAGTCTTCGTCAGTTTTTTCTTTACTTCTCACTCTTCTTTCCTCGTTCTCCCCGCCTATCTTCCCTTTTTCCGTCTCTTCCTTCCCCTCGAAACAGTGAGCAGGCGTTGTGCCCCCCCCCCCCCCAGGTGGCAGTTGCCAGCTTCATCTCTTTCTCTTTCCTTTGTGTCCTTCTTTATCCGTGTATGCAAATCAAATAAATGAATCAATATTAGCTAAAAAGGTTTTTGAAACGTGCAATCGAAGGATCCAGAGAAGGAAACACCATCGATAGAAAGTGCATGAGACCCACGCTTATTAGCAATTGATTTAGAAATTGAGGCAATCGCTGCGTAAGCACGAGGCCGTTTATTTTCTTGTGATTCCAACAGTCTCAAATTGTGGAGAAACTAGGCACATGACCTGCTCAGGTTAAAAAAAAATTATTTTTGCATTTCGGGCCTTTCTCGTGTCCTGTTCATATACACTGTAATATCTGGAAAAATAATGACGACATCGACTACAGTGTTTATTTCGAGAATATTTATTCCACTGAGCAAATGTTTTACAAACACATGAATCAAACGAAGCTAACTTGAGGAAACAAATTATACCGGCAACCCGGACACAACTTACAGTGTTACAGTCGGAAAATTTGTCTAGATACATGAGTACTCACTCACTCAAAAAAAAAAAAATAAGTTAGCTGCTGTTTAAAGCACGTTCAAATGTTCGGCCTTGTCGTGGGCGTCAAAAAACAACCACCGCCTCCAACTCCTCGTAGACGTGCGCTATTTTAGAATGCCATGAACAGAGTGGATGCCTAGAATAATGTGTGACTGTGTTGCACAGTAGTATTAGCATAATACGTTATAAATACAGGATAAAGTGATGAAGCATAGAAATTCGTATCATATATGAATGAGGAGGAAGATTTCTCTGTGTTTAATAAATTTACTGAATAAATCGAAAAGACGCGGGCCACTAAAGTTTGTTTTTTCAGAAAAGGTAACCAATCCCGAGGTTATTGATACGAATAGTTCACCCCTCCATGTTTATCGTGATAATCGTCAGAACAATTTTCAGGTATTGGAACATCGCCCCTAGACAAAAGTGAATACTTCAATATAAAATGATTCTATGAAGTTGCACAGTTTATTTAAAAAAGTCTAGATAGAGTTCATTCGTAAGACACTCTTTATTTTTTTGTTTGCTTTAAACGTAACTCAGTATAATTTACGTAAATGTGAGTTATATGGCAGAAAAATAGCACCTGTAGCCGCAAACTAAGCAGTACTATATGAAGAACGCAATGCGCCTCCTCCAGATAAAACAGCTCCTGCCCTCGGCAAAAGGTGTCACATCTAGAATACACCAAACTAGATGTGTGAACTGTTGTTCAGTATGCAAGAGCGTGCTACAGGTCACGCACAAGAAGGATTCAATAATTTTTCTTAAACATATTTCGTTGAGGGCGCCTCATCTGAAGAACAGACAACTGAACCAGTGGAGCCAACATATTATAACAAAATGCGCAACAGAATGGAACGCAAAGAAAGAAGAAACAAATTACGTCACTTTATGTATATGCGTGCGTGCATCTGTATGCGTGCGTGTATACAGCAAAATTTTAAAAATTATGAAGTGCGGTGGACCTGAGTGTTTGAATCCTACCCCAAACCACGCCCCCACCCACCCCCTGGCTTTGCTACTGCCCGTTGACGAATCGCCAAGTTTTCAATGCTCGTTTTGCACATTATACACTGACGTTGCATTAAAACTTCCTTGCTCTTACAACGGGTAATAGCCAACGATAGCCGCAATCAGCCATAATCAGCCAACTTGTTAAACATGGTCCATCACTATATGTGCTCCTCATAAGCATGCGCTGCAGCAGTGTAACGCCAAGAAAACCTATGGCGCAGTGACCTTACTTCTAAGCTGGATGTTGTTCAAGTAAATTTCGTAATATTTAGGTTTACATTATACTAACATTATATAGGTATCTTATTTTATTGTACAGGATGAGTTATATTATTTTATATATAACCTTACTACCAGCACAATTTCATTGGAAGCTAAATTAGGCCTACCATCTCTAGCATCTCGTAAAAAAATCTCTTGATTAACTTTGTGTAATAAGTTCCATCATGCGTCTCTTCAATATGACTTCGTTTGCAAGCCTCGTTACTTGTCACACCACATGGACCGTCGCTACTAAGCATTATTTCAAACAGAGAATACCAACACTTTTCGTCATTCATTTTTCCCCTTAATGTCGCGGCGTTTTCGATAACATTGTCGCTATCAATGATAAACTCTCGCAAAACTGCATGTCACATTGTTTACGTAGGAACCATTTACATGTAATATTTATCAGTCTGGTGTGATGTTCATATTAGCTAACTTTTCATAAATAAGAAATATTATCATGTCCGCTTGTTTCTTCTTATTATACCACTTAAATTTATTTGCCGGAATAGTCAACTAGCTAGATTATATATATGAATAATATTATTAGATGTTTCACGACGCAACTGTAATACTTTCTTGATGTATGTTATAAATAAATAAATTGAAATATATTATGTGATAACTATATTAACAAATAAATAAATAAAGAGAGAAATAAATAAATCGGATCGAGCACTGGCTGACTTGAGCCAGTGGTATAGAGCCGACTCTAACAAAAAATTCACCAACATCGGTCAACATTAGCAGGTCATATAACGTACTGAGAAAATCCGAAAAAATACGGTACTTGATTTCTGCCGGAAATTATTGTCGACGTCATACGCCATAAAACAATGCGAGCATGAGAGCTGCAGTAACACACTGTAATAAAAAACAACAACAAGAAATTGGTGTTTACGGAAGCTATGTCACTGACCAGCGTCCGAGTACGCGCCATCCGACTTCTGGTGCACTTAACCCGAGACACACCAGCGTTGAAGAAGAGGGGTGGCAGCAGTGGTTACGAGCTTGGCCTGGGGGCTCCCGAAGGACATCGTTCCGTTGTCTTATCTTTTCGGCCACCCGCATAGGCTCTCCCCTTACTGGGATCACATTTATGGAGGACATAAACCACGCCGAAGGTTTGTCTCTAGTACTCTCCACGGTGGCAAAGTACATAAGGGGAAATAAACGACGAGAATCGATATGGCGTCAAAAGGAACAACCCGCTTTGCCCATGGTGTAAGCACGCGTATCTTGCCCGCAGAGTCACGATGCAGGACAGGAGGTTAGCACTAAATGTTGCCTCTGGTTTTTCCCTAGAACGTGGAGATAAGAAACGGACAAACGAGAATGCGCGCCACCCTGATTATAAGCTGACAGGGCCTTGGAAGCCATTAAAACAAAATCGTCCAGTCCCTTCGCAAGGAATCACTGAGCATGGCACACGGACTCTTTCAGAAACATGGCGTACGCTTGGCTAAATTTCCTTTCTCGAACTGGAATGATTTGGAGTTAGGTTAATAATTTTTTTTGCTACCGAACTGCTTTCTCCTAATTAGTCTTAACATTGTAAAATATATGCCTTATTTCGTCGGTCTATGCCACCATTGACCATGCACGGTCAGCTGCAACGGTTAGTGCAGCCCTCCAACGTGGCGCCACCTACGGTAGCAGGAAGGGCAGAAAGATTAAACTTGTCTTGCCCTTTGGGCGCAACCATTCGATCATTATGTTTTGAAGACGATAGTCTTCCTTGGGGACCTTCGACGCAAAAATTTTTGTCTGTCTGTCTGTCTGTCTGTCTGTACATTCATCTGTTTGTGTGTTCAGGTAAAGCAGTTAACAATTTAGAACACTAGGTGCTCTACTATTTCACCCTTAATGACACCTTAAAAGGTACCGCAGTGACCGGCCGATACCCCAAACGGCCGACCCCATCCGAAGTGCCCACCAATAATGCTCAAGTTTCAGCGTGCATACTTGTGCGATTTCCAATTACAACGCAATTATTGCGCAAATCTGAGGCACCATAACAAGACAACACGTCAATATTTTGTATGTATATCTTTTAGTATACAAGGCATACACAAGCAATTCTAAGAACCGTAGCGTTTATCACGCTGCGCTGACCATGCAATGCTTGTACAAAATGCAATTGTTTCCAACGCTTTGCAAAGACGACACGGTGGTGGCACCTACCCGTCACCTTGCGTTCTACACCTTATCACCTCCGAGACGGAGCTCACGCCGCGCGCGCGCTTCGTTTTCCCAGATAACTGCCAGATGGCGGTCATGTCTCACGTGTGACGTGACTTGCCGTGCTCGTTCACCTCTGCTGCACGCTCGATGCACTCTAACGCAGCACCTCCAGAATACGATTCACCAATTTTCTTGCGCAGAACATCAAATAAGCGTTTTGTTCACTCTCTTCAGACTCAAGACTATCGTCTTTCGACGACATTTGCCGTGTAACATGCAGATGCGGGGCCAATTTTTTTGTTTGTTTTCAAGGAATGAGGCCAAGTGGGAAAAGCGATGTTTTTCAGAAAGTGTAGTTTTTGTAGTTTTTGTATGTGTTAAATGCGCGATTGATCACCTGTAATTTCGCTGCATAAAGCTTTTATTTATGCCATTTCTTTCGAAAGATACAAGCAAACATGTTAGGCCACCCAACCCCCTGCGAAACCAAAACTGAAAGTGCTAGGTTTGTGTGCAACATAAAATTAGCTTGCTATGTAATATATTTTCTTGGTAATTTAGCAGCCATAGGAAGGAAAAACATGGCATATAGCTCTAAAAGCATTGTAACACATCGTTTTTTATCATACAATCATGAACTTCTCACTGGGTGAATGCGTAAAGAGTCACATGTGCTGTCCGAGCTCAAAATATGTGAGTTCGTAATTCATTAAATATGCTTTCTTTGAGAAAGTGTGTTGCTTCAACAATAGAAGCAGAAGCATATTTGATGATTCTAGGCAAGTTTTAATCAAGCCTGGTTACTACACTGGAGCGTGTCTGACATATAATCAGCACCGTAGCGCGAAAGCGCCCCTTCGTGGCACTGGTGTTGCAAAGCAAGCTAGAAAAATTATTCAGGGTTGCTGCTCAAGAAAAGGCACACTGTAGTAAGGACCATGACGGAACAGCCAACAAATAGTGCAAATATTTCTAATTTTAGTGATCCTGATCACTTCACCGGTTTCAGTTTTTTTCCTGATTTTTTCGAAACCTGTATATTTCTCGTATTTTTTCGTAAACGAACACTTCTAAGTTTTTTCCTAATAAGCTTCATTCATTAAAACTGGGCACACTTACTTATCACTTTAATGTTTAGAAAAAAATATTTACAGCATGTACAGAACACAAAGGCTTCATACCATTCCAGTAACAGGGCACGTAAACTTCGGCACATGTATATTTCACGACTAACATCACTACGTTACAGTGAAGACATTTGCTCTAATATACATGACAATGTTGGCATATATGTACACAAAAACTCAATGCAATATAATGATACAATGGTATAACGATACAATAAATGCAATGAAACACGCGTGCAGTGAAGCCCAATAAGCGAAACTGGGCCACATGATTTAGTATAGCTGCCTGTTATACAAAGGTACCCATCTTTCAAGTGCATACTTTTTCGATTATTTATTTGCTATGTTTTTATTTTTCATGAGATATCGTTTGTAATGGTTCATTGCACAAGCTTTGTTTATGTCCCAGCAAAACAGAATTTTGTTCAATGAGCGAAACTGAGTTTGGAGTGTTTGCGCAAGGCATACTTTTAAGCAATTTTTATTTATGAAAAATCAACCAAAATATGACTTGCTTTTTGAGGCTCGCTTGCGCCTAAAAAGATGTGATTTATATTGTAGAATGAAATATATTGTGATTATTGTTTTTTTAATTTTGGCACTTGGCCTCATACTTTTGGCTTCATGAATGGAATTGTCTCTACAGCATTCTTCGTAGATTGATTCGTTCCGTTGTTTTTGTACTTGTATGACATTCCTGCATTCCCCAAATCTCCCAACAGTCTCGGTAGGAAGGTTGTTAGAGGGATGAATGAACGAACGGACCGAAAGGAGGGTTGCTTGAGTGAGTGAGTGGTAGGCATGCACCTAGTGGAGCCACTCACTTATCGACGCAGTCTTATTTACCTGGTTCAACTTTAATAGATAGATAGATAGATAGATAGATAGATAGATAGATAGATAGATAGATAGATAGATAGATAGATAGATAGATAGATAGATAGATAGATAGATAGATAGATAGATAGAAGATAGATAGATAGATAGATAGATAGATAGATAGATAGATAGATAGATAGATAGATAGATAGATAGATAGATAGATAGACAGACAGACAGACAGACAGACAGACAGACAGACAGACAGACAGACAGATAGATAGATAGATAGATAGATAGACAGACAGACAGACAGACAGGCAGATAGATAGATAGATAGATAGATAGATAGATAGATAGATAGATAGATAGATAGATAGATAGATAGATAGATAGATAGATAGATAGATAGATAGAATGGTACTGAAACTCAAATGAAGAATACTGGTAAATGAAGGTGGCAAAGACATGTGTTTCGGTGCCTTCTGGGCGACTATTGTGCAAGCGCTGCCAGCTGGAAAGTTCAAGTTTCAGGCTATCACAAAATAACTACATAGGTTGCAAACAAGCCAGAAATTTAGGAAATATATTTTAAAGATCTAAGTATATTGCCGTCTGACACCCCCATATTCGTTACAGTTTGTTTTCAGTTTGCAGAAATCATTAAAAATACTATACATGTGCTCCTTCTGTGGCACGAACAACTCGACTTTCTTTATGGGCCTTCACCTCGACATTCAAGATAAGTGATGGGAGGGCGTCTACTGCATTTTCAGTAAGTTCTCAGAGATGTACGTTGAAGTTTTGAAAAAGTATGCGTGGTGAGCAATGCATGGAGCAGATAAGCACATGGACAAAAGAAGATTATTCGCAAACGAGTCTCAATTTAATATTAAAAAAGTAACGTATGGCTGACAAGTAATCTCCGCATATACTTTTTTTGGGGTTTGTTATAAGATGCGCTCAAAATTAGAGAAAAGAAATATAGCAGGTTGACGCCATTCGCTTTTTCCGGCTGGTAATGGAGCATGAAAAAAAGTTTCTGTGCACACTGTCATAAACGCTTACATTTAAAAAATAAAATCTTTCTATAAAGTACAAAAACTGCAGTGGCGTATAATAAACATACACATAGCGTCATGTCATATCATTTAGCGGAACTCACTTATTTTTCAATGGCAACAATGCGTTTCTTTGACGTTTTGTATGTTTTAAAAGAGTCACAGCTTTGCCGCAAAGGCGAAGCATTAAGGCGATAGCAACAAAGTGGAAGGTCACGCGCAGAATGCAAAGCAGATTAAAACGTGTCCCGCGTTTCTCACGCACAAATGACGCACAAAACGTACTCACAGGTAAAGATGCACGCAAATAAGCGTCTCAGTTGTTTCTTCGCTGTGTCTGAAAAGCACGCGCTCTTCACAAACGGAGACTGCAATGATTGCAGTGAACCTTTCTGTCGCCCAGGTAACTACAACAGAATCGTTCCAGGTAATGCCCTAGGCCAGGCAAGACATATGATGTGGCGACGCGCGCTCATTGCGCCATCTTGCTGGTAATGCTGAAAAGCACGATAATTCCCCCCGAGATGCCGATCAGCAGCGGTAAGTGGTACATATAAATAGCTTGCGTTGAACGCGTAAAGGCATTCTCCTTGGTGTCTGGATTATTTTCCTTCTTGCGTGTATGTATATATATATATATATATATATATATTGGAGGAGCGTTTGTCGCCGGATCCGGGAATAATAGGAGAATAAAAGGAGTTTGACTCACAAGTGAAAAGATTTTTTTACTAAGTAAAAAATCTTTTCACTTGTGAGTCAAACTCCTTTTATTCTCCTATATATATATATATATATATATACATATATATATATATATATATATATAAATATATATACGTACACATATGCGGTAAGTGACGGTCACACCAGCAGCAAAATCCAGCAAAGAGAGTTCATATAGCTGCTATCGCAATAATACGTAAGGCTAAGTCATCAAACTAGCAGCGATGTGCAACACAGGAACGAAGCGACGAGGGAAGAAACTTCGCACTGATTTTATACGTGTCAAATTATTGGTTTTGGTAGTGTCCAGCTGCCACTGGGCATCCCAGAGTCAGCGCAGCCGCAACCGCAAGCAATGAGCTATGCTGCCGTAGCCCGACGCCATACTTCTCTTCGCGTACAGTTCGAAACGCCACTCCACTGCCAGGCGCCACCACCACCCACGTTCACATCAAAGTGCCCGCCAGCCACCCAGTTGTACAGGCCAAGGTTAATGCTTGGCGCGCCGCCGAGCCCTACCAACATCCCCTACCGCTGCTTATGGCGCGAGATTGGACTGCGTGGCTCTGCCGAAAACGCACCGCGTCCGCAGCACGGCAGTCGTCCAAGTGAAATCACCGTCTATCTGCAAGGAGTGCAGTGGACCGGCCGACGACATTCCCGATCACTATAGCCAAATCGCTACACCTCATCTCATCGCAGGGAGTATGCCGGCCTTTCCTGTGGCCGATCACCGAGCGCGCTTACCCGAATCACTAAGGGCAGCAGCCGATGGAGGTGCGGTTGCTGCACAAGTGAACTTCGATCGTAGTACTGCAACTGTTCGAGATCCTACGCTGACGGTGACGACGACGCAGCTACGAAATATTAGGAGCACGTCGGAAGCAGGACAGAGTCTTGAAGTACAAACTTCGCGTCCTGAAGATGACTTCACGCCCCGTGGAAGCAGCGGAGCAAACGATCACGCTGAGACACGGGCCCTGCCCAAAAGCAGTACGGCCGAGGTAGCCCAATTTCTCGTCGAAACGTCATCCTGCGTCACGGTGCCCCCGAGGTCCTCATGACCGGCGGAGACATGGTACTTACTGCTGGCTTAACTCTGGCAATCATGGTATACCACCAGACAAGACACCTTTGACAACAGCGTACCTCCCACAGATCAGTAGCCTCACCGAGCAGCTAAAGAACTGCCGATATGTTGAGCGTGTACGCCGACGTCGAACATAAGTCGTGGGATGTCATCCTTTCGTACCTAACCTTCTCACTCAACACGGTCATGCAAGAAACGACGCAAACGACCCCGTACAAGCTGGTCTATATACGGATCCCGGAAACCATGTTAGCAAAAGTTTCTGACCAAGAAAGGTTCCATGTCGCCATCCACCTTGAGCGTGACGAAGAAGCTCGACAGCTTGTCCGTCTGCGCATCCACAGCAAGCAAAAGACCGACAATCGTCGTTACAGCCTTCAGAGACGCTTCGTAGATAATCAGCCTGATGACCGTGTCTGAGTCTTGATGTCAATACGCCGATGCAGACTTAATGAGAAGCTCACTCTGTGATGCTTAAAAACGTAAAGGGCACTTCAATATCTCGGCACTCTCGACTATACGAGGTTGTAACACTACGAATTCTGAGTGGCGTGTGGCACTCTCCGAGATCGTGCATTTCGTGCACCCACAGGCTTTTTAGGTGCGTTATAAAACCTAAGGACTCTAGTTTTTATTCAGGTAAAAATTGCGCTGAAATAGAAAGGACACCACAAAGAAGGAACACTTAAACAGATCGAGCGCAATGCGCTCGATCTGTTTAAGTGTTCCTTCTTTGTGGTGTCCTTTCTATTTCAGCGCAATTTTTACCTGAATAGAATGAACCAACTAGCCCCTCAAGACGTCCTCTAGTTTTTGCTTCTGTGATTATTTTCATCTGTATTGCATTCAATTGTTCGATTTCGTGTTCCGTATTAGGTACCAAAGCGATGCTTTTTCAGAGGAAGGTATTGGTACGCGTGTTACCTTGGTGTGTTCACACGCAAAGATGTTGGCGACGCTGCGTGCAGACCGCGCCTCAGGGTTCGAGAAGCTTCGTGAATGTAGCAGATCGTTTTTTTAACATTGAGCGCATGATGCGAACAGTCACGATTATTCCAAAGCTTGCGCGACAACCAGCGGTAAGGCTAGAAAATTCGACGCATGTTGTGTAAAAGACGACGCGTCCCAAGGATGATGAGTTTTTTCGACGGCCGTAGCCTGACCTATGCTTGAGTGTGAACGTTTCCTGTAGTTTGACTTTCCGACTCCGGGCCACAAGTTCGGCCAATAGAGTTCCGTCCGAAACAAGCCGACTGTTACGTTCATCCACATCACGTCCATGTGAAAATATATTTATAGGTATTTATTTAGCTTATTTTGGTAATCACTTTGTTAATTGTTTTATGACAACAAATATTTGCAGGAAGTCCACTTGCAGTCTTTGCGTTCGATACTTCATGTATATAAGCATTTGTTACCTCTGTAAGCTCGCACACTGGTTATTCTAAACTGGCCATCTTTTTTCATTTCATTTCATTTCATTTCATTTTATTTCAAGTTCTCTTATTACATGAAAATACACAACACTGGTTTTCTTTTCGTTCACTAGTTTAGTTGCCTTTCTCTCCATCTTGGTGCTACAAAAGTGCGATACGATTGAAAGGACAGCTGCATTGATTTTAAATAAGTTGTGAAGTTCTGATATGATGCTGCCGGATATGTTATTTCCTGTATCAAAAATACTCACACACGTCTGTCGTTCGCCTATAGGTGCGCTGTAAACCATATGCACTCGGGAAAACGTTCCATCTCGTAGCGGAAGCCTTCTAGTCTCGCAATTTCGATATACGATGCAGGTCTCGCTTTCCAAAAAAAGTTGAATAAACTCGTAAACATTTATAGCGCTAGCACACGAACATTTATTGGCAAATATATAACTTTACGATATCCGCAATTGGCTATAAACAGGGGTACGATGGAGACCATTCTCATTGGGAGAAATTCGGAGTTTACGACAATCTGCTGACGTAAAAGCGAACATCCTCGGCAGGCCAGCGCTAGAAGCACTCAATCCAGCCATTATTTCAGCCTGCTTAAGCATGCACATCTCACAAAGTGTCATTGATGTGCTTGACAAAAAATGTGCACCAGTAAAAAATAGAAAGTACTGAAGAATACCTCACAAGTCCACACAGTGGAGGTCAGCGTTTTGAACAATTTTATTCGAACGTAGTTTGGGACTGACTTAATAAAGTGGGTATTGCTGCATTAGAAAATTTATTTTTAATTTATGGCGTAGTTCTTCTATACCTGTTACTTCTCGCTTGTGCTCAGCTTGATAAATGGAACTCGTAAAAGCAGCACTTTCGTCACTGCAAGAACTTGTTTGTTTTTACTTACAAACAACACCATCACCATTTCATGTCAATGTTAGCACAAAAAGATAGGTAGGAAATTCGGGATAAATCAGAAGCCTCAAATATAATTCCCCGATAGAGAATAATAACGCCATATGACGAAATCAATCATGGTAAGTGGCCGAAGCTGGCGAAGGGAAAATAATCAGTAAACTCTAACTCTCCCGTTAAACGTTAGCACATTACATCGTTAGATAACGTCAGACTGTGCGTAGAATGCACAAGTCAACTTTATTCTTCTTCTTGTTCGTTTGTCTTTCGGTTCTTCGTTTGTTATTTTCATTTCCTAGTTGTCATGGCGGCTAGGCTGCGAAGCCCCTTCATTATTACGGCTTTATGGTCAGTGAAATGAAGCGAGAGAGGTTCTTGTATTGGCTGCAGTGGGAGGTTTGAAAACATTCTATCAAATTTCTATCAAAACATTCTATTCAATTATCTATCAATGGCAGCGCAGAGTGAAGAAAGAAGTACGAGAGGGAGAGAGAGAGAAGAGGCGTGCAGTATGTCATGTGCCATGTACAGCGTTGTGCGAATATTTAGAAAGAAACATAATCATAATGGCACAAGTCGGTTTGAACGGGTTTTCTTAATAGAGAATAGGTTGTCGAATACTGTGCCAAAATAATACTGGCACTTACTTCTGTGATTTGAGCGAGGAAACATGGGCTCTTCACTATGCTTATTTCACAAATTTCACATTGCGCTTAATCCAGCATGGCTTCGGCCCTTCTACCTTAACATTTGTTCGTTGTCACTCCTTTTTGTGTTGGTCATATGAAAATTCAGTATCAAAAAGCCCCGTCTCAAACTTCTTTTTTTTTATCACTCCGTAAGGTGAGAAGTTTCTTGCTGCACTTTCATAATGTCCCTATACTCGCATGCGGCGCTGAGCTAATGCAGGAACTTCTTCATATATTTCAAACGAATCGGTCAAAAAAAAAAAATGGACCATCTCTCCCGAAGTGAACCATAATGGGCTGCGAAGTAGCAGCGGTTCACACGCCCCTAACCCGGTTGAAACGTATGTCGATGCTGGTGCTGGAAGAATGGTTTAAAACGAAACTCTGTGTAGCCTTTACTCGAGTAAACGATTCTTTCAAGCGCAAAGACACGGGAGCCGGGTTGCGTTTTGTGTAAGTTTCATGGCAGATAAACTAGCCAAAATAGTGTTTCCACTCGATGTGAGCTTGAATGTTGCGAGTGGCGGAGAGAGTGAAGCGAGAGAAATGACACGCGGCAAGTGGCGACAGGCTAGATAGAGAGTGAAGTCAACGCGCGCGCACTTCGATGGAAGGCGTTACCTTCTTGGCACCGCCCCAACACCTGTGGCCAGGGGAGCGCTGTGCGGACGGAAAGACAGCATTACACAGGCTAGTCAAAAAGGTGCTTTGCAGCTAATAAATCGGCAGTATGACTTTGGGGAAACGGGTGCATGTACTGGCTGTGGTCGCCCAGGCTCCATGACACTGTCAGTCGCATCGGCGGCGTGCATTAGATTACTACCCGTCCCATAGCGGAAAGAGAAATGCATCTCATGCCTTGCGGTGAAGAATAGGAAATAAAGGCATCGCAAAGGACAAAGGAGCCGGGTGGCTCAAGAGCATAAAGCAGATGAGCTTCTTAGTTGCAGGGTGACGCCTGGCGAGCCAAGCAAGAACCAAAATGGTGCACTTTGAAATGCTTGTTTAAAATTATGTTTATACCGAAATCATCTTTCAAGATTGAGTGTATGCATCAATAAAACTGCTTGCATACATTGTTCTCATGTTTTGCGGGAAAAAATGCATATATTTTCGAATGTGCCAGAGGCATAATATCTAATTTTCTATAATAAACACACGTACAAAGGCCAGTATGTTTCGTCTAGCTTAACAAACAACATTTGCTGAATATATTCTGGAAACTGTCTGCGCAAGCGTTCCGAGTAAAACTTCTAAAAAGTAGTGCTCGAGACATAACACCCTTTCATCATTATTTCAGCCCCCGTTCAACAACCATTCACGTGTCGTTGAATTAAACCAACGTTTCGTGTGTTGGTCTCCAAAGAGGATAGGAGGGATTACCAACCACTGGCAAAAAAAGAAAAAAGGGAGGACAATTTATTCGATGTTGATTTCCTTTCAAGCCAACCGCGTAACGGAAGAGCAATTCCTTTTTTATACACAGAATTTCACCTCAGCCTTCCCGATGCAGCATCAATTTTTTTCTGACGCTGTTCTCGCAATATTTCCAGTTCGCCGTGGGCCTCAGGGACCGTGTTGCACCCGAAGGGGGACGAAGAACAAGAGAGTGAGCGAGAGGGGAAGAAGCAACACAATTTTCCCATAGCCCAAGAATGCCGTCATCGATCAGCCCCATCACTCATCACCCAATTTTTCCGCCGTCCAATTTCGTGTTGCGCTCTTGTTCAAGACCACGCACCGTGGAGTGAGTAAACCGCTATGTGAGAGTCCTTCTGCAGACTATGGTCACCGGAGATTAACTTACGGGTGGACAAGCATTGGCTCGAACTGTGCTGTGCGTATTTGTAAATGTCCGTAACATACTCGTCTTGCCGCACTCTCTAAAATGTTTCCAGTGTCATCGTCTGAAGTGTTAGGGCATTAGGTCTGGCGAAAAAGTACATAGCCATCATCGGTAGCTTATAACAGTGCACGTCAACAAAAAAGACGAAATGAACACGTCATCATAGTCATCGTCACCATCGTCATCAGCCACACTGCGTCGCGCCAACTGCAAGGGCAAAGGCCTCACCGGTGTTTCACCAATCAACCAAGTTGTGTGCTTATGAGGATACGTTAGGCCAGTAAATTCTTGATACCATGCACCCCGACTGGGCTAGAAGAGCACACGACCACGGCCGCGTTAGAGGAGCGGTGCGTGTGCGTGTGTAGCTCCTCTAGCCCAGCCGTGTATGTACCCACCTAACTCTATGCCCACCTGACAAAGTTGCCTTCTCTTGGAATCAAATATATTAATATTAATGACTGGCGGTTATCCTATCTACGTGTTCCATGCACAGTCCATACCCATTCCTTTTTCTTTAATTAAAGGGATGTAAGTTGATGTTGGTGCACGAATTAGGCGCCGGCTATCCCTTATCCTTTAGTTATGTACTGAGATGTCCTTAAAAGCTGTTTATTCACTGACCCTCTTCACTCTCTTCTTGTTCCTTAATGTTAAACCTCACATCTTCCTTTGCATTCCTCGCCGCGCTTTCCTCGAGTTATGTTGGACCATATTTGAAAGTCTCCAGGTTTCAGTTTCACTGGTAAATACTAGTACGGGTGAGATGCAGCTTTAGTGTACATTCCTCTTGCAGAATGGTGGTGAGCTACCATTCGTCGTAGTTAACCACCAGAATACCGGCCAAACTTGCTCTACCATATTGTTATTATAGTAACGCCAGTCTCATGGTTCGGCTCCACAATCACTACCTGTCCTATAAGTGAACGTATATTCCTATAACTTGCAATGCCTCGCTACGTATCGTAAAACATGGTTCTCTTTCTACACTGTTTCACATTAGTGTAGTTCAATGCGTTTATTTTCCAGTCTTACCATTCTGCTTTTCCTGTCCAATTCAGTAATGATCAAATGAAACCTATCCCCTTTGCTACTCATGAATGCAATGCCATTAGCAAATCCTAGGTATTTAGGGTACTATCCAAACTTGTATTTCTCCTTCTACCCGATTTGTAGTCCTCAAAACCTTTCTTTAAGTGCCTGATGAATTGAATGGGGTCATCATGTCTTGCTTCCTCGTACCCTTGAACATTGATATTTTGCTCCTATTTTCGTGGAGGACTTTGGTGGCCGTGGAGCTGTTATAGAATCCACACAGTATTTTGGCATTTGGTTTGTTGACGTCCGGATTCCACAGTTCTCGCATGATTGCTGCTATGTTCGACCGAACCAATTGCCTCGTCGTAATCTATGAGGACGGGGGTTGGTGATATCCTACGTATTTCTTTATCACCTGGTTGATAATGTTTATATTGTTTATTCTTGAGCATGAGTCCGTACAAAATGCTACTTGGTTTTTGGCTGAATTGATTCTAATGTCGTTATGATTTTATTATATATTGCCTTTGTAAATATATTCTAGGCAAAGAACAGCAAGCTGATCAGCTTGTAATATTTAAAGGTACATAACGTCCACTGTTTACATATTAGGACGATGATAGCATTATTCCAAGATTCTGGTGCTTTCACCTTTAAGAGACATTTTGTGTACAAGATGAACAGTCTTGTTACTATAACCTATTGACCATCTTTCAAACAATCTGGTCCTCACGAGTGGTTGCCTCTTCAACTCTTAGGTTTTCTTTGCTTTCCCTGTTGTTACTGGCGGATTGTCCGGTTCTTTTGGAGAATGGCTACTTCTTACATTATTCTCCTGGTTTTCGTGATGACAGTACAGATCTTTGTAAAATTCCTCACTTGCAATAATATTCACCTGGACTCACTGAGACTCAGTCTAACGGCTGGATACGAGTCGGAGTGCCTCTGAGTGAGTCGATTCGTGAGTCAGGTTGCCGACCTATAACAGTGACTGCTTGCGAATAATATCACAGCTCACCTGTTTACGAAACCCCGCGAAGTGTGCCACTCACCATCCCCGCTGGGGCCATTAGTGCTTCTAGCGGCATCGGTGCACCGAAGGACGCTCTCCGGCAATTTAAAAGCACCGCACGTATCCCGCCTTCTCCCTGTTGCCACCCAAGCACGGTAAGGATATTTACTTGAGCCCCGCTACCACGCTAACGCTACGCTAAAACTGTCTATTGATTATATTAGGTTTCAGACATCAAATGCAACGCTGTAGAAGTTATGCAAAAAGTAAGGCTAGCAAAACGGGCGTCCGCGCGTTCATCTGTGCGTCCGTCCCTGCGTTCGTCCACGCATCCGCTTCTGCGTCCGTCCATGTGTCCATCCGTCCGTGCAGCCATTCATGCGTCCGTCCATGCATCTGTCTATGTGTCCGTTCGTCCATCTATTCAACACTTCAAGTACCAGCATCTCGCATTTTTTCATCATATATTCCCCATATAGAAGCACCGCCATCAAGCACGCATTCCAAGTACTGAACGAGAGGAGGCACGCGTACACTTTCTCATAAGTTGGGCTTCGTGTCTACTTCCCACCTTTAACAACCTCGAGTTCATGGTATATACTAGTTCACTGTATTCATGGCACTGCGGCCCAATGCTCACTAAACCTTTCTAAAACCAAGGAGGTTACGCCCAGCGAGCATAACGTAGCAACCCTTTCTTGTCAGATAGTGCTCAATGTACATGCCAATGGCTGCTAAGGGAGAATGAGAGACAGGAGAATTCGGCTTTTAGTTAACCCGCACGCTGCGAACTTTTTATTGTTCAACAACGCACAGAAGAAATCTCCATTCGGCACCACCTTGGAGGTCATAATGTAAGACTCGTTACACAGTACGACGACTACTACTACTACGAGAGACGAACCGGTGCCGCTTTAAGGAGCTTCGCCCATAGAATGCCGCTAGTGGGCTCGGGCGTCGGGCTTGTTCGGTTATGTCATGCGCACGTGACCTCTAAGTCGAATGCCGGAGAGGGTAGGCAAGAGATTTGTCCTGTGAAGGCTACGCGGAAGAGCGGCAGAGATTTGAAGCTCACCTCATCCTCATTGCGCGCCGCTTAAAAAAAATCTGTTTCCTTATCTCGTAATGAACCGATTAAAAAAGAATTTGTAGCAAAATGCTCCTCATCGGACACACAACAGCTTCCGTGGTATAACTAAAATTTGTTATTGGGCCCGGTGAGTATCTAAATATATCTTAGTATCTAAATATATTCAAGCGTCTCACTGTTTAACAACAAAAAAATCTGTTTTTCACGGTAAGAACATTGAAGTGTTTGTTGTTACATGTGATCTATAACACAAAAACGTGGCAGGTGATTTAGGAAACAGTATCAGAGATCAGTAAGGAATTATCCGTAAGCGCATGTTCGTTGGTAAAGAATAAAAAGAACTGTGAAGGTTGCTTAAAAAACTCATCAGATTTTTTTAATTGTTATCTGCAAGTAGATGCCCACTCAGTGTTTAGTGATGGCACTCAGCAAAGTAACTCTACGTCTTGCGTACAAATGGAGAAATATTTGACTCAGAAGGAGAATAAGCACAAACGTGCTTGCAGACATGCAAGAGTCGTCATGATGTTTAGATCAGGGTTCATATACCTTCATTTTACTGTCGCACTACCACAAGTGCAATAAACAAAAATGACACACATACACACACGCAGACATTCTCTCTCTCTCTCTCTCTCTCTCTATATATATATATATATATATATATATATATATATATATATATATATATAGATATATATATATATATATATATATTCATACGAGAAATATTGCTTGGGGATTTCACATCTTCTCATCTAGCATTTTCTTATGATTCATTTTTTTTAAATTTGACCTGAATTCCCCGGAGCGCATTCCCAAAATAACGAGGACTTAGGCGAAAACCTCCCGTCAGGCTAGATTCCGCAAATGAGAACAAAAATATGCTGATATACCACACCAGCGCGTACGGGAGAACCAAGAACAAGCGCGTAATATATTACGCCTGCCTGCGTGAAGTATGCGTGATATTTTTGTTTCTTCTAGGAGCGCCAAATGATGCGCCCTGAATTTTCTGACGACCGGCGGGCCCATAAAACTCATTCCTAGTTTTGTTTCTTCCCTGGGCGGCCATTCATTTCACTTCTGAGATGAAATCTGCGATTGCCTTTTTCGAAGAAGAATAAGTTCGCAGTGCGTGGGTCCGGCGGCACGATCGCGATGACACCAACTCACCACACGCCTCTATCCTTTGTGCAGCTATTAGTCATGGCCTGCTGCTCCTGCGGTGCTATCACCAATGCTTCCGCGGCAATGACTGCTACCCGAGCTCACCGCTTCGGCAACATCATGGCTGGTCCATCGTCGTCCTTCTGGAAGGCTTCGTCGGCACGTCTTGTCGGCGATTCCATGCGTGTTCGTCCTTGGAACCCCCCATCCGGCCCCCGGCCTCTGCTCGACGACTATGCTGGTGAGCGGCTATGCCACCCAATGACCACGTCCGCAGGGCACAGCCTTGCATCTGACGCCGTGCATCAACAATGGTGCCTGGCTCCCGCTGCCTTGCCTGTGCGGCCCCCCACGGTGCTGCGCATGCTTCGTCCGGGACCACGCGCTCTCGCCATTCCCACACGTGACTGCACCTATATAAATCGCCGTGACATCATCGCTGCTTTCAGTGGGTCCGGCGGCACGATCGCGATGACACCAACTCACCACACGCCTCTATCCTTTGTGCAGGTAACAAACCGCTTTTCCTTATTCACTAAACCCACGCGTTACCGTGGTCTTTTAGTGCTGCCGGGCCCACATGCAGCGTTTGCCATTCTTTGCGACTGTGTGAATATCATCATGAGTCTCCTGCAACTGTCTGGCGATGTCGAACTAAACCCAGGGCCTGCCACTCGTGCCTCTGCCGGTGACGACCATTCAGATGTGTTAGCAGCCTTGCGCGAACTAAAAACAGGCCAATCAGCACTACTTAGCGAAATCAAAGGTATCCGAGATAAACAGGCTGATAACGATAAAATGCTGAAAGACATAAAAGAGAGACTTACGAAAATTGAAGGGGAGTGCCAATCGCTGACGGCGATCAAAGCTGACGTGAAGAGTGTGCATGCACTCGCAGAGGCAAACGCGCATCAGATTGAGCAGCTGACTGCACGCACTGATGACGCCGAAGATAGAGCGCGGCGAAATAACTTAGTGTTCTACGGGATAGATGATGAGTCTAACGAAAGTTGGACAAAATCTGAGGAAAAGATTATCAGGTTTTCAAGCGAGCACCTCAAATTAACTATTGCTCCGAAAGACATAGAACGCGCACACAGACTCGGTACCTTTTCGCCGAATAAAACTAGACCAGTTCTAGTAAAATTCACCCATTTCAAAGATAAGGAAAAGGTACTAACTGCTAGTAGAAATCACAAGCATCCCAATGTTAACATTGTGCAAGATTTTTCACCAGCCACACGCCTAGCCCGTAAAAAACTGGTCGAGTTCAAAAAAACTCAAACTTTTCCCAGCAGCCTTCGTCATAACAAACTTGTAGCAGAGAAGAACACCTACGTGTATGACCCGGTTAATCAACAAGTCGTTCTTCGCACGCCGTAGCAGTTAGCTAGTGGTTGCCCTTACGGTCCCAAGGACTATTTATCGTTTCTTTTTACTAATATCAGGAGCGTACTACCAAAGCGGGATATCTTGTCCTGTTTAATTGACTCTTCAGATTCTAACGTTATAGTGCTAACCGAAACGTGGTTAAACTCGTCTGTCATCAGCGGTGAAATATTCCCTTCTTATCCAGATTTCAATATTTTTCGTACCGACCGAGATGACAGGCGAGGTGGTGGCGTGCTCATTGCTACTCACCGTGACCTTGGCTGCTATCGTATCAATATACCAACCTCACTCGAAATGGTGTTTGTGTGCTGTAAAGCCATTCAACCCCACGTAGTCTTAGGTGCATGCTATCGCCCACCTGATTCCGACAGTACATTTATACCAATGTTTCATGACGCGCTACAATCACTAAAGATTCATTTCCCTAATGCACCAGTTGTCCTATTCGGCGACTTTAATTTTCCGAACATAGATTGGTCTGACCTCGTCCTTGTCACATCGAAACAAAACATTGAAAGCAACTTCGTCGATACATGTTTAACATTCGCTTTAACTCAAATTGTTAATGCAGCAACGAGGCAATCTAAACACACAGCCAATATACTTGATCTAGTACTAACAACCCATCCTGATAGAATCACTTCGCTTTCGTACCTCGACGAAATCAGTGACCATAAGGTCATTCATGGCACATTCCAATGTAGGCTGAAGCGCCCAGACAAAACAAGGAAAAAGCTTACCTTATACGATAAGGGTGATTATAATAATTTCAATAAAGAACTAACAAAATTCTGTCAGTTTGTAGTTAAAGATTTTAACAAACGATCTGTCACTGAAAATTGGTTAATGTTTAAATCTAAAATGCATGAGCTTATTAGTACTTACATTCCAACAATTACGATTGGTGAACGTAGCACATCCCGCTGGTTTAATCCTGAACTCAAGAGGCTCAAAAACAAAAAGAAACGACAATTTCGCGCCGCAAAAAACAGCAACAATCCTGTGGCGTGGCAAAAATACCAGACTACCACGAAACTATTCTGCTCTGCCATCGATAAAGCGAAGCGGCTGTTTAATAATACCACCTTGCCCAACTTACTCCGCACTAACCCAAAACAATTTTGGAGAGTGATTAACCCGCGAAACGAAAACAAATGCATATCAATAATGGATCCAACTGGACAGCCTATCGCGAATAATGCAGTAGCAGAACTAAACCATACCTTTTCTTCCGTTTTCACCAGAGAACCGATTGAAAACCTCCCTGATGTCTCCCCCCACAACTACCCTACCATGCCGGACGTCATTTTTTCACCTCAGGGCATCCAGAAAATTATCGAGTCGTTAAAACTTACATCATCCTGCGGCATCGATGGTATAAATGCTAAGGTGCTCAAAAACACCAAAGAAATCACCAGTGTCATTCTTTCCTATATTTTTCAGCAATCACTCTCATCCGGCATCGTTCCTCACGACTGGAAAGTGGGTAAGATCGTTCCGGTTCCTAAGCCTGGTTCATCTAGTTACCGGCCAATTTCCTTAACCAGCGTCTGTTCAAAAATAATGGAACATATAATTCATTCACAAATCGCTAACTTCCTTACCTCAGTTAAATTTTTTCACCCTAACCAACATGGATTCCAAAGGGGACTCTCATGCGATACTCAGCTTGCACTATTCATCCATGACTTAAGCGCTAGTGTAGACCTTAACATACCAGTTGACGCCCTTTTTATTGACTTTGAGAAAGCCTTTGACAAAGTTCCCCACAACCGCCTACTACTAAACTCTCCCAATTAAGCCTTAACCAACTTGTCTACAATTGGATTCAGGACTTCCTCACTAACCGTCAGCAATTTGTTGAAGCTAACGATACGCCCTCTTCCCTTTCCAACGTAATCTCCGGTGTGCCACAAGGTACAGTTCTAGGACCCCTCCTCTTCTTAATTTACATCAATGATTTACCCGATAACATTTCATCTAACATCCGCCTCTTTGCCGAGGACTGTGTAATCTACCGACCTATTACTAACGTTTCAGATACAATTACTCTCCAGCAGGACCTACTAAAGCTGGACGAGTGGTGTCGCAAATGGCTCATGGTATTAAATACTAATAAAACTGCACTTATTTCATTTCACAGACGCCAAAACTTACCCACCACTAACTATAATATTAATGGCTCCATAGTTTCTTCCCTAAGTTCCATTAAATATCTCGGTGTTAACATTTCACAGAATCTAAACTGGTCTTTTCACGTAAGTAAAATAGTTAACAATGCTAACAGAGCTCTCGGTTACCTTCGTCGTAACTTGCATCTTGCCCCTCCATCAGTCAAATTACTAGCCTACAAAACACTAATTCGCCCAAAACTAGAGTACGCATCCGCCATTTGGGACCCATTCCAAATGAACCTAAGTAAGTCCATCGAACTAATTCAAAACCGAGCAGTTAGATTCATCTACTCAGATTACTCGTATCATACCAGTGTTACCACCCTTAAAAGAATAGCAGATCTACCTAACCTTGACCTACGCCGTAAGGTTTCCAGACTATCCTTGTATCACAAAATGTATCATACGTTTCATTACAACTGTCCCATTCAATCAGCTCATCGTACTTCAGCCCGCACAAGCCACCACAAGGCCGTGTACCGACCTCCTGCATGTACCACAGCCCACCATCACTCCTTCTTCGCTCAAGCAGCCAGGGACTGGAACGATCTTCCCCCAAGTGTCATCCATCATAGCAACACGGATAGATTTAAAAATGCCATAGAATCATTGTTTTATTAACTCTATATTGTTTGCCCACACCCTCATGTAAAGCCCCCTGTTGGGTGGCCTTTGAGGTATATTAAATAAATAAATAAATAAATAAAAAGTGTGAGAAGCCGCTGAACTCGAATTCATGAAGCATGTGCGCCATCGTTGCATTGTAGTTGTGTATGGATAAGGTAGGCAAACAAAGAGCTGAAGCCGTGTTTCGATTTGTCTATTCATTCTAGGCAACCTATAAGGGTACATTTATTTTTCCTTATCCCATTGCTTTTTTTTCCTTGTTCTTAATTTCACTAAATAGCGCAAAAATTGTTATGACTTAGTAAGGATAAACAAAGGATTTGAAAAAAAAAAGACTTTTTTGATGCCGCCTTATCGAATTTTCAGTTGGCACTCTAGCTTCGGCCGTTCACGCCTACTCGAGCGATCGAAAGTGATTGTTGCAAATGACACATGCTGTGCCTCCTGCTTTTCTATGAGCCAAAACTCACAGGGTATCTTAAGCCTTCGTCTCAGCCGACTCGAAGGCGAAAGCCATCATTTCTCTTCTAAGCAGATGTGCTAAGCCTCTTGCGCCCCGCTCCGAAGGCTTTTTGCAACAAACGAAATTTTGCATTGGCTCAGAGGTCGGAGTTATTGCAAGCCTCCTGCACATCATTCTGTTCTGCACATGCCTCCATAATGGGCCCACCTTTCAACGAGCAATGAGGTCACGTGATGACGTAATCATGTGACAACATAGTAACGTAGGGATCATTACATAAATATTGGCGATGTGTGACGTCATGGTTAAGTGATCACGTGATTTTCTGCATCTCTCGCGTTGACGCAAATGACGTGGGACGCCGGTCAACGTTCTAGTTTGATGACACATCTAAGACTTTCGCTCTAATAAGTCTATTGCAACGTTTGTTTTTAAGCGGAGCTGCGTGTGGCTAGACAAAACCAGCATTCGTTCATGCAGCGTATGCAGAACTCATAGCATGTTTGTGTCGTAAAGATTCAGGACATCCCATTTCATGCTTAGATATTGTCAGAACACACAGTAGTGATCCACACCGAAGAGGCCTGTAATGGCAGAGTAAAAAAACTTTGTTTCCTATAGGCTGCCTTTTTAAGCACGCTATGCTGTTGAGTGAGTGAGTGAGTGAAACAAATTTATTCGGTCCACAATAGACGCGAGTAAACGCTGGTAAAACAAAAATTGAGATAATTTCAGGCGGCGTATTTGTAAATTTGAGTGAGCATCACAGGTGCCCACCACAAGCTCAAGTACACGTGCAGCGGCAGTTCTTAATTCTCGTGGTGTTGTTGTGAGTGTACGAACTGCTATGTTTTTTTTACAATTAGCCTGCTTTAATGACGGCCTACTCTCGGGTAGATGGCAACTGTGTCTTTCTATGCGCGTATACCTAACCCGTGTACGGTGTTTGCAACTCCCACTGCTATATATGGTGATGCAAACCATTGTTACCAGTACCCAATTAAGTTCTGCGTTTTCCTGAACACCTCATGCAATATTTCGTACGAGTAGTTTTTTCTAAGCTACATATGCATATAGACACAGAATTAACAAAATTAGTCAAACGTTGATTTTTGTCATGCTCGGTGTGGAGGAGAACGGTGCCGTAGGTGCTTCATTATTTCTCTATATATAACCACATGTCTTTAGTTACTTGTTATTCAGGGTCATTTGATGCCTCTATATATAGTGGGCTACTTCTAACAGATGAGAGAAGCCGTAAATGTCGCAGCTAATGAAATAAAATACGCAAAGACACCGGCAGATACACCACATGCAGGCGAAGGCATTACAAAAAAAAAAACGTTTTCTACTTAGTATTTAAATATATGCCCCTTTTCTTTCTTTCACTTCCAAACTAAATACTGATTCAGTGATTGAAAATCTAACCAGCATCGTCGAGTTTAGCAGATCCTCGTACAACTTCGGCTTTGTAATTTTACTGAGCACACCTACTTCCGTACCAGCAAAAGGGATGAAGAAACGTGGTCTGGTTCGTGAAAAGAAAGGAACCTACCATGAAAAGAAAAGTTGCACCATTTAGAGCGCAAAACAAGAAGCATATTTCTCCCAACGAGTAAAAAAAATATGTATGTCTGATGAAACACTATTTCTAGCGCTAACATGGCAATGGCGTTAAGCTTATGGCTGCTCGCCAGCTGCGGCAGCAGCGACTGCCGGGAAAAACGGGCCACTTTTCTCGAACCGCCCTGTTTCTTCTGCTCTCTCTGGCGAAGTTTTGAATCCAAACATTCTTTGCATACCCTATGGCGTTAGCCGCACGTGTTGTGCAGTTAAACTCGCTGGCCTTTCGTTACCGCCTTTTGTGTACTGCCAAGCCTTTTATTTTTCTACTGCTTCACCCCGGTAAAGTATCAGCATTCTAAATGCAACAGGAGTATGAAAAGTGCTACTAAGTTCGGTACTATGAGCGTTGTTTAGGCTGAAGAAGCGAAGTAAAACGACCGTGTGAAGCAAGCACGTGCGCAATACAAAGCGAGGCGAACGGTGACAGGTATCTGCAAGGGAAAACAGGTCTCGCCACCTATGAATATGGATACTGAAAGGAGGCACCTTCGTCGTATTCACATGATGATGAGTTTTCACGTATCAGGTGCACAACATAATAGTGGGTCTCCCCGTAGTGACCGATTTCCGAGTCATTTTTGACGGGCTGCGGTGTTTCGAAGTGCATCTACATCTAGTTACACACGTGTTTCTGTTTTCCATAGTCATTCCACTCCACATCATCCCACGTACCACCAAAAAGTGGCCGTCATGACGGGCAAGTCGCATCACCTCCACGCGCCTAGCGGTGTGACACCGTAAACGAAGCAACCACAGCGGGTGCCAGTACACTTTCAAGCTGCATGCCGCGAATGTTTGGAAGAGTTACGCATAACTATTTAAATAACTCAGACGAGTAAGAGCCCCACAGAAGTCACAGCAGGCAGAAAGCAAATATAGAGAAATTTACCGGACTTACGTCACGCAAATGCGGTGGCGCTGTCTTGGTAGGCAAAAGACGCTCTGTCTACCGCAGTTTCTGCTGGGTTTTAAATGGTACATGTGGTGTTCTCAGTCAAGCAACGAGAAAAAAAAATGTATGGTGGCGAGCTGCGTCATGGTTGGATGTGAGTTGCGTCTCACAACTTAGTTTTGTTTGTCGGAGCACATCGCAGCCCTCAGCGCTTATGGCGGAAGTTACGTGCGGACGTCGCTATAATTTTACACATAATGTTGACATCGGCCTACCTGTGTTTACAAACATGGAATGAATCTATAGTCGCGAAGGTAATCGTTCACGTAAGAAAACAAGGTCTACTATAGGAACCAGAAAAAGTGGTTGACCCAGCTTGTCTGTGTTCTGATGGACATGAAGGGCGTCGACTGCCAGATTGCACCGTTTTCATAGCACCGAAAACTTGTTTACTTGGCATGTGATGACAACATTAAAATTCTCACCTCGACTGCATAAGGGGCGTCATGCCTTGTCTATGAAAGATGCGGAATCAGTCACGAGTGCACATGTGTGCGGGAACACGCACCTGCTTAGCGTTTGCGCCCATGAAGACTTTTTAAAGAGGCGCTCACATGCGCATACACAGTAAAAGTGATTCGAAAGAGAAAGAAAGTGCATTTGGAGCCGCATAACATACAAGTACAGGTGTAGGTTCCCGCTTCCCCGAGACGTTTCTTAGCTTTAGCTAAATATGTGCCATAGATGTTCATAATTGATATGTGGGGTTTAACGTCCCAAAACCACCATATGATTATGAGAGATGCCGTAGTGGAGGGCTCCGGAAATTTCGACCACCTGGGGTTCTTTAACGTGCACCCAAATCTGAGCACACCGGCCTACAGCATTTCCGCCTCCATCGGAATATCGATGTTCATTTTGTGGATAAAAGTCCACATTGAGTTTCTTGTGAAACTGTTTGGAATTTATACGTACATAATTGCATGGGCACAACTATGCAGAATTGACATATGGCATTACTGCTGACGAAGAAAAAGCGCATGCCCCGCCACGTTGGTGTAGTGGCTAAGGTACTCGGCTGCTGACCCGCTGGTCACGGGATCAAATCCCGGCTGTGGCGGCTGCATTTCCGATGGAGGCGGTAATGTTGTAGGCCCGTGTACTCAGACTTGGGTGCACGTTGAAGAATCCCAGGTGGTCGAAATTTCCAGAGCCCTCCACTACGGCGTCTCTCATAATCATATGGTGGTTTTGGGACGTTAAACCCCACAAATCAATCAAGAAAACGCGCACAACGAATATAACTGCATATTTTGAATGAAAAAGTTTTCACTGATCCCTATGTAGTGCCGAGCCAAAAAGAACCTTTTTGGTTGAAGATAAAGTGGTCCTAATATGAGGTTCCAACCCGGGAGCAACGTGTTTCTGAAGTCGTATATAGATAACCGCAGTGTGAGGACAAATCAGTGGAAAACTCAAAGCACAGGTGCACATAAAACAGCTTTGGTTCGTATACAAGCGCCCGACGCAACACGTTAATGAAAAGACCTTTTAGAACCAAGCCCTTACTGACCAGCGCAAAAAACCTCATTGGTTCCGTGTTCAAAACCCCAACCTCAAGTTTTTTTCTGTGTGATTTGGAAAACTCTTTCTGAGAAGTTCCTATATGCGTGATTGTCAATGTAGCGTCGTGAAGGAGGGGTCGAGTATTTTCCTTTTCATGAAGCTCACACTTCCAAGAAGGCTTGCGCAGAACTAGTTTTGGAAACGATAATTGTTGGGCAAAATAGCGTGTGTAGTCATTATATATAGAATAAGCTATAATAACTACCCTTGCGTCTCGACCAGAGATCAAAGGCAAGCTTATTCTTCGGCGCAAACTGCATCTCTCAATCACTTCGATTCATTCAGAGCACAATACAAGCTGCAGAAAAGTCGTTAAACAGCAGTCAAGGCTAAATGCCATCTTTCTTTTTTGTTTTCACAGCCTCTTACCTTGCTTAATCGCTAAACTAATTCTTTCCTGTCACCTCCATTTTCACTCTTCTTTCCTTCCAATGCACGCTTCCAACTCGATGAGCCGAAAACTTTAACTAGAAGTTTAATTACGCCAGGCGTTTTTCGAACCGTAAAAATAGTTTGCCTAGCTGACCATCCGGGTGAAGGGAAAACGGGATCCGAGTTGAAGGGCCGCTTTCATTGCAGTCTCCTCATTCGATCGCTTACACGGAGACTACGGTTGCGTGCCCTTTCACGGTACTCTATTCATCGTGCAGTGATCAATGCAGTGCTACCGAAACAGCACTCGCCGCTGCCCTCACCCGCTGTATTATGTGGCGAAAACTGGGATCGCCGTTCGGCAGATTTGGAAAGCAGGCAGGATTCAATATTAAAAGTAGGAAGAAGTATAGTTGTTCTTTTCATTTTAGCGCTGAATTAGTAGCCAAGTAAAAAACAGGCGATATTTTGAATTATAGTTTAGATTATTGAACAATATATAACGTAAATTTTAATGCTCAAAGTATAGAATAATGAGCACAATTTTTTCCCTATTGGTCTTCGAGGCAACAGGTAAGTTGAATAGAAAGAAAATTAAAATTCAGTGCTAGTGCACATGGCTTATCTTGAATACCTAAGAGTACTTGCAAGAGTAACTTACGATCATTAAAGAAGCTACCAGAAAAATTACTAGGAATAATAAACATTGAAACACTTTTATAGTAAAATTCTTCTTGAAGAGGCTGCTCCGGTGTCGTGAACGCTCGCGTTTGATAAAACAGGCCGCGTGCAGAGAAGTGAATGAGTACTTGCTGGCTTAGTTGTCTACGCGGCTACGTACAGAATGGAGAAGAATGACTGAATTGTTTAAGGAAGGAAGGAAGGAAGGAAGGAAGGAAGGACGGAAGGAAAAGAGGAAAAAGGAAAAAGGAAGGAAGGAAGGAAGGAAGGAAGGAAGGAAGCAAGGAAGGAAGAAAGAAACAAAGAAAGAAAGAAAGAAAGAAAGGAAGGAAGGAAGGAAGGAAGGAAGGAAGGAAGGAAGGAAGGAAGGAAGGAAGGGAGGAAGGAAGGAAGGAATTTGTAATGGCACGCAACAAAAAATACGCAGAAAATGGCAAATGTAGTTGATACGTTTGGCTTTATCATCCCGCAGGAATTCATACGTACGACGTAAGAACAGAAAAAAAAAGCTTGTGTGGGGGCTAGTTGCAAAGCCATTGAGGATTCTGCCAAAAAACACCGCTTTTCTCTGTAACTCTGCACTTTTCTTCTTGTTTATTTTCAGGCGTGAGCTTCTCGGTGGCTCTAGTACACGAGACAAGTGGTAACAGTGCTCTTGCTCTGCACGAGAATAACAAAGGACATCATAGAAGTAAACGTTGCAGATGTTTCTTATGAAGTTACAGAAACCACCATTGTAAAAGTCATCTTAGCAGTAAAAGTGAAGCCTCAAACATAAAAGAGAAAGAAAAAAGGAAGAGTAATGAAACAACACGTGCTATGAAGATGAGAACTCTCTTCAAAACAATACCTCACCGCAACATGCTTATATCTGGTTCCTAGGCGGAAAAAACAGCAAGGCTTCTTGTCTACGAAGCACGTAATACCAGGTCACGTCCATGAAAATGCGGCGTGCTTGAATGAATCAAGGATGACAACCACGGACGTGCGTATTAAAATTCTAGAACTCGAACTTTCACCATGTTATGCCCAGCGAGGGCTGAGAAAAGATGCATCCTGCAGGAGCGACATGGCTGATTACGCTTCCTGGCCTGTTTGTATTTCATGAAAACTATATCGACTTCGTTTTCTTGACACACGTATTTTTGTGTACACACACGCAAAAAAATAAAAAGATGAACGACGTGGCATGTAAAGCGTAATGCGCTTTTATTTTGAATTTTACATAAGAGGGAATGCAATGACCGGGGCATAAGTGAGTAGCTGTTGGAATCAAGTGCAGCAAAGTTCCGAAGCTCCTCCTCTTGTATCCTATATCTGGAGTACTACTTAATCGCACGCTTTCAGGTAAATGCTATATGCACGAGAGCTTTAGGCAAGTGCGCATCGCGAAAAAACTTACAATAATAAAACCTCCCGCAGCCTGTCGGAAGCAATGTATAATAGGCATCACTTATTCGCCACAACAATTCACCGAACCAGATATCGAATAACAGTTACAAAGTATTTTCTTTTATGCTAAAATCAAGGTATACTTAAAAGTTGTGCGATCTGCAGAACCGGGATGGCATGCTGCCAGAGTTGGCGTTGAAGGAGCCCCGCCGAGAGTAGTGCAGCTCAGCTCATAGAGTGCGCTTAAATTATTTGAACGAAAGAGCTGACAGAGTAAAGCGGTTTTCTTGCGGGACTGTAAAACATTTTTTCACTCGTGAATCTACCAAAGCGAACCAGAAGTTCATGAAACACTAATGTAAATATTCATAGAAGATAGTTATAAGGATAATTAAGGTCACGAAAGGTTTTCCTTTTGTTTTCCCTGGTCTTTCTTACCCGTAAAACATTTTTTCACTCGTGAATCTACCAAAGCGAACCAGAAGTTCATGAAACACTAATGTAAACATTTATTGAAGATAGTTATAAGGATAATTAAGGTCACGAAAGGTTTTTCTTTTGTTTCCCCTGGTCTTTCTTACCCATATCGTAGCACCTATCGAGCGTTCTGGCTAGTCTTTCGGGTAGATCTTTTCAATGCTTTGCTGCAAACGTCTTTCTCTATGGGTCCAGCAAAATTGTAAAATTGTGTGAAATGAAAACTAGCATTCACCAGTTTTAAGTACAAAGCTACCAGGAAACTGACGCAAATATTTTTAGAAAAAAAAATATTCCTTGTTGACGAAACATGTCTGCTCGACCAAGGGTTACAGACCAAACCAACGCCTTTCAAGAGCATTCTCTCTGTGTAGCTGTTGAGCTAACAAATTCGCGAGCAATGGATATCGCAAGGTTGAATTATTTGAAAACTCGAAGCACCCAGACAGTGAGAGGGAAGGGGCAAATCATTTTGCAAAATATTGCAAGGCTGACAAAAAGTTTCGAAAGAGAATGCTGACATCCATCTGTTGTGTAGACTTGCTCTGTTACTTGTTTGTGCCAACCCCGCCGTGGTGGTCTAGTGGCTAAAGTACTCGGCAGCTGACCTGCAGGTTGTGAAATCGAGTCCCAGGTGCGGCGGCTGCATTTTCGATGGAAGCAAAAATGCTGTAGTCCCGTGTGCTCACATTTGGGTGCACGTTGAAGCACCCCTGGTAATCGAAATTTTCGGAGCCCTCCATTTCGGCGTCTCTCATAATCATATGATGGTTTTGGGACATTAAATCCCACATATCAATCAATCAATCAATCAATCAATCAATCAATCAATCAATCAATCAATCAATCCGTTTCTGTATGTTCAGGCGTGCGCGCGCCGCTCTACCTGTCGGCTCATTTGCTGGCTGTAGGGACGTGTGAACCGGCCGCAACAAAATCCCGCCGCCGCTGGCTGCCGCGTTGCCTCCGCAAGCGCGCTTAGAGAGAGTCGCCTCAAGACACGCTATTTCAACCTGCACAGTATGATTTAACTGCATAAGCCTTAGCAGCTTATGTCATCCTCATCATTTCCAGCTTATTCAATTTCCTCCGGAGGCCTCTCGCAATAATTTCCTGCTTAAATTGCCACATGCGAGAAACTTCTCCATTATGACTGCATGTGAAGGTCTTCATTTCGAAGCGCTTAGCGATGTCAGCAGGGTAGCAAGAGGTTGAAGTCCTAGGCTGAAATTATATGTTTTCTTTCTCTCTGAGTCTATGTCAAGTACCTATACGCATTGATGAGAAAGCGACACGTCACTAGGATTGCTGACCAAGATACTTGAATAAGCAGATAAGTGAGTTTGCTTCACCCGTTGAAGGTTGTCTAAATTACTGACCAGCGCCATTATTTTAGTCTGCAGGAAATCGAACACCGTGTAATAAGCATTGAGGAAAACGCCAACACTGAACAATCATCGCAGCGAAAGCAGCTGACGGTCATGTTCACGTTAAAACTTGATAGTCGCACCAGGAAGCATTCCAAATGTGCTAACTAAGGACAGCTGGAGGTTGGTTAAACTTCGGATAGTGACGTTTCTTGCAGATGCGATCGAGATGCCTGGTGTAAAGTGCTGTTGCGCAGAGGCAGTGTCGCATTCAATGAAGTTTCCTCCAAGCGTGCCAGCAATCTCTGATTGAGCATACCGAAAGATGGGCCTTGCGAAATTTTTGTATGTGTTTTATTTATTTTGTGACAGCCTTCACTCATAAGAATTCCTTAGCGTCTTTAACTTTCGTCCCACCCTTGAACCACACCACTCGATCTGCCATAAAAGCTTTTCCAGTGGCTCCCTTTGGTGAGGCGGCTCGCTTCCTCTTTGCGTTTGCGCTTCCCGCCCTTAATGTCCCGATCATATACTTCTTCGAACACACCTACTGCGCATTTCTTTTTGCTTTCTGGGTTGTCTTCTCGGAGGCAAGAAAACAACCACTCATAAAAACGAATACTTAGGCTGTCATCTGACGCTATGGTGAAGCTTATTAACTGTGTGTGGTGCAAGACAAGCGGACAGAAAAGTAAATCCTCTCAGAGAGAAAAGCTAGATCAAATTGTAGAGCAACGAAAGACAAAAAAAATTAGCAGTTCTCAATATATAAAAGAAGGAACAGATATAAAAAAATTGGCAGCTTATCCACGGAGTGATTGATGGAGAGTGGGGCGAAGCATTCGTCCGTCCATTCGTTCTTGCTTCCCTCCATCCATGCGTCCGTCTGTGTGACCGTGTATACGTCCATCCGCCCGCCCGTGCGTGCATATGTTCGTGCGTTCGTCCCTGCGTTCGTCCATGCATCCACCCCTGCGTGCGTTCATGCGTGCATCCATGCATCTGTCTGTGTGTCCGTTCGTCCATCTATTCAACACTCCAAGTACTACCATCTCGAATCTTTTCATCATATATTCCCCATATAGAAGCACCGCCATCCAGCGGATATTCCAAGGACTAAACGAGAGGTGGCACACGCACACTTTCTTACGGCTTGCGCTTCGGGTCTACTTCCCACCTTTAACCACCTCGAGCTCATGGTATATCTCTTTAGGAGAATTTTATTTCCAGATATGTCTTTCAAAGCTTATGCGTACGCAGAAAGATGGACAATGATGATCATGTGTATGTACAGTGCAAGCTGTTATATACTAGTTCATTGTATTCATAACTGCCATTAACGTTCGCTAAACCGTTCTAAAACTAAGGAGGTTACACCCAGCGAGTATAACGTAGCAACCCTTTCTTGTCAGATCATGCTCAATGTACATGCTAATGGCTGCTAATGGGGATAGCAGCGTGCGCGTTAACTAAAAGCCGAATTCTCCTGTCTCTCATTCCCCATTAGCAGCTATTGGCATGTACATTGAGCACTATTTTTTTATTTTTCAACAACGCACAGAATAAATCTCTCACCGGCACCACCTTGGAGGTCAAAAGGTTATACTTGTTACATACTACAACGGCTACGAGGGACGAACGGGTGCCCCTATAAGAAGCTTCGCCCCTAAAATTTTTGGTAGAAGTCCGGCATTCGCTATGCTAATTTTCATCATTTTACTGAGAATTGTGGTATCCGCTAAACACTTGGAAAGAATTTTTCGCCTATTGTTTATGAAGTGGCTGACGACGATGAGGAATTATGCCCTGAAGTGGGTATGCGCCTCAGTTAATAGGTGAACAAGAACAATCTTTTGTAATGGGTTGGAGCGTTGGACGACCCACAGGTTACGCTATTGGCATTGTGCGACGACTGGTTGTTCTTTCGCTGTTCTAAAATGCTTTTTGAGTCATAATAACGCGATTGCTTTCCCTAAATCGAGCCTGCCTAAGGCAAGTATGACAGCAAGTCTCAAGCACTGGCGTTGCGCAGTGGTAGAATACTGGGCTGGCACCCTATGGACCGGGGTTCGAGCCCACTGTGTCATTGGCGGTAGGCATTTTTTTTTTTTCAATTAGGTGCGATGCGGTTACGGACGCCGGTGGCGGCGGCGGCGGACAACTACGGTGGTGCGTGACCCGAGTTGTGATCTCATAACAGCTTTCGCTGTAAAAGAGCATTTGAGTTTACAGTTGGACGACCGGGGGTGCAGTTTCGAAGGGATGACTGTTGTGCGTCGCTGAGCTTTCATTCGTGCACTCGCGATAGGAAGCAGCCACTGGCAACTGCAGTCAGACTCGCACGGTGGATAGCGAGCGGTTAAACTGCAGTCACGCGGCTAAGCGTGGTTTGATCGGCGCTGCCGTAACAGCGAAATAATGCTTTAACTGATCGCCGAACCACGGATACGAGGTGAGAGCCACCTGAATGTATGTCTGTGTCGGCACGGTGTCGGTCACCTCCACGCAAACGCTGAAATTAGCGGGCTGGTGTGAGAGACGTGATATGCCCGGAAGTGATGCTTTGTACCGACGAGCGTTGATTGCGGAATGAATGCAGACGTGTAGACGCCTACGCGGGAAGTGTCGAAGAACATATAAAAGGCTGGCAAAAAAAAGGAAGCTATGCTGATGGATTGGTCTGGACGAGCCAGCATAGTGTGGAAGGTATACCGATATTTACAAAAAGCTACATAGGTGGTCAGCTAGAAGGAAAGAAAAAAGTAAGTCACAGACACATATTGCATTGTGATAGATAGCCTGAGGAAGAACTTCGCGCTTGATTACGTTAAGCTCTGACTGTTGACTATATATGCATGGAACGGTAAAGACTGTCGGGACACGTGACATTTCAATAGACGCAGCAAGAAGTAAAGAAAAGGCCAATAGTTCATACGCAGGTCTGATGAAGTGAAAAGTTGTTTATATTTATGTGGGCTTCTTTTAACTTTTTGTTCTTTGTAGGCGAGCTGTTTCTCGCCAGTATACAAGACCCTAGACTATTAGTCGCCGTAACTCTCAAAAACGGCCCGTTATACAGGTAGCTAAGGAACGGTTGCAAGTAAATCTGAGAGAGAAACGGTGTGTAAGAAAGCTGCGAGGCTATCCAGATGATGGCTGTTGGGATCAGTGCAGGAGAGAACCAATCTTAAAGCCACGTGCAGCTTTCCAATGAATGTTCGCGCCACAATTCTCTCTGCGCTGTTTTGTAAGTAACGCGTTACTACCTAGGTATGGGCTGCCGATGTAGCGAAGTTTGCTTTTGCACAACCAAGCTACAATTCAAGAAGCAGATTCATCCTATCTCCGACGGAAATGTCTATGTCGTGCTGTTCGTTTACACTTGACTTTCCGTAAAGACAAGGGTTATAGGGAAAGAGGAGGGGATGGGAGGGTATTGAGGGAGTATGGCTTTAGAGACTGCGGTACAACTATAATGGTACTAGGCAGTCAACTCTTGGCGGCCGACTGACGGCCGCAATCTAATTCAAGAACAGATAGAAACAAGCTTCTCTCGGGTTTTATCTATACAAAAAAAGAAGAAAAAACTATAACATGATCATTTTGAGATATTGCGAAACGTCCCACAGTGGCTTTTAGCAGTCAGCACGTAAGGTCCACTCGGATTTCATAACAGATTTCCAGATGATTAGCTTGGTCTGTTACTACATTGCAATCAATAAAGAATATACAGTGAGGCGCCCTTTCACACGACGATGAACATGGTGTGCTATCTGCCGGCTAGACGTTGTTGCCCGTACCAGTACTTTTCCATTTGATCAGTTAGAGTCGTTATTTTATTCGATGCTACCAAAGATGGCTATCGAAAGACCATATGGGACTGCAATTAGAAATCACAGAATGCTACGTTGTGACAGAAACTCGGTGAATACTCATGCCTAACTAAAGAGGAAAATTTTGTTAATGCTAATATGTATTCCTCATAAGTGAACTCTAGAAAAGACGGAGAAGGCACCTTATTGCACCTCCTTAACCGCACAATCAGACTTTGTGGTTTAAGAGTTCGCCACGTACTTCGACACTTTGTGCCTACTGTGGTGATATTGGCTGCATTCAATCTCTGATCTCTCAAAGATCACAGTTGAACTCGAAAAGAAGAGTAATGGTCGACGACCAGCAAAAAAAAAGAAAACATAATAAAAATATATTTAGGCGCTCTAGCTTGCAAGAAGTTGTGAGTAGTCCATGGTAATCAAGAAGAGAGTTCAACGACTTCTGGTCGCATATCACTGACATGAGCAGCCTGTATCAAAAATTAGTGACACATTTCTGCTATACACGAACGATGGGCACAGGCGGAAAATACACCAGTCGTGTATGCCTGCCGAACCTTCACCAGTCGCAACAGTCACACCCACCACCAACCCCACCACTCAGACAATTGAAGATACATTTAGGTTAGCATAGGCACAAGTGATGTTTCCGCTATATTTCGAGCACTTTCAGTAAGTATGCATGTGCTCCGAACTTCTTCAAGGCGAAGCCAACGTTCCTGGATTATTACGTTTCGTTCTACATCTATCCGCGATTGGAACCAAGCCATATAAAGCAGCATGGTGCACCAAGGCCAACATGCCAAAGTTAAGCAATCGTGCATTTTTTAATTGGGCGTCGTCACGAGATACGAATTGGCTATACAGCATGAAGGGTAGACATCACAATAACACAAGTTTAACCGGGAGTACCAGATCCTATCTTTACAGTCTCTTGCCGGGACTCCTATAGCACACTGGGCGTATTCCGTCTCTCGGTGCTGTCCCCCTTGAGCGGGACAACAACCAATATAAAGCTCGCGTGCAATGCGAAACAAGATAATTCTAATTGATACTATATGAGGGAAAACGGGCGAGGAAACGATAAAGAACTTTTTCAGCGCGTCTTTCCTAAAGCTCCTTCATTTTTTTTAACTTTTATAGCACGCGCCACCGCAAGGCAGACGACGGCTATGGAAGATACTCGCATAAAATAAAAAACAGGGGGTATAAATCCCGAATGTGTCCTTCCCTGCACGCTCTAGAAGTCATTGCCCCGTACACATTTCCGACTCAGTGGCCTCCGTTTCTAGAGCAATGACGCCGTGAAGATGCATTTAGACGACGGGCCGTAGCAGCACAGCCGTCAGGCTCCCGTTTACGCTCCGCCTGCAGCGAAGCGGGAAAATGGGTAACTAAAAATAAGAAAGAGAATTTCGTGCATTCACAGTTATATGACTGCCTGCTTGCAATATGAACACTGACTCTTCGAAATTGCTCGGTGGAGTGCGGCTAACCCCTCAGCCACATTACATCCCATCATCACATCGTCTCAGCCTCAGTCAGTGGAAGAGAATCTTCCACTGACCCTGCATGCCAGTGAAACATCACTTTGCTTCCAGATTCGACAAGAAAAGAGAGAGAGAGAGAGAGTTATCACAGCCGTATAATTTGTGGTCGTGTCACATGCATTTCTCAGTTATATTGGCTTAATGCCCTGTAATCTGTTATACTGTTGCTCTATACTTGCCAGTGGTGTCCCTCTCTATAAGCAAGCTCCTGCTGTAGCAAACACAGACGATCGAAACTTTGAAAGCCCATTAGAGATCTGCATTCCATTAAAAATAATAGAACAAAAGAGTAACGATCACAATTTCTTAATCTAGACGTAGAAACTAAGTCGTAATAACTTTGTTTCACCAGTATTTTCAGCGGGTATTGTTCAACTTTGCTTGTGAAACCTTAATTTTGTTCGTGAAAACGAAGTCACTACAGTAACACACGAGAGCAAATCATTTTAATGGGATGCTTACATAGGTAATTATGTTGATTCCGCCAATTTGAGGCTAAAGAGAACTAAAGGGTAACGGTAACTAAGTGCATAAATTTTTGGGAAAGATGCTTAGCGTAAAATCTGATTGCGTTATCACCACAGAATTACCTAAGTTCCTGTGTGAGATTACAGTGTTGGGCGCAAATTTTATGAGAACTAATAGACAATGTGAACAAAAGAACATCGTACGCATTATTCGAAGGTCGCAAGTAGAAAGCTGCCGGAGGTATGTTAGCTTGTAAGCTTTTCTTTTTACACAGTTACATTAAAGATACTTCAAATAACATCCCCTATGCGTCTCTTGGTATCGCTGTCTGTTAGTATTCATTGAATTGGTTCTAAAAAAAGAAAACAAGCCCTTATACTTTCACCAGTTTACAGTGCTGGTTTCGACCAACATTTTACAACATCATTTATTTTAAGTGCCAGTACTAAAATAGTCTATATTTACATCGGGTGGACACTGTACAAGGGAATGAAGAATTCTCCGAAACGAGTCAGTTCGGAAGCGCCCGCATAAGTATTCGACTGTCTATAACAGTTGTATAGTTGCTGGTAGCAGTGATGCACGAGCAGAGGGGAACCTTTAAGACTGCAAGATTCTTGAATGGACAGTGAGAGAGGAGGAAGAAGACGACGAAGCTGTTGCTGCTTGACTAAGTAGCTCTGTCTGCTTTTATCGTTTATTTTGTTTATATTACGGCTCAGCACTGCTCAAGACGTCGGACGACTCGAAAAGGTACCTGCCGTATCGGCGACCGACGGGTGCTGCGCAGCCCGCCGCGTCGAAAGGTGCTAGAAAAAACGAGACAAGCGTCAGGGAGAGCGCCGCCATGACCTCCCAAGGTGTGACACCAGGTCAGAAGCACCAGCTGGTTGGCGCAAGCATACCTGACTGCAAGCGACAACACAGCGTTGAATAAGAGGATGAATCAACTGTCGTCGGGGACCACAACGGGGCGAACCTCACAGATCAAGACATGGACGAGGGTGGTTTCCGCCTTGTGCGACATCGCAAAGACAGGACGGTGGGCATTCCTGTGTTAATTGCTCCAACATCCGAAGGAGCTAACTTGAGGCAAGTGAATCCTATTCACCTATACTCGGAAATTGAAACGATTATCGGTGGAGCCCCAGTTAAGAGCCGTTTCACAGCACAGGGAGCCCTGCTCTTGGATATAGAGACAGAACATCAAGCTAATATGCTTCTAGAGACTAACACTATCTGCGGCCTTGCCATATCTGCCCGTGTGCCACACAGCTACATGAAAAATACCTGCATTATAAAAGGGGTCCCAAGATGGTACTCGGACGAAGAGCTGTTAACCTACCTGAGACCTCAGGGAGTATACCACGCAAGAAGAATCATACGACGAGTCCAAACCTCATTCACCGAATGCGAATCAAGGCGCACTGACTCTGTTGTTCTCACATTCGCTCCCAATTCGGAACGTTCAGAGAAGATCAACCTTGGCTTTACCAGACACGAGCTGGTAGACTACGTGGAGACGCCACCACGCTGTTTTAAATGTCAGCGTTTTGGACATGTTGCTAAGCACTGTCGTGGGGAACAAAGGTGTAAGCGCTGTGGGGGGCCTCATGACTTTAAGACGTGTACAAGTAAAGAAAAACTTATGTGTGCAAACTGTGGCGGCGACCACCCAGCTAGCTACGGCAGATATCCAGCACGAACAGCTGCGCAGCGAAGAAATAAAATGTTTGTCCTCGGCCCGAAGACTGTGAACGAACCATCGCTCACAAAGAAGACGCCCGGCGCGCCACAACATGGCAGTTCGGATAACGAGCACGCAGGAAATTTTCCGCGCCTAAATCCGACAAGAGCTGGTACTGAGTCAACGCAAGTGCTCAACGCTGGTGAGAAATGTATCACGAAAGAGTCCGCCAAGCGCACTTACGCTGATGCACAGCCCATCTCAAGTACCATCTGGAAGCCAACAGCAAGAAAACCTCGAGCACGTTATTCGCGCTCTGTTCACAGCGCTACGTTCACACGTCGCTAAGATGCCTGCGAGTTCAACGAAGGATATGTTGGAAGCAGTCCTGGCTCTAGAGTCAGTGTTACTTTGCTCTGCTTCCACAAACACACAGTAGAATAATGGCACTGTCTCGCCCACCTGGTCTATTTCGTCCTTCAAAAGTGCCCTTATTAATGCAATGAAACTGCTCCGGTCTTCTAAAACGCCTGTGCGAACTCAACCTTTTCCTGCGCGACATTCCAATACCGATTCTAGCCCTCTCCGAAGCTGGTCTACCGAATGCAAGGACGCTCCCAGGGTACACCCGACACGGTAACCCAAGCATAACGCCATTTGCAAATGGAAGCAGAATGATATACATAAGGCGGGAAATACCTCACGTCACCTTACCAGTGCAAGACCTCTGTTCCAACTCACTGGAAGTCGCTGCTGTGCAAGTGTGCCTGGGAAACCGAAAACTGAGTGTGGTATCGGTGTACATAAGCCCAAGAAAAAATGTTTCTATGAAGACTTTCCTAAAGGACCTCTGCACTCGATGTTCCGCTCCTCGAATAATCTGTGGTGATTTTAACGCGCACCATCCACTCTGGGGAGATAAGAGTGTAGATTTTCGAGGCAAGGAACTTCTAGCAGCTGCAGATGCTGCCGACTTATGTGTGGCGAACGATGGTAAACCTACATTTTTCAGGCCACCAGATTCATGGAGTGCAATAGACCTTGTACTTGACTCCACGAACCTTCTCGTATCATCGACCACGGCTCCAGACAAGATGGACAGCGACCATTTCCCCATCTTTACCAATATCCTGGGATTTCGAACTGCTGGTCGACAATTATGCAATGTAACACGCTGGGACACCTACAGAGAAGTGTTGGACAAATCCACTGGTGAGCTGTTCGCAGATATGTTGCAAAGCAAGTGACCAGCAACTTCATTGCTGAAACTGCTCGACTATTTTCCTGCTCCTGACTTGAAATTGAAGAACATCTGCGCAGCACGTAGACGAGCGGAGCAAAAAATAATGAGAACAAAAGGAAATCCGTCTGCGAAAACCGATTATAACAGGATAAACGCTGCGATTCGTCGCCATACAAAAAAATTAAGACGAAATGAATGGGCCGCTTTCTGTGAGAGTTTATCAACGTTTACGCCCTTGACAAATATATGGGCAGTAATAAATAGTCTTTCTGGGAAGATCCGAACACACAGGCCATTCGAAGCACTCGCTTTGAAACAAGGGATAGATTTGCAAACCCTTGCAGAGGATTTCGCAGACGTGTACATATCTGGTAGATCAGCAGGAGCGGCGATTCCTCTGTCACCCCAGTTTTTTCACACGATGGATACGCCATTCACCTTCCGAGAGCTGGATATGGCACTTAGCAAATTAAGAAGACGCTATGCCGTGGGTCCCGATTTGATCAGCAATCAAATGCTGACAAATCTACCATATGAGCAAAAAAGGGCCCTTTTGGACATATTTAATCATATCTGGAGCACGGGAGAGATTCCATTTGTTTGGAAGACAGCTTGGGTGGTGCCAGTCTTAAAGTCCCGAAAGGATCCTGCGAGCTTCGCGTCATATCGACCGGTATCTCTTACATCATGCGTATCTAAGTTGATGGAAAGAATAATATGTACAAGATTACCTTGGTACCTTGAACAAGAAAGACGATGGCCACCGTGTATGACCGGATTTCGCCCACGACTGAGTGCCCAGGACAGTGTTTTGGACCTATTAAGCCACATCGAACACCACCGCGTCAGCGGACTCTCGACACTCGCCGTCTTCATGGACGTTGCCAAGGCATATGATTGTGTGCTTCAGGCAGGCATCGTGAACGGGCTCCAAGCCATGGGTGTGTCGGGAAATGCTCTTCGGTTCGTACATGAATTTCTCAGAGACCGCTGTGTCCGTGTTAAGCTTGGAAATGTAACGAGCGAAGAGAGACGCGTTTCCCTCGGCGTTCCACAAGGAAGTGTTCTATCTCCCTTGCTTTTTAACGCTGCCATGGCCAGGCTTCCCGACACCCTGCACTCAGCCCTGAAAGGAATTCCCGACACCCTGCACTCAGCCCTGAAAGCAGTTAAAATATCCATCTACGCCGATTACATCTGCATTTTGATCTCAGGGTACCAGCACAAACGTTTGGCCCGGATAGCACAGAGCGCTATTTCAATCATTGAGCGTCACTTGTTGACACTTGGCCTATCTTTATCAGCGGAAAAGTCGGCCTTCATGCTCTTCCCGGGAGCGCGACGGAAGTCAACACGTCTGTCGCTGAATATTCGAGGCCACTAAATTCATTGTGCTACAAGTGTCCGTTTCCTGGGCATTACCATCGACAACAAGCTATTATGGCGACGTGCAGTTGATGGTATAGTCACTGCATCAGTGCAAAGGATCAACGCTCTTCGTCACATTGCAGGGGTCCGTTGGGGCCACAATCCTATGTCCATGCTTAAATTGAATGATGCGCTTATAACAAGCCGCATTCTTTATCAGCTGCCCCTGATATCACCATCACCAAGCCAGTTCGAACGCCTAGAGGCAGTGCACAGAAAGGGTCTTCGCTTGGCGATGGGACTCCCTCAGGCGGCTTCAAACGCGAAGGTCACCAATGAAGCCGAGTCTCTTCCGCTCCGCCTTTTGGCGTCTCAGGCCTTATTGACGCAGCTGTCAAGACTGGGCGAGTCCTTCGCAGGCACGGCGCTTCTCCGGCGGCTAAGAGCAAGAACTGGCTCACATTTCAACGCGGCACTAAACACATTTCAATATTTAGGCTTGAAACTGCCTAAACGGCGCCCTATTGACCCGCCATGGTCTTTTGTGGATGTTGCGTGCAACTTCAGCGTACCCAATCTACCAGCGAAGCGCACCATTCCAGCCGCGGAAGCAAACTTTCTTGCGCTGGACCACTTGAGCACCATGTACCGCGGCCACCTACAAGTGTACACCGACGGATCAGTGTGCACACAGATGGATAGCTGCGCAGCGGCTTTCTGCATACCCTGCCTGGGCGTGTCATGATCGGGCCGCCTGGATCGCGTGGTATCGTCCACAACGGTAGAAAGCGCTGCAATTACAGCGGCTTTGCAAAAACTACGATCCTTTTCTGCACGAGATGTTGTAGTGCTGACTGACTCCAAATCTGCGCTATAAAAACTGCATCGTGGCCTACCTCAAGAAAAGTTCACCAGGCAATCTCTGGCACTAATCAAACACCTAAATGGCAAGAGTTTTAATATAAAGTTCCAGTGGATCCCATCCCATGTTGGCATTGAGGGCAATGAAAAGGCTGATGACCTTGCATGCGAAGCACGTACATCGTTTCCAAAAGTAAGAACTCCCAAGACTTACAGAACAACAAAGATGTGATACGCAATCATTTCAAGGCGATCTACAAGTTTCCACACCAAGCATGTGTAATTCATGAACTTTCTCGTGAAGAAGCAACGCTGTTGTACCGCATTAGAACCGGCTCCACATACACCCCGGCCTGGTCATTCAAGACTGGGAGATACGCTTCCCCGTTCTGTGCCTTCTGTGGTGACATCAGGGATATTGAACATTTCATTTGGCTTTGCCCACAGTTTGATGCGCAAAGAGCAGCGATGATCCGCACCTTGCGAAAAGGCTGTCATAGGCACCGGACAGTTGATGACATCATCTTTCCTGAAGGACCCGCGGCCACTAGGAGGAACGTGCAACGAACTTTGTTGGTATTCCTGCGAGACACTGGGCTGTCTGACACGTGGTGACATTTTCCAAATTCAGAAGATGCTCAGGCGGAACAATTGCCGGCCATGCAGGCCAGGCTAACCCCGCCTGCTGCAACACCACCACCACCACCACCACCACCACCACCACCACTGCAAGATTCTTGCCGGTAAAGACAAGAAAACAAATATTGCGATACATGCTCTCTGTAAATAGGGTTTAGGTAGCGAAACTGAAATGTGCAGCCTCCGTATTTATCAGTGGGATAATTCCCACAGGTAATTAAAACTTCAAGCGCATTCACTACGTCTGTCTATACATCTTAATTGGTGTTTGCAACCCGCGTGTTCTCTTCTTCGCATTATTGCGAAAGCAGTTACAAGGACTCTTTAGGCGGATTATCGCCATTGCCATCATGTTCCTGATTTGTAAAAGGCACAAAGAAAAGGCAATCAGAAGAAAAAAATCTGCACGTTGCGCTGCAAATGTCGTCGAAAGACGATAGTCTTGCATCTGAAGAGAGTGAATAAAACGTTTATTTGATATTCTGCGCAAGAAAATTTGTGAATGGCATTCTGGAGGCGCTGCGTTAAAGTTCCTCGAGCGTGCAGCGCAGGCCAACGAGCGCATCGTCACGTTACACCTAAAACATGAGTGCTATCTGGCAGTTATTCTGGAAAACTAAGCACACAGCGTGCGCGCCCGTCTTTGAGGTGATAAGGTGTAGAACGCAAGGCGGTGGGTAGGTGCCACCACCGTGTGGTCTTAGCAAAGCAATGGAAACGCTTGCCTCTTCGTGCAAGCATAGCATGGTCAGCGCGGCGTGATAAACGATACGGTCCTTGGAATTACTTATGCATGCCTTTTTAGTACAAATACACACATACAGAATATTGACGTGTTGTTAGGGTAGCTCACATATACGCAATTATTGATTTTTAATTGACAATCGCACAAGTATGAACGCGGAATCTTGAGCAGTATTTGTGGGCGCTGCGGATAGGGTAGGCCGTTCAAAGTTTTGTTTGGTCTCTTTGGTGCCGTTTAGGGTACCATTGGGGGCGGACACAGACAGACATACTAAATTTTTTGCAGAGCTCACGTATCTATTAGGAAACGGGTTCTCTGGGGGCATTTTTAAAGAGCTTGCAGCACTCCAGCTCCCTCGCCAATGCATGGTTTTGCTCCTCAGTGTGTATTACTTTGAATGCGAAGCGTTTTTTGCGTGTTGCAGACACTTTGAGAATTTTTATCTATCTATCTATCTATCTATCTATCTATCTATCTATCTATCTATCTATCTATCTATCTATCTATCTATCTATCTATCTATCTATCTATCTATCTATCTAGCCATTATGTCTGGGTCCTATCACGATCACGCCCGCTACTTGGGGTAGACCAAAATTTGTCTGTGTGGAAAAGAGGGTTTTAAGATCATGGCCCGTATGTACAAAAACTCTTCGAATGAAAATTTGACCTCAAGGGGTACTCAAGGGATCCTTGAAGAATGTCTTAAGGGTTAAATGCGAGAGCGTTAAGGAAAAGCCACATCAGCAGCGCTGACCTCACAAACGCTAATTTATTTTGTGGTCCTAACTGCAATCGAATCCAATACCTCTGCGTCTCAATCAAATATTCTACCACAGAGCTACGCCAGGTTTCGCAGCTACTTAAGAAAAAGACCCCATGCAGGCGTAAAGTTGTTGAAATGTGAGTTATGGTTACAGTGCTGGCTATTCAATTTTTTAAACAATACATTTTTAATACTGTGATGCAGGCGTCTTGTGGGGTGGCAGGTAATTTCATATTTAAGTGCCATCCACTGAAGTTGGACTGCGTAGCTCTATTCATGGCTACCACCGTCAGAAGCACAAGCGCTACTTTTCAGCGTACCACTTCTGGTGTTGGGAAATACCATGCTGCTTCTGGTATCGTTGCGCAACTGTGAAATGTGTGTATAAAACAGTTGAGTCTGCTCACCATACAATTTTGTGCGTATAACACTAGTATATATGCTTAGCCTCATTTCGTAACGTTTCGCTCAATCGAAAAAATCACCATCGGCACCTTAGCTCCGCATGATCTCATCACATGATTCCCGTGTCATGATGGATCTGCCAAACTATTTAATACTTAAATTGAAAAAAAAATATTTTCTAGAGACTGCTCCATACACCCTTAAAGCCTCCGCACGGTCATCACGCCAGGGCCCTACCAGCAAGGTCACAATAGATGCACGTATTGGTTCAGTAGACACCGCTAATGTTTTCTCTCGCGTCGTCATTTCCTGGCTTCAGGTAAATAATCTTCTCACGCAGAAAGGATGTTGTTAACGGCTCCAGGTCAAAGCGCTAATGAAGAGAGAGAAAGGTGCGTGAAAATGAAGACAAAGAAGAAATAGGTTAACTAAACAAGCAAAAGTATGAGTGCAAAGTCCAACCTTCGGAGGCCGAACGCAGTTGGAGAACTCGCTTATCTCTCAAGTCGAATGCTCCGACAACTCTGGTGGTTGACCGATCAAGAGAGGTCAGTCGTCGTTCTGCGATGATGTCATCCAGGAAAATATAGGATAGCATTTGGACCCCCTTACTCTTCCGTCCCTCCGCTGGACATCTTTTATTTTGGTTCGGAGAAGCGTTATGTATGAACAAAGTATCCAACTTTATTTACCTTTGATAAGCTGCAGTGAGTAAAAACACGTTTGCTAATAATTACTGTAGTAACCTGCTTAATTTACACTTAACCGCTCTTTACGAGAAAGGCACAGTTGGAGTGCATTATTAAATTATAATTCGGAAGTGTTGGTAGAGTCATCACTTTCTTGAGAACATTCTCTTAGACTAATCGTGTTGTCGTATACCACACACGACTGACATAATGTGATGGTGTGTGTGTGTTTGAATCTGCTTGTGTGTGAGAGGAGGTGCGTGTGTGTGTGTTTGTGCGTCTGTGTTTTGACACCACTGCAATGCGTACACCGTACGTAACAGTCTTCAAGCCTTAGACCTCAAGCTATAGTAGGGCAAAGCAAAAACCTTTGGTCTCTTTATACTCTGGTGTCTAGGCATCCGTGCCCACAGAACCACGTGCCAAACACAGTCACGAAAGCGAACACTCAAGGATCTTCATCTCGTCTGGTTAACTATAGCAGACACAACAGCTCTCTCGTTTCTGTGTATACATGACACTACAAGTCCTGGGAGAGACACCTGTCGCTGCAGTGTTACACTGCGCGACATGCGGAGATGCTGTAATAGTATTGTGTTAGCGCAGTCTTCACTCGTGACATCGCTCTGCACAAAGCAGCTACGATAACACCGTTGTCACGAGGCGGCTTCGCCCCAGCTTTAGTTAGTGTGGTCAAGCACAGAGAGACACTAGGAGCACAGTTAGCATTACACACAGATACGCGTATTGCGGGTGCCGTAGTTGCGGAGCAGCTTGTGAACATACGGGTGCCTACACTCGACAAGAACTTTCTGCGGCAATAAATGGAAGGCTACAGAGGCGGGGCAAACTGCTCTGTGTCACTGCGCCAAAGTAGTCATCTATGAATTTGTTTCAGTTACAGTTTCGGCGTGATGGATTCGTATTTGCTGCGGTTCATTCCTTTACATAAGCTCCTTGGTTGGTTGTGTATTACCACGATTAACCAGCATGCAGGCATATTGACATTGCGTTCCTTACGCTTACTTTTTTGTGTAATTTTGTGTCACCCAGAAATAACGTGAATATTTTCAGCGCTGCAGTTCTTAAGGCACGCACTGATATGCAAGCTCATCTAGAGCTGAAAACTGATGCGTGTAGCTTACATAGTGTGGGCACAGTATACCGAAGTGCAGCTCCCACATGCTGTGGCGCTAAAACAAAAGTCGGTTTGGATCTCATCTGACATCAAAAGACTTTATTGGCCCACTGCCCACACCCTCCGCGGCTCAGGAAGCGTATAGCGGTGAACCCGTGCCGCTTCTGAACCCACGTATCCTGCGATCAATCTCAACCACTTCCCATTTCCATCTCCTTGACTAAAACCGCACGGGCGTGCGGTGATTTCTCACAATGATGCTTAGCACTGGTTATGCAAACATCAGGATAGTAGTCCTATGTTGCCCGTGTGCGGTTACTTAAAACAGGAAAGCGTGCGAGCCCATTCAAGCTTTGAAAATGTCGTGCTTTCTTAAGATCTACACAATTAGTGGTAATTATAAAGCTAAAAATTAATAATCACCTACCATTTCACCAAAGATAATTGGTTCCAGAGGTCACAAAGCACATCACATTAGTTAAATTTGTCCATCGCCAATGTTGTGAGCCATAGTCAGCCTGGTGATGACGCCATACTTCTTCCCTCCACATTACAATTTGAATTTTTGTCGCTGTAGTCGGTATCGACACACACTATTCCGGAACAAGCAAAGAAACCTTTTAACACACAGGGCTACCACGGTCTCTTGCAGACATTTTTATATCTGGACAGAGCAAATATTTGTCAGGAGGAATAAGTTGTGCTACGTGAAAAATTGCAGCAGCTAAAATAAGGTGTTGTGTTATATATTTAATTCATAGCCAGCTGGATAATATCTGAATGTTGCTCTAGCAGCAATGCACACACTAACACACATGCGCATATCAGTCACAGGAATAAACCCTCATTACTGGGTCCCCTTCTTTCAAGTCAACTTAATCTATGAAAGCGAGACAGCCATTATTTTTCAGCAAAACATTTATGACTTCGAGATGTGAAGTACCTGCCTACAATGTACAGTAAATACTTCCTGAAGACACGCATATTACTGCGCGTACTGCCTTAGGACCTCATCGTTTGGCCCTGTGAAAATGGACTTGAAAAAGTATTTGTGCTCAACGTGCCAATTTAGTTAGGCAATTAACATCTTCAGAGGAAGTAGGTACTAAATATTATCCATGTACATAGTGTAACTGATGGCAGTACTTTTTGCCAGATGAGTGAAGCAGTTGTCAATAATGAGAAAATGCATCTGTGAAAGTCACTTCCATCTCGCAGCTCTTGAGCCATGAGTCTTCCAGTCTTGTCATTTAATCCACCCGTTAAACTACATGGAAAGGCTATTTACAGTTTTTTGGGCTCTAATCAAAATTTTGCTTCCAAATCTTTCGGGTGAAACAAGATAAGTGATGCACCGCGCATCACTGCTTGCTCTCATCAACTGCCATTTTATGTGGGAAGTACAAGTTCTACTCACAACTGTCAATCAAAATACTAATTCGCAGGCTAACAACAAACATACCAAATGATTTCTCGGTGCTGCATGCAACCAGAATCACGTAAGCGATAATGCACTTCATCACATCAGTCGGCATTCACAGTGTCATGACTTCCTTCTTGTGTCCTTGCTTGCAAGGCTGTTTCTTGAATGACACAGCATAATTCCAAGCTGTTGGGTATTAAAAAGGAATACGTAACATCTAACAAACAATCAGCATCACATGAGCTAGCGCACACCTGATTCAACAGAGTTTCTTCATACCAGTCGGTTTGCTGATACTACTGTCACTGCAGCTGCTGGCGTCAGATCTCAGAGTATTTATGATGCTGTTAACGTGCTTTCAATTGCAACATCTGCTCCCTGGCCTCCTCTTAAAGATGCACCATATGAGCGCAGTTGCAGGTCCCGTTTTCTGGAGTCACAAAGGAATTGGCTTCACCCAGAAGTTTTTCGACTCCCACAAGAGTGAACGACCTGTCGTTGGCTGCAATACACTCGTTGTGTTGGCTCCATAATAGTTTAATAGGGTTGAATTGACAATGGTACGGAGGAAGCCGAACAACCAGCAACTTCATCCAGGCTACAAATCCGGTATACACAAAAAATTAGACCACGGGATGTTTTTTTTTTGTCAGGAAGGGTGAATCTCGGCCTTGCGCGACGACATCAAGAGCAACGTTTCCAACTGAACACAATGGTATGAAGCGTTGTCCATGACAATTATGCTCCATGGTTCAAGGTTTAGTAAAAGTTCTCCTTTGAAGCATCTCTGGAAGCATAGGCCATCCATTTCACTATGGTAGTCACTGGTAATACTCTTTCTAGCCTGGTAAAAGAGAGATACTCTATTCATCTAGACAGTTTCACTTCCAGCATAGTAGACATGAGCCAACCGTTTTTGCCGCTCAGTGCGCGAAGCCCATTTGTAAAACCCTTGCGGATGGCGTCTTCACATGACAACACAGTGGCTTTTTCCAGCAGCTCTTCCTTGGTGTGGTTAGAATAAATGCTTAACGATTTAGAGTACTTCGCACTCAACTATGGGAGAGCACTGAGCCGTCCCGCTAAAAGTACCGAAGCACCATAGCGTTCGCGATGCTGCTTAATGTGTTTAGAAAAAACTTGTAAACGATTTAGAGTACTTGGTACTCCACTGCTTGGTGTGCCCAGGATTCACCTAAGTCTCCTCAAGGTAGTAAAGAGAATTATGATGTACGCCTAATATCATTTTACTGGGTCAGCAGATATTCGCAAGAGTGGTGCTGGAAACTACAAAAATTGAAGAAGTGTTCGCAGAAAGTACCGCAGGAGGTACACGAATAGCAAAATTCCTCCGTTCAGTGCTATCTATACTTTATTGGAACACATCAATACGTACTTGTGCCTTCGCTTGCGTAACCAGAATAACAGGCAAATTACAAATAAGAGCTACAATATGCAGAAGCAAGCCATAAAATTAGAAATCAAGATGAACGCAACACGTATGCGGACGGGTGAATTGAAAACTAATTATTTAGTGGTACGGGAAGTTTCATCGTCATTTTCTCTTCCTACTCTTTCAACTCAGAATTTTTACACGCGGCATTTGTGTTTTAATTGACACCATTGACATTTATACCTGTGTTTAACAAAGCAAAGCAGTAGCTGCACGTACCGTTTCTCCTTTCGCATTTCTCGAATGATATGCAGATATTGTCAGCTGCACACGATGACGTTGTCCCTTTCCAGCAGAGGACAGGTACGTTTTGTCTTCCGAAATGCAAATCCAGGAGGTGGAAGAGAAAGAAAGTTTAAGCGGAAGAACAGGGAGGTCAGCCAGTTCTTAGACTGGCTGGCTACCCTGTGCTTGGAAAAGGGGTGAGGGGAATAAAGGATGATAAAAAGAAATGTTGCAAAGAAAGAGAAAGAGAGCGAAATTACAAAAAAATGCGACAGAGGAAAGGCAACATCAAAGAGTGTAAGACACTAAAGTCGGTCTCTGAGGCCAGTTGTCCGCAAAAAACGTAGCAAAGCTTTCGAAACCTTCTGGTCTGAGGATGGGCTCAGCCAATGACCCAGAATCCTTTGTTCCGACAAAGGCCAATCATCCAGTCTATCCAGAGCTGCAGTTAGTTCTTGTCTTGGTGCGCTTAAATGTGCGCACTCACATAGAAGGTGCGTGATGGTTTCTTCGAGAAAAACTGGCCATTCCAATGAGATAGGAGTATGCGTTCGTGAAGGCCACTCCAAGCCACAGGCGGCATAGAGGAGTCTCCTCAGCACAAGATATGCCTGAGGGAAGACGAAGCTACAGATCAGGATCCAAGTTATGCAGGTGCGCGTTTGTGAATTCTGTCGAGTTCCACTGTACCAATGGGAGATCACGTGAAAGCGAACGAAGTCTTGTATATAGCTGCGTCGGATCTTGAGAACGGGATGGCTGTGTATTGGGTACCGTCGTGTGCAGATCTAGCGGCCTCATCTGCGCGGTCATTGCCATATATACCGCAATTACCTGGTATCCAATGATGCACTATGCTGTGCTGTTTCTCAATAGCTTTGTGATGAAGAAGCCTTATTTCAGCTACTAACTGTTCATTAGGAACATGACGAAAGGGTGACATAAGACATTGAATAGCAGCTGCCTTCGAGTCCGAGAAGACAGACGAGGTTTCCGAAGGTTCTTCAACTATACACTCCAGAGCTACTCGTGTGGCGGCGAGTTCTGGGACTGTCGATGACGTCAAATGAAATGTCATAAATTTAATTGTGATGCGCCGCGTGGGAATAACCACCGCCCCTGCTGAGTTTACTTAAGTCATAGAGCCATCCATGTAAATGTGAAGGCGTCCGTTGGGCTTCTCTTGCAGGAAGAGTAATGTGGCCTGTTTCAGGGCTAGATACGACGACGTTTTGTTATTTCAGATGCCAGGAATGGTAAGAAGGGCTTTGAGTGTGTGTAGGCACCACAATGGTAACGGCTTCCGCGCTGCATGCGTTAAGTGCAATGGAAGCACTGCGCAATGCTGAGCTGCTGTTGCGCTGAACACTGAGTGGGGCCTAGAAGTTCGAAGTGAGGCGAGGTGGTGTGATGGAAGCCGAGCGAAATGTCTTAGGTGCATTCTCAAGGCGTCTACGCGGATGTATGTATTGACTGGATAATCAGGCGCAATGATGACTGTCGCTGCTGTAGACGCACATCTCGGCAGACCAAGGCATATTTGCAGTGCTTGGGCTTGGATCAACTGGAGGACGTGCAATTGTTCTTCGGATCCCGCACAGCAGGGGTAGGCTGTAGCGCATACACCCGAGGAACAGAACAATGTAGAGTTGAAGCATTGCTCGTACCGATGCACCCCACGTTTTTCCAGCAAGAAACCTCAGCACGTGGGTGATCATGGTGAGTTTCGTTTTCTTGTGGGTGATGTGAGGGCTCCAGGAGAGGTCGCGATCAACTATGACTCCGAGGAATCGGTAGGTCTTCATAGTTGATCGTGTGTGCGTTCATTTTAATAACATATGGATTCATCGCCTTGTGCGTGAATGCTATAAGCGAGCACTTCTCTGATGACAGCTCTAGTCCCCGTTCTTCCAGGTACTTTGTCGCTAGTGTAGCCGCTCTCTGAAGCCGGGCACGCAAATGACGGCGTGTTACGCCTGGCGCCCAGATCCAGGTGTCATCTGCATATATTGATAGATGGACAGATTCTGGAAGTGCACCAACCAGGCCGAGGAGCGCTAGATTGAAGTGTGGGGCTAAGAACACCACCTTGAGGTACACTATGACGGATGCAATGATGCGTTGTTGTGCCATTCTCCGTCTGTAAAAAGAAAGTTCTGCCTTTAAAATAGCTGCCGATTCATTAGTAAATCCGACCCCCTAATCCAACATTTTCCATGACATCCAGAATGGCTTCGTGTCATACATTATCGTATGCGCCTTTCAGGTCCAAAAACAACCCCGCAGATGAACGTTTCGGTCTTTTTCGATGCTGCACAGACGAGACCAGGTCTATAACGTTATCAATTGCGGACCGCCCACGCCGAAAACCCATCATAGCATCAGGGTATACCTCGTGGTGCTCCAGGTACCACTCTAGGCGAGTCAAAATCATCCTCTCCATCACTTTCTCGAAACAGCTGGTAAGCGCGATGGGGTGATAACAGGTCATGTCCAGAGAAGATTTACCTGGTTTAAGCACAGGGATGAGGTGGCTGGATTTCCACGAATGAGGGACAAACCCGCTGCTCCACGAGTCGTTGTACATGGATAGTTTGTCGAGCTGCTTCACCGAGGTTGCAAAGAGTCATGTACGTGATCCCATCCGGACCAGGCGATGAAGATCGTTTGCATGCTGTCAAGCCCGCTTGGAGTTCCTCTAGAGAAAAAAAGGTATCCATTCTTCAATCTCTGGGGACTGGTGCGTTTTCTAGGTGACGCGTCGTGCACGCGGACGCCTGACTGGCAACTATCATGCAGAAATCTTCTGCTACTTCAATTTCGGTGCAGCCTTAGTGTAGAGACAGACACTTGAAGGGGCGATGTTGATGCGGCGATGTTCGTAGGCCACGAACAATCCTCCATGTCTGCGCCAAAGGCTTGTGTGGATCGGACGATTCGCAGAGATTTCCACCGAAAGGGCTGAAGCGGAATGATTCGCCGCTGAATTTTTTCTGTAGGTGCATTTCCTCGCTCAAGTCGTGAATGAACTTAGTGCACCTATATCTTCGTTCTGCACGACGGCGGATCGCTCTGAGCCATTCCGATTCCGCTTCATGTGGATAGTATTTTGAAGTAGGTTCAATATAAGTCGCTTCTTGAGCAGCACCTTTAATCATATCCTCGAGTGTGTCAAAAGGAGGCACTTCATTTTCTTCACACTTCTCTTCCGTCAGTGACCTGACCATCCAGTCGATGCGAGTCGAAGTGTCGTAGTTTTGCGATTTTTCCAGGCCCTTAATTGGTATGTGGTCGCTTACTCGAGTTGGTATGTGGTCGCTTACTCGAGTTTCATAGTCTGCGAACCATTTAACCTTTCCATTTAGGCTTCGTGAAACAAATTTCAAGTCAAGGCAGCTGCTCTATGTCGTTCCCCGTAGAAACGTAGGTTTCCGTCGTTTACACAAAGAAGCTGCTGCTCCAGAGCAAAGGAAAATACTTGCCTTCCGCGACGGTCTGTCTTCTGACTTCCCCATCGTGGATGGTGACCATTGAAATATCCGGTGATGATCCAAGGTCCAGGTGTGGTTGTTAACAGTGCACGTAGTCTTTCAGGTTCAAAACGGCTTGAAGGTGGTATATATGCACCTACTAGCGTGAAATTGAGGTCTCTACGTTTTACTGTCAAGCCGACACACTGGTTGTCATCGCGAGGTGCTACACAGTGCTCGATATAGGTAAGGTCGCATCTAATATATGCAATGACTTTACTCTGTTCATTGCAGATAGCGGGCTTGAAGGCTTCGCACCTGGATAGTCGTATTGCATTATGAAGCCGTGGCTCACAGATAACAATAATTAGAAACTGGTTTTTAAACACAAATTGTTGGATATTAGAAATACGGGGCTTGAGGCCTCGGGCATTCCTCTGAAAAATCAAAACTCTTTTAACCTCTTTACGAAATGCTTGCAGAAGAGGAGCCATGGTGCCTTTCCAGATTTGATAGCGCCGACTTCAGCGCATCCACTAACTGAAGTGCACCTTTAGCAGCCGGACATTCAATGCTAGTGAGGAGCATACGAATGGTATTCATAAGGGCCTTTACCATGGCTACGATTCCTTTGTCGCGACTATCACCGCATTCTCGTTCTGAAGCGATTGTAGACGAGCGATACGGTGGCTCAAACGATGGGTCTATCGTTGGCAGCGCTGGCCATGCTTCAGGCGAGCCGGTGATGCTCTTGTCTTGCTTGGAGGATTTGTTGTCAGCGTGTCTCGACGCTTGAGGTGGTATGCCGGCGGTCGTTTGGTGAGGTTCAATCCTTGCTTCAGCACTGGGTCTCCTCAGGGGCCTCCGGCGACGAGACCGCCAGCGTCGTACTTTGGCAGCGGCCTCCCTGAGAGTTGAGCCGTCTCGGACCATTTGCCTCAACACTTGCATTTCCCTTTTCATGCTTGAGCAATATTTCGACGATGCTTTGTGAGGGCCATGACAGTTTCGACATTTTTGAAGTTCTGCCTGGCAAGCGTCTGCGCTATGTGATTCTGAGCATAGCGAGCACACAGCCAGGTTTGTACAAACAGCACTGACATGGCCCAAGCTATAACATTTCAGGCATTGAAGGGGCTTCGGTACGAAGGGTCGCAGTGTGTGTCGAAAATGGCCGACCTTGACTTGCGATGGAAGGCTGTCTCCCTTGAACACGAGCTTCACGCAGCGTGATATGCCAAGGCGACGGGCTTGCAGTATGGTAAGATCTGCAGACACCGGTTTGATGAGAGCAGCAAAGGCACTTTCGCTGATGGAAATATCGACATCGTAAATGATGCTAGCAGTAGAGTCACGGCCATCAGGTATGTATGAGTGAACATTGATGTTCTCCAACATCTTGACGTTGCTCAACACTTCCAATGTGCTTTGTTGAGGGACGTTTATGGCGAGGATATTCTTACGGCCATTGATCCGCATGTCCGCTATCTGTCCCTGGGCGAGTTCCTCAAGAGACTAGACGTGGCTTGGCGATTGAGCCGGTTGAGACTATCAGCCGCATCGACCGGCACAAACATAATTGTGTAAATCGTAGGCTCTCGCGTCTTCGTAGCATTCTTACTTTTTGATGGAGGGGACATCACTAGTCTTCTTTTTGACTGACGCCTTGTCACAGGCACGAAGTCGCCTTTGTCGTAGCTTTCGCCGCTGGCCGTAGAGTAAATAAGCGTGTCCTCGCTCTCGGCATCACTCGGGTGGTCCGTATGCTTTCTTGTAGTAGCTGCCGATGACGTCGATGGTTGCGGTGGAAGCCCAGGCGAATCTACGTTCATCGCCACAGTCACTGGAACGGTGTCTTCCACCTAGCCACAGAAAAACTTTTAAAAATTACAGATACTGACAGCAGCGTTCTACGCAAGAATCACTTCGTCGTCCAGCAAATCCATTATCATTCAGGAGCCTGCGCATCGTTATTACGCTCAGTTGCTTTCAGTAGACTCATGTCGGCATCGCCGATTGCCTCGATGAGGATCTTTTCTGCCGTTGGTGCCTCGTTGCGAATGTTGTGCTGATGCTCCTTCCGGCTAAGAGAAGACAGGAAAAAACTATCGCACCGCTGCGCTCTTGTCTTTTCGGTGTGATGATATTGCTATAAAACAAAGCAATTTATTCTTCGGGGACTTCAGGGTACCCTTCAAATAGCCGCCTTGAGCAGTGCAACAGTACACTCGATCACTTCGGTAAGTTGGCTTACACAACGAAATACGCAAGCGAAGGAGAGTCCCGCTTGCTTGAGTCTCGCTTGAGCGTAAACGTTGCCGACCGATTGCTTGGTTTGTTTTGATAGCTTTTGGTACACAAGCATTTTGAATATCCTGATTGATCTTAGATGGATGGAGTTTAACGTCCCAAAGCCACCCTATGGTTATGAGAGACGCCGTAATGAAGGGCTCTGGAAATTTTGACCACATGGGTTTTTTTAACGTGCACCCAAATCTGAGCACTTGTGCCTACAGCATTTCAGCCTACATTGAAAATGCAACCGCCATTGCCGGGATTCGGTATCGCGACCTGCGTGTCAGCATCCGAGTACCTTAGCCACTAGACCACCACAGCGGGGCTCTTGAACCTTCTTTGTGGCGAGCCAAATGGTGAGCAAGCGGAGGAAGAAGGTACTTGTGATGCGAAGGTCATTTTTTTTTTCGGAAGGGTGATGGTGAAGGAAGAGAGCCAATGCAATGGCAGTAAAGACGCGGCATCTAAAAAAAATCCTAAGATAAAAATTATAACGTTAATTCACATATCACTAATAATATTGTGCCACGATCAATTAGTCACTAAAATCATCACTGCATGCTTTCAAACGATCAGGAACTACTTCAAGCTGCCCAGCAAAGCTGACAAAACGGCGCGGTTCAGCTCATTAGCCTCGTCTCCATTGCCACAGAAAGTTGTCCCCGATTATCGTGCTGGTGCATGTGAAAATGAACACAGCAGCATATCAAAAACACGAAAAAAACATATGATTACCTATGATGTAGTTGGTGGAGGTTACCGCACAGACCATCAGGGAGGGATCGCTGAGTACGATATTAGAAACGCGCGGAATAAAGAATGGCATTATATAAATGTAAGCGACATCTGCGTTCCATATACACATGTTACATCCTCACGTTTGAGATGGTTCGTCAGTCTATTTAGGCTGTCGCACCACGCCAGTTTCGGCCAGCTGGCCACGCAGAAAAAGAAGCCAGTCACGTGGCTCGCGAGGTGTGTGCCATGCGCAAAGAAAAAAAAAGCATCTGGACCTGGCTAGACGCTGTAGGCGATATCGCTTCGCTATGTTCTCACCCAAATAAAATCTGCGGCCATGGCACAGCCTCATCACTGCTGTCTCGTCTCTCGTTCCTATACGAGGCCATCAACACCACACGCCGTGACGTCAGCACAGCCTTATCATGCTATATGTGTACGCCACTTTACTTTGTGCCCGCTTTTCTCAGCGTCCCTTGTGTCGGGCCCCTCAACCGTAGATTGTGAATTGGGTGCAGTTCAGTGAGTGTGGAGCATCTTTGTCAATGTGTGTTTCATTATTATTTTGTTTCTCAGGTCAAACCATTATGATAAGCTTGTGCTTATAAGATGCCCTCATGATAAGATGCCCTCATCGTCTACGTAGCCTGTGCGCTACCGAAGGCATGATTGCGAGCTTTATGCCATATTTCCCGCCAAGAACACACCAACATCTCATTATTGCACCCTCACTGCCTGCTTAAGAAATGCGCCTAATATATACAACGATGGGTAAACATCTTTGCTGAGCAAAAATGATGAACAATATGGACAACTGAATGCTGGCTTGGGAGCCACCGTAGGCTGAAAAGAAACCAAGATCGATACGACTACCTTCGCGAAAAAAAAACAGCTGCTTCCATGCATGATAATAGAAATATATTTGCAGACATTTTACGTCCCAAAACTGTGATATGAATATAAGGAACGCCTTTATAACTTATATTTAATTTTTTATATTTAGATATTTCATCGTAACTGCATTTACTTGCTTGTGTAGTCGACCCAGAACCTCCCCAATCTATCCTTTTTCTTCACTAAGATCACTGGTGCTGCCCGCAAACTAGAGGATCCTTGAACAACACCTTGTAGTGTGTGTTTGGAACAAGTGAGTCACGATTTAGAGTACAAAGTATTCTACTAGGGTAAACTGAGTGTTTCTAATACACACCCAATGGTCCTGTGTGCACTTACACCACCCATAGAAAATTGCGCGTTTAGAAAAAAAGTGTTTAACAATCTTGAGTACTTGGTACTCAACTACGGGAGAGCAGTAAGCCGTCCTGTGTGTTTAGAAAAAGTTGTTAACGATTTAGAGTACAAGGTACAGAAAAATAACGAGAGTAAACTTTTGTTATGTTTAGAAAAAAAAATTATTTACAGCATGTGCAGGACACAAAGGCTTCATACCATTCCAGTAACAGGGCATATACACCTCGGCACATCTATATTTCACGACTAACATCACTACGTTACAGTGAAGACATTTGCTCTAATATACATGACAATGTTGGCATATATGTACACAAGAACTCAATGCGATATTATGATACAATGGTATAACAATATAATAGATGCAATGAAACACGATATGTAACAAATGAAATCATATAAAACAACTGAACGGGCGCTGCTTAGCACCAAGTCGGTCGAAAAATGAGTTGTATCCTTTCGTGTTCCACCTTGACGAAAGGGCACGACCAATGCCGCAAAAACTCTTGCTCCCCGAGGAAGAAAAGCTCCTCGGAGAGGAACGCGAGGATCTCTCGTCTCATTCTCCCCAGTATCGGCCACAAAGCACGCCGGCGGCAATTGGCAGCTACGGCCTCACATCGGTTTCTCCAAAGACTGAACAGCCCCGCAACTATTAACAGAGCGAAGAAGCGGCTACGCGGAAATCGGCCGTTGGACACGAAAGTTCGCACACCCTGTCCCCGAAAACCAGCATTAACCGCACGCCAAAAAAGGCGGGAAACCACATATTCAAACGTCGCATGTCGATTGGTCTCTACCATGACGCAGTTGGGGCAAGTGGAAGTGCGAACTACCTGCCATCGCTGCAACCGATCTCGCGTGGGGAGCAAGCCCCAGCCCAACCTCCAGACAAAGTCTCTGAGATGCCCTGGCAACACTGCGGCAGTGATTGGTTTCTAAGCGCGGTTCAATACAGATTGACGATGCTGGGGCACCAAGGGCCGTAGAAGGGCGGCCATTGTGTCCACCACTTTCGAATCGGCCACCTCTATCTCTGGGCACGTAGCTTCCAAACGTCGGTGAAATGCCTGAAGGGCTCGATACAAAGATGGTAATTCAGTTGATTGGGGACCTTTGTTTATTTGGCTATCCGGCAAGCAGACACGTAGTGATGGCCCCAGATGGTAGCGAGCCAGTGTCTGAGCGGGCATGTCATCATTGCTTAGTATTCGCAATAGAGTGCAGAGGCACAATGTAGAAGCCGCGACGGAAACGTCGGGGAATGCAAAACCGCCTTGATCTCGCGGTTGAGCTAACGCTGGATGCGATAACAATTCTGTGCCACCAGACCAAAAAAATGAACTGATGCAGCTTTGCACTTTCCTGCAGACGTGGAGCAGTGGTTTAACAGAATGGCAAAGGTACCAAAATTTTCCTAGGTACACCGTTTGAGTTAAGTATCGGCGTTCCAAGAGGGGGAATTCGAAGTACCTGGCTGCTTTGATATCATTTAGAAGAGTTTGTACAACGGATGACCAGACGCTATCCTGTATACCAAATACAGTGAAAGTAACTCCGAGTATTGAAATCTCAGGAGACCACTGTAAAGGCGACGTGATGTTGATACGACCGCTGGGGTTGCCAATGAAAAAATACTAGCTTTTAGAAAAATTTAACCTTGCACCGGAGATAATACCGAAATCATGGAATGTATCAAGAGCATGCTGCAGCAACTGTTCATTATGTACATGTAGAGTGATATCATCTGCATATGCAGCGACCTTTACTTGAGTGTTACCGGGTAGAGGTAAGCCACGAATCTGCGGGTGATGTTCAACGGCCCTTAAGAAGGGCTCTAATGCAAGGATAAATAACACTGGGGAGAGGGGACACCCTTGACGGACCCCACGCGTGACTCTAAATGCGTGACTCTCATGGGAATCTAAGTAAAGGGTACTTTCTAAATTAGTGTGCATCGCGTTGATAAGGTCAATGAACTTATCCGGGAATCCGTATGCATGTAAAACATTTAGTATGTAGCCATGTTCTATGAAATCAAAAGCTTTCTCTTGATCTAATGAAACCAACAGTCCTTGCGCACATCGGCTAATGGTGTATTGAATGATGTCACGCGTTAACCACGTATGGGTGTGTATTTCTCGGCCCGGAACAGAACAGACCTGGTGGGGAGCGATTAATGTTGCAAGAAATGGACTGATTCGGTGCACCAAAATGTTAGCCAAGAGCTTGTAATCTACATTGAGCAGGGTAATAGGGCGCCAATCTTCTGGTCGCGGGGACATTGGGTCTTTCTTGGGAACTAGTGTTATACGGCCTTTGTGGAAAGAAGTTGGAAGTGTAATATCTTGGAAACACTTGCGATGCGAATGACGCGTGACATAGTTGGACCAATGATAGGCCAGAACTGTACATAAAACTCTGCAGGGAGTCCGTCAGGCCCTGGGGCCGATCCCTTTTTCATTGCGTCTAATGCGCCTTTGATTTCATCATCGGATGGCTGTGATAGGAGGACGTCATTTGACATGTTGGAATCATGAGGTAAATCTTTTAGCAGAGGATGCGAAGAAACGGATCCTGGGTAACAGACATTAGCACCAGATCGAGCTATTGACTCAAAGTGTTGAGTGAATTCCTGAAAGTCGCGCGTACCCGCAGCAGCTGGGGTGATAGAGTTCAGCGAGTGGGCAGGCGAGCCTGGTGGACAAAGCAGAGCTCTGCGTGCATACCTTAGCACCTCAGGGTGCGCACACGGTGCACGTCTACAGCGCCAAGCTGCAGCTGAGAGTGAAGAAGCGCGCATAATACGTTGGTACCGTTCAACGAGCTCCTCTTGCCATGCCCGCATTACAGTGGAAGGACTGGGATCTCGATTGGGAATGCGTATCTTCTGGATTAACAATGACGCATCTTTCGACATACGGGTGCAAAGTCCTCTGCCCGACGCACTGCAATGATGGCGCCACTGTTCTTTGAGGCGATCCCAATCAGCTACATCCGCCCCAATGAGCGATGCGCGTAACGCTCGCGATAATTTTTCCGTAGCCTGAGAGTCCTGGAGGACGCGGCAATCAAGACGCCATGGTCTGTGAATCGTTGGCGTCCCCGCTGGCAGGCGGAGAGAGAACATAACCGGCCGATGGTCGCTAATGTACACTGGTGTCGGTGGCGATGATATTACCCCGGTGTCGTGAACGTAGGTAATGAGACTGGGGGATGCATACACGCGATCAATTCGGCTGCTCGACGCTGCTCGACGCCAAGTATAGGCATAATTACTGCCATGCACACTTTGATGAATGTCACTCAATGCCAATTGCTGCACTAGCCGTTCGAGTTCTCAGGCATTCCAGTTTGACCGGCCGCGACCCGGACCTCGAACGTCTGCGTGTGAGTCTAAGACACAATTGAGATCCCCTAAAAGTACCACATGTCGGGAATTTAAAAGGAACGCATCAAGAGATTGGAAGAACGCGTTTGAGTTCTCGCATGCCGCTGGGGCATACACGGTAACAAATCTTATTCTTAACGAAAAGAAGGTGCAGTCGAACGCCAGCACACGTCCGAAGGCATCGAAGGAAACATGATGGTCACGTAAAAGACCTCGGTTAAAAATAATGACTCCGACGCCAGTCGAACGCCTGCTGGCGTACGAAAAGAAACAATCAAAATTGAACGCGCGCTTGAAAGCGAGTACATCAGAAAGCTTGAAAAAAATTATTTCTTGCACGAACAGCAAATCACAGTGCACTGAACGTGCAAGAGCCAATACCTTAGCCTGTTTTTGTGGATTTCGGAAAGCTTGAACGTTAAAAGTAATAACTTTTAGAGTAAGAGCCCTGGGGAAAATGAAAACATAGTATAGGATCACGCAAATGCAGGGGTACTTTTATCAGGTGCGGGAGCCGGTGCCCCGTAAGTGGCTGAGTCATTTTTTTCCGGCCAGGTGATCCACCGGAGGCTCGGGGCTTCCGGGATCGCGTCAAAGTCCGCAGGGGACTTCTGTCTCTGGTGGGGGCTTCTAAGTCACGAGTAGTTATCCGGTGGCGTTTCGTGTCCGGGTTCTTGAGCGAGGATGGTACAAAGACGTTTCCACTGTCCTGGCTTATGTCACTGGGGCTGGTGTCTTCGTCAATTTGTAGGGGCGCCTCACTCGCGGTGCTGTTGGAGTCCTCGTAGATGCAGACGTCGTTGTCTTGAGATGTAGACTCCTCGATGACACCTGAACTTGTTGTCGACAGAGCAGCAACGCGAGGAGCCTCATATGCAATATTTCCATCCGAGACGCCATCCTCACGAGGCGCTTCGTCTGACGAGGGCTTGGCCTGCGATTCTTCAGAAATGGCCACGGGACGCGGAGAACTTACGTTTTCAGTACCTGGAGGGATTACCAGGTCCGGAATCGTTGGGGACGCAGTGGGCGTCTGGTGCAGCGTCGCGATTGGCGCACCTTGGTCGTGGTCGGTTACCACGGCTCGCGTTGACGAATCGTCGCACTTGTTCTTAGATGGCGTTCCTGGTTGAAGTGGAGGGAAATCCTTGGATGCCGCCTCGGAATACGATGGCCTGATGGTGCAGGCCACGGTGGCATGCGGGTCCCCACAACGGCGACACGGCAGCGAGCAGCCTTTCCCGTCGTGGCCATAAACGCCGCACCTACCACAAAACGGAGCTTTGCAGTTCATGCGGAAGTGCCCACTGTCTCCACATCGACGGCACACTCGCTGGATGCCTTTATAGTCACAGGTTACTCGATGGCCCGCGACCTTGAGGTAGTTGGGCACCGGTGACGAAGCCTTCATTTCCGTGTGGACATATCGCGTCCCAGTGGTCACGGTTGGGCGCGATCCCAAGAGTCCTCTGGTGATGTGCAGCACCTTTCCGTAGGGAGAGAGTGCTTGTGCGAGGACTTCACTGGGTACGCGGCACGGCAGGAACAGGACGGTCGCTTGGGTCACTTGGGGTCCCAGGGGTACGATGGCGACGCGCTCTCCTCGGATGATAAGGTGCGACGCGTCTACGATTTGGGCCAGTGCGGCCTCACTGTTGACGGTAACTTGGTAGTTCCGGCCTCCAAAGTGCTGAACGCAGTATACTTCTTCGATTACTACTATTGAAGACGTCGCGTCAACGACGTCTTCGGGACTAGTCCCCTCGGGGACGACTACGTCGAAGGCTAGCGCCTTCTTCGGGGGCTGGCTTGCCATGACGGGCGTATAGGTTGAGTCTCAACTGAGCCTGACGTTTTCAGCCCCGTATAGCACTTCCAGTTGTACGAACTTCTTAGTGTATCTTTATCTATGAAAAAAAGAAATGTCCGGCCCCTTCGTTTCGTTCTCCGAAGTGTTCGGTCTTTTATTTACATCCTTATTATTAAGTTGAAAAAAAGATGTTCTTTTATGTTGTACGGAGCTATTATGTTATCGCGTGAATTTGGCAGCATCAGGAACAGGAACAGCCCGTGAATAAATAGAATTATATTTTCGAATCTCCCAGCTATTCAACGCGGCAGACAGACAAAAAACTTTGTTGGTTCCTGAAAAACGCTACTCTTTTAGAGCAACGTCGTGGGCCGCTCCCACGTATGAACGGGGAGGCCTAGTCTCACCGCCGAATCGTGGGCTCTCTGGACAGCCCGTAGTTGTGGTAGCAACTCTGAACTTCGTAAGGCGGAGTCCCAATTCTCTCTGTGAGCCTAGTTGAACTCCGTAATAAGGGGCACTACCAGAGCATATATGCTCAGTCCCTAACCTCACCACAATCTGTCATCGCGAAAATCATCATCGAAAATCAGCATCGTCCATTTTCACCTGCACGCATATCGTTCTGCGGGCAGCCCCTGTTGCTACTGAGGTAACTTTAAGACCGCTTGAACTGGTTAACCTTCTTACCTTTCTCTTTTTTGTATACCATTTCTTCTCTCTCTCGCTCAACGACCACAATCGTGAAATCAATTTTGTGAGCATCGTATTCACCGTCATGTTTGCGCGAAGAAATAAGTATATGCGTAAGCTGGGTGAGGTTTTATTATAAGACTGCCGATGCTTTCAATCCACCAATTTCCCTAATCTTTTTTTGATTTTCCGCGCAAACCGGAGCTTTTTGGAAACGTGCCTCCTTTGAGCATCCGATATTCTCCCGAAACGGGAGTGCCTGAATGCACCCGCGTGGCGTTTTTCACACACTCTCCTTGTCTTTATTTTCGTAATCCTTATCATCAATCTAAAAATCAATATACCCACTGGCTTGCTTTCTTTTGTTAGCTGATTTCATGTTACAGCAGTTCACAGTGTTTCTCACTGAAACTCATACCTCCGAGTTAGAATTGTGCAATAATTACACCCTCTCTTGCTAAAGGAAACCTTGTGTAGATGCGAAGAAGCGGGCGCTAACGCTTAAACGTCGAATAAAAATCTATACAAGTAAACTTGGTGAGATTACATGGAACTCACTGGTGCTGCTCAGAAACTAGACGACTCTTGAACAGCACCTTCTTGTAACACTACGTTATACATTACATATTGCGGTCGTTTGATGAAGCTTGGTTTCAACAACATTCTCTTAATAACGCCTCACCCAGCGCTGAAACTGACCATAGGCGTTGGCGGTGTCAACACGAGTGATGCCAGAAAGCATAATCGCGCGTTGACGTCTACCTGTGACGCTATCTTGACGTCACAGGTCAAAGAACTTTATAATTTCGTCCCATAACATAGTCTCGCCGTTCAAAGGTGTCCTTATCATAGAAGTGTAGCACAGCAATTTGAGGCTCTGAAAACTTCTATTGCATCTGATCCCAAGGCGAAGCAAAACCAAATTGGTGCAGAAAGCTTTGGTGAAGGCGGGGATGGGAGGGTGTTATATACAATGAACTAAGAAAAACAAGACGCAGAAGATGGCTTTCACCTTCGAGTCGTCCTGGTAAATGTACTGTGGACCAAGCCACACTTTAGTTGTCGACGGGAAATTTCTGATGTTGATGACAGCAATTGTGAGATAAAGATGAGAAAAGCAAAGCGGCTAGCACTTTATCTGCAGTTGACAGTGACGTTGACTTCACCGCATGTCTCGCCTTGCTGAGCCCGCTTTAAAATAATATGCGCTTACGTCAGGTTTAGCAAGAACGGGTATTTTCTAGTTCATAAACGCAATGCGTTTATTAAATGAGTAGCTACTTTGAGTGTCATCTTAATACTAGAATTAATATGCGCTTACGTCAGGTTTAGCAAGAACGGGTATTTTCTAGTTCATAAACGCAATGCGTTTATCAAATGAGTAGCTGTTTGGAGTGTCGTCTTAATACTAGAAATAATATGCGCTTACGTCAGGTTTAGCAAGAACGGGTATTTTCTAGTTCATAAACGCAATGCGTTTATCAAATGAGTAGCTGCTTTGAGTGTCGTCTTAATACTAGAGCATTGGGGAGGGGGTTTTGGTTGGTGCATGCAATTAAACGTGCACGCGCAGTTATGCAAACTGCACGCAGTTGGAATCACAGTGTTTCACGTTTGCTGATAACAAGACGTTCACGTCTTGTTATGTTTTTGGCAGTATCTGGTGTTAACGGCAATTATAATCGGTGTTTACGTTGTGTAGTCAACTAACAAAATTGAATTTTTCATCATTTCGCGAAAATTTTAATGAGTAATGAACCAAAGAAAGTGAAGGCCAAAGTACAATTTTCAGTTTTACAATTTGGCGTAAAACGTCACGCTAGAGAGAACTCTTCATTAAAAGGCAGAATGTCAGGTGAGCATAAAATATGCATTAGCCGATGCTTTTAAACCGTCCTACCGTAAAAAATCAGGTTGAAGAACAATTGCTGGTTGCCCTTCTGACGCTTACGTCTGCCTCCCAGCGGAATTCAATGGATATACCAATGTATATATCACCTTGCTAGCCTGCCACTGGAAAGAGCGAAGGCAGAGTTCTCCAGAGCGGTGGCGGCTAACCAGCATTCTATCTCCTGGAGATTCTCACCCGCAACCATACCGCTTTGTCCGGAGTGGTGCCTGCAAAGACCCCCTGTACACCTTGAAGTCCCGGGAATAACCAAAGAAGCTAGCCTGTCATCTGCAGCCCTCAAACAGATCTCATTGTACCTTTTGCATACATCATATGAAAACCGAACTCATATCTATACGAACGGTTCAGTCTCGTGAAGCTCAATGGGTGCTTTTGTGATTCCATCTTGGTCAATCACCGTCAAGTTTACGACTTCACAAGTGACAACATCTACGGGCTCTGAGCTCACCGCCCTTTTAGCTGCAATTAGATTTGTGCGACTCCAAGGCGGCCCTTCAATGTTCGCGAAGTCTACGACGTGAGAACTACCATAATATGGTATCTCAAATCAATGAAATCTGTCATCACGCCACTAACAAAGGACATGACATAATATTTCAATGGCTGCCTGGTTACTGTGGGATTGGTGGTAACCACCTCACCGACAACGCTGCCCGTTGTGCCCATGATGGAGCACCCACACTGCTCAAACCCCTGTCAAGAGTTGATGCCGCAAAAGAACTTCACCGCATCGCGAATAATACCACACTCATGCATTGAAACTTTCCACTGAACACCACTCGATGCCCACAGAACCTCGCTTCATTACTTCAATTACAGCTTCCATCAAAGACTTCGCGACAGGACGCTACAATGCTGTATCGGTTGGGGGTCGGCGTTGCCTTCACCAATTCATTAAGTCATCGCATTGGTATGGCTGACTCCCCCAACTGTGATAACTGCCATTGTGTAAAAAGTCTCGACCATGTCCTGTGCTATTGTCCAGATTTTGAAGAAGATCGCCAAACTCTCCAGTATGCCTTAAGGAGGCTGGATGATCGACCCTTTACTCTGAGATCTTGGGAGCGTGGCCTTTACGCACTTCAGTCCAGAAAGCCACAAGAGTCTTTCTACAATTTTTGAGGGCAACGTCACTGTGCGACCGCTTGTGAAACCTGAACTGTGTGTGCGGTGTGCGTGTCAGGTGCAATGTGCATCTCCTCTTCTCTCTCTCTCTCTCTCTCCCTCATTCCCATCTCCCCCGTGTAGGGCAGCAAATTGGACGTAGTCTAGTTGACCTCCCCACCTTTCTGATATTTTTTTCTGTCTCTATATATACCAATATACCAAAGCCAATATACCAACATACATGTCTTAATCAAATGAGCACATTCGTTGCATTAACTTGTATGCGCGGTACCATGCACCAAAAATCTTGCCGATGGTGAAACCATGATGGTGCTGCTTGTGTTCTTAAGCAGCAGACTTCTGAAGGCTTGCGAGAACTGGAGTGATGATGTCGAGTAGTTGCTACACGCTTCGAACTGCCCCTTACCGTCTCCCCAGTGCCAGGTAGCCTACCAGGCTTAGCCATGGTTAACCTTCCTGCCTTTCTTTCATCCTTATTTTCTCTCTTTTTCTCTCCCAATATACCGATATGCGAGAGGCTCACTTAGCAAGCACATGTTGTTACACTGTATTAAAGAGATGCGGGGTGAATCATAGATGTCGAGGCTTCTTAAATGGATGGACAACCAACTTTCGCCGAACCAATTTCCCCTAGCGCAACGAAATGTTTCCCTGGGATAGTGTGTATGTAATGAAGGAATGGAGACACGGAAGACGCCGAGAAACATTTATAATAAAAACATGAATTGTACAAAATACATGCACATAAAACATTGTTGAAAAAGTGAGATGTGAGTGCGGGGGTGGCTCGTGTCTGTGCATGGTGCTTAGCTGCACATGCGTGCACTTCGCGCGCATGCGTTGCATTTCGAGCTGCCCCACTGGTGACTGAGAATGAAGCACTGACTCTCAGCGTGCAACATTTTTCCACCTCTTGATCAATGCAGAATAATGTGGGAATACTTACTAATGAACATTTTGAGTACTTGTTATGATTATCATGAACACATTAAACTGAATGAAGCAAACCACTGATTGAATGGCTCTAGAAGCCAGCTTCGAAGATCGTGCACTAGGCTGCGCTACCTACCGATATCTTGTGACTTTTAAACGCTGTTTGAATGCAATATTTTCGGTTTGACCACAAGCATCTGACCACACCTTCTGACCAGTTGTTGGTCCCTTTGTCTTCGCCAGGAGTTTGAGATGCAAAAACGGGGCTTTTGCACAAATTACCATGAGGATACTATTGGCTTTCAATTGACGTCTGTTTATTGTGAAAAAGTGTCTGTTAGCAAGCAGTCCAATATCACCTGCCACTTGTGTAATGTTTTGGGGTCTCAAGAGAGACAAAGAGGCCGAGTTTGGCAAGCTGTGCCTTCAAATGTCTTCTTCCCAGATTCTCTCCTTTGCCTTTCAGTCATGCATCGAGGAACAAAGCGAACAGAAAACCAAGCAGGAATATACTTGCTTCGTCTCTTTTCCAGCGGTTCTGTTTACATGCTTGACCCGAGCTCGGATCTAGCGAAAGAAACGACCGTTCTGCATTCTGCAGACCGGAGGATCGGTATGGGTCTCTCTGGAATTATTAACTATGTTACCGAATGATTGGGTCAGTAAAGAAAAAGAGTGATCCTGGTGATTCGGTCACTCGGGGTAATCTACCGCTTAAGTGGGAGCATTTTTCTGTTGCGATTTCTTTCTCCGGCTTCAGTGGTCCCATTGCGTTATCTTCCTTTGCTTTTGTAAAGATTTGTAACCAGCACTCGTGTGTGCGTACTTCATTTCGTACTTCAGTTTTGCGCACTTCATTGCGCCCAGCGTTATTAACTCTGGATCACGGGGAGAAAAGATCACATCGTAGTGGTCGTGGGGGCGTCACCAGTAGGATATGTGACTTTAGAAGTTCGGAGCATCGAACGCGTATTTAGAAGGTTGTGTTGGTTCGGATCCTGCCGACGTAAGCGCTGATTTTTTTTTCTCCAGTTTAATTCATTTTATTCTAATAAGAGTTTTTGTTGTTACAGTTCAGAAACCACCAATTATTTTTGTCCACTGCTAGTTTCAATAGTCATGTAGAATGCAAAAAAACGATCCTTTGACACAACCTCTTCTGGGATATGGAGGAGCTTTTTTTTTCAGATTTTGTCAATCTTGGTGAACCAACGTGTTCTTGCGCATTAAAAGCGTGGTATTCTTTTTGTCTTCTGTTCAATACAAGTCGCGGTACTTGAGTGAGCCAGGCCTTCTGTGGTTGCAAATTTTTTCTCATTTTTTTCTGTTTTTTTCTATCCTTCTTCAGCTGTTTCTGCCTTTTTGTAACGTCGATTTTCATAGAAGTGTGGCTGTTTGGGCTAGTTGGTATGACATGACGATAGATATAGCGTGAGAACAGAACGACGACAAAGGGAAAACAAGGATACGGGCGCTTTTATTCCCCTACCCTCAACACAAGGTAAGCAGCCTGCCGGTCTAAGAAATGGCTGATCTCACAGGCTCTCAACTTTTTTTTTCTTCTTTACTTTCTGAATATGCCCCATCTAATAATAAGAAGGTAATTGCGCTACTAACGAACTGTCTTTTGCAGTCTTGTTATTGAGCACATACGATTGACAAAGCTTGGTACCCTTTACTGAATTGCGTTTGTCAATATCTGGGCCCCAATTCTACTACAGCAACTTTTCTACACCTGCACGGGTCATAGCTGTTGGTGGTGATCGCTCGATGGCCTTATGTGCCGTTGAAATGTCAACCCAAGCACCACCCCAACCCACATATTCTGTTGGGAGCAATGTGCAAGTACACTCGTGTGCCCTTTACGTCTGCCAAAAAAAAAACGTGATAAGGAGCAGTTACAATATACTTAGTGCAATCACCACAATTTGACTACGTGGTACGTCGTTTTATAGTTATGTTGTGTTCTGTTAGCGTAAAACTCCTGTTTTTATTGTTTTTTTCATTCCTGCAAGAAAATACGCCCAACAATTGCAAAGTAAGGTACATTGTTCGCAATGGTGGCTGGTTAAAAGCACGTATGCGAAATTTAAGAGACGCGCACTAATTGGGCTCTTGTATATTCCAGATGTAATGAGCGTTGTATTGCATAACAATGTTACTAGAATAAACTCAGTTTCAAAGCTCCGTATATCTCCACCAGTGGAGGAATATGGACCGAACGGTGGTCGCGAGAACTAGCGGCGCCGCAGTCTGATCTTGCGCTACTCTCGGTACATCGTCTACTAAAGCGGCGTACCACGGCGGTTCACTGCGCTGTTCCTCGCGCCGGCTTCCCTCTTGTACTGTTATATAACTTAACCATTCATCATGCGCTTCCAGTCGGCCTTCTCGCGTCACATTTGTGGACTGGACAAGGTCTCATGTGTAGATTGTCCCGGATTTGTTGCTCATTGCAAGTTGACTAAGAATCAATGTCCTGCCTAAATATGCTGTCTGCATTCGGTTTAACCTTCAAGTACGGTAAATTCTACTTGAATGAGCATTTTGAGAGTAAAAAATTTCATGACGACCGCTAGCGTAGACTAAAAACGACCAAAAACGTCTGTAAAAGCCTCAAACAAGTTGACTTGCTGGAATACAAAAATGCTCTATAAGAACTCGTGTTTTCTATTAGTTAGAAAAATAAAATACTTCCTTAAAGAAACAGTACCCGTGCTTCACACTGTTTATCATACAAGTCTTCGGAAAGGCTACCAATCGAGAGAAGAGAGCAATATGTTACAGCAACTTTACCTCCTTTCTCGCATTTTCTATTTTTTGTGAAAGCTCCTAATTGATTTTCTTGCAAAAAAAAAACAAAAAAAAAACAAATAATAACGAATAATATAAAACATAACCCTCACGTTCTCATGATAAGCGGTTTAATTCAAAAGATGTAGTGGCGACCACTCAAACGTTACAAGCACAATCCAAAAGAGTTCATCGACCAGGAGGTTTCTGTGAAAAGCCTCTCGACAGTTTTCTAAATTGATTTTAATGTAGAATGAAGACGGTGTAAGGAATGGTCTAAGCAGCCTTCTCGAAACATCTCATTTGAATGAGTGCACTATCGATTGTTTGGGTGCTCATGCTCCAGGGGTACTTGTGACAGATGCTCGAGGCCTTCTTAGCATGTTGTCACTTATTCAATTTTTTACGAAGGTACCCACAGATGCAGCACACTTATGGTGGGCTACTTCGTGGTGTACTTCACAGCCCCGGGAAGTGAAACCGACATGTACCACTATTACCTGCTCTGAGGTTCAGAAATGAGAACACTGCGATTGAGAAAAATACCTATTGCTGTAATAGGAAGAAAAAAACACCAACTTGCATCCAGCACTTACATCCACTGCAAAAATATCCACTGCCTTTAAGGCAGATAGTCGGCAATTGATCGAATGTAAGCATCGACATAGTTGATCGTCACGTGCCTTTCGTCTTGCTATTCTATTTCTGGCGGCTTTTCCAAACTGGGCACTAAGCATTCGAGGGGCGCCATGCGTTAAGTGGGGGAGGGGGGGGGCGGAATTGGCGTGTTTTGAGGAAGATCGTACTGCAGTGCCAGCGCCATTCGTTTTCGTGACCGCCACGCAGACCGCCTCTCCGGCGGAGCTTTCAAACTGAGTTTATTCTAGTAACGTTGTTGTATAGAGCAAAAAAGACAGAGAAGCAACTTATATTAGTGTAGAGTTAGGCAGGAAGTGTTCTTTCTTTGCCCAATGTAGACGACAGTCCAGACTGTACAGAGTACTACAGACAACCATTTGCATGTCCTGCGTGTGTAAATATTAACACATCAGCCAACTGTCCTCCTTTGCTTAGTAGTAGACATAGTAGCAAAAAAGTTTCTTTTCCCATGCACTAGTTTTACTACGAGAACAACGTTTGACAGCTTTAATGACCAAGTTTTGCTGCTTCTTGTGCTGGTGTGAGAAAGTTGTAAGCTGTGTGTTCGATCCCTTAATGAGCAAAGGAGTAGCTTGCGTATCATTTGTGCACCGCATCTGCTCAGATTAGATCAATAAAAAACAATGAAAACTTCGGCCAGTAGTTTCAGCGCCAGAAAGTCTGTTATATGCTACGCGTTTTTTTCTTTCATAGTGTTTTCTTTAGGAGTCTTTCCTACATAGGTTTATCTCAAAGTGAGTACTTTCATTGATATGCAGAGCGGTAGATCATCTTTACCGATGCCTATAGTGCCACTGTTAGAGAAAGAAAAAATTGGGCAGTTTCAGCAGCCCTTAGCGAACAAACACGGTGAAGCCCGCGAAGGTGTTTAGTTTCTCTTCCTCACTATTCGTTCAATCCACGTACTGGGAGTTCCGGGAACAGTCGTAGTAAACGACCCCGCACCCGCATCCTCTTCGTACTTGTAACTCACACAGCACCCTCTAGCAACCTTCCTTCAACTGAAAAATAACCAAGACAAAAAGAAAGAAGAGCGTCCGATAGCGTAACATTCATTTGTACCACCTTTTTTAACAGCATATGAGACGACCCCATCACCCCCTTTCCAATACTAAAGAAAGCTCAGTTCGGCGCGAGGGCGAATTGTTTTTCGCCATGGCTGTCTCTGCTAATGTTTGTTTTTATATTTTGATGTGCCTAAACGGTGTAGGATTCTCCTGGCACCAGGGAGCGATTACTGCCGGCGCCGAAGCTAACACCTCACAAAGACTGCGTCGCAATACCCCGCGCGTGCTCCATCCAAGCAGTCATTTATTGGCTTACCATCGTTTTGTCGTTGTTCTGGAGCAAACATATACGTAAGGAGACACGTCTGAAGCTACCGTGTAAGAAGTAAGCAATAACGCAGACACTTTTCTATCTCCCCCTTTCATTTAACTCTTCTTCAGCCTTGCAAGGATGACGTTGACGTCTCCTCTTCATCAGCTGGGGTCTTCATCTTTTTACGTCGTGGCCCCTTTGGCGAAGTGCAAAAGTCAGGCCTACTGGTCGTTCGCTAGAACGATCATGTAAAAACAGATAGACACATCCTCCTTCTCTCTCGCTCTTTTTCTTTTCTAACGGCTCGTACACTGATGTGCCCCTTTGGCTTTTTTAGACCTTTCTTGTATTGCGAAATGCACTTGAGCAATTTCATGGCGTGCAAGACCGTCTAAGAAAAATCAGTCATTCTATTTCGCATTATACGGAAGTTTCAAGTGGCGTTTTTTCTGTTCCAAGCTGCTAATATGTTCTTCTTTTTTTTCCTTTTTCTTTGCGTGGTTCGTTTTAGAGAGAGTGCAAAGTCATCTGTTCTCAGTGGTCCTTGCCGATTCGAAACCGATGGTCAGCATGGAGAAGCACTCTGCAAGAGCGTGTCCAGATGAATACGTGCCAATTACCGCGACAGCATTGCTGTCGTTTTGCCAATGGTTTTCGTGCTCTAGCCTTTTGAAAAAAAAAAGCGATGAAGTGTGACAGTGGGAACAGAAACAGGATATGAGATAAAAGATAATGATGCAGCACTGTGGATTCGCTAGAGTCCAGTGCCTATCGTGTACTGTTAAAGCAGTTCTTCATCGTGTCTAATTCCACATTGCTAATAAAATTGAACTTGTCACACATATCCCTGCCAGCGTGTAAGCGAGCTTCTTTGATTGCTACATACAAAGTAGGCAATCACTTTATGCGTCGTTGTGTCGCACACGTGGCAGCGCTAACTGATTTGGGCTGTCTGCACGGCAGACGTGGTGTGCATAGTGCTTACTAAATGCAACACTCAGGTGAATTCGATGTAGCAGACTAGAGTATCTGGATTCATGCTAGCCGGCAGTCATCCTGTTTTTCGCTGACACCTGCCTCGATGGTCTGGCTGCGACCAATAGGTGACCGGATGTGATGTCATTGTGCATGGCGTGAAGGATCTCGGGTCCAAGGTTCCGGGGCACGATGAGAAAACGTGGAATGCCTTCAATCGTATAGTTCTTCTTGTACAGTAAGCCTGCCGATATTATGAAAGGTGAACTCCATGCTGCTGACCGAGCAACATCAAGTAGAGTCGTTAAGGAAGTGTCTAGTTCCTCTTCGCATTCGAAAGCCACGGCAGCACAAAACTCCGAAAATATTTGGAAAAGATAGTCATCCAAGTCATCTTCTCGATTTGTGTTGCTCGCTGGCAGAAGTCTAGATAAACAGTCAGCATCAGTGTGACAGTGACCACTATTGTACGTGACGGGGAAGTCATCTTCTTGTAGATGCTATGCTGAGCAAGCTAACCGGCTGCTGAGGTCATGTGGTCCAACCAACCACCAAAGTGAGTGGTAATTGATGACTACCAGAAAGGTGCGGCCATACAACTTTGGTTGAATCCTCTGATGACAAATACTACCACGAGGGAGTCTATTTCTATAACGGTATAGTTTCTTACCACCTTGGTCAGTGTACGGCTTGCATGGGCGATGAACTGTCGCCTTTTTTTAACGCAATAGCGTCAAAGAGTCCCTTTCGCAGAAATTGTGGCGTCCGCATCAGTGTCGTTGGCAGTGAGGGAAAAATCATCATCCTATATATGCCTGACCGAAAATTCGAGAACGATTCACATGAAATAACAAATTGAGAAAAATACTGGAGCAGAGTGGGGACCAAACCAGGGTTGTTTAGGTTCAAGTAGGGATCGAAACCAGGTTGTTTGCTTGCCAAGCGGTTGATCTACCACACGGCCACGCTTCTGCTTGTGAAAATACTGAAAATAACTTCCTTTGCTTGGAATGCAGTGAAAGTAGCTTTCGTGCTTCACAAACACTTGCGTCCTGTATATATGCTTCACAACACAACAAGAAATATTGCAGTAATAATGCGTGGTACAAGCGACCATTGCCAACAGGCGTGAGATAATGTAATTATCATACTAGCTCCTCGGTTGAAAGCCGGTACACCACTGCATAAGGCACACACGCTACTGCACTTATTCCCTTAAGGCCACGAAGTGGGTGCAAAGCGAATTCGAAAAGGTTTCATGCACTAAGTGTTTGAAGTACGCACGAACAGGATGTCCCTATCGCGTTCAACTCGCGAAGGCAAAGCTTTAGGGTCCCTAATTATTCTGTCTATGTGAGTTGCGTCTTAAATATTTCTTCAGTATGAACAAAGTAGCCCAACAACACGTTAAAGTAAGCTGCACAGGCACCGAACGCGCCAATGCCCACACCACTAGAATCGGTGTAGGCATTGGCGGATCAAAATGGCATAAGATTGCAGCTTCGGTAAGTAAAATCTTTAGCTGACTGAACGCAGACTCGCACTCAGCAGTCTGTGCGAAGAGTTTGTCCTTGTGCTCACCCTCTTATACTGGTTCAACCAGTCTTTGACGTCCTCATGCTCCCTTCCTGAGAATGTGCGCACCTCCCGACAAGGTGTACATCTGTCCTTCGCGACCCTCGTCAGATCTGTCTGCGTCGCTCACGGCAACATCTTCCAGTAGTAGCCTAGCCAACCGTTTACTGCGTGAGTGGTGTGATGTCATCCGGCGTCACGTATCCCACACCTCCACCAAAACTGTAACTATGGAAAGAATTTATTCACAAGGTGAGAAAGGTCGCAGATGCGTAGTGTAGCGAAAGGCACAGGATGGCCAGCCCCACTACGGCTCGCTGCTAGCGCCCCCTTCAACCGCCTCCTCTTCTTGGTTTCAGCAAACTCATGCTGCGCGAAATTATTATTTCAATCACGCTGTAGCACCTATACTTGCAATATGTTGTCTGGTTCGGCCATCTTTTGCTATTACGATCCTCAGTCGTTAAAGAATGGCTCATAACGGTGCCGACTAAGCCAGACAGATCGTGGAACAGACTTCGCGAGTGCGAAGCAAGAAGCTTGCTCAAAGCACGGCTCTCAAACTGGGGACTTCGGCGTCCATCCTCGTATTTGCACTCTCGGCGGCAAGGAAGTCTCACAGAAAACGCGGCTGCAACCGGTGCGCAAGCCCAGTCGTGCGCTACAATGCGTGGTAATTCGCAATGGCGGGCGCAAAGTTATTAGCGTCTATGCACAGGGTTTCTCTTCCAGGAGGAAAAGGGCTCTGAGACGTGTCAACTGCCTCAGTAGTGGGGCCGGCCAAATAAAACTCAGGGCTTAAACTTTGATGTACAGCGAGAAACGGGAATGAACGGGTTTCAAGCGCGTTCGAATTCGTAACAAGGTCACCCTAAGCGTCCAGCGAGTAAGTTTAGCGTTATTGATCAAAACAAATGACGTGCCAGCTCTCCGTGTTCAATCTTTCATCAGTGCCTCCGTTGACGAGTTTCCAAGTCGTTTCAAGGACGCCTGTATAGACCAAGCCTGATTTCAGAAAACACTTTCTTTTGTAAGCGATAGCCATTGGTCATTTCTGTCTCTCTATCAATGTTGTCCTGTCTTTTTATCTTTTCTTAGTCTTTGTTCTCATTACTTCTCTCTACTTATCTCTTGCTTCTTTCCGCTGTTTTCTTTCTCTGCATATACTTTTCTTTGTTTCTCTCTTATGCGTGTTAGTTTTCGATTGGTACTCGCTGCTGATGTACGTGATTGTGGGGCTTGACCGATTCCAGTGGCACGTAACCACCTGAAAAGTTTTCTTATGCCAGAGCTGCGCGAGGAGTCATCGACCGCGTAGCTACTGAATGGCGTGGCGATGAGGTTCTGGACAACATAGATCTCCCATACGCACAATAAATTTACTGAAAACATTTATCTGAGGACGCGAAATTATCCTCTACCATACTGTAAACTGAGCAAACCTCAGGTATTGTCACTCAGACTATTGCAGGTAGAGGCATACTCCAGTCCCATATTATTGCACAAGATATATCCCAAAATTCAGACAGCAATAACATGGGTGTTTGCTCAAACTTTGCCGGCTGAGATCAGATGCTCTGGCATCGCCTTGACTTACGGGTTTAAGACTTTGCATCGTACAAGTGGGAATGCACGCTACGCCATCTGGATTTAAGGACACAAATACGGGCATTCCAATAAGCCCACGACATGGAAGAGAGACTAGGCCTATATCAGTGGCCCGCTACGTGCTTGTTGGTGCCCAGACGAACCCAAACAAACTTTTTCACAGCATGTTGCACTGACTACGGTGAGTTACAACTGCTTCGCTCTTGAAACTGCTTGTGCTAGCATGGTTCGGAAAAGAAAATGTTGGGCCATCCTAATTCAGGACACAAGTCCTGAATTAGTCCGAGTGGGCATGGCGGCAACGCCATGATACGGTCTTCAAACCCGATCATGTTTTTCGTACAGGTTCTGCTTGGATTGCTGTTTGTCCCAGCGTGGCTATCACCGATGAACAACGCCCCTTCATCGCCAGCTATGTTCTCGGTAACCGATCAAGAAAAGCCGATGCCCGTGGTCTTTCATCGGCTAAACATCGTTCCCGGAGGAGCACAGATGACGTCATCGGATCCACCAGGGGCGCTAACGGATGCATTTGTCAACGGGACTATAAAACGGCTCTTCACCGCGGCACCTGACAGTGGGCATGGCGGCAACGCCATGATACGGTCTTCAAACCCGATCATGTTTTTCGTACAGGTTCTGCTTGGATTGCTGTTTGTCCCAGCGTGGCTATCACCGATGAACAACGCCCCTTCATCGCCAGCTATGTTCTCGGTAACCGATCAAGAAAAGCCGATGCCCGTGGTCTTTCATCGGCTAAACATCGTTCCCGGAGGAGCACAGATGACGTCATCGGATCCACCAGGGGCGCTAACGGATGCATTTGTCAACGGGACTATAAAACGGCTCTTCACCGCGGCACCTGACAGTGGGCATGGCGGCAACGCCATGATACGGTCTTCAAACCCGATCATGTTTTTCGTACAGGTTCTGCTTGGATTGCTGTTTGTCCCAGCGTGGCTATCACCGATGAACAACGCCCCTTCATCGCCAGCTATGTTCTCGGTAACCGATCAAGAAAAGCCGATGCCCGTGGTCTTTCATCGGCTAAACATCGTTCCCGGAGGAGCACAGATGACGTCATCGGATCCACCAGGGGCGCTAACGGATGCATTTGTCAACGGGACTATAAAACGGCTCTTCACCGCGGCACCTGACAGTGGGCATGGCGGCAACGCCATGATACGGTCTTCAAACCCGATCATGTTTTTCGTACAGGTGAGCAAACGATACGGAAAGTGTCACCGTAGCAATAACGTTTGCTTATTCTTGCTGCCATGCCCATGGTCAATGTGCGAAATGCTTACTAACGTGACTGATTCTCTTCGCTACCTGTTGTTACTTAGTGGCGACGTAGAAACTAATCCAGGGCCTACAGAGGGCGATTGGTCAAAGCAACTAAAGGCAATCGCAGACGACATAAAGGAAATCAAGAAAGAAAAATCCGTCACAAATCAGAAACTAACTGCAATCGATAAGAAACTTGAAAAAATTAGTGGACTGGAAAAGCAGGTTTCTGATTGCGTAAAGCGAATAGTGGAACTAGAAAATAACATCAAAGGCATGAATAGGAAAATCGAAGAACTAGAGAACAGAAGTCGGAGGTCCAACCTGATTGTGTACGGAGTTGAGGAACAACAAAACGAGTCCTTTCAAGAGCTTCATAACCTCGTATCAAAGGAAATATTTGAAGATATACTAGACGTAAAGAGTGCAGGCATTGAACGTATCCACCGACTTGGTAGAACTAGAGAAGGCGATCCGAAAAACAGGCCAATAATTCTCAAGTTGCTCGATTATCGCGACAAAGTTAAAATACTCCAGTCCTGTTCCAAACTGAAAGGGAGCGGTTACTCAATAAGCGAGGATTACTCGTTTGGCGTGCGTGAAACTAGAAGAAAACTGTGGAAAATCACGAAAGAAAACCGCGATAGAGGGGAAAGGGTAAGGCTTATTTTTGACAAAGTTCAGATAAACCGTCGTCTTTTTACTTGGGATGAAGACAGTAAAAATATCGCACAAGTAAATAAAAAAAACGAAGAGCAACTACCAACGGCGCAGTCTTCTCGACGACAACGCCCATAACCCTTCTAAATGTAAACGCGCGAAGTCTTGTGAACAAGGCAGAACAATTTGAAGCTGTTTTATTGGCCCAAAAACCTGATATTGTTACTGTGAGTGAAACGTGGCTACATTCAAATATATATGACCATGAAATTGTGCCACCGAGCAACACAATTGTCCGCAAAGATAGGGACACTAGAGGCGGAGGAGTAGCAATTGTTTTACGGCAGGGAATCGCTTACACGGTCATGCCAGAGGTGAACAGTGTCGAAGCGGTTTGGTGTAAGCTTCTCCTGAAAGACGGCTACGTGTATGTTGGCGCCGTTTATAGGCCCCCGAACGCCGATGCGTCGTACCTAAACCCCCTTCTGGATTATATGAATTTACATATGCTCGGTGGCAGGATTATCATGGCAGGTGACTTCAACCTACCTGATGTAAATTGGTCCTCATTAAGTCCAGGTCCCCTGTCGAATAATATAGTCATCGACTTCTTATTTGCTTTTAACCTAACTCAGCTTGTTGTCGAAAATACACGAACACAAGGACAGTCGCACTCAGTGTTAGACCTTGTATTTGCAAGTGATCACTTTTCCACCGACAGTGCAAGTGTTGAAACAATTAATGGCATATCGGATCATAAAATAGTTTTGTGTACTTTGCCTTTAGCAACTCCAATACGGCAATCTGGCCCAGTGAAATATGTGCCCTCCTTCAATAAAGCTAATGATGCGGCGATAATGAGTTACCTGTCGCACGAGTATCCCGAGTTTTCTGAGCTATGTGCAGATAACACGAGCATAGATGAAGTGTGGGCACAGTTTAAGCATCATATCATGCATTGTATTTCTAACTTTATTCCCAAACGAAAACTGGTTACAAGAAAGCACAACCCATGGGTTACCCGCGACATAATTCACCTTAAGCGCAAAATCAAGCGTGTAAGGAAGGCAAAAAAAACGCTAGGAAGTGCTAGCTCACAAATAGCAACGCTGACATCGACCTTAAAAGGAAAGATACGAGACGCAAAACGGCATTTTTATGGACACACCCTACAAAAGTTTATTAAAAGCGCACCCGATAAATTCTGGCGCTACATAAGCGTAAAACGGTCGACATTATCGGTGTTTCCAGCTGAAGAGGGCAAGAAAAAGGCGAATAATTTCAATTCTTACTTTCACTCTGTTTTTAGCACTGATAACCTCCGAAAGATTACACCGGGTTCCCGTCACGATGACCAAGGCAGATCACTTCCGTCGTTAAATATGACAGTACCTGGCATTTTTTCACTGCTATTAGACCTTGATGAAAAGAAAAGTAGTGGCCCAGACGAAATACCAAACACCTTCCTTAAACGCTATGCTGAACCCATTAGCAAGTACCTCCATCTCATATTTACAAAGTCAATTAGTGATTGCCGTCTTCCGGCGGAGTGGAAAATCGCGAAAGTTGTGCCAGTGCACAAATCTGGTGATACTTCTCTCCCAACGAACTACCGGCCAATTTCTTTAACTTGCACTAGTTGCAAAATTCTCGAGCACATTATCTTAAAGTTATTAACCAAGCATGTAGAAGAAAACAACCTCATCTCTCTTTCTCAGCATGGGTTCAGAAGTGGGCTATCTACTGTCACTCAACTTGCAGAGGCTATACATGACTTCGGGCTGGCAATAAATGAACAATCACAAATCGATGTAATTTTTTTAGATTTCTCTAAGGCCTTCGACCGCGTGTCCCACTCTAAACTCATCACTAAACTCATAGACAAACTAGGCAATGGTGCAATAGTTGAATGGATTAGTGATTACCTTTCAGACCGCTACCAGTTTGTGCACTATAATGGACAAAATTCTGACACTGTTAAAGTTCTTTCGGGCGTTCCGCAGGGATCTGTTCTCGCTCCGCTCTTGTTCCTATTATTCATAGATGACATTGTTGAATCAGTAAACGTTAAAATTAGACTGTTTGCAGATGACTGCATGATTTACAGTGAAATCAAACACATTGACGATCAGGTTGCCCTTAACGATTCCCTAAACAACGTAGCCCAGTGGTGCCATGATTGGCAGATGGTTATTAATTCCGAAAAAACGGTCGTGATGAACATAAGCAGAAAGAAAAACAAACTATTATTTCCATACTCACTTAATGGTGTCACCCTTCGCACAGCAACTCAGTATAAATATTTAGGGCTTCTAATATCATTTGACCTCAAATGGACTGCGCATATACATCAGGTGACGAAAAAGGCAATAAACAAGTTGATTTTTCTAAAACGGACCCTACGCTACGCTACCACAGATACCAAGCGCTTATCTTACATTTCCTTTATAAGACCTATGCTAGAATATGCGAATATAGTGTGGTTTCCTTCAACAAATACTGACATAGCTTTGCTCGAGAGCGTACAGCGTAAGGCGGTAAGATTTATCTTTAACCGCTATAGGCGAACGGATTCCCCTTCCGAGCTTCTGCTCCGAGCAGAGCTACCTACGCTCCGCGATAGAGCAAAAATACATCGGTTGAAGTTCTTTTATCAACTGTTGCACGGCCACTTTAAAACTAATGCCTCCGTCTTCACTACTATAAAGAAAAAGGGAAAGTGCGCCAAAAACACGACCTCATCTTCAAAGAATATTTCTGCAGTAACAATACCTTCAGGTTTTCATTTTTCCCTCGCGTAATAAGAGAATGGAATGCGCTTGATTCAGATACTGTAGCACAGCCAACACTTCAAAAATTTCTAGAAAGCGTTGAAAAACTCATGTCTGTGCTCCCAAGTTCCAGGTGTTAACCTAATTGCGTTCGGGAGAAAGCATCCACACTCTAACATTTTATTTATTTTCTTCATCATTTGGTTCAAGGCAACTATGCCTGTATGATGTATACATTACTTATTATCATGATCGCGCGTTTCTTATGTACTCTTCTTGTATTGCCACTATATTGCCTTGCTTGTATAATGTTTGTATCCTTTCCACTCCTGTAATAACCCTCAAGGAGGGTTGACAGTATTTTGTAAATAAAAAATAAATAAAATAAAAAATAAAATAAAATAAAAAGAGAGCGAACATGATAGACGGAAGAATTACGGATGATTGGCGTTGTGAATCTGGTTTCCGGGGTCAGAAATCATGAAGTCGACGGGAAATTTCAAGCTCATAATGTCGCACGAACTCAATGAAAAAGCACGGTGTGCGTCAATTGCTTTTTTGTCGGGTTCTCTGAAGCATTGGCGCCTTTGCTGGGAACCATCCACACTGACTACACTTATTATTATCACCAAGGAAATATAAGACTTGAGAAACAGAGCTAAAGCGTTAAAGAGAAAATTGAGAGAGAAAGAGAAAGACAGCAGTTCAAGAAATTCATAAGCATTCCACTTAGTGCAAGACGATGACCAATGCAGCTCTTCACCACATGACATAAGGGGGGAAGTGAGGTTGGGCTTTCTCCTTACTGGATTTATATATGTTTGGTGGAAACTGAGGTGCATCGTAACTGAGGATAGCGTGACCAACTACGGTAGAAAGACTGCCTCCCAACAATTGTCTTGTCATTTTTAGGTCATCTATTGCACGCTTACATCGTTCATATAGCAACGACTGTGAAGTAGAGACTGGGCCTCGTTTATTCACTAACACTCCTGTCCTTTTTTTATCTCTTTATGTCTCCAGGTCACGCACGTGATCGGCCTCGCATACACGGACCAATACCGCAACCACATTACATCGGAGGTCCTCTGGCAATTTCATTACTTCGGCTGACAACTACGGAAGGTGTCCGTCGTTTCCTGGTGCAATTTCTGGAAGATTAGCTGACGAATTCAAAAACCAACTTATAACAATGCATGATGTACGTATGCTAAAGGAAAGCCCGGTCTTATTATTGGTATTACAGTTACATACATTTTGCGAAAGAAGGTTCAAGAGGTAAGCAGCGCCGAAGAACAGTACCTTCCGCGTAGCGTCGTTTTAACTTCGAGCGGCCACGCTCTTGGTTATCTAAGCGCCGTCATCAAAACTGAGGCGGCATCACTTGAACTTTGGGTGCCGACACGCCATTTGGTTCCACCCATCCCTGCATAACTACATCAGAGGCAAGCAGCAACAACAACAAGACGTAGAAGCTGTGATGCTCTCCCACAGCAGCGTTGCACTGTCTGGTTCGCTGACCGCACCCTCGTCTTACGACGGCTGTCCCCGAACACACTGGCACTACCGGCGAGCTAAAGACGTTTAAGCGGTCGTTGCCACTTATGACGCCAGCGACGCATGCGGGGGCAAAACGGGTAAGAAAAGTGACTGCCTGGTCTAGGAGTCGTGCTAGCTCATGCCCATTGTGTGCGGGCTACCGCCTCATTTGCTGTATGAGCAGTTTGTTTTCCGCTAAGGTACAACAGTTGCAGCAAGGCACCAGCACGCACGAGTCATTAGAAGTGGTATGAAGTGTGGCGCGCGCTCGTTTTTCCCCGCTGTATTTTGTTGTTTTTCAACGCGCCCGGTCAACCCGGCACTAAAGGCACTGAAGCTGGCGCTATGCGCGGGCCTTTTTCCAGCAGCGCTCATTTCATGTGACGACTTACAGCGTGGTTAATAAATTATCCTTGGTGGGAATTACGGCTGTATCAGTTGCTTCAGGCTGACCTTTTCATTGCTACCAGGATCGGCTCAGGCTGCGCGTGAGTGTCTTGTGCGTTTTTGTTTAGTGGCTGCTGCAACCTCTCGTCCCGTTGTCATAGGGGAAACGGTCAGTGTTGTTGAGGCGAGAAGCCTCCATTGTTAATAATGGACGTCTGTGTTGGAATTACGAAAGCGTCTTATCACTACCAATTCAACTTTTTTTTAGCTTTTCGGCCCACGTTTTTACCTGTTGTAGTGTTGCTACAACCGTGTAGTGTGGCTGCAGTAAGAGCGTTTACAGAAATGTTTAGTGTCGAGTACCCTAGCAATAATAAGGGCCATATGAGGTTTCTCGTAGTTGTTGTTAAAAGCTAATGGTATACTATATGTCCCGTGAAGTTACATATTCAAAGGCAGGCTGCATTTGCTGTAAAACTTTGAGTATTACTGCAGTTATCCTACAAATAAAAATAAAAAAACGAAGTAGAAAAGCTCGGGAGGACTGCCAGGGAGGTGGCTGTACATCATACATTTTGGTATGGCCAAAAAAGTGCTACGCTACTTTTACGAAAGCTTAATAGAAACCATTGACATCACATGTAGTCAATCTACGCTGATAATCACGCTGGCAGTGCCAGAAGGCGTAAATTCAGTCGTCTACACATGAACGTTCACAGCTTAAGTATGCTTTTTGCGATATCATGTACCCTTCGTATTTACCTAATGAAGAACTTTTTGCTGTTTTGTTCTTTAAACTTTTACACGCACGTTCTAAGCACCCGTTCAGGTTCGTGTCTCTGCGGGCTTTTATTGTGGATGACAAAACTTGTAACACCGCTGAACACCGCTTTGAACACCGCTGGCTTTGAATAACGGGCTATATTGCCACATTGTCTCGAATATTTGTTACGACCCCGTTTCAATGTCAGTAATTCTCAGCGCAAACCACGCTTACACTATTCGAGAAGCTTCGGGAGTGCAGTAGATCACGCGGGGTAGGTGGTTTAAAGATTAAGTTCAAAAATGATAAGCCATATTGGTAGCAACAATTTTAATGGCATTGCTGTGACGTCCACACTATTCTGTCATGCACTCCATGGGCAGTGACTGCACTTACAAAGCAGTTATTGAACCAAAATGCTTCGTGCAAACACACAGCAGCCCTAAAGGGGTGCTGACAAGAATTGAGTAGAGTTGGATAAACTCCATTTTCCCAACTGTTGTTGCCGCGCCCCGGCTATAGGCTGCCAGGGATCCACCATTCGGGAAACATATTGGTCGGCGACGTCTACGGTATGGCTGTACTGCCCACACTTGGTCTTCAGGGGCCTTGCTGAGGAGGGTGGCTTGTCATCGCTCAGCAAGGCACCCCCCCTTCAGATACTCTATCAGTTGGTGTCATCCTTCTTCGTGACCTACCTTCGTTTTTCACAATTTTAATTAGTTTTTTACTGCGTCATTTGAAAGGCCAAGTCCTCAAAATTCTCGAAAGTGTAGTGCTAAGCGCGAGTGCACCTTGAAAACGTAATTACAGCACGTTTCTAAATAGTAGTTTCTGTTCCTACTGCACTTTGACGTCACAACACGGCATTAGCTTCTCACCACGTGCTCGCAAAAGATATAAGGACGTTTCCACGACCACACCTCTCCCGCGGCTCCAATGCTGAGACACAAGCAGTCATTTTGAATGTTTCGGTGACGCACAAGTGGCCATCTTACAAATTTCTGTACCGGACATCATCATAAGGCGTACAGACTTTATGCCAGGGCGATATCGATGGATACGTGCTGCCACAAAAAAAGTCAAATAATGTTAGCACAATATAATTGTGGTAGGTGGTATGTTGTGTGTAGTTGTGGTTTAGACTCTTGTCAATGTCTGGTCAAATCTCAGGGGCTGTACCACGAAACAATATACGGCTGCACACTGCACTTCCTCCGTAACAGTGTTTCATAATTCTCTGGCGCATGACAATTATTATCGATCTTCAAGCCTTCGGCTTGATGGAACAGTGCTGGATTCTCTTTCCATGGGCTGTTCTGAACTGTTTTCCACGCTTTCAGCGCCCTAATGCTTCAGTGACACGGGGAGACCTTGTTAAGCATGATGTACCGTAAACATAGCTTGCACAAAAAATCTCTCACGGACCTACAGTGGAACTGCGCCATATACCTCCGAGAAACACGCTCAGATTGCTGAGAATCTTTCTGCGGTTCTCATTTTTTCGTCTAGCTCATTGTCATAACTCCTTTTGTTCGCCTGGCTGCACTGCGAAAAAGAATGCTATATTCATTTATTTTGTTTTCCTACATTTCCATCCTTTCCTTTTCAGTCTCGTCATTAACTTCCTTCTGAACAGCTTCGTCACTTCTATGAGCTTTATTTCTTACTCTATGTCTTCTTTTCATTGCCTGTCTTAATTCGTTTTGTCTTTCATCCCTCTGTTCAGGCTTTCCTCCTTTGTTTTCCTAAACACTTTTATTACTTCTTTCTCTGTCGCTTTCTTTCTTATTTTTATTTCACTTCATATTTTTACCTTACTCTATCAATTTTATTCGCTCCATATTATTTATTATATTTCCATTGTGCTGCTTCTCTTTCGTTGTTTTGTCCTTGCTTCCTTTCTACTCTTATTCTTGTATTGATTTCTTCCTTCTACAACACCCATCTTATGCTCTTCATTCTCCCCGTCTTCCCGACTTCTCCCTTTCATTACTATCTATTTCTTTCTTTTTGTCTTTTCCTTCTCTTTTTGTTTCCGTGAGGCTCTGTTACTCATTTTTCTTTGATTTTCGTCCCTTCTTTGAGATTATCGGCTTTTTGGTGACTTCGCTCCCTGACGTGCTGATGTCGTCCGTGCAACAATTCTTTGGCTGCGAATTTCGCCATCACGAGACCTGGTGGCACCAGTGGCTATTTCCCGTCACCACCTCCTTGAATACAAACTCGCTTTCAGGCAGTGCGCGCAGCCATACCACGCCTTCTTGGCGCCCAGCGATCCAGATTAAGTGGGACAGCGTCACTCAACTCATTCTTTCTATATTGTTCTCTTTATTTCTTCATTACTTCAAAGCCTCCGCTCTTGCTTTTTGTTGTCCACAAAGCAAAGGTTTCTTTCTAACACTTCCAACCGCTCTCGAATCTCTGATTGAAGCAAGGGTTACGTCCACTCAGCTTTGGTTCGTTTACGCTTCTGTCTCACTATGTATAATATTACTCGACGGATTTCATCGCGTCAAGTATGCCTCATCCCGTCATCGTCTTCGGCACTTATCTAGGACGTGAGTTCGCTCCAAGGCGATAGCAGCAGCACTTCGTGCACTTAGAGTTATAAGCACACAAGCACCTACGGACGGTGTCTCTCCAATTCGTATCTTGGTTTTGAGACGTGAAGTGACTCAAGAATTATTGTGATATATTTACTTTCGCCTCTATTGTGCTTAAATTGTTTCAATTTTCACTGACCTTCTCCAGCTAAGACACACCAGTAGTCTATGAAACTTTCGTCGTCGTGTTGTCAAGCAGCCCCTGCATCTTGCACATCTTGCGTACGGTCAACATAAACTAGGCAACTTTAAGCCTGAAGCATTCATGATTATCTTTGATATGCATTGTTGCTTACATGAAGACGTGGAGTTACAGTATGGAGATGCAGTGTTGCATATCTTCATTCATAGGTCAATAACCACCAAAACAGCATCGTTGTATCGGAGGCGAGCAGCAACCAAATGCCAGTATAGAACACCTCTTTCATGTAGTAACATAACAACTGTAAAGGCTTCATCCTCGCAGGGACTGCAAACCGGTGATAAGATTGTCAGGGGGTCCACTGCAGTGGTCGAGTGGACAAACTACTCGGCTGCTGACCCGCCGGTCGCGGGATCGGATCCCGACTGCGGCGGCTGCATTTTCGATGGAGGCGGAAACGTTGTAGGCCCGTGTGCTCAAATTCAAGCGCACGTTAAAGAACCCTAGGTGGTAGAAAATTTCGGAGTCCTCCACTACGGCGTCTCTCATAATCATTTGGTGGTTTTTTTGGGACGTTAAACCTCACATATCTAATATTCTCACGGGTATAAAAAGGTACTTCGGGCACAGGCGCCATAATGACTCAGAATGAATAAGGACGATGTTGTTGTGGCGTGGCTGTGTCTGAGCTGCCTTGTTGTCCCGTATTCCTGTGCGCTGTGTGCAGTGTTAACTGAACCGACGATACCTTATTAAATACTCTTCATTACACATTTTGGGGGAGGTGTGGGTCTTCCTATATCCCGACTCTGAATTCCCGTAGCGAACGTCACCTTCGTTCAGCCACAATGCCTGAAGACAGCGCACCATCCGTCCAGTCTACGCCTACTCCATCACCTGTGATTCCTTCCCACCTTCTGGATCCTGGTACATTTTGCGGCACTGACACAAATAACATTGACGTCTTATACGAGCGTGTCAGCAAGCAATACAGGTGGGATGAGACGTTTATGCTGGCCAACATCATTTTAGGGGCGAAGCTCCTTAAGCCGTGGGTCGTGAGCCCTCGATGTAGTAGTAGTAGTAGTAGTAGTAGTAGTAGTAGTAGTAGTAGTGGTAGTAGTAGTAGTAGTAGTAGTAGTAGGTAGCCACCTCTCGTTATCTCCTTGAAATATCCGCTGTATGGTGGTATATGATGAATATATGGTGAAAAGATTCGAGATGGCGGTATTTGGGGTGTTCACTAGACGGACGGATGGATGAACGGATGGACGGACGGGCAGACATACAGTCTGTTTGTCTGTAGGAATGGGGGAGGAAGGGAGTTGGTTCGTCATCATCAGATGCTATGTGCAAGTTCTTGATTAGGAACTAAAACAAGCTAAGCAACTGCGCTGAAGGAATGAACCAAGACATTCATTTTAGTGAAAGCATTCAACGCACACTTGTGCGTCTCTGGCTTCATGACTAGATAGCTTTTCTATAACTTGTTGAGTACTTAGTGGATGGCATAAATTACTAAGGAAAAAGTTGGCAATGTATTTACAGAAGATTGCGCGAAGTTGAAGTAGTGTATGCGTCTCACACACATGCATGACCTGACGGCGTTCATTATAGGCCACCGTGGTCACCACTCGATTGATGTAGGACCATAGAACCACGAAACCGACTTTCTTAGTGTTTTGTTCATATTTTCGTCCTTTTTTCATACACTGTTTTACTGTGACGAGCTGTCGATGTAAAAAGCCGGTGTGTGAGCGGACTCTGGTGATGTACATAGATTGCCTTTATCGATTTATTGACCACCTCAAAGGATTCCTCTTCCATCGTAATGAGTCATGGCTTGATGGAAACATTTCTTTATCTTATGTTATTTCTTGCTAACAGCTAGGTATCGGCAGCGGGCTGGGGCCCGCTCAGGAACAACAGGAAAGAGTCATTGCTTTGGAACTACGCCATCGGTGATGTCGTTTGCATCACGAACGATCGAAGGGGCACGCCGAGGGCAAATAATCGCAGAAATGCGCCAAGCTGCTGCACAGTGTACACTTGGTCGCACAGTGCGCCATATTTACTTATACATGTAGGCAATACTCTATGAAGATTGTAGATGAAAAAGTGATTGCATTGGCCTCTATGCTAACGTAAACGGCGTTGTGGTGCGCTCTTCGAACGACCCTTGGCCTGCCTACTTCATACGAAGAATCATTCTATTTAGACCCTGCTACCAAAAACAATACATTTGTGCAGCCTAGTACAAATCAAAATATGAAACATGGTGCGGGTAAGACCAATATAATTGCAAACATCACGTTACTGTGACGGCATGACTACGGAAATTGTGTCTGTAGAGTAGAGTGAAGCGGAGTAAGTAATCCAAGTGGTCTAATCCGTATACGTCTACCTCAGCGACAACAAACCGTTTTAACTACTCTGAACAGAACAGGCGCTCATGTATTTGACTAGCAAGTCGTTCTTATACTCACTCTAATAACCGACCATTGTTAATCTTCAGTGCGCACAATTTGTACAGGCGCCAATGTACAAACTTGTTCCGACCGCTTCCAACATTCGTTTCGGTGACAACGTTGACGTCAACAGAAGAACCTTGATTTATATAGTATCAAAAGAAGAGTTAATTTACAACATTTTAGTTGGGGGTCACCCAAGGCTAAAAGCATCATAATGTGGCTTGAAGAAGCCTCGAGGCCTTGGTAGTGATGTCAATAATATCACTTTGTCGCGATGAGTATCAGGCTCTATTCAAGGCATAGAGCAACGGCAATGGCTTAATCAAATTTATGAAACGCGTGTCTGGACATATAGAAACAACATTTCGTTCAACGCGGTGCGTGAGTTTCACCCCTCGTGGGCAGTTTTTCCGTCGAGGTCGCCGGACCTGTGCTAGAGAGCACGAAGCTGAGGCAATTTCCCTTCAATGAGCGAAGATGAAAGGCAAAGCCCACCATGCGGTATTTTTTTTTTGCTTCGTGATCTGCTAGTCCGTTTAGTTCTTTCAGGGCAGCCAGCTGGAACAAGCTCCAGTTATCTATACCGCACCTCTGTTATCTCTCTCTCTTTCTTACTCGTCTGTCTCTCCACATCAGAATGTTTCACGCTGAAGCATGCAATTTCTGGGGGCGAAAAAGGGAAGCGTACAGAGGTTGAAAGCAAATTTTTTGCCATCTTTTGTTGTACATTCTCAAAACCTCATGTCATGTCTTCATGGCAATTTTGACGACGACCGGGATGGATCACTGTTCGGGCATTGGAGGAGAAAATGGCCGAGACTTAAATAAAGGAAGAGGTGTTCTAATACTTATGTGAAGCCATGGTGGGCGCTGCGCGGGATGTTCTCGAGATAACAAATCAAGAGGAGTACTGGGTCATAAGGAAGCGCTCTTATTTGAAACTTTGCGCAGCGAGCATTTAAACAGTGTGACATTGGTGGCCACGTCTTCCCCACTAACCTCGGCGTGCGAGTAATACTAACAGATCACTAATGATATAGTTACGCGGGCACAATAACCTCGGTTACGACAAACCTCTTTTCCCCTAAACCGTAGTTACATTTAAAAGCAAGCCGAAGACCCCGGGTCTGTACATAAAGAGAATTCTAGGAAAAAAGCCTACGCCAACGACGACGTGCCCATAGGTCTATGGGAGGCGTGAAAGCTCGTGGTTCTGATGCTGCAGATTTGACATACGTGTTGTGTATGTGACTGGACCTGGTGTAACTCGAACCTCTCTCAGATGAGAATCTAAGTAAAAACAATGTAGCATCACTATAGCTTAAAGCCTAGCAATGATTTAGAAGCAACCTGGAAACAACCTGCAACACCATGCTAATGGCTAGAAACAACCTAGTAGCAAACAGAGTAATCTTCAAGATCGTCCAGTCTAGCTCTTTAAAGCCTTGCGCGGCTTAGTTCAAGCTTTGCCAACCTTTATTTGTGCATTGTGAAGAATTTTACGCTTTGGATTCGACCAACGGAAACGAAGTATACGCACTGCGCTGAAACTTTCTTAACCCTGCACACGCCCATGACTATAGACACCAAAGTACCACGTCCTTACCATTGTCTACACAGACCATTCGACGGCAGTAAACATGCAAACATGCGCTCTGGCTGTCTTTCACCAGCACTTTTAGTGTGACCTGGCCAAGCATCTTTTTTTAGGGGCGAAGCACTTCAGGGTCTGAGTAAGTCCCACGTCATAGTCCATCGTAGGCACCTCTAGTACTCGGAGTGCTTATTAGATGGCACTGCAGCGCTCGCTCCGTAGTACTTGAATCGTTCATTTGATGATGCGGGGGCAAGCGCTTCACATCGATGTGTTGGAGACTAGGCATTCGGACACAGACAGACAGACAGACAGACAGACAGACAGACAGACAGACAGACAGACAGACAGACAGACAGACAGACAGACGGGCGGACGGGCGGGCGGGCGGGCGGGCGGGCGGGCGGGCGGGCGGGTGGATGGATGGATGGACGAATGGAAGGACGGATGAACGGAAGATTCTTGGTTTAACGATGAAACCCTGCGAAGCTTAGCCTCACTCATCATCATTCACTCCGTGGATATGCTGCGAATTTTTTTTTGGCTATAACAGTGGCTAGCTTATTTCCAGTGTCTATACCACGGTACACAGTGCTTCCGACCATAAGAACGAAGCAATTCGGGCATGGCTTACTCGTACCAATGGCACGGCCATTCCGAAATCGACCGCTTACTGACTTTGCTGTATTGTCATAAGAGCGATTTTGGCTTCCTTCGACATACAAGAATCTTGGCTTATTCTCCGACAACAACGTTTCTTAGACTGACACCCCGCTCTTCCCGCGCGTTTGCTGCTTTCGTATGGCCAAATATCTGTCAACACTACTACGCACGCGTCCCGCAGCGTCACCGTTTGGTGCAAGAGTGCCGCAAGTGCGAAAATGAGTCTCAGTAACGATAGGAAATTTTATGACAATGACAGTTAACCCGACTTCTACAAAAAAGACAGAACGAGAGAGATGGATCGCATTTGCTGAAAGGCGCCCAAAGTGACTTCGCCATAGTGATAGACTCGAGGGTTCCAGAGGCGAAGCTGTTTCATCCGTCTTTGTTTTTCCGGCCATTTCATCTCCGGCCGATGGTACGGCCAGAAAATGTCGCTATGACGCCCATCTCACGCAGATGCGCTGCCGCTTATACAGATACTGCTTGCGCCTCCGGCGGCAATTTATTAGTGCACGGCTGCTGCGGGCCTCCCAGAGTGTTGTACGGTCGACGGCTTTACTTCCATCTTGAGCCAGCGTCCTATACACATGGTCATCTATATGGACACTTCGAGAGCGAAGGGGTGGATTGGTTGCGGAGCATATATCTTTCTTGCTTTCCGTTGTCTCATGCGCGTACATATATGGCATGAAGTGTGCCTAAGGGGCCTGTGTAGCTGCGGGGCACGTTCGTAATTTTGTTCCTCGATAGGGGAACTTCGCGAAGAGATGTGGCTAGGATGTTCTATATACTCCCCGCTCGACTGCGACAGGCTGAGACGGGCATATCCAGAAGTTACTCTGAGCGTTCGCAGCCGATGGTGTCACACGTTATACAATGTGGGCAATTCAGGCTATATTACGCGAAATCCCAGTAATGCATTCGAGGGGCCAGAACTCTGCGGATATTTGTGGTACATACAACGGAAACACTGACAATGGGAGTTACTCGGCTGCCTGCCCGCTACTGCTCCCCGATGGCCAGAGTTAACCTGCTGCTTATCGCAGTGCGCTAACGCTGTGTTCTCAGAAATACGCCCAATCCTACCATCAGTTCACTCACAATCGCTGACTTTTTGCGGTAATAGTATTGGAATACACCTTTATGATTGAGGCAAGCAATGTGCTTTACGGCCAGCTCTTTTCATAGCTGTACAGAGCACACGACCTGTATAGCATGGCACCAGCTTCTGCGTCTGTACTAATAGGCACTATTTTGAGGCCGATGAGTGCCTGATTTATTGATTGAAATGTCGGGTTTAACGTCCCAAAGCCACCATATGGTTATGAGAGACGCCGTAGTGGAGGGCTCCGGAAATGTCGACCACCTGGGGTTTTTTAACGTGCACCCAAATCTGAGCACACGGGCCTACAACATTTCCGCCTCCATCGGAAATGCAGCCGCCGCAGCCGGGATTCGAACCCGTGACCTGCGGGTCAACAGTCGAGTACCTTAGCCACTAGACCACCAGGGCGGGGCCGACGAGTGACTGATCCGTTTTGACATGCTCTTTCAAGCAAGGGAGTAATTCCTGCTCATTGAATATTCGTGATTTTTCGTTACTCTTTCAAGCAAAGGAGTAATTCCTGCTCACTGACTATTCGTGATTTTCGTTACAACAGGTTACGACTTCGTTTCGCTCAGGGAGCCTTTACAGCAACAGTTTAATGAAGGTGTTCCCTGGTTCTCATGTCAGCCTAGCCTCTCGGTCCTGTGTGCATCATAGTTCTAGGCGCGAAGCTCAAGGCGGGACTAGCCTAAGAAGCTAGTGTTAAAGATTGACTGTTTCTTGAAAGCCACGTTGATATGGCTTCGATACACTTTTATTACGTATGCAAATCCATCGTCTCTTTTATTCTAATATTTACATATGGGAAACTTTCAAAGCAGGAAGACGAGTTGACAACACCCAACCTTACTTTGAATTTCTATCGCGCCTTCACGCGCCACAGATATCCAACAACAAATAGGCAACGTCGACGCGCCATACCCGAAATTACTGATAGAGCTGCTCGACTGAGCGTTCTCTGACAATTATAGTATGTGGACACATGGCACCGACGTCTACCTGTTTCACAATGTCCCAGATTAACTAACTGAGCAGGGGCGCCGTCCGCAGGGAGGTGAAGGGGTGGTGTGGGGGCTCGATCACGAGCGCAGTGAAGACTGTTCCACTTAAGTGCACTCATAGCACATGCGCACGCATTGATCAAATCATTTTACTACCACGAGAGTCACCTGTCAATGGCGTCTCTCTCCATTATTTTTTTTATCTCTCTTCTTTTAGGAGAAAAGCAGCGCGCTATAGACACGCTTCTCAGGTCAGCCTACGCTTTCTTCTCTCGAAGTTGTCTTCCATCTCCTGATCAGGCTGACATTGCGAAAGAATGCGTCCTGAATTTTTACACAGAAGTATACCGTGAGCAGTTCTTTTCCTCTAGGCAGGCTTTAGCAGAATCGCTATGCACTAACCTTCCTAAGATGCAGTTGAGAAAAATGTCGACAGAAAGAAATATAGCAACACTTCAACTCATATATAAGATCTCTGCCATATTGGCAATGCTATTAGAGCGGGGGTTGAACGCAGCCAATCAACTTCAAGTCGATCATACCAACCTACTTATTTCGAAACAGTATTGACCAAGTCTTTCGTCATGGGTAGAAACTGGAAACACGAGGGCACTGTCTATATTCGGAGAGAAAGATTACCCTTGTGAGTAGCTGACTGAAGAGGGCAGCGAGCGGAGTGCAGTGAGCCTCGCGACCATCGAATAATAGACATTTCGACAGCGCCGCACTTGAGTGTGTCTCCGGGCTTCCTGCAAAGAAATGATGTAACGTGGTTATCTTATTTGAAAACCGAGAGCAAACGAACGTTGCGCCACACGAGCAATCGAGTTAGGGGTGGTTAGACAACCTATAGTCGCCGTTTCTTTCAAATTGACGATTTGTCTCATACGAAACCATGCATTTCGCACAGCAATATGCCGAAGACTGCAGTTTCGCAATGAGCAGTGGGTTGATGTTATAAAATTTGAAGGAAGATGAAACCGAAATGGTAAGTACAGCTGTTCTTAGTTAACGTTTTTCTGCGCATATTGGCTGTTATATTTTTCGAAAAGCGTAGATATGTAGTAGCAAGAATATAATAATCATCATCGTCATCAACATCATCATCATTCGGGCAACGCCCAAGTCAGCGCAAAGCCTTCAACTATGTTCCTCTAAGGAACCCGGTCCTATGAAGAACAAATCACAGCACAGCATATGCACGGATTGAATTATGATGAGTGGGGCAAAGTGTCTGTCAGTCTTCAGTCTGATTGCTCATCTGTCGGTCTGTTCGTCCATACGTCTCTCCGTCCATCTGTACCGGTCTGTCCATCTGTCAGTCTGTCCGTCTGTCTGTTTGTCTGTCTGATTGGCGACTAGCACGAGCCACCATGGCTCGTGAGATACTGCTGGTTATGCCTTACGCAGGACAACGTTAGACTAAAAAAGGTGCTTCGCCGCTAAACCAGAAAGTGACTTTTGTGCAATGCATAGGAGTATGGAGCGTATCTATTATCAGTTCTACATCTTGTATATATATTTTCAGCACTCGGGTTTCGAGCTATGCCGAAGCCAAGATGAAAGAAGTACGTGGTTGAGGTCTCATCTTCAGGTGCCACAAGCAGCCTTACCCAGTGCGTTTCTGATGTTTAATAAGAGTTTAAACAGGTGTATAATAATTACATGACTGCAGTTTTAACTTTGGAGGTACCTAAATGACCATCCCGTCAAATGGAACTCTATAGCCTAACCTGTCCATTCCTATTTACATACCTTTATATTTTTGCCCGGGTTCTTGGACAGCTCACAACAGGTGCTTGAGAGGTTAGTTAGAGGAACAGAAAGAAGTGTCACTCTTATGAATGTATCGAATCCCGGCTGCAGCGGCTGCATTTTCAATGCAGGCGAAATTGCTGTAGGCCCGTGTGCTCAGATTTGTGTGCAGGTTAAAGAACCCCAGGTGGCCGAAATTTCTGGAGTCCTCCACTACAGCGTCTCTTATATTCTATGGTGGTTCTGGGACGTTAAACTTCACATATCAATCAATCAATCAATCAATCAATAATGTAAATAAAGCCAAGGCCTGTATATTTGGTAATTAAATACTCGTATTCATGTCGCAGAAAACTGACGGTGACTGAGCAAACATCATGATACCTTCAAACTCAGCTAGAATCTTAACATTTGCCTTAAACGTACAAACGTTTAGGAAGCCGAAGCTGCATAAGCCTTGCACTCCTCTATCACTAACAGTATCATTCACTAATATTAAAAGCATCTTATCCAAACGTGAAATAGTGTCATCTTATATCGATGATAGCCTTTCTGACATTCTTGTTTTCACTGAGACATGGCTTAACGCTGACATCAATGACAATGAGATTTTTACGCATGCTAACAAATGCAACGTCTATCGAAGCGATCGTCCAGACAGAAGGGGTGGTGGTGTTCTTATAGCTGTTAAAAAACCATCACGTCTTATATCGTTGCTTCTAATTACAAGATTGAAATTATATGGGTAGTTTGCACAATTCATTCCACAAGGATGTTGCTCGGCAGCTGTTATCGTCCTCCCGATTGTCATCATTCTTTCTTAGAAGATTTGCGCAGCAGCATTAATTCTGCCATCGAAATCTGTGAGGCTCGCATCGTTTATTTATTCGATGATTTCAATCTACCAGTTATTGACTGGGAGCAGCTGTCATCTTCTTGTAAGTACTCAACTGACTTCATTAACTTAACTTTAGACTTTCATTGGGCTCAGGTTGTCACTAACTCAACTCGCGGTTCAAATACACTTGACCTCGTTCTTACAACTGCACCTGAAACTATAGACCACATAAACTATTTGAATGGCTTTAGTGACCACAAACTGCTGCAAGTTGATCTTTCTGTTTTGCCACCTTTTTGCAGAAACCGAATCAAAGAAAATTAGAGATTATAATAAAGCCGATTACGAAGCCATTAACAAGAAATTTGAGTCTTTCCTTGACAATGTGCTACTGCCTTCCTTTTACAGTCGCTCAGTTGAGGAAAACTGGGTTCTTTTCAAGAATGCGATTTCAGCCCTAATAGAAAAACACGTGCCGTTGATAACGATTACGAATGATAAAACTAATCCATGGTTCACCAAGTCTTTACGCAGACTTAGAAACAAAAAGAAGCGGCTTTATTGGTCTGCCAAAATTCGCGTTTCCACACGTCTTGGGATAGATACGAGGAATGCCTAAAGAAATATTGCCACGAAATTACAACTGCGAAAAATAAATACTATTCCCAGGATTTGCCTTCACTCCTAAAATCTAATCCGAAACAATTCTGGAAAGTAATAAGTCCTGATCGGAACGATAACTTCATTTCATTACACGATGCAAATAACACTCATTTTGCTGACACTGATTGTCCTCATGTCTTTAATTCATTCTTTTCATCCGTGTTTACTAGCGAGCATGCTCATCTTCCAGAAATTGTTGAACGCGATTACTCATTCATGTCACCTATAGATATCACAATTGAAGGCATAGGTAAAATAATTGAAAATCTGAAGATGTCATCATCTTCTGGTATTGACGATATCAATCCAAAAATAATAAAGAACACTGTTTAGTGTCTTGAAATATCGTGTTTCACATTTTTCGGCAGTCGCTCGCTACAGGAATGTTGCCTTCTGACTGTAAGGTAGCGAAGGTAGTGCCAGTCCATAAACGTGGTAGTAAAAGCTCACCTGGAAATTATCGCCCCATTTCCTTGACGTGCAATTGTTGCAAGATGCTTGAGCATATCATAGCTTCTAACATTTATGCGCATCTAGAATCTAACAATTTCGTTTTCTCAAACCAGCACGGGTTCCGAAAGGGTCGTTCTTGCAGGACTCAACTCTTTGAGTTCACCACCGACCTACATTCTAACATGAACAGTAATCTACAGACAGACTGTTTATTTCTTGATTTTGCAAAGGCATTCGATCGTGTTGCTCATTCTCGCTTGATATTAAAACTGTCATCACTAAAACTTGATTCTCTCACGCTAACATGGCTCAGAAACTTCCTAACTAACCGCCAACAATTCATTATCGCCAACAATCACTCTTCATCACTCTGTTACGTTTCCTCTGGTGTACCACAGGGCAGTGTTCTTGGTCCCGTATTTTTCCTCATCTACATTAACGACCTGCCTTACAACTTATCCTCATGTATGCGTATATTTGCCGATGACAGCATTATCTATCGTCCCATTCGCAACAATAGCGATCATCTAACTCTTCAAAAAGACCTCGAGCATATAATTGAGTGGTGCAAAACATGGCAGATGGCACCTAATATTTCCAAATGCAAACTAATCACCTTTAGTCGCAAACGTGATAACTTTAATAGCCAATATATAATTGATAATAGCATTGTAGAACGCACTGATTATTACAAATACCTAGGCGTAAACTTAACTTCTACACTTTCGTGGTCCACACATATCACTTCTATCTGTGCCAAAACATCAAGATCATTAGAATTTCTGTGCCGAAATCTATGCAGTGCTCCCTCCGATGTGCGCAAACTGGCTTATCTTGCTCTAATCCGTCCTCAACTGGAGTTCGCATCCTCCATTTGGTCACCATATCAACAATACCTCATAGATAAATTAGAATGCATACAGAACAGAGCTAGTCGATTCATAGCGCGTAATCACAGCTACCCGTCCAGCGTAACACAGATTAAACATAGCCTTGCACTCGAGCCACTCAAAATTCGCCGCGACATCTCACTTTTATCACTATTTCACAAACTCATCCACACCAGCAAGATGCCATCTGTTCACCTTAATCTAGCACATCGAACTTCGAGCAGACTACATAACACCTTTAGCTTATCACGCATGTACAGCAATACTAATGCTTTCAACCAGTCGGCTCTTCCACGAGCTATTCGTTTGTGGAATGATTTGCCAGATGATCTTGCGTCAGAACAAGACCACACAAAGTTCTATAATACTCTTAAAAATACTTATGCACCAAAAACTGCTCTATCGCATCTTCGTAATCATCAGTGTTTAGAGGACTGTTGCCGATGTTTTTGCACTATTGCTAGGTTGTAGTTACTGTCATAATAGTTCTTTTTTGTATTTCACCTTCACATACTGTAACTCACTTTTCTAGTATGTATTTTGCTTACATGTTCATAAGTTGAACTGCATTTTCTATTATATTCATCATTTGCCTATGTATGAGTAGATATTATGTATATATATTTTTCTAACATATTATCTGTACCGCCCCCCTTACCCAATGCCCCTCGAGGGCTCTGTAAGGTACGGTAAATAAATAAATAAATAAATAAATAAATAAATAAAAATGTGGGGATCAATGTCCCAAAACCACCATATAAATATAAGAGACACTGAATGAGCAGATTTGAAGATTGTGTTCTCAGAATTGTAGCAAGGCATTCCTTGACATAGAAGCTAAAGCGATAGAGAGATACGCACGCATACAGTATAAGGCAGGGAGAGTTGCAGCCAATGCGTTACTCGTGCGCTTGCGTACAAACAAGGGCCTATAAACGGATGGGTGCTGTTACGGTGCTTTCAGCCGCCGATTAGCCAATGGTCGTCGCAGCTCGGTGACAAGTTGAGTGAATTAGCGCAACAAGCTCCCATGATGAACCGCCTGGTGTCAAGAGCGCAACTCGACATGCGCACGCGTGCAGGTCCCAGGTGACCTTCGAATAAGAGCCTAAAGTGTCGATTGAGAGTGAAGGTCTCTTTTGTTGATTGTGGAGTCACGTCTCTCTAACTCTGTGTAGCAAAGCGAGAGCTGTGAGATTCCTACCGAGCAGGAGAAACTTGTTGTCACCCGAAGCTTGTACTAAATACGGTAAAGTGACAACATCTTTCTTCGCTGTCAAAATGTGGCAATCTCTTCCTCACGCCATCAGAACCTCGTCATTTTTGCTGCATGAACGCGACGATGTTCATGCATGATAGGACACGAGCGAAATCAGAACTGCAACTTGTGTAACGCGCCAGAAACTATTAATCACATCCTGTGTGTGTGCCCTTTATACGCAGCTGAAAGACAATCTCTTAAGTGCCTCACAGATGACCTAGACTGCCGACCTTATTCGGAAGAGAAACGTTTGGGTGCTTGGCAACGTGTGGATCACGCTCAACGCAGTTTAAAGGGCCTGCTCGCATTTCTAAGCAATACAAGTTTAGATTCCCGTCTTTAGAGCATCTGATAATGTTGAGACTTTTGGGCGTGGAGTACACCGAACTAGACATTGTGTGCAGTGACTCATTGTGCTATACTACAATCACTCCTCCTCATACGCTCCTCTTTCTTTCCCTTTTCCCCTTAACCCCAGTGTGGAGTAGCAGGCCGAAAACCCGCTTTCAAGGCCAACCTCTCCTCCTTCTTCTCATTAAACACCTTCTTCATCTTCTTCTTGCTGCATTAAAAAATACTGAAATCTCCATTCACGAACCACAATATATAAATAATTCATAGCGTGTACTCCGTTGCATTTTAAGAGCTTGCTCGGCAGTCTTCTTATGCGGTGGCGTCCGGCCACCAGCGTGTACGCCAGTGCTGCCAGTGTACACTTATTCAGTCACAACTAATGGCGTCCCCTCAGGTGATTCCAACCGTGACCACAAGATAGCGCGCCGCCACCCAAGAAGTCGGTATTCCATGGCCTGCTCACTAACCTCGTCGCGTCTACGTCAACCTTGTTCTCGTCACTTTGTAGGCAAGGCACCACATGGCAAGTTCCTACGATGAGTGTTACGCGCGCGTACCGATATCGTCCAAAGCACCTCTACCTGCCTGCTCTCAACCCCTTTGAAGAATGCCTGATAGATCCACGTCTGCCATTTATGAGCACAGGCATTTGATTCACGGCAAGGGCCAGTATCGCTTAAACGGGCAGGTGGTTAACGTGCCGATCGACATGGCCTACACGGTGCAGTGCCGGCTGTGAAAAGTGCCCGACAAAGCTGCTTTTGACGTGCACAGCATGCGCTGACTCGTTCAAAAGGCTTCCTAACGACATGGTTTCATCAAGAAGCACCCCGGGCATCTCCGAGCAAGTTCCTTTAACATCATTTACTTAATCGATATGGTGGTGACTTTTTTGGCGCTTTCTTTCAGTATAGTTTTACATGAGTATTGCGTTAAACGCCTCGTTACTGTTCACGGTGGGTTTCTTTGCATGTTTTCCCGGTGAGTATGAATACTGCAGACCGTAAACTTTCGCCTCGCATTGGCCAGTTTCATATTTTGCCCATAAACTGCCAGATAGGAACTGCAATACTCCAGTAATCTGCCCTCTTCATCTGCTGGACACACAATTTTCGAATATTAGAGCACAAGCCAACTTCTCGATGCCATATGTGGCCAGGGCACATTAACCTTGTCCGCAAGTGCACTTCCACACTTTCCCTGACTAGGCAACGCCACTGTATTTTTATTGTCGAGTGTGCTTGGTAGTTACAATAGCTCATTCATCACTAAACTCAAAAGGTTTAGGATCTGTACGGATGTCTCCAGCACATCGGAGAACGTAGGTCACATATGAATTCCCGCTCTCAATTTGACACGCAAGGACAATCGTGATCATCTATAAATGTAAGTAAAAACACTAACCTGAGGCGTTCATTTTTCGGCCCTACGGGTTGCAAAGAAAGTTCTTAGCTAATGAGAAACGGAAAACTCTTCTATCTGCGTTGTGCAGTATACTGCTTCTCTTTATCTTGCTTATATTGCTACCCTCCTTTTCTTCTTCCTAGGCGCGGATCATCAACCAGATGCTATTTCAGTTTCTCGTTCGTTCTTGTATATCTTTTTATTTTCTGTGCATTACAATACTGTTTATATATAGTGCGATCCACTGCACATAGTCTTTCGCCAATAGTGTCCATTTTACACGACGAACAAACAGCACAAGAAAAAGACAGAACTATAAAGCTCCTTGTAAAAACTTTGAAGTCCTTCCACGGTTTTACAGCCTTAATGCCCCGTGTTATCATCTCTTACAAACTGATACAGTATGCAACAAACAATTTAAGCAAAAGGTACCGAAAGCTATGCACACGCAATCGCTAGCGTTATGTTGCTACAGCAGATGCGTATTATGCTAACATTCCACATATTAAATCATATGTCAACCTCTAACCTCTAGCGTGCGCATTGAGGAAATGCACAGCCTGAATACCCTGTTACCGAAATTCCAAGTGAAAGGTATATTGGTCGCCGTTTTTTTTTTTTTCACTCCGCCTCTTCATTGGTTAGCCCGTTTCGTAAACTTTGCCGCACTGCACGCACGTAGTCAGACGCTGTGCACATCGCTGACGCGACCGTGCTGTGTCGACAACGCAGGGAGCTTTCATGTGCGCGCACATGAAAACTCCCTACGAAAACGCACAGAGCAGTGCTCGCTGACGCGCGTGTTGCACGGTTGCGTAAACCGGCACCAACGACCAGAGTCCCTGATGAATGCCCGCTGATTTGCAACAACGCACTCTATTCGCCGAGAAAGGCTGCGGCTCGCTTAACCCAACCACGGATGGCGCGGCGCTTTCGCGCTGTGATGCCCGGTCAGTGTCGACAATGAATGTGTCTGGCATGGCGATGTCACCATGAATCTTTGATGTCACCATGAATCTTTCAGTCTCTCTCACGACGTTGACGTTGGGAGCTTGCGACGGCGCCGTGTCTGCGGTCGATATCGCTAGGCAGGACAGTAGTAAGACGGTTGAGACGAGGCATGTCCATGTTGCTTTCTGCTTTCAATAAGCACTGTGTGACGCAACGCAACGCTTGAGCCAAACAACGTAGTATGTTCGATGATCATTGCTTATGCCGTGGTACACGAACTGCACGCAATAAAACGAACCATGTAATTGTCTTGCCCGGTAACTAGAAAGGGTAGCTGAAGCACGGAGAACTCCCTCGCATTGTTCTTTTTAAATGCAGCCCCACAAGGTAACTGGAACAGAAGCTTCATATTAGTGCTAGTAGCGTGTCATGGGACGAGTCTGACTGTCATGCATACAGTATATATCCAGTATTTTTTACCTCACTCCAAGGAAAAAAAAAAGCCACGCCTGTGCGAAATGCAGCACAGATACAGCAAAAGGTTGAATAACTGATTTCATAAATCATTTTTAAACAATTTTGGGGCCACTACAGCAAGCACGCTAGTATGGGAACCACTACGCTGTATATTAAAATATATTTTTTGTAGAAGAAAAGCATTCACTTTGCTATTATCCAACATCATTTGGATGGGCGAGGTACCCAAAACACACTTGTGAGCCATTTCGGCAACTTTTTTTGATGCTGTATGTATACGGCTAACGAAGATGAGGAATTATGACTCAGGCATTTCTAATAGGTTGAAGCGTTCAATGTCCCACTCGTTGCACGATTCGCACTGCGTGATGCCTGGTTGTTACTTTACTGATTTAAAGTGTTCTGATTCACACTTTTACGTGATTTTTTAACCGACATGAAGCCTTGTTTAGGGTCACTTTGTAACTAAGTCTGAAGCACCACCATATCTTAGTGGTAGAATACTGGGCTTCCAAATAGACGGCTTGAGTTGTTATCCTGTTTTAATCGCGGTATTTGTTATTTAAAGTTCTATTTTTATGTGAAAGTGGTTATGGTCACTGGCGGGGGTGGAAGCGGACAGCCACGACGTGAATATCGGTCCTTGTGGTTTCTTCATAACCTTCGTTATAAAAAAAGTATGTTTCACTATTTACGGGTAGAACAGACTTGTCGCATATATAGGACTGTTTGGAGTTACCTATTCACTCTGTTTTATTGACAGACAGACGTTTACTTTCTTAGGAAGAGTACAAAGACTCCATGACTTTGAATTACGTGACCATTATCACGTAATTCGAAATGAGTCAAACTTTTCGAAATGAGTCAAATGACACACGCTCCAGAGTCAAGAAACTTCATAAGCTATTTTAAATGAAGTCAACTGGCTCAGGTTATAGCATTGTGCCACTTTCGTTCAAAAAAGTAAAGTATTCATCGCCATCAAGTTAAATGACTGTCGCCATTGTGCGAATTGTACTGCAAAACAACAACAAACAAAACACACACACACAACGAGAAAGTCGTCAAAGTAACTCGACAAGCTTTATCGTCTAGAGTCAGACAGGAAGTTTCAAGTAGATTGTCAGTTATCTACATTATAGCACTTGAGTTAGAGCTTGCTTACATAGTCTGTATGAGTATGGCGAACAAAAGTACCAGACTTCAATGTGCATTTTGTCGTGTGTTGTAATAAAAGGCACCGCTCAAATTAGCATCACCCTTCGATAATGATTCCTTACCTATTACGGAACCAAAATAAACAGGCCGTGAAGTCTGGAGACGTTAGATATGTGGCTTGCTGTGTTGCCTCCTTGTGCACTCTTAGCAGTGCATGAGGAATGGTACCTGAAAAAAAAAACAGAATGTAGTATTGTGGTCAGAAAAGAGAACTGTGTTTAAGTTCATAAAACTGAGCGCAGTGATGGCGTCCAAATAGTCAAAAGAAAATCTTCGTACAAAAAAAGAACAAATGCAATGAGACTGAAATAAAATAGAAATGTCAAGAGAGAATGTAATGACTTTTATCCATCTTCAACACGGAATCATTTGTCGCAGAAATTAAGGGCCACCCTAGCCGCTGTGGCCATTTGAAGTCGTGAAATTGGTTCACAACTTGCACTGCGGCATTGAGCTTTACAAACACTTTAAAGCATAATGACACCAAGGGGCCAAATTCATAAATAGTCAACTGCGACTATCATCACCACATTAGCGTTATGCACAGTAAGCCAGTTTGCAACCTTAAGGGTGCTTTGCCGCATTGATAGCAAACACTCTACGATAAGAGTGTTAGTAAGAGATACGGCTAATGACCCTTAAGGTTGCAACTGGTCTACAGAGCGCCGTGTATATATCACTATGATGCCTAAAGAAGCATCCCGAGATGTTAGCCTCTCGTGACAAGGAAAGGCCTTGTGTGTTTACATGAAAGAGCTTTCGATAGTGTTACACACAACTCAGCCCACCTAACCTCTTCACATGAAAACGCTATCATTCCCTACACACAAGCAAAATAGATTCACCTTCAGTACGCTTTCATGTTGTAGCTGTTCCTCCTTTTTGGACACCGTAATTTAGAGCTGCCCCAAATAATTATATCCGTGCAACTGAAATCGTAGTAATGAAGAATTTGGATTACGGCACAGTATTCTTAAATTATCTGATCTTAGCTGCTTACTACTAACTGTGACAGTACTCCCCTATTTTAGTCTTGCTGAGCTATATTTATATACTTCTACGTTTTCCTCACGCGTATTCAAACACGCGAGCTTAGGTACAGGAAGCTGTCGGTATGACATCGCAACATAGCCGTTTTCGCGACTACACTTTTCACAAAACAATATATTCTGGTCCTTGGAAAATATGAGGCTGTTAATCAGCCGCTCGGTCAATTATATTCTCCGGTTGTTCTATTTATATATATATATTTTGCTGTCCCCTACAAAGACGTAGTCATTTCGTGTAGTCTCATTTTCTTGATTAATTTCTCCTTTTTTTTGGAGAGATATTTTGGTTCGTGTAGGGCTGATGCTCGAAATAGAATAAGCTTGAGCTTCTGACAATATGGTCCTTATCAGGGACGCACACGCGTATCAAGTTCGGGAAATTAGTTTTTTTTAATCATTGGGGGAGAACGTCTTTTTTGCTTTCCAACCAAAGCACCGTTCCAATTTTCGTGTGAATATCTATTAGTACTTCGTGAATATTCTCTCGCATCTTCATGCTTCCCCAAATGCTAAGCTTATAACTTGAAGCCTCAAGTATTTTCTGTAATTCTGGAAAAAGTTTAATGAAGACGTTCAGCCGATGATACTTGCGTTCTTTGTGGTTTCCTTTATTTTTCTATTGTAGTTCTTAAGTGATTACTCTTTTTTTTCGTCATTTGTCCTTCTATCAAAAACACCAGCATGCTGTATATATTTCACGATCGTTTTTTGGGAGCCCACTATCAGAACCATTGCTACAGTGTAGGATGAAGACGAAGCTAAAACAAAAAAGCTAGCGAATTCACGGCGACAAGGGTTCCATTATCGCTATCACAATCATTGCATTTAGATAGCGTGAATGTCTAAGGAATGAGCTATATAAGGGGCTCAGTGGCCATCCCCACATAAGTTAGTTACATGCATTGTCTTCTAATAAAATATGGATGCCGGATCATTGCTAAAATATCCCGCTCGTCCAGTGAACTTAAACTCACCCGTTCTCTGAGTGTCAATAACGAGCCCTTGAATACGGCAGCCCATTTGCTTCGTAGCCACACAAGTTCCTGCGAACGCTTTCGTGCACTCTGCACAATCCAACTCAGTTTTGAAGAACACTCTTTAGTTTCAAACATAGCAAGTCGGCTTCTAGAGTCGACAAAGCTTATTACAGAGGCACGAAACCTCTAGATATAAACGTGTGCACACGTCGAGCCTATAGCCCAACTAAGTTTTTTCAGAAAGTTACCTTGTACTCAACGTTGCACGTTTGCTCTTAAAATGCACAAAAACATTCTTCAGAAGCACGTCTTCCCCTTCAGACACTTGCATTCGTTACACGCAAGCCAACTCAGCTTTGACGGCCCGCCACATTTTCCACGACCGACTTATAGGCCGTGCTAAGCGTGCTCAACAGGCCAAGACAGACCCTCGACAACAGGAAAGAACGTTCCGCTTCCGCTGCTCCTTTTTATGGCGGGGCCAGTCGTAAACTTCGGATGAGAAGACTAACGCCGGCCCTTCTTTCGAATCGCTCGCCCAAGACTTGACCGAGTGAACGTGAAGCAAAATCTCCGTATATTCAAGAAAGCACCAAGCAAATGAAGGTATAAAAATAAAAAAAAACAGTATAGTAGCGGTGTTCACTGCCTCTGCCCTTGCCTTAGGGCAATGCTTTTTTTTCCAGCGATGCTTTTTTTGTGTTAACTCGACTGTACGTCTTTGTGGTCTTCGTTCTCATTTGGCGGCGGAAAGTAATTTTCGGTCGCATGCGTTATAGCGGCGGCTGCCTAGCGGGTGGCTTATTTATGCTCGGCGCACCGCTCATGGAGGCTTCATGGCCGCGTGGTCATTGTAAGCGGCTGGAGTTGCGAGGGCAACTTATGGCCGGCGAACCATGCTCCCCCTTCTCCAGCCTTTTTCTCTTTTTCACTACACAGCCATCTTGCTGACCATGCCTTTGCGAGTGTAATGGATCAAGCCTTGATTAAATTGCGCTTTAGATGTGACCGCTTGTTACTCGCTGCAATTTTCTTTTCCTTTTTTTATGGCTTGTAGATAGCTCGGCCGTCCTGCGCTTTGCAGCACATAGTGCAGCAATATCCTTTAGTCCCGTTGTCGTGTTGTTCTTTCTCGGCTCACCCCTGTGGTCTTGTCTCTCTAAACTCGAGTATAATGCTGTGGCTTCTGTGCGTTCACTTCATTCTTCGCATAGCCACACAACGCGGACGTTGCCTTCGGCAAATATGTGTAAATGTAGGCAGACTCTAGGCAGGCTTGTCGCGTCTATATGTTTTCGACTTGACCCTCTCGGTAGGAGCTCATTCGAACGAGTTATCCTAGACCTTGGCTTGACTGCATTTGGGTTTAGTATTAAAAGTTAGTTTTTTGCCTTGTTTTTTTAAATAAAAAGATAGCCGAATAAACGGGGCAATTAGCCAGGAAGCGCTGATTGCAAGAGAATGATACCTGAAGTAACGTGATGTTGAATAAGAAGTTGCGCACTGTACACATATTGCCTTCTGCTTCGGAATTGTAATGAACTTGTTTGTGCAGTGAAGTTAATTATAGGGAAAATTTCTCGCCTGATATCTGCGACAGCGTGGCGCCAGGAAACAAACAACCACCACTGCTACTCCTACTACCACTCCTGCTGTGACTCCTACTCCTAGCACTACCACTACAACAACTACTACTACTTCAGCTACACTGTATACATTGTATACATTGTATATACAATGTATACACTGTATACAGTGTATACATTGGTATACACTTCCTAACAAAAATGACCGCTCGACCACCTCTCGCAAATAAACCTCACTTTGCGTTATTTGCTTCGACATCTGAGATTTCAACAAAACTTCAGCCCGCAATGACACTGCCAGAATTACGTAGACGGACTTTAAGCTAAACAACACTAGCACCCAGAGTCACCGCCAATAAACATCTCCGCGAGGGCGCTCCATTCGTGTGAAGTAGACTGAACTGAACGGCCGACTGTCGGCCGTGACGGGGGTGGAGAAGTTTACGCGGCTTCCAATGAAAGTTTGCCACCTAGGCCCCAAAGCCTTGCTTGGTTAGCGAATTCATTGCGTACCCTGCTCTCTCTCAGCCCTTTTTTATCTATTTGATCCCGCAAACATGAAATTGCCTTTCACATTTGCGCAATCGCGTGTCGGGCAAAGGGAACGCCACTACATGGGATCAGGGCGCACACCTTATTTTACGAAATAAGACTGTGCGGAGGATACACTCTTTGGAGCAGTTAACTCACCTCACCTTCAATTTTTTTTGCTCCCTGCCAGATAGGCTTTTTTGCAAAGAAGCAAAAAAATAAATAAACCGCCATTGCCTGCAACCTTTGCGAATTACGACTACATGCTCTGTTGCGCAGTTCCCATGCCTGTGTATCTGGAGCTTACGGTAAGTGTTGAGATAAGCAAACTTAGAACCTAGAAGCCACTTTGGTAGGCTGGCGTTGGTGTAACACGAGGCACGTACCATATAGTTTATTTCTTTATGATTTAGTCATAAATACTGCAATCGCATTAACTCTTTCATTACTCCAACTATTCCACTCGATCACCAATGATCGACGCTTTGTATCGTAAGTTTTGGCATGTTACATTTGGTTCTCGTGCACTCAGCTTTTTCTAGCAGTTAGTCGTGCCAATCAAATTTTAGAATCAATTTGATTTTTCCCAGTTTGGCAACATAGTGATTTTTTACAGACGTTTGCGCGAACTAATATGAGTGTGTTGTTAGAAAATGCACTATAAGCTGGCCAACTCGACAGCATTGCATGCCCCTCGTGGTTATGCCACAGTAACATCGAAGTTCTGCAATGAAAATATTCTTTGCGAGATAAATGTCGAATAAAAGTGTCAGTTTCGCAATTTATCAGTTTTTAGCTAAGATATTTGTCAGAAATTTGTGCAAGCTATTTAATAGACAGCTGATGCTAGGAATCAGGAGAAATGTATTCTACAAAAATGTTTACGAACGCCAGCCACATGCATAAAATGTGGAAGCAGCCTTCTCGGCCAGTTTCCAGCAGCTTTGCTTTTGCTTGTATTGTTATATCAGAAACAGGGTCACATCAAGTGTCACTAGTCGCTCCTATGGCGTCTTCGTTACACGTGCATGGGTGCGCACCAGCACTTTAAAACTTATGCGCCGCTCCAACAGCCTTTCAAAACCTCCTAAATTAGGTGAAGATGAGCTTGCCGTTCCAGGATGACAGCACCCCTGCTTCAAGTTTTATCGCAACGATGTTTCTGCGATAGCATGAGACATCCGCAGCCGTTCACGGGTTTGTTTCGTTTACTGCCTCAAGTTGTTTAGTTGTTTCCCCCCCGCTGCGAGTGCGTAGCTTCTGACCTTTGTGCACAATCTCATACCTACTCTGGTTACGTGTGGGGTCCACTCTTCGCTGGCGTGCGGTGTGCTGGTGCCGATCGCAAAGCTTCTCCTGACGTCAAGATTGGCACTTGAACACATCTTGGACCTGACTACAGCAGCAGCGTTAAACGTTTTAGAACTGCACGCGAGATTTACCTTTTTTCATGCGATGCGCAAAATGCTAAATAATATACTTGGGTGGATATATAGCAAGCCAACCTACGCGGAACTTGGAGTGGCTCACAGAAAGACGTTACGCCAGACGAAATAGCGAATTTCATTGGACATCTGATTTAAAGAGAGATTATTCACATCACGAGCATCCATTCATGATGAAACACATGGAGGCTTTTATCGTTAAAAAACATAAACATAAATTCATAGAGAAAACTGCATGAGTTCACTTGCGTCTCACGAAACACCAACCAATGCTTCACCGCAAGGCCCCAGCAACGAAGCAGCACCTCGGTTCTCATTTTTTTTTTTAGTCTATGTGAATGGAAACACCTTGTAAAACATTTATTATTTTTGTACAGTTCTCGAGTCATTTACTTTTAAAGTGTACATTTAGAATTTCCTGTTCTGAATATTTGGGCATATATAGTATTTGTTTACACTGTTTACCAGCTGGCAACAAAAATTACACATTTGTCAGTTTTATTTGTTGCAAAATATTTTTGTTGTTCTAAAACATATATTTCTTGGACAGCACATTTGATTCTGCCAAATTTGACACTCTGCAATTCGTGCTGAAGTGCTTTTCAATTTGGCAAAAGCAAGCGAAGAAAGTGTGCCGACTTTCGTAAACTGCTTGTACAGTTCAATTTTGCAATACTTTGTATTCAAGAAGCTGGAATGTACGACAACTTCCGCCTCTGGAACTACGTGATATACAAGTAATCTCGTCGAGGTGGTGTAAGTCACCTGCAAGCCAACAGAAACGATCTACTATCTTATCAAGTTCAGTCAAGCGAATCTGACTTTCCGGAATTCGTCGCATTTAAGGTAGCGTTTGGGAATGTGTGGGTGACAGTGATTAGTATCTATATACAACCTTCAAGCCGTATTTCCGTGGAAGACTTGTTAGATACCTTGAAAATGTCTAGTTCTATTGTCTTTATATGTGGATACTTCAAGGCACATGACGCTATCTGGGGCAATGACCACTGTGATTCACGTGGTAATGTTGTAGAGAGTGACAAAGACAAATATAATTTGACTGTTTTAAATGACGGATCCCCATTTCGCGGGTATAACTGTTCAAGCTGGGTAGAAATATCATTAGGTTCACAAGATCTAGTCAATAGCGTGTAATGCTAAACGAATCTGGAAACACGCTGAAGTTGATCATTATTCAATCCTCGTAAACCACTGTCGTATGCAGAGTGATAACATTAGGCGCTACAGCAGATTGACAAATTAAAAAAAAAATTCGGTTTTGCCCAAGCAGTCGGCTGAGTCCACATACAAGCGTTCAAGTATTCACGGAATATTTGCAAGGTAATGTAAACGCATGCACAAATAAGGTACTCATTCCGAAAGATTAGGCTGCGCTTGACAAAGAAAACGAACGCATCAGAGCCATTGATCGCCCGTCTGAAGGAGCGTACGAATGCAGTGGTGCCTTAGAATCATACAAAAAGCACTGAAAAAAATCACATCATGCGCAGGTGCATGGGCAGTTTAGGGAAACGACGCTGGCGAAGTTTCTATGGCACGCTTTCGCCTCACACACCTGTTCTGAGAATATGGTTGACAAGTCGAGCATTTGACGGCCATGTTACATGGACTTTTCCATTTTGTGCTCTAGCCTTAGCTATAGACAAAAGAGAGATGCTAATGACAAATGAAATTTGCTAACTTATCTGCAGACGCGGCTCGGCATCGGATTGTGCATTGTTTAGAAATAATGTTGAGATAGCGAATCAGAAAATCAATGCATGTCATTGGGCGCAGCATTTGTCACTGAGGGCCAAACAACGAAACGTTCCTTTCCTCAGTGAGGAAGCCTTCATCTTTGTGAGGCCGCCTTATGTCACTCTGAAAGCTTCCTCACTGAGGAGCCCTCGGTGAAGGCTTCCTTGGCGCTTCCTCAGCTTTAGGTTGCTTTGGGGCTACCTTCGTGCGCTGTTAGGTCCGCTCCTTGCCCTGAACGAGCGCTTCGCCTCACAGCTAGCCCATGTAATGTTTTCGTTTTCGAGGCAACCCTCCCACCCCACCTCTGTGGGGAGACACGAGCGGCGAGCGTGCGTGCACGGTGCCAGGCACGACGGCGCGCAGTGTTGCTAGAATGCGCCACGTTTTGCGCTCGACTACGGTGGCTTTTCACATTAAGTAATCGTAGTTGGAAGAAAGCGTACACGCGTCTCTATATTAACCTTTCAATTTGGAAGTGATGTGGTGACCCAACTTTTTTTAGATGCGGAGCATCTAATACTCGAGGCTTGTAGTGCGGCGCCGTCCGCAAGCTTCCTCCTCCTTCTTCCACCATCTGTGCATCCCTTCCTCCTCTACACACCGCGCGCGCTTGACTCCTCCACCATCTGGGCACCCTTCCTCCTCTACACACCGCGTGCGCTTCTCCTCTTAACGAACATTCGCTAGCTGTATAATGTAGCGCGCATGCGCCGTCACGCTTCGAGAACATCGGCAGCTGACGCGCGCGCATGCGCCGTCGCGCTTCGAGAACATCGGCAGCTGACGCGCGCGCGTGCGCCGTTGCGCTTCTCCCCCTTCTCGAACATTTGACAGCTGACAGTGCATGCGCCGTCGCGCTGTATATTAGATGCGGAGCATCTAATACTCGAGGCTTGTAGTGCGTCGCCGTCCGCAAGCTTCCTCCTCCTTCTTCCACCATCTGTGCATCCCTTCCTCCTCTACACACCGCGCGCGCTTGACTCCTCCACCATCTGTGCACCCTTCCTCCTCTACACACCGCGTGCGCTTCTCCTCTTAACGAACATTCGCTAGCTGTATAATGTAGCGCGCATGCGCCGTCACGCTTCGAAAACATCGGCAGCTGACGCGCGCGCATGCGCCGTCGCGCTTCGAGAACATCGGCAGTTGACGCGCGCGCATGCGCCGTTGCGCTTCTCCCCCTTCTCGATCATTCGACAGCTGACAGTGCATGCGCCGTCGCGCTGTATATATACTCAAGGGCGGTGCTCGCTCGCTCAGTTGCCGCTCGTCGGTTGGTTTGTACGGCGCGTCGACGTCCGAGGTCGCAATAATCGACGTCCCTTCGACCAGCGCCGGCCAAAGTGTTGGCGGAACCGCTCAAAGTTCGTCGCAATAAATAAACACCGCCCCTTCGCATACGTGTCGTACGTGTTCACTCATTGAACACCCCTCCTACAACCACGTTAACCAATTTAGCCAGCTACCCAAGTAAGTCGCAATTTAACACCCCATTTCACAACCACGTTAACCAATTTAGCCATCAACCCAAGTAAGTCGCACTTTAACACCCCTTTAACCAATTATATGCTCCGCATCCTCCTCAGTGTTCCCCCGAGGGAAGCTGCGGGCAATTTTTTTTACAGAATAAACGCTTGTGAGCAAAGCTTATATTCGATCATCTCGAACGCAGGAGCGCGGCAACCATTCCTCCCGCGAGGACGGGTTAAGGGAGCTTTCAGAGTACGCTTGCTTCCTCTGTGGGTACTTGGTTGTAAGGAAGCTTCACGTAAGGAGGGGACGCGGTCAAAGGAAAGGAACGTTTCGTTGTTTGGGCCTAAACCCCGCATTTTCAATGAGTGAGCTGCATCGTGCAATTGTTTCATGTCAAAAGTTTGCTGTGGGGCTGATGGGATTACATACAATACACTCAGAAACCTTGGGCTAAGATGCACAAAAGCTCTATTATAGATACATATTAGTCTATAAACAGAAAAACCTGTACCACCACCTTAAAAAGTCAGTCGAGTTGATCCAATTCTAAAGCCTGGAAAAACGTCTTCATGCCTTCAATTTTGTTCGTCCAGTCAGCTAGAGAAGCTGCTTGTGCAAGGTAATGGAGAAGATGATCAACGCACGATTTGAGTGGCGAGCAATGAAAGGGACTACCTGATACGTTTTTCGCAAACAAAGATGCACAATGAATGCCATACTAGATATAGTAACTTATGTGGTACACAAACATCCTGTGGGATAATGACAGTAGCAGTATTTTTGGACATTAAGAGGGCATTTGTTGCAGTCAGCCATGTAGATGTTCTAGTACGTTGGAACTCGGTATGTCCGGCGGGTCCTTGTGAGGAATTTCTGATTTTATATCAGGTTGTCAAATATTTGTGCAGACGGGTGAAGGAAATAGTGCATAATAGGATGTTCAGCAGCGATTGACGCAGGGAAGTGTGCTTAGCCCTTTTTTTTTACTAAACTGCGTCATTGATTTTTTTCAAGAAGTGTGGCACCTAACAAACGGCTCTCACTGTGTGCAGATGATGTGCGCAATTGGGCATCTGGAAATGATGTTCAAGTATCTTCAGGTGGCATTGGAAGAGGGCTTGAATACCATCCACACTGTTTTAATAGAAGGAGAGACGGCCCTATAGCAATAAAAAACAGCTGTGTCGCCTTTTACCCATAAAAAGTAAAATATTTTCAACGTTATTCTCGAAGGACAAGCTTTACAGATTGTGACAAAGTATCGTTTTCTAGCAATAATGCTTGATCGGCAAATATGCCGGACACCACACATAAAAAAGCTCGAAAGCGATGTTAATGCAATAGTGAATGTACTTTGCATGATTGCTGGCACTTCAAGGGGCAGATTAGTATCATCACTACAAACTCTTCATAATGCTCTAACAAGAGAAACTATTGCATACTCTACGGCAATTCATTTCACCCAAGTTGGAATGAAGAATGCAATGACTTTTAGCCAGGGGATTGCGAATATGTTGAGGAGTTCGGCAAGCGACTTCCATTTCCCTTGAATAGCAGAGGCTCCACCAATCTCTGTTTGCAGGTATTAGAAGTATAAAAACATGCAGACAGTGTTTTTGCCTTCAGACACAATATAAAAATCACCCATTGGCTCGGGAGATATTACTGAGGATTGGTTGTTGCGTTAATAAGGAAAAAAGGAAAATGTCAGCACATTTCCAAGAAAAGAGTTTTAAACTATATATATATATATATATATATATATATATATATATATATATATATATATATATATATATATATATATATATATATATATAGTAGATTCCTGCTCACGGCTGGTTATTTTTTCCCCCACTTTTCTTTCTTTCTATTTACATTCCATTGCTTCTAATAACTTTCTCTTACATTCCTTGGCATTACTGTCTGTTAGATCTCATTATTATTGTGTCGAAACACGGTAAAACTAGCCCTTAAATATACACTTCTTTCTTTTATTCATTAACGAGGGTCTCGTACTGGCAGACTTGGTGTCATTAGGTTGTATACGAGGGACTGTTGATCAGCTGCCCGCTCGTAATAAGTTCACGTGCTACGTGACGTCACACATGCGCATAAAAAAAGAGTGTTTCACACTCGTCGCTTGGCTTATAGATAGCGCTGACTGACACTCCTACTTCTAAATTCACATATAAACCCCAAAAAAGTGGATGGAGGGAAGGCCGCTGTAATAGCTGAGTGGTTAGAGCATCAAACGCTTTATTCGAAGGTCGTAGGTTCGATTCCTGCTCACGGCTGGTTATTTTCGCCCCACTTTTCTTTCTTCCTATTTACGTTACATTGGTTCTAATACCTTCCCCTTACATTCGTTGGCATTACTCTCGGTTAGATCTCATTATTATTGTGTCAAAACACGGAAAAACGAGCCCCTAGGTATACACTTCTTTCCCTTATATATATATATATATATATATATATATATATATATATATATATATAGACGATCAGAGTTTCTTCCGGCTACCGTAATAAAAGTTATAAACTTCGAGAATAGTGCAGTATAGGAAACAAAACAATAAAATATTTATTTAATCCTAACAGTTTCGGCTGGTGGACCAGCCTTCTTCGGAGGATGTAAGTGAAAAATACTTACATTCTCACTCACTTACACTACTCACTTACATCTCCGAAGAAGGCTGGTCCACCAGCCGAAACTGTTAGGATTAAATAAATATTTTATTGTTTTGTTTCCTATACTGCACTATTCTCGAAGTGTATAACTATATATATATATATATATATATATATATATATATATATATATATATATATATGCCATATTCGGGTTACATGCATGTATATATAGGTGGATTCATTATACGATCATCTTTCACTTCAGCATTTATTGTACAGCATCTCAATGTAAAAGACTTATTTAGGTTGTCTCGCGTGACATCGTAGCGCCAGTCGTAACAACATCGGCCATCTCCACAGCAGACGTGGGGCCCTAGGCTTTTGTTCGTGAGTCGTCAGGTGTAGAAAACGGTCTTATGAAATTCCGCGAAGAAAACTCTCGATAATGAGCCATGGGGGGCCATTTACGAAGCATCAGTGCACACCGCCGAGCAATCATGCAACATTGGTAGTTTTATCTCGGCAGTCCGCCCCTTAGATACATTCTTAACACTGTAAATGTGGCGAGAGTCATTGCAGCTTGCGGCTTTCAGCGTCGAAGTAACGAGGCAGCAGTGTACGTGGCTTTTGCAGCCACCTCAGGAGAAATGCATCCCTGCGGCATCGTATGCGCGGGACGGGTCCAGTGAGCCGGAAATGTGCCGGACCACTGATTCGCTCTCGTTTGATGGTTCGGAAAGCTTCGCTATGCAAAGTTCACCACGCACAGGCCTGAACGCGCTATAGCTCATTCACAGCCTCTGCGTGCTGGCAATGCGTTCTGGCAATGCTTGTGCCAGTAGTGGCGCATGCGCAGTGGGTGGTTGCACACAACGGATTGAGCTTCGCTATAAGATCCTTCGCATGCAAAAAATAAGCGCGCAGCCTGTCTGTGAGCCTGCTTTGGTGAGCTTGTCCGGGTGAAAGCCTAGATAATTAGATAGGAAGCAATCTACCCCATAATTGTTAGAGGCTAGCGGGAAGCGCCACAGTCCAGCTTTATATTTTTTGTTTCAGACTTACTATAGGAGTGTCAAATGAAGTTGTGACTTGAAGCTTTAACTGTCGCTCACATGTCTTTTGAAAACCGGGCATCCGTGTATGACGAGGCACGCGTGCACCCGGTTTCTCTGTCAGCGCACCTCACAACTCGCCTTGATATTCGTTTGTTTCCCGATGCGCTCTGACCCGAACAACACGCCAGGCGGAGGAGCACCGACGAGCATGAAAAACTGCAGCACATCCATGGAGTGAATGATGATGAGTGGTACAAAGCGGTCTATCCATCCGTCCGTCCGTCCGTCTAGACATACGGACAAAGAGATGGATGGAGGTACGAACAGAAGCAAGGACAGATGGGCAGAAAGACGGAAGGACGCATGCAGAGACCGACGGAGAGATGAAGGTACGGACGCAAGCATTGACAGAGGCACAGAAGAATGAACGAATGGACGCATGAATAGACAGGCAGACAGACGGACGCATGGACGGACTCACGGACGAACGAAAACATGGAAGGACCGACAGATGGACGCACGGATAGAGGTATACGGATGGATTCATGGACGGACACCTGGATGGACGGAAGCGTGGACGAACGGACGCATGTATTGACTCATAGACAGACGAATAGATGCATGGACAGATGCACTGGACTGACAGACAAGACGGACAGATGCAAGCTTGGATGGACAGACGGAGGGACAAAAGCACGGAGGCACAAATGGACGGAAGGGCAATCGGACGGATGCATGGACGGATGGATACACGAATAGACGCTTCGCCCCACTTATTTTCCCTCCAAGGATATCCTGCGAAAACCACAATGCCATCTAGTTACATTATTCTAAAGGTCATATACACACTTCACCATCGGTTGAGCAACTCATAAACTAGAGGTTTCTCTATACTACTACTACTACTACTACTACTACTACTACTACTGCTGCTACTACTACTAGAGAGGAGGAAACGCCGCACGGCGTAAGGAGCTACACCCCTAAACTGCTAAGGCCAATCTTTGCGCCGCGATGATTGCGAAAAAGCTTCCGAGTAGTTACCCACTCCTTCGCCGCGAATTGAACAAGAGCAGCGCGCTGCACGCACGTGCTGTGTGCTCGCTCGTCGCAAGATTATACTGCTGTCGCCCTCAGTTCAGAAATGATACATCTCGAAACCAGGTGTGAGAGGTTCCGTCAATTACGCCCTCTTGCCCCGCTTTCTTCCTGTTGCATTCATCATTTTTTCTCTTTTTATTGTTTAGTACACAGCTCCTGAATAAAAGAAAAGCAACTTCATACAGTGGCAACAGCGGACCAGCGTGTGAGCTCTCGCTGTTATCTCTTCCTTTTGTTTGTTTGTTTTTCATTGCGATACAAGTCGGCATAAAGATAGCAAATACAAACGCACTTATCACAGATCGTTCGTGGTTTGTATCGTGGTGCGGAGGAATGTTTTTGCGAGACAACGCATGAGACAAACAATAGCGAACAAAAGTATTGCGCTCCCCCGTTTGAGTGGCTGCTTCTGCAGTGCCCGCGCCCTACATGCGTGCTGCACAACATCGTTCACCCCTCCTTACATTTGGACGAGTTATTCGGGTAATGTTGTTTTCCTTGAATAGTCGTAAAGCATGGGCGCTGCTTGTAGTGTGCCGTAAACTTGGAATTCATTCGCGTGTTTCTGTGCTACCGGAATAATGGATGACCATAGTGCGTGTATGTATGTATGTATGTATGTATGTATGTATGTATGTATGTATGTAGTATGTATGTATGTATGTATGTATTGTATGTATGTATGTATGTATGTATGTATGTATGTATGTATGTATGTATGTATGTATGTATGTATGTATGTATGTATGTATGTATGTATGTATGTATGTATGTATGTATGTATGTATGTATGTATGTATGCGGTTTTCCGCAAGTGAGAGCCGTCAGCAGGGCCCCCCATCGGCAAGCACGGAATTCTATACCCAAAAATATATCGACCCTTTCGCGAAGTCGCGCTTACTGTGTCTGCTTCATTTCGAGTGCCTGTACTATTGAACTCACTCTTGTATGCCAAACCTACGAATGCCTGTAACACAACACAAGCAGCTTCGTGATTACGCTTCCGCTGTAGAAAATATATATCGCAACTTTGTAAATGTTGTCTTGTCGATTTTTGTGCTGCCTAGAATATTTTATAACTGCGTGAAAATTCACGTCGTTTGTTTTTCTGCCTTTTTTTTAGGGCATGAGCGAGGCAATTCAATGCAATGAAGTACGTGCGCACGATTTGATACTCTTCGGCGTGCGCGAATTCACCCTAACGTGTTGCCTGTGAGGCACATTCACGAATAATTCTATGAACGTTAACAAGAAAAAGATAAGAAAACGGCGCAGCGCAACTATTTGAACAAGTTAATCTCAACAATAGACAGTTTCAAGATTGCAAGCGTTGTGCCCCCAGAAAACTTCTGGTCACCTCATTTGCCAGTTCATAACGTGGAAACTGAGAGGGCGTTCTCACTTTTTCCAAGGGTAAAGAAAGCCTCTTATTAGTTTTTCAGGTAAACAGAACGTGGATAATGTTCAATGCAATCTTTTGTAGTTCTTTATGTAGCTCAAAGACCATTTATTTCAATGTATTTTGCCAAATGATGAAAGGAAAGTGTAGGAAATCAGCGTGCTATTTTCTAACGCTCTTCTTGCCCACAGGCACATTGGTGGATGAAACCAGAAGTCATCAATGGTCTGTGTTTGTGAACAGCGGGATGGCTTTGTGCTCTCCCATAGTGTAATACGACGTACTTGAACTTGTTAAACATTTTTCCTAAACACAATGAAAGGGTCTATAGCACAAGCTAGGGGCTTCCGAGACTGCTGTAGCATCCAGTCTCAATTGACGTTTTTTTATATGAAGGGGACATGTCGTCGTTACCATAAGCGAACGTATATTCTAAAAACCCTATTGAGGCCCTTTTTCAAGTGTGTGGCGTCCCTGGTGCACAATTCACAGTTATAACCACGTTCATATGGCCAAAATGAAAGGCACAGCTTGCGAAAGCGGATTATCCACCATTTCCCGCACGTTGCACATGGCCGTAATGATTCTTCCTTGACTGCTTCTCTGCCTGTATGTTGTTGTTTAGCGAGTTCACTCGATGGAGAGGTGAACTTCCATGAGATTCTCTTCCGTGCCACCAAGGCGGAAGCAATAACGTCGCTCGGGTCACATCAGGCTTCCAGGAAGGCAAGGATAAGGCTTTGAAAAGACTGCCTGGGCACGTCGAGGCTATGTACTGATGTACTCTAGTGGTGTGCGCTAAGCGATATAAATATACTACTCCGGCGTCGTGACGATGGTGGAAGCAGCAGTCAGCGTAGTTTCGACGAAAATCTCTGGGAAACTGCACTAATCAGACAATCAATTGAGCAAAGTACAAGCCATTCAGGATACGCTTACACTTATAACGATGAGAATAGCATCAGCCATCGAGGGACCTTTTCTGCAGTAAGTCGCATCCGTTCTTAGTACGTCATAAATCGAAGGTTCTAGCGTTATCACTGCTGCTTGCGAAAGTTTTACATAAACTCGTTTATTCGCGTCCTGCAAATACCAGTAGAAAAAGATTTTCAGGCCTGCTCACTGCCACATGACTTCACTCGTTTTGCAGGAGTGAGCATGGGTATGGAAGGCTGTATTGGCACCATCGTCTCCCGTTAGAAGAAAAAGCGTACACGGCGAGTTTTACATGCTTAACAGCTTTATTCTGGGGATTTATCTGTGAGCCATTTCTTCCACGAAAATGTAGGGAAGATTGTGCACTATCGAACGTGTGGTCGATCTATAGGCGAAACTTCAGTGGCCCAACAAAGTGACGAAATAAGGTACTTTTATTCATGCTTTCTTTTCACACACACACACAAACACACACTACTAGAACATTCAGAAAAAACTATTCCTGCTCACTTTCGAAGTTTCTGCAGTTTTATTGGTACTTTTTTGAACAGTGCCTTCATAGACACGTAGTTATTGAGGAGAGTGTGTGCTGTTGTCACAAATATGTTATTCAGCACAACATCAGGGTGATGACAATTGCAAGAGAAAAAATATTTAATTTCACAAAAATCTCTTGTGACCGACAAGAGAATGGCGTTCGCTCTTTTGCTCTGGCCCCTCTCGCACTGGTGCATATTCGCTCATATAACTTAGAACCATGAAAAAAAAATGTTAGTACAGGGTCTAGATTATTGTGTAGCCCATGTGGGCACTTCTACTGCACTACCGTACTTTGATCAGTATACTTGGTAGTGATTCTTGAATATTCTAGCTTGCAGTAGAGCTCACACACCTGAAAACCACTTAGGAAGCGTTTTACCGTAGGTGTGTATACGCATCTAAATTTCAAGGAAAAAGTATGGACCATCTCTCTGAAGAGAACGATAATGGGATGCAAAGCAGTAGCGGTGCGTACGCAATTGACCCGGCTGAAACGGACTTCGACGGGGGTGCTGGAAGAACGGTTTAAAGGGAAACTCGGTCTAGCCTTTACTCGAGTAAACGTTTCTTTGAAACGCAAATACACTAGACGTGGGCTGGGTTACACGTGAGGTTTATGGCAGATAAACGAGTCAAAAGAGTGTTTCCACTCGTAGTGTGCTCGAACGCTCCAAGAAGTGGAGAGGGTGAAATAAGATAGATTACAGGCGGCAAGCAGCGACAGGCTAGGGAGAGATGGACGTGAACGCGCGCGCACTGCAAAGGAAGGCTTGGTCGACTTGGCGCCACCGCAATACCTGCAGCCAGGGGAGCGCCGTGCGGACAGAGGGACAGCGTTACACAGACTAGTGAAAGAGATTTCGCAGCTAATATATTGCGCTAGGGTGCTTGCGAGACTGGTGCTATATTATAACACCACAATAAAACGGAATGGAAATTCGCCAAAAAAAAATATTATGCAGAAAACCTATGCACTAAGCAACGAAACCGCATTTCTTCCTTTTTTTCTCAGCCAAGTGAACGGAGGTATTACAAGAAGCCACTGGCGCTAATCGCTATAGCTTAATGTTTACCGACGCTGAAACGAAAACACCCGTTCTGTAAGTGTACGGTCACGCCAGTTTATTATTTAATGCCATGGCTTACGCTAACCAGTCAGAAGCATACACGACGCCTTCATTTTATAGCAAGAACGGAACATGGTCGCCGTAGTGCCATTGGAACGACTGCGAAACATGCAGCACGGGGAACGTGATTGATGATTGATATGTGTGGTTTAACGTCCCAAAACCACCATATGATTATGAAAGGACGCCGTAGTGGAGGGCTCCGGAAAATTCGACCACCTAGGGTTCTTTAAGTGCACCCAAATCTGAGCACACGGGCCTGCTTCATTTCCTACCTCCATCGAAAATGCAGCCGCCGCAGCCGGGATTCGATTCCGCGATCTACGGGTCAGCAGCTGAGTACCTTAGCCACTAGACCACCTGAGGCAGGGCGCAGTACGGGGAACGTACCTTCGGGTCACGAATAAAACGGATGTCGACGTCAGCTGGGCGAACGACAAGCTCCCACTTCATTCTTCAGTTGTTCCTAGGAGGCAACAAGAGAAGTCGCCACTTCGGTCCATTTGAAGCGACAATTCGCCACGCAGCAACCATTCGGGCTTGTAGCCATACACATTGCGAATATCCATGTGCCCAAAGTGCATAACATTTTCACGCGGCACTTCACGGACACAGAAAAACACGGTCTTCTCGAGTCTGCAACAAGCACACTTGCACGCCGCGAAAATGTTCGTCAGGCTTGGAAATCCATGCCTGGCGAGTAACGACAGCAAGCGTATCTGCGCCTCTGTGCAGCGAGAAACGGCGGTCTGAACGGGGTGACGTCAAAGCCCGCGGCATAAACATGAGAAAGCCTGAACTTATCTATGTGACATAGGGTCTGCGTGTAAGCCTCACAGAATAATTTGTCACAATGGTGAAGCTTCTCAAACATTGCGGAGCTGTCTGCACAGATCATTGATAATCTTTTTTTTTTGTGATAGAAACAAGGGTAATAAAAATGAGCGTATTAATTCCAGTTGTGTGAAAACATTGTGCTTCATCAGCAGGTAAGGCATAGTCCGATTTATGCTGCATGCCCACAAGGCAAGTGTTGCACAAAAATGATGCGTGATTTTCTGCCTGATTAGACTGAAGTAGAAATTGGGGTATTGAATATAGCTTGTGAGGATACTTGCCACAGGTAGTTGGGAGGCATTCACGGCGTTTGTTTATTCCTATCGTAAGTTCTTAAGCGTAGCGCAAATAACTGTTCAACGTATTAAATACCTAGCGGAGTAAGACTCGATCTTTTGTAGACAATCTTAGCGGCAGCAAAATATAGCACACTCACGGAAAATTGTGGCGTCATGCACCAAAATATACACATCAATGAAGTATGTTTACTAGATGACCTTGAAAATTAGTGCTCGATACACCGGTGGGTTGATTAGCGCCGGGTGAGGGATGCTCGCTGTCGTGCCTTAAATCGCGACGGAAGATTTAGGACGTTCTTATCTCCTGGTTTATCCTTTCCTTCAGGCGTAATCCGCAAAGTAAACATTATTGTTTGTAAACATACGTGCTACTGAATGGACCTATTTCTTTCATTTCTATAAGCAGCGAATCGCGTGTGTCTTATCAATATTATTAAATGCGAAGCATTTTTTGCGTATACTATAGGCTATCCATCTATCCACCCGTCCGTCCGTCCGTCTATCTATCTATCTATCTATCTATCTATCTATCTATCTATCTATCTATCTATCTATCTATCTATCTATCTATCTATCTATCTATCTATCTATCTATCTATCTATCTATCTATCTACTTATCTATCTATCTATCGATCTATCTATCTATCTATCTATCTTTTTTTGTTGGCTATGCATTCCTACTTTATGCAAGCAATGGCGGATATTGTGTTAGATTCTTACTCACCGCTGTAATGACCTTAAAAAATCACAATACCTGCAAATAACTATACTAAGGTTATAAAACAGCCAGCTTGCACTACTGGTGCAGTGCTGGAGCAATCAGCAACGCTTCTTTTTGACCTGGCTAAGTTTTGTTGTTAACGTCATGCTTTTGCTAGAGATGCAAAGTGCCTGCAGGTATGGCGCTACGGATAAACTTGGCTAGACATGTCCCGTGCCTACCACCAATACGGTGATGTTAGTCACGTGGTTGCCAGTTACCTGGTTTTTGGCAAGAGCATATCACGTGGCTATGCTACTGCGTGGAGTTGCATGGTTCTCAAACACGCGAGTGGTTACGTGGTGTTAATGATGGTAGACACAGGACTAGTTGTGTGACGGTACTCGATTTTAGTCCCATGACTAAATGTTACGCGATGTTACGTGATCTTTCGTCTTTAAACATACTCACCCAAATCGTAAATCTTGTATTTCACTATTTCACGACGCAGAAGCCGGCGCATGCGTTGTGGGAGCGAAGCAGTATTTGAAGCAGGCGAAACGAATTCATATCGATTCGAGATAATGATAGCTCCTGTTCGCACTACCCGGCCTAACGAAAAGCATAAGGAGCTCAATTCTCGAAATGGCGATGCTTCCATTAAGTCGCGTGTGTCCGATACCGATGACATTGCGGTGGACTTACTACCTAGACGCCCGCCCTTCTGCTGTGCAGTACACTTGATGGTTTTGTATGTAGGCACGTACAGGGAAGTCTGCCACTTGCTGAATGGTGAATATGTATTTAATGTGACAGTCCAATCATTCTTATATATATATATATATACACATATATTAGTCTGTGTGTGCAACTTCTCCAGTGTTGGTGCGGAAATGTCGTTCTTATGCATCAGTCTTAAGATTTTAGGATTTTAAGACAACTTGCTCACACTTCGACTGAAAGCATCTTACAGGCTAAAAAAAACCCTCCAGGGTGATATGAACTGTTGACCTCATTTCCGGTTAGGGTTAGTAGCAAACTGTTTGTGATATTTCTCTCGTTCTAACTGGATACCTCAATGTTAAATTCTCCTTCGTTAAACTGTCAAGTAGCGCCAAATTCAGGGACAAGAGACAAGAGAAGCCAACACGCAAGCGATAAGCTTCCAACAAAAATATTTTGAAGAAATACATGAAAAATACATAAGTAACCATGTTCCTGCAACAAAAAAAAACGATACTCCAAAGTAATAACCGTCACCTCAACCACAGTTACATAAAAAATAAGAGAAGGTGCGAAATCACGAGTTACTATGAGGCGGTACACCAAAAAAACACATTCATTTTTCGACAGAGCATTGGAAGGTACGCTAATACACTGGCTACCATCCATGGACATTTCTGCTGCTTCTACTATTTCCCGCATTTTTTTTATCAGTATGAGTGAAAAGTGTGGCACATATTTTGCATTCAGTCACGTGACCTTACAGAAATCTGCGGACATTGTACGCGTGCTCCTGGAGGAGGTCGTTTAAGCAGCGCCCGATCTATTTCACATGTTGTTCTGCCACATGTTCTTCTTCGTTCTAAGTTGGCCTAACTTGTGCTCATTATTCGACAGGAAGTATCGTGCTCGGTCACTGTCCTATCGTAAATAAATATTTAGTGATGACAAGCGAAATTAGAGCAAGAAAAGAGCTACAGACAGAACGTCACCGTCATCCATGGCACCACGATGGTTAGCTGCACAGTTCACTCAAAAATACATTCTCATTGCTTCGACGCAAATGTCGCTAGCGTGCGGACGAAATGCCCCCCTGCCTACCAAAAGGAATTGCTTAGGGCTTTTATGTTTCTGTATAATCTTTCATTGTCACAGAACGTGTCCGGGCTCTGTCTGTGAACTGGACAAATGATTTATATGTGGGAAATGTGGCGCGCCGCGCTTGCTCGCCACCTACCTTTTCTTACGTCGGACGGCAGTGTTTCCTGGCGTATTTTTGTTAAGGCGAAAACGTCAGGCGCGCCGCGAAACGCGAAACAATGATAGGCATCGGAGGCGTCACGAGTGATGCATAAGCACACTCGTCATGGTGCTCTAGTGTCTAAGGCACTCGGCTGCTGACTCGAAGCTCGCGGTGTCAAATTCCGTCCTCGGGAGCCGATTTTCTGTTGGTGGGGGGGGGGGGGAATGCTCGTGGCCCGTGTGCTTAGATTCAGGTGCCCCGTAAAGTACCCCGCAGATGTTGGAAGTTTGCCGAGCTCTTCGCTATAGCGTCACTCATAATCATATGATCGTTTCGGGATGGTAAATTCCAAAAGTTATTGTTAGTTAGCCAGTTGATGCAGAAACACGAGTCATGAAGCCAGCACGACTGGTGCATGCAGCCAACATCAATGACGCAGTAAATTTTGATCAGTTATGACACCCATCATTTTGACATCACAAGGACGTCACGGAGAAGATTGCCTCCACCTTCCAGCCATCTTAGGCGAATGCGTTAAGAACCGAACTAGTTTTTCACAGTGTGTCCATGGATGTATAAATGGTGTATAAATGGGCGCACGACTCTGGCGTCAGACCCGAAATATTTAATTTGGTGCCACATTAAAAGGCATTTCCTTTGTATATAGATTTTATTGCTTAACTTTAAAACACAAGTGGTTATCAGTACTAACCTCTCTATGGCCTCCCAAGTTCAATTTGCACCCCTAAAAAACCCTCGTAAAATCAGTAGCCTGGATTCCTTACTGTTTCTATCCTTACGTCAACCATTGCTCGGTGGTTAGTTTCTTTCTCTTTTTCATTAGTTAACATATGCCATATAGTCATCGGTATCTCATCAACACTGTGGCAGCTTGATATCGTAGGTAACTGAAACAGTTCAAATATCCCTAAACAACCTTGGGACCTAGTGACCATGATAAAGCTTAAAGTGCGAGCCGCCATTACGCACATCCACTGCAAGTGCACTCCTGTCATCACGCATACTTATATTTAGGTGGTTCCATTAGTAGGGTGTTCGTCCTAAACGCCGTATAGAGGCACTGTCACTCCCAGAATATCGACTATGGACAAATGCAAGAAATGCAGGACAAAAATAAAATGAGAGTGCGCATTCGCGTCATCGCGCTCGCTTCTTCAGAAGCAATCAACGTGTACGTTGAGCCCTTTCTGTCAGGCGCCCACGCTCATGCTACGCATTTACTGTCCTTAAATATAGATTTCAGCGCTGACGGTACTCTGTTTTCTCTTTCTTTTTTATTTCGAGTTTTGAGTCAATTGTTTATTTTTCACTATTGGTTTTTGCTTTTATCCGAAGAATTATATCGTTTCCTGCTTCAATGGTGACACTTTAGAAGTGACCTCGCCAACTTTCGCGCTCTCGGCGATGCATCAGAGCGTAGATAAGAACACTTTCTCTCAAAAGTGCAAGTTGATTTTAAGTGGTCGCTATCGTAGCGAATGTGTTTTCGTCCTTCATATATTATACATCTTAGTTGTTTCATTTCGCAGAATGCAGCTGGCACTGTTAAACTTTAAATAGTGGCAAGACTAGTGAAGTTACTCTCTTTTTTCGTTTTGTTTAAGGAAGCCAACATAGCACAGTGGGTGAAAGCTTTTTCTAATTGAATGACAATGACGAAGGGCCCATTGGGCATAGAAAATATATGTTTTGACGACTACCTCTCGCAGATAGACAGTTCAACATGAAAAAATTTTCCCGATGAAAAAAAGCCGTTTCTCCTCTTCACGTTACTATTGCGCGCGTGCGTGTTTGTGTACGCACATGCGCATTAAAGGTCCGAGCAAGGCGTTGCACTTGCAACATTATCGTTCTTTAATTTCGTAAATTGATGAGCCGCTATGTTGGTCTCATTGTAATAGTGCTCAACAACTGACCATAGCATCACGGGATCCATTCCCGGTCACAGCAGTCTCATTTTTTGTGTAGGCAAGAAAATGTTTCTCGAAACACGTGTACTTAATCCGGTATTCTAATACGTCCCTTCACTCAACGCTCAACTTTCACTCAAGAAAGCCGACAGCAGCGCCATCTCTAGCCACGACAAGTCACTGCGCATCAGCGGTAATCTGCTGCCATTCTTAAGTAACGCAGTGCCATTTTCAGCCGAGCGGTGGCGCAGTGTTCAACTCTTCAAGTGAAGGGTGGAAATCGAGTTGAGGAGCGTGTGTGAATACGGGGGTTAAACTTAGGAGCATGCTGAAGGACGCCTGGTGGTCGACATTTCCAGAGCACTCGACTACCGTGTCCCGCATAATCATGTCGTAAGTTTGGGATGTGAAACCCCAAGAGTAGTTAAAATCATTACTTTACAAATGCACGTAAGAATAAAGAGTGTATGAGAGAGACCAATTACGACAAAGCTGTGAGTGTCACCCCTTCTTCACGCAAACCTTGTCGTTTTAGAGGACGCACTGGTCGAGTGCATAGCAGACCCAAACGTTCTACATCATTCTCCGAGGCATAACACTGGGACTCTTTGCCGTCATTCGTGGTGTCCGTGAAAAAAAAAAAAATCACTTTATAGCATCACTGCGAGACATCTTCCCAGCGGCAGCTGCGTCCAATGACCGACTTGGGGTGATGCGAGGCATTTGCAAAGCAGCTTTCGTAAATCGATTTCGCTTATGGCTCTGACACAGCGCCGTTAAAAGCATTGGTGACGGTGGGTCGTTGCTTTTTCGCAGTGAGAAAATAAGCCTGGCACTCAGGCGTAGGCCACATCAAACACGCAAAAGAGGGTAGCGGTGTGGTGTGCTTGGACCTATACACGTAGCCAATAAATTGGGCTGCTGCTGCATCTGCTGCCTCGTTGGCGCAGTGCTCGTCAACCACCCCGTCCGCTATTTTTTTCTTTATGCCTTACTTGTCGCCTTCAATAAAAAAGTGGCTTCATATTTGTATTTGTTTAATGCATTGTCTCGTTTCAGTATTGCAGTTCCTGAGTGTCTCCATGCCTATTAAGGCTTCTGTTCTATAGAGAAGGCGGATTGATCAAGGGCTCGTTTTTTTTCGTTGGACGCAACCTATTAGAACCACTTTACATTAAGGTGAAGAGGGTATAGTGGACATTACTGGAATATTTGTAACTGAGGTATATTGATTGAGGCATACAAGGAAAGTTATTAGATGATGAAAAACAACCTTACTTCGGTAGAGCATTAGACAGGTTACCTGGAGGTTGTAAATCTGGTCCATATAACGGCAATATGACCTTTCTACCACTTATTTAATTTCATTTAGGCCCACCATAATGGCTATAACATGGTTATGAACAAACAAGTGATGTCATCTATAGAACCCTTATAGCAACATTGCCTATCGGTTTCAATATGTTGAATTGTTGTGGTGAAATTAGGGTCCTCTATGTATTGTATGCTATAGATCATTACTCTACAAATTGTACATATTTGTTTTTTGTGTATAAGTTTGTCAGTTTAAGCATATCGCATATTTCAGTTTTTACTTTTTTCCGTAAGGAGCCGTGGTCGGTTTTCTGCAGGGCACACGCACGACTACAGTCTGCATTATTCCTGTCATGCTTGTTTTGATTACGTTTGAGAGCGTCGTGCTGCACGAGCAGGCATATCTTTTCCTCGCAAATGCTCCGTCAGTCTTTGTTCCGACCAACCTGAGTGCTGTGTCGCAAGAAAAGCTTTGGCCGAACTTTTCTTCATCATCGCTGACCGTGATGTATATGCGAGGGTGCGCGACAGGAGATCCATCATAGGCACGTGCGTGTGTGCGTGTACTAGCTCATTAGCCGACGTCATTACGAGTAGCTTAAAGTAAATGGCCGATACTACGACTCCTCCACATCTTTTAACCTCAGTGCCTTATGGGCATCCTCTTGTGTACGTTCTTTGGCGGTTCATCATGTCCAAGCACGCATATTCGGGCGTGAAGCACCAACGACGAACAAGTTGAAACAATAGCTATTGCAAAGATTTTCTAATGAAAATATCCACGATGCTCTTATATACTCGCTTACGTTTCTTGTACACGGAATGATCTGCTGCATATGCGGGACTTCAGGCACTTTCAAGCTGTTTTTAACAGCTTTTCGTTTGATGACCCTCTAGAAATTGCAACAAATTGGTAGTAATACTGTTCTGATTGGGATTCAGAGGAACTGAAAAAAAAAAGGCATCGCGCATAAACAGAAATGCATTTGATAATCAATAAAGGATAAGTGGGGTGCTTGCTTTCTCCCCGAGAGCCTGTGGTTCTTTGTAAATATTACTACTTTTAATTCTTTCTTTTGTGGGGAAGTTGCATCGCTCTTGCTTCTTCGGTCATCAGCTAGACCATGCAGTATTGTACACGTTGCTGCACGGCAGGGGCTACAGTTGACTATGCAAGGGAGGGCAGGTGCGTCGCTTACAAGTACTAGGCGGGAAATCATTTATCAAGTTTCGATTTACTGCAGCACATGGTGGTGTCATCGCATATTCGCTGCATTGCTGCATTTGGTAGTCACTCGAAGCAGGCTGAATGCAAAATTACCATTAACAATTGCAGCACCTCATATGTGATATTGAAAAGCTTTCGCAGATTTTTGCAGCTAGGAGATTTAAGCAGCCTTTTTGGAATGCCCGTACATCCCTTCCATCGCGGATGCAAGCGTGGCTCAATACCTCTCATACAAATCGTCCACAGCATAGCTCTATAAACAACAGAAACACAAGTAACACTCGATTGTGTACAATGCGGGCACCCAGCCAGCACTCCATGGTGCGATCACATCCGAGGCATGTGTTCGGGACCATTTCGAGTAGGCCGTCTTGGTCGCGAAGCAGCACTCGAAAACACCATCGACATGTACACGATGACCCCTTCGGGTGTGCTGTGACACGATGGCAAAGTCGTGGCTTATGCACGCATTCTTGTACAACGGGGCACGTCTCCCTTGCTGCTGGTTGTTATTCGCTGTACCCCTGACGTTGCTCCAAGCTGTTACCATACACTTCGGAGTACTCCATCCAGCCTTTTCCCTTTGACTGTCTCGTACGCGTCGGCTGCGCCTCTGAATACTTGCATCTGTTCGTGCGGATGCGGCTGCTTAACGGCTAATCTTCGCGCGAACGCAAGCCAGAAACGCTGGCGCATACACCAGCAGCTATAAGCAGGTCGCTGCTTACCGTGTCGTGTTTTAGCTCTGTACATCCTGATGGAAGCCGGACTGATGCCGCATTGCTCGTGGCTCGAGGGTTCGGATGTGGCGATCGCCATTAGCACATAATGTTTTTTCTTTTTGTGAACTGATTTTTTGTGTAAGCTACGTGAACACCTCTTCCCAGGGAGCTCATTACGTCTGTTCACGACACGTGGCCGGAGCCATGCTGCAGCTCTTCAGCTGGAGCTCGCAAAATGAGCTTTGGAATTAGCCACCCCTCTCACTGTGCTCGAACTAACGGATGTGTCTGTCTGAGCATATGCGGAATCATAATCATCGCGGAGGGCCGCGCTGGAATCGCACGCGTGCGCACGCACGGAAGCAGGCCCTCGCAATATCCTTGTCAGGCTTCTGTCCGAGTCCACTGTTCGCTTTCGGCTTGCCTGGAATACTTATCATTGTTATCTCTTTGTTCTTGTTTCATTGCCACATTTTTTTCATTAGTGCGTGCACGCTAAAGAAGCAACAGACACCTCGGCGACGCACTGCTGCATCGTTTTCGACTTGTTCCATTATTATCACTTGTTAACTACTTGAAGCCGTCATCTGATACCATTTTTTCTCTCTTTACTCCAATATATAATACCCTGCAGGCAGGCTGCTTCTATTTCAAGTCAATGCCTCAATTTGTATGCTTGTATGTTGAAGCATGGCCGCTGGATAAAAAAACAAAGTTTTTTTATGAAGTAGCCGTAGTTGAAGGTTTCAGCGCAGTGAAGACGCGACGCACACTTCGGGTTCTTTGAGTTAATGTTTTTTTAACTCCTACGTTGTCGACTTGTATAAGCAGGGCAATTGAATCTGTGAATTTCAAGGTTTACTGTTGTCATCTAGTTTTGACCACTGCGCTATTTTCCTTCGGTTCATGATAACCACTTCATTACACCTCAAGCCATGTGTTCTATATAGGGTGTTTAAAAAATGTGTCAATACAGAGAGAGAGAGATAGATAGAACATAAGGAGGAAGGCAGAGAGGTTAACCAGGGCTGAGCCCCGTTAGGCTACCCTGCACTGAGGAAGGGAAGAGGGAAAGGAAAGTTATAGAGGAGGAGAGAAAGGGTCACTAACTGGGCCGACGCGTAACAGTTTCACATCACAAACGATGAAACAGGCCGGTGTCTTTGAGAAAACGCAACAGCGCTTTCATTGCCTTTCGAAATTGGGATGGGCAGTGCCATGGTACCAATACTTTTTCGACAGTGAAATCACTTCTGTTCAGTTTATTTTAAGACACTGCAAAGGTGAAGCCTCTCGGTTGTGTATGCCGGGCAGTAACATAAGGGGTGTTCAATCTTCTCATCGACGGCGTTTAAAAATCAACAACAACAAAAAAACGTTATTTGCTATCTACGCTACTATCTTACGTTAGCTGCTATCTATGTACGTTAGCGGCTATCTTTGTAGTGGCCGGCATCTTAATATAGTTGAAGACATAATTTAGAACAGTAACTAGGAAAGTTAAATAATATACCATTTAACTATAGGAATTGGGCAATAAGTCAGATGGAAGAATCGAAGTCGTTCAAGTGAAAAACCGATAGTCGTTTTAAAATTTTCGAAAAATTGGCCTCTAGTAATAACTGCGAAATAATTGAATTCTCCCCAATTTTGTGGTTAGACCGAAACCGAAGCGCAAATGAGCGCAACTAAAATGACGGAGCTTTGTATATCAACAAACAACCGACATCGTTGTCTGAATGTGTGGGGCGCTCGCAATTACAGCATGCATGCCGCTCATACGTTAATGAACGGAGAAGAACTACGCCCCTGTAACTACTGCTTTGAACAAAGACCTCATTGTAGCTGTCTACTCGTTGAGCTCATTTGTCCTTAGGTCCTTTAGTTTCAGTTTTGCCGCTGAAATTGGGAGAACTTTGTTATTTCATAGTTATTACTATAGAGGCCGCTTTCCTGAAACCTCGAAGCGGTAATAAGTTTTTCACATCAAGGACTTCAATTGCCTCATTCGACTGGACCACCTAACTTCACTAATTAAAAAGGTAATGAATTTAGCTTTCCTAATTACTTGTCTGAATGATGTCTTCAGCCCTATGATACCTGCCGCTACAGAAAAAGCAACTGTGATGACAGCGAGCAAATAGCGTCTTTTGCTTATTTTAAACAATATTGGGCACATTCCTTAGCAAACCATGATTAAACTGCATAGCTAACACTTCAAATCAAAAGTATGGATTCAAAGATACGCGTTTTTCTAATTGATAGAAATACATAACATGCACGGTAAGCTTACGGCGTTTCAGTATTGACGTCTCAGTACTGGAGCAGACACGTTCGCCGCATTTCACAAGCGTGCTTAGTTTGGAAGAAAGATAGCTTAAATGATGAAGCTTTCCCATTACAACTTGAGAATGGCATATCTTGTGAAGCGAAATTAAGATGGACACCGGACGATAATGGCTCAAGCCTTAAGGTGTCTTCAACTCTAGGTGTATGGCCAGTGACCAATTAATGGGCTCTTCTGTTTTGCTGAACAAATCAGCGCCTACGCATTTTATGTGCGTTAAAACTAAAATTGCCTGACCACAAGCTTTTGACCAACTCACGAAGTTGGCGCCACTGAAACTTACTTACAAAGATTGTAGGCATTGACTGGTAGAACGTCGTGTCATTGCGTACACTCTCTTTTCTGTATATTACCCTAATCATTTTTGGCTGCTCTCAATTCTTTTACTTGTCGAGAAGAAGCTCCCAGACAGTTAAGCTATCTTCACACTACGGTCGTAACGTGCGTAACAGCTCGTTCGGCGTATCGAACGCAACAGCTATAAAAAGCGTTACCGCAGTTATGCCGGTACCTTTGTTCACATTTACAGCTACGTACATTACGATTTTTACGATAGGCCAATCATATTTGTCGCTGTAAAATCGACGTCACTAGCGGGAGGACGGAAGGACGGGAGGACGGAAGTCCCGTCAGGTCTCGTGACCGGTTGTTGAAAACCGAAAGCTGATCGGTCATTGGCTGTGTCGTAACGGTCGTAGTATCGCAGTCGTAAAAGTTGCCTAGCCTTTAACACTCTCACCCACGATTTATGCGTTCGTTGCGAACGTTGGTACCTTTACGTTCACAGTCTGAACTAGACGCATACGCTTGTTGTGCTTCCGCTTACGCGTGTTATGAAAAATCGACGCCTTACGACCGTAGTGTGAACATAGCTTAACGCGTAAACGAGCTTTTAAATGCGTTCTACAGCGTGTTCATTAGAGCCTCATTATTATTCATGCAAATCTCTGATGGGCACCTTTCCTTAGCATCGATTCCTCGTCTTCAAAGAAACTTTTGACCTTCCTCATTATCTATCCCTTTTCTCTTCTTTTTTTTATGCCTTCAGCCAATATTTTTTTCGTCGATCCTTAAAAAGTGGCTGCTAATCATGTCTCGTCTTCTGTGCGTACAGGTATGTAGTGAGGCATCTAAAATTTGTATACGGCTGCGTATTCATGATGATGCTAACATTTTTAACGTTCTGCTAGTTTATCTTCATAATGTTGCGTCACTTGCTTATGTAAAATAGTGGCTTTCTCAACCAGCGTATTTTCAGTACAGATGTTGCTAGAATTTTCAGTACAAAAAGGCTGCAATCAAAAATTTAAATAAAGCGAAAGACGTGGCCTTCGCTGTCTTAGCGGTGAAAGTACAGTAACATATTTAATTAGCCTTGTACACATTGTAATGCATAATTGAAGGAAGTGACAGGTTTTGGTAGGGAAGCTTCAAAAATATTTAATGTCAAAATACACTCTAAGAAAGATCGGGTAAAATTGGTTTGTTTTTGCCCAACATCGATAATCGCCATCTATTTTGTGTGCCTTTCTTTACACCGTCGCCACGCTTCCAGCATTTCCAAGTCACAAACAGCATGCACGTTACCAGAGTTAATTAGCAATATAAAAGACTCAGGGGTGAATCGAGTTTTCAAGAAAGGAAGGGCAAGCAAGCTGGAGGATGATTATCTTTGCAAGACAAAAAAAGAAAAACACCTTTTTTGTTTGATCTTTCGTTCGCGTGTACTCGTGAGTAAAGTATCAGTAATACGACGGGTAATGTATTTCAGGTCATGTATTATGAGTATTTTCATGTCTGCAGACTACGTATCATTACGAGACGCCGTGCTAGAGGACTCCGGTATAACTTCGACCCATACCAACATAATCACATTACCATACTTCAATCAGTACAGAATCGTGACGTACGTTTCTTTTTTTTCGGGCTATTTCTACAACTCTAGCTCATCAGAACTCAAATCCCAAGCCAACCTTCCCAGCCTTGTATCACGCCGTCGAGTCGCCCGCCTTTCTCTCTTTCATAAGTTCTTTCACAAGTCACCCCAAGCCGATCTCATTGTTCCCGCACACCGCCACTCAAGCCGGACCAACCACGAAAAGACTTTATGGTACACGAAAGAATTCGTGTACCATAAATACTGCTATACCACGATGGAGAGAAGGCTAATATCGAAAACGAACTTCCTTGCTTAAGCATACGATATTTGAGAACTCGAACACGACAAAACTCACATTGCTCGCGGCCAGTCGAGTTTCGGTCGGTGCAGGTTGTGTTAAGGTCGCATAGAACAATGAGGACCCCTTTCGTAGGGTGATTTTTCTGCCTGCGTTTTTACCGGTGGCGGCTGTTGCAGCGGCTAAATGAACTGGGATCTCGTACTAAGCACACGAACAACGTATAAACTGCTCAGCAACAGAAATATGCACAATAACGTGCTATAAAGACAAAGTAAAAAAACCAAACCGCCTTCCTATCGGTCGGTATAGCCTTCGCGTGTGAGTTGTGGGCAGGCGGCAGGCAAGGCCGCGCCGATCGAGAAACTCACGGCGCCACAGCATGGCAAGACAAATGACGAGCCGGCATCCGTGCTTCGCGGAGAGTTCCGGATCAAGCGCATGCGCTTGCACAAATCGACGCGCGCTTTCGGCACAAAACCGAGCGATTAATTTTTTGAGCATCGGAAGACAGGCTGAAAAAAAAAAGAGGGTGTGGGTGAAGCAATTGGAGAAGTGCGGGTCAGGAGAGGGAGGATCAGGAGATATGGAGAACCGCGATGAATATATGGGTAGGGAGGTGCGGAGCGTTTGACATTGCAGGTGAGCTGTTCTTGATTGAAGGAAATGAAATATACTCAAGAGGCTTGAGATACAAAGCTTTTTGGGCGGGAACGCTGCTAAGCTTGCCGGAGCGTCGGTGAGAGAGTTTAGCGAGTGGTCATATTGCTCCGGAAGTGGAAAGTCGGCCTCCGCGCTATAAGGTGCTTTTTTTAGCGAAGATGAAGCGACGTGGAGGAACTACAATGAATGTAGAAGCCTGTGACGCTGATTGATGGTCTTCGATTTCTGCCCGCACATTGAGTCCCACACGTATATTGAAGTGCGGCTTCCGGTGAAAACGCGCTCGTTTCTTTGAGAAATGAGGGAGCTTGCGCATATTGAAGACGTCTGTGTGTATCGATTAAGAAGTACGTCTTTGAGTCGTTCTTATATCTCCCTCTCTCTTTCGGTCACTCTTTCTTTACAGCCTATCAGACTCTAGTTGCGTGAAAAAGCAGATTAGGGCGGGATTACTATTATTATCAACCGTACGAGCTTTCCTATTACTATTATGTATTCACATCAAGGCACAGCATCAACTCAAAATTGGCTTGCTAAAAGCTCATTGGGTTTGACGGAAAAAGCCGACAGAGAGTAGACACAGGAATTGTTCTCGCGAAGATTTAATAAAAAAAAGACGTAATTCTCTTTTTGCTTAGTTTTCAGGAACATGTACTATAGGGATGTGTGCTTGGGGCAGTACAGGAATAAACCAGATGAAAGTAACGAAAATGACGTCTCCAAGCCTTATAATTGACACTCGAGACGCGCTGACTTGCACACGAAAAAAGACACACGGAAGGCACATGCAGGACACACATGAGTGAGAACTAACAAATGTTTATTCGATGAAAACATGACAAATATGTACAGGGTGAAAGGGAAGAAAATGGCAGCGTATCCACGGGGTGAAGAATGGAGAGGGGGGTGAAGCATCCGTCCATCCATGCTTCCGTCTGTGTGACCATCCATGCGTGCGTCCGCCCATCCGTCCATGCGTGCGTCTGTTCGTGCGTCCACACGTCCATCCGTGCGTCCGTCCCTGCGTTCGTACATGCATCCGCCCCTGCGTACGTCCATGCGTTCATCCGTCCATGCAGCCATCCGTGCGTCCATCCATGCATCTATCTGTGTGTCCATTCGTCCATCTAGACAACACTCCAAGTAGCACCATCTTGCATCTTTTCATCATACATGCGTCCGTCTGTGTGACCGTTCATGCGTCCATCCGCCCATCCGTGCGTGCGTCTGTTCATGCGTTCACACGTCCATCCAGGCGTCCGCCCCTGCGTTCGTCCATGCATCCGCCCCTGTTTCCGCCCACGCGTCCTTCCGTCCGTGCAGCCATCCATGCGTCCGTCCATGCATCTGTCTGTGTGTCCGTTCGTCCATCTAGTCAACACTTCAAGTACCACCATCTCACATTTTTTCATCATATATTCCCCATATAGAAGCACCATCATCCAGCGGACATTCCAAGGACTAAACGAGAGGTGGCACACGCACACTTTCTCACGGCTTGCGCTTCGGGTCTACTTACCACCATTAACAACTCCAAGTTCATGGTATATACAAGTTCACTGTATTCCTGGCACTGTGGCCCAACGCTCGCCAAACCTTTCTAAAACCAAGGAGGTTACGCCCAGCGAGTATAACCTAGCAACCTTTTCTTGTCAGAGAGGACTCAATATACATGTCAAGGACTGCTAATTGGGAATGAGAGACAGGACAATTTGGCTTTGAGTTAACGCGCAGTCTGCGAAGTTTTTATTGTTCAACAACGCACAGGAGAAATATCCCACCGGCACCACCTTGCAGGTCAAAGCGTAAGACTGGTTTTGCACTATGACTAAGACGAGGGACAAACGGGAGCTGCGGCCCTAAAATTGCTAGTTAGCGGTCGGATGTGTCCTACGAATGCCTTCCGTGTGTTCTTTTTTTGTGTGGAATCCAGTGTGTCGCGAGTGTCAACCATGTACAGCCAACTAGCTCCTACGCTGGCCCTCCCTAGGCTTATAATGGTATTGCGTCCATACCTGCAACAGTGACATAACAACCACGCAATACCTGAACACCATCTGTCTTTGGGAGAAGTAATAAAAGAGACAGTGGGACGACAAATAAGCGCACATGAGATGTGCAGCAACAAAAAAAAACTTTAAAGTGGCAACTGGGCACACTACTGTATACATGTTTGGGACCTACTTATTCCAAGAAACCCCGGCTGTATGCCGAAAGCCTGGGCCTGTATTAACAAAGAAGTCTTACGAAAACATTATTTGATATAGAACATGCCAGCCAATAACCATAGGGGAAAAATTACTGGTGAAGTGGGCTGACCAATGGGAGAAAGCACTTACGAACAGAAAAGTTGCATATCGGCCCCCTACAGATCAGGAGTCAGAAACACGTAGCCCACAGAGTCCTCTGTTCGTTTCATGTTTTTTGATCTTCATAATAAACAAGTGCGTGAGCTAGACAGGCATGACTGGTTTAAGGCATTTTTTTCGCGCTCCCATGTGGTAACTACCCGTCGAAGCCTTAGGTTGAAACAAAAACAAAATTTGACGATCAGCATCGAGGTTTCACTCACTTTGGCGATTGGTATCGACATGGTGTTGCTTGGAATCTCGGCTCAAAATCTTTTTCAGAAACGACCTTTATATCCGGCGACTATAATCGCGAGATCAAATTCTGGCTGCGGCGGCTGCATTTTCGATGGAGGCGAAAATGCTGCAGGGTCGTGTGCTTAGATTTTGGCGCGCGTTAAAGAATCCTAGGTGTTTAAAATTTCCCGAGCCCTTTACTATGCGGCCTCTCTCATAGTGATGTGATGGTTTTGGGACGTTCAACATACTTATCATTTGTGACTTTATTCTGTGACCTGGGATGAGCTTGAAACCTTTCCTGTACACCACAGAAGTTAGGTTCTCGGGGTTGGCGCTGCTCACAACAGACTTCCACTAATTCATTGATGGCTGGCGTACTTTAGAGAAAAGTAGTGCTCTAGTGCGTTTTTCTGTGTGTGGATTCTGCCCCGTTAGCCTGCCCGAAAGTTGTTCAGTTATCGACATTAGATACCACGTTCGTTGCCCTCGGTTCTTTGCCTTTGAGGCGGCAACGCTTTTTGGTGTGGTAGCGTGCAATGACGTTATCCGAACCTTAACAGCTATCGATGCATTATCTTTGCTCCGAGCTTGATCCTGAAGGTCACCACTCGCAGTTTAATTTATACGTGTTGTTTAACGTCCCAAAACAGCCATACAATATTCAGAAACGCTGTAGGGGAAGGATCCACGAATTTCGACCACCTGGGGTTCTTTACCGAGCACTCAAATATGAGCACATGGGCCTGCAGCATTTTCCTTCCATCTAAAATGCAGCCGCTGCAGACGGGATTTGATTCCGCGATTTGCTGGTGAGCAGCCGAGTGCCTTAGCCACTAGACCACCGCGGTGGGGATTCCGAGTTTACGTGGAGCGTTACAACCGAGGCAATATTGACCTCAACCCCTCCTTAGCAAAACAGTTAGAACAGGATAGAACAGACGTTCTTTTATGTAAGTTTAGTAAGTGACTTGTCGGATCAAAAAGAAAACCACATCATTTATTTATTTATTTATTTAATTTATTTATTGCACCTTCAGGGCCCGAGGGCTTACAGATGATGATGAAAAACATTTATTATAAAAGAGAGAGGTACGGGGCCAAAGCATGACCCTGCTACATGGTCGGCGTCCTTAGTCCGGGACACCGCATGACGAGGCCCCTACTCGCGCCCGTCTCACCAGAGCCCTTTGAGACTCTAGTGATGAGCTGTCGAGGAGGGCAGTCTCCCATGCCTCTCGGGAAGGGGTAGGGGAAGGGGGTAGGTGGGGATTTTTCGGACATGCCCATACCATGTGGAAGATATCACACGTCTCCCCACAGTGTGGGCACCGCCCATCTGTGTTCGCATCGAAATGCTTTAGGATTGCAGGACAGAGTAGAGTACCTGTCTGCAGGCGCCTTAGAGTTCGCTCGTCCGCCTTACTCAGCCTCTTTGCAGGAGCCGGGTAAAAGCGGTGAGTGTCACGATAATAGGTGAGAATTTCTTTGAACCGCAGCAGCGGTGTATTGGCCTCCGAGTCATAAGAGCCAAGGTGAGGAGCCCGGTGGGTAAGCGCTCGGGCGGCCGCGTCAGCGGCCTCATTACCTCGTAGGCCCTGATGGCCAGGAGCCCATACGATGCGTTTCGGGGCTGGATCAGCGAGAGCCCGTTTTAGAAGAGGGCTTACAGAGGGAAGTGGAGATATACATAATAAGCTTATACACACATATATGTGTTACATATCTACAAACATATATATATATATATATATATATATATATATATATATATATATATATATATATATATATATATATATATATATATATATATATATATATATAGATAGAGAGAGAGAGAGAAGAATAATAGTTTTACGAAACATATTATCAGTTATATAAGCGATATCATGGGGAAGATCATTACAACTGACACGAGTTCTGGGTATGAATGAGTCATGAAAACATTTGGTGTGACATGATGGAACTCCAACTTTATTGCGGTGATCAATGCGAGCTGATATGTATGATGGCTTTGTTAATAATTTCTGCTTCAGATAGCTGTTGTAATAAATTTTGTGAAAAAGACATAATGAAGCTACTGACCTGCTATGAGAAAGAGGAGGGAGGGACAAACTTAATTTCATGGCGGTTACGCTGCTTGTTCGGTGATAGTTGGAGTATGAAACGGCCGGCACGGTTCTGCACAGCTTCCAAATCGGAAATGAGTGATTCAATGCCAGGGCTCCAGACAGATGCAGAATATTCTAATTTTGAGCGAACCAGTGTTTTATAAAGTAATAGTTTTATTGAACTGGATGAATGAGAGAAGTTCCTGCCAATATACCCAAGCATGCGGTCGGCGTTATTTATGATATAATGAATATGAGTTTTCCAAGACAGGTTAGAAGAAATGTGAACACCTAGGTACTTATAAGAGAGCACACTTTCAAGAAAAACATTGTTAATGTAGTAAGTGGAAGCTGGACTAGAATTTCGAGAAATGTGCATGTGCTTACACGTATTACTGTTTAGTTTCATGTTCCAAGTGTTGCACCAGTCCATGACCTTGTTAATGTCAGATTGAAGGCAAGAGACATCGTTGTTGTCGTTAATTTCGCGATAAATAACACAATCATCTGCAAAAAGATTAATTGAAGAAAAAATATTAGTCGTAAGCCATTTATATAGGTTAGAAACAGAAGGGCCTGAAAACGGACCCCCGAGGTACACCAGAACGGACAGGTAAAGGATGCGAGTCAAAGTTGTTTGCTGTTACGAACTGTGAGCGGTTTGAAAGAAAACAGATCAACCATGCAAGTGTATTAGGGTCAATGTTAAGATTACGTAGTTTAAGAAATAAAAGTTCATGCGAGACTTTGTCAAAGGCTCTCGAAAAATCGAAATATATACAGTCTGCCTGAGATCCGTGATTGAGGATGCAATGAAGTTCACGCGTGAACCATATGAGTTGCGTTTTGCATGAAAATTACTTACGGAACCCGTGCTGGGCTATAGTGAAAAAGAATTCGATTCTAAGAAAGAGACGAAATGAGAGTATATGACTTGCTCCATGATTTTACAAGGTATACTAGTGAGAGAAATGGGACGAAAGTTGTCAGGGCAATGTTTATTTCCAGACTTGTGCAGAGAAATCACCCTCCCAACTTTCCAATCATTGGGAATACAACCTGTTTCAAGGGATTGTTCAAACTGTTTATTAAGATTTATGAAACAATACAACTTTGTATTAATCAAGAATTTGGAATTAATGTTGTCAATGCCACAAGAAGAAGAAATTTTAAGATTTTCTATAATATTCTGAATGCCGGATACGTCAAATATAACTGGGTTTATAGGAGGAATTTCAAAAACAGGGTAGTTAAAATTATCGCAAGAAACATCGTTAGATAAAGCCCCCACAAAAACATTGTTGAGAACAGAAGCACATTCGTGTAACGGGACTGCAACATCATCATTAGATGTAACAATGTGGTGGTGTGTTTGTTGTTTATTACATTCCACAATTGCTTAGGATTGTTAATCAGCATAGCAGGCAAAGTGTGGTTGTTGAACGTGTCCTTGGCGCTCTTCAATGCGGCTTTGTGCTGAGCAACAAAAAAAAAATAGGATTCCCATCGCACCTCGGAATTCTTCACCTTTGCAGAGCGAAACAAACGTTTCTTTTTATTGGACAGTCTTTTCAAATATTTTATAAACCAAGGTGATTCCCTCTCACACCTCAAGGATTAGAGCGGCACAAAAGCGTCAATAAGACGCTCAACAATGCCCCTAAACAATTCCCAATCAGTGTCCACAGAACGCAGTGTAAACTCCTGCAAGTAATCATCGAGAAAAGGAGCTGACTCACGATTCATCGCGTTGTAGTCAGCACGTTTATAGTCTCTAATATATTTTGTCTGATTGATGTGGTTACAGACAGGAGTTTCAAGATCAAAATGGAGTAACGAATGATCACTGAGACCAGGTAAATACACGAGTGAAGAGATAAGATGCTGTACGCTAGTTAGAAAGAGATCTGAAATGCTGGATGTGGTTGAAGTAGTTCGAGTAGGTTCAGAGACAAGTTGCGACAGGTTGAAGTCCAGACAAGTCATCAAAAACTTGTTACACTCAGTCGAGAAAGGGCTAAGATAAGGCGATGCATTATTCCACACAATCAAGGGGTAGTTGAAATCCCCAGCCAAGAGGATAGAGTGCTGGGAAAACGTACAGTGATCATGTTAAGCGCGTCATGCAATTCATCAACGAAAGTGGGACACGAAGATGGGGGACAGTAACATATGCCCAAGATCAACGTCTTGAAACGTACGCAAAGCTCAACCCAGACTAGTTGCAGGTTACTTGGGGAATTAATGGGCAACGCAACAAAATTATCTGCAACAGCTATCAAAACACCACCACCACATCTTTGGCCTCTGTTGAAGCGGAATACGTTGAACTCTTTTTTGCAACCAAACAATTCCATACTCCTTACCTTAGAAGAAAGCCATGTTTCAGTCAACAAAACAACATCAACATCACAGGAATCGATTATAGAGTCAAGTTCACCGCGCTTTGGTAATAAACTTCTAATATTTGTAAAAAGAAAAGAGACAGAATTCGCGGTAGTAGGCGCTGAACCACATTCCCTCGCGCAACCATACAGCGCAGGGTGCGGTAGAACAGCGACATCACGGGTTAACTGCCGACTGTGGACCAGCGGACGAGCAGAACGATCAGTATGCCCAGTACGTGACAAGCCAGAAATACTAGAATCATCGATATCGTGACGCGATGTCTGTCCCCGAAAATTATTTTTCATAAAAACATGATGCCGATCTGCACTGTTGCTATAGATAGCACATACTGTTAATGTACAGTTCGTTGTACCTCAGTTTGGGATGCAAGCCCCGATTCTTTGTAAATTGAAGCAGCTTTTTCCTGGCCTGGCGCGTTTCTAAAGAAAAATCTTCCCTTACAGTGATACCTTTATCATTGAGCTTCACTGACTGGTATAGAATCAGCTGCTTCGTTTTAAAGGAACAAAATTTCCCGATTACTGGACGGCATTTTTTCTCCGATAATGCACCAATTTCATGAGCACGTTCTAGCGCGTCCTTTGTTAGCACTGGAGTAAAGCAGCTAGAAATCATGTTTAACAACTTTTCTTCTGTGGCCTCCCATGTTTCCGATAAACTGTCATGTACACCGAAGAACAATTAATTGTCTCTTCGTTGCCTGTCCTCCAGCTGTGATTGACCAAGTCGCAATCTGTGATTTTCAGGAGCTAGGTTATCCGTGAGTTCTCGTAAGGCCAGCAGGTCTTGTTGAGCGGTGTCAGTGGTAGGCGTCCTAGTTTGAACAGCGGGCAGCCTTATATCAATATTGGCTATGTTGCTTTTCATAGTTTTCTGAGCTTCTTTTAATTCAGCAATAGACGTAAATAAACGTGACTGTTCCGTTTCCATCCTAGCTGTGCACGAGTTAACGCTCTGTAGTAGGGTTAACACGTCATTCAGTTTCTTCTGTATTGGATCCTCGCTAGCATTGTCTTTAGACCGCGTAACAACGCCAGAGGCACCAGTAGAAGGGCCAGGGTTTAACTACGTTTCCCGACTGCAAAAGCAGCTGACTACAAACATCAAATGATTGCACAAGTAAAACATGTAGCACTCGTGGGCGTGGGAACAGCAAAAGGCAGGCATTGCTAGATTTCATAGCAAATAACGAAGTGCTATTACTGACCTGCATGAACAAACGCATGTTGTAAAGCAACCGTCCAACGATGCTGTTCACACGCCCACTGGAAGGCGCGGGCCGTTGGCGTCCGTTTATATCCAGAGGAAATGGTGATGTCGTAGGCGATGAGCTAAACTTGTGCAATGAAGCCATGGTCCAGGAGGGTAGCCAAGGCAAGTCATGTCCAGCGTAGTTTTCATGGTGGTGGCCGCAATCAGTAGGTGCGCATGAAGCGATAACGGCTGGAGCGTTTGATACCGCGCAAACTTGAAGGCATTGCGCTATCTGCATGAACAAACGCATGTTGTAAAGCAACCGTCCAACGAAGCTGTTAGCACGCCCACTGGAAAGCGCGGGCCGTTGGCGTCCGTTTAGACCCAGAGGAAATGGTGATGTCGTAGGCGATGAGCTGAACTTGTGCAATGAAGCCATGGTCCAGGAGCGTTGCCAAGCCAAGTCATGTCCAGCGTAGTCTTCATGGCGGTGGCCGCAATCAGTAGGTGCGCACGAAGCGATAACGGCTGGAGCGTTCGATGCCACGCAAACTTGAAGGCATCCCACTATCTGCATGAGCAAACGCATGTTGTAAAGCAACTGTCCAACGATGCTGTTCGCATGCCCACTCCATATCCACAGAGTGAATGATGATAAGTGAGGCGAAGCTTCCGTCCGTCAGTCCGCATGCCCAACTGTCCGTGCTTCCGCCCCTTCGCCCATCCATGCATTCGTTAGTGCGTTCGGGCATCTATTCATCCGTCCATCCATCCGTCCGTCCATCTGTCTGTTCGTCCATGCTTCCGTTCGTTCGTCCGTGGTTCAGTGTGTCCGTCTGTCTGTGCGTCCGTACTTCCGTGTGGCTGTGCTTCCATCCATCTGACCATGCTTACATCCATCTGGCTGTTCGTCCATGCTTCCATCCCTCCGTGCGTATGTCCGTCCGTGCTTCTGTCCGTCTGTCCTTACATCCGTCAGTCCATCTGTGCTTCCATCCAGTCGCGCTTCTGTCCATCTTCCATCTGTCTGTCTGTCTGTCTGTCTGTCTGTCTGTCTGTCTGTCTGTCTGTCTGTCTGTCTGTCTGTCTGTCTGTCTGTCTGTCTGTCTGTCCATCCATACCCTCCGTCATTGCTTTCTTCCGTCTGACCGTGCACCATCAATTCATGCATCCACCCATTCATGCTTGCTTTCGTCCGTCCGTGCTTCTGTCCTATCTTCCATGATTCTGTCAGTCCATCCGGGCTCCTATACGTCCGTCCGTGCTTCTGTGCGACCAGCCGTCCATCCAATTGGACACACAGATGGACGGATGTACACTTCGCCCCCCTCATCATCATTCACTCCGTGGATATGGTGTGAAACCATTAACGCCATCATGTTGTATTATTCCGAAGGACATATACACACAACGCCGTCTATGAAGCAAGTCATAATCTCGAGGTGGCTACATACTACATACGAAGGAGGGAACGACCCACGACCGAAGGAGCTGCGCCCCTAAAAAGTTCTTCCTGGTGAACGACTACGTTTATTCTAGAATGATTACCCAGCCTGACTCTTATCCATTAATAGGCTTGATCTAATGCATATAATTATTGAAAAACTTCTTTCTTAAATTAGAGCAATACCCTGATTGTTATGCGTATCTAATGGTATAGACACGTTAGAATAACAATATTGATTAATTATTCAACTGATTTGTTTAAATAATATATTCCTTGACAACCGGGTATACTCTCTGACTAGAAAACCGTGATATAGAGGCTAGAAAAGACAAAAGGGCAGGCACAGATAAATTTATAGTAATACTACGTAAAGGTATTATTAAAAGAGATTTTCGTGTTACAGTAAAACACCCACTGATAAAAACGAAATGACCTATTCTTTCCAGTTCCAGAACGCGCACAATGGCGAAAGTGTCTGAACAAACATGTAGACTTTCTCCAGGCCCAACCTTTCTTGCTCATCAATAAATATTACCTTCTACATGCGAAGCACCAGAAGTGAACGATGCAGCATTTCTACTTTTTTGAATGAAGAACTTATATATGTTTTAAGAAATAAAAGAGGGATATTTTTTTGGACGGCTCACACATTTGGAATACCAGCTGTGCCGCCATCATACTGTTGAGCCGCATCTGACTACCTACCTTTAAAAGCCCACGACCTGATTATCTCTTCCTCATATGATAAATGGACGTACACACAAAGGACGAAATTCAACGGTGCAAATATTTTAGACATCAAATTTTGCTAGACTCAAATCTCGTGCTCAAAATTTGGGACAAATTAGCCTTTCATTTATGGCTACAGTACCCGGGCTGCTGTTCAATTACTTCAATGCACACATAATCGAAGCAGGCGAGAATCGAAAGCCGTGCATTGGTTATTAAGTCTTTATTCAGCGCAATTGTTCGTAAGGTACAATATTTCGTGACTTTTTTATGTGTATATCGTTTTACGAGAGTGTGCTTCTTATGTCAGAGAAGAATGAGACGGTAGTGCTTAGTTTCTTCTCCTTGTCAGCTTGCTTGCATCACAAGAATTTGGCGGACGTTCGGGCGTTTTCAGTTTCCTGAAAGAATTTTAAATTGTCGTTTCGCCGAGGAGGCTAAGCTATATGCAGATGTTTCTCTTTGTATGCAAACGAGATCTAAAGTTAAGCAGTGCCAAAAAGAAAAAAAATTGTGACACAAGGCTGGAGTGTAAACTTCTTGCGAAAATTCATTCCTTGAACCAAATCTCCACCATGCAAAACGTCCTTTCAATTTGGCCTCTTTTCTCGCATCGTCACATTCTTGCCATTTAGCTTTTTTTCTGCTAGTTGTTTTTTGTGCATTCTTGAAGATCGTATAGTTTTGGTGCCACTTGATCCCAGGACTTTTTGTGTCTGTGTTTATTTTCCCGCTCGCTTCTTCTGGCTGGCCCGCGTAACAAATGAGAGCTTGCGAGATCTTTGTCGTACAGCGTCTTTCAGTGATTCCCTAGAGATATGTAGCTGGCAAGCATCCTTGCATTCCTAGAAAATTCAGCATCTGTATTCCGTAAGAACAAATATGGTGACCTGAAAGTTGAAATGAAAAAAAAAAGGGACTGGCGAGTGAAAACACGTTAATAATGTACATACTTTAAGTGAAAGGTCTGGAGGAGAAACGTTACGGGCGCTCATTCGTCTTCATTAAAAAAAATGTTTTCTTCGCTTTTTTTTTTGTTTTTACAGAAACACTCTGCTTAGGCGATAAAAGGGTAGAAGAAGGCATTGTGCAGCTAAATCCGAAAAGTAACGCTTTCTTCAAACCACAGTGACTTGAGACTTGCCGAAGAGGCTACCTTTCGGTAAGGAAATTAGTACTATAAGATTGTGACTCTTCCACAGGTTAAACACGCACGTTTTGATAAGACGAAGCGAAAATCAACTTATGCAAACCTCGTGACTTTCCTTTTAACTATCCAGCGACTGGATTTATCAGAAAATTTTCTCGCGAAAAACCAACTAGCTTCTCGTGGGCTGTGGTTTTCGTTCTGTTGACATCGACGTGGAAAGATGTTGCGGTGTTTCGAGACAGTGCATACCTGTTTTTTCAAAAAATATTTTGTTAAGAACCGATAACGAAATTAAAGAATTTATTATAAGTAATCGTGAGGAGAATGAAAAATGAAGAATGGAATGGTGAGCGGGACTGTCATGATGCGCATAATGACCATGGTGGCAAAGAATAAACCTCCGAATAGATGCAGTGACCTCACGGAGCAGGAACGATAATTAGCACTGGTCAAGAGGCACTAGAAATAATTTTAAAACTGAATAATTGTTGGAGTTTAACACCTCAAATACATCAAATGTATTTGAGACACGTAGTGGTGAAGGTCTCCGGAAGTATTTCCACCTGGAATTCTTTAACGTGCAACCAGATGTAAGTAAACCCGCCTGAAGAATTTTCGCCTCGATCGAAAATGCGGCCGCCACGGCTGGCGTTCGATCTCACGACCCTCGAAGCGAAACCGTAAATCACTGAAATCGTCATAAATTATTGCCGGATTATTCACACAGCAAGAAAATTCTCAGACGTCTTTGTTCCGATATCGCCGAGTTTTGATGTGGATGGAAGCACTGATTGGTTCGCAGATGCGATAAGCAAGAGCCGCTTGTGGTTTATGTTTGTAGTTTCGGCGAACGTTTTTACTCTATATCACAGTAACAAAGAGCGCTCCCCATTCAGCTGAAATCGCTGCGCGCCCTTGGCTCGGTTCGCTTTAATGCAAACGTCAAATGCTTGACATGATTGATGGTTGCCGTACCGAAACACACGTATTTCTTCTGTATCCCTATTCTCGAGAGTGCAGGACAAACACTACAGACTATTTCTACAGTGATGTTGTCACATTTCTCATTTTCTCTGTTATTTTTCTTTTAACGTTTTTTTATTTTTCCAATTCTTTTTTTTTTCTTCTACCACCTTCTCGCTACGATGCTGGTATTCGCTTTGTTGCGTGTCATTCAATTTAGCAGCTTTTTTCGGGCGCTGATTGAACTTTTTGCCCTACAGCGACTTTAAGGAGTTGTCCTGAAATGACTCTACATTCAACTACTCCTGACGGTACGACGCCATTAAGGATGTTTCATTCTTTCTATAATTTATTTCTTTTTTGTTGCTTTCTCTCTTTCTTTCTCACAAACAGCGTACAGGTATAATGTTTAGCGGGAATAGTATGCACCTTTCCGGTTTGTTTTCTTTACTAATTGTTAAACAACGGGAACGTAAGCTACTCTGTTTCTTAATTTGGGCTTTTCACTAGCAACTATGAACGAAAGTTTCTCTTCACATTCATTCCCACGTATATCTGGCAATGTTTTTCTTATTCTTTCAATTCAGAATTTGGCGATAGTCGTTTTTTTTTTATTTTGCACTGGGAATAGGTGCTCTGTTTTCCACACAGCAGGGAGCAAGCATGTATACATGTGTTAAAACAGCATAAATAGGTTTGTGTGCATTAATTCAATGAGGAATCGCATGGTATTCCAACTCTATAGAAGAAGGCGCGATCTCGGTCCGAAATTAGGCGTTGCACTGAGTGGCATGTCACTCAGGAGAGGAAACATAGTGAGAGTGATTTTTAGGAGTCTCACTTCCATGCACCTGTGGGACTGTGAAGGAAGGGTTAAAATTAATAATTGAAAATTATACACACCCTAGGCTTTGGTAGGTTGGAGGTCACAGTAGTTTCAAGTGATAATCTCACCCTGTAGCGCCGCAAAGGTGTCATTAAATACGGGAACATAATTAGGCCCAGTACTTTGCGTCGGAGCCTTTACCTCCGACTCATTTCGTTTGCTGATCATCTAGAAGACCTGTATCGTGTGGTTCATGCCAGCCAATGGCGGAACGTGAAGCGGGATAATAGCATGAACAAAAATCATTGCAAAACGTGGGCGCCTGTGCGACCAAAACAACACCACGTTCTGTACTCGGTTGAGCGCAGTGCACTGGGAATATACCGCTTTGCAAAGCTCTAACGCACACGACCAATTTCTCAGTTGCTTTGGGCCGCTTCCTCCCCGGGAATTACCAAACCGCTTTGCTCTGGCGTAGGTGGTTTAAGGGAGGCTCTCATTTGCTTATCTTTCTCGGCAGAAGCCTTTGCCCTTTCGCGAACAGAAGAAATATAAATACCAGGCTGCTCAGATAAGCTATACTGGGTTGTGGAATATTGCGTCCTTTAATTTATTCCGGCACTCCAAAAAGGAGGCCACGGAAAGGACGTAAAATTAACTTATATGTCGGCAATAGCTAATGCCGGGGATGTTTCGCCAGAAAGCTTTGACTTGGAGGATTTATACGCCCTTTCTCGTTCATCGTTTGGGGCGGGTCTCCGAAAAGCCCATGCTGGTTTCGCATATACGGTGAGCAGTTTAGCCGACCACGTTTTTCCACCAGGAAAAAAAAATGTGTTATATATCCATTTGTTTCGGGTATATCGAGGAGTACTTTACAGGCCATATTTTTACAGTTGCATTATCTGTGCTTCACGATTTGTGAAGGTCCCAAGCTCTGTTCGAATTTCTTCATGATTGGTTAAGGTGCATTAACACGAGGGAACGGAGGAGGAATTTTCGCAGCGGACGGTGCATCACGTGACGTGCGCGTCATTGAAACGTGCTATCTTCGCTGCATCCGCTCTTCTCCGCTCGCGGCACGGATGAAAATGTGTCGCCGCTATTTCGATCCCTCCGTTTGACGATCGTCTTCTCTCGATCGAGAGAATTCAGCGTCAAATCTGTCAACATTGGTCGGATTGGCGTGGCTAGGAAGCAGGCTGCCGGCTTAAAATCTACGTGTTTTCATTTTGCGACAACGACCTAATGTGTCTCGGGTGATAGTGGAAGAGGCGAGTGGTTTTCGGTGGTTTTGGGTGTAGAATGGTGGTTTACATTCACAGCGCGTTGCCTGAGTGACCACATAAGCGCGCTGCATAAGCATAGGAGTCGAGAGTATGATCGAGGATTCAGCAAGCGTAGCTCCGTCTGTGTGCATGCGAGGTGTCCACTTTTGCGCCGAATTAAACTAATCACGTGACTATTCGGTCCACGGAGCACCGGAATTTCGCCCTCGCGTGTGAATCTAACTTTACCATTTATCTCCTTTACCCACTAGCCCCACTTTTCCGCTGAAGTTGCGATTCGTTAATTTTATCTGGTTTAAATGTCACTATTTTACTATCAACTCTGCAAAATTCGAAGGGCCGTTCAGGGTTTATAGTTTCGTTAACGTAGCTTTAATAAAAAATGACGCGACAGCTTCAAAAGCAGAGGCAACACCATCTGCAGGCGCCTTGAATATCTTTTGCCTGAAAAAAGCCGTTCGCCACGGTAATTAGAGTGAGGAGGTAACTCCCAGACAGATGCACCGAACTCAATTATACCGGGTCTTTTTGGTCTCATATGAGTAGCGAATCGATCCATACGATTAGTAATAGAATGGTCGTCACCCGGCCCCTGGAATAGCCTGTCAGGTGAAAAAACAGCAAAACTTCTCTAGCTCTTCATTAAAATATTTTTTTTCTCTCTCTCTCTCTGGGCACAGCTAGCTACACGGTAAAAAACTTTACACACTGTTGGGTGTGAAAGCCTTTACTATGTTGGCCTTTTAGGGCGAACTGCGCGTACCCTGTGGATGTACGCAGAACATCTTTTATAGGTAAAAGTTGCTCTGCGTTGCCCCTTATGGTAAGCTTAGCATCGTAAAGATAGTGCAAGGTGTGGCAGCGACACCCCTGTCAAAAGGTGCCAGCTAGCCCCTTCACTTAATTGACACAAACATAAATGGGTGTCTATTGCGACTAACAGCTTTGGTTCTAGATGAGTTCAATGCCTTAACATAACAACATGTGAACAGTAAACCGCAAATAAATAGCTAGTGTGTAGTATTCCTGGAATATTTTTCGACGCCGACGATGGTATTGACTTTCACTGAAACAGAACCATTCCGTTTCTATATTATTTTTTGTATTGTTTTCTATCTTCTAAAACACCGTAATAAAGGTGCTTGCTTTAATTAAACATTAATCACGGAGCTTCGCGTTGTTGTAACTGCTACATCCAGTGCCGAAATCTGCGCCATTAAAAATGCCAGAACGGACTTCGAGGTGCCAATGGCAGTGGGCTTGTGTAAAGATTAATTCTTTATGTTATCTCTTATTTCATTCTAGTTTACATTGCTTTCCTTATATCGGTCACTGCATAGAGTAAAAATGAACCTCAACAACATCGTATTCCAGTCTCTCTATTCGACCAGTGATTGATGTTTCTCTTCTTCTTTTTACTGTGGGGGTGGTAATTTGTTTTTGCAGCTCAACGCTGCTTCTTTTAGCTATTAAAAATCGTGTTTATTAAAATGTACAGTCCGTGACCATAGCTGGTGTCTCTTAAATATTTTGAGTCACCAAATAAATTTTGTTGTGGTCTCTTACGTTTTGTAGAAATATGAAGATGGTTACAGTTATGGTCTGTTTGTTCATGCTGTTTAACCACCATTTCAAACGCAGTGAAAAAAAAAAGAAGGTCGTGGGTTTAGTTTGACTCGGGCAGCCTTATTTCAAACGGGCAAAGATATAGAAATGTTCATGTACCTCCTTTTGTGTTCGGGCTAAGAAACTATGGAGGGATTCAAATTATTCTGGAGAGTACCACCTTCCCATGGCGCCCCTCTTAGAAATTTTTACGGCGAATCTGCATAAGCTGAAGCGAGACAAGTCAGCAGGGTGTGACTAGCACAGGCTACAGATTTCAACGAGATATTGCCAAAGATATTAACAGTCGCCGCGACTCATATTTAGCACAAATAAGTTTCGCGAACTGAAGACTCCGGCGAAAAATACACACGCTGCTCGAACGGCTCCTCAAGGTCGGGAATGAAACGCCAAGATAGACAAGACGACGCACAAAAATTGAGCCAGTTTCGCATTATAGGTTATAAGTCTAGAGGAGGCGTGGAGCTGGGCTGTGGCCTTCTTCGCTTCTCCTCGCTTTTCTCTTTTTTCTTTCCTTATTTCTTTCCTCCATTTTGTCTTCTCTACTCTGTCTTTTCTTCTGTATTTATTTGTAGTTATTTCCAATTTCATCCTCTCCCCATTTCCATTGTGACTCCCTTTTATTTTTATCTATAGCTTTCTTTTTCTTTTCTATTTTTCTAGTTAGTTACACCTGCGTTACACCTAGCTGGGATGAGAGTTACGACATTGATTGATTGATTGATTGATTGATAGATTTGATAGACATGTTGGGTTTAACGTCCCAAAATCACCATATGATTACGCGAGACACCGTAGATGAGAGCACTGGGGATTTAGACCGCCTGGGGTTTTCTAGCGTGCACACGGGGTCTACAGAATTTTCGCCTCACAAGAGTACTCATATGGCGTCAGTATGTCGGCACTAAAACAGAATCCAGTTCATCACTACTCGCATATAGTTGCGGCATTGCTAGCGTTTGTTGTTGCTGTTTTTTTTTTCACAAGTTTTATACAGCTCCCTCGGTAAGCCATCGCACATTCTCGCCCGACACGCATCTCCAGTCGCACCGGTCACTCGCAACAAGTTGCTCGCCCACGTGCCCGCACCGTCACTTTCTCGTCTTTATTCTTTTTCGTACAGCAACAAACTGGACGACCTTTCAAATGGCCTCACAGCCATACCCTATCCTTTCCCATTTTTCACCACATCACCAGTTTTTTCCCTTTTTTCAAATTTTTCACCACTTTACAACGTATTAAAACATGACTTTTTATTTTTATGTATGTACCCACCCTTTATGTATACACTTTCAGTGGGTATATAAAGACTAAAAATGCTGTGAAATTGAAATGACTTGGGCAAACAAAACATTCTGTATATATTGTTTAAATTCAATCGGTCCACACTACGCGTGTCGTCTTTTTATGATTGAGTGGATGTACAGGTGATTCATGGTTTACCGAATTTGACTTCTGCAACAAGTTCTCTGTTCATAATTCACTTCAAGGCTATGTTGTACTTTTCCGTTCCTCATGCATTAGGCTTACGAATAAGAAAGATCTAGCAGCCAGCACACTCGGCTAACTCTCATCTCAGCTAGTTCTGTCTGTCTCATACGAGCACTGCAACTCAGGCTGCCTCGCAAGAAGCTTTCTGCTTCAACATATTCTAATTCACAGAGGCCCCTAAAAGATTTGCGCGCTCTACATAGCACAAAGCTCCATTCTTAGGTAGACACCCTAGACTTTAAACGTCTTCGATAGATATACCACGAAGCCAGATATTGCTATCATGGACGCATCATTGCTTTAATCCGTATGACTTATGCTCCGGATGACCCGCCACAGCACTTGCATTGGTGATCCTCACGAATAGGTTCTTCTGGTGCTGCTGCCACTTGATTATATACATATATATTGTATATATTCTGCCATCAACGACGTCTGCAGAGCCTCCCATGGAGCTCCTATCACGGGACGAAGCACGGTCGCTGCAGGTGTTTCAGAGCGGACAAGGACTTCGCGCACCGTGCACGGAAATTGATTCAGCCGCGAACGGCGGCGGCGGAGGCGATGTCTCTCGGTAATGATTCATGAGTTGGCATTTGAGCTCCCTGACAGCAGCCGCTGCGCTGGGCCGCTTATCTGCTCTCCTGAGTGGGGAAGACGAGGAGCTTTTGAATCGTGCATCGCTTCTCTACCCCTTTTGTCGTTGCTTCTGGCTCTGCTTTTGAGTCATAATTGATAGACTTTTGATGTTTTGGAGATAGTCTGGCTGGCTGGCGGAACCTCGCACTGCCAACAGCTAAGCTAGGCGTACTAACGCACGCACTGGCGGAAGTGGAAGTAAGATACCGTTACTTTTTACGGAATATATTTTTTTCTCCCGTATATGAAGAATGATAGCTCCTGTTAGGAAAGTATAAGACTGGAGAAATCATTCATTCTGCCGGTCCATTTGTTCACTACAGGTCTTTTACTTGGAAATGGGCTCTGCCACTATCGTATATATTGTCTTTAAGGATGGGCGTTTTTCAATGAATGCGCAGATACCTTCCCCTAATGCGCAACGTCCAGCGTGCTCGAGTGAGTGCTTGCGTGGGTTAGAATAAAGCAAGGAGTAACGAAGCTCTCGCCGCGTAGGCTAAGCATATATAGCTCTGCTTTCATGTCTCTCCACATTAAGTTTTACTGCTGTTTTGTTTAATGCATAGTCGTTCTGGGTTATTCAATTGGCTGTGAGTGCACCCTCCAGGCGCGCCCTTTGACGTGTATCGCGAGGAGCCATTGCTGTATGGTGAAGCTGTTTTGCGTTAAATAATGGAAAATATGAGCTCCCACCAACTATATCACTTTTTTTGTGACTGTGCCGTGAGGCCCGAGGAATGCGGAAGTAATGCACTGAGTGTGATCACGAATGTCAAATGAATAAATAAAGATGTCAAACTCGCTTGGCGCCTCCATACGTCAGGGATCAAATGATATCGAAGATACGATAAGACTTGATGAGCCTGAGACCAGGGGGTACTTGCAACTGAGAAATTTTGTTATCTTGTGTTTTTTCTTTCTTCTTTTCATCGGTGCGTGCAAAAGTGGAAACATGCCATGGAACTGCGTATTTGTATCCACCTTAAAAAATGGGTACTATGGTGCAATCTACTGTGCAATTTAGGTAACTTCTGTGGAGTCCTTCGAAAGGGCATTCATTTCTCGCCACGGTCTTGGTAGCTATCTTGACGAAATCATACGCCGTAACTAGGGAATGTATTCAGATGATCAGATTAGGCAGGCGCCGACAAAGTTTGTCAAGTGTCAGTATGTACGCGTGCTTCGTCAGCAGCATAGTGCCACGTGTTCACATGTTCAACAACCTATAGGCACTTGCATATGGCAATAACAGCAAACATCAACTACAACATGAATAAAACTACAACGTATTGGAATGACAATTGTAGTAGTGGCGTGGAAACCTCCTTTCCAGCTGTGCGTTCTGGAGCCTTTCAGGCGAAAGAATAGACAGCAAAGAATCCACCTGTATGAACTTGTATGCATACATGTTATCTACATGTAACTACGCAGTTCCAACAACTTGGTAATAGAATAAGAACTTGAGAAGCTATGCTATCTGAAACCTTGTCCTCTGTACGCAAGTAAATGTCGTTTTAAATTCATGCTGCTATGGGACAATGGAAGGTTCATACTTTAATTTATTGGTTGCAGAGTTTCCGTTTTCAGTTGCTTCTATAATAAAACGGGTGATTTAAATATTTTTTTTTCTCTTTCAACGAAGTTATTTTTTTTATCTCCGAAGCTAGACTAAAACAGAGGACGCGCACAGAGCATCAGTGTAGGCGTAGGTGCTTGTTCCACAGACGGCACAAGGGCAGCTTTTGCAAACCTAACAATGTCATTTGCTTCCAGTAAGCGTAAATAAAAACACTCAGCGCGATCAGCACCTTTAAAATTTTGTTCCGAGCTCATAGTCACAATCAAAAAGCGTATGAACAGTCAACATCATGTTGACGCTGGCTTCATCGGTATTTATTGCTAAGAACTGTCAGTAGAGAGAGACTAATGAAGGGAAGAGGAAAGCACGGAGGTAATGGAGAAAGTGGTATCTGGTATTCTATCTTGCACTATGTTGGGAGAATGGGTGATTGAATGTGAGAGAGAAACAATATATTGTGAAAAATGAAAACAATCGCATCCACACATACAAACACGTGTGAGCGTTCCACTCAAAGACGCCCTGATAGGCCAGTAGGTTAGTAATTCAAAAATCGTAAGTGTAACCTAGTGATATAGTTTAAGCGAATTTAGACACCACGAGCAAAGTGGTTTTGAAATTTTCATTTTCTATTCAGAGCCTCAAGTAATCTAAGTATTGCATCGCGATCAACATAAAAATAGAGAAATGACCAAATAGTTTATGTAATGTTGCGCTTTATTATAAAGTAGAAGAAAACAACTTTCAATATTATGGTCTCAAAGTAAGAATTTCTTAGGTACTCAGAACGTTCCTCGCCATCAAATTCAATGTAGCTGTCTAACGCACCGCTAGTACATAACAACGCTACTTGATTGAAAATCGGTCAAATCTCATGTAGTAAACACTACTCGCTGATCTGTCTCAACTCTGAATCTCTACAAATGTCAGCACTATATTATGTATTTACAAGGCCCATTCGAATTCAATTGAGCATCACCCGCACAATGACAAACAAGAGAAATGTGAACAAGCAAACATTGAACAGACTGTATACCATTGCCATCAATTTGTCACCAATGCCACTGTCACGATGAACGCGACACCAGCAGTCAATGCTGGGGCGCACTAGTATGCTTGGTGCAGGTGCGTTTTTTAAAGCGAAAGCTGTTATTGGATCATACCTCGGGTGATGCGCAACTGTCCGCCGCCGCCACCACCAGTTTCCGCAACCACATTGCGCGAAATTAGAAAAAAAAATAAAAACCTAGCGCCAATGACACACTGGGGCTCGACCCCGGGTCGGCTGGGTACCAGCCCAGTATTCTTTTACTGAGCTACGCTGTTTTTTTCTTTATTGCTTTGCATATCAAAACTGTCCACCTTTCACATAATTACATATTGGTCAAAACTAAAGTGCGTCACAAAATACACCCACAAAATTCAATGAAGTACCGTCAGCTCTTAGCTGATTATTGATTAATACTTCGGCATTCGCAACAAAGGATTTATGTGCAAACACCAGTGTGTTACATCCTCTTGGCCCTTCAGCACCTCAAGAAAATGGTACACAGATTCGCAAAAATATTGGCGCACCGATAGCACTTCTCCATCCGCGTTTTCAAAGACACACTGAGCTTTTCATATACTGGGCAGGCCAAGAAGCATGATTAAGTCATAAGGTATGCCTGCCTCGTTTTTAACCGAAGGAAAACAAATGCCGTGTGGACTTAATGGTAATTCTTTTTTCAAGGAACTCTGCACTATGTCCTAGAAAAAACTACGCTCCAGCAATATATAAACACGTGTTCAATTGTTTCCGGTTTACGCATAGCTGGTACTCTGTGCTATGGAACAAATAATCCCCAATCCTGCAACCACATTTTCACTTGCAAGGTACCAGTATGTAATATAAAGAAAAATATTTTCACCCCTGGCGCTGCAAGCATTCTTTTAACACGTTTCAGAACATCCTGTCCTGGGCCTGAACAGTAGAGCTGGCGGTACAATGGTACAGGCAGTAGAACAATGACAAGGTCTTTATACAATTTTTTTAGGTGATACTCAAGCCAGATACTCTAACAACAATATCACTGATAAAAAGTGGAAACACAAAAACTTCTAACTAAGCTACGCCGGTGCTTGTGACTTGTTGGCAAACTTGCCTTAGGCCGGCTTGGTGTCGGGAAAGCAGTCGCGGTAATGTGATTTATGAAGCGTTTTAAAACAACAAAAGAACAACCATTCGTCGCACAATGCAACAAAAGAAACGAGTTGGTCATCCGATTCCCCAACCCATTACAAAAGCTTGTTTTCGTTCAGCTATTAACTGTGGTGGCTACTTCAAGGTTCATTTCTCATCGTCGTCAGCCACTGCATGAACAAATGGCACAGAATTCCTAGCACGTGTTTAACGGATACCATGCTTCTCAGAAGAATAACAAAACAATAGCATAGCGAATGCCAGCCTACTACCCAAAACATGATTATTAATGCCCTAGTGGGTATCAAGCCAGTGTGCTTGCATGAGTGTTTTGAAAAGGCTCTTAAAGGCCACTCTTCTAGCTTTTGCTGTCACTGTGCTGTGCCTTCCACGCAGACCTCTTTTTTTTTCCCTCTGAGTTCGTCGAAACGCGCAATTTTGTAAATTTTAGGTGGGTTTTTATGTTCAAAAATCACTTATGATTATGAGATAGACCGTAGTGCAGGGCTCCGAAATATTTAGCCACCTGCTGTTCTTTAACGTGAACTGACACCGCAAAGTACAAAGGCTTCTAGCATTCCGCCACCATGAAAAGGTCACCTTTGAGTCAGCAGCCGAGCAGCCAAGCCACTGAATTCACCGAGGCGCATAAGCGCATTGGGCAGTGCTTTGCAAAGCAGGAAACAAGGGTCGTGCGAATCATGAGTTTTGGTTTCGGATATAATACTACCAATACGAATAATTCCAGTCGACTTTAGAGTGGCTAGCATTTCGTATTCAAATCATTTGGCAGGACGAATGTCTATAATGTGACAAATGCCAATAGTGCAACTTGGTTAGGAAGGGGTGACTGAAATTTACGCTGACTTGAATTTGGTGGGCGATATACAGACTGAAAACTGAGCGCATTTTTTAAATATGGTTATGGGTTTTCGGCTGCTTTATGGGTTTTCGGCGCGCACGTGTGTGCCTGCATGCGCGCGTGTGTGTGTGTGCGCGCTGTTAAGTGTGTGTGTGTGTTGTGCGTGTCTGCGTGCGTGTACGTGTGTGTGAGTGAGTGAGTGAGTGAGTGAGTGAGTGAGTGTGTGTGTGTGTGTGTGTGTGTGTGTGCGTGCGTGCGTGCGTGCGTGCGTGCGTGTGTGCGTGTGTGTGTGTGTGTGTGTGTGTGTGTGTGTGTGTGTGTGCGTGCGTGTGTGCGTGTGTGTGTGTGTGTGTGTGTGTGTGTGTGCGTGCGTGCGTGCGTGCGTGCGTGCGTGCGTGTGTGCGTGTGTGTGTGTGTGTGTGTGTGCGTGTGCGTGTGCGCGTGTGTGTGTGTGTGTGTGTGTGTGTGTGTGTGTGTGTGTGTGTGTGTGTGTGTGTGTGTGTGTGTGTGTGTGTGTGTGTGTGTTAAAAAGTACCGCTCCTCTTAGTGGGGGCAAAATGAAACTGAAACATTGCGAACACAGAAAAGCCTCTAGGAAGCGCTCATTCCCAATACAGCCGAAGCATGTACAAGAAGCGGTGTGAGGCTAGCAAGACCAAAATAACAGAAAGAAAATAAAAAGGAAGTACGAAGAAGCGTGTAAGGACAGGAGTATCACTGAAAGCATAAAGGCAATGAAATGAGGAATGCAGCGCTCACAAGTAAAGCCGGTCGCTGTATATTATAACGCAAAATGAACACGTTTCTTTGCCTCTTGAAAAAAGGCTACGTTCAGCGTCTCTTTACATGATACCTGAGAGATCCTGGGTTTGTAGCTCGGCGCCCGTGCAATAAGTTTTCGCTGACGCTTACTTCTTTATTCTACTCCGCAAGCATTCTGGAGTCATTTTCAAACGATGCCCGCGAATCTACTATTTTTCGACGATGTTGTGAGCGTGCTCACAGTCGGTCTTATTAAGCCAACACACATCCGTATCCGGCACGCTAGATTCCCGTACTGCATACTGGCAGTAATTTTTTTCTTTTTTCTTTTAAAAGCTGCATTGCATCCGTGGGTCCCACCAAGGGGCCTAAACCTCACAATGTTGAACTGCCATTCTTTGTACTTGGGCGGTTTCAAAAGAGCCACAATGCTACATAAATGAAAAAATTGTGCCTCTCTGAAATGACTTTCGCTTTTCATGTTCTTTAGTCGGTGGAATGCGTCTAGAGAATTAAAGAATGAACGAAAAAGGGCCGAGAGTAAATCAAGATGGGCTGCTACGACGCCACCAGTTTCATTACAGCCAAAGGAATCGATGTCGACATGAAAGAAAGTTTCCTTACCTTTTTTTTAGCTGGGACCTATATAGTCTAGGAGGCTTGAGAGAAAATGGAAGGACACTTGATCTTCGCTTTGAAGAGCAAATCGTGATAGCATAATCGGCCCTCGTGCACATCGCCTTCTCTGTACCTGCTTTGGTTCTCAGTGCATGCCTGAACTGGGCCATTTGGAAACGAACGACTGTGCGCGTAACATTACCATTTCGAAAAATCAATCAATCCCTGTGCAAGCACAGTTGTTTAGTATTTACTACAACATCATTGATGTACTGATGGAGGTGGTAGTGGCCAAGGATTGTGCCTGAATGACTAATTCTGCTTTGGTGAGGGAGTGCATTACTGGCTGTGGTGGCCAGTATGGCTGCCCCGTAGGACTTTTTTTTTTTTTTGAGCACGAGAGGATGTGGGATAAAGACTCTACTGACTCTTCTCTTGGCTATACACTTGAAAAAAAAAATGGCTGAAACTGAGAACTTCTGCTGCTGATGAATAAATATGTCTCAGCAGTTTGTATTGGATGTGTTTTTCAAACACCGACTGGTTGCTCAATTCACATATTTTGACGCTTGGCCCAATTATACGCTTCTGTCACGCAATGTATGTTCCGTTAAGGATGCTTTTGCTAGCGCAGGACGTTCGTGTAATGTTTTTTTTAAGTAATTATCACAAGTATCATGATTTTTGTGTAGAATACCAGCTTGCCATGAAGACGGGCTCTGTTTATTTTATAACTTGGAGCCGAAAATGTTTATCATTTCTTTGATATGCATTTTCAGTACTTTTGGTCACGGAAAAGATGATTTTTCACTCACAATCAATGACGCCGACAACAACACCGACACCAGAATTCTTGCGAAATGAACTCTTTAACACTATCTCGTCAAAACTTCGGAAAGTTAGGGATAACGCAACGAGTTATAGAACGCGAAAAAAAGGGTGTGTGTTGAAGAGCCGGTAGAGTCACCCGGCGTTTCATTTGACTGCAGTTGACAAGGACGTAAGGTGCCAGGTCTGTCGGAGCTTTTACAGGAAGAGTATGCTCGGGAAAAGGAAGTGAAGCAGGCTGTATGATAAAAGTGGGTGTAATGAGTTGTCAGCAAGAGGTAGTTGTATTTGACCTATATATGCTTTCCCTTCCTTAGATGTAGGGTATCAAACCTGAAAATTTTCTTTCAGTTAAGGTTTCTGATTTTGTTACGTTTTATTATCTATGTCCCACAAGAAGACACGACTTCACCGTGCTGTGCATGTGATGAAGATGACAATAAATGAGGTGTTGATTTTTTACAATTTTGCTGCGATTTGGACTTCGGCAGAGGTTGCACCGATAAGAAGCCCGCCTATATTTCCGAAGTGTGTTATGAAATGATTTATAGTAGGCAAATATCGTTGTGTACTATAGAAGCATTATTATAAACTTAAGAAAAAAGATGGCGGAAGAACAATTTGCAACGTCAATGTAACACTTGTAACACTCAGAAACGAGAGAAGGTGCACTAGTCACAGGTTGCCTAAATGACGGTGTCTTTCGTCTTTTGTTGTGACATTACTAGGTCTCCTTATCACTAAAAGTTGTGTCACTTCTTTATGCAGCTGCCATGATTCTGCCATATAGCGGCGTCATGTGCTCCAAAATGCTTCAGCTGCAGTTAAAAAAACAGCACGCTAATTTGTACAAATAGTGGTGGTTTGTGCGGTATTTCAACGTATAGGCATAAAACATTATTACAGTGAGCTGTACAGTGCATTGCACTTCAATAATCCCTCTATCATTTCAAAGTATATCGCGTAATCAACAGGGTAGTGAGCTTGACGTGTGTCACGAAACCCTCATATTATTTATTCACGACTCGGGAATTATTTATAACTCGTCTTGGCAAGATAGGCATAGGCAACGTGCGTGTCTGCAGTACTTCACGCCCGTCGGACTCCATGCTTCATCATACTTCCAGGGTGGGCAGAGAATAAGGTCCTTCTATCTTGACTGCTGTTTCCCTGCGGGCATCGATAAATATACAAGCGTGTGGTGTCGTGAAAACAGCATTCACGGTGCTTCGCGATGTGGGCCAGTGCTTCCGCGGAGAGCTCCGAATTGGCAGGCTCGTCACGTTGACCGAGTCTGTCGTCCTCTTCCCTACCTCCCGTTTCTTCTTGGGATCCGCGAACCTTTTACTAAGCCACGCTCCTTCTTCGTGCGCAACGCCCGTGGAAGTTCTGCCCACTGCTTCTGAATTGATACGCTTCGATTCGCGTGCTTGCTTCGCGAGCTCGGCCTACGCACTTCGTTTTCGGGCCCTGCTGCCTCGAGCTAGAGCTTGTACTAGTTGCTTGCAGGTTACCGCTCCTCGCTCTTGACTCACCGCAAATAAGGCACTCAATACTGCGTTTCCTCATCGTTGCTTTTTTTTTCGGCCCTTTTCCTTCTGCTCCTCCTTGTCATCTCATGTCAAGGGCCTCTCGTTATTTATTTTTACTAACCCCCTTTTCTTCTTCGGCGTTACACTTCGATGCTTGGTTGTGCCGAGAACCGTCAAGATGTTCGCCAGTATTGATTGATATCTTCGGTTCATGGTGGAGTGAAAATGAGATGTGCATACAGAACAAGTTTGCTTGTTTGAAGCAGTGCTTAGGGAGCTGCCCGGAAAGCTTCATGCAGTGGCGATAGAAAACCATCAACAACGCAGTGTATTTTCTTCGTATAGTTTTATTTGTGTATGTAATCAGTTCTGTAGCTTTCAATAATGTCAAGAACTAGGTTATAAGTAGTTATCTCAACGATTAGGCTACGAAAGGCCAGATGTCCAGCTGGTCTACGCTGAAATTTTTGCTTTTTTCTAAACCATAACTTATGTACATATAATAGGCACTATATATCTTTATGTATAGATCTGAGGCTTTTCAATGGTTTAGCTTTTGTTGTGACGTGTAGAGCGCGATCTGTTGCTTAGAGCTTCTTAGTTCAAGCTGATTCTAGGCCGCCTTCTGAGCATTAAACACACCTTGGTTTTCCGAAAGGGGGCCTCATGAGCCCCAGACTATTCAACCGTGCTTTAATTTGCCGTGTGCATTGTATACCAAGTCCTGTTCAAATATCGACTGATGCCGATCGCATGTGCGTTTGAACATCGGGTGCAATACATCCTCATATAAAGACGATTCTCGAAGAAGCTGTGATTTTGGTATCGGCGTACGTTTGTGAACATATGGGTTCAATATTTTTGTTCTGTTGTAACTATTTTGCTGTGGAGAGCAAAATTTTGCTGGGGAGAGCGAAATGGCCACTGTTGCGCGCACAGACGTTCGTCACCTTGTGACATAGTTGAGGTGTCCACGCAGGAACGAAGCCAGGCTGGCGAATGAAATGGCGATGGTAACGGGTCGCGACCACGCTATGAGGTTGTGCTTTTAAAGCCAAAGTTTTTACGTCCTCCTATGTTTGTTGTGGATTTTCCTATCCATATCTCGTCATTTGCTTTCAGTTCACTCCAATTAACGCAATTACGCCACCAGTGTTGAACACTTGTTGCATCAATTAATACATTCTAGTACCACGTGGCATATAATGCACCCTCGCTGCACACTTGCGCAAGCCGAGTTGATGATCCTTCTCTGAGGCCATCCTTTGAGGTACTCGTCTCAATATAGTTCATGACGCTCAATGTGACGCAACAAAATCGCAGTGGTAGAGGGATCACGCAGAAGCTTCAACCAAGCACATAGGCACAAACGCACATATATTTTCCTCGGTAAATGTCCCCGGAGGCTTGGGAGGCTTTCCTGTGTCTTTACCGTCCCGTTACGTGCTTGCTTGATACAGCAGTGTTTGCTTTCCAAGACGAGCCTATGAGACACCGGAGAATTTAATACCGTAAGCATACAGATCGTTGCGAGAAGGGGAAATGAGGTGAATTGAATGATTCACACCGATGACTCGGTGCCAGTAGAAATGAAAATGTTTCCCTAATGAGTCTTAGGGCTCGTAGACATGTCGCTGTCGTGCCATTTTGGTGACGAGAGGCAGCCCATTCGCTCGCCACTCACACACTGCGGAGAACGAAGATAACGGTGTTTCCAAAGCGGACGGTCAGCCGTTGTTGATGAAAAGGTTAGAGTCGGGAGCAGCCACACACAGGCGGCATATAGGAATACGAAGGAAGGGCAAATGGCTGTTTGGGCAGGCAAGGCACGTAGACGTTTGGAGAGAGAGTAAGCTGAGTGATCAGCGGCAACAACGGAGAGGGCAGGCGGGAGCGTGAGACAAAGACATAAACAGCAGAGGCAAGCGACGCGCGCTGCCGCATCTAAAAACGATCCAATGACGTCTCTCCTGTCTTCAAGCGTGCGTGAGAACATGTGCGTCGGTGTGTCGGCACGCATTTTGGCGCCCCATTTCTGCACTTCTTTCTCGCACAAATGCATCGGCCATAGCGATTAAGTTGTGCCGCCATATGAGTCCCCTGAGTCGTGGCACTTGCGCTGTTTTTTGGTTTGGCCTCATAATTGTTACGCTACGTATATATATATATATATATATATATATATATAAGGGAACGAAATGTATACCTATAGGCTCGTTTTTTTTGTGTTTTACACAATATTAATGACATCTAACAGACAATAATGCCAAAGAAAGTATAGGGGAAGGTATTAAACCGCATTGTAATGTAAATATGAAGAAAAGTATATGAAAAGATACCTTTCCCTGGGCAGGATTCGAGTATAATTTCGGGTATAAATGTAAAGTTTTTCAGCATATCATTACACGTCGTTTTCTTAGATGACTCTCCTTCATCAGCGAAAAACATCTAGCGTCCATCTAGCGGAAAACATATGATGCCTTTCGATAGACATTGATCAAGCAAACAGGAAACGCTAGATAATGTTCCGCTATCTGTGAGGAATTGTGAGACTTTTCGTGGCTTCCGAAATGGCGAGCGCGCCCCATGTGTCTTGGAGGCCATGCTACTCTTCCTTTATATCAAGCACCTGTATGTCCCGTTCGCGCGCGCGTGCTGTTACTATCTACTGTGTGCGTGTCTGTATGTGCGTACGTGTGCGTATATAACAAGACATGTTGATAAGTGTGCACTTAGTGGTTGAAGACCGCACTAGGGACCGGATTTTGCTATCTTCTGTCTAATCTACGCCGTGATCCACACGAGCAGTTGGTATTTGAAACAGTAGAAATGCTACACCATATAACAGAGAAAGGGCCCCACGTTATATTTCAGTGGTTGCCAAGCCACTGTGGAATTATCGGTAACGAACGAGCTGATCAAGCTGCCCGTTCAGCCCATACAGAAGACAACAACCAGTCAATACCTCTCTCAAGGACGGACGCTGCTGGGAGGCTCCGCATGCTCGCTCACCAACGCTTCATGGCTCTTTGGAATGACCCTCCTTTTATGCATGCAAGATTACGATCCCTTGATCCAACGTTAAGCATACAGCTTCCAACGAAAATTTGACGAGGCGACGCTACTGCTCTGTGCAGACTATGGTTGGGAGTCGCGTTTACCAGTGCGTACGCGTTCCGCATAGGTATGACCGACACCGCCGACTGTGCACACTGCGAAGATGAAGAAACCATTCGACATATTCGGTGTGATGCCCGAAATACAACCTGGAAAGACATCAGCTTTCCAATAAACTAAATAGGTTAGATGACCAGCCGCTGTCAGGAGAAAGCATACTGCGACATCGTCATGACTCATCGTCACAGAAGAAAGCCGTGCAAGCGCTACTGGGCTTCTTCTGAACAACTGGCCTTTCGGAACGCCTCTGAGTGGACTGATTTTGTGTGTGCGTGTGTGTCGGTGTTTTCCTCTTATTTATTTTTAACTCTCCCTTTCTCTTTCAACTCCGTATTCCCCAACCCTAGTGTAGGGTAGCATACCGGATATTAGCATCTGGTTAACCTCCCTGCCTGCCTTTTTTCTCGTTTTTCTCTCTCTATCTCTTCGCCAAAGCCCAGATATTGGTTAGGCACTCTTTCTCACTGACGGAATAATTACACTCGGCTTTCGTGAGGGTTCGACTCGCGTAAACGACCACGTATTCTTTGTATTCTGCTTTCCGTTGAGCCAAAACTACTCCAAGACTGACACCGCTGGCGTGGGTATGGATCTCAGTAGGTGCATCAGGGCTAAAATGACGTAGTATTCGAGGCGATGTTAATAAGTGCTGTAGCGTGAAAAATGATTCGGTCGCACTCAGGTGACCAAGCAAAAAGGCCTTTGGAAGGTGTCAGTAGATTGGTAAGAGTCTTCATTAAATCGCGCACAAATCGAGGAATTTATGAGAAAGCCCAATAATAGTTCAAAGCATCTTCATGTAATTGGGCTTTAATATTCCGTCACGGGTCCAGGAGAGCACCCTCTTCGCAGACAACGTGGCCTAGTATTGTGAGCTGGTGTGTGGCACAATGGCTCTTCTTGATGAAAGTTGAAGGTCAGCAGAGGTGAGACACGTGAGAATATCAAAAAGGCGAACATGGTGGGTTGAAAAGTTGCGAGAAAAAACAACGAAGTCATCAAGGTAACAGAGGCAGGTGCTCCACTTGAAGCCGCGAAAGATGGTGTCCATCATCCGTTCGAAAGTAGCTGGGGTACTGCAGAGTTTGGACGGCATGAATTTAAACTCACACAGCCCGTCAGGCGTGGCTAATGCAGTCTTTGTTCGGTAAGAGTCAGCCATTGGAACTTGCCATTAATCCGAGCGTAAATCCAAAGAAGACAAATATTCAGCTCCTAGCAAGCAATCGAGCACATCGCCAATGCGTGCAATGAGTATACATCCTTCCGAGTTCTCCTATTGAGCCGGCGATATTCAACACAGAATCTGATAGACAAATCATTTTTATGCACAAGCACAACAGCAGACAACCAGGGGGTCTACGACGCCTGGATGACACCACGCCTGAGCATATCATCCACTTGTTCATCGATTATACGCCACTCTTCCGCTGAAACTCGATATGGGCGTTGGCCTAAGCGACCATGTGAGCTGGTGCCAATGTTGTGCATGGTGCTCGCTGTCTGACCAATAGATGGGTAGCTCGGTCGAAGGAAGAGCGGAACTCTCGAAGAAGGGCCAAGAGTAGTGTCGGCGGAGGCTCGGCGGCAACACAAGGGTGTAAAGAGTCTATAGCTGGAGGATCGGTCACAGTAGGCGTCAAGGCATTAAACCGGCGGTGAGCTTGGTTTGCGAAAAACTCTAGAGAGTACAAGAGGTAGGCGTCTTTTATGCTGACCTAACATTTTCCGCGAAGTAAAGTAACTCATGATGATGAGTTTTCAATCAGCAATATGGTAGCACCCGATTCCATGGTGAGGACGGCAAAGGGCAGGCCACGGCGGCAGGGAAGCACGTCTGACGGAGTAATTTGTGAGATCGACGATATGGTATATTTTGACCGTTAATTGACACTCTGTAATTCGACATGGGTTTACGCGTAAATGCCAGAAGAGCGCACTTGCCGGAGGAAATTTCCAGCCCTCGATTGCGTAGATACAAAGCAGTTGGAGTAGCAGCTCTATGTATTCTCGCTCGTAACTGCAGGCGAGTTACCGCAGACGTCCAGATGCAGATTTCATCAGCATATGTTGATAGATAAATATTGTTTGGTAGGTGCGTATGGAGAGCGATTAGTGTTATGTTGAATAGCATGGGGCTCAGTACACCACCCTGAGGGACGCCACGACAACTGAAATGTGCAGACGTGTTCCCGGTCTCTGTACTCACAAAATAGAATTGCATTTGGAGATAACTGCGTATCCACTTAAACATTCGGCCACCCACTCCAATCTCTTCTAGTATGGTAAGGACAGCTTCATGTGTAACGTTATAATAGGCTCCTTTGACGTCAAGGAACAGAGAGGCGCAAAGACGCTTAAGGCCTTTCTCGTGTTCAAGGTACGTGATTAGGTCGATGACGCTATCGATCGATGATCGACCATGTCCAAAGTGAGCCATGGCATTTGAGTAGATCTCATGATACTCCAAGTACCACTCGAGTCGGCCGAGAATCATTCTCTCCGTCACTTTACCCACGCAACTAGACAATGCGATCGGGCGATAGGAGGAGAGTTGCAATGGTGATTTGCCAGGTTTTAGCAGTGGTACTAGACGACTAGTTTTCCTACTTAAGGGGACAGCGCCCTCTAGTCAACAATCATTATATAGCTGAATGAGAGCTATTCTCGCGCGCTCACCCAGATGACACAGGGCTCTGTAGGAGATTCCGTCAGGTCCTGGTGCGGAGGTACATTTGCATGAAGCGAGTGCTGCCTTTAGCTCCTGAATGGTGAGCGGGAAGTCCATGCAAGAATCACGTGGTGGCGGACAACTGCTCGAAAGTGGTGAGCTGCTAAGTGCTGTTGTTTGCCCTGATAATCCGGCACAGAAATCTTCAGAAACGTTCACATCTGGTCGATTTTGGTGAAGGGCTAAGGCCTTGAATGGTGACTTCTGAAAGGGGGATTACCGCAAACCTCTAACCGTCCTCCATATCTGCGATAAAGGCTTACGAGGGTCGAGTGACTCGCAGAAAGTAATCCAGCGTTGGAATTCTAGCTTGTCCAACCGACGTTTGATCTTCTTCTGCATACGTCTAGCAGTCCGTAAATCTTCTATGTTCTTCGTGCGCCGGTACCTTCTTTCAGCTCGTCGTCACAAGGCTCGAAGCCGCTCCAGCTCTATGTCGATGTCCATGATTCTTACAGGGCATGGGATCGTACACACAGTCTCTTTTACAGTGCGCTTGATGGCCTCTTGTAAATCGGATATGTGTTCTTGGCATTGGTCTTCCATACGAGACTGAAATTTTTTCCAGTCCACTCTTTTAACCATGTCACGCACTTTAGGAGGCGACAATCCTCTGATCTTGAATTATGTTAGAATGTGATCACTCTCATGCGTTTCGATATCCGTGAACCATTCAGTATGTTTCACTAGGCTTCGCGAAACAAAAGCCAAGTCGAGACAGCTACTGTATGTGGAGTCACGTTAAAATGTAGGACTGCCATCGTTCAGTAACCAAAGTTTGTTGTCGGAGGCAAAAGACACCAAGTTTCTGCCCTTCATGTTGGTATTCTGATGATTGATGGATTGATATGTGGGGTTTAACGTCCCAAAACCACTATATGATTATGAGAGACGCCGTATTGGAGGGCTCCGGAAATTTCGACCCCCTGGGGTTCTTTAACGTGCACCCAAATCTGAGCACACGGGCCTACAACATTTCCGCCTCCATCGGAAATGCAGCCGCCGCAGCCGGGATTTTAACCCGCGCCCTGCGGATCAACAGCCGAGTACCTTAGCCACTAGACCACGTTGGTATTCTGACTTCTCCATAATGTATGATGAGCGTTAAAATCCCCAATGATAACACACGGGTCAGGAGTTAACGCTATGATGTCTCGTAGATTTTTTTGATCGAAACGGCTCGATGGTGATAGGTATGCGCCAACCACAGTGATGTTGAGCCTCCTTTTTTCACTCTCAAGCATACGTATTGGTTTCGGTCATGAGGTGGTACAGGTTGAAGGATGTGAGTGAGGTCTCGGTGATTGTACACGAGAACCTTGCTGCTTTGAGTAGCAGTAGACGACATAAAAGGTTCGTATCCCGAGAGTCGTATTGCGCTCGATAAGTTCGGCTCACAGATGACGATTACGGGAAACATATTGACGTACAGAAATCGACGAAAGTCACCAATGCACAATCTCAGTCCCCTGGCATTCCACTGCAGTATTGTTGCTTTACAAACCTCATCGCTGAAAGACAGTGGTGGCTTAGCCATGGCCTAGTCTAGGGCTGCTAGCACTGGACTAAGCGCGTCCAGTACTTGAAGGGCACTTTTGGCTGACAAAGTATTCATGTCGCTTAACAACACGCGAATGGTGTCTACTAATGATCTTAGCATCACCATCACGCGATGATCTGGCTTCCCGGCCGTTGCAGCATCTTGTGCTTGTTCTTGAGGCGGCTTCTGTTGAGGCTCAACAGGTCGTGATGGCGACTTCTGTTTAGGCTCAACAGATCTTCTAGGCTGAAGGGGTGGCCATTCCTTTGGATAGACAGATCTCCCAGCATCTTCTCTTTCAGCGCAGATGTTTGCCGTGCTAGGAGCCGCGCCTGTCGATTTCACTTGAGTTTCTGATTTTCTCGTCAGATTTTGCACTGTCTTTCGTGAGGACCTTCGACGATGACGGCGCCTTTACCTTACTTTTTACGCAGCTTCTCTGTGAGTCGAGTTGTCTCGCACCATTTGTCTCAGAATATGAATCTCCTTCTTAATCTGAGGACAGTCCTTGGAGGAAGCACTGTGAGCTCCTTGGCAGTCGGGGCATTTCAACGCAGTTGCATTACAGTCGTCTTCTGAGTGGTGCTCAGCGCATCGGGGGCACACTGCGGAATTTCTGCAAACGCCCTTCACGTGGCCAATCTTCTGGCACTTGAAACACTGCATAGGCTTCGGAATAAATGGGCGAACCTGGTGACGGAAATGGCCAACCTTCACGTAAGAGGGAAGACAGTCACCCTTGAATGTTATTCGCACCCAACGAGAGTTGGCTAGGCGACCAGCATGCACAATGACGTTGTTTTCACTCACTGGTTTTATCAGTACAGGAAAATCTTCAGTGGCAAATTCAGTGTCTATGTCATAGATAACTCCTGTTACGGTGTCACCATTCGCTGGTATGATGGATCGGACTTTCCCTTTCCCATGTTGGGACCCAAAATCCAGCATTTCAGCCGCTTCGCAGGCCTGTTGGACTGCCTCTAATTGTCCCTCTAATGTAGGACTGCGCAAAGTTGCGTCCCATTGTTCTTCCGTACTTTCCTTGTCACTGCATAACGCGGAGCAATGCGAGAGCCTATGAGCAAGATCTATAGTGTCGTGGCATTTATAGCATGTCTATAGAGAATAAAAGGACAAGAAAAGAAACTAAAAGAAACTAAATATACATGTTAACAAGTAACAGTCTCAGGAACTACCCGCCGTCAAGCCACACATTTTGCTGTTCGCGACGGCCTCTTCTACTGGCCGAATTACACGTCTGAGGGTCGGAAGTGGCTGCTACTGATACCCAACCACATGCGCTCGGATATAGGTACTGCTTTTCACAACGACCCGCAAAGCGCTCACGCCGGTGATCTGAAAACGTACAACTGTCTGCGTCAGCAGTACTATACTGGCTCGGCATGTACACATGTTTTGTTTGCAAGTACGTACGTGCTTGTACTTCACGTCAGCGACGTAAAGCTCCGCCTCAACGCCCGGCCGGTACACTTCAGCTTCTGCCTTGTCCGGTGCGCCCACTCGACCGCGTCGGTATTGACTTATACAGACCACTTCCCTCGTTGTCTTTTGGAAACAGGTGGATAATTGTGGGCGTGGATCACCTCACGCGTTACGTGGAGACTGCAGCACTAAACACTACAACAGCAAGAGAAGTTGCGTTTTTCATCTTGCGCAACTCACGTCTTTGCCATGATGCCCCCGATAACTTTTGAGTGACAGGGGGCGTGTTTTCCTGTCTGACGCCATTCAAGCCTTGTTCGCTCAGTGCAACATCATTTATCGCATGACGACAGCACTGCGTTCGCAGACAAATGGCCTTACAGAACGATTTATTCGCACTCTTGGTAGTCTATGATGACAATGTCTACGGCTTTAGACCAGTCCAGTTAGGACACCGTCTTTCCATTCGTCACGTATGCGAATACCACCGCTACGCACGTGACCACAACTTTTTCTCCTTTCATTCTCTTGTACGGACGCGAACCATCGTGCACGAAGGACATCATCCTCCCCTACCCGCCTGAATTATCTAGTACACCGCAAGATCTGATGTTGCCAGGCACGCAGAAGATTGCAGAAAATTGGCCCGTTCAATGACAACGAAGGACCAAGGCGACCAGAAGCTAAGGCACGACTCCAATCGACCTCTCCCTACTATAGCGTCTGCGGGCCCTCGTTTGGCTCTGGATTTCACCGGGTACTCCTGGTCTTTCGTCGAAATTACTGGACCGATACCATGGGCCCTACCGAAGCCTTGCTCGTATGTCACCAGTAAATAATAAGATTCAGAGTTTAACACCATCTAATGACTTACGTCGTCTTAGAAGAGAAATTGTGCATGTGAGTCGCTTCAAGCCTTATTATGACCCCGCTATGCTGACTGCGCCTTCATTCGCCAGGATGGCTACGATATTGACACGTGCGGTTCTTTTGGTTTACGAAGAAAGCCGCTATCACTTTCTGTTAAGCGCAACGCAGGCCGCGTTTATCTTGTATGCCACTCTGGAACGCGTTATGACGCGTGTATAAAAGACTGACACGTGCGGTTCTTTTGGTTTACGAAGGAAGCCGCTATCACTTTCTGTTAAGCGCAACGCAGGCCGCGTTTATCTTGTATGCCACTCTGGAACGCGTTACGACGCGTGTATAAAAGCCGGCGCAGTGCGCCACTGGGGGAGTCTTTTTTTTCCGTCGGCCGACGACTGTTCACGCCACTGTTGCTGTGAGTTGTGTTTGGCCTTGTTTTGCTGGGCACAAGTTCGCCCAATAAACAGTTCGCCTGACACCGCCCTGACTCGTGCGTGCTTCCTCTCAAGTGCTGCGTGTATCACAACCTCGTGACATCTGGTGGAGGTGCTTCTCGGTCCATGTACCGCACGCCCCCGTCCAGCCGTGAGCCAAGCCCAAGCCGCCAAGAGGACGACGCCGACCCGGTCGTTCGAGTGAGCCGAAGACAACAAGGACTACCGCTCGAATACCTGCCGCTCCCCGACAAGGACAAGAAAACAAAGGCTGCTACGAAGCCGGCATCCACGATGACGGAAGCAAGGTCTTCGGCAACCGTGGTCGTCAACCAGCCCAAAGAGCCGCCTACCTTCCGCGGATCGACCTACGAAGACCCGGAAAGCTGGCTTGACATTTACGACCGCGTCGCAGCCCTCAATAAGTGGGACCCGGACGACAAGCTGCGTCAAGTGTATTTTTACCTGGAAGACGCCGCAAGGACTTGGTTCGAGAACCGCGAGCCAACGCTTCGAACCTGAGACGACTTCCGCGTTGCTTTCCTGCGCACCTTTGCAAGCGTCGTGCGGAAGGAAAGAGCCGCATCACTGCTTGAAACTCGGGTGCAGCTCCCCAACGAAAACGTAACGATCTTCACGGAGGAGATGACGCGACTTTTCCGCCACGCCTACGCCGACATGTCTGAGGACAAGAAGGTTCGCCTGCTTATGCGAGGAGTGAAGCAGGAGCTCTTCGCCGGACTGATCAGAAACCCGCCAAAGACGGTACAAGAGTTCCTCTCCGAGGCTACCACCATCGAGAAGACTCTTGAAATGCGGACCCGCCAATACGATCGGCACATGTCGCCAGACGTCGCAGAAGTCTGAGGACTCTGCCCCGACGACCTGCGCGAGACCATACGCGCTATTGTTCGTGAAGAACTGCGCCGCATGTTGCCATCGTCTCAGCCCCAAGTCGCCTCTCTCGAAGACGTAGTCCACGAGGAACTACAGCGCTCACTGAGCGTTCCTGAACGGCCACAGCCCCAACCGGAGGCGATGACCTACGCCGCTACTGCACGACGACCTGTCGCCGCTCCTCGCCAACACCAGGACCCAACGTCTCCGCAGTTTCGTCGCCAGCCACCGCCGCCACCCCCGACGCCTTCCCGCTCGCCAGTAATCCAGCGCTCGCCGAGGAAAACTGACGTTTGGCGCACCCCGAACCACCGCCCACTATGCTACCACTGCGGCGAAGCCGGGCACACCTACCGCTACTGCCAGTACCGTGAGATGGGACTGCGTGGCTTCGACGTGAACGCGCCGCGTCCGCGCCCAGGTGAGCGACCTCGCGACATCGCCGACTACATCGCCGGATCGCAGTGGCAACAACGACGACCATCCCGTTCACCTTCGCCTGGCCGCTACGTCTCCCCGGATCGCCGCCAGTACACCGGCCCTAACCGGGGCCGATCCCCAAGCCCCTACCCGGGAAACTAAAGGCAGCAACCGATGGAGGTGCGGTTGCTGCACGACGCAATGCCGAAGATCCTCCTCCGCCGCCGCCACCGCTGCCGATGACGACGACCACGACGCACGAACTTTCCCGACGTAGTCGCAGTACGCCGCCTGAGCAGAGTCTTTACGACAAAGCCTCGCCGCCGACGCGACATAGCAGCACCGGACCAAGCCGACGCAGCCGTGATCCGACGCCCCGACCTAACCGGAACGCCAGACGACGAACCCCCGACCTCGACGTGATCATCGACGGCCACAGCGTCACCGCCCTAGTCGATACCGGCGCCGACTACTCTATCATCAGTGGTCTCTTCGCCGCTAAGCTCAAGAAGGTAAAGACTGCATGGGAAGGACCAGATATCCGAACAGCAGGGGGCCACCTTATAACACCGACTGGAACCTGCACGGCAAGAGTCACGATTCACAGCCAGACGTATTCTGTGAATTTTGTGGTCCTGCAGCAATGCTCGCGAGACGTCATTTTAGGCATGGATTTCCTGGACCAGCAAGGCGCAGTCATCGACCTAAGATCCAGGTCAATCACGCTGTCCACGGATAATGCAACGGCGTCAGACTGCAACGTCGCTCACAATGCCTTGAATGTGACAGAAGAGCAGGTAACCATCCCGCCACTGTCGAGCGTCACCATTTCTGTCGGCACCAAAGCGTCTACCAACTTACAAGGTGTCATCGAAGGCGACCAGCACCTGCTCCTAAACCGTCAGATGTGCGTCGCAAGAGGCATAGCCAAGCTTCATAACGGCGAAGCCAAGGTAATGGTGACGAACTTCAGCAACGAATATAGGCACTTGAATAGGGGCACGACGGTAGCACATCTAAGCGAATTTGTGGAAGCGAGCAATGCCTTCGCCCTCACCGATTCTCAGGGAGCCGCAACGTCGACAGCAGTGTCCGCGCCCGCCTTCGACGTCAATCAAAGCCTTTCCAGGCAGCAACAAAAGGAGCTCAAAGCCTTACTCCACCAATACAAGGACTGCTTCTCGTCGTCATCGAGGCTTCGTCAGACCCCTCTCGCGAAACATCGCATCATAACCGACGTATATGCCCGTCCGCTCCGTCAGAGCCCCTACCAAATTTCTGCACGGGAACGCGAGGCCATCAAGCAACAAGTCGACGAAATGCTGCGTGATGACATCATTCAGCCGTCTACGAGTCCGTGGGCATCACCCGTGGTGTTGGTGAAGAAGAAGGACGGAACCCTACGTTTTTGCGTCGATTATCGTCGCCTGAACAAGATCACGAAGAAAGACGTGTATCCCCTCCCACGGATAGACGATGCTCTGGACAGACTCTACAACGCCAAGTATTTTTCGTCGATGGATCTCAAAACCGGCTACTGGCAAATCGAAGTAGACGAGGGAGACCGAGAGAAGACTGCCTTCATAACACCAGACGGCCTATTCGAGTTTAAGGTCATGCCCTTTGGTCTTTGCTCGGCACCTGCGACGTTCCAACGGGTTATGGACACAGTACCCGCAGGCTTGAAGTGGCAGACTTGCCTCGTCTACTTGGACGACGTAGTCGTATTTTCTTCCAACTTCGACGAGCACCTCCGGCGCCTTGAGGCTGTTCTTCAGGTAATCAAAGCCTCGGGACTTACCCTGAAGCCAGAAAAGTGCCGCTTCGCCTACGAGAAACTATTGTTCCTTGGCCACGTTATCAGCAAGTCGGGAGTGCTCCCTGATCCACAGAAAACAACTGCGATCGCCGACTTTCCTGCACCCACCGACAAGAAAGCAGTACGCCGATTTCTTGGCCTCTGCGCTTATTACAGGCGCTTCGTGAAGAACTTTTCGCGGATCGCCGAGCCACTGACGTACCTCACGAAGGCCGACGTCGATTTCGAATGGCAAACGCCACAAGTCGAGGCATTTCAAGAAATGAAGCGACGCCTGCAAACGCCGCCAATACTGGCGCACTTCGACGAAGAAGCTGACACCGAAATTCACACGGACGCAAGCAGCACAGGGCTCGGCGCCGTGATCGTGCAGAGGACCGACGGACTTGAAAAGGTCATCAGTTACGCTAGCCCGTCACTTTCGAAGGCAGAAGCCAATTATTCCACGACAGAAAAGGAATGCCTTGCCATCATCTGGGCTACATCAAAGTTCCGCCCCTACCTGTACGGCAGGCCTTTCAAAGTCGTGAGTGACCACCACGCCTTGTGTTGGCTAGCTAACTTGAAGGATCCATCAGGGCGCCTCGCACGGTGGAGTCTCAGACTACAAGAATTTGACATCACCGTCGTCTACAAGAGCAGACGAAAGCACTCCGACGCCGACTGCTTGTCTCGCGCCCCTTTCGATCCGCCGCCCCAGGATGACCAGGACGACGACCCTTTCCTGGGACCCATAAGTACCGACGACTTCGCGGAACGCCAACGAGCTGACCCAGAGCTCAAGATCCTCATGGACTACCTGCAAGGCAAGACCGCCGACGTGCCGAAAGTATTCCGCCGAGGACTGGCTTCGTTTTTCCTGCGAAACAACGTCCTCCTGAAGAAGAACTTCTCGCCGCTCCACGCCGACCACCTCCTCGTGGTGCCTTCAGCGTTACGTCCAGAGGTTCTGGAAGCATTACACGACGACCCGACAGCCGGACATCTTGGTGTTTCCCGCACACCGTCACGAATACAAGAGAAGTACTATTGACCTCGCCTCACTGCTGACGTCGCCCACTACGTAAAAACATGCAGAGACTGTCAGCGACACAAGACGCCGACAACTAGGCCAGCCGGACTTCTGCAACCCGTCGAACCACCTCAACGGTCATTCCAACAAATCGGCATGGACTTACTGGGGCCGTTCCCGACGTCAACTTCTGGCAACAAATGGATTGTCGTAGCGGCTGACTACCTCACCCGCTATGCCGAAACAAGGGCCTTGCCCAAGGGCACTGCCGCCGAGGTTGCCAAGTTCTTCATTGAGAACATCGTACTCCGCCACGGAGCCCCCGAGGTTCTCATCACCGACAGAGGTACGGCCTTTACGGCTGACCTAACGCAAGCGATCTTGAGGTACAGTCAGACAAGCCACCGCCGAACCATCGCGTACCACCCACAGACGAATGGCCTCACCGAGCGTCTAAATAAGACCATCGCCGACATGCTGGCCATGTACGTGGACGTCGAGCACAAAACGTGGGATGCCATACTCCCGTATGTAACCTTCGCGTACAACACGGCCGTGCAGGAAACGACGCAGTTTGCTCCATACAAGCTCGTCTACGGACGGAGCCCAACAACGACGCTTCACGCCATGCTACCGGTCGGCACCGACGAAGAAGACCTCGACGTCGCCAGCTACCTGGATCGCGCTGAAGAAGCTCAACAGCTAGCCCGCCTGCGTATCAAGAGCCAACAGACGGTCGACAGGCGCCACTACAACCTTCGACGACACCACATCGAATACCAACCCGGCGACCTTGTCTGGGTCTGGACGCCGATACGACGACGGGGATTGTCTGAGAAGCTCCTGCCACGCTACTTTGGACCCTACAAGGTAGTCCGACGTCGTGGTGAACTGGACTATGAGGTCGTGCCCGATGGCTTAACGTCATCCCAACGACACCGTGCACGGCCCGAAGTCGTACACGTGGTGCGACTTAAACCTTATTACGCGCGCTGATTAGCTGTGACGCATTGTTAATGTAATTTATTGCATGTACTCTCTCTTATGTTCTGTCTTTAGCATCGGGACGATGCTTTTTCAGAGGGGGGTAGTGACACGTGCGGTTCTTTTGGTTTACGAAGAAAGCCGCTATCACTTTCTGTTAAGCGCAACGCAGGCCGCGTTTATCTTGTATGCCACTCTGGAACGCGTTACGACGCGTGTATAAAAGCCGACGCAGTGCGCCACTGGGGGAGTCTTTTTTTTCCGTCGGCCGACGACTGTTCACGCCGCTGTTGCTGTGAGTTGTGTTTGGCCTTGTTTTGCTGGGCACAAGTTCGCCCAATAAACAGTTCGCCTGACACCGCCCTGACTCCTGCGTGCTTCCTCTCAAGTGCTGCGTGTATCCCAACCTCGTGACAATATTCACAGGGGGACTCCGTAGTGAATACGAGGCGATGACGAGAGTAGCCAGGAAGACAAGCTACAACGTCAATGATATACACGCACGAGCCTAGCTTGCGCTGGCTTGGATTGGCGGACTGCTGACGTTCCTCGGCCTCTCAGTACGTTTGTACGTGAATAAATCAAGCGAGAGTAGCTTGAAATCACTGAAGCATATCGGTGAAATCACAGTATCGAACTAAAAAGCGTGTGGCTTCCCAGGGCGATGGAACACCACCCATAAAGAAATAAATAAATATATATATATATATATATATATATATATATATATATATATATATATATATATATATATAGGATCCCATTGTAAAATATCAAGCTCTCTGTGAATCCACGTGGTTTCCAATGCGGCATTATAATTTGAGCATAATTTTGTAGTCAGTCTCTACTGTCCGTAACCAGAAGTAGTTTTTAGTGAGTAGTTTTTCTTACAAATAAAATTTCTCTTGCCTATTTTTCTTTCAGTTTTGGCAGGCCGCCGTTGTTTTCGGCAAGAGATGCTGCTACGGGCACATGACAATAAGTCCTGGCCATGTCTGTTTTTTTTTCTGTCAACATACTGATTATAGTTTCAATGGCTAAGCTGCTTCGGCTCTGGAAACTTCAGTGTTAAAGTGCGGGAAACATGACACCTATTTTAATGTGTTATTTACAGGAAATGATCATGTTGAGATGTATGGCAGTTACAACATCGATGGTTTATATACAACCCTTTTTCAGTCATTTTCCGTCATGAAAACATGTAAAACCAGTAATTTTACACGGCTCATTTTTTTTCTGCTGGCCGCAACGCATACAATTTAGGACTGATTTAGTGCGGACGCAGATAATGGGTGCGGTACACTCAAAGCAATTTTTCGTGACAGCTGATTACGCTCTTCGTCTTCACGGGCCATTAAAATTTTTTTCCGAATCGACTTGGTTGCCGAGCAGCACTCCTTGCAATGGTTTTCAAAATTGCGTTTGCTGTGTTAGTTTACTCGGAAGGACAAATCATAACTCATGGCTGATTGAGCTTCTTTATTTTGCGTTCAGTGTCCTAAACGCACTGGCATGGCGTTTTCCCTCAGCGACCACAGGTAACAAAGTAAGCAGAACACTTACATCTGAAGCAAAATGCCCTCGCGGGAATTTATTTTCAGTAATTTTGAAAAGTACCACACTATTTCAGCGCTGCCTTGAAATAGTTACTTTTTGTCCAGCCTTGTCATAAGAAACTGCGTAAAATTTTCGTGGCTTCACTTTATTCCCTGTCATTCTTCGAAGCTCACTTGAGGGATTTTTCATTAGTGAGGAAAACTAACATCTTGTTGAATGCGTGACAGAAACTGGCTACACCGAAGATGAATTTATGAGGTAGAAACACAGGAATGACAAGCAATGACAGTTACACACAATAAGCTGTGTCCTCCATGAAATAAATAAATTATTGCTTCGTAACTGTTTCAGTGTTTAATTCGATAGCAAAGTTACTACACTTTAAAAAACAAATTTCGGAAACATAAATCAGAATGAGTGACTTTACATGCAAATTAAGATTATGAGACACTTCGTAGTGAATGACTGCGTACGCATATTGACTATACGAGAAGTTTATTTTGTTTCTTTTTTTTTCACGTGTGCCTTAACCTAACTGCGCAAGCATTGTTAAACTTCACCGAAATTGTTATCCAGCCACTACGGCCGGGAATAGATCCCACGCTGTCGAGTGTAGCAGAGTGACAGTGCAGCCGCTACACTACACGGCGAAAAAGTAGACCATAGTCTTTAATCAAGATAGTATACCTATTATGATCTTTTAGCAAGAGTGCTCCTACCTGAGTGCAAAATGTATAGAAGTGTTTTTCAATTTCAATCAATGAGGAGATTTTTAGTGTACTTGCTGCATTTCCAAGCCAGAGAGATAATACAGTCTTTCTATTATTACCCAATGAGAGCAAGGACGTCTATATTGTAAAAAAAAACTATTGCGAAATTTCATGGAACTGAGAAAGTGTTTCATGTACTTATTTGTGTTTTCATTTGTCTTACCTGTATATAACTTTTTAATCCTTACGGCGCCACTAAAATGCGAAGCAAGTTCAGTCATGATTGCTTGATATTATGGAGAGCTTTGGTTTATTATTCATAAAATAATATTATTGTTTCGAGTCACAATATGCATAGTTTGCTTCTGAATTCAAATGATTGGAGGACAATAACTACAACCAAGAAACAAGAAAGATAAACAAAAAGGAATGAGGTTGATTTCGGACAATAACCTATGAGAGAAGGATTATGGTAAATAAAGAGGTGGGTAATGACGTTCCTGACACTCCTCTTTTTGCCACTCCGCGTTTATCCAACGCGGAGTGGCAAAACCACGCGATCCACCGTTCCCAAAGCTCTGTAAACACCAGAGCCAATTAAACTTTCAACTAATATCTTGTTCACTGGGGCGTAAATAAAGAAGAGTAATATAAGAGATGGCTGGAGTATTTTAATAAACCATCGAACATTGGATTGGTGCTTCAAGGACTAATTTTTAAAACTTCCGTTTCATCTCACACGGGAAGCGATTTATGACCTGCGTAGAGCGACACCAGTGGTACGTGTGTTTTAGCACAACATTTTTTTGGTACTCAGGTTGTTTCCGCACGTTCGGGCAGGTACTGTCCTTTTATCAAGCGGTTTAAAATTTTTATCTCGTCCTCTTGAGTTTCTTATTATCGTCATTATATGAATTGAAAGCCTAAGTGTGTTGCTTTGCAGTTTTATGTGTTGAAAATACTGCCGATATATTTCATTCGATCTTGGTGGTGTTTGCAAAAGGTTACTAATTCAAACAGCATGAGCGCTGCTCAGTTTACGGTGATTTGATTGATTGATTTGTGGGGTTTAACGTCCCAAAACCAGCATTTGAATATGAGAGACGCCGCAGTGGAGGGCTCCGGAAATTTTGACCCCCTGGGGTTCTTTAACGTGCACCCAAATCTGAGTGGACGGGCCTACAACATTTCCGCCTCTATCGGAAATGCAGCCGCCGCAGCCGGGAATCGAACCCGCGACCTGCGGGTCAGCAGTCGAGTACCTTAGCCACTAGACCCCCGCGGCGGGTGCTCAGTGTACGGTGTGCACGGCGTCTACAGATCTGCACCGAAGGCCAGATGTTGACATCACGTCGGCCGACAGGAAAGTTTAACATCTTGTGTTATAATTATTTCAAAGCTGTATGAGAGACGTTCATGGCTTAATTGACTTAGAGTAGTTTTCTTCGCACGGTTATTGAAATAAAGACCTAATAACCATTCAAAACATTGGAACGTACACGAGACAGAGAGATATTCTAAGTGTTTGTTTCATTCCACTTAGTTGTGAGGTCAACCGTGAAACAGACACTGAAGGACTAGCACTGTCTTCCTTGAAAGCGAAAGTTCGCAAAATAGTCTGAAAACACGTATAATTTCCACCACAGGTATCTACGCTGCATACCAACGCTGATTGCATTGCAAAGCAGGCCAACCAAATGTTTTTGTTATGTGCAACGTAGGCAGACAAGCAAATTAGCTTCGCGATTATTTCTCGCCACACCATCAATGAGAAAGCTTTGCAGACAATCAATAAAAATGTATAGATGACCGGGGTGAACCTGCTGAAAGGGAAGAGAAAACGGAAATATTCTGAAGTAGGGAGTTGTGAATGGTGCATAATAGTGTTTTGAAAGCTAACATGTGTTGGTTGACGAAGTTTTTCTCTCCTAAAATCCACAAAATTTAAAGCCTGTTTGAGACAAATGTTGCAGAGCAAAATACAAGGCACAATAAAGTTTGATACATCTAATTTTTTATGTCCCATTGGTCTTTTCGCTTCATGTATCATATGCTGCGTGCACCAAAAGAACAATATGATAAACGTAAAAACCTACATTTATAAGAAAAAAAAGCATTCTACCAGAATATCTACAAATTTGTTTTAGACTATTACTGCCCAATACTTGTTTTCATCAACTGAATTTTGATTTGATTCTGTCCTCTGTTCAGGGCACACAATCCTGAGGTAATCAATGGGAGATGATATGCGGAAGTTTGATTTCTTTCAATCTTTTCCCTCTCAAATTGTTTTAGGAGAAATAGCGAAACATATGCGTAAGGTTATTATGTAGCATGTATGGCTTAGTCGACCTAGAGGCTAAGTAAAAGCAAAAGATGGCACTTTGTGCACTGTAACGAGTGCACGACCCTAAACTAATTCGAGTGTTCTGGTCAAGAAGGTTAAGATTGCGGTGTCGCTACACGTTTGTCTTTTTTATTTTTTAACTACACGATGACGGTTACACCCCGCCGCTGTTTCCTACTTTAACCGTGTTTGCTTCTGTAAAACTTGGTTATTCCTTGACACATATTTTGTCAATGTTCAGCGTTCTCCTCGCTATGCAGTTGCCAAAGTACTAACATACGTGCACTAGTTTTTCCTGCTTGCACACTTTTAGACTGTTTCTTGGTGAAGCAAAGGGCGCTTAGAACGTATAATAGTTGTCGCCTACGCACTTGCTCTTCCCCTCTTGTCCTTTTCCTCCCCTCTAGAACACAACGTGAAGTAATAAATACAGCGATGCTTACATCACGTCTCAACCACGGCTGAAAATGAATGTCGCAGCTGGCGCCGTTTTTGTCAGCAGGCAGCATTCGTAGTGGTACAGCCCAAATCCAATGTTGTTGCGAGACGTGACCCAACACTGGCGTAGGCCAGTTGTGGCTCTTTATTTTATTGTACCCTTTGTCTACGTGGCGCATGAAAATAATGGCTTGGGTTTCATCACGGATTCTCCGCTCATATATAGGGTGTCCTGCCATGCGTTATTTGACGATGGTTGGCGCTGTTAGAATTTTGTTGAGAAACAGTCTACCCATATAAATCTTCGAATAAGAACGTTCGCTCACTGTCAGCGTCGGTAGCACTGCCTTTCTTTGCGACATGCTTACGAAAGGTCGTATAATGCCACCATGCATAAGAAGCCGTGGAAACAAGAGGAAATGTCGACATACAGCTTAGGATGCACCAACATTGCCCCGAACTCACTTGCTTGTCACACGAGCGCGACGATGCTTCCGCAGCCAGACAGCTTTCCCGAAAACAATGTTTCACATAACCATACGGATACCAATAAACGTTTACATGCTTCATACAACTTCTCCGCTGAAAATGTATTTCTTCGCATCAGCCTCCGAAATCTCAGTCGCTGTCATTAGAAGGTTCCGTTCTTAGTGATGTTGGATGCATTTAGAGGTTAAGGAGGTTGAAGTGAAACACGAGCATCAAGATACCCTGGTGGTCAAAAGTAAGCCAGTGTGAGGCATGCTTCGTAATGTTAGCGCTAAAGCGGCGCGTAAAATTCCAAGATTTCTATAACCTATTCTCATCTTGAAACCTATGCCCTTCCCCCCAACAAGCGTAAGGAGGAGGAAGAGGAGGGAAAAAAGGAGGTTAATCAGCCACACTTCTGGTTTGCTACCCTACGCAGGGGTAAGGAGGTCAAGCAATGCAATGTTAGGAAAATGCAAAGGAGTGCAAAAATATCTGCGTCAGATAAGCCACATTCCTGAGTTTTTGTACGCCGAAGAAAGGTTCGTATCTTCACAACCTCAAATTACTAAATTACGCATCTCAGGCGGGCCACGTTATTTTGTAGATATTGACAAACGCGCATGTCCTAGGTACTGATCGCCGCATAAAACTCCTCGTGGAAGTAGAAACTGGCAAATAAATTATCAGATAGGAAAAAATGGCTTGAATGGTCAGCAGGAACTGTCTGGTCAGCAGGAACTGCCTACGCTAGTAGAAAGGTAAAAAAATACTAAGAGAAAATAAGGCAGAACAGTGAAGGAAGAATGCAGCGAAGTCGGAAACTACTGCGAAAAATGTATGAAAATTATGTGAGTGAGAATGTAGCCAAGCAAAAGTGCTCCGGAAGGCTACTGCTTGTTCTTGTACCAGCGTTACGTTATACATGTACGTCCCTCGTGCCAGTAGATAAAATGGCATGAACTCGGCAACCTTGTGCAGGGCAATAAACTGGACATGCACCTTGTTAACGAAGGTGATGATAATGTTTCTCGGATGATTGGCACCTACCCACTCATAGGGTTCGGCCGAAAATCGGGTGAATCACTTTTATAAGCGCTGCAAAAGGCCACGGTGTCAATAGAAGAAAGAGTTCCATATGTAGTGGAGCATACGCACTAACGCGTTTGCGCCTTCCAAAGAGAACAAAAAACCCCGAGCTCTGATTGCACGAGAACCTGGGCCGCTTTTGCCAGACTTGTCGTACGGCCATTTTTCGTTGCGACATCGTTGCGACTTCTCCGGTTCAATCAACGTCATCACATTTGGTGGAGGCTGCTGAGATCCCCCAGCAGACCTGGAGATCCGCTCTCGCAAGTTGCCCGAGAGACCACCGCGAAGCATGACTGACGCAGTCGCCAACCAGCTTATGCCAGCCCAGCCAGCACCACCGGCTGTCCCGTCTACCTGCCCCGGCACTACTCGATGTTTTGTACGTCGTACAGTTTTTTGTTCTGCCATCTTGCTCTCATGACCTTATCCTCGGTTGGGATTTCTTATCACATCTTGAAGCTATCATCGATTGTTCTCGTGCCGAAGTGTCCCGTGTGCCAACATATGAATTTCCACCACCCAACCGGTGTCCTCGGCTCTGCAAACTCATCGCTGACAAAATCACCTTGCTGCCGGAAGCTTCGGTCCCTATAAGCCTTTCATGTGTGGCGCAACCTGACGCCGCGGTGGTGTTTACGCCATGTCCGGTTTTACTGAACGCAAGGGCATCGTTCTCCCATTTGCCGTTCTTACAATTGCGTCTGGTTTAACCGTAATGCTGGTGGTCAACCACTGCAACTACCCCATTGGCTTACTTCGTGGTGAAACGTTGGGATATGTGCAACCTGTCGACCATATAGATGATATTATTCTTCCCGACGAAACGCCATGTCACATTGCCGCAATAACTCATGCGTCTGAGCCATCAAGTTTGTCAGCCTTCGACAATGCTATTGACGCAGACCTTCCCCTCTCGCATCGCCGCCAACTTGTTGCTCACCTTAACAAGTTTCGTTCTTCTTTCGACTTTCAAGAACCTGCTTTGGGCCGCACCACGACTATAACTCATGCTAGTGACACCGGCTCACATGCGCCTCTGCGACAGCGTCCTTACCGCGTTTCCGCCGAAGAGCGCCGCGTCAATACGGAGCAAGTAGACGACATTCTTAAACGTGGAGTCATACAGCCTTTTCAAAGCGCTTGGTCATCACCTGTGGTTCTGGTAAAGAATAAAGATGGCACCGTTCTATTTTGCGTGAACTATCGCCGCTTAAACAAGATTATGAAGAAAGATGTCTACCCGCTACCACAAATGAACGGTGCTCTTGACTGTTTACAAGGCGCCGAGTACTTTACACCCTTGGATCTGCGTTCTGGGTATTGGCAGGTGCCAATGGCTGAATGTGATCGCCCTAAAACAGCCTTTGTAACGCCAGATGGCCTATATGAGTTCAAAGTGATGCCATCTGGGCTCTGAAAAGCACCTGCCACATTTGAGCGCATGATCGATACCATCTTGCGTGCCCATAAGTGGAAAACTTGCTTGTGTTACCTGGACGACATCGTAGTCTTTTCATCTGATTTCCCGACACGTCTTGTTCGCCTCCACGAGATTCTGACGTGTCTAACTTCTGCAGGCCTACAACTTAACTCCAAGAAGTGCCACTTCGCAGCACGAAAACTAACCATCTTGGGACATGTCATCACAAGAGACGGTGTTTTTCCGGATCCCGATAAGCTTCGAGCTGTCGCTGACTTCACGTTGCCCACATCACTGAAAGCCCTAAGTAGTTTCGTTGGTCTCTGCTCCTACTTTCGTCGCTTCGTGCGCAACTTTTCGTCCATCATCGAACCTCTCACGAGTCTGCTTTCCAACAGCAAAGGTGTATCTCTATGGTCACCTGCATGTGACGACGCATTTCGCCAGCTGCGCCGCCTGCTGACTTCACCACCTATTCTTCGTCACTACGACCGCACTGCTGCCACAGAAATTCACACCGATGCAAGTGGCATCGATTTTGGTGCAGTTTTGGCACAACGGAAAGGCACCCAAGCCGAATACGTAGTCGCCTATGCAAGTCGCGCTCTCAAGAAGGCTGAATTGAATTACTCCGTGACAGAGAAGGAGTGTTTGGCCATAATCTGGGCCTTGACGAAGTTTCGCCCATACCTTTGCGGCTACCCTTTCAACGTGGTCACAGACCACCACGCTCTATGTTGGCTGTTCACATTGAAAGACCCGTCCGGACGCCTGGGACGTTGGGCACTTCGATTGCAAGAATACGACATCCGTGTAGTATATCGTTCCGGTCGCAAGCATGCGGATGCCGATGCACTTTCGCGATCGCCATTATCCCCAGATGTGGCTTCTCTGTCAGCACTTTTTACCACCTTGTCACCAATAGACACCAATGACATGCTTTCGGAGCAGCGTAAAGATCCATACCTTGCATTGTTACTCGACTACCTTACCAATCCGTCTGCTGTCCCTTCCACGAGAGCGCTACGCCGACAAGCAGCCCACTTTTCCGTGCAAGACAGCATTCTGTACCGCCGCAACTACATGCCTGGTGGTCGGAAGTGGCTCCTTGCTATGCCAACTCATATGCGCTCTGACATCTGCATGAATTTCCATGCAGACCCCCAAAGTGCTCACGCAGGTGTCCTGAAAACCTACGAAAGGCTGCGCCAACGACATTACTGGCGAGGAATGTATCGCTTTGTGCAGAAATACGTTCAGTCTTGCACCACTTGCCAACAGTACAAGACACCTCCGCGGCACCTTACTGGCATGTTACAGCCGCTCCCATGCCCGGCTTGCCCATTCGACCGCGTGGGTATCGATCTCTATGGCCCCCTCCCATCTATGGAAACCGGTGGATTATTGTCGGCGTCGATCATCTGACACGCCACGCTGAGACTGCAGCTCTACCGGCAGCGACCGCCCACGAAGTTGCACTCTTCATTCTGCGCAGTTTCATTCTCCGCCATGGGGCTCCACGGGATTTACTCAGTGATAGGGGTCGAGTGTTCCTGTCGGACGTCATCCAAGCTATTCTCGCTGAATGCAACATCATCCACCGGAAATCTACCGCATACCATCCACAGACGAATGGTCTCACTGAACGGTTCAACCGCACACTTGGTGACATGCTGAGGATGTACACCTCCTCCGACCACACTAACTGGGAAGCTGTCTTACCTTTTGTTACCTTCGCTTACAACACCGCGACGCAAGCGACTACCGGGTTTTCCCGTTCTTTCTGTTGTACGGCCGCGAACCATCCCACCCACTCGACACCATACTCCCGTACCGCCCTGATGCATCGGAGTGCTCCCCGCTTTCGGAAGTCGCCAGATACGCTGAAGACTGCCGTCAGTTGGCTCGGTCTATGACAAGTGAGGCTCAAGGTGTACAAAAAACCCGACGCTCATCACATAGCACCTACGTTTCGTAGTGGCTCCCTCGTGTGGCTTTGGGTGCCCCCGCACGTTCCTGGCCTGTCTTCTAAGCTTCTGGCCCGGCACCATGGTCCATACCGTGTCATTGACGCAACCTCGCCGGTGAATTACATCATCGAGCCCCTAACACAATCGCCAGATTTGCGCCGTCGAGGACGCGAGACCGTACACGTTGACCGTCTCAAGCCCTACTACGACCCCCTCATTGTGCCTATTCCCTGAGTCGCCAGGATGGCTACTCTTCACCCCGGCGGTATTGTAGTGGAGCATACGCACTAACCCGTATGCGCCTTCCAAAGAGAACGAAAAACCTCGTGCTCTGATTGCACGAGAACCTGGGCCGCTTTTGCCAGACTTGTCGTACGGCCATTTTTCGTTGCGACTTCTCCGGTTCAATAAACGTCATCACACATATAACGAATATAAATCTTTAGCCTAAATCATGTTGCATGAACTTCGAACATCATTATGTGATTCTGTTAGGATCGGAGAAACTTCCCGTGCTTCTCTACTGTGACACAAAGCAATAATTAGTGAAAAAACTCCTACGAAGGATCAACATTGCTAATGTCATATAGCAAGAGTTGTAACAAAAATAACTCATGACACTTACACCTTAAAACACCCAAATCCAACATTTTTGTTGCTTTGTGCAAAAAGAAACAGTGGGATCACTATGCTGGAGCTTGTGCAATATTTCGCATGGCCCTCACTGGTATTTAGCTTCGGAAAAACAGAACTGGCCTTCGAGTAACAGCGCCCCTTAGTATTTCATTTCGCCATTTTAATGTCCGCCATAGAGAAGGATGATTTCTGAAATCACTGATCGTTTTTGACGCTTCTTCAGAAGAATTTCTAGCGAAGCAATTTTTCGTAAGGAAAATTTTCATTTTGCCCTGACGCGGAAATGATTCGCGAAGGCAGCCAACCAAACGCAAGGAACAGTTATAAACGGCGATATGTGTGAGCTAGTACTGAAGCTGAATAATAGCGAAATTAAGAAGAATAAAAATTTCAACAAATGATATTAGCATACCTTGGTTTAGTCTTTCACTTCATTCCTCCAAGAAGCCCGTGCGCGCATCTTTTAAATTTGAGAAAGACTAGTCGATGATAATCAGCTATCCTATTAACTTCCACGACTTCCTCTGAGTAAGATATTGTAGCCGAGCTCCAAATAATTTCAGGGACGACTAAAATAGATGTGTTTAGCCAGAGTTCTCATGCGTAGCTCAAGCATGGTCACTTCTCTTCTAGGCTTTTTAAGCGGAGACAGCCAGAACAGTACTGAAATATTGTTACAGAGAAAACAGTGACAACCCTGTTTTTCTCTTATTTGCTTGAGTTGCACGCTTTCACATCCAAGCACCCCACTTCCTTTCGAGAAATATGGCGCAATATGTTACGGATTGCTGCTCGGGCTATCAACGCGTGGTGCATGCAGAATGATAAAGGCCTAGGCCTATTTATTTCATAGGATTTCTCGACAAATCTTCTGTACCCCTTGGATGGTCCATATATCATAATTGCATACGTGTTCCTGTTATAATTTTTCCTCTGACTGTGCCTTGAAGCTCATAAAATAAATTTATATTTTCGTGCTTCCCTTCTGTGCTACCTTCACGAGAAGCCTATGACAGAAATTATGAGTCCCTGATTTCTTATATTTGAAAATATTTTCACGTTTTTGTTTTTCGTCTTATTGAAGTAAAGCTTGTCAGGCACTCTGGAGATAGTTCTTTCAAGGCACGAGTTGATTGAGACGGGGTCATAAATAAAGGAATATACTCGACCATATAGACAATAAAATTATGAAACCACCAGTAACGAATTTTAGCAGAGGTAGTCATTTATCAGGGAATGAGAGAATGTAGCTTCTAAATTCTGAGTGATGCGCCTAATTGAGGACCTCACACAATAACGTCCCTCCATTTGTTGATTCGACCATAAGCGAACTTTTGATGCCGCTCACTCGAAGTATTGTGAATAACCAAAGAGGACTCCTGACTACAATGAACGTGGTGTAATGTGTCGTGACGTGTTTTTCTCTATTCGTTCGAATGTATGACCTCTATTACTCTTTTATGTCTTCTTCAACCGAGAAGCGAGTCAACTTTTCTCAATAGGGATGGCTAATTAGTGTATTTCTATTTCTGAGCGCGGTATTTATGCAGGTAAGCTACGTTAATACATTAATAGAAGTGCGATGAAAAGAAACGTATCTTTACACCCACTGCATACAACGAACCAGACTGTCGTCTGATTGACTTTCATTCCTTTTTCCTCACAGAGTTTTCTCAAAGTAACTAGAAGGCACTCTGGCGCTGCAATCGTTCAACGACCATGAAAATGATTGGTATACTAGTATGCTGATTTGCATAGTCTTCGTACTTTCGAATCTCGAATCGCACTTGTGTCTTCGTTAAATGCTGTGTTTTCCGTTTGTTTCGAAGCCTCAGCCCTATTGAACTTCGTGACTCGATATGAAATGGTAAGCCTAAAGGATTAAGGTGGTGAAGCGCAACTTCTGATTATGTGCTGACTGTTGTTTCGTGACAAAGCAGCTTCAAGCCAAGCGAAGCCAAAAGGAACGTAAAGGACGAAGACTAGACAGATTCGTGTACTACCCATAATTTTAATGCTCGCTGAAGCGTCATTGGTGGCAGCTCTCATAGACACTAGCGACAGAGCTTCCTGTTATGTGCATGTAGAAGACTATGTTTTTCCTCACTAATCTTCTATTTCTTGGCCAAGAAATTGATGCTAAGAAAAAACTACAAAAATAACGTGGTGTCCCAATGTGCTCAAAAGCGAAGACATACCATAGCTTTTTTTTTTTCAAATAACTTCTTACCAAACTGCTCGACTTTCTGTCCGTTTGATCGATGAAGTCTTCACGTACATCCGTATACACTTCAATGCACTCCCAACTTTCAAGATTCGACTGTTCATCTATCGCTTTTGCGTTTTTTTCAACCATAATTCTATGATTTGTAAAAAAACACGAGACGATAATGCTGTTCTTGTAATTTCCCGCGTGAAGTTGCGAATAACAAACTTCCTCTTATTTCAAAGGGAATCTTCACGTCTTCGTCCACTTGTGGCGAGAGAAAATAATGGCTTTCCCCATTCTTTTATTTGGTGTGTTCAATACGGAACACGGTGTAGGCACTGATACTTCCGTAAAGTTTAGTAAAGTATAGAAGCTGCATCCTCATACACATATATTGCGCGCGTTAAACACTGTGTTATCTTGATGTCAGACACATCCTTTATGCAATATAGCAGCGCGTTGCCATCCTCTGAAAAACTATCACTTTTCGTGTTATCTATATAATCGTCTCTGCTGCCACTGCGAGTTGCTTACTACCGCTCGCTTTGGTTATAGAAATTTGAAAGAAAAGAGAAAACGTAGCTTTCTCCCCCTCTCACAAAGTGCGAATTTTTTTTTGTCAAAGAACATCAACAACAACAACCTCCTATGGTGTCTTATATTATCAATTCATTTTTTAGCCTTTCGTCTACTCACAAAGCGGGTGCGCAAGACAGTTCTCTCCATAGTTATGCAACGTTCCTTTTGTTCCGCCTACAAAGAGGAAGGATTGCTTTTTTCTACAGATGCCCTCGCTTTGTTTTCACTTCAGTGAAGCTTTGCTTTGTATAACTACACCAGAGACACGTTATCACCTCGAGTGTTCTTTGAAATCAGTTTAGTTCTTATGTACACCTGTCTGCAAATTAAGCCCAGACGTGTGGGTGATAGCCGTAGTGTGATGGATGGATGGATGGATGGATGGATGGATGGATGGATGGATGGATGGATGGATGGATGGATGGATGGATGGATGGATGGATGGATGGATGGATGGATGGATGGATGGATGGATGGATGGATGGATGGATGGATGGATGGATGGATGGATGGATGGATGGATATGGCTGTACCCTTTAGATCGGGCGGTGACTAATGCCACCAAGCCGTAATACCTAGTGAACCAAAAACTAGGTTTATTTTTTTAATAGTGAGGTTGAGGACTCGTACTTTGCAGTGAAGGGTTTAATTTTTACTCGTGCCTTGACTTCAGCCACCAATTAGATAACCACCTTCTAGTTAATTCTACCCGCTTAAAGTCTATTTTGCCCTCCCTGTCCTTAAAACCCTGGTGCTTTGAAAAACTCTGCCCCATCATCCTGGACTATAGGGTGAAGCCCTTTGCAGAACATTATCAAGTGTTGGGCAGTTTCCTCTTCCTTTCCACACGCACTGCATACCGTGTCTACACCTTCGTATTTGACCCGATATGTCTTGGTTCGCAATACTCCCGTCCTGGCCTCAAACAGTGGAAAACTACCCCAAGTATTATCATAGATCCTTTCCTTGGCAATTTCCTGCTTAAAAGTTTGATAGATCTCTAGTGCAGACTTCTTAGTCATGTCGATTCTCTACATATTGGTCTGGGCTTCCTTCACCTTCTTCTTAACCGATAATTCTTTTTTGTTTGGCTTCCTGTTTTCTAATACACGTGTAGACGTGATGGATGGATGGATGCTATGAGCGTCCCCTTTATAACGGGGTGGTGACAAGTATGCCACCAGGCTCGACAAAAAAAAAAAACCTTTTTTCTTTTTTTATGTTGGCCTACTTGCCTCTACTTCGATAAATTCTATCTTAATGGAAAAAAGGTAAATTTTCATCTTAAGTTCTCTGCCATTTACGGCACACTGTCCATATTTTATTTTTCCAATATTTATTTTTGTCCTTTCTCTCTAATTTTCTGCCACCAATACTCTAACCGTCTTTTACTTATTTCAATCGCGGGTGTGTTCAGCTTTCCATTGTTGTCCCTAAAACCCAAGGCTTCCTGTAGGCTCGTGCCCAAACGTACACCTGGGTGGATATCTCCACATTCAATCAGAACATGCTCCGCCGTATCCTTATCTTTCCCGCAGCATGTGCATTGTTCTTCTTCTTTACTGAATCTTGCTTTATAACTACGCGTTCTAAGGCAACCCGATCTCGCTTCAAACAGTAAAGCGCTTCCCCTTGAATTATCGTAAAATGCCTCCCTCCTTATTTCATTTTTGCCCTTTCGGTAGTTACTCAAAGCCGGTTTTTTCTCCATAGCTGCCATCCAGTAAATCCTCTCCGCCTCCCTGACTTTTCCCTTAACGCTCTTTGTTGACATATGGCTCACAATACCAGCCGTATATTTACTAGTGAGTCTTCTAGTTCTTTTTCTCCACTGTGTGTCCACGCTCTTCCTATACAAATAACGGAACACCTTCTCTGCCCATCTACTCTCCTTCATATTTCTTAGCCTTTCTTCGAACCTTATTTTGCTCTGCGCTTCCCTCGCCTCAAAACCTGCCCACCCCATATCGCCCTTTACAGCCTCGTTTGTCGTCTTCCCGTGAGCACCCAACGCGAGGCGTCCCACAGTCCTTTGATTTACATCCATTCCCGATTGCACCTCTGCCCTCATGCACACCACTGAGTTCCCAAAAGTAAGCCCTGGAACCATTACACCCTTCCACAGACCTCGAAGCACCTCATACCTATTGTATCCCCACAACGCTCTGTGCTTCATTATTGCCGCATTCCTCTTTCCTTTTGCTGCCGAGGCTTTTTCCTGTACCTCCATGTATCTATCACTCTCATTTACCCATACTCCAAGGTACTTGTATTCACTTACCCTCGGTATTTCTTGGCCTTGTATGGACACCGTCTGATCACAGGGATCATTGAATACCATCAATCCACACTTCGTTACACTGAATCCTAGTCCAAGAGCTTCACCTTCCCTTCCGCATATATTCGCCAGCTGCTGTATATCATCTCGACTGTCCGCAAATAAGACGATATCGTCCGCATAAAATAAACCTGGAAGCTTCTGCTCAATCATCATGCCGCCCTGTTTGTGTGACAGATTAAAACCAATGTTGCTACCTTCTAGCGCTTTTTCCATACTCACCATGTACAGCATGAATAACAGCGGGGACAAAGGACATCCCTGTCTCAGACCCCTGCTAACCTCAACGTTCTCTTTGCTACGCATTCCTTCCCACTCTATGCAAACTGTATTTTCTCGGTATATCTCCCTCAAAAGCTGTATACAGTCGTCGCCCATGCCCATTCCTTTCAATATATCCCACAAAATTTCCTGATTAACGTTGTCGTATGCCCCAGTGATGTCTAGAAAAGCCACGTACAAGGGCCTATTCTCTATTTTAGATATTTCTATACACTGAGTGAGAACAAACAGGTTATCGTCTAACCGCCTGTCGACTCGAAATCCGTTCTGAAGTTCTCCCAAAATATCGTTATGTTCGGCCCATGTTTCTATTTTCATTTTTACTGCTTGCATCGCCAACCTGTATAGTACCGATGTAATGGTTAGTGGTCTATATGAGCGAATCTTGTCCTTTTCTCCCTTGCCTTTGTAGATTAAGTTCATTCTACTTTGTCGCCAACTGTCCGGTATTTGTCCGTCCTTTAAGCTTTTTTCTACTGCTTTTAACAATGCTTCTTTAGTGTTATGTCCTAGTTCGTTAATGAGGCTAACGGGAATCCCATCTAAACCCGCGGCAGTGCGCTTTGGAATTTTTCTTTCGGCCTTTTTCCAGTTGAAATTATCAAGTACTAGCTCTTCCTCTGTTGCTTTCTCCGCCACACTTTTACTCACCGGGGAGATCCCCTGGACGCTCTTTTGAAACGAATCGGCTGTTACCTTTTGGATGTAACCTAGCGCTTCGTACCCTTCCAGTTAATTTCCTCCTTCATCTAGAATATGTTGTTGCGTTGTGACAGACTTCCTACCTAGCGCCTTTATGTGGCTCCGAAAAATCCTAGGCGCGGCCTCCTTTTTTTCGTGTATCTCTGTCATCCAGCGTTCACTTTCACCTTTAATTTTGGACTCTACCAATTTCTGTACAAGGGATTTTTTCTCTAAATATACTTCCCATATTTTTTTGACTTCGTCCTGCGGCCGCTTCTCCTTTTTTGCCTTTCTATGCTCCCGTGATGCTTCGCGTCGCTTCTCGATCGCCTCCCGGATTTCCTTGTTCCACCGACTTTTTGGCTTCCTTTTTCCTTTCCAGCAAACAGTTTTCTTCTCTTTCCCTATCTCCTTCGTCATTAGATGTAACAGCTCACTATACTCCCAGTCCTTGCCTGGTATTTCGCCTACTTCTTCCTCGACTCTTGCGGCTATATTTATTATTTGTTTGTCATTTATATACGAGCTGCCAGACTTTGATTCCATGCTCATATTTTCAGTTTCGTATCCCATTTGTAATGTTATTCGTTTATGATCACTACCCAAGCTGTTAATGCCTTCCTCGTCTATCCTCATTTCTGTCAGTTTGTGGTAAATTCCTTCAGTCATGAGACAATAATCAATACTTGATTGCTTGTTTCCGACTTCCCATGTGATCTGGCCGTCACATTTAGGCCCCGTGTTAACTATCTCCAGACTATGTTGCTCGCAAAGATCTAGTAATAACTTCCCATTGGTGTCTGAATATCCGTCAAGGTCATGTATGTGGGCATTCATGTCCCCTAGAAGGATGATTTCGGCCCCATTACCAAATTCCTTAATATCCGCACTCATGCAATCCACTATCTCCTGATTCTTTTCTCTGCAGTTATTCCCCGTCCACAAGTAGGCTACCCCTAGCCACGTTTCCTTTCCACCTACTGTGCCCAGAACCCAGAGGTGCTCTGAACACGTCTGTTTCACTCTAACTCATTTGGCTCCGCGGTGAATTAGCATTCCTACACCCCCACCTTTCCTTTCCGATATGGTCCTGTTACACCCTTCCCAAACATAATTTTTAATATGTGGTGGCTCTTCCAAGTCTCTAAGGTGTGTTTCTGTAACCGCATACACGCCTATCTGTTCTTTGTTTAACTGCTCCTCAATCTCTAACCATTTTGCCTTCTTTCTGCCACCCTGCATGTTTATGTAACTAATTGCAACACGCGCCTTTTTCCTTTTTCTTTTACCTTTTTTTTCTGGTTTTTCGCAATTCTACCTGTCAAAGCGTCCTCCTGGTTGTTTTCCCTGTTACGAGCTACCCCGGACTCCGAAGGGCCTGTGAGCCCCCCAAAAAAGCTACTGCGCGTCCTGCCAGTCGCCAGCCCACCTCGTGTCCAAGCCTCTTATCGAAATGAATCTTGTCTCTTTGGAATCCACCCCACCTGTGCACTTCCCTGTTTAAATCCACTACCTCGAAACCCTTCTCTCGACTAATTCGCCATATCTCTTTGTTTGCGTCGACAACCGCTCTTTGCAGGTTGACGTTGCGTACTGGTACTTCCGGTACTGTGCATACTACAATTTGCACCTGGGGGGACACGGTGCGCATGTCATCCACCCCTTTCGCCAAGGTCGTCGCTAGTCCTGACGATTCTTTTTTCAGGACGTCATTTAACCCTCCCGCAATTACAACGAGGTTACGATTGTTAGCTTTAGCTGCGAGTTGTTCACCCGCTTGACTCATTACTGTCCCCAGCGTTTGTCCTGGGAACGTCCCTATCGCAACTCTCTTGTCGCCTTTCACCCTTTCTTTGATTGCAGCTGCGCATCGGACTAAATTTGAGTCACCGGCGATGATGACCTGTTCAGACATTCCTTCTGAAACCTGCACCTGGCTGCTGACTAGGTGACTAGCGTGAGTCACGGCTGCTGGTTTGCTCCCTCCCTCCCTCAAAACTACTTCCCGGTAGCTGGGCCCTGTGGCCAATGTATCTGCCTTTGTCAAGCCTGTTTCCCTCATCTCTCCCGCACGGGGGGTCGTCGCCATAATGCTTCCGCCGTCACCTGCGTCTTCGTTCCCTTTCACGACCTTCGATAGGCCCTTCTCGGCTGCCCGGAGCCTTTCCTCCATGGCTGACATTTTCTCTCGCTCCTTCGCCAATGCATTCTCCAGCTCTGCGATTTTCTCCATGAGCCCACTCTGGACCGCCATCATATTTTTCATTTTCTCCTCGAACTCGCACTGTCTACACTTGGCGTCATCTTCTGCTTTCTCTTCCGCACTAATTTCCACCTTCCACCCTACCCCGCACTCTGAACACTTTACGGTCTTTTTGACCATGGCTAGCTCAGTTTACCTATGCCCACGTGTTAGAAAACTGTACTAAAATACACTGGTCTAAGCCAAAAAGAACCACAATAATAAATAAATACGCTACACTTCACAGCACCTGCGCATGCACGTGGTCGGTCTACGCGCAGGCCTCAGCCACGTGGTGGCTGGAGAAAAAAAAGACACAGTACAAAATACTAAAAAAAACGTAAACCGTACACCGTACTAGACCTAATCAAGCTTTACGCTAGCGCCTTACGTTCTCATAACGCTACATACAGAGGCAAGCTGGAAACATGCAAAAACACTTATCTGTAGCTGTCATTCCGGAGCTCACCAAAAACACGTCCGACCTCTACCACCAGCTGCATCCAGCCCATCGTGATAGAACTGCATCGCAGCGCCCTCTGGCGTTATGCGTGCACATGCACGTTTTTTTTTATTTTCCCAATTATGTCTGTTTATTCACTTGCAGCGTAATAAGTGATTATATGTAGCGTATTGCGCTAGGCTTTGCTTGCCTTCTTTAATCTGTCACGCGCTGGGTTCGACGGGGGTACGGTGGTGGTGAAATGTATGCGGCTCGCTACGCCGTGAATAAAGGATAGCATGTCTCGTCTCAGTGGCCAACCGGGATTACCCACATCATTATTTCTCAGCTTTGCGCGTGCAATGAAGAAGAGAACGCCTTGTGCGCATAACGTTAAACAGCTTCTTGTCATGCAGCGTGCGTTGGTTCGATCCTCAGAAGGACAAATTACATTTATTAGTTACCTAGTTATTTACACCTACTCTGTGTTCCCACTGGCGGACAACGCAGATTTTTAGGGGTGAAGTTCCTCCTTATCTAACCTTGTCATGCGTCACGCGTAACTGATATAAGCAGAGACTAGAAAGAAAAAAAGGCAGTATTTTCCGAACAGTATAATAGAACATCATGTCTATAGAAGTACATACAAACTGCAGTTCAGTAATGATATTCTAGATCGCGCCGTACCACTTCTCTTGGATTGGGTGCTGCGCGGGCTGTGCCTGGGTACGCGGAGAACGAATGCCTTTCTTTGTTTTCTTGATAGTTACCGCACGTGGCGGATCGTTGGTGAGGCATGGACGAAGCAGGGCGGTGGGCGCGTTGAAGACACTTGTGCTCGGCTTCCTTGGCTTGCGTCTCGTCGGTGTTACCCGCGCACCATCTGCATACCCGAACGCGATCAGATGCATGGGCGCAGGGACAAACGGACGGACACACGAGCAGATGGACGCTTCACCCCACTCATCCTAATTCACTCCAAGGAAATGCTGTGACTGATTTGCACTGTACCAACGGTGCTTGTGCAGACACCGACATCGGAGTTCGTGTGACACCGGTAAAGGAGATTTCGACACAAGAGCGTTAAACGCTTCTCTGCGTTGTCAGCGAAGCGAATCAGAAACATTTCACTGACGCCCCGCCACGGTGGTCTAGTGGCTAAGGTACTCGGCTGCTGACCCGCAGGTCGCGGGATCGAATCTCTGCTGTGGCGGCTGCGTTTCCTATGGAGGCGGAAATGTTGTAAGCCCATGTGTTCAGATGTGGGTGCACGTTAAGAACCCCAGGTGGTCTAATTTTCCAGAGCCCTCTACTACGGCGTATCTCATAATCCTATGGTGGTTTTGGGACGTTAAGCCTCACATATCAATCAAAATTTCACTGCCCCCATGTCTCCGTCAAATGTAGCATGTCCCTGATAAAAAAAAAGCAACGCCTACCACGAAACCCTACATGTAATGATTAGATCCGCTGCAAGCGAGGAAAAAGATATGGATGTGAAAATGAAAGGACGCACATGCACACTCATCGCGTCAGATGGTGCGGCGATACAGTTTTATCAGATTGCGGTCGTCGCTCGCGCATCCCCACTTATTTTGAAGACGAGTATACAATGTGGTTTATTCCCGGAGGAACAGCTAATGAAATCAAGGTAGATACTTTCCTACAACACCTACCACCGTTGGTGCCTCTCTGTCCAACCAAGGCGAAAAGAGCTTCTCTGAGAACAGACAATGATGCGAAGATACTCCTTGTACATTCTGTGATATTAAAGTTTCACGCAATATATTTGGCCACATAATATGTTTCTCAAATAAACAAAACACCTTCGAGAATGTTTTATCTAACCAAACAACCAACTAAGCAAGATAAGTAAATGTATCGCTAGCCACACCCATCCCAGCGGCAAGCGGAATAACACTGGCATTTCGAGTCGATACGGACATTATTTCAATGTCATTTGATGATTCGGATGATGATTCTCTTACTGCTGAAGGGAAGTGTTATGGGTATGACAAAAGCAACTTAAGGATACACATAACACGAAAGAAGAAGTGCGGCTGTGCCATAACATTTCAGTGATTCACACTTAAGCTGGCTTTCTCACCATTGCAAAATGGTACGAGTGCATGTAAACTTAGATTGTACATGTGAACTTCGCGAAGCTTAGGGTGAATGAAGTGAAAGTTGTTGGCGATGGGGGGCGCTCCGCTGGTTTCTCTGAGATTTAGGCAGAGGCCTCATCTGATATTGTAGTCAAACGGCAGTGCTACCCTGGGTAGCTTAAGTCAACCTAACTGTATAAAGTGACCAATAATTAGGCTTACGTTCACGCAATATCTTGTCGGAACTCGCAGGTTGCTTTTGCTAGCATTGCTTCAGGGTCCGCACTGAAATTTCGAAGCTTGTGCAATGCTGCTCGGGAACTCGCAAAAAAAAAATTCCTGTGCTGCGCTGACACATCGCTGTATGGCTCCATAACAGCGTATAACTTGCGGCACTGCTGAGTTGAGACAGCGTCACAGACATGGCCGCCAAGGGAGCAGTTTCATGTGCACAGCCAGGCAGAAACTTCTTTAGGGTGCGCAATGTAATTTGCCCGGATGGGTAGACGCGATAATTTGATTAGGGATTCCTGATGGTGGCTGTTCTCCTGGCCTTTGGCATATGACCGCGTCAGAAAGTGCACTGCGGATCTAGATATTTGGTCGGCAATCAGAAGGTAAACCATTGTTCTTTCTTTAATCCTGTTAACCGTACAAAAGTGAACGAATACTCTCGTACGCTAAATCATTGTCGATTTAATTTGAGGCATTTCGTTGGCTGTGCACCTGCTTCTGTAGGTTGTATATATTTGCGTCTTAGTGACGCTCGCACGCAATGTCTCCCAAGTGACCTGTCTCAAGCGAACCACATGTGCTCGCTTCGTTGAACAGCCGCTTCGACTAGAGCGCGGTTCACGATTGCAGCATATGGAGTTCAATACACTGTAACTTTATTATAATTGCCTGTAGTAGAGCTCCAACTGGTTCTGGGTATAATGGCCGAAAACGGCAAAACTTGAAAGTTTAAAAAAAGTGTGTATACAAAGTGCCGGCGAACGTTGACATATTTGAAAAGCTTTCTTTATTTACATACATAGAAATCATTTCTGAAAGAAATTACGTGCCAGGATTCTGTAAGCATGTCGATACCTATCTTCGAAATGACTAAAATCTGGACGCCGATTCCAAAACTTAGTTTTTGTTTTTCGGTTATGTTTAAACACATCTGTGCTTCGCGAAAACGAATGATTTAGATCAGTCATGCCAGCGCTTTTCGCAAATAAATTTATTAAGGAAATAAAGAAATGTGCGGTGAAGAAGTCAAGACTTTCATGTTCTAGAGTTGGGTTGGGGGGGGGGGGTAAAACGAGAGTAAGAGGCTTGCGGGCCTCCCGTCCGGCGCCCTGGATTTAGAAGCGCATAATTTTGTTGTTTCGATTCGCAATTCGCCTCTGGCGCTTCCTTGGCAGTAGAGATACTATTTATGAGCAAAAGCCTTCTTTAGATATAATTGTGTATGTGTGTGTTTGTGTTTGTGAGAGGGAGAGAGAGATAGAGAGAAAAATGCTGGATCATCGTAAAAGTACGTGAGGGGCGCTAACATAGACCGAAAGGAACGGATCAAGACACAAATGCTGACAGTCAGACAGCCAACTGAAAGTGTGCACTCTAACTAAAACAAAAAAAACAACAAAAACTAGGCACATAATCTTGTCTGCGCATGCCCGGATAAAATGGTATTTCCTATTCAATGATTACAAGCTATGTAGGACCCAGTTGACGCGTCCAAAACCTGTGACGTCATGGTGTTTGGTGTGAAGATCTCAAGAATCTCAACCCACATTAGCTCTTCATGCGTTTTTTCAATGACGGAACGTCATGTCGTGGTAAGAGTGCTGTCTAATAATCGAAATATTACTTTGATCTTTAGTGTTCCTTCAAAGCACAGTGGCATTGCACAGCTCAGAATGACCTTTGGCGTTGCTTACGGAAACCTCCGCGGAGCATAGTGCCAATGTACACCGCAGTAAAGTTCCTGAGTCGGTGTCTTTTTCTCCACACTGCTTATAGCTTGCGTTTTGCGAGACCCAGATCAGAATGGGGTTTGAGAGCACTTCGAGTACGTCTACAAAGCACCACTGCAAAGCGCTTGAAAACGTAGTAGCATGTAAGTGGAGTGTGATGCACTGTTATTAGTCGAGGAATTGCAAGGTTCATGATATACTGCGATAGTGATTCACGAAGAAACACTGTACAGTAAAACGGAGAACTCATACACACTTTTTTCTCCTTGCAGCCATAACCTGATGTGTTTCTCGTGTTTGCGAATGTGTGAGCTGCTTGCGGAACTCCGATAACCGAGCAGTGCTGGAACGAATAAATTTGGTCGAGGTAGAGATATTTCTCGTTCTTTGAGCAGATTGTTGTCTGCGTCCCTCGCACAGTTTAGAGCAAGCGTCATAGATCTTGCGCAAACAGCAGGATGCTAATGCGTATACCGCGTCCGCATTGCGCGCTTCGCATCTATTCCAACTGCGGGAACTTCCTCTCTCCTCTCTCTTGCACGCGCATATATCAAATCTACACTTCGGAGTCGCACTACTGCGGAGCATCTAGTGCCAAGAGACGATTATTTACGCGCCAGCTGCCATTGCGCAATGTGGACTCGCGTCATATTTGGGTAGTGTTGCGCCCAGTTTTCGGGGTTAGCCGTAAATCAGGCTTTCGCAAGGCATCAGCCCTGCGCTTCCTGAGAGCACTCTGTATTCACTGCATCGTTCTTGGTGGGGCAGATGGTGCGAGTCGTCTCTTTCAGTGTAAGCGTCATCTTTCTGTTCTCTTCTTGTCATCTTCGATCAGCCGATAGAGAAGTCTGTTTCCAACTGAGGGCCTCTGCAGCTGTCCGGCCAAATCTTTCCATCGTATCTCAGATAATATCGCCGAGTCATATCACATGGTCGTCATCCCATCTAAATCGGCTGACGAGCACTGGACTTGAGAAATATGCTCAGGTCTATGAAGTGTGGTCTTTGCTAGCATAGCCTAGTTGATGTATTCCATGGGTGCCTCCTAGGTCTTCTACACATTATTACAAAGTATCTTGCTCTCTCTGATTAGTATGCGTTAGCAAGTTGTTTCGAGGGCTTCGCTTTGAGTCTTTTGACATCCTTGCATTTACTTGCGTTGTCGAAAATTGTTAAATGATATACTTTAAGCGAGATTTAGCAATGGGTACCCGAGAAAATATCTTTTTATCACACCAACGCAAATCTTCTCATGAATTCTAGTCTCGGCATCTCATCAATGTGGCTCTCTATGTACGTTCTGTCTTAAGTGTAGATGGGAGTTGGAAAAATGGCAATTATATACTAATAATACATAAAAACGTTACATGAAACAAGAATTACAGCACTAAATAAGTTTATTTTGTGTGATGCGAAAGTTCACTGACACACTACTAAAAGTAATCAGGCCAACACTTGATTTCGAACGACGCAGAGGAAATCCTGGCTTTAGTAAAAAGACTCACCACATTAATGTCCATCAAGAATACATAGACGCACTGTATGACTGCTTTTGCAATCAGAGGCGCGGCATTCAACAATAAAGGGCACATTGCAAATAAAACGAACAAAGAAATAGTATTCTTGGATCAAGCACAGGCTGCCCAGAAATCCCACGATATACAAAACCTTGCTTTCCCGACGTGGGAGCCGCCTAGGTTGCCTTAAGCGATAATATTCAGGATGTCGGTAGTTCATACCACAAGAAGAAGGAAAAAAATAACAATCTGGTCATGCTCTATGATTTATGAAAAGTTCTGGCAGTTGTATACTGAAGTTACTGACTGAGTGCGAACAGGAGAAATGAGAGAAGGACGCATGTTTCGAGAGATGGAGATAACAAACAAACGAGGGGCTGAAATAACTAATAATTATTGTTGGATTTGCCATCTGTAAACCGCAGTTTGATTAAAAAGAACAGGGCAGTGAAGGGCTCCGACAATTTTCACCTTGGGCTCCTTGACGTGCACCTAAGTCTAAATAAACAGTACGCAAGGATTCTTGCCTCTATCTAAAATGCGACCGCCTTGGCTGGCATTAGACTCCTTGACCTTTGAACCAGCAGGCGAGTGACATAACCGCTATGCCACCATAGCGGGTTTGAGTGAATGAAGAAATATGCAAGTAAGATAGGTAATGCGACGATGACGAGAATACTAGGTCTATACTTACACTGTGGTCTATACCAAACTTAACAAACAATGCATACGCTTGCTTGAGAGACCTAACCTTACGAGGTAACGACAATAGAGACCCCAAACTCCAGTTTTCACCACTACGGTGGCCGCAGTAACCGGTGCGTGCATGCACTGCTCATTCGGCATGGAGCATGTACTTCTGTAAGTCAGAAATATTATTACAAGTCAGAAAAATTTGTAGTCAGCAATAGTTATGATGTGACGCACCACATAAACCATCCGAGATCTCAGTGCGCGCGCGGAATAGGGAGAAGCTGTGCTGTATACAGCGAAACGAGTGCAATGAATTTCTTCAGTTACGGTAAAGCAGTGCCGCACCTATTATACTTGGAAGCCTATACCTGCAAGCTATTACGAGTGAGTTAGCATGTTGTTTGTCATGAATACCAACTATATAGTGATGATTTTGTGACGTGATGTGTGCTTTGTGTCGTACTGAATACTTCTCATTGTGAAACAGGTGAAGTGAATATACGCCGACACCACGTGGCAAAAAGCTTCTGAGAAAATTAAGACTATGTTGCTTGGCGTGACGTCACATTACTTGCAATTATAATGCAAACATAACGCAGAAATGGTACGATGCTGTTCATGTCGCCCCCGCATTTAGAGCAATGCCCGCAGGTATCATTATTCTGCACCCCCAGCGTCACGTTAGTCCTTTGTACGCGAGCGCACTTTTTTCTCCGTTCCATGAATTTTTACCCCGTATCGACACGCTTGAGGCTCGGCTCCCACGATTTCGGGAATTGAAAGGGAGAAGGCGATGAACAAGAGTCACCTCCGCTGACTTGCTTTGTATTGCAAATGAAGCTGCAGGTTAACGAGCTCCAGCTACATCGTCAAAAGTTCTGAAACGGCGGAGGACAAAAATGTCTTCCCACAGTCGCCACTAGACAACGTTTACACAATTGCGACTTCAATTTCTTGCGCTGCCTATATAGTATACCAATGAACGTCATGCCACTTATTATTATGGTCTTGTTAGAGCCCATCTGTCTGCAAAACTCGCACGTTAGTTTAACCAAAAGGAGTACTGTCTCGGATGTAGCAAGAGCGAGAACTTCGTGAGAAAGTGACTCTTCGCGATTTCATGTCCCCATTCGAGCATAAAAAATAATAGTTCGGCAGTCTTCAAGCAAGTTTTTTGTCATGAAGGTACAGACCGAAGGTTGGACGCATGTACAGTGGCTACTAATTTACACGTAGTAAGAGCATCGATTCCCTTTAATCTTCTGAACAAATGGCACTCTTCTCTGAGAGCTGTTTATGGAGACAAGCTCTTGCTGTCGAGTCATTTGGATGCTCTTTGCCTGTTCTCAGGCTAAATTAATAGATATTGTTACGGGGAAGATTGATTCACCTACAGCGGGTCTTGCTAACGACTTAAAGAACGCACAGTCATGCAAGCCAACGGGAAAACCTCGAGAGACCAATCCACTACAACTACGTTGTCGTTTTCCTCCTTTCGGGTGCCATTCCTGCTGTGCCGAAGTGACAGTTTCATACACGTATCAATATCTTTGTTCGTCACTGTTCCTTGGCGTAAGCCGTCTGCCATTCAGAATGGAGTGCATGGCAGCCAACTCAGCCTAAATTTCCTTTTACGTAAAATTTAGCTTCAGAAAGTTTTGCTGACTATAGATTCTGTATTTCGCTGACACCAATGTCAACATATGCAAGTGCCCTAAAACCCAATTAGCGCAGTTCATTTAAGCAATGCTTATCACTTGCAGCTTAACTAATTTGCAGAATTAATTCATCCCATTTGTTGAATAGTGAACATTGAGAGCGAAAGAATGATGGTATGTTAAATGGGTCGAATGCTTTGCTTACAAAAGCAACAATTCCCTCAACTTCAGATGCACTCTAAATATTTGCTTGAGATAAAACTAAGTAATACGACCATTGATATCACCTTTTATGATTGATGTTATTCAAAACTTACACACTCGTGTTACACTTTCGTCCAATTTCTCAGTGATTTTTATTTCATTCATTCTCCCCTTTATTCTTCTGTACCTTGACGTCGTCCTTCAGTTAACCTCAGCGGAGTAATCTAACAAACTAACAGATGTTTCGAGCATCAAATAATAACAAGGAATCCGGAAATAATCAAGTGAAACTGTCTGGGCTCTGCGTGTTTCCAGAGAAAGTGACGCAGAAGAGTAGAAAGAAAGGGGAGAAGTGTGAAAAATAAAGTAAGAAAAAGCCACGAAATTGCTGCGTGCCAGAAAAAAAATAAATTACAGAAATAAAAAGAGAGGCCCGAACGTGAGCCGCTTACGAGACTAATTTCTCCGAACTCGGGACGCCTTTGTTCGCGTGTCAAGAAAAGGCGGGTGGCAGCCACGACGCAATCGTGGCAACGGACAGTTTCTCGAAACAGCCAATAAAGGCCGGTATGGCGGAAGCAGCCACTGTTACACTGCTTATTTACTATTTGTTTTTGTTTTCAAACCACCACTTTTGTCTCCGTAGCTGCCATCGCAGCGGGTGAGCTGTGGGAGGATACGCTCAAATCCAAAGATGCTAGCACCACAGATTTCTGACTGGTTTGTATTGAATTGCTGATGGCCCAAGTTTGTATGATTTGGGCAGTCTCTTTTTTTCGAACCTCTCTGCTCGTATTGTCATGCCACTTTTCCGAGGCTTGTGAGCTAGCTGGTTTATCAAAGTGGGCGCGACTGAAAAAATAAGAGCGACGCAAAACACTCGCTCCAGCACATCTCACGCCGTGCCACAGCAGTCACGCCGTGCGGGCTTCGGTCATAATTTATGGTGCGCAGGGCATCGCATTGATGCTACCGTCTTTCATTGCCAGGTTGTGTGGGTCGAAGAAGGCAGTTTCGGCAGTTATGTTTTCTGACGCGCATGCAAAAAAAGACTGTTTGAAAAAGGATATAGCTCTTGCATAACTATTGAATATAATGACTTAATTGTAGGTACTTCTGGCTTCTTCTCTTCATATCATAAAAATATAAATTTAACGCTTTATGTACCAGTGCTTTCACATTTTGTAGACTCTTTGAGCATTTCATTGTGCGCCTGACAGGACAACTTCTCTCTTGCAATCCCATATTTCTTACCACGAATGTGACACTGTAAATTAGATGTTTTTTTTCAGTCGATACTGTAACTCTACCTGTCTTTGTTCACTCCTTCTTTTGCGCAGTGTTTACTTATGTTGTTTCTCAGCTGTAGAACGTGAATAGATAGGATCCGAGAAAACTGGCTTTGCTAAAATCACGGGTCACTCACTTTTGTACGAACGCACCGATAAAACACAAACAATACACGAGAGCATTGCTTTGTACAAAATAGGCTGTAACACACAAGATCGGGCTAACGAGTGCATTCCATTCTTGCTGTGAACACTCATTTAGCTTCCCCCAATATATTAGGATCGTAGCAGCAAAATATCCATCGTGTCTATTCTTCTGTTGAGTGCGAGTAGTGTATCTGGAATGCGGCCATATCAATTTTTGTCCCACTAGCCGTGTGAGTCCGGCCAGTCGTACAATCGGAAGCAACATGCCCGCAGGAACAGGGGTCCGTGAAGACTATTTGAGTGGTCATTAGAAACGCGTTATATGTTTTGTGCTGCCCGAGAGCTTTGGGGAGCGCCGCGCGAGTCATGCCCGCATATTTTCTGGGAAAGATATTCAGCCAGTCTTATTTCCCATCGCAGCCGTTTCGACTTCCTGGCGAAACAACTTCCGTGTTTACGACCAGCAAGCACATCTCGAAATTCTTTCAATGTTTTAAAGGTTTTAAAGAGCTTTCTCTTGATTGTTTAATTGAAGCTTGGACGTAATAATGTAAAATGGTTTTTAAACATGGAATAATTTATCTATTTGTTGTCTTTTTCTTTTTCATGTACATTACGCACATTGTGCAATTTTAAAAGACTTCTCACATTCAGTGAAGCATTTCTTACGTAAGAAACTTTCTGTTCTGCACAAGACAGTTACTTTTTGGAAGTTATATCCCCTTTCAAGCTTCATTATTTTAGGGTATATATTTCTCTTCTTGTTCGCATAGCGTTAAGAGCTATGGTCATTTAACCGTGTGAACTACGCTTGAAAAAAGCCGCCTTCATTTTTCTTCACCTTTAAGCAAGCAACGTGAGGAACTTTCACTAATAGACCTTGTAAAGATATAATACAAAACATCTTCTTCAGATGTCACAGCGTGCGATTGTCAAAATAAAGTTCATTGTTTTGAAATTACAATCGTTTTTTTACAGCTGTTGTGTGACCTTCTATGTCAATATTGTACTAATACGACGTTTCTGCCAAAAGATCTTCTATTACTCCGCCAAATCCGAAACTTGGTGAGACATAATAAGTCTCATGTGCTAGAAAGCTTCGCCAGCCATGGTGTTTTGATGTGTCGTTCTAGGTTGTGGGGCGATTGATGGTCGCGGCGATCAGCGTGCTATGTCACAGTAAAGTGTAGGGTATTGGCACATTTTAATTTATTTATGCTTGTGAGAGAAAGCATAACATTGTGGGTGGGCGTGCGCGTGTGTGTTTGTGTGTATGTTTGTGTGTGTGTTTGTGTGTGTTTTGTAGCTCGTAATTTGGGATGAGCCACTATGGCACAGCACGAAAGGCACATCAGTGCTTAAAAGTCAGGTATCTCCAATTCTTCCTATCAATAGCTCGACTATATCGCATTCCTCGTGTTCAGTTAAGCTGCAGTCTCTGCTTCACAAGTGTCTTCATGTCTTTTTAATATGGTAGCGTGAAAGAGCTTCTTTCGTGGAAGTTGCAATGTTGGCATCGCCCTCGTTTTTTTCTTTGGTTTTCTGTTTACAGAACCTTGTTTAATTGGTGCCATTGGTAGTGAAAGAAAAAAAAACATCAAGTTGTCCTTGAACAAAAAAATGGCAGTTTGCACATACAGTGGGAATCGATGATATGCGAAGCACGAATGAGAAATGTTGATATGTAACTTCAAAATCAGCACAACGTTACGAGGTGGAGGTAAATTCTGCCGTACATGACTTCCGTGTCATGATTATCATATTTGGCTGTGTCATTTACTTTTGTCATCTATTCTCATCACGTGATACCAAATTTAGTATATGTGGAGCTAGCGAAATAGCCGCGAGCACGCTAACATGGTATGTTGTCATTTCTTACATGACACGCGTGTCAGGATTATCATGTTTACTCCAGTCATATATTTTGTCACCCTTTGACGTCAAGTTACACCAAATTTGGTATTTTTGGAGCTAGCAAAACGGCTGCTAACGCATCATAAAAGGCCTAGAATACTCCAACGTAGCGTTGAGGCACGCGCACGCTGGGCACAGCGACACTACGTTAGCAAAACGCGAGCACTCTATCGTCTGACGCCAGGCGCGACCAGCGTCCGTCAGCGCAGCTCGACGGCAACTGGCGCGAAATGCGACATGCAGCATTTCACTCCAATGCGTTACCCAGACAACACTGCGTCTCCCTCTTTTCCTGCCTGAGAGACACCGGACGCGCTAAAACGCGCATGCATCAAAGCAACGCAGCGCGGCGCGCGCCTGCGAGTATATATGGCAGGACCGGTGCCTGGCGTGGAAACGCCGGCGTGACGTGACGAAATGAACACCGGTGGGCACAAACGCCATGTAACGTCGAAGTGTATTGGCGCCTTTACTGCGCCATTTAGTCATGTTCTCACATGACACACATCTCATGATTATCATGTTTGCACCAGTCACATACCTTCGTCATCCGTTGGCGTCACGTAATACGAAATTTGGCATATATGAAGCTTGCGAAACAGCCGCGAGCGCATCGTGAGTATAGCATGTAGTCATGTTGTTACATGATACGCATCTCATGACTATCATGCCGGCACCAGTCACATACCTTCCTCATCCATTCACGTACCGTAATACCAAATTTGTCATATGTAACGCTAGCGAAACGGCCGCCAGCGCGCCATGAGCATGGCATGTAGACATGTTGTTTATGACACCCATGTCATGATTTTCATGTTAGGGTTTGTCGCTTGTGTTCGCCATGCAATCATGCCGTACCATACCAGTTCTGCAACATGCCATGTAAACGAAACCACCGCAAGAGCTGCAAGATTATGAAATGTAAATCATGACATTTATAACACACTTATCATGACTTTCATGTTATGACTAGTTAAAAATGTTCTTCATACAGTGACGTTATGTCATACCAAGTTTCGTACGGGTACCATTATCTAAACGGCCAGGAGAGCTAAAGGTCGTAGGCGGCAAGATAGATATATATATATATATATATATATATATATATATATATATATATATATATATATATATATATATATATATATATATATAAATATATATATAAATATATATATATATATATATATATATATATATATATATATAGATAGATAGATAGATAGATAGATAGATAGATAGATAGATACGCTCAAAGTCCCCGAAGTTTGCTAAGAAATGCTTCGCATTTAATATAGAAAAACAGGAAATAAAATGAATAATAAAAATATTTCACTCGAGTAAGAATCGAACCCAGGCCGTCCGCGTGGGCAAATGGTGTTTTACCATAGAACGACGCTATTAATTAACACTACGCGAATGTCATGTAGTGGGAAAAGCTTTCTGCAAACAAGCAACGATGCATGGCAGAAGCGCAATATTACGCACGGCGTGAAACCACGATGATTGTGCAACGAGTTTGTTTTAAAGGCTCATCAATGAGAGAGCTCCGATACATGTTTAATCATCACGCACTGCAGCAGCATCTGCAAAGTGAGCAGCTGCATAGGTTCGTGTGTTGATTTGCGGACGCTTATAGTGAGCCCTTCGCAGACTCACAAAAAAAGAATTATGGCGTTGTGAGCACTTAACAGCTGTGCTTGCAGTAGGCATTCTCGGGCTGATGGAAGCGGCCGACACTACGCACAAAGTCGTTCGTTTCTGTTACGGCACGGTTGAGGCACGCACAGGGAACCATAGCAAGGACGGCAGTTGCGAAGGTGACGGGCACGCGGGGCCCAATTACAAGGTTAAGGCGTTCTCGATGTTTTAGATGCGGAAGCATCTTATACTCGCGCCTTGTAGTGCGCCGTCCGCGCCGTCCGCGCCGTCCGCACCGCTTCTCGAACATTCGACAGCTGACGCGCGCGCATGCGCCGTCGCGCCGTCGCCCACTCTTCCACCATCTGTGCATCCCTTCCTCCTCTACACAACGCGCGCGCTTCACTCCTCCACCATCTGTGCACCCTTCCTCCTCTACACACCGCGTTCGACATCTACAATTCTCCTGATTCTCCAGTGGACGCGCATGTGGCGTCGCGCTTCGAGAACATTCAACAGCTGACAGTGCATGCGCCGTCGCGCTGCATATATACTCAAGGTCGGCGCTCGCTCGCTCAGTTGCCACTCGTCGGTTGGTTTGTACGGCGCGTCGACGTCCAAGGTCGCGGTGAAATGAATTCCAACGAATCCACAAACACAATGATCGACGTCCCTTCGACCAGCGCCGCCCTTTCGCATACGTGTGTACGTGTTCACTCATTTAACACCCCCTCCTACAACCACGTTAACCAATTTAGCCATCGACCCAAGTAAGTCGCAATTTAACACCCCATTTCACAACCACGTTAACCAATTTAGCCATCGACCCAAGTAAGTCGCACTTTAACACCCCGTTAACCAATTATATGCTCCACATCCTCCTCAGTGTTCCCCCGAGGGAAGCTGCGGGCAATTTTTTTTGGTCTTGTTGTTTTTGTTGTTTTTGTTGTTGTTGTTAATCGTGATGATGATGATGGTGATGATTATGATGACGATGATGATGATGTGGCCGTGATTGTCACAAAATATTTTTACGAAACAGTACTTGCTATCCATGGAATCCATGAGCTTACGCATCTGTCAACGTTAAGGTGCCTTCCGTGGAGTTTCCAAAAAAAACGTCATTAATGTGCGAGGCGTTAAAATGGTGTGCCATATAATTCGCGCCTTCTTTTCATAGAATAAGAAGCCTAATGGGGTACCACTTAATTTACACTTTGCGGAGTTCATAGAGTAATGCGTAGTTCCCATTCTTCAAATTTTTTAACTGCTCGTATGAAAACGTCCAAGGATAAAAACGTGATAAGTATAACCAGTACCAATTCAGAAAATAGGCTCCATAACGCCAATTATTGGTGTTGTTTTTTTTTCGCGTTCTTTTTGAATAACTACTGCAACGAACTAAGAAATGCCTTATGAGAAATTTATTATAAATGAGGTTATCAAGTGAACCTAATTAATATACCTTAAGTTATTATGCAGCTGAACTGTACTCCCCTTTTTAAAAGAATTTAGCCCCGGCTTTTTTGTGCAAGAGCACTTAAGAAAAAAAGAAAAGCTTATTTTTGCAAATAAAAGAACTCGAAGCACTTGAAGTGTCCGCCTATTTACAATCCACGAGAGTTTGAGAACAAACGCTGGTCTTAGGTTGAAGAGTAAAAAATATAAAATCAAATGCTGGAGTTATAGGACCCTGAATTCAAAACGCGAGTGGTTTCAAGAATATTCAGTGGGTTGAATCAAAGAAAACACAGCGAAAAAGCTCGCGGTATTCAGGAGGTCTTAGAATGGTTTCTTAGAACGCCGCAAGCATTTTTTTCCTTTTTGATTGGATTAGGCAAGTAAGAACGTGAGCTTTAAAAAAATGACAAATAAGTCGGGTTCAACCACTTTGTGCGATGCTAATACAATTATGCAAAACAAACGAAACGTGAACGTACTTGATACGTAGCCTCATTTATTTTTGATGTGCGCTGATAATTTGGTAATAGCGCTCTAATTTAAAACGTAACACTTTTTAAATGTCTTCATTTTTAGTCATAGAATTTAAAATCATTATGTCGTCTAGAGTCGTGCGTTCTGCTGGGAAGTTGAAAAGGGGGTCAACGTTGTGCATGCTTTCTATTTCCCCAATGAAAGTCATCAAACAGAGTAGAAGCTTTTAGCTTGAACTTGTACTGTTAACAGCAAAAGTTTGTGGGATGTGCAGCGTGTGACGGAGCGGTGGAAAACTGCATTACTGCACCGCCCACCATGACGTGCACCTTGGTGTTGAGGTTATCGACCATGACTTCTGAGACTAGAGCAAGCAGCGGAGCCAGGTCTTAACGCACCCTGGTCTAAACGCGCCGTTGCCATTCACTGAGGCCAGGTACGGTAGCCTCGACACTACGCTGCGGCAGCGTAAGTGGCGCAGCAATGCAGTTTCCCGCCACTCCACCACGCACTGCGCATATCGCAGGCTTTTTCTGCTGACAGTACTTTTTCTACTTTACCGGATACCGGAAAAAATCTGCGCATGGACAAGCCAAAATGAACCAGGCAAGAAGAAAAATGTTATTGCAGAAACGTCGTGAGTTTTATTTCTTCTGTAAATTCTTTGCAACGGACTAATTTTGAATGAGCAGTCTTTAAAATCACTTTTTCCGTCATAAACACTAAGTGATCACAATCGTGCCCATAGCTGTAATTGCACGAAGCGTTACAATATGTCGACACCATGGTTTGATAACCTGGTATCACTTTCGCATTCATTTGTGCACGGAGGAAAATGTCTTAGGACACTGGCTGCAGACGTCTTTGGCACAGGAAACTTTCAGAACGTTCTGCGTGTCCTACAGACAGCTAGTCTGAAACACAGACTTAAGGCTGTGTCGCCCCATGTATTGTTGTTCAGTTTTTCCTCTCTTTGAAACTACTCTCTTTCATCATCTCATATTCGCCTTACCCCCTTCCCCAGCACAGTAGCTAGCCGGTCTGAGAAGTGGCTAACCTCTTCGCCCTTCCATTTTTCTTTTCGTCATCCTCCAGTGCACGTAAAAAAACTGATTATTTTGCTCGAGCAATGACTTAATCTTCTATTAATAAATATAGCTTGAAAGTACTTATCACCATTTAGTGGTTTGCTGATGGGGCGCTAAAACGTTTCTAAGCCATTTGCTCCGGTAACACAGTAAACGCAACCCGATATTCCTGTAACACGTTTAAGTCGAAGAGTATACGTGCAAGATAACTGTACGTTCCTGAAGAAAACTTTTTGCATTTTTTTCTTTTATCCGTACATGGTAACCTTGATATATTAAAAAAATAACGTTGCCAGAAAATTTGCAACGTATGAAGTTAGCGTAAAAATAATTCATTCAACAAAAAGTGACGGACAAGACTGCCTATCATATGCGCAGTTGATCCTCCGCACACACACAGACACACACACACACACACACACACACACACACACACACACACACACACACACACACACACACACACACACACACACACAAGAAAAACAAAATGGTAACGGGAGCATGAAAGGTGAACAAACACAATACCGTATATAGTTGTTTACAGTTGCCTTTAGCCAAAAAGCACGCTAGAAGAGAGGGAGTTTCAGAATACCATGCGCAAAGCTTGTGGGTGTAGCGTTAGTGTTCGTCACTCAACGGGAACCCGCAAAATGTTAGCGTACGACTCATGCGGAACGCAAGCGCAAAAGTTAGCGTTGCACCATCCTACAACTCTCCAAAATATGTAATTGCATATTTTAGCTTCACATACACGATATTATACGAAATTTCTCAAATGTTACACGCCTATTATGAATACTGCTATTGCAAACACATAAAACCCCAGCAAATGACAAGAAGTAGGCTTGAATAGGAACCTAACACGCATATTTGGTCCACGCGTTCTGAAAAAGAAGTAAGGTAATATCAAAGACATCACAAACAAAAAAGAGAAGCAGAATACGGTACATAAGCTTCACTCGATATCACGTGTTCGTTGTTGGGTATATGACCAATGAATATTGGAACATATCCTCGTTTAATTAAAGAGAAAGCCCTGCTTGCTTAATCAAACGCACAAATTGACCGTCAGTGGCATCGGCGTCGGCAGCACCAACATTAATCTTGAAAGAGATTGTGACGACGTCATCGTATAACATTACGTGACATCATATATCGCCAAAGAATGTGCAGTCGCATGCTTTCGTCGTCACTTCATGTACTAGTGTGTTGTCTTCACAGCAAGCCAATGGGATAGCGGTGGTCGCTTTTACAATGACGTAACCAGAAGGGCGCCACCATCGAACGGTGTGCCCGCCACCCGTAATTTGAATTCGCATTGCAATACATCCTGCAATTTTTAAGTGAAATGGTCCCTTCACACGAGTGAAACTAACAGCATCTGCCACATAAAAACCTATCCAGCCTATTTGTATTCACTGATGGCATAAATAAAGCTGCTTCTGCATCGTCTGAGCTGGCACAATTCCTGTAGCAGAAGACAGACCTAGATTATCTGCTTGACAACTGTTCCGATTGCAGAAGGCTTAAAAAAGCACACAGCTATTCATTCTATGCATTCATTCTACACAGCTATTCATTCTATTCATTCTATGCTGTTGTAACACTAACTTGAAGTTATGCGACGAAACGAATGAGGACGTTTGAAAGCATAACGTGAACATCATCAGGTGATTTGCACAATAACGCATCTCCAGCTTCAGTAAGATGAGTAATGAAAATCTAAAAAAAAAATGTAACGTTCAACGCCGAATGCTGCCTAATTTCTTGATTCATTTTACTCGTCAATGAGGAGCTAGAACACAGGAATGTAGCTAAAGGCACCGCGATGTATTTTGGGTGGTGTATTTTTGCTATACGAAAAATCCCTCAACTATTTGTCTGTGAAAACTAGAATGCATGAGGTGTCCTCGAACTTTGAACATGCCATGCAGACAAAAATTTCACAAACCCTTCATCAGACACAGAAGGCAACAAATGGTGAGTTTGCCAAGCACACGCATGACCAGCGCGGCCACTAAAGCTATTGATCTTGGAGGCTTTGTATCTCAGCTTCTCATAAATTACTTCAGGGGGCGGCGCCAGGTGGCGACGCAGTAGTACAGTGTGCTCTGGCAGCGTTTGCCGTTATCGTAAAAATAATTGTTTTCTGAGCGAGACGGCACACAGCCCGATTCCAGTACACTATATAGTCACTTTTTCTAAGATGGACTGATCACTGACGCAGTGTTAAACCCAGGTAAGGCGCAGAAAGCTTGAGATGCCCCCGTTCCTGGAGGCATTGCAAAATAACGTTAGGTGCACAAATATTTCAGAGGGGAGCAAGAGAAGATCTATACATTGATGAGAACAAAAGGAAATGGCTTTGGAAAGGAGACCCTGTCAGAATTTTTTTTAAATAACCCGTGCAATGTCTTGTAGCTAACACGAAGAAGGCACGCGAATGATCGATCAAGCAGGAGAATAAAGACATCGATGCTTCGCATGATTTGTGCTTCTCATGTAAGTGTATAAATGCGTAAATGGCAGCTTACGTACTCTACTGACCTTTGGAAATATACAGGGTATTTTTTTTACTAAACAAAAGCACTACACTTCGAAAAAAAATTACAGCATATCTGTGGAGTGAGTGATGATGAGTGGAGCAAAGCGTACGTCAGTTCATTCGTTTGGTCTTGCTTCCGTCCGTCCATGCGCTCGTCCACGCGTCCGCTAGTCTGTGCGTCCAGCTATCCATTTATACATCCGTGCATCCATCCGTCCACCCATCTACCCATCTGTCTGTTCGTACATCTGTCCTTCGTCTGTCTGTCTGTCTTTCGATCTGTCTGTATTTCTATCTTATAATATATATTTCTACCAATATATATATATATATTATATATATATTTATTATATATATTTCTATCTATATATATATAATATATACATATATATATATTTCTATGTTTCACATTTCTATCTTATACATATAGTGCCATCTGGTGGACATTCCAAGGACTAAACGAGAGGTGGCTACCTACGTCTTCTACTACTACCACATACATCGGAGACGCACTACCCATGGCTCAAGAAGCTTCACCCCTAAAAAGAGTTAGAGGCCCGATCTTCGAGTGTCAAAATCAGCCTAAGTATACTTATTTTCATTTAATGAAAAGTTATGTGAAATAAATAAAACCAAACCTATGCATTATGTAATTTATTTCGACAAAGGGGCTTAGTGGACGAGTGTTTTTAATGTTTAAGCCTGAGAATAAAAGTTTCGGAATAGACCACTCGTTCTATATTACGTTCTATTTATTTCTCGCGTATCACAGGCACTGCACCTCGAAGTGAGCTCGCTTAAGTAGCGATAAATTATTTAGAGGCATATGCACTCACCTTTGCGCACTTGCTAGAATATTATTCCAGCTGTTCTATTTTATCCTTTTAATTTAGGACCTTTTAGCCGATTACACCTACTTACATGCTCTCATTCATCATCCCTACATTTAGTGTTTTATGTTGCGCCTAAGCGTGTCGATGCAAGTTCCTCTGTGATGGACGTTCGCTTCAGCAGTATACGCCTTTCTCTCATAATATATTTTTCGATTTTTTTGTTTGCACGAACGATGTCACAACTATCCTTCATCGACAAGTGGTCGTCCCCGCTGTGTTTTATTTGAATTATTCGCGGAGAAGAAATGGGTTGTGTTTCCTTCATTCGATTCTTGCAATGTGTAGAAATAAATGTGAAGACTTATTTAGCGCGAGTATTTGCTCGCGTGCCACCTAAAAACGTGTTTGCGCTGTACGTAGGTGCCCGAGTGCGTGTGTGCGGACGCTCTGCGCGTGTGTTGTGCACGCGTGTGTCTTTACATGCGTGCACGTGTGTGTGTGTACCTGTGCCGTGTGTGCGTTTTGGAGCCAGACAGCACACTGCCCCATTCCAGTACGTTAGAGTCGCTTGTTCGAAGATGGGTCAATCAATGAGGCAGTGCCGAAACAGGGTAAAGTTAAGAAATGATCAGATTTGTGTGTGTGTGTGTGTGTGTTTGTGTGTGTGTGTGTGTGTGCACGCGTTTGTGTATGCGTGTACGTACGTACGTGAGTGTGAGCGTGCGTGTGAGTGTTTTCGACGTTACTCTGTCACAGCAAACTGTGGGTACGGGCTAGTCGATATTTAAGGTCGATAGTGTTTGCAGCACAAGGAAAGACACGAATACTGTATCCATCAGTGCATTTTATTTCGAATGTATCGAGGCGTTTCACAAAACGCCTGCTGTAGTGCATTTTACAATATTCTAATATTTTCGTAAATCTAGAACTTACAACATTAAAGTTGCAGAAGTAATCGCAGCTACATATCCACGTGGTTACGCACACTTTTTTGAATAAATTGTTAAACGTGCTAAACCTTCTAATAACGTGCGCTATGCTTCCACAAACAAAAATTTCTTGGTGATTAAAGGTTTTTGAATGGCGACTCGTAATTACGGGAACAGAGAGAGACCGGAATCTCTTGCTTTCACTCGCATGCATCCCCTGTTGCTCCCACCCACGTTAATTAATCTGAGCCTTGCTGCTATCATCACCACGAATGCGCTGCACCGACATCGTCCCTTCCCGGCGCGTCCCTTGACACCCACAACCTGCTGCGAGACGCCGTCAGCGGAAGCTTTATTGACCGGGACAGGTTTCACATTATGCGCGATATATCGCCGCTGCGTGACCTAAGGAAAGCGGCAGGCGTCCACGCGGTGATAATGACGCTGACTTAGTTGTGTATGCACCAGTGCCGTCATCGCTGTTGTTTATGTCGCTTTTTTATTCGTACGCAAGAACAGGAGGTTCTTTTTGTTGTTGCTGTAATTATCGCTGTTCAGTTGCTGGCTGGTCGTAGTATTTGTTGCCTTTGTACGGTGGCTACTGTTGTTGTTGATAATGCTGATGACGTTGTGGTTACCAGAGATGATGTTGTAGTTTACTAATGCCTAATGATTAATTATAATACCTAATTTGCCATGCCTAATGTCAAATTACTCTTTCGCAAGGACCATACAAAGTTGTTCTATTCTGATTCATAACACCATTCACAATTCTTGATCAACATTTGATCTCATCAATATAATCATGATTCCTGACATGCTTTGACCACAAAATAACACACAAAAAGTAAAGAAACACTAAACGACAAGCACAAGCGGCACTTCCAACTAAAGTAGACTGGGTGCAAATCCAGACTTAAGTAACAATATACAGACATGTGCAGTCTTTACGCAGCCTTACGCTATCCAGCTATCATGCGCATAAAACTGCACGTGAGTTAATAGAAGCATATTACATTAAGAAGAAAGGTGAAAGTTGTATCAGCGAACCGTCGGTGACGTTGTACTTATCGGAGAAGAGATTGTTCGATAGCTGGATAGCGTTAGGCTGTGTGAAGACTGCGCGTGTCTGTATATTGTTAAGTCTGGATTTGCACCCAGTCGACTTTAGTTGGACGTGCCGCTTGTGCTTGTCGTTTAAGGTTTCTTAACTTTGCGTGTGTTATTTTGCAGCCAAAGCATGTCAGTAAGCAAGTACCAACTAGGCCAACAATCAGTAATGTTATAATCATGATTCCACGGTGAATACATTACTCCTGGAGTTCGAACTCGCGCTTAGGGTACGGCGTGTAACCGTAATTGTCTCACGAGCCGTGTACGTTAATATACTTCACCGTTTGCAGTTCACCGCTGTGCTCTCTCGCCCCGTCCGCCACAGCATGCACGTTGCGGGGTCATTCCGCATCAGGCCTCATCAGGAAAAAAGTCCGCCTCTTTCATCAGAACGACTCGGTTCGATATTCCTGGGCCTCATGTTCGGTCATCGCCCCACCGTGCATTTCGATTGCGCCGGTTTTCTGTCGCATCAGCTTAGTTCAGGATATATCCGCTAAGCTGCGTGCCTAATGTTGCAGCCACGCACGGACCTGACCAGAATCCACACATGTAGATTGCCTTATTGATTCAGCGAGCGCTTGCTTGGGCTTCAATTTTGGCGTGGGCACTGATGGTAACCCTAACTGTCAGCTCCTATAGCCTGCAGGCAAAAATGTGCGTACAAAATAGGGCACAAAGCATTACATGCGTCACATGCAGCAGAGATACTAGACAGCACAAGATGTAATGGGTCCAGGCTTAGTGCGCTCGGATATGAAATGCATTTGCTCGATCGATTATCACAGCATAACTCTCTGCCTTTCCGCGGCCAGGCATGCCGGCACCACAATAATCGTTCCAAGCAGGTCATGTGTTTGTCTTCACCGTATACAACAACAGAAGACAGCATTTGTGCGCCGTCGCTTATGAAGCACCACCTCATGGGCAATATGTAGAGAGAGAGAGAGAGTAAGAAAGGAAAGGCCGGGAGGTTAACCAGATATTGGCATCTGGTTTGCTACCCAGCGCTGGGGGCGGGGAAGTGGGGGCAAGAAAGAGGGGGTAGAAAGAGAAAAAAAACGCACGCGCACTCATAAAAAAAACGAAAACGCACACAGGAAGGGCGTCCTAGCTACAACCGGTCAGTTAAGCTGGTCGATCGCAAAAAGTGCAGTAGCGCTTTCAGGGTCCTCTTCTGTGAAGTGGCATACTGACGATACTGCAGAATTCCCTGCTCCGACAGAGGTTCATCATCTAATTTGTTGAGTTCCTTGCGAAGGCATAGTCGTTGTTTACTATACGCTAGGCAGTCACAAAGAATATGTTTGATTGTTTCCTCTTTGCCACAGTGGCCACAGGCTGCGGTGTCGGCCATTCCAATGCGGAAAGCATAGGCGTTGGTAAACGCAACGCCCAACCACAGCCTACATAACAGGGTCTGGTCTGCTCGGCAAAGCCTCGATGGGACTTGAAGACTAAGCGTAGGATCAAGCGAGTACAGTCGGGCATGCTTGAAGTGTGGCTGATTTCATTGTGATGTGATTTGCTGGCGAGCAAGCCTGCGGAGCTTTCGTGCAGCATCTGTCCTAGAAAGTGGTAGTCGCAGTTTATGATCTTCTGTGTGGGCTGAGCGGGCAGCTTGATCGGCCCGTTCATTGCCGATGATTCCGCAGTGGCTGGGCAACCACTGAAATGTAATTTGTTGCCCTTTCTCAGTCAGGTGGTGTATAACCTCTGCTATCTCTAGTACCAGCTGCTCGTGTGGTCCACGGCGTAAGGCTGATTGTAGAGACTTCAGTGCCGCCTTCGAGTCGCAGAAAACAGTCCACTTGCGTGTAGGTTGATCAACTACAAATGGCAACGCGGCACGAAGTGCTGCCAATTCTGCTGCCGTTGATGTTGTTGCGTGAGATGTCTTGAATTTAATTGTCGTGGCCAACCTTGGTATCACTACTGCTCCTGTAGAGCTGTCCGGCTGAACCGATCCGTCAGTGTATATAAGTGTGGAGTCTTGATATTTCTCATACAAGAGAAGTAGTGTGAGCTGTTTAAGAGCCGGTGACGACAAATTGGCCTTTTTCTGGACGCCAGGTATGTTAATATTAATCATTGGTTGTGCGAGGCACCATGGCGGAGTCACAGGTCTAGCGGCAGGAGAGAACGAAGTTGGGATCGACTCACCATGTGCGGTCACTGTTTTGCAGTAAGATATGCATGGTCGCACCACTGGTAGAGAGGCTAGGTGATGTCGAGGGGTTTCAGCAAGGTGTCGTATATGTGTCCTCAGCACTTCCACATTAATGTGGGTCTTGATGAGGTTGTCCCTTGTGATGGCGATAGTTGCCGCTGTTGACGCACTTTGGGGCAAGCCTAAACATATCCGGAGTGCTTGAGCCTGGACCCTTTGAAGCATTCGTATGCTTGTTTTACTTGCATTAGTTAACACAGGTAGGCTGTACCGAAGGAATCCAAGGAAAAGAATCCTGTATAGTCGCAACAGTTGTGGACATTCCTCAGTTCTTTCCAGCGAAGAACTTGAACAAATGACAGATGCCTGTCAATCGCCTTTCCATGTATGATACATGTGAGCTCCATGAGAGGTCTCGGTCAATTATAACACCTAGGAACTTGTATGATCGGAGGGGACGTATCTTTTCGCTGTTTATAAGAACGCTGTAGTTCTGCATTGGTTTGCGCGTAAATGCCACAAGTGCACATTTATCAGAGGAAATTTCCAGACCTCGTTGACGGAGGTAAGAAGCAACTTGAGTGGCAGCTTTCTGATTTCACGCTTGCAGCTGTAGACGTGTTACTGCAGACGTCCAAACGCAGATGTCGTCCGCGTTCATTGACAGTCTGACAGTACTTGGCAGATGCTCATTGAGAGCTATTAGCGTCAGGTTGAATAGTACAGGGCTAAGTATGCCACCCTGAGGAACACCACGGTGGCTGTAATGTAGTGAAGTGTCACCATCCTCGGTTCTCACGAAAAAGGATCGCTCAGGGAGATAGCTGCGTAGCCACTGAAACATCCAACCACCCACTCCTACCTCCTTGAGAGCGGTGAGGACAGCTTCATGTGTGACGTTATCGTACGCCCCTTTAACATCAAGAAATAAAGAAGCGCAGAGACGCTTACGGCCTTTTTCGTGTTGCACGTAGCTGACCAGGTCTATGACGCTATCAATCGATGACCGGCCACGGCGGAATCCCGTCGTAGCGTCCGGGTAGATGTTGTGATGCTCTAGGAACCATTCTAGCCGTCCAAGTACCACCCTCTTCATCACTTTGCCTAAGCAACAAGCCAGTGCAATCGGGCGGTAGGATGTGAGCACCAATGGTGACTTGCCAGGCTTCAGTAATGGAACTAAACGGCTGGTCTTCCAGTTAACTGGGAGGGTGCCCTCTCGCCACGAATCGTTGTATATCTCGAGAAGGGCCCTCCTCGCACACTCACCAAGGTGACACAGTGCTCTGTATAATATTCCATCAGGCCCGGGTGCTGATGTCCGTCTACACAAAGCCAGTGCTGCTTTAAGCTCGTGAATGGAAAAAAAATTGGTCCATGTGGTGATCGTGTGATGTCGTGCCACCACGTGAGAGCGTGGAGATGTTGGGATCTCCGAGTTGACCAGATAAGTTGGCATAGAACTCTTCTACCATGTCGACCTCCGATCTCTGTTGAGAGAGGGCTAGAGCCTTGAATGGAGACCGCTGAATGAGAGCTGTCCGGAGCCCTGTTATTGTCCTCCACAAGTGTGATAAAGGCTTGCGAGGATCTAACGAAGCGCAGAAGGCTGCCCAACGTTGTGACTCTAGCTTGTCTATGCGGCGTTGTATCTTCTTCTGAAGATGTCTAGCGATTCGTAAATCGTAGATTGCTTTCGTGCGTCGGTACCTTCGTTCCGCACGCCGTCGAAGAGCCCGAAGTCGTTCTAATTCCACATCAAATTCGGTTACTCTCGAAGAGCATGTGAGGGTGCACACTGTGTCTTGCACTGTGGACTTGATCACCTCTTCTAAGTCAAATGAGGTGTTCTCTTGACAGCGTTCTTCCATGAGAGATCCAAACTTGGTCCAGTCCACTCTTTGGATAGTTTCGCGTACCTTGCAAGGTGATAATCCTCTGATCTTGACATATGTGGGAATGTGGTCGCTCCCATGTGTTTCTATATCCGCAAACCATCCGGCACATCTGACGAGACTTCGAGAAACAAAAGCCAAGTCAAGGCAACTGCTGTATCCAGGGCCACGTAAAAATGTTGGGCTGCCATCATTTAACAAGCACAGCTCGTTGTCTGAAGCAAACATTATCAGACTTCTACCCTTTGCGCTGATCTTCAGGCTCCCCCATAGCGTATGGTGGGCGTTAAAGTCTCCGATGATCACCCATGGGCCAGGAGTGGATAATAGGATGTGTCCTAGTCTTCTGTGGTCAAATCTACTTGATGGCGTCAGGTATGCACCGACAACAGTGACAATAAGATCCTTTTTCTTCACTGTTAAGCATATATATTGGTTATCGTTGTCAGGTGATACAGGCAGAAGAATTTAGGTCAGGTCACGTCGAATAAACAGCAGGACCTTGCTGTTTCCACTATAACAAGCTGACATAAATAATTCGTATCCGGAGAGTCTGATAGCGCTCGATAAATTTAGCTCGCAGATAACGATGATGGGAAACATATTGGTGGAAATGAACCGACGGAAATCTGCAATGCGTGATTTCAATCCCCGTGCATTCCACTGAAAAATTGTTGCTTTTTTGACCTCTTCCCTGAAAGACAGTGGCTGGTGGGCTATTATCTACTCAAAAGCCGCCAGTATTGGACTCAGAGTGTCCAGTACTTGAAGTGCACTTCTGGCTGACGTTGTACGCATGTTGTTTAACACCGTGCGAATGGCGTTAATTATGGGTCGTAGAAGAGCAATCACTTGCTTATCTAAGTTCCGTTTCTCCTCTGTTGTCGCAGCTTGCTCTGATGAATGCGGCTTCTGATGTGGTCCTTCCACAAGTTGCGTGCGCGTAAGTGGCGGCCACTCTTCAGTAGAGAGAGATCTACTTGTTTTCTCTCTTCCATCGTCTGCGTTCGCCGCGGTGTACACTGCAGTGGGCGCCGTTCCCACATGCGATGACTTACTTCTTGTAGTTGACTGTGTTCTTCGCGATGATCTTCGACGGTGACGTCGTCGTCTTCGCCGGACTTTTTCCGCGGCCTCTTTGTGGGTAGAGCTGTCTCGCACCATTTGTCTAAGAATAGTAAACTCCTTCTTTATGCGTGGACAGTCTTTGGAAGATGCACTGTGGGCACCTTGACAATTAGGGCACTTTAGTATGGTTGCGCTGCTTTTGTTCTCGGTGTGTGGTTCTGAGCATCGGGGGCACACTTTGGAGTTCCTGCACTCTCCCTGCACATGGCCGATCTTCTGGCACATATGACATCGCATAGGTTTTGGAATAAATGGTCGGACCTGGTGACGAAAGTGGCCAACCTTCACATGGAAGGGGAGACAGTCCCCTTTGAACGTAATTCTCACACAATGTGTGTTACCAAGGCGGCTGACATTCACAATGACGTTATCTTCATTGGCCGGTTTTATTAGCACTGAGAGATCTGAGTTTGGAATTTCAGTGGCGATGTCATAAATGACCCCTGTTGAAGTGGTGCTATCAGCTGGTATTATAGAGTTGACATCGATGTTACCCAGTTGCGTTACTTTCTGAAACGCGTTTAGCGCACGTGGGTTCTGCACATCGATTGCCAAGCTGTTCCTTCTTGCGTTTAGACGTACTTCTTTGATCTCATTTGGCGTAATATTCTCGAGATACACAGAGAGCGCTTGCCTGTTCAGCCCACGTAGACTGTCGGTAGCCTTTAGCGGCACAAACAGGATAGAGTGAGGCCATCGCTGAGGGGCGGTTTTCACGGTGGTCGTCCTTGATGCCGAAGATGCATTGATGATCCGTCGTTTAGCCTTGCGGTACAGGACGGGTTGGAAGCCGTCGTCCGAGAACTCGTCGCTTTATGCGGAGTACAGCTCAGTGTCCTCACTCTCACTAGACGCGTTTCTTCGCTTCCTCGAAGCAGTCCCCGTGGTCGAACTGGACTCGGACGGTGCCCCGTGAGGTTAAACATCCATCACCACGATATATGGGGCGATAGACCCCACAACTGCGGCGAAAAATCCAGAAAAGCACAAAGACGAGCAAGGTGTGTTCCGTAAACGAATCACTTCGTCTTAATTTTGCATTAGAGGTGGTATCGGACATCACGGTGTTTTCTGTTTCTTAACCATTTATCAGAGCGTTCACATGAACGTGCCACAAAAGATTTTCAGAATAAGAGCTACTCAGTAGGTTAACATATTCTGCCAACGCAGCAGCCCAACCTCTCTTATTACGCAGTAGAACGACGGTTTATTTCTGGCACGCGTCACAGATTAACAAAATATTGACAGACGCACTTTTTCGTTTCGTCGAGTTTTTCTCTCAGCTTAAGTTCTTACACCTCCTAACATTTTGCCATGTAATAGTATCAAGCGATGTAAATGGTGCGTGATGTAAATGTATCATAAGCTTTCAAGCGTTGTCGAATGCTTCACAGAGATTGCTTACTCGATGCGAATCAATGAGTGCATTCTGGAACTTCCACGAGCGCCGAAGAGTGAGTACGGGAACTCGTTTCAATGAAGGATTGTATCTTTGACAACCGGAGACCTTGCTAGCGGCTCTCAATGTATTGCTGGGCCTGAATTGCTTCCAACAAAGAATTCAGTTCTTGTGCCTGTTTAGCTGCTAAACTCCTCCTCGTCCTAATCATGTGAACAACCAAGCCAAGCTTGATTAACATCTTTGCATTTCCTCTCAATTTCTCTCTCTCTCTCTCTCGCTCGCGCTAGTCATGTCAAGATATGTAGAATAATTGAGTCTGCAAGTCGATGTTCTGGAAGTTTCCTCCTTATAAGGCATTACGAAAAAAATTATGTTTACAGAGACAGAAGTGTTGCGATTGCTTAGAAAAACAACGCACGTGCCAATAGAATTGCTGAGATTGTTTTTTTATATGTGATTGATGCAACAAAGACTCGTCAATGGCCATTAGAGTCACAACGTATCAGTGTCTCAATTCATCACAAATGCGTAACCAAGAAGGCATACTAAATCTAAATACCAGATAATTACCTCTATTGCGCATCTAATTTCTTCAGAGGACGCGCATCGTCATTGCCGTCTGGATACAGCAGGCAAGGCCATAAATAATTAGACAACCGAACATACGAAAGTGACTGTGCAAGTGTCTATTTTTGTAAGTTATTCGTTTCTTGACCACTGGAACAACGTAAGTGTGAGCCACTGACGCAAGACCATTCTCACCACCATCGTCTTTGTCATACTCATCATCAAATGCACAAGTGGAAGTAAAATGTAATGATCAGTACGAAAGAGCACGTTGCATGTCACAAAGTATTGCTCAGATGCAATTCCATCAGCCCCACCAAAAATCTTGGATGGCATCGTGAACCTCCCCGTCACTGGGCAGAAAAGTTGGGGCGCCTAAAGAGACCAAGTTCGGAGGAGTTAAAGCTAATTTAGTTATGGCGGAGTTGTATTTCTCAATTGTCGCAATCGACTAGGGTTTTTTGACGAGTCGTCAATTGACTACCCAACAATACAGAAGAAAAATTGTCCCCGTATCTGCATGTTAATCTGCAAATGTAATCGAAAGACGCAGTCTTGCGTGTGGAGAGAGTGAACAAAATATTTATTTGATGTTCTGTGCAAGAAAATTGGTGAATGGTACTTTGGATGCGCTGCGTAAGAGTGCCTTGGGCGTACAGCGGGGTCGAACAAGCACATCAAGTCACGTCATGGATTGATGGATTGATATGGCTATACCCTTTAGAACAGGTGGTGGCTAACGCCACCAAGCCGTAATAGTTAGTGAACCAAAAACTACATTTTTTCTCTTTGAATAGTGAGGTTGAGGAAGCGTACTTTGCAGTGAAGGTTTTATTTTCACTCGTGCCTTGACTTTAGCCACCAATCAGATGACCTATCTTTAGTTAATTCTACCCGCCTAAAGTCGATTTTGCCCTCCCTGTCCGTAAACCCCAGTGCCTTGAAAAACTCTGCGCCATCATCCTGAACTATAGGGTGAAGCCCTTTACAGAACATTATCAAGTGTTCGGCAGTTTCCTCTTCCTCTCCACACGCACTGCATACCGTCTCTACCCCTTCGTATTTGGCCCGATATGTCTTTTTTGGCAGTACTCCTATCCTGGCTTCAAACAGTAGAGAACTACCCCCAGTATTATCATAGACCCTTTCCTTGGCCAGATGGCGCTCATGTCTCACGTCACATGTGAGACGTGAGCAACATCTGGCAGTGTTCTTAGAAAACATAGCGCGTGGCTCTAAGACGGGTGTGCGTGCCCGTCGCAGAGGTGATAATGTGTAGAACGCAAGGTGACGGGTAGGTTCCTCAACCGACTCGTCTTAGCAAAGCGTTGGAAACCCTCGCCTTTTTGTGCAAGCATTGCATGGTCAGTGCAGCGTGTTAAGTGCTACGGTCCAAAAAATTGCTTATGTATGCCTTTTGTAGTAAAAGGCACACATGCAGAATATATATGCGTTGCTATGGTGCCCCAGACATGCGCCATAATTGCTTTGTAATTGACAATTGCACAAGTATGAATGCTGAAGCTTGAGCAACATCAGCGGGCGCTGCGGATGGGGTAGGTTTTATCAATTACCCGATGCGGTTAGGAGTGGACGAACCGACAAATGTACAGACAGACAGACAGACAGACCGACAGACAGACAGACAGACAGACAGACAGACAGACAGACAGACAGACAGACAGACCAAAATTTTTGCGTCGAAGGTCCTCAAGAAAGACTACCGTCTTTAAAAGGAGATCCTTAAGCAGATGATTCGAGACCTTTCATTTCGTCGGAAAGTGGTGCTCCCAATGTCTTCGCGCTTTTTAAGAGACTTCGCGAAGCGTAATGAAATGGTGACACCTCCTCTGCCTTCTACACCAGACGTTCGAGCCCATTTCCGAGGGCTAGACCACGCCAGAGCACAGAAAATGTAAAACATGGCTAGTATTACCAAGGCTGCAGCCAGAGCCACAGGCAGTACCACAGCCACCGCCAAAGTCAGAGCTAAATCGACAGCAACTCCAACAGTCGCAGCAGACAGTGAACAATTTAATGAGTGCACTGGTTTTCCCAGACTTGCCTGAAAATTACTAGGTTATGCCTGCGATACTTCGACTACTTCTGTACAATTTACTTTTACTTTTCAAAGAGCTAAACATTCCGACTGCACGCGATGCTCTGTCTCTGCTGAAGATTCATAATCCCGTGTTTTTAGCGCTTCAGTAATCACCACGGCTCATCCGTGGCCCTCTGGGACGTGGGAAAAAAATGTGGGACAAAAAGTTTAGGCATCAGTGACTGACTACTCCTTTGTGCGTGCAGTTCGCTTCTCTCTCTCCATCATCTAAGTCCCCATTCCAACATACCTGGCACAGGTTAGCAAACCGGACGCTCATCTGGTTAAGCTCCCTATTTTTTTGTGTTTTCTCTTTCTTTCTCTATCTCTAATTCTCAGAACTGTATTCTTGCAACCATTGAGAAATTTTGTTTTGTTAAACGTTTATAAATGTGTCTCTTACATTTTCAGTGCAACATCACTTCGCTTTTCTCGTCTCTTTCACTTGTATTCTAAAAACTAACCTTAGATAACGCGAAAAACAGCTACATGGCAACACGTAAATAAAACCAACTTTTTTATGGCGTCTGATGGGAGCTATGAAAGCCATAGTAAAGTGTAATAAGAATTCGCGAGCAGGGGTATAGCTCATGGAAAACGCGAACAGAAGCAATCAAAGCTGTCAAATAGGGTGGCGTCGAAGGACAGCTATAGTGACAAAGCTGGGGGCAAAATAGCCGCAGCTCATTTTTCCACGAAGAGTTGTCGCAATGTTTGCTGAGTTGCTTCTGAGAACACCGAGTCATGCCACGGGTCAATGAGGCGACTTCGATCCGAGCTTTCGTTGAACTCAGCCACACTTCCAGGAACTCGCCGATTCATGCAGGCATGGTCCAGCTTTCGGAAGTTTCGTTCGCATGCTTGAGAACGTTCGCCTACGACCGCCACTTGCATAATAATTTTTATTTACAGATAACTAAAAAAACCCATCATATTCTCTTTTTTCTTTATATTTAACAACTGCCCTTTGCTGAGAGCTCACAGATATTGCTAAGAAGCGCGTGACGTGTCTTGTAATCAGCGCGGCATACTAGACTACCCAAAGAGAGAGAGAACTTATTTACAGAAAAGTAGAGAGGTTGGCGTGAACTATAGTTTGCCCTGGTCTGCTACCCTACTTGACTACCCAAGTACGTATATGTGTCACTGTAACGTGTGTTTTCAATGTAGACTTTTGCCGTTATGCAGAACTTTAATTGTATAAAACACGTGCATCCAACTCTTTTCGGCGAGGTTTTTGCTTTGGAAGTGAATAGCTGAATACGAAAAAAAGACCCCCTCAAATGCTGCCGTTGTTTCGCCCGTTATTTCAGCGCTTACGCTTGACTTTTTGTTATGTGTGATTCATTTTGAGCTTTTTGATTGCCAGCAATGTTAAACGCAGCTCATCAACGTATGCTATTGTAATCAAGTTTGTTGCACGCTCTTGCTTCCATCTTCCCAGTTTCATCAGCAATACCAGCTTATTCTTCCTGTGAAGCAACAAAAAATGACTTACGAATGTGGACATTCCTTCACTGTCGTCCTATTTCGAAACTTCTGCGCCCATCTTTAGCAGCAACGACTCACCAAAAAAGAGCGAGGAACTCTCTTTTTGGCATTTTATAGCATGAAAAAGTGTTGTTACCGACGCGCTAGCTCACATGGCTATACACCCAAAGTCCTGAACCCCAAAGCCGCCGATGCAGGTCACTGTTTTGATGAATTGCGGTGGCCAGGCTGTCACTTCTCACTCATCTCTCTAATCATTCACACAAAACATTTGCGTGTAGGATTTTTGCTACTGCTTTTTTTTAGGGGCGAAGCTCCTTATGGCGTGGGTCTGCCCATTCCTTTTATGTATGTAGTAGTACGTAGCCACCGCTGGCACATACCCGCTCTAGAGCAGATATTTGCCACAGGGAATGCGAGATGGGAGATGGCGGTATTCGGAGTGTTCACTAGATGGACGCAGGGGCGGACGGACAGAAAGACTAGCAAACGGACGGACGGATGGATATACGCGCGGACGTACAGACGGGTGGACGCACGGAACGATAGACACACAGATGAATGTACTGGCTCACGGACGGACACACGGATGGCCGCACAGATGGTCACGCAGACGGACGGAAGCCAGGACGAACGGAATGACGGAAGCATAGACGGGCTGACGGACGCTTCGCCCCACTCATCATCATTCACTCCGTGGATATGCTGTTATTTTTTTTTGTTAGAAAACTTCATTCCGCGAGGCGAGCCTGCATGGATTGCTGATCGCTGTGAGTTCTGTAGATACTCCTCCGGCACAACACTCTAGATATACAACTTGTCATCCTACCCACTCTCCTCGTTGTCGTAAGTGGGCGGCTAGCGAAGTTTGCTCGCGCGTAACCTGTAATGGCGATTTTGAAACTTCATGCAGCACGTGTTCGCATACGACGAGCACTTACGCAATGAACCGCGTGGGTTGCTTAACTGGCAAGAGTTGCGCACTGCCCCTTTTCGCGGCCATCGTGGTGTTACGTACTGATCTTCCATTTTTGCGCAGCGCTTCAAAGTGCCTTGTTGGTTCCCTCGTTGTCGCTAATAATAAACGAAGAGAGTGGGAGGGGAAATTTTTACTCCCGGACGTCAAAAACTAAAAGCAGGATATTGTGAAAAGTATGTCATCGCTACATTTTCAGTTATTTTTTCTTTCATACATTATGAAAAATGTCTCGTAGACTCTTCAAAGGAGAAAGAAAAGGGGACATAGGATGACTTTCTCTTTTCTCTTTCTGAAGCATATTAAAGTCCCCTCGTATTGAGGTGCTACGTCCGGTTTGTCTTTGGGAAATATTGGAGAAAGTAAAAAAGGACAGAGTGGATAAAGCAAATGTGTTTTGAGAAACTCTGCAGGTATAGCGCACTTGCATTCATACGCACTTATAGAATAAGTAGTTGCTATTCGGGTAATTTGAGCATTAATAATTCTTCTTATAACTGTATCAGAAGCTTGTAGCTTCACACAATCTTAACTTTTTAAGGGGTGGCGTTATTATAAAAGAGGTCATTTCGCACTTCCTGAGAAATGAAATTACGAAAGCAATGAAGATACTAGAAACAGTGCCATTAGCTTTCCTATAGTTTGCGGAATATTCGTGCTGCTTTTTTATTTAGTTTGAAATGAACAGATTGAGCACAATATATTAGGCTTCATGCTTACGCTCAGCTACCGGGCACCATACTTAGCTTTCATAAGCAAATATGCCTTACCTCAGTAACGGATACTTATTCCTTCAGTTTTCGTGCATTCCATTACGTCGTATCGGCGCACAACAGCATGAAATTAAATGACAGGTCATTGACGGGTAATCTTTTTTTCCCGCCCCCGGACATTCGGCCTCACGGCGTGACAAAGCTTCTGGTATACTTTAACAAAGCTAATACCCCGAAAGTTGCGCTACGTACGAGTCATGAACCAATGCTAATACGTCATTCTTGACATTATTAGTATATTTAGTATGGTATTGCTTTTGTATGCTGTACGGGAAAAAGATAGAAGAGAAGGTCACGTTCTATTGGTTCATTTACCTTGTATACTAATGGTTCATATAAAGTTGCCGCACACCCCAGTAAATGATAGCTAACGAACACAGCAAAATAAACATGACATGTAACGCACAGCCAAGTAGACGTAACATGTTCTTTGTAAAATTATTTGATTAAAAGTCCTACATTACGTTGCACCCAGCACTTAATACAATTGTACACTGTCCAAACAAAGAGGCAAATTTAAAATATTGATCCTAAAGCATAGCCGCCCACTGGCACCAGTAGCGTTCATCAAACGTACCACTATGAGGGCTCCAAGAAGCACAAGCTGAACAATTCAAGTAAACTTCTCGTTAAGTTTCCTTTAGCAAGCTAGTTTTAGCGGGACGGCTCAGTGCTCTGCCATAGTTGAGTACGAAGTACTCGAAATCGTGGGTTTAGAAGAAGTTGTTAACTATTTGAGAACTCGAAAATTGTTAAAGCAACATGTCTTAAGCTTTGACCTGCAAGGTGGTGCCGGTAGGAGATTTTCCCTGTGCGTGTTGAACAATATAAAATTCTCAGCGGGAGCATTAGCTAAAAGCCACATTGTCCTGTCGCTCATTCCCCATTAGCAGCCATTTTTATGTACATTGAGCACTATCTGTCAAGCAAAGCGTTGCTACGTTATACTCGCTGGGCGTAACCTCCTTGGTTTTAGAAAGGTTTAGCAAGCATTGGGCCGCAGTGCCATGAATACAGTGAACTTGTATATACCATGAACTCGAGGTGGTTAAAGGTGGAAAGTAGACACGAAGCGCAAGCCGTAAAAAAGTGTGCGTGTGCCACCTCTCGTTTAGGCTTTGGAATGTCCGCTGGATGGCAGTGCTTCTATATGCAGAATATATGTTGGAAAGATGCGAGATTGTGGTACTTGGAGTGTTGACTAGATGGACGAATGGACACACAGACAGATGGATGGACGGACGCACGGATGGCTTTATGGACGGATGGACGCATGAACGGACGCTGGGGCGGATGCATGGACGAACGCAGGGACGAACGCTTAGATAGACGTGTGGACGCGCGAACAGACGCATGCACGGACGGGCAGTTAGACGCATGGGCGGTCACACAGACGAACGTATGGACGGACGGATGCTTCTCCCCACTGTCCATCATACACCCCGTGAATATGCTGCCATTTTTTTCTAAACACAGCTGAAAAATGCGGTGAGTGATGCAAACACATCGTTACTTTCATACGAAGATTCTTGCCAATCGCTGCTCTCTAAAATTAGAAATAGTTCACTCCTTACGTTTTTATGGACTATTCTAAGTTGTTAGGCTAGTACGTGTACAAGACTCCCAACTGAGAATTACTACTATATATATTTACCAGGGTTATATTACTACTCCAAAAAGCCAAGAAAAAAAAATCACAGCACATTCACAAGGTTAATGATGAAAAGGGGGGCGAAACGGACGAACGGACGGATGTACGGATGGACTGACGGATGGACTGACGGATGCTTCACCCAAATCATCATCATTCCCTTCGTGCATATGCTGTGACACCATTTTTATTGACATGCAATGCAGTGCAACTGGCGACTACGATGACCACGACGGCACGAGACATTCGACCCCCGGCGTAAGGAGCTTCGTCCCTAAAAGCATACAGCCTTAAGGGCTGCGCCGGTCTATTTTTTAGCAGCTAGAAACTTTTCATGTTTACTTTTAATGCACTTCAATCACCTGCAAAGTATATGGTCAGCGTCACAATCACATAAATGTAGCTGATTAGTCACAACAACAAGAGCACGCAACTGGTCTGTTGACAGGAAACGGCGAAGTAGGAGTGCGAACACTCCAAATCGGTAATATTCCGACACTGTAGCACTTTGAAGCCAACAATGCCAAATTGAGCGCGACAAGAAGAAGTTAGGAGACAATAAATGCGTGAGAAGGATGCTCATCCTTCGCACAATGTCGGCAAAAGCTCGGAAGCTCAGAGGTTTGGTACCGCGGTAGTTTTTAAATAGAAATATGAACTTTAAAATAGCAGGAAAAGACCAGGGGAACTACAAGTGACGTGAAGTTGAGACCTCATAGGCTGTCAGTGGTATTCTACAGTGTTAAGAAAGTGCAATTAAATTATCTACCTAAAGATGGTGCTGCAGCTTAGCATGCAATGACAAAATTCGGTTCCTAATCGTATATTTACTGAACACACGCAATAATGAAATCGTTAAAAAAAGAAAAAAAAATGCAACAGTTCTGAGGTGCGCTCTTCACCAGTGACCACCTGCCGGTAATGCACTTCCTTACCAGAGCAAGATTGGCCTTTCTGGCGTGGTACTTAACCACTACCTTCATTATGAAAGTACCAATTAACCCTTGGCCTTAGTCCCCGGTGGCTGCAAACAACTGTCCAAAGCAGTGGTCATACCTGCGACGCAGCGAAGCGCGCTAAGAATCTCTTGGTCCGGACAGGCTGCCAATAAAATCTGAACTTGGCTACGTTTAACGCTAGAGCACTATCTACTCAAACTGGTCTAGCTGCGCAATTCCAGAAATTAGAGGGTGTTAAATGGGATATAATAATGCTCAGCTAAGCTAGGAGGACACGTTAGTTATACACAGTACCGAAGAACGAACACGTTCTATAGTACCATGGATTAATTGACAGAAAGAATAGTGGTGGGATGTCTTATACAGAATAATGTCGTTGGCAACACAGAAATATTCGAGTTCACATCGTCGATGCATGAACATACTGACACCTTCTAGTTTCAAGCCATTCTCGGAAGACAGTTCAGCGTAGCTGGTTACGTACAGGACATTGCAACTAACGATAACACATTCACATTTTTCTGTAACACACTTCCCAGAACTATTTTCGGTTTCGTAATGAAGATGTCTCACAAATGCGCGCACCTTGATTATCTGCGCACGACCGGGTGGCGAGAAGGGGTGGCAGTGGGGGGGGGGGGGGGGGTGGGTAACCTATTCTAATCACATAAGAGAGAATGGCGAAATTGCGGTTAATTGACTTAGGGGAAGAGAGGGTGCAGAAATGAACTTTTTCCCTCATTACAGGACCTTTCAAAAGGTGTATCAGCTTTTGGGTGAACCTAATATTGCCGCTTTGAATATATATAGAACACATCAAGAAGAGGGGTGGGGCAACGCGTTAAATTTGGCCATATCTGAGCTACTTTAAGGTTGAAATGTCTGAAATATACGGTTAGTGGCGCAATACTCGAGTACAGCATTCAACAAAACGCTTCTATGTTAAAAACGTCACTATCGGAATATAAATACGTAACACGTTCCAGCATAATCGGTGCGGGTGCAAAGAATAAATAACGTGCGAGGGCTACCTGTCCGGCATTTAACAGTTATTAAACGTAGTAAGCAATGAAATGTCATCAACAGCAGCGCAGGCATCTGCTAGTAGCCGCAATGCAGCTTTAATTTGAAACTCGTAGACGAAGTTGGTTTTTCGGTGCCTGAACACGGCGGCAAATGGCATGCCACCAAATAATGCTCTCTGATGAGCACTGATGCTGTCATATACAGCACCGATTAGAAACACAAACGTAAATGCCGCATAATGGTGTCGTAAGGAGCAACCGGACTGCGCTTCAGAACAGTCCGCTACTTTTCATGGCATACGATGAAATTTAATAACGTCTAGGTTTCCTTTTTGCAAACCTTTTTCAGTCTCCCAATTCTTTTCGTCGGAGCGACGCAGCACACGTGAATGCATCGACATTAACGTTCCTAACAGCTGCCACACGTTAATACGTTCGCACCGCGTGGGCCCATACACAGAGCGCTTGGCCTTCAACATGGCCGAAACCCAAGAGATGGCCACCAATTAGGTCTATAGCCGTGTCACCTGTATACTAGCTTATAAAGGAAGATAGCTAGATCGAACATTTATTCAGCCCTCTTAAATAAACCTATTTGCATCGAACGGTGCAAAGACAGAATTTATGACAATGAATCCTGCCGAGAGGCAAACTACATGTGAACCCACATTATAATATATGAAATTTGATTGATTGATTGATTGATATGTGGGGCTTAACGTCCCAAAACCACCATATGATTATGAGAGACGCCGTAGTGGAGGGCTCCAGAAATTTCGACCACCTGGGGTTCTTTAACGTGCACCCAAATCTGAGCCCACGGGCCTACAACGTTTCCGCCTCCATCGGAAATGCAGCCGCCGCAGCCGGGATTCGAACCCTCGACCTTCGGGTCAGCAGCCGAGTACCTTAGCCACTAGACCACCGCGGCGGGGCGATATAATATATAAAATTTGAAGCGTCTAAAATTTTACATTTGTAGTAACTGTTTGTAAACACTTTTGTAAGAATTTGTGATAGAAAGCGCGCGCCAGATGTGCTAGAATGTCTCAAAATTCTTTGCACCTAAGTAGGCATAATTCTCCAAATTTATTTGCTTTTGTCAAGCAAAGTTTACCTCGTGCTGGTGCGCCGATGTTCCAACTTCGAAATGTTCTCTAAACTGAAAGTGACATTGAAAGTGTGACTACATAGAGATTAGAATGCGCCACTTGTCATGACGACCAAATCATATCTCCATAAAACTGGCTGTCACAGGTGAGGTTGGCACCGATATAAATTTTCGACAAAAAATTACGCCGATTTACCACAAATTGCATCTGTAATACATAGTCACTAAATGTCCTAATCTCTCTATGAAGAGCTTGTCTGGTTACAAATCTATGCAAGCATGACTTGATATTTTTATTCGGTCATATCGTTTGTGTAAAGTGTATGGCACGATTATAAATAGTGGATTTGAGATGAATAACCTTACTTTGCCGTGTATAATGTTCAACCATACGCGAGCTGACACCTCGCGTAGGGTAAAATAAAGCATAATTAGCTGAACAACTATTCGTCGATGTTTGTAAGGACAGTACATGGAGAAAGACACCGAACGAGGTGACATATTCCACAGTATCCACACAGCAAGTCAATTAGAAAAGAACAGATTCAAAGAGAGCCGATCATTTAATTTTTTTTTCATTTATGGTAATTACACTTCACCTGGATTCTAACGAGTCCATTGCATCTTCATTAAGTTCCCATTTACGACGAGTCGCATGGACAGGTCTTTTGCTATGCGTTTCAATATCTTGGTGATGTTACATTGGAGTTTCAGAACCGCGCCAGAGCCTGCAAAATGGCAATATGGCCTCTTTGAAGATAGGAGGCATTTCTGTACAACGCTTTTCAGCCTTGCATGTGTCGTTCCAGCATACATTCTTAGTAAACATCCAACATTCAACACGCCTTTTACAGTGCATTGTACGGTGATCGCTGCATCTTTTTGAAAGCTTCGAAGCTTGGCAATCTTTTCACTTTCCTTTCAGCTGAACGGCTTTATTGAAAAGATGTCAAAACTCGGTGAGCGATGGTTGCCATGACCAGCTCTTTCAGTTGCTGGAACGCCCCAAAAGATTCTATGCACAGCCTACCATGAAATGTTTTTCGCCTTATTTCTTCTTTTTCTGTTTAATCGTCGTTCCTTTGCACTGGCGCGCACAGTCTGCCGTTTTAGACTAGAATAACATGCTTTCGCTTTCTTCTATGAGTGCGGGAAACTGCTCCGCTGACAGAGGGTCATTTTATAGTCTGTTCAAGCATAGAAGCAACAGTTGATAGAGAGGAGGCAAAACAAAAATATAAGAAGTTAATAGCCGTTACAAAAATGCATTTACGAGGCCAGTGTCTACGGCCTTCGGGCGCAAGTGGCCAAAGTTGGCAAATAATTTAACGCTGACAAGTAGGTGAAAAAAATTAAAAATTTTATGAGCTGAACTTGATATTATTCATACAACGCTCAATAGCGGCGTTGAATGTTGGTATTTATCAGGTAGTCTATTCTCTGCGTGGTATACCTGCTTGCTTGGTAATTTTATATTTACAAATCAAAATTGAATTTTCGTTTCATGATTTTTTGTTATAAGGATATAAAATGGACTGGAACTGACTCACCGATTGGTCAATCTCGCGCTAGAACTGCCAACTTATACGCGAATAAGAGAAACTTTATTAACGCATTTATTTGTTGAATTGCATACTCGAATACACAAGAACACGGAGGAAAGAGAAATAAAGCGAGCTGGAAAATGCCGCCTGAAGGGTCACAATGCCTGCTTGCTCTCTCGCGAGAAGGGAAGAGGACAAGAAAATATGAGTAGAAAACAGGAAAATCCCTCGGAGAAGAGAAAAAAAAAGACGTTGAAGAGTTAGACAAGCATGACGAAGCACGCAATAAATTAACGCCTATAAATGAGAGGCCAGTTCCGTCCGGTCAGTAAAATCAGTAGAGCTCGATAGGCCTGGTCGCGCCACGAATGACGAAGCAATAGTAGTTATTAGATAAAGCTATGGCAACTAGATTATGGCCCTAAATATTTATTATAGCTGCTGAAACAATTGCGCGTAAAAAGCTTCATGTGTTCTATAGCGGCAAAGAAAATTAGGTAAAAAAAACAGGCTCATAATATATATATATATATATATATATATATATATATATATATATATATATATATATATATATATATATATATATATAGAAAGACGAGGCAGAATAAGACAGCCAGCCTGCAGCAAAAGTGTTGTGTCTTAATGTTACAATGAAACAGTCTGACAACTGAAGTTTGCGGCTGAAGCCACCTGTACGGGTCCTGGGGGGTCGTCGGCAGCTCGGGTCGCTCCAACCGGAACTTCCTCCTTCCTCATATATGGACTACATGACCCGACCGCTGCAGCACCTTCCCATCGAACCATGCGCGGACGGTGTCAATGCCTCTTCGGTGGTTCCAGGACGCCACCCAACATGAACATCGCTACTACCTGCGCCTGAGAAGGCCTACGGGATCCAGGCATACGGGCTCCATTCGTTCGAGAACGTCACGTATCCTCGCTCAGCCGCAAGACTTATCCAAACAGTGGGCCTTCAACGGTTGCCATTCGGGCTTCCTTGGCGTATATCGCCGCCACCAGGACACCACGCGGCGTCCTGTTGCCAGGCGCCAGTGCCCACGCTTCCCGCCACGACGACGTCACCTTCTGTACTTCATCGGCGCCTCAACCACTCACGGGTGATGTCCAAGCACTCTCGGCCAAAGATACCACCGCTGTTCCGAACCATCGCTTGACTCCGCGTCGAAGTCAACGCCTTGACAGTGTCGACTTCAGTGCCGTTCTTTGCGGCCTTAACAAGAGTGCACGTCATTGATGAGTCGTTGTCCACAGCCGCTTCCCAAGACCACGAAAAGAGCCCACACAAGAGTCGCAGTAAGCTCCGGTTTACCCTTACGGAGCTCTCCGACCAACTGGGCTGCTTGGCTTCGGCACACTCCAGGTACCGACTTCGCGTTTCACCGTCAACATCTTTTAGGGGCGAAGATCCTTATAGTGGCAAACGTTCGTCCCTCGTAGCCATTGTAGTATGTAACAAGTATAACATTTTGACCTCCAAGGTAGTACCGGTGAGAGATATATTCTGTGCGTTGTTGAACGATAAAAAATAGTGCTCAATGTACCTGCCAATGGCTGCTAATGGAGAATGAGAGACAGGATCATTCGGATTTTACTTAACGCGCATGCTGCGATCCCCATTAGCAGCCATTGGCATGTACATTGAGCACTATCTGACAAGAAGGGGTTGCTACGTTATACTCGCTGGATGTAACCTCCTTAGCTTTAGAAAGGTTTAGCGAGCGCTGAGCCGCAGTGCCATGAATACAATGAACTAGTATATACCATGAATGAACTCGAGGTGGTTGAAGGTGGGAAGTAGATACGAAGCGCAAGCCGCAAGAAAGGGAAAGCTGAATTCTCCTGTCTCTCATTTCCCATTAGCAGCCATTGGCATGTACATTGAGCACTATCTGATGGGGAAAGGTTGCTACGTTATACTTGCTGGGCGCAACCTCCTTGGTTTTAGAAAGGTTTAGCGAGCGTTGGGTCGCAGTGCCATGAATACAGTGAACTAGTATATACCATAAACTCGAGGTGGTTAAAGGTTGGAAGTAGACCCGAAGCGCAAGCCGTAAGAAAGTGTGCGTGTGCCACCACCCGTTTAGTCCTTGGAGTGTCCGCTGGATGGCGGTGCTTCTATATGGGGAATATATGATGAAAAGACGCGAGATGGTGGTACTTGGAATGTTGAATAGATGGACGAACGGACACTCGGACAGATGCATGGACGAACGCAGGGACGGACGCACGAACAGACGCACGCACGGATGGGCGGATGGACGCATGGACGGTCACAAAGACGGACGCATGGAGGAACGGAAGGAAGAATGGATGGACGAACGAATGCTTCGCCCCACTCTCCATAATTCACTCTATGGATATGCTGCCAATTTTTCATTCTCTTTAATTTTGTAAATAGATTGATACAGAATTACAAAACCTTCAGGGTTTTTTTTTCAGCCGTACTGTAGTTCCGCGGCTTACAAGACGACGTTTATAGATGGATTGAGGCCGCCAACTCGCTGGCCACCCTGTACACCTGGCCATAGGATCGAAAATGGACAGTTGCCATCGATGGCCTTCATGGTGCGCTCAAAGCATGGCACAACTATGAAGACACGCAACAACAATCCCATCCTCAATGGCGTGCAAGACTGATTACTATTTTTAGCCCTTTTTGACACTTATGACTTCCTTCCTGCCAACCAACCCATTCTCTGCTGTGGATGGAAGGTGGGTGGCTGCCAACCTCGACAGCGCATCTCAGCCATCGGCCACCCCGTCCTCTCTCATGGGGCGAGATACAGATGGGTGCAGGTTAGCTGGGCCCTTTGTCAACGTGCCCACTACCATAAATCGAGCTCAAATGGGGTGCCAGCTCGATGTCTCATCGCAGTCCTTCAGACCGACAACAGGCAACAAGACCACCCTCGAGCCTCAGCAATTCCCACTGTAGCCTTCAAGCCCGACACTTCCAGGGCACGTAGAGTTGTCGGCCCCTGTCCTGCCGGACGGGTCACAACATGACACATCATACAAGTCCACGATACCAACAGTTCTCAGTGATACCAGCAAGGTCCGTCCTAACCGATATGAGTCATTTGTCCAGATCCTGCAGCTATCGGATGCGTGCGCAGACGCTCGTCATTTCCCGAAAGACGTCTCGTTAGGGGAAACAAATGTGCTAACCCCGGTGGAAGTCATGGGAATCAAAAGCTTGTCGAGGCAGAGTGATTTTCCAGCTAGCGATACTGCTTTTGACCGGGACAACTCTAATGCACGCACCATTTCAAGACCCGCTAGCCCGACCGCATCGAGGAGCACTACACCAACAGTGCTGCAAGACCATCAAAAACACCTGCCCCCACTGCAGAACCTCAAATCAATGGAAGCTCCTGCTTCATCAGCGCTGTACATTCCACCTAACTTGAACAATTGCAAGTCATATACGCAAAACGAATGCACTCCCTCGATGCTGTGCAGACGTGGCGTCGGGTCACCGAACACGCGGTCAGCGTGTGGCTACAGCACGATAGTTCAGTCGCGAAGCGTCCGTCGTGAATCTCCGACACTGGGTCCCCAAACGCGACGAGAGAAACAACAGCAGAGCTGCAGCACACCATCCCGCAACAGTCAGTGCCGACCACTAGAAACGTCAGATCTCCGACATACACACTTGCAGCTCAGAACATATATGTCAGGACCACTACGGAGCCCTCAGGCTCGCCCGCCAGACACATTCGGGCAGCTCGTCATTCTGCAGCGCAGTTGTGGCCGAGTGTAAAGACATGGCCACCTGGATCCGGCGCACGCGGCGGTTGCGTGCACCCGATCCAGGCGGCCGTGGTAAGCATGACAACATGGTAGTCTAGAGCAGAAAGAGGAGAAAGACGAGGCAGAATAGGAACAGCCGGCCTGCAGCAAAAGAATTACAATATATATATGTATATATATGGAATTACATAGAATTTATTCGCTTCGTCAACTTGTATGCCATTTCAGATATAATAAATGCACTATATTCCACACTACAAACTGTAGTATCTGACTATGTTCATTTATAACTTGATACCGATGGTGTTAACGGATATTTTCAAGCGTTTACTCGTTGGAAATGTGTCGCTCACTCGCGAATTAATTAGTTCTCAGAATCGATTTGGTTGCTTCATCTTACGCCTTCCATTCGCTGCGCGCCACTGAGGTGGGTTGCCCCGCTGTTGTGCAGCGTTCTGCACACGTGTGCAATCAGCCGTCTAATCCCAAGCTCTAAGCCCGGAGGCACTCGAGCGCGGGGCTCAGTTCAAAAGAGCAGGATCTGCACGCTGCCGAGTGTGAATTTCGCATGCGGGTAGGCATGCACACGGTGTGTCCACGATCACACGAAGTGTGGTATATGTGCAGACATGGTTAGTTACAGAGGGGAATGCCGTGCCGCCCGATCGGTGGTATTCCCAATTCAGGCTCAGAGCCCCAAGTAAATCCGGGAGATACGGTTTTTTCCACCTTTTTTTTAGGAAGATGGCATTAACAGGAGGTCGCTCTGCACGACCAAGTGTGAGCTTTACCATGGCTTCCTATTTCGTGGAATTTCAGCAGTATTTTCTTCCTTTTATATTCCGCGCGAATGGCGCATGTGATATCATCTGAAAGGCCGCACTTCGCTGGTTTGGTGTGATTAGCGATTTATTGAAAGAACAGGAACAGAAAAAATTCTTCAGAACGGCGAAACATTGCCTTCACTATAACATAGCAAACTACTCAGAATGCGCTGGCACCCACTAGCGTGCTCGGGCGTGCGCATGTGGCTATGTAAGAGGCTGTGGCTTTTCCCCCTTACACTCTCAGCAATCACTTGATGGCAAAGAAAAAGATGATTCCGCAGACGTGTGAAGAACCAATGTGCTCCCGCGTGGCGTGGCGATCAACGCGCCTGGTGCGCTCCAACAAGAGTTCAGGACAAGTAACAGCAACAGAAACTTTAGTGTATTCACAGTGTGCTGCACTTTTAAGGGTGCGTTAACATTGGGCAAAGTGCCCGTGAGAAACGGAACGTTCAATCGATCCTTACGCTGCTTCGCATGGTTCTCTTTAGTGGCACATAATGTAGTTTTAAGGCGATGACGTTGAAGACCTTGTCAGCAGGAAGACCTTGTCAGCAGGTATTCCGACGTCGGCGTGATTGGTTGTGAGCGAAAAATCATCATCTCATGCGTGACCGAAAATCGAGAGTGATGCATAAAAAATGAATATTCCAAAAATCCTGCGTAAGAGTGGGGTTCGAACACAGGTTGTTTCTGTCGCAAGCGCTTGTTTAACCACACGGCCACGCCTCTGTTTTTTTTATTGTTTGGTATTTATAAAGCTTTTGCATAATTAATACAAACAAAACAAAAAAGTACAATCAAATGGCGACAACAAGCGCTGAAGCGTTAATAATAATCACTCAATGGCTAACGCAAACTGAGCTCTTCACATCGAGAGTTTTTCACGTTCAGATTTGGGTGCACGTTAAAGAACCCCAGGTGGTCGAAATTTCCGGAGCCCTCCACTACAGCGTCTCTCATAATCATCAGTAGTTTTGGGACGTTAAACCTCACATATCATCAGTTCTTCACGTCATGTTATACAAACAAGAAAGGAGTGAACCTTAACACCTCACGAAGATGAAGTACCAGTCCACTCTAAAATCTAGGTCGGCATAAATATCCTTGAAGAGAATAGTCATTTGAATGAAGTGTGCACTTGAAGAGGTAATGGGTTCTACATGGCGGCCGTGCCTACGTGCATTCTAAAAGCCATGCATACCCACGAGGGAAAAGATAGCATTTGGCTCTTCATCAAGCGATGCTGGTTGAAGATAATTTATGGTGTGAGAATTAATGGCGAAACGTTTTTGCAGTGCTTCCTGAAGGGCATCCCAAAATGAAATGGCATCTTTACAGCTAACAAAGCAATTTTCAGTTATTTACCAGACTTCCTATAGATTGCAGTTAACAGAAGAAGCGAAAATACATTTTGTTTTACACTATGTGTTTATCAGCATTGTTTCAAAGCAGGGTTTATAGAAGAATGCTTTTCCATTCGGTATGGCAAACAGTTGGACATTTTTTTATTTGTGGAGACAATTCCCATTTTGTAATCTGTTTATTTTTGCAGGTTACATTGTTGATTGCCTACCAGACCTAATTGTTTAATCCGACTTTTCCGAATACCCGTGATTGTAAGGGGACATGTACAAGTTTATCTCGCAGTTCAGATCCATAAATCTTCCTTTTTTGTAGAATACCTTTATACAGGACCGCACAAGGTACTGCATAAAGACCTGCCAAGTTTGCTCCTCCCTCCTCCGCTGTTCTGTTCATTCTACTCCGATCCAGGCCACGGTGTGTTGGAACGAGTGCACGGCCACGCCTCTGCTTGTGATTACAGTGATAATAAATTCCTCCGCTTGAAGAGACAGTGAAAGCAACACATGCTTTACAAACACTCGCGTTCTGTATACATGAAATATTTCAGTAATAATGTGTGATACAAGCGGCCATTGCCATCGCGCGTCAGAACATGTGATTATCATATTGACTTCGTTGTTTAAAGCCGGCCACCCACAACAAAATCACTCACGTTATTGCTCCTATTCCCTTAGCGCCATGTAGTGGCGGCATAGCAAATTCGAAAGGGCTTCATAGACTAAATGTTTAAAGTACACACTAAGAAAAAAAGATTGCTATCGCATTCAACTCTTAAAGGCGCGGCTTTAGGGTCTCCCAAATTTTTTGTGATTTATTTTTGTGCCACATTTATATTATACATTTATATACCGGCCGGGGTATCATGGTGGCGGCGATGGCCGTAGCGTTGACGCTAGCGGCAAAAGTCAGCCGAGACAGTCCATATAATTGGTACGGCAAAAAAAAATTATGGGCAAAGTTACTGCCTGGGCATAGGTAAAAAACACTTGCAGCAAATTTTCATATCACATGGATGATCCACTTTATTTCAGTACGTAAGAACATGAAGTTGCTCCTAATGCTGAGCTTTCTCGGTATTAGGCACAATGTCGCTTTCGGGCTTTCCCATCTGTAAGAGGTTAAAGCAAGGAAGAGGTTCACGGGATTTCGGTGCACGCAGCTTTAACAGCTGCTGCAAACATCCGACTTAAATCTCGTGTTTGGGAGTTTATTTGTTGGTTCTCGTTTGCTTTTCTTTGTGTCTTGATGCCCTGCAACATGTTTCCCGTGGACAGTTACGGTCATACGGCCTTTAGGACTTTCATTTGTAGTAAGCAAGTCATTTGGCGCAACTGTTTCACGCTATCTGATGAGAGGGAGAAACGCATTTCACCTTATGGTAACTGCCTCACACGGGTCTTTCGTTACTGGTCGTAAGAAGAGGCCATCCAGTTCACACTACTTCTCAAGTGGCCGAACCTCGCACGGAAGATTCACATAGGGCGGTTTGCTCGGCGTAACTCTCATTTCCCGTAATGCTTTCTCGCTTAAAGAACATAGCCCGCGATTTCTGAAGGAAGACAAGTACAAGATGCACGGACCACTTGTCGACCGAGATTTGAGAGAGCGGTAGGCTGGCATCATGGTGGCGCATGGGGATGCGCATCAAAAGAGGTCTCTCTAGAGTTGTTAGCTCGTTTCGGGCAGCGGCTCTCTTTAGACACTAAAGCTCCGCCGCTTTATCCCCTACCAAATTCATAAAAGAGCTGCTCCATAGTTAAGGATATGTGCACGAGAAAGATATGTCTCTCTCTCTCTCTCGTACATGTAAGTCTGGGAGAAGTGTCTGCGAGGTCGACAACCCTTCCTCCTGGTATTTCATAGTTTTGCGTGTGCATACATACACGCACGCAACAAACTCACGAATAAACATTAGCCAGAGGAAGTCTTTATAGCATTATGAAAATGTGGTGAACAGACACGCACGCACACACACACACACACACACACACACACACACACACACACACACATCACAAGCGTGACTAAATTGCATCCGCAGTTGGACGTGCCACACACAAATGGTCCACGGTACACACTACTTTTTATTCTGAGTTTGTCACCGACTATGGTTTTTCCGCAGAGCTGGAATGTGCGCCTCAAACTTTTGCTTTGACGTCCAGGGCGTGTGAGCCCGTGTTCGCGCGCCGCCTTTATCTTGAAAGGGGGTTTTGCCCACTCTATGTCCACCGAAAAGAGTGCGTTAAAGCTATACTCGTACATATGCGTTTGCAGAAGGAGTTAACTGCTAGCTAGAAGGGGTAAAGAGAGGAGAAGTTGAAGTACCAACTGTGACAGTTCACACTCGTATTAGTATAGCTTGACGTTCTTTTCGTGCGTCCTTCTCTGTGGTTGAACAGCTCGCAGCAGGTTTCTAGCCGCTTAGCGTTCTTCCTGCCACACTCTAATTTTTTGCTATCACATAAATTGCATAGCTATTAAAGCGAAACTGTGACTTTTTTTGTAAATATGGGGGCTCAACAACACGCTTCCGTAATTGGCTTGCGTTCCATCTCAAATTTGAAGTACGTTTTCACGGCTCCACACGTATAAAATTATAAATAGAGCGTATCTCCAGCTGTTGAAAAGAATCAGTACTTGTCTAAAGATGCTTTACTTTTTGTCGCATTTCTAATGGTCTCATTCTTCCCAAAACAAGAAGTCACCAAAGTGACATTTCTTTGCTCTCTTGCTTTTTGTGAAATGCGTCAACGTGTGGTTTAACAAGCACATGCCTCGGAGATTCATTTTTCACAAGTCTTCGAAGTCTGTCGTCTGTTTTCCCATACATTCTATTAGTACTTCTTTGTGTTCTCTTTATATATATTGTTCTACCGTTTATTTCATTCCCATAGTCCGGGCTTACCTTATTTACCCTTCTCTTTTAACCCTCGTGTCTTTTTTTTTTCCCGGGGCACCAATAACTAATGCACCACAACGACACAGCTGGGTTCAACTCTCTGACCTAGCATCTCTCATAAGACACTGAAAGAAACTCAAATACGAGTGGTGTCTGACACTAAGATTGAAAAACAAACGAAAGCGGTGTATGTCAATGTCCCCTCATCTAGTTTAAAACTTACAAAAAGTCCAACAGCTTGGCAGTTGACATTTCTGTGATATCCGTGTCATTTCACAAGCATTACACTCACTGTAGTCCACCTGTTTGACAGCACTACATTCGGAGGGGCTTGCGGCGGATCAGTGCAGGCACTGACGTTATTAACTGTCACTTCCAGCTGGTCCTTGCACTGTCGTGCTCTGGCGACTCTTGACACCTTCGGCGTACTTTAGGAACGAGGTTTAGGGTTCGCCGCCTCAGCGTTGAGCCTAGTTTTCTCGCGCAAAAGCCCGAACTGTTCAACCAATAAATGGATAGATCGAAGAGACTGGACGCACCGAGTCGCGTTTCACGCCCGCTGTTTGTTGAACATGGCAAGGTTCTCAGTCTCTGACGTTCAATTTCGGCTGATATCAATTATTTACTGCTGGCTTCACAAAACACGCGCATCTCACGTTATTAGTTTTTCGGGCGTCCTGATTTCGAGCAACCTTTCGATTTTAGTAGTTGGGGACACCAAGTTCTGTACTCGGGTATGATTTTGCTGTGCTTTCGAGTCATGGTTGTGGATAAGATCTAGTTTCGACTCCACTGACATGTTTTAAAAGTACCTACCAAAGGGAGTGCCACTGTTGTCTGTGCGATGGAGGCTGCATTCTTTAGCGGAACAGCTTAAGAATTTAATGGCAGGTATAATAGAAGGCTAATGATACTATCTTCTACAAATGTCCATCATGCATATACCGAGGCAAGCTCTGAGATATTCCTCAGTACATAAGGTGGTTCCAGAGTAGTGTCTATGTAGCACGTAACTGAACATTTATCACTCACAAAAAGAAAATAAATTGAAGTTAGTTTTGCACAGTTTGAAAGACGCAATTTCTCTGCTGTCTAGTGTATTGTGTTAAGAACAAGGACCCGTGGTCGTAGTTCAAGAAGATGACATTTACATCATCAAGCCTAGCTCCGCCTTCCTATTTCCTCCTTATCTTTCCCTACGTCCATCACGCGCCCCCTTATGCTCATGGCCCAATTCTTTGTTTTCAACAGATTGTGGCGGTTCTTTTCTCCAAAAAAATCCAGTGCACATATCTTAGACTGAGGGAAAATGCTGTTTTGCAACTGAAAATACAGTCTGGCCTGCTCCAGTAGGCTTTTGCCAGCGTTTTCTGCCTCCTAATTACTTAAAATCTATGTTTGGGCTGAAATAAATGTAGGCGGCTATCGTCGGTATTCCGAGGTAAAATTTGCATTTGGCTTCTATAGATTGAAATATTTCATGTGGGCTTGAATGAGCTCGTAAAAAATAAGAAAAAAACAATTGTAGTAAGGTTTTTGCGAAAAATATCACAACATCAATTTGCTTCCACCAGTGCAGTGCTTCGTCACATAATGGCGAATACAACAAGTGAAAAGTGAGTGGTCCTTCTAGGCAAAAGGTTCCGTATTCTGCACTGTGGGCAGCGTTTTCTTGCTCTTGGCATTTATTGAAGGCGTTGAAAAGTGCCCCAGCTTTTCCTTTGAGCTCCTTTTATGCCGCACTTTTCTGCCACAGCTCTTCTTCTTCTTCAAGGAATAGATAGGCGCCTAATATCTACGATTCATGTCCTTCTCTATTACTTCAAATATAGCGTCTCAGAGCAAAACAATCACTTGGTAGTGTAGCCCTAAGCACGAAAAGAAACACTAAAAGGCACCAAGCATTTGTAAGTTCACTCTATTACCTTTTATATTCCTGTTTTCCCTACCACACGTCCTTCAGTTGTTCCGCGTCACAACTCATTGTGGAACATAAACACGACAATATTCGCTACTAGGACACAATTGATTGATATTTAATGAGACAATGTTGGTTTTTTTGTAACTATTCTTGACGTAGCACAGGTTTAATGAATGCGGCTCCGTTTTATTGGAGCACTGTTAGAGGATTTTGTTCATTTTTTAAAACTGTCTTCTTGAGTTCTAGACATATTCAAGAATTGCCCCGTCTCAAATCCAACTGTTTTAAAACTAAAAGATACTTGGTGGGCTTTGCACTATCGTAAAATGTAGCCGCAGTTTACGGTTTTGCTTGGCTCTTTCTGAAAAAAAAAGAAGTCGTAATTCTTCGACTGGTTACTAAAAGTGTCTTACTCTAGATTATCTGTTAAGGAAACATTCAGCCAATACTGATGCTGTAAGCAACGCTAGCGAAACGAGTCGATCAATAGCGAAACGCACGAGTTTTATGAAAGAAAGTATTTGTGAATTCAGCTTTAGAGATTTTGTGCTGAGTGCGTAAGTTATGATTGCGTGTACGTCGACAAAGAAACGCTATACGACATTAACAAAGTTGACGTCGACTTCGAATGAGAAGAGATCACATAATTTTATTTCTTGTTGCTCTAGGGCTCTTGAGCCACGGCAATTAGTTTTCGCTCATACAAATATTTATGTGGTTGTGGATACATGGCTCTCTATTATTGAACGACGCGTCTTACTGCCAGACGTCACGAACGAATAACCAGCTTTTTTTATTAAATGTATGTAAGGAGAGGTTAATAACCAGGGATCTCTTGCTTTTAGGTGTGAAAAAAATATATTTGCAACAACACAGCGTGTAATGCCATCTACACGTTTCACACCTAATAACCAGGGTTCTCTTGCTTTTAGGTGTGGAACGTGTAGATGGTATTACACGCTGTCTTGTTGCAAATATATTTTTAGGTAATCACAAACTTTCGTCCAAGCAGGGCTGTCAAATGTATACCATAAATTTAATGAGTTTGTCCCTTCTGTTTCTTTTTCATCGAAGTGCCCTCAAATGTCAATGCGGCGGATTTCAAAGCACCATCACACACACGCCGCGAAAAATGCACAGATCTGCGTAAATTTAAGGCCATTTTCTGTGCAATGTGACCAGCGATATGAAAATAATTAGTTTATTACTTGCGTTTGAACTTCGCAATTCAGACTGTTTCGCAAAGTAACCTCCCTCTGTGTGCGTACTACAAACTCTGATTAATTAAACTTCTTTTTAAGCTTGTTGGCGCTTGAGCAAAAAAGCGGAAAATGAAAGTAAGGTAGTGAGGAAGACTAGAGAGAGCGCTCTTCTGCGAAAAAAGACGTGAACTTTTAAACCAGTGAGCCTGATTACCGTTTAACGACTTTTTCATGACTTCTCTGTAACTTTGTTCAGATCGGTTAGTGGGTTGGGTGATGTTGCTTTGACACATATCAGGTGCTTTGCTTTCACTGTGGATGGCGTTTTCGAGTTCAGCACAGAGAAGCAATCACCGTAATTTTGGGAGACTTTCGCAGCTTAGTATTACCTTGCATTAGCTCAGTGGATTACAAGCCAGAGAGAGAGAGAACGCAGTAAGGCAAGTGTTAACTTGACTCAAGTCAGGTTTCCCACCCTCCTATGTGTAAAAGCGATGCTGTGATGGAAGGAGGACACAGAAAGTAGAATGAACAAGCAGCACAAGTGCTATTGGGTAACTATGGCCGTGAAGTCGTTTACCCATTAAAAATATTAGTAATATTATACCTGGTCGAACGCACCAAATCTACAATATTCAGGCGGGGTAGCTTCGCAACTAAAGTGGCTGGCCTCCGGAAGGAGAGGCTGCTCTGGTACTCTGAGGTTGGCCATTTTGCCTGAAGTAAACGCCCAGTTTCGTAACCGCGTCCTTGTTTCTAACGCCTATTAACGAGTAAAAGAGCTCGTTTTGCAGATATTGTGGCGTCGGCGTCGATGTTAGCGTCCTTGGTTGTGCGTGAAAAATCACCATCTTAAGGGCAACCGAAAAATTGAGAATGATGCAAATAATATGAATCACGAAAAATCCTAGGTCAGAGTTGTCATCGAACCCGGGTCGTTTGAGTCCGGACGGGGATTTAACCCAGGCCGTTCACGTGGCAAGCGGACGTTCCACCACACAGCCACGCGTCTGCTTGTCAATGCAGTGAAAAATACCTTTTTCTGCTCAGAGACACAGCTAAAGTAGATTTCGTGCTTTACAAACACACGCGTCCTGTATACACGCTTCACAATACACCCTGAAATGTTGCAGTAATAATGCGTGGTACAAGCGTACATTGCAATCAGGCGTTAGCACATGCGAATATTGTAAGCACCTTAAGCTTTGAAGCCGGTCACCCAATAAAAAAAGACACGCTAGTTACTGCGCCTATTCCCTTAAGGCCACGATTATAGTGGGTGAATGGCAAGTTCAAAAAGATTTCATGCACTAAGTGTTTAAGGTACGCGCTATGGACAAGATATTGCTACTGCGTTTATTTCTCAGAAGCGAGGCTTTGGAGGCCTGTATATATATATATATATATATATATATATATATATATATATATATATATATATATATATATATATATATATATATATATATATATATATATATATATATTGCTTGGTGACGTCTATTGGTAGATGTGCTGGGTACAGTAGATGATACGCTCTCTACAGAATACCCTCGATGCAAGCTCATTAAGTAGCCATGTGCGCGTACGTTCTAGTCATCGTCTTCAGGGATTTTAGCCACAGCATGGCTTGCTACCTGAGCGGCAGAGTGCTATGAAGAAGACACCCCCCTGTCCTCACCACGCCACTACCAGCGCAGCTGATCGTCAACCAACCGAGACACCGAAGACATTTCAGAGAGCTGCTTTTCAAGATACAAAAGTCGGGCTCGAGCATTTCGGCAGGGTCACCGCCACCACCAATCCCACCCAAGAGCGTAACGTACGCTATGTGTACCGCGCTTTCGGCGATTCTTCGAAAGGGTGTTTTGAGAACCTATAAGGCAACGCTTATGTCGTGCGATGAGTTTCGCGGGCAGTTCTCCAAGGCCCTTGCCAGAACGGACAGTAAAGAGAGAGTGGACTTTGCGATAGAGACAAGAGTTCAAGGCCCCAAACAAAAGGGTGACGACCTACATCGAGGACATGGATTGGCTATTCAGGCGTGCGGACTTCTCTATGACTAATATAAGAGAGTTCACCACCTAATATGATGTGTCAATGAAGAGGTTTTCGCCGGCCTTATTAGAAACCCACCTGCGACACTCGTGGAGTTGTATGAAGAAGCCACTGCCATGAAGAGGGCCCTTCAACGACATGTCAGGCAGTATAAACGCAATGTCGTACATTCAGTTGAGGTCCCTCCGTCTCTCTCGGCAATGACGTGAACGCCTTGCGAGAGCTTATCAGAGCTGTCATCAAGGAGAAGCTACACAAGATGAGGGTGACTTATTCACCTTTAGGGCGGCCCTTCCGCTGCGCAGATGGTGCTTGCCTAGCCAAGACAGACCATTCGGATTCCCAAGCAGCACGATGCGCCCCAAAATTGGCACTATGTCGACATGAGCTACACAGAAGCAGTGGGGCATCCTCTATATTCTAATATGCACCATATTGATGGGGGCCTCACGTGGCGTGTATGGAATGTGTCGACGTTAGCTACGCGGAAGCAGTGCCACGTCCTCTAAGAAGCACCATATTGACGGTGGCCCAGCGTGGCATGTATGTTTGGGACCTTGCTTGACTTTACTCACCGTAAACAATGATATCTGGCTACAGCCAATGCTGAAGGCTAAATGCGACTATGTCTGAACTATTGCATGACCATAGCGTGCTTGTACATCGAATACCTCAGGTTAACAATCGAAAAGCAAATGATCAATCTGCGTGCCTCGCTTTCAACTCTCCACCAGTTGTCCTACTGTGACAATTCTTGGGATGGTACGTTGTCTAACAGTACTGCAGCGCCCACAGTGTTAACGACGCATGAAATCGTGTTATTGCTGTGTTTGCGCGGCACACTGGATATCGAGTTCGCGATGTGTGGCAACCGCCCGTGCTGTGGTGGTTTTCCGTGGTGCGTGAAAATGTGTAGGAAGCGAGCCGTAATTAAAAGCGACCTGCCCCAAGCACACCCTTTACTTTTCCTGCAGCTCGTCTGCAGCGGCTAAATGTGGTGTATAGCGTGGAAGGGGCGCGTGCATAATAAGCCCATCCCAGCGCGCTCTCCAATTACCGTCTAATTGTTGCGCCCAGCTGGTGGCTGCTGTATTGCTCTGTCTTGTTTTCGGCATGCTTCATCGTTGGGTGCACGGCTTCGCAGACATTTCTTTCATCACGGGTGAGAACAGAGTGAAAGATGGTTAATACTGCATAAACAGAAGAAACGAAAGATGAAGAATGGAAAGTGAGATGGTGACTGTTTGTAGTTTGAACGTGTTCGCGAGAGCTTTCAGAAGCTAGAACGCTTTAAATGGTCTTAAAAGCTTGGTGTGGCTGACACAAAAAGTATGCGTGTTTTCTGCCAGTGATCAGGGTGCTTAGCCTGGTTTTAATAATTAGAACTGGTCCACCAACAGGCGGTCAAATATTTGAGCGAAGTTACGAGAAAACGGTCATAGCCGAGCCGTAATTATTCCAATTGTTTCCTGACCTTCTCTCTCTTGACCTTCCTATTATGAAACGCGCCACCAACTCGAAGCACACCCATGGTGAGGTCAGAAGTATGCTTCGGCATTATTGCTATGCTTCACAAACAACTTTTGAATTTTGATTACAACAATGGCAGATTCATTACGCGTACCTTACGGTCAGTGCTGTAGTTTAGTGGGGCTTGACCACTCCTTACCTTCGCCCCTCTTCTCACGCAAATGTGACACGTATGTATCAGGGCGTAATCGCCACTCGGTGGGGCGCTTTCAAAGCCCGTGTCTGGTAACCTGAAACACCAAGTTGCGAGTGCCGCTGTTAGGGCCGAATGATAGCTCGGCCGCGTGTTCAGTTCAGTTACCCGCTGCAGCTTTTGTGGCATTTTCTGTTTTAATTTGCAGCTACGTTTTTTTCCTGAGCTACTGTTTGCCTAAACTCCAGAAAATCAGCTAAACCTTTTTCGTTTCTTTGAAGAAAAAGCTCTCTGCAAATTGCCAAAATAATTGCTTGCAAACATCCCCCCAAAGCATTTCAAACTGGAACGCGGCCTTCCCTGTGTGTCGTCCGGTGAACGGGAAAATGAGCCCCATCTCGCGAAACATCACAGTTTGGCGAAACTATACTGCCGCGAAGTGTCGCGACTAATGAACAGTGCCATTAGACGAGGGGCGCTAATCCTAAGTGGTCCCTGCAGCCCCAGCAGTATCATCCAGCTTCTCTGCAGAAGTCATCCAGTTTGGTCCACACCCGCCTGTCGCGTTGGTCGCTACGGCGGCCGGTGATGTCTGGCACAAAGTTAGACCGGGCGCTGCTTGACTGCCTCCCGAGGCACGCCTACCGTGTGGCCCCTACGCTTTGGATGTGTCTCGTCGGCTTGGCAACTAATCAACTTGGCAGGCCGGCGCCACCGGAGTGGTCATCGCATTCCTACCCCGACTTCTCCTTCAGTTGCCGATAGAGAAAGCGCGAGGGACAACGAGACGAGTATTCCCAACGGGCCAAACGAATCGTTACTGAGGGTTCTACTGAAAATGCCTAATTGAAAGGTGTCACCATCTGTTAGCTTCTTTGCCTTTTGGCCATATATAACGGTTGACATTGTACCCGCCACGCATGCTCGTGGCGGAGGGCACAAATACGTCGTCGTAGGGGTTCGTAATGTGACTACCAGGATTAAGGTAACTGACGAAATTGTTTGGGTCCTACACTTCACAGTCTGGATTTTCATTCCAAATCTTTCTACCGTAAAGTATACTCTAGCAGAAGTTGAGCACTTACGTGGGGCTGATCGAGAGCTTTGCTGCGCATGCCCTAGAAGCAGTTACGCCACACGGCTCACAGCTGGCACTCCGGCAAGGCCCGGATGCTTCTGGATTGAGGTGTCAACGGATCGCGCTTGACACGTCTGAACTCGCTCGCTTGTCCGTCCGTCCACCTACGCGTTTGTCCGTTTGTCCGTAACCACCACTACGTATACCGCAGGTCGCGGGATTGAATCACGGCTGTGATGGCTGCATTTTCAATGGAAGCAAAATTGCTGTAGGCCCGTGTGCTCAGATTTTGGTGCACGTTAAAGAGCCCTAAATGGTCGAAATTTCCGGAGCCCTTCACTACGGTGTCTCTCATAATTATATGGTCGTTTTGGGACGTCAAACCCCACGAATAAATAAATCAATCACTACGTATATCTTGGCATAGCTGAGCGAAGCCACTGCTAATATATATATTTTTTTATTATCTGTCATGCATGGCCAATACCTGCTATATGTCCATCGTGAACTCGGCTAATTTTTTCTGTTTGAAGCAGTTTTAGTGGAAGGCTATTAAGTGAATGCGTGTCCTAGTTCTTAATTTACTACATTTATCCTCTCATTAACCTTTAGTTGTAACAGCTGTCATAAACTCACTTGTGACGCGAATGTACGAAAGAAAATGATACCAGAGTTCTTCAAAAAGGAAGTTTCATGGTTGGGGATTATCCTATCGGCCGGCGATTTGAAATGGGTGCCAATCTTTCCACGTACACTGATTGCATTTCTAAACTTGTGAGCTAACTAGGTAGCTTAAAATAACGCATCGTGAGGGCTCGCAAATCGGCAACTATATCGACACAACGTCAAAGACTGGGAAGCCCTAAGTGTTTGGGATGGTGACACAACTGGAAAAAATTCATTATTATGCTTGCATAGTGCTGAGCGTTTGTGAATTTTTATTTGGATCTTGTGGGCTCTCGTGGACCTCAGTGTGACGCACTTTGAAATTCGGAAGTGTAATAACTTGCAGAGCAAATTAACAATAATTTCAGTCAATAAATAACACCCTCAAACGGCAAAAGAATGAAAGTTTGCGCAGCACAAAAAAAAAGACTAGTTTGTGTAAGGTAAATTGGTTTCTTTATAGTTAGGTTGCCTATTTGTATTAGCTGATGTTTAACAAAATCTTAAAAAAATGTTAGAGAATACCCCACAAGGTTTTCGTACATTTAAACTTGGCCTATAAAAGCTTATTATTACAATGTAAAAAGCTATATACAATGAAACCTAGTCCCCATAAAAAGGAACACAAGAATGACTTTTAGTTCATTAGATATCAGAAAGTTTGCAGATTTTTGGTTACGTACAGCTTACGACTATTTTGCGTAAATAATTTCTTGTATTAAGATTGTTTCAAAGTTTTGCCAGATGACTTGTTGTCGATAATCGGTGACGAGCGGTCTCCTGCGTAGCTCAGTAAAATTTACCTCGAAGCTCCATATAAAATACCTGTCGAATCCCATGTTGCAACTGACGTAACGACGTTGGTTCTGTCAGTATTTGTTTTCTCAAATGTCTAATATTCCAATCTCGAGTAGGAGACTTTCGTATAGGCCGTGGCACAGCGCAAATAGAGAAGATTTTTGGACTGCTTTGTGGCGGTGAATATGCACAAAGGAGAGGGTCGTTTTTGGCCGACTGCACAAAATACGATTCAAAGATATGCAAGTTTAGCTGTTTGGTGGTTCTCTTAACGTGGATGAATATGATATGCTAGTCTTGACCGGGAGAACCGCTGATCTTTACAATGTCTATGTGCTGATGAACCCTGAGCATAAATATTAAAAAGGATGGCATACATCGCGTTGAAAAGGACCATAAATCAAAATCTGACTATGCAAAAAACGTTTGAGAGCCCGGAAGTAATATCAAGTTCTATCACGTCAGGTGAACTACGCCGATGAGAGGCCACTATGCTTTGTCGGTTATGTTTCAGAGTGGCTTCCTCTAAATCCTTCTAATTTACCATCGGAATGGCCAACAGCGCTCGTTGTGATTGCTGTCTCAACGGGAAAACCATACTGCGCATCTTTCGCGACTATTCACACTTTATTGTGCAGAGACAATCACTCACAATTGATCTAGTTTAGTTTGACCATAGACCTGTATTAGCAGAAACCATTCTGGTATGTTCCAGCTGAAGGTGACAAAGACGTTGCTGGAATCGCTAACGACCACAACCTTGCACAAGCAGCCACAGACTAAGGGTATCTGTCTTCAACGAGTAAAGATGTCGCATGACATTGCGACGCTGTGCATGTGCTCTATGCATTTTTGTTTGACAAAATTTCAGTCCGGTTATGCAAAAACAATGCAGTTTTTTAACGTTCTGTCTTCGTCTGATTGATGAAGGTGGCTACGAAAACAATAGCACATCTCAGAGGGACCAAGCTTAGCAGTAATCTTCACCAGCCTACACTGCTGCCATTTCTACAATAAAACTGCACAAAAAACTGAAAAAAGAAGTCTGGCGGAAATAACCAAAAGTAACGCTAACCATGACGAATGATAAGCACCTTAGGAAAAAAAACCTACAGGAGAATAGACCAGACGCCACATAAACACAGTCACAATTGTCGTGCCCCACTTGAACGCTGCAGTGCCACACGGCCGAAAACACCATTTCTATTGAGGCCCGTTTGTTCGGCATTCGTCAGAACTCTTTGCTGAACGAGGCTGTTATTGTACGCTTCATGGCCCTTCCTCCGAATAGCACTTTTGCCTCGAGGGATACAGCATGCATCATATTTTTGTCATTTATTTTCTTTTCTCCTCACGAGACGAACAGGGTGCACCAGGCAAAGTGCACGGAAGCCGAGATCTCGCATATACGTTCCCTCGCTCTTCACCCGACGCTCTTCATTTCGTACGAGCATACGCGGTGCAATCTCAACAGACTTGAAAGAGCTTTGCATCGTTGTCTCTGTGCCGTGGACAGGCGAGACGAAGGCGTAACGAGTAGGGCAGCCTTAAAAAAAATGGCCTCTCTACGTTTTTGTGTTCTGCACTTTTTTTTCTGTTTCTCTTGTTCTCGTAGCTCTTCCAGGTCTGCCAGCTCAGATCGACTGGCGAAAAACTTTCAATGACCGTGCATTGTAGGCTTTTATAGCCACCGAGATTGTGGGCCGATATGTAGTGCGCATGTTAAGATATATATAGTTGCACGACCATGTTATTGTGCTGGCAGGCGAGCTCTGTGCACTAGGTGGCTTGTCTTCTCTTCGTCCCGTTTGCTGTGCTGCACCTCGAACAGACCAAAGCAGAGTAGATGCCGGCCGGTAAGCATGCCGCAGTGCCCGAAAATATGCCGGACCTGTATCTGTGTGTGCCCGTCGCTTGAAAATATCGCCGAAACTCTCATGAAGCCTTATAGTGTCCTCGGTCGGGACATTTATTGTTTCTTTATATAGTTCCATGGGTGACTGTCAGCCATTGTCGCATTGTCGTTCACCTCCTTTCTTGCTGTTTCTGTTCTTGCAGTGGCCAGGACTTAAGTGCTGCTTGGAGTAGTACTACACACTGGTTCTAAAGCATATCGTCGTTGGCCTTCACAGAGCCTTCGCCTTGTGTCCTGTTGTACCAAATGTAGTAGGAAGCCTCTCAACTCCGATTTGTGCATTGCGGCATAAGAAGCTTCGAAACGGCGATGGATGTCGATTTATATCTTTATTCCTGTCACAAGAGCTTTCATTCTTAGTGAAAAAGAATAGACAATACTTGAATGAAATATACGGGCAGCGACAGAGCCACGTAGTTGCTTCTGCAGTAGCCAGCATTAAAAATGTCGGGACACACAAACAATGGAGCAAAGCGTGGTTGCTTTTGATCTCTTTGTTTCTTCAACATGAACACAACTTTAGATTTTCTTCTTTCATTCCTCTCTTCTTTCCTTTCCTCCTTACCTCCTTTTTAATTTCTTTCTTTCTTTCTCTCTATTCAAGTTCTACATTTATCTCCCTGTACTGTGTTTTCAAGCTCATGGAAAGCGATATTTCTGTGAGCATTTTTTTTGGTCACCCATTATGCGCGCACTCGTTCATGTGGCTTTTATTACAGCCATCTTGGAATGTAACACCATCTTTGCCAAGTTTCATGGAGTGAAATGAAAAAGGTACAGCAAAACGCAACCTGCTTCTCACTCCCTTTGTTATGTAGAACACAGCTCTCAGCTGCATCGCTGCAAACGTTTCAGAAGAGAGTGGAAGATTGGTTGTCGTTGCTCGGCCTCATAGTGGCTGTCGCTGCTTGAATATAATAAGAGACCAGTTCTTCGAACGTCACAACAACTTGACTTTATATACAAGAGTTATGTACAAATGGAGAAAACTCTTCACCCTTGAGACCATCGTCTTTTACCTCGGCAGAACTGATAGTGCAGAAAACCCTTTGCTGTGACCAGAACCTTTTTTCCTGCGACGCCAGACCTTACAAGTAAAATGCACCAGATATTTCATACAAGATCCCACTCACCCTCATAAATCAACAGTGAAGACTTTACGGCGAAGCCTAGCAGTTTAGTCTGAATGAAAGTCCGCTTAACTCTTTGATATATTACCACCTCCACCTGTTCTTTCACTGCGGGTTACCAAAAGAAACATTATATTTAGGCCACCAAGAGAGATGTAATATTAGAACAATCCTTTCTTTTTGACAATAGAGAGTTTCATACCTAATGTTGTCACACTGCAGAACATGCTGTTTCACAAACATCACTAACCACGACGAGGTGTAGCTTAAAATGCGGTATTCACTCAGTTTTTTCGTGACCATGATCGTAAAGTGAGGGTGTGGTGAGTAAGTGGGTTTTACTCAATGGGCCCAGGTCATCGAATGCCCTCAAGACAACCTGATAACACGAAGACGTTCTTTATATCATACGAGGACAAGAACACAGACGAACAAATCTCACAATGACAAAGAGAAAGTTTTTCACCACAGAGGGTAACTTTTTCTCGCATACGAGACGAAAACACACAATTTTGGCACATCATTGTGAAGCAAGGATCGATCTTTGGTAAAAATAATATAGAATAATCTCACTCTACGCTCCTGTAAATACTCGCACTTAACTTGTCAATAGAGAGCAAACAAGAACTAATAATTTCAGTCTTTCGAAACACAAAGATAGAGGAAATGAAATCTACGATCGTCATGCTGTATTTGATAAGAAGGTACAAACATTATTTTATTTCTTGTAAATAATTGGAGCTTGATTTAACTCTTTATTGTCGGTGTTTTCCTAGCAGTATTTTTCATTGTCTCGCTTTGGCCTGCTAGTGTTGATTTGAGCTTTCTATTTATGTATGAACTCGTGCAGATAACAAAGTTAATTTTGCACGAAGCCCGAATTGATGGTATAAATCACCACATACGTGAGTTACACGTCACATATTGTCATAGTATACAGCAGCGGAAGCTTTCCTGGCATTGAATTAGGACAAGTAGAGATTTGGCATGCCCCTTTCATTTTGACTCGCTTGAATGGTTTAACTAGGCAAACTTCATTTCACATTGTGAATGAAGCACTATAAAATCTGGTTCGTTGCTATCGCACGTGCCCTAAGGGACGATGTGAGCGCTCTGAAACGTATCGCAGCGTCTTTCATATCATTGAAATAAAGGTTAACTCAAGAACACAGCCTGACTAAATGTGAACTGTAGACTTGGCTACGGTGTTCAGTACAATAACTAGGCGAGTACTAGCACAATTATTCACTCAATCATTCTCTTAATCTTTCCAAGTAGCCCATTGATCCTCTTACGTTTCAACCAGTGATCCAGAATCATGCTGCGATAGTCGTTGTTTCAGGGGCTTAGCACCATAGGGTCTCGGCTTGTCGACGAATCACGTCAGGGCTCTTCATAGTGGGGTATGTGCGACGAAAATACGATAATTGCGACTACTCAACACGGCTCTTTAGTGTATATACTACGAGTTAAAATTCTATTGTTACTGCCTAATACACTATGTTTGGCTTAGCAGTAGTAGAAGAGTTCGCAACGGAACTTACAAATCTCATGTTTCTTATCTAAAACCAGAGACACAAACATGCGCCTCTATGGTAAAGTCACCCATTTGAAACATCGCTTCTTGAAACATATCTGCAAGGTGACGGTGAGTTGTGGAGTTAAGCAATAAAGATTTGGCTGGGGGAGAAACTGGCAGTGCAGCTGAAACACACTTTATTGTTCACCACGTAGTGCTTCCTTCTAAAACACACACACACACACACACACACACAACCTACGTGTTCGACTGGTTAAAACACGACTGGACTACGTGTTCGACTGGTTAAAATGGTACCACTGGGTGCATTGAAGAAACTAACTTTTTACATTATTTAAGCAAAGGTAGAGCTTCATTCTATATAATCGCGACCACCGTTCTGACTCAATCCTGTTTTTTTCATTTGTTTGTTGTGAGTCGCCATTAACTATGAAGAAATAAGGCGACACTCTTCACTTGAGCAGGTGTCTAAGCCAATTTTCTGCCTCACAGCAAATCTTTTTGCTCAAAGTAGATTTACAGACATCCATTCTTGTTGTAATTGAATCTTATCGGGTGCTCGCCGGATATCTTCTGTAACCATTACGTTTTTTTTTTTTTTTACGAAGTAGGTACCTAAACGCTTTCGATCTCCAGGCTTCTTCGAAACGATTACTGGCTACGCAGGGATGAGCTGACTTTACGATACGGAGCACACACTGCATTGCATTGAACCTCATTCTGTAGTCGCGCCAAGTAAACTGCTGATAAGAGTATGTAAGAGGCATTACCGATTTAAATGGACTAACCGTGCCCCAATATGTCCCCCGAAGATGGGGTTCTTGAGTAATGACGATCGCACTGACGTGGCTTTTTAAGAGCTTGGCCCGGAGTAGGGAACAGTCGTTTCACTTTTCCCACAGGCCTTTGCACTAATGTGTGAGTGATTTAATTGAATTGGGTGTTTCGCCTGCATAAAGCGAATGAGGGCCATCTGTAGCTGTCTGTTTGATCATGAGTGCTCCTATCATGGATCAGATCACGCGTATACACCGTGGTACATAGCCTAATGGCTATAGTTTAGTTCTGCTCACAAGATCGCGCATTCAAATACCAACAACAGCGCATGTATTGAAGGTGATAGCACAATATTGTAATAGACTAAGAGTATGCACACCGATTTCAAAGTAGGATAAGCATGAAGTGCACATCTTGGTCACAGAGCCCAGAAGAAAGGCGCGCCTTGTAATAGGATTGCCCCTCTAACTGGTAACACGTTAGCGCTTTTTCAAGCGCTCCTACTTATAAGCTTTTCTTCCGCTAAGTGCTTCCTTTTCGACGTGAAGTAGCTTATGGTTGATTTCCATTCTCTGTGCGTAGCCAACCTTCCTGCGCGCGGGTAACAGCTGGCCCAAGCCGTGCCGAAACGCACTCATGCGCTATACTACTAAACCGGATGTGTGGGCAGTGGCCGAAAAATCCTGCACCTCCCATGTATTCACTCTTGGCAGCGGCAGCACCGCCTTTACCACTAGCAGTTACCGAGAATCCTTCTACAAAGAAACTACGAACAGAAAATTTCTTTGAGACCTCACTGGTAAGGTGTCCAAATAGAGGGATTATGACGAAAAATCGACAGCAGGAGGGTTGCCGTAGTAGCCTTTTCGCTCCCTTTGCAAGCAAGCGGAGTGCGCTCGTGCTTTTTTACTTTAAAGTCCGCTGGCCACTTGCATGGACGATGCGGCCATTCACAATTTTTTTTCTTAATTTTGTTCGTGTTTTCTAAAGATTCGAAAGTTAAGCTGACTGAATTTCTGAGTAAGACAAAACTCAATCGACACAAATTAAATAAACCTTTTTATCGCACGTTTTGTATAAAATGCAGACATACACGTACGTTGAAAGTGCCAAAATAAATAAAGGAGCTTTAACTTACAACTAATATACGGACATGATGACCAAACGTTGAACCCATAATCTTCGAACCAATGAAAAAATTATCAAAAATTGGGATAAGGACATGTCCTACTTAACTTAAGCATGTTTGTTGGAATGGCACACATAGTTTCTTTCAAAACTTGAGTACCAAACGAGACTGAACTTTTGAGGAACGAGAGGCTTGAAACTATCAGAACTTTTTCATGAAAGAACGTCACTGAAAGAGTGTTTTGGAAAGTTGACTTGTTTCGTAAGAGGAACAATGTTGCTTTGAGGAAGAAAAGTGCACTTTTTAAAACGTTGTCTTCATCTACATTATCTGTATCAACATTTTAGAGGCATTTAGTCTATCACGTGTATTTGAGTGACACTATCAGATACAAGAACTTCATGAGCAGAAAGTACCCTATAGTTACTCTACACAGTTTGTACTACATGCCAAAAGCAAAAGAATCTAAAGCTATGTAGCCGAGCCTGCTCAAACTCAAGCGTTTCAATAAACGCATTTTCGCGACAAGAGCTCGGCTGTCATCTTCACCAATTTGTCAAGCAGCGCTGTGTTTTTGTCAGCCCAGTCACTCTTGTAGAGAACTGGGTTTACTCATATCAACTCATGCTAAATCAATACCTCCTCAAATAATGGGCCCAAACTCTTGTGCTACCTGTTGCCTTAAGGAAACGCTGAAGAACCTTCGCGGTACAAGAAATTCCGGGTTAGCACACCGCAGAGCCATCCGAAACATGTGTTGCCCGATGAAGCCGTCTTCGACGTATGCATGGTTGGCTTGTTCGGCGTTGCTCACTGCGGCTTCCGTTCTCTGCCCGCTATAACTTGCTGCCTTTATCTTTCCCGTAGTTGACAAGCCGACCGAGCGAGAAAAGTAAGTGCGATCCAACTTCTAATATTGCTGAGCGAGAGGCTAAAATGAGCAGTGGCAAGCGCTACGAACGCGAGTTAGTCAATTACTGCGCTTAGTCTATTTTAAAATTCAGTATATACAGGATAATAAAACGCATAAATAAAAGAAAAGCTCTTTACAGGAATATAGAGTTTTTGTTTGTAAAAACTTGTGAAAATCAAGTAAATGAGAACATTCACATCAACATAACTGGCTCCGTTCAGCCGAATCTTAGGATTTCCGGCAACCGCTACGAGCGTGCATGTTCCATGAAACTGAAACTAGCGCTGAGTTTCTGGCGCGTGGTGTGGGCCTGTCTGCACTGATGACTGGACGGCGCGCACTAAAATGCATCTAATGCTTGTGAGACATGCTCGCCTGTTCGGCTTTCATTTAATCTTGATGGTGCGCCTGGTTCACTTCCCAGCCTTTTATTGCTCCGCACACTCTCTTCCCAATGCAGTCAATCAGACTGTTAAAGATGCTGTAGGCGCGCATCCTGTAAACACCAATCTCCTTTGCCTTACTTCTTTTGACACACGTGCATGCTTACAGAAAGTGCAACATGGCCTAACAAGAAGAATAGAGTACGTAAGTGCGTATACGTTTCTATTCACTAGCGTAACCATGAGTGGCACCTAGCTATTCATTATATTTTTAGCCATGCCATACAGAGCAAATAACGGCCACTTCAAAAAAGTTATCGCCCTCTCTCCCGAATTAAGAAATCAAGTAAGCGACCCACCCGTCTTCGAAAACAATTTTTGCCTATGCCCGTTTTTATTAGGTCAACCTGGAACGGTCCCTCAGAACACATTTGTACAAACTTTTTCAGTTAATTTCTGGGGTACTTTTTTGAAGTGGTGCGGAGAAAATATCACGCTTAGGTCACCACAATTTTGTGAGCCGTTTTTATCAGGCTATGTTATTTGCTTTTTCTCAAATGAAAATATCACAAGTTCTCGTGTGACTGCTTGGTATATTCTGCGTTATACGCGAGGCAAAAGAATTCATGGCTGGTTACTTTTAACATTAAACACTTACGCTCTTCGACCTGTCAGTGCATCAGCTCGGCTTAAAGTAAGCGCTCGTACACTCTTAATCTTGTTCCACATATATGTTCCAGATAAAGCAGTCCTCAACCGGAACAGACAGAGCTGTTATGTGGATCAGAGTGGTTTGGCGAGGGTTATCTGGAACATCAGCTGTTTTTCATTTAGTTTTTGTTTACTTAAGTGGAACCCGATATATGCCATCGAGCCCAGCGATTTGTTACAGTTACCAAGTGGCGTGTTTTTTAAGTTGTTCCACTTACGGCGGCAAAGCGACGCCGTATCTGCATCACATGTTCCAGATGGCATAAAGAACCAGTTTACACAGCTTAGGCGCGTTGGGGAGGAGGTACTTCTCATGAATCTCTTCTTTGATTTCGAAATGTGCAACGGACAATAGGATGCTCAATGCGCGGCTAGCTTTCACGAAGTAACGACTGCAGAACCTCCAGGTCTTTCGGCAGTAGATTTTCCTGCAAGCAGAAGAAAGCACGTCCGTGCACTCGCGCCAACACTCTCTTCACTGGCCAGCGTTGCGTTGCGGTGGTTACAGAGTTCACAATTACTGCATAGGCTTACAGTCAGCGTGTGCCATTTTCTTCGCTCGTAAACGTGTGTGCTTTTCTGAAGCTTTCTTTGTGCTTCTAGATGGTTTTGGATGCTCTGAGACCATCGTTAACAAGTTTTCTTTTGAAGCCTCGGACTATTGGTTCTGCAGTCGCTTCCCAGAGGTGAGTGACGAGCATTTATACTGCTTATGCATTAGTGGTACGGCGGAGGCAGTCTTTGTCCCATTTTTATCGTTTTTATCGCTTGCGTTGAGTTCTGTCTTTGTTGTGTAGCTTGAATGTTTATGCAACCGCAACCAAATGAAGAGAGTTCGGGCGTGCATGAACTGATGATTCAGCAAACTGGGAGCGCGGGGGTAAACACAGACACAAAGCAAAGAAGAGGCACACAGCACGAGTGCTCGTGCTGTGTGTCTCTTCTTTGCTTTGTGTCTTTGTTTACCCCCGCACTCCCTATTCACTGAACCATCATGAATTACCAGCTAGCCCACCTTTCCATCCTATTGCAGTGCATGAACTAGCAAGATTAATACGTAAGCGTCTTTCAGCAGAAGAGCTTGTGTGCCTGGTAGAGCTGCTTTGAAAATTTTGCGAAGAAATCATAGACGTAATGAAATGTTCGCCACGAAAATGGCACCATACCAGTTTGATGAGTTTAACTATAGGCTTGGTTCACTGAGATTTGTTCTGTAAAACACTGACTTTTATGGGAGTATTACAGCTCGCTTGCTCGTATGGTCCACGTAAGTGCGTTAGGACAATTCACGATGACCTTTCAAAAGTATTGTTTGCACGACTGGTTCGCTTCGGCAGCCTTTCCAGTTTAAGATAATCTAGTTTGCAGTTTGCACCGCGGGAGGTCACCTTATGTTTTCGTATTTTAACGTCTGTGTCAACAGGGTGGTGTTCAAAGTGGTGTTTGGTGCGTTGTGGGATATCTTTATTGTGCGCAGTGCCGTGTCGTGTAATGTAAATTCTTCAAAAAAAGCATTCGCACTAATTTATCTGATAAATCACTTTTATATTGCGCCACTTTCGACACCATCAGATTTTATATGTCAAGTACTGAGCATTATTACGTGAATATGTGCTGCTTTTGTACTGTTAATAATGAAAATAATGAAAAAGCAGTGATGCTACCGACTACAGTTCTCAATTTTTTTTCCACTTGTTTTTTTTTACTTGTTATTGGACACCTCGATATCGGTCCGCAGCGTGATCCTATCATAGAAAAAATAAACTTTACCGTCCGTTTCTCCACGCACGTCGAAAAAGTCCCACATTGATTTTTCTAAGGTTTGGAGAAAGGCGTGGTTCCCATTTATTTTCTACCTCGGAAAGATTGTATAGCTTTACATCAAATTTGAGTGCGTGTGTCTGCATGTGCATGCATGTGTGTGCTCGTGTGTGTGCGTATAGGTGGGCTTGGGGCGAGTTTGGGAGGTTTGTGTGTGGGGGGGGGGGGGGCACAGAACGTTTTAATCTGCATGTGTATCGAAACAAATAATATGGGTTCTATTACGTTCCAGCTAATTGGAGCTGCAAAGGCACCGAAACTGCCACAAAGGTAAGTAAATTGTTTTGAACTCTTCCTTACAAGCTTGCATGAGTAAGCGCCTTTTAGAAATAAATTACAAAATATGAAGTTAAGCTCATTCTTGCTTTGCTGTTTTAACACTTAATTGTTGGAACGTTTTTTTTTTTCATTTCTTGAAGATATAGAATGGTGTCCAGAATGGCCAGATTTTGATGTCACCCATGCAAAAAAAAGTCTTCCGGCGTCAAAAGACTGTGACGAAGGCTCCTTAAACGGCCAAGTGAACCCCATAGGAACACATTTCTTGACCTAAGCTCCGGCAACGCAACCAACTACCACTACAATGAGGTCCACAGGTCAGGTAGGTACGTAAGCACTGACGTTTCGCGATACTATTACCGTAGTTTTGCTAAGTATGTCAAACTATAGCATCCAGGTGACATCACTAATAGTACAACTGTACCATTAGTATCATCTTGACGAACAGCTTACGTCAAGCGACAATTTCTTTTTCTTGCACATGTTTTTCTGAGTTAAAAATTGACACTTCGCACGTGTGCGAGATTCATAACTGATCAAACCCTATACTGCGAGTTAATACCTGTTTTATTTGTTACTTATTCTGGATGTTAAGGTTATTTCTAATGTATTGATGTGGGTACACAAACTTTATTCCGTATTGCTATGCACTGTGGCTTATTCTCTGTGTGTTGTTTGGGATGGCCTTAGATTGTTTAGATACACTGTACTTGTTTTCACGTAACCAAAGGCGAGAAAGGGCTCTGTGAAATAAATAGTTCAAAATATTTTTCTCCCTTGTTTTACTGCCAGCGGAAATGGCAGGCGGCTTTCTGAGCATTATCGTTTTTCTGTGAGTAGCATTTTGCCATCAGATCACGCACACACAAATAAATAGCAACAGCTGTAGCAGGTGTGTCTTCAAACTTGCATTGTAGGGTTGAGGTTTTGTATTATGTAGGAAAATGTGGGTATGCATCTAATCCAGTTTATAAGCATGAACAGGCAAATGCAAAGGCTGTAGCTTCACTGCGGTCATTTTCACAATGTTGTAGGTTATTGATTGGTGCTGTTTGGCCCTGTCTGACAGCACGGTTCTTTCCAGATTCACCTATGTATTCTAAATTGCCATATCAAATTAAATGATTATATGAATGGCGTACTTTTTTGTTAATTCGACGCATGCTTGTGTACCTATTATGGTAACCGTAACCGATATCTGGCATAACTAAACCGATATGAGACCTAAGTAGGACAACTCAACATTAAATTTCTTATATATTTTGTGGTATACCTGAACTGACAACTGAGTTAATATTCAGTATAATATGATAAAAGCATGTGCAGGCATGTTATGATAAAGCATAATTATGATAAAACTGGATGCTTACTTGCCTCATTTAAGTATCATAACCGTTTACTTATCCCAGAAATACGGGTGACGCTAATCATGCTGTGCATAAATTTCCTAGTATGCATGAATTTCCTAGGTACTCAACAAGTGAAAAACTGCAACGTATGCAACCCAGTGACCAATGAGTGGAACACTGTTTCTCATACTCGAAGCGTTAACTGGGACGCATCTCCACTTAACTAAATAGAACTTTTTTGCGAAAATTTTCCGCTTACTAGCTGCAACCTATGTGGAACCAGATTAAGAGTGTACTGCCGATTCCTAATTTGTTTTTAAAATGGCTTGTATGGTTGAGGTCCTCGCCCTCTTGTGGCCATAGCCAGCCTGATGATAATGATAACGATAAGGGTGATCAGGGCGGAAAACTATAATCAGTCGTTTTCTAAAACATTACGTGTAGTAATTATGAAAAATCACATATTAAAATCATGAATTCATGCTGCTGAAAACCTCCATTGTCATCTCTCTGTTATCTGACTCATGCAATCAAACCTAAGAGAGCTCAGTGCCTTTGATCTTAATCTTAGTTACATGTGTTTTCTCCAAGGTGCAGTAAAAACAACGTGGTCCCGGTATTACCTCAGTGACTTCATTTTGGTTCCTCTGTTATGCATATTACAAAAGTTGTACGACGTCTACAGGGCCGAATATAGAGTGCATTGCCGCCCGCCGCGGTGGTCTAGTGACCAAAGTACTCGGCCGTTGACCAGCAGATCACGGGATAAAATCCTGGCTGCAGCGGCTGCATTTTCGATGGAGGCGAAAAGGTTGTAGGCCCGGTTTTCAGATTTGGGCGCACGTTAAGGAACCCCAGGTGGTCTGAATTTTCGGAGCCCTCCGCTGCGGCATCTTTCATAATCATGTGAAGGTTTTAGGACGTTAAACCCCACATATCAATCAATCAGAGTGAAATGCAGCACACTATGTTAGCTGCGCAACTGACCGGAGTTAGTGACATTGCTGTACTTCTGGTGCGTGTCATTTACAGTTTGACAAGCATACTATGCTTCGCGTCTTTTTTAAAAGTCTTAAATAATCAGTGTTATTGTATATATATATATGGCCTAATAATAAAGGCATGACTGTCTCTATAGTCACAGTACCACTGAAGGCCTTCTGTCGGACCGCCACCTTTTTTCCCAGCTTGACGCATTCTTATCGCATGTGTTCGTGGTTTGATCCATTGTGCTTTTAGCATCAACGGTTTCACTTGTTAGGATACATTCTTTCAGGTCAGATTGATAATGGATTTTAAATGGAGTAGATGATATGTAACGAGTTTGCATATTGGGTTTGATCAATTACTTTCTTGAAGTGAAGAAACGCTAGCACGTGGTTGTTCGTAGTGATTCATCAGAATGTCAGTCATCTTGTCTTTTTGGGAAGCGTTTGGAGTTACTTCGTGTATGTTTTCCAATACATGGTTAACTTTAGGTGTGCCCTAAAGTGCATTCATAAATTAACGAGGTTAAATCCCTCAAAAACGCGCACCGCATGCTAAAAGTAAAGGTTGCGTTTAGAGCGATTTGATACTGCTAACATTTTCTGGTCCTTTAACTGACACTCCCGCGATATATGGGTCTAATTTGTGATATGTATGCTGTTCGTGGCCGGATATGGCTGCATTTGACGCTATATATGGGGAAAGTTAAGCCACACGTAAACGCTCGTATACGGCTGCCGAAATTTTATTAGAGCATCATATATATAAATCATGTGAGGGCTACAAGCAATATTAGGACAACGTAATTTCATATAACCTATGTACACAGAGGTGTGTTTAGCATATTGAAGTTCTTGACGTTTTGCGTATGATAAAGTTGTACTATACGCACATAGAAAACAAGGCCCTATGGTCAAAGTTTATTAGGGAGAACTTGCCGTTCTGTTACTGAGTAATAATAATTATTATTATTATTGCACACACATACGCGAAGACGCAGATAAAAGATAGAGAGAGCAGGCTGACAGCTGCTACCTAGTTGGACGCATTACATGCCTGTTCTTAGGAAGGAAGATATAGAGGAAAAGAAGTCAAGCGTAGAGAAAGAAGTAGAGATTGAGATTGAGATTGAGACTGAGATTGAGTTCTTTTGCACATATATGCCAACGTTGTCATGTATATTAGAGCAAATGTCTTCACTGTAGCGCAGTGATGTTAGTCGTGAAATATAGATGTGCCGAAGTGTATGTGCCCTGTTACTGGAATGGTATGAAGCCTTTGTGTTCTGTACATGCTGTAAATAAATTTTTTCTAAACACTGAGATACAATATATTTTTATGTTTTATCAGCAGTTTCTATTTCGGAGCGTGTGCGATACAGCCTAGAATTCCAGACGTAAGTAACCTCAAACAGAATGGACGTCGTATCACCTGACTAACTACTTGCAAAAAATCCTATGTAATCTCTAACGTTGAACTTATTACATCGAGTGTTAATATGTACTGAGATTTCATTAAAATTTTCGGAATGAAATTATTATAGTCCTTTTATAACGCGGTACTGAGTTCCGCAGTTGCATTTCCGAACATGTGGAAGTAAGCTTGCTAGAGGGAAATGAGTCGCTCGTGGATTAGGGAAACTAACCACCAATATAAACTTGAAATCAAAGCTTTGCGTTATAAAATTGAAAAATTGAGTGTTTACTCAAGTTTTCCGGTAATAAAATAAGTAAGCTCAATGCCTGAATTGCCTTCGTTTGCGTAGCGTTCTTTTTTTCATCTTTTTCTCGTGTCTTGAGTTCATTGGCTCGTGAGCCCACGTCACTTACAGTGCGATTACCTCATTAAAAGATTGTAGGGCAGCACGAATAACTTTTCTATCATGATTAAAATGCCAGCCCGATTCGCCACAGGAGGCTCACCTTTGACGTTACTGCCAACAAAAAGAATGACGGCTGTGGCCGCGGCTGCGGCCAGAAGCTCGGTCGAAACCTGGGCGAGGATGACAAATGGCCGAGAAGGCTGGCGCCTTGTCGACCTGTCTCGCAACACCCCTTCTCTTTTTTTTCTGCCCACATGTTATCTCCCGCCTTCCGGCTAAAACAAACCCCAAGAGGCACGCTTACTGACTATCCGTTGTCTCACGCTTGCTGTAGTGTGTTCATTGAATTCTTTGTTTCGCGGTTACCAGGCTGATTACCCCGACTTGTATGTTCGCTTATACGGTTGATATGCTCAGTGTATTATGATTTGACTGTATGCGGAAAATTTGAAAGGCAAGGACTACAGGACAGATTGCCTGCACAACAAAAATTTATATACAATGGTAAGCGCATAAAAAATTCCGGGACCCTTAAGCTTCTTCTTTAAGCGTCGAACGCGATAGCGAAATCTGGCCCCTAGGGCGCCCTTCAACCGCTAAGTGCACACGTAATAATATGTTTGTTATTACACACACACGCACACGCACACACACACACACGCACGCACACACACACACACACACACACAAACGCGCGCAAGCGCGACGTTGCTATAGCAATGCAGTAGCTGTGTAGTATGACCACTTCCCTCTGCTAGAACAGCGCTCTGGTGCTGTCGAGACACGTTTTCCACAATGTCTCACAGATAGCCCACAGACACACACAAACGCACACGCGTGCTAATGGTACATACAGTTTTTTTATCTAAAGCAAGAGTCGCATGTGCTCCAAGATACACGCCACGCGCTCGCCATCTCGGAGGCCATAAAGAGTCTCACAATGCCTCACAGATGGCAGCACATTACTTCGCGTTTTCTGTTTGCTTGGTCAGCGCCTTTGGAAAGGCATGACATGTTTTCCCCTAGAGGGACATGGTTGTCCATATTTAGAGCTGTTTGAAAGTTCCTGTGTTTTTAGCGGCGATGGCTTCACTATCCCAGCATTTTTTGACGTAGTTTGATGGCCTTCCAAATGCGCCTACAAATCACCGAATGAGCTCGTTTTCGTCGTTGCACCTGTCGAACAAAATGCGCTAAGAATACTCCTTCCCGTGCATGAAATTTATGTAGTGTTTTTTTTTTCGAAGTAGCTGCAAGTAACATTGTAGCTTTGTGGTAAGACACCTCCTTGCCACGCAAACCGCCCGTGTTCGATCCTCAATTGGACCAAATATTTAAATGCTTTATTCCATTTGCTTCTCTCTCGATTTTTCGCTCATGGACAATTTTTCACCCACAACCAACGTTGCCGACGCCAACGTCGGAATTTCTGCTACACGAGCTCTCTAACCCTACCGCGTTAATACCACCATTGTTATTTTTAAATACTTCCGCATAGGCTAGAATTGTTAGCTGTAGTATAGCGAAAAAGAATGGCTCCGCCACTCTGCATAAATGTACAACGCGGGGTGAGGAAGTAAGTCCTTCCTAGCCTAGAAACGTCTGGAACAAACGTCTGGAAACGTCTGTCTTGAACAAGGGTCATGCTACACTGTTTGTGACAATGGAAGCTAGAACTAAAGGCATCGCGATTTTTCGTAAATTTTAAAGTAAAAAATCTTTGCACGTTTCGAAACTTGTCCATGGGTGACGATGAAAAAGCATGCATCGAAATATTAATTTATTGCTAAACTGATCCACGCGAGTTAGTAACATTCCTGTTCATGCCCAGCTCATCGATGCCTGCGCATTCTTTTTTTTAGTGGAGTAAATATCCCACCAAGCATTACCCTTCCGAAAGTTAGCACTCTCATGATAACATATATATGTATATATATCCTGAATTCAATGTCCTAGATTCACCAAATGGCTCCGGAAATTTTGATCATCTGGTGTTCTTTAACGTGAACTGAGATCGCACTGTACACTGTGCTCTACCATTCCGCCCCCATCTGAATGCGACCTACTTGGCCAGGATTGAACTCACGACCTTCGAGTCAGCAGCGGAGCACTGTAGCCACTGACTAGTTCATCGTGGCGGACACCTCAAGATTTTTAAACATTTATAAAGTGTATCGTCTTCTTTAAGAATCGTACTCCAGCCGTACATGTTAGCTCGCAAATAACGAGAGGCTAGTGATGTTTTGAACTTATTTTCTCTCTAGCTCAGAAATTGGGATACGCAAGCTCATCTTTAGCACTTAGATTTGTGTCAGTCCGAACAAGTATGGCTATTTCCTAAGCCTTCCGGAATGGAACATAAGAAAGCACACATCTGGTTTAAAAGTAGATCCATGACGTGGGTGACCAGGCCATGCTCCTTACTTAAATTTGCTATCCGTAACCGAATAATTTGTTAAAATGAAATGTTTTTGTATTCATGGGTAATTGTTACTGAACGTTATTTCGACAATAACATGATCTGATACATCTTCATCAGTTCTGTGTTCACACTATCTCTGAAAAATATGGCAGCAATCTGGTCCACTGCGGCAGGTAAACTGTTCGAGTAACCACAACAATCGTTCACTTCACGCGAAAGAATAACTCCTTTGGACTGCTCGCGCTCACGCACAATGACACATTTGGCCCTATTTTACTGTTGTATCGGCGCGCCACGAAAACAAAGATAAACGAGGCACCCAGCGGGTATACATAGAAAGTATACGTCGACAAACCGCAGGAACTCGTTGTTGATTTGTTTCCCCAAAGAGGCTCGAGCCACTTCCCGATACAAAAGAGAAGAAAAGTTTCTTGTGCGTAGCCAGCCCTAAGGTGTTGATATCGATCGCAGTCAATGTAGGCCAACCAGTGATATGCTCCGTGTGATGGTGGCAGCCTCGTGAATAAACGAAGCCGTCGTCCGAGTGCTCACAAAGCGGCTGCCTTCAAAAGAACCAAGCTGCCATACTCAGCACTAGTCAGCAAACACTCGCACTGGCCTTTCCAGCGCGTTGCCTATTTCGGAGTTTGTTCATCTTCTTGGAACGGGATGGGATGGAATAAATACCAGATTCATACCAGCGTCATTTTTCATTATCTTCATTCCAGCAATCTATATTTATTTACTCACAAAAGGTAGAGGCATGGAAAAATTATGCAGAAGGTGTTCTCATAACACACGGCTAAAAGTGGACAGCGCTTTCAGTCAGTACGCTTTCCGGCACTGTGTATTCACTCAGCTAATGGCGGAACAAGTTGCGCTTGAAGTGGGGACTAGATTTACTGTATAAGCTACTTTTATGAAAGAGAGTAGCGCTTTTGACGGAACCCACTGCTCGCGCCTTCCTTCGTCATGCGTGCTCACATGTGCAAAAAGCTTTTTTTTTGAGGAAAAGCTGACTTCAAGGCAACGCGTGTGCTGGCTGCCACGTCCCATGACTCCTGGTTTAGTGTCGTGCCATCGCTGTCCCAAGCAGTTCATCAATCCGGCGGCGCAACGGCTTTAAATGCGAAGCGTTTTATAGTCGCATCTAGTAGCAAGTCCGGCGTCAGTGGCACCATCGACACCCCCACTGCACATGCTCGCATCTCGTGCCAACTGTCCGCATAGAAAGAATAAAGATGTCCGATAGTGAATGTGTGAATATTCATCTCTCTGCTCTATCAATACAGCAGAACGTAAAGTGTGAGCACTTTGAATTTTAAAAATTATGGTAGCTAATGCCAATTTTAGGCCACGCCTACCTAAATAAGTTTAAACTCCTTGTTACCTTGCGTTAATTGTGAAACGGAGGGTGATGTCATTTTAACACTTTTTAAAAGTTTGGTCCGTCCGTCCATCCGTTCGTCCGTCCGTCCGTCTGTCTGCTCCGCCCTTCCGTCCGTCCGTCCGTCCATCCGTCCGCCCGTCCGTCTGTCTGTCTGTCACCCGAAACGGCTAAAATTCAACCATGTTGGCAGCGCCCAGCGATATTCATCTGCTTTCGTTGTTCGTACTTGTGAGTATGATCAAATAAAATAAAATAGTGCACGTAATGAGGCACAACCTTCAAACGTCAATATCTGTGGCACGTTTTTTTATACAATAAAGGCACGCATTAGTCATTTAAAGGAACTGCGCTGACAATGCTACTCTATGCACGGAAAGGCGGGTGTTTTCTGCGCCTTGCTAAGACAATACAGTAAAGACGCCTAGCCGTCACCTTGCATTCTACAAATTATGGCCTCCGAGATTGCGCGCACATGCCACGTGCTTCCTAGATCGAAGGTCATATTTTTGTTTTCCAAGATTACTGCCAGATGGCACTCATCTCTCACACAGCACCTCCAGAATACCATTCACCGATTTTTTTTTCTTCGCGCAGAACATCAAATAAACGTTTTTTTTTTCACTCCTTCCAAACGCAAGACTCTCGTCTTCCACAACATTTTCAGTGAAACATGCAGATGCGGGACCTATTTCTCTCTCTCTCTCTCCGGAAGTGCACATGGGTGGTAGTGTAGAGATAAAAACATTTGCGATGGAACACGGAGTACTTATCTCGAATACGTATACGAGGAAAGCGGCGTCGAACAAGATGTCGAGTGATATATTGATTCGACTAATTCTGCAACACTGCGACGAGGTGTTAGGTTAGCACTAGTAGACGTATTTTACATTCTCCCTTCTTACGCGCACTTTGTAAATTATTTTGCGTAAAACAGAGATTTCGCCTTGATATGTCTCTGTTAACACATCTTGTGTGTTTGTAAGGTTGTTTGTTTCGTTTGTAAAGTAATTATGTAAGCAACCATCAAGATGACAACAAATAAACGCTTCTTACCAAGTGTTACCAAACATGCTTAGCATGAGAGAGCTCTCAAGCTATTCAGTTCCTCAAGTTTTCTGTCCAAGTTGCCATACTAGGGTCTGTTACCATGCGCGGACTTGCGGTAATTTAGTAGTCTTGACGACGTTGTTATTTTTTCAGGTCAAGTTTTGTGTATCTATACTTGTATATTATGTACAGGTACCTTTTATTTTGCTGTGGGAAGTTAACTGCGGAGTCGGATGCACTTTATTTTTATCATGTTTGCTTTCCTATGCCCCTTTATGCTTCGGCTCACCTAAGGCTGCATTATTTTTCGTAAAAAATAGAAGAACGAACCATTCCATCTGAAGCCTGCTTCAGTGATTTCACCAAAGCGATTTCATTTCGGCTATAAACATTTATATGCGTCATGATCACGAACCTCCTTTCTTTGTGGCATCAGCATTTTGTCGCTCTAATGCCTGCGAGGTCATCCACCTCACTGAAGCTTGTATAAAGATAGGTAGCGCTTTGTAAGCGTAGGTTCTTTGACTATCTGCAAACTTCTGCCTCTTGCACAGCGTGCGAGCACGGATGTAATAATGGCGACTTCCGTTTCTCACGAGTGAATGCCAGGCACGAGAGCATTACGCAGGGGTTGCATTCAAAAGGGCAGGAGTGGCTCACTTTAATTAACTTCTGGCCTTCCACCCACTGCCACTGAGCAGGACCTGTGATGAAATTGTAGGAGTGTAAAAAACAATAACAAATCATAAGGCGTATTGTGTCGTGTAGGATACGATACGGCATGACATTGGTGCCTTAGTGCTTCGTTTCCTAGGGTCAGTAAAAAAACTGTGTATGCGATTGCAAATATGACCTTCATTTCATGATTTCTTCGTCGAAGAAAAATTGACGTAAGTTTACGTCGTTTGGACATCAATTTAGACAAACAGGTTTCTTAGGTGACAATCTTAAGCTTTCTTCGATATGGAGATATTGGCTTGTTTTTCGTAATCGTGGTGAGTCGCATGTTGTTAATGTTAGACAATAAACACATATATATTGAATGCTCCGCCACGGTGAACTAGTAGCTAAGGTACTCGGCCGCTGACCCGCAGGTTGTGGGATCAAATCCCAGCTGCGGCGGCTGCGTTTGCGATGGAGGCGGAAAAGTTGAAGGCCAGTGTGCTCAGATTTGTGTGCACGTTGAAGAATTCCAGGTGGTCACAATTTCCGGAGCCCTCCACCACGGCGTCTCTCATATACATATGGTCGTTTTGGGGCGTTAAACACCACATATCAATCAATCACATTTATGTTGAATTCAGGAACTGTGACCCGCCTCTGCCGAGTAGCGTCGACCACGTAACTTGATAACTCACCATGTAGGTGGAGGGGTTACGATGCTCGACTGACCACCCGATGGTCGCGAGATCAAATCCCAGCCGAGGTGGCAGCAAGTTAGATGGAGGCGAGATGCTAAAGGCACGTGTGTGTAACTGAGGTGCACGTTAGAGAACACCAGGTTGTCTAAATATTCTGAACTTTCTGATAAATGTCCGTCGTATTGTTATCGTGATTTTAATGTTAAATTTCGATAAAAATAATAATTATTATTGAACAATTCATAGGCAAGGCAAGTGTTTCTCATGAAGACACGAAGGTAGCCGGTTCTATCTCGGCTGCGGCGATCACACTTTGATGGAGGTGAAATGCTAGAGGCCCTTGCAGTACTGTTCAAAGTCACTGACGTCAAAAAGAAAACAAACCCAGGAGGTCCAAATTTCTGGAGTCCTCTGCTCGGCGTCTCTCATGGTCGTATCGGAGTTTCAGATCGTTAAACCCCAGGTATTACAGAGCATCCAACCTATACATGCATGAATTTCTTATCACGCCCATTGTCCCTTTAAGCTCTTGTTGACGTTAACATATATTACCATAATCATAGCTTCGCTTGCATGTTGCAGTTGCAACGCGAAAAAACACAGGACAAGACGTCGCTACAGAGCACCTTTGCTTGGATAGGAACTCACTAACGAACATGGTTATTGACTATAAAATTTAAAGTTTTTTGCAGTCTAGAATGTTGTGTGCGCGTGCGTGAGTGTATGTCTCAATATCTGACAAGTTCGAAGCTCTCTCCATTTTTAGGTGAACAAAAGCTGGTAAGTGTGCTCTACAACATTGCATTTTCTAGTTATTTCATTCTTACTTTTAACATTTTCTCAGCACTGTTGTAATAATTAATGCAAATATTTTAAAGTTTTACTGCTTGAAGAGATTAACAATATTTCAATATAATTTTTTATATCTAAATAGCTTTTCCTCCGTGCACGAGAGTAAGGCAATATATGTAGCTCCACTGCAGATATTGTCTTACTGCGGGAGAGCATTCTTTACGGAACAATCGAACGCAGCATACACGCAAGCTACGTTCTTGTACAGGGCGTTCCACGTAACTTCATCGTAGAAACAACCTAAATCACCTTGCTAAGGCCTAGTAAGAAGCCAGAAGCAACCTGCCTAGTCTTATGAATTATTCACTGTCGCTCTGTCAGGCCTTGCGTGGCATAATGCAAGCATCGTAAGCTATTCTTTTTTTATTAAATACGAAGCATTTCTAGGCGAACTTCGGCGATTTTGCGCGTATCTATTTATCTATCTAGCCGTCAACGACATTTAGCTCTCCTGGACGTTTCGATAATGGTATCGATGCTAAACTTGGTATGGCATAACACGACTGTATGAAGAACATGTTTGATTACTCATATTATGAAAATTATGACATGAATGTCATAAATCTTATGATTTACAATTCATGACCTTGCAGCTCTCGCGGTGGTTCCGTTCACATGGCATGTTGCAAAAGTGGTATGACATGACGTGATTGCATGGCGAACACAAGCGACAGACCCTAACATGAAAATCACGACATACGTGTCATTTAACAGCATGACTACTTGCCAAGCTCATGACGCCCTCGTGGGCGTTTCGCAAGTGTCACATATACCAAATTTGGCATTACGGTACGTGAATGGATGACAAATGTATGTGACTGGGGCAAACAACGATAATCATAAGATGCGTGTCATGTAACATGACTAAATGCCACGCTCATGATGCCCTGGCAGCCATTTCACTATCTTCACTTATATCATATTTGGTATTACGGGACGTGAATGGGTGACGAAGGTATGATACTGGTGCAAACATGATAAACATTAGATGCGTGCAATGTAACAACATGACTACATGCTACGCTCATGATGCGCTCGCAGCTGTTTCGATAGCTTCACATGTACAAAACTCGGTATTACGCGACGCGAATGGACGACATAGATAAATGACACATACAAGCATGATAATCCCGACATGCGTGCCATATAACAACATGACTACATGCCCCACTCATGATGCAGTCACGGCCGTTTCGCTAGTTTTACATATGCCAAATTTGGTATTACGTGACGTCAATGGATGACGAGGGTATGTGACTGGTGCAAACATGATAATCATGAGATGCGTGTCATGTGAGAACATGACTACATGCTACAGTCAAGGCGCCAATACATTAACGTCGTGACGCGGTGCGCGTGCTCGCTGGCGTTCATTTCATCGCGTCATGCCGGCGTTGCCACGCCAGGCGCTGGTCCTGCCATGTACTCGCAGGCACGTGCCACGCTGCGTTGCTTTGACGCATGGGCGTTTCAGCGCGTCCGGCGTCCCTCTGTCACGAAAAGAGGGAGACGCAGTGTTGTCTGGGTAGCGCATCGGCGCTAAATGCAGGATGTCGCCTTTTTTGCCGGTTTCCATCGGGCCGTGCCGGCTGGCGCAGGCCGCACCTAGCGTCAAACTATAGAGTGCTGGCGTTTTGCTAACGTAGCGTCGCTGTGCACAGCGTGCGCGCGTGTCAACGCTACATTACAGTATATTGGGTCCTTCATGAGGCGCTCTCGGCTGTTTTTCTAGCTCCACCTATACCAAATTTGGTGTTACGTGACGCCAATGAATCACAGAAGTATATGGCTGGTGCAAACATGATAATTTTGACACGCATGTCATGTAAGAACATGACAACATACCACGATTATAGCGTTCTTGCTGTTATTTCACTAGATCTACATATACTAAATTTTGTATCACGTGACGTGAATATATGAAGGTGAACGACACATCCAAACGTGATAATCAGGACACGGAAGTCATGTACGCATCATTTACCTCCACCTCATAACGTTGTGCTCATATTAAAGTGATATATCAACCTTTCTCCTTCGTGTCTCGCATATTATCGATTCCCACTGCACGTGGGATCAGCCAATTTTTTAAAATAAGTAAGACGTCTTTGAATATTATAACACCCTTTGTCCGTCATCTAAATTCATGCCTGAACATATACAGGGTGTCCCACCTAACCTTAGCCAAAGTTTCAAAATATGCCTGAACACGTCATTACGACGTGACCAAACGCATGTTGCTCATTGTTGCCTGGAGTTGCTCCAATTTTTTTTCCTCAAGTATTGTTTAAATAGATATGTTTAATTAACTAACTTTTTAAAAAACACAGATAGACAAAAAATTTCAATGAGAAAGTTGTAGATCGGTTTGCAAAAGGTCCCATTAGACAGTTTTGAACATTATATCTGTTAGGTATTAGTGTTTTTCTGCTAAATACAAATGCTCCCAAAATATAAAAAATACCCCCCGACAAACCCGCTTGTGCACCAGTGCGCGCAATTGTTCTAGTGCTCTCTAGCGTTACGCGTACGAACGACCATAGCATTTGGCTCATTGTGGTGTCTCGGCAGGGCGGCAACGATGGTGGTGTCTTTACGATGAACACGTTTTGATATCGGCCACAAAAACGATAACCGCTGAGACTGCTCACCACTGCCATGAACCGGTGCGAGGAAAGCGTGTCGTTCATACGCGGAACATTAGACAGCACGAGAATAATCGTGCACACTGACGCGCGAGCGGTTTTGTCACGTGGTACTTTTTTGTATTTCGCAGGCGTTTGCAATTAGCAGAAAAACACTAATACTTAACAGATATAAAGTTCAAAACTGTTGAATCGAACGTTTTCCAAACCGATCTACAACTTTTTTGTTGGAATTTTTTATCTATCTTCGTTTCTTGAGAAGGTAGGTAATTAAACATATTTAGTTAAACAGTATTTGAGAACACCAAAAATAGTCTCACTAACTCCAGGCAACGGTGAGCAACATGCATTTGGTCGCGTCATAACTGCGTGTTTCGGCATATTTTTAAAGTTTGGCTCAATTTACGAGGTACACCCTGTATACAATATCCACTTCTGCTCATTTTTTTCAAAAAACACGGCTGAATGTGCAATTCGAAATGCGCCAAGTTTTCTTGTTTTTTGTAAAAAATCGTTCATCTTGAACGCGGAAGTACTTTCCAGAACAGTTATTTACTAGCATTAGCCGTCTGTTCTCGCAGCTAGCTCACTTGAATCACATCACACTTGGCATTTCGTGTATGCATGATACGCCGCTATAATGAAAATATTTTCCCGTGAGATCACCCTGTAGAAAACATTGCTGCTATTAGTGGACTGAAAAAAGCTTAATAATTTATACTGAGCAAACAGGGCAAAGTATTGTCATTCAAGTATCATTTAGAAAATATTGCTTTTCCTTAGCTATACAAAATTGTTTCCTTCATTCCTCATGTTTGAATATTTTGTTTGTATCATGATATGATTGGATTCACTAGAGATTGCTAGCTTGCACCTATCATAAAGACCTGTTTAATTAATGTCTCTTGCATTGCATGGACAGCACTACATTACACCACTACAGACAGTTGCAACTTTTTTCACTTTTGTAGCGATAATCTTTTTTGTTTAGGTCAGTGTCTATCTCTGGTAGAATGGGTAAATATGAACTTAAAGCGTGTTTTTACATGCTCATAGTTGTGGTCATTGTTGCTTGCTTCTGATTTCACGATGACAACTCTCCTTATTTTTTGGCTGCTCCTTTACATAGACGCATAACGTAAAGTGAGTACGCAAGCGTATTCCTCACTAAGACACTTTAAGAATTACATTCTCGACAACGAAGCTCAGATGTACAGTCTGTTTTCACTAGACAGATAGTGGTACGCAATATGTCAGCATTCATTAGACGCTTATGAGGGATATTTCTTGTCCAAAACTTGGGTACTGACTCTCACGCGTTTGCAGCGAAGAAAATGACTCGTATGGCTTTATGAGAGCTCACGCACAAAGTACTATGCCACTCGTCGTGACACATCTTTTTATTCAATTCTGGTATGTCGCTTCAGGATCAGTAACGTTGGGATTAAAAAGCACGCTTTTGGACATAGAAGTGTGAGCTTCACTAAGATGGGTCTCGTATAAAAATATGTACAGATTAGACTACCAGACAAAGCGTACCCCCTAAACCACTTTCACGTCTTTTCGTCAGCAAAGGTGCTAGAGTGGTTTGCTTGGCACTTTGATCAAAAATCTACGCTAAGCATTCTCATAAGCTAGCACGTACTTCGCTGCCTAAAATATGCATAAACTTCAGCCGACGTTTCCTGAAAACAGTTCTCTAAATGTAAGTAAGGACTGCTTGGTGCGGTACGAATAATGTTATTTATTTGGAATGCTTAGCGAAAACATTCAACAGATCTTACGTATCGTGATATTGATGTCATGCGAAGCATACGTAGGAAAGGTCACTTCGGTGTAACTTTTTTTTAGCAAAAAGTTACGAAATGATGCTAAACATGTCCACATATCTACGAACAGACATAATTTGAACAGTCCAATATGTTTTATTTAACCAGTTATTTGCTAACGATGCCAACAGCAACATGGGTATTAGCAACAGCAGAAGTTCAATTGATTGATATGTGGGGTTTAACGTCCCAAAACCACCATATGATTATAAGAGACGCCATAGTGGAGGGCTCCAGAAATTTCGACCACCTGGGGTTCTTTCAACGTGCACCCAAATCTGAGCACACGGGCCTACAACAGTTGCGCCTCCATCGGAAATGCAGTCGCCGCAGCCGGGATTCGATCCTGCGACCTGCGGGTCAGCAGCCGAGTACCTTAGCCACTGGACCACCACGGTGGGGCAGCAACAGTAGAAGTGGTAAGATGATTGGCACCAGTGGGAACCAGTGCAGCCAATGTCAACTAAGTACGTGCGAGATAGGTTGGGTAAACGCCATAACTCACGGCTGATTCACTGAGATGATGAAGAGAGCACACGGGCACCAAATGAATATCAATATTTTTGAACAGAAGTAACGAATAATTAAAAAAATTATTTCATTAATCAACGAGATTAACCAGTGGATAAACACTGGGACCACACATTCCAGTTTCGCTTGTCAACCATCTTGAATGGTAATTTTGTTTCAGCTTTATTGATTATTCACTGCACGGGTCTAAACGCAATTTGTCCCAGTTCATTTTTTTAGAGCACATATCTTCGGCATCCATTCCTACAATGGGCGTGTTTGGGGTAACAAAGAGAGCGAACGAAAGGGAAAGAGAGCGAAATTCCTGATTCCGTCACGCGCGCATGCCCTTCTGTTGAAGCCCATGCGCACGCAGGGTAGGCACGTGCACAACGTGGCTGTCGGCGTTTGGCTCGGTTGGCGACGCCTGCATTACCCAGACTCGTGTGCTGTGAGCCCCCTGAGTTCTGGCAGTTTCTGTGGCACTATATAACGAATTTCTAAAATGTTTCAACTGCGAATAGGCAAAACTTCAGACGCATTCACCATTGCCCCGACACGAAGCTACACTCATGATTCGTATTAGGCAGTAATGGTCGGTGATATTTTGTGATATTTCGTGCAACTGGGCGTAAAAAACAGTAATCAGTGTTTTAATCTTCCTCTGTGAAACTTGTGTACCGTTTTTTTACTCGTTTTGTTTGATGTACTACTGCAATAAGATTTCCCTTTATGAAGAAAACTCACACTCGCACTTCATTCTCCTCCGTCTTCCAAGATTAATTCTACCCGAGAGTGATGCTAATTAATCTTCACGCGACCAACACCATCGTGATTGCGTGGCACGTAACGCAGGCGGAGCTCATTCTGCGGGGTCAGTCTACGACACTCACCGCTTCTCGCGTCGTTCCCCGTGCAGGCGGGCGCTCAGACATCCGGGTGCCTTTATTGAGCGTGACGGGACCCCTTGTTAAGCACGACGTATGACCACACGTGCCGCCGTGCGGCCCAGAAAGACTGCCGGGATGCGCAAGGAAGCGCTTTAACAACCACACACTATGCTCCTGTCTCTCCAAACCAATGCAGTGCGACCAACGCTTCAGTGAAAGGAAACGACGCTGGTCGAGGTCGTGTTGCGTAGCCTGAACTGCTACGACAGTGCTTATCTCAAGAAAGATGAGCGAACAACAGGACGAAAGCACAATAACACAATAAGTCTAAACAAAAGTGATAACAGCAACTTTTTAGACAAAAAAAAAGACTTGCCATTGTCTCTTCGTCCTTGTTGTACGTTCTGTCGTTCACTTTAGACAAAGCTACCTGTCATGCCACTCTTAACGGTGGAGAAAAGCAATCGCTATGATATTTGCCGGAAATAACAAGGGTTTGTTTGCCGTAATTCAGTCACCAATCTGCGTTTATTTCACTGCCGCTGGTGCCGCGTATGGTTTGGTTATTAAGCAACGGGTAAACCTTCTTTTATTTCCTTTATGCAAATGGCGAACGTGACCGAGCCACTTAGCGGGGGATAACCAGGAATACGTAACGGGTGCGGCCGGTTATCCGTCGCGTGTATTGTGCGTTCTTTCTGTGGTAGCTGCTCTGCAATCGGGGATTTATTTTTAGAAGGTTTTTTGTTCTCTGTCTTATACTCTCTTGTGCTCATTCTCTTCGTTTCTCACTTTGTTCTCTTATATTGTTCTACAGCGTTAAAAGGTTTTTAAAATCAAGGACTTACCGTAGGACAAGGCTTAAGGCTTTTTTTTCTCGCGTCAGACATGAAACAAGGTGACACCATTCTAATGGAAATTTGGGGCTCGAGACACCGAAGAGACGAGGCTTACCGCTATTCTTTGCGTGCCGTCGTCGCAGCCAGAGGAAAAGAATGCTCCTAGACTTCCTCGTATCTCTATAAATGATCAATTGTTTTCCTTACATCATCTTTACAGGTATTTACAGAGCCTGTTATGCGTACAGGCAAGAGACAGCTTTCATATCCGGCGTTTATCAACACACGAATACCTTTCAAGTATCTTTTTATATGATTGGTTCACTACGCCCTTTAAACGGGGCACCATTGCTGGCAGGTGTTCTAGGCATGAAATATTATGCTTTTTTTCCTTTGATTTGTCATGCTGTAGTTTCTGGTTCATCAATACATTTACGTACAAGGTTGTAAAAGTACTTGCAGCATTACCATGTCTGTCATTAGCTCTTAATTTGCTCGAGATGCCACCAGTGTCAGCCCACATATTTATTTTGGTTCTGTGAGAAACATAAAGCTATAGAGACAATGTGAGGAAAGGGAACAGAAAAAGATACAGAACTTTGTTCTCCCCCTCTTTCCCACGTTTTTTTTTATTTAGGCACAGTCATATAACGCTAAGTTGCAGTTCGGCAGCAGTGCATCTTGAGCACGCAACTGACGCTATACCTGCTTTTATCGCTGGATTTGTCACGCCCGTGTCAAGAGCAAGCTTATAGGCGGAAGATCGCACAACCACTGCGTTTCGGTCTTGCACCGATCTCGTCCGGATCTCACGTGGTTTCTTAGCGCCTTCTCTACCAAAAGAGGGCAAGACCACACGGTCGGCTTTGAAGGCGACGGATCGACGACCAGGCTCGCAGTTCAGGCCGCAATACTTTTTGAGCACGCAACTAACGCTACCTGTTTTTGCAGGTAAGAACAACACGTTCTATTTCTTAACTCCAATCTATGCACTGCTGCCGGACTGCACCCGACTGCATTTGTTGTTTCTTTGTTTTTTTACGTTATTTAAATTCTGCTATGACCAAAAAGCTTGTGGACGAATTGCGTGGTGAGATACTTGATGAGCTGAAAGAAATAAAAGAAAACTTAGTAGAACTAAATGAACTTAAGTGGGAAATTAAGCCCCTTGGAGGCTTGAAAGTATTGATCCAGGCCGTTGTAACAGAAAACAAAGAACCTAATGTTCCAAATTCTAAAATGTCACGAAAACTTGAGGAAATTGAGGCGTACCAACGCTCCAGCAACTTAGAAATTGAGGAGGTTCCTGCTGATGCAGAACCAATAGTCATCATCAAAATGATTGGGGAACTAGTTGCCTAGAAAATTCAAGAGAATAACATTGATGTGTGCCACAAAGTGGCGACAGCCAAGCATAAAGAACATAACAAAATTGTTCGATTCGTGCGCCCCATCAAGAGGAATGGTTTCCTTGCTAAAGCACGAAAGAAAAAAAAATCACACTAGAATGTTTGGTTTTGACGTAAATTTTCCAGTGTTCACTAATGAGCACTTGACTAAGCAGAGCAAGCAGATATTGAGTGCTGCGAAACAAAAGAAGGGTGAGGTTGCTTCGAAATATGTGTCGACCAATGGAGGAAGAGAAATGGTGAGACGTAATGAAACATCCACTGTTCTGCATATTTTCAACATTGATTGCATTAGCAGGATGGGGACGTAATATTATTCTTCTCAAAACATTTTTGTTGCTAAGATTTTGTCAAGGCTTCAATCGATAATTTTGTCTATCATGATTAGGTTTCGTTTAGAAATACATCTGCCGAGCTTGAAAAACATATATCAATCTTTCATTTAAACGCCCAAAGTTTAGGAAATAAGCAAGATAGAATTGAAGACTTGCTTCAATAGACCAAAAGCAATCTTGACGTGTTTCTTTTTTCTCAAACATGCCTATTTGATCACGATTACCCCTTCCTGTTAGATAACTACAAATAAAACGGACTAAACCGCACCTATGCTCGAGGTGGCTGGCGGCTTAGCTGCCTATGTACGAAATGATCTGAAATCGGAAATAGTTTCAGATTTCTCGCTATACAATCAACACGCTGAATGCCTCACCATAGCCTAAAAACGGTAATTATTTCAGTAGTTTACAGACCACCTTGCGAAAACAAGCAGGATTTTTTTCTGTTATGGATATATTTGTATATTATCTCAGCGAAACAGGCAAAACGTTCGACATACTAGGCGATAGAAACATTGATATAATGAATGAGAATGCAACTACTAGAGAATATAAGCAGTTGATATACTCTTACGCCTGTTCAAATATTATGACCCTGCCAACAAGAGTCACTGCCTCTAGCGCTACCTTATTAGACGTTTGTATCACCAATGTTCATATGCTCTCTGTGACTGACGGTGTCCTCTCGTCTCCGTTGAAATAAATGATCATGTCTCAATTTTCTGTTTTCATCCCGGCAGTAAGGAATTCAAGCCTAACACATTTTCCTATCGTCTCATAGATACAACGACGCTAGCCAATTTTCGCTCACTTATTAGTGAAATAAATTAGGAATCAAGAACTCTTGAAAGTGATCCAAACAAGGCATACAATTACTCTTTAACAAACTCATTGCTGCATACATTAAGCCTTCCCACAACATAGTGTTGTAACACGTCCTAAAAAAACTAGGAAACCGTGGGTCAATGCTATTTTTTTCACAAAAATTAAACGAAAAAATCAAATCTGCTACACTGTCACAAAAACGCGATACTATAATCAGTTGGCTGAACTTAAGGCCTATCGTAAATAAGTACATTCAGAGCGAAGAAAAGCGAAAGAAAAGTACTGTGAAAAGATTTTTTTTTACGTATATATACAATTTCAAGAAAAATTTGGCTAGAAATTAAAAAGTTGTTTGTAACAAATGTTACTTGTGAAGACGTACGAATATCTTCGGTAAATGGCACTCGTACAGACGACAAAGAATTCATCGCCTTGAATTCTGGCCTTGCTCCGTGCTGTAATAGCACTGCCTTTCACAATCCAGAAGATTTAAGACTTTGTTGTCAATATCTTGTAATTTCCTTCGACTCCGAGTGAAGTTGAAGAGATAATCGGAAGCTTTAAGTGCAATGCAGCTGCTGGTTTTGACGGTATACTGGCCTCTCCCGTAAATTATGTATCGAATATCATATCTACAGACCTATTCCTTATTATCAACAGAATGTTTGAGTATCGAATTTTTCCAAGCAAACTTAAAATAGCCAGAGTTCCCCCATTTCACAAAGAGGGTGCAGACCACTTCGTGAACAATTTCCGGTCAATATCAATATTACCGCTCATCTCAAAAATTTTCGAGGCTGTTAATAACTTTCAACGACAAGGATTTTTAAATAAGTATGCTATAGTTAGCGCATTGCAGTATGGACTTCATAAAATGAGGTCATGTGAGGACGCACTCCTCCAATTAAAATGCGAATTATTACAAAATATTGAAAATTATTTATACACGGTTGGTTTATTACTAAACTTGCGTAGAGCATTTGACATTGTGAATCACAAAATACTGATATCAAATTTTCACATCTATGGGATACCTGGTACAGCATTAGAACTTATGCGAAGCCATTTAACAGATCGTTTTGAATATGTTTCTCTCAATCAGGTGACCTCTCCACATCTCAAAATAGAAAACCGCTGTACCGCAGAGATCTATACTAGGCCCAGTATTATTTAACAAACACATTAATGACCTCCCAAGCATTTCACCTACATCGAACACAGTCATGTATCCGGTTGACACTAATCTTTTCTTTTCAAGTACATCCCTAAAACATTTTGAAAAGAAATCAATGAGATGTATTTTCTAACTTGCTGAACTAAAACAAACGTCACAGGAATGTTATGAAAACTAAATATATAGTGTTTAAGCCACTAAACAAACCAATGTCTCCTATTATTGCTGTTTTATTCAAAGGAAAGCAGATGGAACGAGTAGCAACGCAAAAGGTCTTGCGTGTATGATTTCAAGAAAACTCTCTTGGCACAATCATGCAAATAAGCTCAGCAGTGACCTTAGCAAAGTAGTAGGCTCTCTATATATAAATAGTAGTCTTATACCACTGCCCCTAAAAAATCAATCTACTACGCCCTTTTTTACTCAGAACTTAGTTATGGTGCATTGGTCTGGGAAACAACAACTGCAAACAATTACGACAAATAAATTAAACTGAAGAAAGAGTAATGAGAAGTTTTGAAAACTACCATGGTAGGCCACGAGACTTACCCACACACAATATTTAAAAAAACATTCATTGATAAAAGCAAATCAAATTTACTATTGTAGATTTTTATTGCTTATAAAAAGCGGAAACTTCATATTAGCAGTACACCAATTTCATCTCCACGGTATCAGTTACGCCGCCAAACCACAATGCCACCGCTCACACGAACTAACTATGGACGCCAGGACCTACAACATCAAATACCCCGGCCAGTAAACAATGTGAGGAACGATATAGACTCTTACGCACCACGTTTCAGAATATATGTAAAAAAATTTCTTTTAAATTCTATGACAAGTTATCAATGACATCTTTATACACAATTCATACATGTATTTTTCACAGTTTTTATTATTACAGCTTCAATCTTCGTTATTTAATGCTTCGGGGTACATATTCTTGAACTGTTTGCATGATGTGTTTTTTTCTATGAAGTTTTGCATGATATGTTTCATTTCATGAAGCGTTTGCGTAATATTTTTTATTTTACATAAACCGTTTTATTCTATCGTTTCATGAAGTGTTTGCAAACGTTTTTGTTGCCTAGAGGCATTTTGTCTGATGCCAAACTGTATTTCCTATGTTTGCATTTAGTTTATGTACATGCTTATGCTCTAATTTTTTAAATGCATCAAAACCAGTAGCTCCACCAGAAAAGAATGCTACCACTCACACGAAAAAGCTACGGACGCCAGGACCTACAACATCGAATACCCGGCTATTATCCATTGTGAGGAACGACGTATACTCTTACACACCCTGTATCAAACGATTTGTATGTATGCCAAATGTCTAAAGGAGTAAGAGCCTTTGTCAGGCCACATGGCCTTTAGCTCTTGCTGATCCTCCTGTAAAATGAAAGGAAGACAAACCTAGCAATGCCCATGAAATTATAAACGCCTCTATTTGTAGGTTTCCAGTGTTCTATGGTTCTCTGTGTAATACTATCTTGCGCTCATTCTCTTGATTTTTAACTTCGTTCGCTTATATTCATTCACGGCGTTTTTTCGTTTATTTCACAAACAAAAAAAATTGGCAGCATATCCACGGAGTGAATGATGGAGAGTGGGGCGAAGCATTCGTCTGTCCATTCGTTCTTGCTTCCTTCCGTCTGTGCGACCGTCCTTGCGTCCATCCGCCCGTCCGTGCGTGCGTCCGTTCCTGCGTTCGTCCAGGCATCCGCCCCTGCGTCCGTTCATGCGTCCATTCATGCATCTGTCTGTGTGTCCGTTCGTCCATCTATTCAACACTCCAAGTACCACCATCTCGCATATTTTCATCATATATTCCCCATATAGAAACACCGCCATCCAGCGGACATTCCAAAGACTAAACGAGAGGTGGCACACGCACACTTTCTAACAGCTTGCGCTTCGGGTCTACTTCCCACCTTTAACCACCTCGAGTTCACGGTATATACTTATTCACTGTATTCATGGCACTGCGGCCCAACACTCGCTAAACCTTTCTAAAACCAAGGAGGTTACGCCCAGCGAGTATAACGTAGCAACCTTTTCCTGGCAGATAGAGCTCAATGTACATGCCAATGGCTGCATGGGAAATGAGAGACAGGAGAATTCGGCTTTTACTTTCTTACGGCTTGCACTTCGTACCAACTTCCCACCTTTAACTACCACGAGTTCATTCATGGTATGTACAAGTTCATTGTATTCATGGCACTGCGGCTCAACGCTCGCTAAACCTTTCTAAATCCAAGGTGGTTACACCCAGCGGGTGTAACGTAGCAACCCTTTCCCTTCAGATAGTGCTCAATGTACATGCAATGGCTGCTAATGGGGATCGCAGCGTGCACGTTCACTAAAAGCCGATTGCTCCTGTCACACATACCCCATTATCAGCTATTCGCATGTACATTGAGCACTATTTTTTGTTGTTCAACAACGCACAGAAGGAATCTCTCACCGGCACCATCTTGGAGGTCAAAATGTTTGCAGGTCAAAGCGTAAGACTGGTTACATACTACGACGGGACGCGGGACGAACGGGTGCCGCTATAAGGAGCTTCGCCTCTAAAAATAATTTAAATGGACGAAAAGAAGCAAATAACCGCCAGTTGGGACGGTAGCCAGTAGTTCATTCTTACGGGGGTGTTGAGGGTTCGAAGATAACTAGGAGCATTTACACCATCACTTAGATTTGCTATCAATTATATTGTACCATGACGAAGATAATTTGTACCATTAGTTATATTTGCACAAAAAAAGTAGGAGGTATCTATTACGGTACATAAACGAGATTACTGGTGAAGAGCGAGAATGTGAATGAGATGACTGAAAGGCAGGGAGGTCAACCATATTTGTAGCATCGGTTTGCTATTCACTACTGAGAAAAGGGTGAGAGAAAGAAAAATGCGTTAAGGAAAGTGGAGAAAAATGTGGATGCCAGAAGAGCGAACTAGTTATATAATGAGCACCTACTTTTCATGATTCCATCAAAGAACAGACGGTCGCAACGGTGCCTATACATGATTGCTTTTGCTATATACTTTCCTTACGAACACCAGCAGGAACATTATTATCAATTAAAAGAAGGGCCATCTAATTTATAGGTAGAGAGCACTTGCCTGTATGAACACTTCTAGCGTAGCAGAGACTCCAGCTCTGCCAACAGTGTTTTGTAGCGAAGCGGTAATGCTGATATCGTAATATCGGACCATGCAGTGCCAGCCTTCCAGCAGCTTGCCAAAAAAGGCCCGGCGTAACCGGACCGCACCTGCGGTTGATCGAGGAACATTTCTTTAATTTTGAAAGACGATAGTCTTTTTTAAAATACTTCAACGCAAAAATTTCGGTATTCTGTCGTTTCGGTCTGCCAGCTGGAGTCTGTCCAATGATCACCACCCTGCGAAAGTTAACCACCATTCTCAAAGCCCACCCATCTTGATGTGGCAGCTGCGTTCATATTTGTAAACATGGTCAAATAAAAAGTAAGTATTACGTATATTTGAGGAATTCATCAATGCGTGAGTGTTAGGGTGGTGCGTTACTTTATTTCTAAAATGCATAGATACCTAATTCCAAAGACCACAGTGTTTAGTACACTGCGCTCACAATGCAACGCCATGAAAGAATAAGTGGGTGTTTCCTAAATTTCGCTGAAAAATTCAAGGACGTTCACTACTAAAACGACCTGGTGCAGTCACCTACCAGTGGCGCTCTGCGTTTTATAACACTTCCATTTCCTCACATTAGTGCCAGATGGCGCCCTCAGACAGAAGTGTATCGTCTTTCGGCATCTTTTGCAGCGAAGCACGCAGATATGCAGCCAAATTTGTTTCATCATCTTGCCGTTTTTTTTCATCGGCCCCTGTCAAAGATGGACTAGATAAGCATTAGCGTGTCGCCAGATGCCTCACTTTTCGTTCCTACAGCTTTTCGAGTGGCGCCGGCTTCATTCAGGTGTGACCACGTAGTCGGGACTTGTTGCTAGGCTGCGATGCCGCTAAGCTTCAAAATATGCCGTTTTTTATTCAAGTAGAAAATCAACGGAGGAGGTTTTATCACCGTTACTTGGTGACGGCTACCTCTTTTCACTGGACTGTTACAAATAAAGAAAAAGAAAAAAATACCATATATACATATATACAGTCCCACATGGGTGAGAGCAAAAGTTCTCCTATGGGCAGAACAAACACGTAGTTGCCACGCTCACATTTAAGTTTTGTCCGCTGAGTATTAGTCACAAATATTCGTTTCTTATAAGAACTGTTGTAGCACCTTCATTGCTTTGTCGTTTGTTTCCATGGACAGAGTATTTTATTCAACCCAAATGGCCGCTCGAGATCTAACTTAAGCAGTTCCTGTTCTAGTTGCCTTCGGTGCGTGTCGTGTTTCGGACAGTCGAGCAAAGGGTGACAGATATCCTTGTCGTCGCGGCCACATAAACATGGTGACGATGTTGAATGCTTAATACGAAGTAGGAAGTGCTTTGTGTAAGCATTTCCGAGTCCTAGGCAATGTATGAGTGTGTCGATACGTCTTGGGAGCACACGGTCTCTTTGGTATTCAAGATTAGGATCAAAAGCATATAGGATCGATTGCTTTGTTTTGTCTGTGAACCAGGTGGACTGGCATATTTCACGTTTTGTTGTTCTTAAAATTTTATTTACATTATATTGAGATACCAGAATGAGGCACGTTTGCGTAGAATGATGAGCGGTTCTCGCCAACTCATCTGCCATTTCATTTCCCTTGATTCCGCAGTGAATGGGAACCCACTCAAATGCCACTCGATGATTCGACTTCGTAGCTTCTGAAAGTGTTTTCTTAGTATAGCGTATACTATACGCACATCAATGTGTCTTGAAGTGGCATTTTCCACACATGCGAGTGCTGCCATAGAATCTGTGACTACCACCCAATTTTTTGGTGTCGTTCACAGTTTAATAAACGCTATGGCTAGCAAAATCGCTACGATCTCCAACGTTGTTGAAGAGGAGAGATGGTCCAATCGACATACATATTCCTCGTGCGACTCCGGAATTATTAATGCTGATGTCGCTGTCTCTTTGGGGACAGAGCCGTCAGTGTACACGTGAGCGTATCCTTGGTACCCGTCAAACAGATGATGTGATGCCAACTGCTGTACGGCAACGATTGGCACTTCATGCTTGCTGCGAAGTCGTTCGATTGACGTTGCAATAGTTGGCAGCTCAAGCAGCCATGGAGGGTAGTTTTGGTCCAGTGGCTAATGTGTCGACACAGGAAGCCGGAAAATGTACTGTTGGTACACTTGGTGTATTTGCGCTCCGGCACGGTTCATGATGTTGGATATGATCGGAGAGTGAAGCGTGTTGCGTGACTCGACCAAAGAGGTGCTGACATGTCTCCACACTTCTAATTACAATAAAGTTGGGTTCTCTTGCCGCTGCAAGTGTCAGAGAACTTGATGTTGCCTGTGGAACCCCCAGGCATATGCGTAAGCTTCTTCCTTACAACAGCTGAAGTTGGTGTAGAGACATCTGAGAGATGTTGTGGAGAACTGGCGCCGAGTAGGCAATTTTCTGTTGAATTAATGCATAATAGAAGCGGAGAAGAGATGCTGATGTTTTTTTATTTTACTTTCTAGATCAGCAATATGCTGACTCTATCTGAGTTGGCTTTCTAAGTGACACCAAAGGAAGCGATGCTTTCGTGCGATTTTTATTCTCTGGCCATTCACAAAGAGCTTCAAGTTTTTAACTGTCTTTCTCGTGAACGGCAGAACTACCGATTTGGCGTAAGAGATCTGCATGACTCACTCTTTGAGGTAATCACTTATTGCATTTAGTCCTTGCTGAAGCCGATGTTCGATCACTTCCAGTGATTTGTCTCACGTCCATATGCATATGTTGTCTGCATACATGGATATGTTCAAGACTTAGGGCAGCAATTCTGGAAGACCTGCCGTTGCAATATTGAAAAGAAGCAGACTTAGAATGCTTCTTTGGGGTGCACCTCTGCTCATGTTGAAGCGATCGCAGTCTCCGTTATTGCTTGAAATGTATATTTGTCTGTTACGCAGGAAGTTGGCGATCTATTGAAGGATACGACCCTGAAACCCTAGTGAGGTATGCCCGTACAGCATCGAGAGGTAGCTCACAGAGGCGAACGCTTTTTTTTATATTTTTTTACATCTATGAACGCCGCAATAGCCATATTTCCACAGCACGTTTTATGTTCTACAATTGTAACGAGGTCGAAGACGCGGTCCACGGTGCATCGCCGCCGTATGTAGCCAGCAATCTGTTTTGGAAGAGAGTTGTTAGCTTCAATCCGCAACTGTAATCTTCTGTCAATCATTTTTTTCATGACATTGAAATGTGGGGTTTAACGTCCCAAAACCACCATATGATTATGAGAGACGCCGTAGTGGAGGGCTCCGTAAATTTCGACCACCTGGGGTTCTTTAACGTGCACCCAAATCTGAGCACATGGTCCTACAACATTTTCGCCTCCATCGGAAATGCAGCCGCCGCAGCCGGGATTCGATCCAACGACCTGCGGGTCAGAAGCCGAGTACCTTAGCCACTTTTCTATGACTTTAGATACACAGCTAGTGAGGCTGACTGGTCGGAATGAGGTAAGCGAAAGCGGTGATTTACCGGGCTTCAGCAGTGAGACAAATCTCGCGACCTTCCAACACATTGGAACGTACGCCTTCGTCCACATGTCGTAATATATGTGTAGAAGAACTGGCATGCCGATGGGTCCTAGATTTTTCAGAACACTGCACGATACGTTGTCGGGACCAGTTTCGTTCTTACACGGGTTGGTGATAGCGCAGTATGCATCTCTAGTAGAGAATACGTGTTATCCAGTTGATCATGTGATAAAGCGTATGCATTTTGGATTTGCTGCTCTACAGAATTAGGCAGTGCAGTAGTGTTGTGAGCCAATTGCCCAGCTCCAGTCAGCATTGTGCAAAAACTATTAGCAACATCACGTTCGGATAATCCAAGAGATATGGCCAATGCTCTGAATAGGTTTCGCTGGGATACTTGATGACTTAAAGCAGTGATTGTTTGCCAGATTTTCGGAAGTGGAGTAAATGGGGTCAATGAATTTCAGAAATCATGTCATTTTTTCTGACCTAACTTTTGCATGCATCGATTAGATTGCATGTGTGTGGCTTGACTCTCTTTGTAATCTTCTAGCCTCCCAGTGCGGCGATAGCGACGTTTTGCTCATAGTTTGCATCTACACAAGAGTGGCCTGCTGGGACGGCTGTAAATTTTGTCGCACGGGAGTAACTGCTTTTATTGCAGGACATAAATGTATCCAGTTCATTAACTCCCACCAAGGCACGTCCAGTATGTTCATGAAATAGTTTCCGGTCAGTTAGCTTTGAAATCAATGTTGTCGTTTGCACTTGCATTCTTGGGTGTAGCATAAGAACTAGGTAATGGTCACTCCCCGGTGTTTCGAGGTCTGTACACCAGTTCATATCTTGTGCGATGTCAAGGGAGGCTATAGCCAAATCTAGGCAACTGGCATAAGTATAACCTCTAAAAAATGTTAGCGATCCATCATTCAGTACAAAAAAACCATATCGACCAATTGCTTTTTCAAGTGTTCTCCCACGTGAATCGGTATGAGTACTGCCCCACGTGGTATTGTGCGCATTATTATGTCCACAGAGGAGGGCAGGTCCCTGGAAATTACCCAATAAATGTGCCAGGCATGATTCTTAGATGCGAGTCGATAGTTGCAAATAAACACAAATTACGGTGATGGTAGGTTTCTGGAATTGAATTTCACACCCTACAAATTCTGGCACGTCCTAGTCCGACGAGCACAAAAGAGGGTATGCCGTGCCGTACACATAACAGTTCCCTGCTCAAGTCTGGATTTCTTCTTCACGCATATGTCCCATAATTAGAAATCCTAAAGTCAGGGCCAAGATTAGTTTCATTGAGACACAAAACGGGGAATCTATACTGAGCCACCAGGTTCCTAATGTCTGTGCTTTTGGACCTACGGCCATTGGCATTCCACTAAAACAAAGCTGTGTTGTAGAAACAGTTGTTCACTTATAGAGCCATTTTGCTATACAACAATTGTTTGTTGTACAGCTAGAGACTCTATCGAAAGGACGGCGCTTACCTCTGGAAGGTCATTGGCCTGTGGAAATACACGAAGGATTGCCTTCAAAGCAAGGAAGAGCATCGACATAACCATATCGACATCACTTGTTTTCGGTGCAAGTTGCTCTTGTGCCTTTCGCTTTGACGAGGTGAAAGGTGTACGCGCATGGATATCCGGAGTTGCTGATGGTTTCGGTTTCTTGCTGTCACTTTCCTGCCTTTCAACGCTTGGTGATTGTCCTCTACGGTCCGTTTTGGTTGTACATTTGTTTTTTCTGAGCTGAAGCACGCTTGGCTACCGTCGCAAATGGTCGTGGTGATGTACTCTTCTGTGATTTTGAAGTCATGGGAAGTGGATGCACAGTTTCAGGATGCAGACAAGGCGATCTTTTTTTGGAGCTTTTCCAAGCAAAATTTCTTGTCGCTTTAGTCGAGTAGCCGCCTAATGTTTTGAAGAACCAGAACTGCTTAGCAGATCGCAGTTTCAGTAGGTGCTCTCTTTTTTCACCTAATTTTAAGAGAACTTCGCGAATATCACATCCGTGTCCGTCGGTGATGGACGTGGACCCCCACGGATGTCCGCCAGTTACGGCGGCGTCGGCGGTGGCCGCATCCAGGAAGCGTACGGGACTCTACCGCGACTACGACAGCGAGGGCACTCTTGTTTACTCAATGAGCAGCGAAGAGCCTTCTGACGACGATGATTTCAAGCTGGTGCTGCGCCGTAAAGCGAAGAGGCGGAACGTCAGAACATCTTCGTCATCGAGTACGTTGAACGACAGAGTGCCAAGGAGACCCGTGACAAACACTATCCTTTTTGTCCCTGAGGTACCGGACGGTAACATGAAGCGCCTCAACAGGCAATCTGTTTCGGTGATGCTGGAAGGACTCGTGCCAAACGAGATCACAGACATCATAGTGAACATGCCTAAGAACGTATTGGCCATCGACGTTTTGCATGCTGCGGCACTTAATGTACTGCGCAACGTCAACGAGTTGGGGGGAATGAAAGTTCGCTCCTACATTCCTGTGAGCTCTAACGTCGTCACTGGGGTCATCTACGATGTGGATACTGCCATTCCCAGCTCCGACTTCGATGTTCTGGTCAAACCGGCAAATGAAGCCAGCGTCATTGCAAAAGTTGTCCGTTTGGGAAACTCACGCTGCTTGAAGATCATGTTCAAGGGCGACTCCCTTCCTTCACACGTAAAGGTGGGCCATTTTTGGCATTCAGTGCGACCTTTCATACCGAAGCCCTTACAGTGTTATAAGTGCATGAAGATGGGCCACGTGAGAAGCGTATGCGAAAATAGGACGGTGTGTCCTCGTTGCGCTGAAGACCATTCTGCAGATGACTGCGAAGCAACTACCCTCAAATGCTCGAATTGTCATGGGTCACATGCAGCTTCGTCAAAAGAATGCCCCAAAATCCAAAGAGAAATAGCGGTATTGAAACAAATGGTCAGAGACAATTCGTCGCATCGAGAGGCTGCCAGGACCGTCCGAAGAGGCGTCATTGTCGCCGCAGTTCATCAAAAAATGCCGCAGACGCTGCATCGAAAGCACCACTCCACCACCCTTCTCTTCCACCGCCCTTGCCTCCCAGACCGAAGGCGGCCAGCGCGGTCAACAAACCAACGAGCAGCACTGTTGCAGATGAATCAGTTAGGCCTTCATTGCCGAAATCACAGCCACCTGCAAATCCCAAGCGCGCATCGACAGTCACATCACTCCAGCCAGCCGCTGACAAGCTGCCTGAGGAGGACACAGAAGTCATCAGAATGTTCCGAACACTGCTGGATGCCATGCGAAAGCTGTGCAGCAGCCTGAAGTCTCCACTCGCTCAGAGTGCACTACAAGTACTGGATGCTCTAAGTCCAGTATTTGCAAGTCTCCAGTAGCAACCATGGCTCGATCAATTTTCCCCTTCCGCAACGAGGTCCGACAAGCGTCGATAATGCAGTGGAACGCGAGAGGCCTGAGATCCCGCATCTCTTCGTTCCGTCAGTATATATTCATGAATCGTATTCCTATGATAGTTATATGTGAACCGAACGTGCAACAACCTCCTAAACTATCAGGGTATGAATCTTTCGTTTCTTCAACGTGCGAGGAACGCAGCAAGGTGGTTGTTTACATTCGCACAGATTTCACATATGTGCATCATGCAGTTCAACCGCATGATGACAATCAATATGTCTGCTTACGTGTTAAAAAGGAAAAAGTGTCATTCACACTCATTGGTGTCTACATATCACCATCCGGACGATTTGAACAAGACCGACTACGAGACATACTGACAACAACTACGGGCCCGTGGGTTATAACTGGAGACTTCAACGCACATCACTTCATCTGGGGTAGTTCGACTATCAACGCTAAAGGAAGAAACCTCGTGTCATTCGCTTCCAAGCATGACCTACGTTTCTTAAATGATGGCAGTCCTACATACCTGCGGGGCCTTACGTACAGCAGTTGCCTCGATTTGACTCTGGTATCCAGAAACTTCCGGCCGCAAGTGCACTGGTTTTCAGACATCGAAACGCATGAGAGTGACCACATTCCAACTTATATGCGAATAAGGGGTCTTACTAACTCCTTTCCTAAGACCACAATACGAAGAATTGATTGGTCCAAATTTCAGCGACTCGTGGAAAATACATGTCGTGAAGACTCTGACCAGAACTTGGAGGATGTCATCAAAGAGGCAATGAGGGAAGCTTCCTGTCTCCTCCCGTTCACCGGCAAGCGTTCAGATTTCGACGTTGAACCGGAAAAACTGCGCGCGCTTCGCCGTAGGGTGGAAAGAAGATACAGGCGGACGAAAGCAATATGCGACTTGAGGCTGGCACGACGCATACAGAAAAAAGTCCAACGACGTTTAGACAAACTTGAACAGGAACGCTGGAAATCATTCTGCGAATCATTGGATCCCCGAAAGCCGTTGTCACGCATCTGGAACACTATTCGTGGCCTGCGCTCGACTCCCCAACAAAGACATCCTTTCATGGCTTTAGCCCTACATTCAGGCCACACCCAACTTGAAGTAGCAAATGAGTTTTGTACGCGAATCGCTGGTGTGTCCGCCTTGTCCGCTGGCACCATCAGGAGTGTTATCCCTGAACCCCGCATCTACGAAATGGACAATCTTTTCACTATAGAAGAACTTGACGCATCTTTGGCGGCTTCCCGACGATCATCTTCACCAGGACCCGATGGCACCACCTACGCCGCTCTAGCCAACCTTCAACAGGAGGCAAGGGGTCAGTTGTTAAGCTATTACAACCACTCATGGCTTGCGGGCAATGTTCCCCAGGATTGGAAGATAAGTCAACTTGTGCCACTACTCAAAGCAGGAAAGTCACCATTTGATTTGACATCATTTCGCCCTGTTGCCCTCGCAAGTTGCGTAGGAAAAGTCATGGAAAGGACGATACTTACACGCCTAGAATGGTACCTCGAGCGCTACAGCATATACCCAAACTGCATGACGGGTTTTCGGCGAGGTAGGTCATCTCTTGACAACGTGATTGATCTCACAACATTTATCCAGCAACAGAAGAGCCTCAAGCGTATACCACTGGCACTCTTCCTCGACGTCAAAGGGGCTTATGATAACGTAACACATAAAGCCATCTTAGACTCGTTGGAAGCTGTTGGAATCGCTGGTCGGATGTTCCAATGGATCCAGGATTATTTTACGAGAAGGTCCTTTTTTGTACAAACCTCAGATGGACCTACCACCTATTACTATACCTCCCGTGGCGTCCCTCAGGGCGCCGTATTAAGTCCCACTTTATTTAACCTCGTGATGGTAGGACTTCGTGAAATTTTGCCAAGTACCATCCTCATATCCATATATGCTGACGATATTTGTCTATGGACTTCGGCTGTAACTCGTCTACAAGTACGTGCAAGAGTCCAGCAGGCTGCCACCCTGACATGCTCATATCTCCGCAAGCAAGGTCTTTCCGTCTCAACGGAGAAATGTGCATTGGTTGCGTTTACTCGTAGAGCCATGACACAATACCCCGTTACCATCAATGGACAAAATATTCCATACCAGAAAAACCCTCGCTTCCTGGGTGTGATTATTGACAGGGACCTGTCGTGGAGTGCCCACTGCAATTACCTGAAGAGAAGGCTAACTTCCATCGTCCATATAATGCGGTTCCTCTGCGGAAAATCTTGGGGCGCATCGATAAGGTCGATGATGCAGCTATACAGGGCACTGTTTCTGGGATTTTTGCGCTACAGCTTGCCGTTACTGGCAAGTACGTGCAAGACAAACATCCGCACTCTCGAAAGTCTGCAAGGACAATCACTACGCGTGTGCTTAGGATTGCCGCGATGCACCTCAACCTACGGGGCAGTTATGATCGCAAGAGAGCATCCAATTCGAACATACACCACCACTGACAATTTGAGAGCCCACATAAGACACCTCTGCCTTGTTCCTGGTCACCATGTTGCAGTGTTGCCACTTCAAAGACCACACGCGATGTTTTCAAAGATTATTTCTGCCCATAGAGAATGCCTTCCTTTTGGCTTCACTCCAGCAACAAGACCAGCGTCACCCCCGTGGTGCCTACAACAACCACAGGTGTGCCTCACTATTCCGGGAATAGCGAACAAGAGCCATCATTCGACAGTGGTCCTACGACAGGTGACATTGTCGCTACTCAACGAAAAATACGGCCAGAGGACCCACATTTACACCGATGGATCGGTCTCGGCTGACAGCTCCACAGGTGCTGTTGTCATCCTGGCGTACCAGGTCACTATAAAGTTCAAACTGTCGCATATAACAACATCCACAGCAGCGGAGCTTGCCGCCTTACGTGCTGCTATACTTTATATCGCGGAAGCCCGACCTCAAAAATGGGCTGTGTTCTGCGACTCCAAGGCATCCCTTCAGAGCTTGCAATCAGCTTTACGACAGAGGGAGCATCAACAACTAGTGAATCAAATAAGAGAAGTGATTCACGAAGTTTTATCAAAAGGACATGACTTGGTGTTCCAGTGGTTACCGGGACATTGTGGTATTGTCGGTAATGACCTTGCTGATAATGCTGCCCGATCCGCCCACGCGGACGCCCAGACAACCCCGATTCCATTGTCGAGAACCGACGCTGCAAGGGGCCTTCACTCGTTCGCTAACACCATGTCGGAAACTTGGCTGAGTGACCCCAGTGTCAGGAACCGCCGCCTACACAAATTGGACCCATCGAGAAAGCTTAAAGTTCTATCGGACCTCTCCCGCCAGGATGCAACTTTACTGTGCCGCCTGTGGTTAGGAGTAGCTTTTACAAAGGCGTACTCTTTTCGCATAGGAATGGCGGATAGCTCCCGATGTGAATCGTGCGACACTGACGAGACAATAGAACATCTACTATGTTCATGTGAACGTTTTGCGAGCGAAGGCAATTTGCTACGCGAAACGTTAGAGACACTGGACAGTAGACCTTTTTCCGAAGAGAAGATATTTGGCTCATGGCTCTACGCGTCGCTGGCCAGCAAAGCGACGCGAGCATTGCTAAGTTTTCTAAAGACGACCGGACTACGCGACCGCTTGTAAGCGTGCAATGGGCAAGGTCACACCTACACACACGTTGCCCTTCACTTCTCTCTCTCTTCTCCTTTAATCCCCTCACCCCTTCCCCCAGTGCAGGGTAGCGAACCGGACGTGCGTCTGGTTGACCTCCCTGCCTTTCATTTCTTCCCTTCCTCCTTCTCCTCCAGCATACGACGTTACGTGTTCTCCTTCGCAATTGGCACACTTGGGATGATTCCTCGATGTACAGTCTTTGTAATCATGTGCTCCAGCACAAATTTTGCAGATAAGTTGTCCATGGCACGAATTGGCAACATGTCCATATCGTTGACAGTTGTAACATAGTGTGGTGGGCTGTAGGTGCTCTTCCACCTGATGACTTGTGAAGCCTAAAAGAATACGAGGTGACAGTGGCTTGTCGGGGGAGAACTCAAGAATTACACTGCCGAGTGAATGTGGCTCTGCTGCACCATCTTCATGATGGAACCATTTAGTCTGTCTCCTGACTCAGATTACATCGCTGTCTCTTAAATATTCAAGCAGTTGATCTTCACTGTATTGTACTGGTACTTGTCTAATCTTTCCTAGGTTCCTCACATACGACTGCGGTATATACGGTGCCACTTCAAGACCAGCCACATGTATTAACTCAAGAAGTCTGAAGGATGAAGTAACTGTAGAGACACCTACGGGGCAGTTTATATCTCCGTTGACACGGAACGAATGCACTTTCTTTTTAGCAGCAGATACCACTCCACTGGCCAGTTTGTTCACATTGACTTTCCAGAATGAGACGCTAGGGTTCGTCAGCTTGAAAATTACGGTTATCCCCGCTGGTCGGGCTTTGTTGTACGTGACGGTTGTGAAAGGCCTGTCTTCTGCTTCCTTATCACAGTTAGTTAATTTCCGCGGAGTCGATTACCGTTGCATCGCTGTAATCTTCTTGAAAATCCGTTCGCGCATTATTCGGAGTAACACACTCATCGCTGGCGTTAGGTGTCGTCGAGGGGCCGCCGCACTCCTCCTCAAGTCCGTAAAACAAGGCATTCTCTTGCTGTTCTGACACATTCATCCCTTCATCTTAATCTGATGGGCGCTGGGAAGAACAGTCACCACCAGTAGCCAAAGCTTTCGGACATCGTGGCAGCCTAAGGTAAGGCTTCGGCGCCTTGGAGACGTGGCGCCTGGTGCACCACGAAGGTGGTGGCGGAATCTTGGCAGTAAGACACAGAATACGAGTAAAAGAACTTACATAGTTTGGGAGAAACAGCAGCGCTAGGAAGCTCACGCCCAGTGATTCTCCACTTCATCGTCTTTCTTCAAAAGATCCCGCTTGTTTACACGCACGCCTGACATCACACGGTGCGGTAGTGTGCCGAAGTGGGTTCTTTCGACCGGTACGCTGCATCCGCCCATTCTTGGAGATGAGGGAGCTGCTCGGGCATCGTTTGTGTTCCCGCCCGTGCTAGTCCCATTCGTAGCCCCAACGAAACCCGAGGCACCAAAGTAATCGCTTTATGGGGGCGCTTCCTTTGGGGTAATAGCTGCTGTTTTGGGAATCTTTCTCGATTCCGTGCTTCTTCACGTGTTCCGCCTGTTCTTCTAGTGTTTGTGTCCACAACCATATCAAGCCTTGACCGTTTCGTTGGGAGGAAAGCCTTGCCTGCGAGTGTTTGTCGTTATACGCATCTCCATGGCCTGCGGGAAAGGCGATTGGCGTCACTGTACCTTGCAACGTATTCAAGAAGTACGCACTGTTGGGACAGTTGGGAACTCAGCTTAACACGGTGGTACAAAAATAAACGATAACATGAAGGAAGGAACTCACAAGCCAAAAATTTTGGAGGCCACAATCTCGGATGCCACAATGTCGGAGTACACAATCTCAGAGTACACGATCTCGGAGGCCACAATTTCTGTTTTGTGGCCTGCGAAAATGCGAGCCGGTGCGAGATCTCGGACGCCAGCCTTCAACTGCGTCGTCGACTATTAGTTCTATATCGGCGCTAGTAAGTGCCATACCACATCATACGTCTCGCCACCGCTCACAGATGGCGGCACGGCTCCAATCACCGGCAGAAAGCACTGTGCAAGAGAGATTGTCTAAGTCGGGCGGAATAGTTGCAAGTGGTCATACTGAGAGTGACATCGAATTACGTGTCAGTAGTGTCTATGCGCCAAACTTGGAGGCTGAGCGTGAAAGCATATTTGATTTGAGAAAAACTTAGATTCACTGCATGGATACACACACACACACACACACACACACACACACACACACACACACACACACACACACAATGTATGCATATATAATAATATGTCATGAATTATATTAAGACCATGTGCATTAATTATCTATTATCAAAAGCCAGAAATGACAAACCATTACTGTTTTGTAGGCCATAGACTGCAAAAAAACATTGCCCCTTGGGACTAAGAAGCGGTTGATTATAAACGGCTCTTTCATGATTCAACAAAGACACCGTTCTAATAAATAGACACTGTTATCACTTTTTGACGTTTTATAAACAGTGTTACTACAGAAAGCATGACAAGCAGTTGTATGACATGCATCATTTAGAGCCGAAAAGCCCCCGCTGGAACCTCGCACGGACGTGCCGTGCTGAGATGGGGAGGCAAATAAAAGCTTCGTACTACCTTGTGGTTGGTCAGATGGAAAATGTTTTTATTCCTTGAAATAAGATCTTTAAACAACGTTCTGAAATTATTACCGACAAACTATACTATGCAACAATATATAAGCCACATTTTTTACTGAGATCACTACATTGTGAACACTAAGCCTTATTGTGAGCAAAAAAGCAGTCTTTTTTCAACTTTGCCACAGTGTTTTGGCAATATTTTTGCTTCACTCATTCCCATATTATCCTAATAACTTTTATAGGATCGTATAAAAGTACAAAATTGGGGCGTTTTAAAAAAATGCTGAACTGCAGCATATTGACATTTTTTTGCCAACACGAAAAAGAAAGAAAGTTCAAACAAAAATGAATAGACTATGATAGCGGTGAAGAAGTTGTGCCTTTAGATAATTTTTTTATAATAATTGCTTAAAGGTGGAACATTATTAAATTATTTAGCGCGACACAGTTTCCCTTGTGTGCCCGAAGTGTCAAGCGTCATCAAAGGAACACATTTTTTTTTTGCAAGTTTTAATGCCTCAATATATACCTTTCACATGTACAAATATCTGCAAGAATTTTTCAGCATGATTGGAGATGGTAGAAACTTCCTGCTATAAAACTTTCATTACGCCTGGCCTGCTTCGGCCTTGCTCAGTCCAAGGGCCGGACCAGGCCGGACTTTTCGGGTGGACCTAATTCGGTACACAGTGCTCTTTAGTACGCATACTCTCATCCTTTCATGTACACCAAATTTATTGATCAAAATATTAGTAGGCGTATTATTGTGATTTCCCGCTTCATTCAGTGATTTTTACAAGCTAACAAAAAGTTACACATTCAGAGGCACAGCAGAATTTGTGGCAACTTCTAGAATGTGTTGAATCAGGGCGACTACACGTAGAGTACAGGCATTGCAGTCTTGCGTTTGCTTTCCATCATTCGCAGAATGTGTTGCGTGTTTACTACCTAATAGCCACCGCGTATTGAAGAATTATGACTTGAAATATTTCAAGGCATCCTCCACGCTGCCATTCTGTGAATTCCCACTTTGACCATGAAGCTTTCCGTTGCACTACTCAGGTAGTGTAAGAATTCATTGTTGGTTCCTTTAAACGATAGCTCGGCAAAGCGTTTCAAAGTGCATTATAGACGAGACAGAAAACGGTATGAATTTACGTATCACAATACCCCCCTCCACATTTTTTGTTATTTCTATTTTACATAACTTCTCCCAGAACCTAACGGTGCACGACGCGGCTACACAGAACGAAATGATGCATAACACATCAGGGCATTCACTATGCATTCTCATTTCATTGCTTTTGCGTTTTTATGCTTCTTCTTTGTTTTGATAGCGCGTTTTGTATTGTGTGTTTTTTGTATTTTAACAACGTATTACAATTATCCTTAAATGCATTTTCGTTTATTCTATTCTTGCTTGACAGTCCAGTTATACCGTCTTTATAACTTCACAGAGCTTCATTCCACGGATATCAGAAAGTGACGCATTTATTTTAAATTTTACACAACTTTTTTCAATAAAATGGTAATGAGAACATGTAAACTAATGCTGAAAAAAACTGATTGAACTTTGCGGGAAAATTTTCTTGTACACTAAAATAGGTTTTAAAACATGTTTAAAATGCTTTCAAGAGGCCGGCGCTTCTGTCAGAATAACGCATCTCAATGAAAGCAAAAAATAAAAACCACAACAGCCAAAAAACCACACAATACAGATGTAATCTAACGAAAAAAAAAACGGTTTCAACATCAAAAAATCGACTACAGAGAGCAACGCGCATAGTGAAGCAGTTTCGGTAGCGCGGCATCCATAACAAAGCCTCTTCATTCATGCATGTCAATGATCACGTGGCACCATCTGATGACGCGTTTGGGAGCCTAGTAGCTTCTTATGCACCAGGCTCGACGACAAAACGGTGGACCACGAGCCGCAACTAGACCGTGAAACCTCCTGCCCTAACTGAACCTACTTCAAACTTTGCACGCTTCTCACATTGTGAAAAGGCGCCGTTACACTACGGCGCCGTTACAAAAAACGGTACAGATATGCCTGAGGCACTTCGTATTAAAATAACGCTTTTATTTTGGTAAAAAACAACAACAAGAACAAAGGGTTGTACTAAAGAAACAAACAAAACTGAGTAAGGCGTCATTCTTATGCTAAGTAGGTAGTATCGCATCACGGAATATTCTTGACAGCCGAGGGAGCAGTCACGGCGTTCAATTTTCGGCTTACATAGGAGAAGTTAAAATTTCGAGCTTTCGCATGCTAATGCCTTGGTGCAAAGAGCTTTGAAATTGCTAATGTTCAACCCTCTGAAAGCACCCGAGGCAGACGCACGTGCGGGAAAGTTTTCGTGGCGTCACCTGGAAATCGCGGGATCTTTCCCTTTCCTTCCAGGCCATGACCAGCGCCAGCGCTGACGAGCCTGTTTGGAAGTTTCAATGTAATTTATTCGTAGAAGACGATCTGTAGAAATTAAATTATTCAACATTTTCATCCACGTAGTGAAAACGAGAAGACACAAAATTTTAGTAATGAAAGGGTGTCGTGGACGTAACGACTCTCTGCATTTGCAATGTTTATTAGCCTCATTTCTGTTTTCAGGTCAGTAGCTAGATGCTTTAGAACACATTTCATGGAGAGTACATCCTACAATATCGGAAAAAACATGCTTAGAAAATTCTGGCTACAGCAGTTTGACACCCACATATGCTATCAACGCAACTACACTGCAGAACACGCCTCTGCAATATGATACAGCCAAGGCATCGTGATACTATCAAAATGAAATTTTCAAGCAAGGTTGTTTATTGCGTAAAATATATGGCGATCAGACACTCTTCCGGAACACAGCGAGAAGAGAGGGAGATAAATGGAGAAGAAAGGCAGGGAGGTTAACCAAGCTTGGCTCGGTTGGCAACGAGGAATGGGCATAAAGTTTATTAGTGTCGGGGACGGTGTTTGTACAGGACGTGCGCGATGTAGCTGCCGACCGGTGGCCATAATTTCGTAACAACAAGCACAAAAAATGCAACAAAGAATGTCATTTCTTCAACACAACTAAGGGGCTTAGTTATAAGCTTTGAAGTAAAAAAAAAACATATAGCGTACAACGCTTGTTTATTTGTGGTTGGATGCACATGACTGATTAAGATAATGAAAAGGACAACTCACAGGAGTACTCAATCGAACGGGATGAATAGAATTTTTAGGAACGATAACGATGAACCCGGAAGCGCGCTACACTCATCCAAGCAGCAAAGGCTGCAATGTTACATGAAGGCGCGCAGGAGGTTTGAAGACAATATACTAAAGAAAACAGCACAAAAGCACGCCTTTGCCATTTCATAGATTATAGAAACCAGACGTCAATGTGTTTTTCAAGCCTATCATTGATTTGCACAGAAGATTAACATTTTTTATATCTGAGGCATTGCCCTTGAAGTACTTGTTTCATAAAAAAAAATCCTGGAGAGTCATGTGAAAAATAAAAAAAAAATCACTTAGGGTCATGAAGTTCCACGCTCATTATTTTTTCGTAATAAAAAAGTGGCCATGGAGAGGCTTGATGAATGTTCTCATGCGGCAGTATAATTCAGTTCGTGTCAAGAGGCAGGGCCACGTGTCAACATCATCGTGGGCTGAGCTTAACGAAGAAACCCCCAAAAAATATTTGCGTCTGTACAAAATGACGACATCTGCAGTTAAGTATTTTGGTTATACGTCACGCAATGCGCATTGCGAAGACATAGACGCGTAACCTTGCAATGTCACGTGCCAATTCGTCACAAGAATAAAAGCAGCAGCAAGAATACGTAGAATATTATTAAATGCGGAGTGTTTCTTAGTCGCACAATGTCGCGCTTCGCCATCGGCGTGGTCCACACACCAACTGCGCGTGTTCGCGTCTCGTGCCGGCCCAGGAAGACACCCGAAAATATAGTGAACTAAACTATACTACTATCCGCAAAACTGTCGCTTCCACACTCTCCTCTCTCCTCTTGCAAGGCCGACGCAGGCAGGGTCTGCTAGTAAAAAAAAAAAACTGCTCTTGCTGCACAAAAGTGCGTTGTTACTTGGCTTTCGCTTGACGCTTAAAGAATAATGAAGACAAAATAACACTTAAGCATACCCAAACCATACCTAATCACGCAACGTTCACACTATACACCCTTCCCCCCCCCTCTGCGATGCATTCTTCCCCCCCTGGAATTATGTGGGCGGCATTTTTTTTTCCATTTCTGTGAACGGTATGAAAAACTGCGATCCGTGTTGTTTAATAAACTTTGTTCATCTGTTAACTTACGCACTCTTTGTAAAAAAAATCGCATTCTTTAGAAATTGCGATTAGAGTGACAATTGACTATATTGTATTACTTGCTTTAGTTAGGCAAACCACGCAGTTTTCTTAAATTGCAGTTAAGACTTGCACATATGTCACTACGCTTGATGCGCATGTGTGTGTTATATGTTTGCTGGAAGGCTTGTGCTGGGTTTGAAGTGGAGCAATGGGAAACGTCATGATATCCTTTGGGATATCATAATGTTTCGCTATATCGATCATTTTGTTTATCTATCCTTAAGATATACACTTTTGTTCATAATAAATCTCTGCGCTTTACTCATAGCGACAACTGCAGTGTCGACTTGTTTTCTGTAATTTTCCACGAATAATGTTTCAGGTCTCTTGTTTATACCAACTACTTACCATTCAGTGTTTCCATTTCTTTGACTAAATCTTGCATTTTGTGTCACATATAATAAAACCAACAAAAGCTTGCAAGACACTTGAGCTTCACCTGACCTGTACATAAAACGCGATAGTGTGACCGGGCCCTGTTCGCACCACCTGTTTAATGGGTAGCCCCGCTTCGCTTTTCATTAGATAAATAAACCATGTCTCAGAGGGAGACGACAAGAAGAAAGATACAGGAAACACAGGGAGGTTAACCAGGTGAAGACTGCGGTTTGCTATCGTGTACTTGGGAGAGGGAAATAAGGTGTAAAATACTGTAAGAGAAGAAGATGAGTTTGTGATAGTAGCCGAAGAAAAAAAACACAATTTAAAACATCTATTTTTTCCAACTCATTATAACACCTTGTCATAACTCAACAAAATTGGACTGTGATACTATGTTATGCATATACGGTGATTCAGACTGCGATACGGTGTTATGCTGATTTTTCGCACAGAACCAAGGACACCGACACCAGAATTCCTCCATAATGAGCTTCGTAACGCTATCGCGCTAAAAGCTGATGCATCTTTTCAGCACTCATTGTGTGCTGACGAGGCCATAAGTTTAGACGATAGCGTTTTCTGTACTGCTTCAGGAACTGTATCGCCTCCTCTTTGCACAACATCACAGAAAGGAAGTGAAACGAAACTACGTTCTGCTGCTGTCACGACACGCGACAAAAGAAAGAGCTACAAACACTTCGAACGTAGTGTGTCTCCGAAATCTGCTTTCGAGGAGTACAGCCACCACCGCGTTGCTTCTCTGACAGTGGAACAAAGGCATGAACTTTGATAACGTTATCTTCAGAAGTCGGTGACGTAATTAAGCTGAAACTCTCGGATCCGACGGGTGACAGGAGATAAGTCTCTAAACCAGCTCTCCAAAACAGCAATAAAAAAAAACAAAGAATAAGCGAGAATGAAATACCAAAAACGTCTTACGGATGTAAATATGTACAAGTTCCCAGAAAAATAGAATCTTGAAGACGAGAAGCCTTGTCGAAACGTTGTTTCTAGGGACACCCCTTGTCGAAAGGATTAACATGCTAATAACACAAAACTTTTAGTCAAATCAGAGTCTGTCTTTGAATGACGCATGGATACAAGAGGCTGCAGAGATAGCCCGTACGGACAAAAACAATAAAAGTAAAACAGACAACGAAAGCTTCATCCAAGTGTGTCGAAACCTCAGTTATACGCATATTTGTGAATCGAAGCCCCTCTGTCGTACACGACCGAAGCGCAGAAAGCAAATCCAATCCTGCCTACTCTATAGCAGAAAGATCAGTGGTGCTTCGGGTCTCCTACCCAACTACAATAAGCCAGAAGGAGGAGGCTGAACCTCCACAGTGACGGAAAACAGGCGAGCTTTCCAAATGAGAGGAACCCAAACACAATTAGGGCCCCACGACGGTTGCCTGTTTCGGGCTTTCCGAATGCTAACAAATGAGCTCGCTCTTTGCATACGCCAATGCTAAGCAGGTTAGGAGCAAGGTCCGTATAACAAGTGGTTACGAAGTACGAGCTGCGCATGCGCACTTTCCGCATGATCCTTGAAATGTAGACGTGGGAAATACAGAAAAAAAGAGAAGTTCACGGTTGCCAATGAGAAGCACGTCTTGTTTCTTGGTCGTCGAAATAAGCGCGAGAAAAAAAAAAAACCGCTAACACTTGGTTTCAGCGGTAGTGTGTTTCTGGTTTCTCGACTTATTCGCATTTGTATCAATAAATGCAAGAAATCAGGGAATTGTTTCCCTAATCACCTGTCGAGACGTAGCAGATAGCATCCCCAAAATAACTGCAGAAGGAAGGGAGGTTTTTTTTCTTTTTTTTTCTCTTAGAAGCACCCGAGAGTATTCGGGAACCTTTGGCAAACAAACGGTGCAGATGACCGCACTTTTTAGATTTCACCGAGCATTATGAACTAGGTGGTTACATTTCTTAAACACGTGTTTTAGTCCAGGTCCTTAAGGCTTTCAAATCCGTGAACTCGCTTGCCCCCATCGAGACAACGTTCGAAAGCGATTGAGTAATTGCGCATTTCAAGAGCTAGCGAATAGTATGAAGAGCACTAGCGCGAAAGCCCATGCAACGTTATGGGCATGTACTCCATTGAAAGTTGTTTAATAGTTTTCAAGACCACTTTGTTAAATGATCGATGTCTTGTGGGTATGACGCAAACGTAACTAAAGAGGAAGGCTAACCAGATCGCTCTAAAACTTTACGATAGTGGGCAGTGAAAATAATGTTAGATGACGAAGTATTTTCGGACCAACAGCCTTTGTGCTATATCCTCGATTCTTTTTTTTTTCAAATGGCGAAGCTGTTTCAGCTATTGGTAACCTATCCTCTAGCACGCAAAAAGCCCCAGGTTGGCATGTACCACAAAATTCAGGCAAACCCCACTCCTGAGTACAGCATGTGCAAGCATTAAAGGAAATCTCTGCTCGGTGATGTGGAGTATGCCAAGCACGTTAAAAAAACATAGAAAAAGATAGGAATGGGAAGAAAGAGAGAACAATTTAGAGGAAGAAAATGGTCTAAGAAAAGCGAAGAAGAAAAAAATTGGCAGACTTCACGTAACTTGCGATTCAGCGTTATGCGAAGCATACGAATTGATGGACGTTAGCTAAGCTCACTACACGCACCTAACATGAACTGCGGTAGGCTTAAATGTTTCATCAGCACGTGATGGTGGTTACGTGCACACACATCGCGAAAACGCGGGTATCTGTGACTTATCTGTGGCGTCCATGTATCGATGGGTGAGGACTACGTGTTCAGTGGGTTGCTAACACCTAGCTCCCTAACTTGGGTCAAATCACTAAAGGTTTAGCACCATCATCAGAAGTACAGTTGTTCCTATATTCGTCCGTTAATGCGGGGATGGGGGCCTAAATACACTTAAATAGGTCGAATAGTTTAGTTGCTTGAAATTGTTGATGTCTGTTATGAAGAAGTGGTCAATGACACCTCCGTTACTTGTCGTGGGCACGAGATTTTGGGAGCGTCTGCCTACATAGAAAACATCTTTAATGCATTGTGGGAATCAGGTCAGGCTGTGTTTCGCAGCATCCACCTTAAGGTCACCGGCAACGATGAGCAGCTGTAAGCTGAGACGTAGCGTTTGTGCCAGCGAGGAACGTGGCCCTGGACACTGATAAAGGAGCTTCAGTGCATAGCGCTTAACTACAATTGCCGTTATCTCGACGTGGCGGATGTATGATAGAAGCACGCATATACCATTTATAAGAAAAGATATCCAGCCCTGCAACCACAATTGACGTTTAACGAACATTACGGTCTACTTGAAAACCAATTTCGTGACCTAACGTGGCTGTGCGGTAGGATATTTGATTGCCACGCAGAATGTGCGGTTCGATGCCTGCTAGGACCATAATATGCATTCTTTGCGTTCGTTCAGTCAACGCTGCCGATGCCAGATTTTAGGGGCGAAGCTCCCTAGGACCGTATTCACAAACGCTCCTTGTCTCAAACTCGACTTCAAAAGATCCTTGAGACTTCTCGCTTTGCAGAAATCGCAAGGCGAAATAGTCCTCAAATATCCCTTGTGGTCAAGGTTGAGTTAGAAGGGTTTGTGAATATGGGCCTTAGAACCAACCGAATTAGCGCCCATCACGCCCCACAAAGCACAAACCGAAACTTAACACCTCCACAACAAAAAATGACGCCATATCCAGAAAAAGAATTATGATCAAGGAGCTTGCTACGGAGGTAAGATCTGGTACACCGTGAATCCTCCGTACATCCACTAGACCATCATACAAAGACGTGCCTGCCCTATCAGGGGCAGCGAAAGTTTTAAGACAATAAACTACAAGAACTGTTATTATTACTATTAATTTTATTATTATGATTATAATAGTGAAGGTTCGCTACAGCGCTTTCTCCCACTTGTATTAGATCAATGTATGCGCGAATTTCCCGCGCCCACTCCTTAAGTGACTAAAGGGCGGCTGCCCCCCCCCCCCCCCCACCTCCTCCAAACACGCGGACCCGGAGGAGCCCCCACTGCAGCCGCCTTGAGAGCCCTCCGCTCCACCACCTTAGCTTGTTCGACGTTCATGGTGGGTAGCAGTACCGAAGCCCACTGCGTAATTTCCGCCGAAAGAGAGAGGTAGCGCACGAGCAAGCGTTATATATAGAAGCGGTGCCATCAAATTAGAGCATGCACCGAGAGTAGAGTGAGCGTCGCCTAAGCGGTGGCGCGTTATCTATTGATTGATTTGTGGGGTTTAACGTCCCAAAACCACCATTTGATTATGAGAGACGCCGTAGTGGAGGGCTCCGGGAATTTCGACCACCTGGGGTTCTTTAACGTGCACCCAAATCTGAGTACACGGGCCTACAACATTTCCGCCTCCATCGGAAATGCAGCCGCCGCAGCCGGGAATCGAACCCGCGACCTGCGGGTCAGCAGCCGAGTACCTTAGCCACTAGACCACCGCGGCGGGGCGCGTTATCTATTGAGTGCACTTAAAACTAACAGTGCAGCTGCGCCTCTAGCGGGAGCAATTAGCACTAGCGTACACACCAGCGCAACGGCGAAAGGTAACGCCCCAGAAAAAGGAGCAAGCTCCTAAAACGAAAACATATGTGCAAACAACTGCCTTTGCGTGTAAACAGCTATACCACAGCACAATACATGACCACCTGCGCCACCCGTCTTTCCATTCACATATCCGTCCATCCATCCGTTTTTTGCATTTTGCGACATCATTTCAGTGGCAGAAATGAGTGACTGAAGCCTTTGTGGATCCCAGCATGAAACACTTCCGTGTTAAAATGAAAATAAAGACATTGCACTGAGGATGCATTGAAGGAAGTCTCAATTCAAATTCGTAAATAGAGGAGCGTTGGCACACATGCATATCATTCCCACCATTTCAAACACCTAATACACAACTTTATACAAGCCTGACGCTTTTCAAGAATAACGATAACGCGCGAGGAAGCAACGCGGAAGTTAAGGACACAAGAGAAGACTGCAGGGTTCCATCTACAGTTACAGATGGGCATCAGAGTGCCTTCTATTTTTTTATATAGCTAATGAAAGCCGCAGTTGTCATTCCGACTATATGGCATCACTCTCCTGCTTTGATCACTCTAAGTTGACATTGTCCAGCGACCCAGCTCACTTCATAGAAATGTCCATCGGCCAACTCGTTCGGTCATCCGATACCGAAGGTGACTTGGTCAGTCCGTGATTCAATAATAGTGCATTCTCCGAACCGTCGCAGTGGCTATGTGGAGCATGTAAGGTATGACGTAGGTAGAGTATAAACTGTTACATACGACTGTGATGTTATGACGTTGGTGCTATGTATGAAAAAAACTGAAGAAAATAGCGAGTTATTGCATCGCAAAGTTACACCAATACACTATGATGAACGCACGTCGCACCACATGTGTCTCAAGAAAGTTTTCTTTTTTCTTCCTAGTGAAGACGTAGAGAGTGGGATGCTTCAGACGTCTGTAACACATATGAACCGCTTTCTGTTCAAATTATGCGAAAATAAAAGCAATGCCACACTAGATCAAAGAGCCGCTGTATTCTCGCTCTCTAGAGATCCGGTAATCTGAATTGCTAATTTTGAGTGCGCATTAGCAGATACGAAGTTTCCAAACTTTAGCTTCTTGACAAAATAAGCCTCTGTAACTATCCGCCTCTTCTTTTTTTTTCCTCTTCCTCAGGAATATATGTGCGGGATTAAAAAAAGAATCAGAAAGAGATAATGCACTTAACAGTCCTACTCACCCGAAATGAGATACTAAAATTAGTTTGACGACCTAAGCACAGGCAGTGTTTATTCCCGGCGGCGTCCAGATGAATAATCCCCGCGGGTGCACACGCAATACCCTCTTAACGGGATCGCTGCTAATCTCCCGGCGAACCAGCACTGCGATGGTGCAACTACCTTAGTCAGGCTCTTTATGCGCATTGCGTTTTGCACTTGCGGCGCTGGAGCCCAGGTTGTTTATTTAGTACATTACTTTTCCTTCTTTGACTATGGACGGCACATAAAGCTCCGGTTTGTTTTTTAATATGGGTGGCAGTAATAGAAAAAAACATCGGCTTGAAAAAAACAAAATCACGTATACATGACTTAAGAAGAAAAGTGATGGGCATTACTATAGGAGGAACGATGCGCGATGAAAGTGTATTGGTTCCTAGTTTTTTCTTGTGCGCAAAGAAAGCACTGCATCACTTTAATACTCGGAATAAAATATATAGCAGGCAGGCACGTATTCAAGCGCAGTGAGAGACGTTTTTTTGTTTGTAAACTGTGAGTTAACCTCACTTTTGTTTCAGAATTTCTGAAAAAAAAAACGATTTTAGGAACGTGACAGAGATGGGGCTAGCCAAGAAAACAGCCTCGTTAAAAACTGCACGAGATCCACGCTTATTTGCCATGTATTTAGAATTTCAAACCATCGCAGCATGCACAATGTGATACAGAAATGCATTGTCATGCTAATAGTGGCATTAACTTCGAAGAAAACAATGACAATTGGCGGGGGTTTAACGTCTCAAAATCACCATAGTATTATGAGAGACGCCGTGGTGAAGGGCTGCGGAAGTTTGGCCCACCTGGGGATCTTTAACGTCCCCCCAAGTTTGAACACACAGTTGAGGTATACGAAAACACGTTTTTATGCACAGACATTCAAATATTGTGCTCTCAAAAACAGCGCAAGCCGAAGAAACGCAAAAAAAAATTAGGCGGAAGAGGCGGAAAAGAGAGGACGGGGAGGTTTTCTCACGCGCTAAACGTAGGTATTCAACGAATCTAAAAAAAAAAAACACATGTCATAGACCTTTTTGCTTCTACCAAAGCTGAGTGACCCTGTGATTATTGATAAGAATATTTTACTTTTTAATGGTTACCACGGTATGCCTTAAAACAAAGTATTTCAATATGGTTTAGGACAAAAGTGACAATTTCACTACGAAATGGCTCATGTAAACTTCTCTTGCTTATTTAAAGAGTTCGTAAACAGCCTTTACATATAACATTGTTGTATTCATTTTTTCCTTCTATCAAGTGCGACACGTCGTCATTTATGTAGGGGCAAATTACCTGCAATACAATTCACTTTCGTATCCGGAAGGTAAGTTGTACGATATTAAGAGCGTGGCGCACTTCTTGCAGCTCCTCGACTCGGCAGAAGGCGTGAAATGCGGAACAGCCTGAACTAGTTTGCGGAAACTGTTTTTCAAAATGCATCAGCGGGCTACAGATGAGGGAATAGCAGGACCCAGTAACAGTTTCTACGCATACTTCATATTAGGTTTGGCTGAATTCCTACGCATATTTCGTAGGAACTCCACCATTGGTGTTACCATATTCTACGAAACTGCTCCACAGGACTAACTCTTTTGTGTCCTGTCCTGTTGCACAGACGACTGTGCCGATGATTTGTGAGATACCCCAAAAAATATAATTTCGGGGGGGGGGGGGGATTATGTAATGCTTTACTTCGCAACTCCGTCACTTAAGAGGAACCAGTTTATTCAGCTAGGCTCAAAGTAAGTTACATTGATCATAACATTTGCAGAGACGACAAAAATGTATTATATATATATATATATATATATATATATATATATATATATATATATATATATATATATATATAAGCTTTTTATATGGTTAGGAGTTAGAAGTAGTAGATGAGGAAGAGGTGAGAATGGAATGAATATGGCGTATGAGCCAGCCCACGTCTCCCATTCATCGTAGCGTCACACGAGTCGGCGGGATGGAGACCTGCCTGCCCCTTCATCAGTTGCTCATCATCTACGCAGTTCTCCGCATGACACCTTGAGCATACATGGACTACCGTGCAAGCGCCTAGCATTACGCATCGACCAGCATCTTGTCAGAAGCATCTATACTGATTTTCCCATCCCCAAGTACACCGGAGCAGCGGACGATGGACCCGTACAAGACTGGTTCGACCTGTTCGAGCTCCACGCTACCGCTGCATCATGGTCGGAACGGGAGATGATCATCAACTTCACTGACTACATCTCAGGTGAGGCATTCAAATTTTACCTCACCCACATCTTCGAGAACGATGAGTCTTGGAAAAAGATTAAAGAATAAATGATCATTCGTTTCAAAGAATACGATGAAGACCTGTCCATAACTCATCAGCGGAAGGCTTTTCAACTCACCCATCACAGTTATGCGAAGTCTTCCCGCGGTAAGCCTATTTTTCAAGCTTGACCTCCGAGAAAATATACCACCATTGTACCATCATATGACTCTTCAAAAAAAAAACAGCACGCATTCGAACACTGACTGGTAACTTACACGTCGAAACAGACAAGGTAAAGCGTCCGTAAACCGAAAGGAATCTAGATCATTTCGCCAAAAGACTGAACCTAAAGCCGGCTTACCCAAGAGCAATGAAATCGGCATTTTCAACGTGTTCCCTGCACCACAACACTTCACATTTTACTGAAGCGCCCGAATCCCTTGATGCTTCGTGTCACACGCAAGGCCCAGACGGTTTCGAACGTGCGACGGAATTTACGCGTGACGAGCTGGTGAATCCTCACAATACCAGCCCATACCCTGACGTTCCGGACCAGGGTCGTTCGACAGACATTCTCAGCCTAATCACGCTGCAAAAGGAAAAACATACGCAATCAGAACCACCCGAAGTCATGTCTGGTGTGCTCTCATCGTCGAGTGATAACACATGTGAGTCAAAGCACTGCAGGAATTTCGAATCCACCAACGCCGGCGCATTGCAAACCGACAGAAGCTTTTACAATCAATGATGACTCACAACCATCTTGGGAGCTTTCTCATCAGTCTGTCACGATGCTTTCATCGCAAGACAAGCCCAGCAGTACAATATCGACTACCAGCTATTTACTGATGACATCACCATGCAAGGAAAATCAGACTCATGTTCCTGAAAGATGCCCATCTGACCAACTTTCGCAACAAAACGAGCAATTTCAACAAAGGCAACTCCACGAACTCGAGGAGCTACAACGGACACACCAGCAAGGAAAACGACACAAAGCAAGTCTCTTAAAACAAATTCAAGAAGCGAAGCATCTTAGCATAAGGGATCGGTACCAGAAGAGCATTTGGCACAAAAGATCAAGACTGCGCCTAAGATAACAGCTTCGAAACCTCAGGAAACACCGAAAAAAACAAGAAGTCACCAGTTCTGCCACGCAAGGATTCAGACACCATCCCATTAGTTTACGACAACGAGCACGCACGCAGAAAGGACAGCGACGCCGAAGACCGATCTACTGCAAGGCCTTCAAACGGCGTCCACTCCTCGCAATAATGGCAGCTATTTCATCAGTTCCTACGCTCAGGGTGTACTTGTGTTTTCCAGAACGTAACAGTCAGCCTCGCCCACCAGAGCTGTACTAACACCGGATTGCTGCCCTCTCCTGTGAAATCTTTGCGTGACTTCACGGAACTTAAATTTGATGTGGAACTACAGCCCATTTGGACATTTTTTGTGTGTGTTCTAAGACTGCTTTTTCATCATGCATTGTAATATGCAACGCGCGCATTCTTTCGGGGGGAGGGGGAATCAGTAACGTAAGAAGGTAGCGATACTTAGGAGTTAGAAGTAGTAGATGAGGAAGAGGTGAGAATGGAATAAACATGGTGTATGAGCCAGCCCACGTCTTCCATTCATCGTTATATATATATATATATATATATATATATCTTCTACATCTCATTTTAACGGAAGAACGATGAAAAGCTCATTTCGCAGAAATTTTAGAGTCCGCTTCGATTTTGTTGGCTAAGAACAAAAAATAAGAAAATAATGCAAATAAATAAATTACATCTGCAACTATTATATTATAATATTGTTTCCCAATGGTACATGGTATCTGCCAATTATTTAAATAATTGGCACATGCCACGTACCACGGAAAAGGATGTCGCGCTAACGTGTGGAGGGGTAGTAACCGTGGTGTACTACTTTCTTTTCTGAGCGAGACGTTAGGAAATGACACTGGACATATGTACAAATGTTATACGAACAGACATGTATGTTGAAAAGGTACATATGTTTTATATAGCTATACTCGGCAACAACTTTTCTTGGTACTGAAGGGAAAGCTTCGGGGGTGGAGCTCTTCTGCACGTGTAGCACTACGGGAAGTAGTCCGATGTGGCACGCATTTCGTAACGCTATGAAAAGTGACGGGAGAGCACCATCAGCGTTTCATGTAAATGCAGACACCGCTCAACGTTTTAGGTACACGTAAAAAAGTGTAACTTTCTGGCGTGGTCAAAAACACGAAGTTACAATGAATATATAAAGAGTACGAATATTTTGCTGTTGTGAGGTGCATCCTATTTCAAATAGCTCCACGTAGAAAATAAAGGAGGTACTTTCGTGTTTCACGTTTAAAATTGGGGCACTATTGTCGAACTACGTTCATTGGCGGTAGAATGCATGTAATTTGGCTTCGTAGCCTTCGCTCTTGTGCAGAGAAAAGTTGTCGCCGAGTTTAGTAGTTTACAGTTGCGTTGCGTTGCCTAAAAAAACATGGGTATTACCAACGCCAGAAGCGGTGAGCTGAAATGTAGCGCCTGTGCTTGCGAGTATGAAAGCCCTGTATAATGCTATACCTAGAACAGGTTCAATGGATGCCGTTTATTTACAATTGACACTAACCGGACGGGACACTTATATCTATACAGTATATATGAACCGGTTATATCATTGGATGGCAGCCCTGCAACCACAACTGATGTTTCAACAACATGACGCGTGCATATGAATTTTTTCGAAACCAGGTTTGAGATTTGGCGCGGCTCTGGGGTGGAAAACTGGGGTGGAAATTGCAAGGAGGAACGCTTGTATACAATTCCTCCTGGGACCGTAACATTTATTTTTTGCAATTATCGGGTCAACGCTGCTGATGTCCATTTTTTTAAAGCTCTGTCGTTTAAATTACCAGTCTTTTTTTCTCACTGTTCCTTTGTATATTTGTAGATTTGTTATGTGCCACACATATATAGAGGAAAGGGTCTGACGTCGTACTACGACGAGATTCTCAAGTTATTTATGTTATGACTAGACAGTCATATTTGAAAAGCCCTCTTACTCTACCACACTTACGTTGGTCTACCCCAAGGTATGGAGGTGATTACGAGAGCATTGAGGCGTAGGGGGCTAGATGGGTAGAAAGGTAAATAGAAATGCTCGAAGTGTCTGCAGTAAGCAAATAAATCATTTTACATAAACCTTTGGCTCAGGTGAGATTCATACCCAGGACGCCTGTGAGGCAAGCATTTGTTCTTCAACACAACCACGCAACTGCTTCAAACTGCTTTGAAAAGAAAAGAACAAAAAAAAAACCAAACACTATGTATGTCCAATACAGATACAAGTCTTCCTAACCCATGGTAGAATGCTTGGCTGAAGCGTAAAATCGCACAGGGCGTCGGAATGTGCGAATTGTGCAACGAGCGGTTGTTTTAGAAGTCCACCCGTCACACAACGCCAACAAAGTGTCCAGCTGCATAAATGCGCAAGGCGTTTTACGGGCCCGTATTGGGTACTTAACTCGTGCGGAAAAGAAAAGAAATGTGGCGTAGTGAAAATTTCCAAAGCATACTTGAAGTAAGCATTCTCAGACAGTGTAAAGTGTCCCATGTTACGCGCATGGTAATTCTTCTTCCTTGCGGCATGGGTAATTAACGAAAAACCGAACCAGACTAGGAATAGAGAAGGTCATGCACGCGGGGCCCGAATACGCTATCGCCTTCAACTTGTAAGGCGTAGCTCTAGTGCCGTCAAAGTTTAAAATGTTTTGTCGAAGCTCCATGTTTCTTGTATTTGCTGTCACTTCTCTTCCTTTTCCTGGCAACCTTATGTTTTTCCTACATCTATTATTGCTGAGGTCTGCCAGCTTTGATTAGTGTTGCACCATCCTTGGAGCCAACGATGTACACAACTCACATACCAATATACAATTTAGTACAAAGATCAATATCGAATGGAAGTTTATAGCAACTACTTTTTTGGAAGAAAACTCAAATAAAGCGACCACGTTGTTTTGCATAGTACTGCTGATTTTGCATATTATTCCTGATCATTTTGCATATTAATGTATCACTCATTGGAGTTACAATTAAACCTCCTATATGAGTAGCATAGAATCCTCTAGCCAGAGATATTGTAACCATTGCGTAACCACCTTCTCTAATAAGCGTTTCATAACATTATTAAAATTATTATGTTCCTGGTTTTTTTACGTTAATTACTCTAGCAGCACAAATACTATAATTGTATAATAATGAGTTTAAATATTGTTGTATAACTTCTATGCTGTATTCTATTTCTTGTCTATTTTGTGACGACTCCCCTCTATCTTATCTTATGCCTTGAAGAAAAAAAATGCGAAAATAGAAATAAAGCATGCTTGTGTGGTGTCTGCTGCTTTGTATGTGATGTTGAGGATCCTAAGCATCTGATGAATGGATTTGATCCACGCCGCATTATGTTCTTACCCGGAGGAAAACCATCCTTCAGAAAATTTTGAACTACGGAATGCCTGATCTTTTCTATCTCTCTTTGTTGATTTTCTGATTGATTGATATGTGGGGTTTAACGTCCCAAAACCACCTAATGATTGTGAGAGATGACGTAGTGGAGGGCTCCGGAAATTTCAATCACTGGGGGTTCTTTACGTGAACCCAGATCTGAGCACACGGGCCTACAGAAAGCGCTTAGGTGCTACGCTTTACATTTCTTCACTCGCCACTATATGCTGTGCCACTTTATGAAGAGAGTCTTGCGTTGTCACAAGTTCTAGCTTTAAATCTGTCTATTGCAATACGTGTATTCATTCACGCCGCCTATATATATATATATATATATATATATATATATATATATATATATATATATATATATATATATATATATATATATATATATATATATATATATATTCATCGGGGTTTTTTTCCCTGTTGAATGCTGGTCCCTGGCTGAAACGTAGGAAAAATAAAAAGTTTTCGTTTTGCCTGTCCTCCATTTGCTGGTATATATATATATATATATATATATATATATATATATATATATATATATTTTCGCCCAATTTTTAGTTTCAATTTGCAATGAAAAAAAAATATGCAAATATGCTCTCAAACTTCGCTCTCAACTTCTTTGGGGTATTATTTTCGACATTCGATATAGGTGGCCCGCATGCTGGCTGTTAGATAGGTTCTGAGAGATGCACGCTCGAGACTGTGGAAATATATGCGCCGACAGTAATACAGGGAGGGGGAGGGGATTAGCGCACGGACGAAGGAAGAATGTACGAAAACTAGTTGAATTTCAATATTCAACATAAAGTAATGTCATGAGATTGATAAGTGCTCCTTGCATGTAATTCGCTTGTTCTCTTTCTTAGAAGGAATGCCGAAAGGAAGTGGAATCAAAATAGAACTACGTACGATACCATCCTCTTTTTCGAGAGCTCATGCAGGAAGAAAGAGGTTCTGTTTTGTACAAACTCTTTTGCAGTGGAGAAATCGTGGTCCACATCACCTCAGCTACTTCGTATCAAAAAGTTCTGCTGCGAAAAAAAAATTTAGCGAAATGACTCATAATGAACATTCAGAGAGAAACGCAAAAGCACTATAAAACAAGTGTAAATAACTTGGTAATGCACAGTTTCCTTGCCGCAGTTCACTCTGCAATAAAACGTTCACACGCACACCTTCATTTGTACTCACTGTAAATGTACATCAGTCAATATATCCCAACACTTAGCTGTATATCAGAAGCGCTTATACAGTCCGCTGTAAATTAGGAAGCTTTTAAGGAAGATGTCCAGCTTTTTTGGAAGATGCATCTCAGATCATGTTCCAAGTAATTTCTTTAATGTGCAGGCCGTTTGACCAAACTTGCTAGTTCCTTCTTCATGTTTTTTTCTTCATTTGCGCAGATTACGCACTCCAAAACAACATGATGAACTTCTTCATCTTCCTGGTCTTAGTGGCATTCCGGTGAACTAGATTGATGTATTTTGTGCTGGAATCTGTTTTTATGAGCAACTTCCAGTTGACGTCTGCTGAGTAACATCTCTAGGTGTCGTGGGAGACCTGTCGCTATTGAAAAATCAGTGTGCGGATCAACTTCATGAAGTAATGATTGCTTTGACTTAATAATGACTGCTCTGACTTATCATACCACTTCTCCATAAAACAGGGATTAGCTACATACGTTATAAAATTTCGAATGTTCACACTATACATAGAGATTGCGCAATGCCGTCCTTTGTTCAAAGCTTTCTTCACGAAGCTTCTAGAAGCGAGGTGTCTCTAGTGGCGGTACAGATTGTGCCTCCTTATTTTCATACAAGACACAATGGAAATACGAATATATTTGAAGATGAGTTCTGCGCTGAAAAAGCGTCAGCCTGTTCGGTCTTTACAGACAACCTTCAAGAAAAGAGATTGTATAAATTGTCGCACAAATCTTCGTCGCCTACATCTGAATTGGTTGCTGTTTTTTGAGGCACTTAAGTCTATCTGCCGCAATTATCAGACACGACGAAGGACGATATGTGCGGGTAGCAAATTCACCCTTGAGATAATCACGAATGCGAGATCACCTTGCCCAAATAGCGAAATAGTACTTTCTTTTTCTCAGAGCTATTTCTGATGCAAAAGTGCGATAAAATTAAAAGGGTTCTGGATTGCTTTTAAACACGTTGTAAAATTTTTATATGACGCTGCCTGATATTTTCGCTCTTGCATCTAAACAATGCACATGTGCATGTGTAGATCATATAGGCGCCCAAAAAATGTATGCGCATGGGCTATTGTTATGCCGGGCGCGAGCTGTGTATTATAGCGGAAGCCTCCTAGTTGCTCAATTTCGATATACGACGCAGGCCTCACACTCCTTTAAAAAGCTGATTATACTCGCAGGAGTTTATGGCACATGGACATTTATTGGCAAACCATATAACTTTATAATAGCCACAATCAACTATAGGCAGGCGTACGATGGAGACCGCTCTCATTGGGACAATATCGAGAGTTTACGACAATCTACGCTGTAAAAACAGCCATCCACGGTAGCCAGCTCTCGCAGCGAACAATGCAGCCATTATTTCAGCCTGCTTAAGCATGGAGATACTTTCACAAGCTGCCGTCGGTGCGTTTGCCGAAAAAAGTATACAAGTTGGTTAGGGAAATTGCCGAACGACACTTCACAGGACCACACAATTTAAGTGAGCGTTTTGAACACTTTTATGGGAACACTGGTGGCGACTGCTTTATTAAAGTGGATAGTGCAGCATTAGCAAATTTATTTCTTATGGCGTAGTGCTATTTTACCTGTTACGTCTTGCCTGTGTTTAGCTTGGCCTGTGGAACTCGTAAAAACAGCCCTTTCGTCATTGCAACAACTTAAATACTTCCGCATTGAATATGCAGCACCAAGAGAAGAACGAAGAGCACGCGCAGCGAGAGAGAAAGACGAGGTTCTCATCTGATCAGTTTGCCAGTGTTCCGGTACAATTAAAGCGAGTTGTCCGGTATTCAACTGCTGCTGTTTCTGCATTGTGACTTTAATATAATAACTTAGGAACAAAAACTTCACTACGCCACGTCGAACTTAGCAAAAAATGTCAGCATAGAGCTCAGAATAAATGACGGCCTCGAAAAAATTGTCCTATTGAGAGAAATGAGTGATGTATCATAATAAAGAACACTTTTGCAAGCGTCCGGCAGGATGAACTTTCAAGATGTGACAACATAATTTCAATACAAGGGTCTACTACTGTTATGCTGTCCGCCGAGGTTGGACCGAGAATGACCGTTTTGTTTTTGGTCGGTTCGTCTACCGCAGAGTACTATAGGCAGCGCTTATCAAGCAACATATTCTTGTGAGACATTGGCACTATAGTTGGTCTCGGCCATCGATATACACCATGCGAGGTGGCATCGAATGCGATGTAAGGGAAGTGCCTGTGGCCTATAAATGGCAGCGAAGAGACGAAAAAAAGTGAGTACGAAAGAGAGTGAAGAAACACGCAGTATGCCACGCTGTGCGTATATTTCAAAGAATATAATGAGACAAGTCACTTTTACGAAGTTTAATAAATGAAGATTAGGTGTCGGGTAATTGTGCCACGTTAATAATGTGTCTGAGCTTCATAGTTCGAACGAGACAATATGTGCTCTTTGCTAAGCTAACTTCCAAAATTGATATCGCGCTAATTCCAGCATGGCTTCGGCCATCTTTCCTTAGCATATAACAGGTGAAAAGTGTAACAGCAAGGCATTCTGTACCTTTTAGAATTTTTTTCTGTAATTTAGAGTAAGAGGGCAAGATGAATGCATTATACAACACCAGCCAGGGATAGATAAAACGATCATTTGTAAAAAACGTAAGTGTGCACACAATGTAATTCAAAGATAATTGTTGACACGCAAGTTGATATTAAAAAAAAACTTTCGCAAAGGTCAAGCCAAATGCCTTAGCAAAGTTTAAACAGTACGAGTATATATATATATATATATATATATATATATATATATATATATATATATATATATATATATATATAGAAATGGGCTTGAGCGGACAAACGTGCGAAAACTTTTATTGCTCCTACGTTTCGGCCGGGGTCCGGCATTCGTCAGGGAATACATTGCAAACGTCAACGTGCTGCTTATATACATTGGGGGCCCCCAACACGTGTCTATTTCGTGTTGGGGGCCCCCAATGTCTATAAGCAGCACGTTGACGTTTGCAATGTATTCCCTGACGAAGGCCGGACCCCGGCAGGGGGGAAATAGTGTGAGCGCTGACTGTATTGTTCATCTTTACCTGCGCATACAAATCATCGTGGTCTCTCGCCGCATGTTTTGTTGCTGGCTCGTGCGTCTGTGTCGAAAATACAATGGTCGTTCCTACGTACCTGTAGTCATCTCACTATATACACACACACACACACACACACACACACACACACACACATATATATATATATATATATATATATATATATATATATATATATTCAAGAGGACGCTGCTAATAAAAGTGCTATTTCAGACTCTCGATTATTCTGCAAGCAGCATGCCCCGCCGCGGTGGTCTAGTGCCTAAGGTACTCGGCTGCTGACGCGCAGGTCGCGGGTTCAAATCCTCAAATCCCGGATGCGGCGGCTGCATTTACGATGGAGGCGGAAATGTCGTAGGCCCGTGTGCTCAGATTTGGGTGCACGTTAAAGAACCCCAGGTGGTCGAAATTTCCGGAGCCCTCCACTACGGCGTCTCTCATAATCATATGGTGGTTTTGGGACGTTAAACCCCACAAATCAATCATTATTCTGCAAGCAGCTGTCGACGCTTTTTCATCGTGTTGCGGTGGCGGCGGCTCCTCCCCTCGCGCGGACGTGCTTCTGCACGGCGTAGAACCATACGAATCCATCATGTCAGAGATCCTTCGAAAGCGTGCGCGCAAACCAAGGTCCATGCCGGCACAGTTATACCAAGAACACGGGATGGCATGGCAACAGGACGGTACGGCAAACATCCGCGTGCATCGGTGCCTGCGGCTGTAGCTGTGAGTGGTTTCGTCATCTCTAATAACACGAGCAAGATATGTTCGTCAAGATAAATTAGTCGCATCACATCTGAATCGAGATGACAGCAACCAGAAGTCTGCACAACTTACTGTACAAGCTAAGCTTAACATAGTACTCTAACCGACGAAATGTTTCTTTCTTCTGAAAAAAAGCACGCATTGCGTGTGTATAAAGGAACAGCCTGCACGAAAAGATACTTCAACTTGAGGCATATTACAAGACTAAGCAGTGAATCAGCAACGAAAGGTCGTGATGCGCTCGAACAAAAAGAGCTTATGACTGCCGTCTTTGAGTTGACGGGAACTAAAACTTCGACCAGTTTGTATAAACTGATGCTTTACTTCAAACGCAAAAGCAAAGCTGCGGGAAGCGAGACTGGTCTAGCGTTCATGCTGCCTTTTGTTTTTGTTTGAACTCAAGAAAAGCGAGAAGAACTTGTGTGCTCACAAAGATATGGCTGAGAGCAAGCTAATGAAATGCTGCTGACAGTGTCTTCAAAGCTACTTCTCTTTGTGGAATGTACATGATGCATAACCACTTCCTATTATGGATAGCAATTACGCTTTGTTTAACAATGAATACAAAACTGCACAGATAAAGTGCACACAGCTTTGGTTTAGCGTATAGTGAATTTTGCCTACAGTGTTTATATAGGTACGCATCAAAGTTTCACGGAATAGTGCGCATGGCTGCGGCCTTGTTCTGATCGACTATAGATCACGGTATTCCCTTCCAAGGAACAAAACACAGGGCAAGTTGATGTTTAAAAACGTCAGAACAAAAGCACAAGTGAAAGAAAACAATCTCTAAATTGGCGCGACAAAAAAAAAAGCTCTATGGCCACAAAGCTGGGCAGTTTCTTCCTGCTCTTATATGTATAATGCATGATGCCAGCTTGTGCCGGACTAATCCCCTGTGCCCTTAAGCTCAATGCAGACGTAACTCATAAAGGCTCTTCTAGGAAAGCAAGCGCATATCACGAAGGATTTATTCAGCAGCTCACACAGAGAAGCGATGGCAGAATGAAGTCTTTGCAGATGCCAATGCTTTTCGGGCTTTTCGCACTTCACCAGTGGTCTGAGTGACAATCCGCGATTATTGGACGATAAGATTAGGATAGCATCAAGTATCACAATGCGATGAAACCCCTGCAGTGGCCATGACAATACAATCACTGCTGTCATCTGTTTAAAGCTGCCGCCGAGCCTGTTGGCGCGTTAGCTCGAGAGTTATAAGCCTCGATCGTTTTGTGAGCCAAGCGGCGCATGCTACACGCGTGCAGTTTCACTCAATTATTTCGTCCTGTGCGTCGTTGTTTTCGTCAAGAATTTTACGTGACCGCGTTAGCCTGAAGATGCGCGAAGTCTGGCGGAAGAAAGCGCACGCTCTAACGCTATGGTTCCCCAACGGCTGCTAACAATTCAGTTTTTTGAAAGCAAGCGAGAAAGAAAACACCCCAAGCGAAGCACCAATGCTCGGTGCACTGGCTTGCCTCGTCGGCTCCCGTATCCCACCAAGTGTGCGGCCGTAGCCGCTTTGACGCTGGAGGCAGTGCGCGACTATGATGGCTGATCACGTATACGCGGTTATATGGTGGTGGCACTGTAGGGTCATACGCACTGGTTCTTACGTATAGTACCTCTCTGCCTTTGCCATGGGCCTATATTTGCGGCGAGTAATGGAATGCGAGTGCCTCTACTAAATCTTCGCTGCCATTCTGATTCTGAGATATGATGAACGAGCAATGACCTACCGTGATGCGTAACGTCCCACGCGGAATAGCACATGAGGATTCCCGTGGACTTGATGTCAGGGAGTTAAGGAAAGTGGGTGTGGCCAGGTGCAACGTCGTCAAAAATGCAGTGGTTACGCATGCGCAAGTTTAGTCTGCTTATGTACAAAACAAAACATACCGGTATCATGAAATAATGCTTTTTGTTTCCTGCTTTTCAGCTTTTGACGCGGTGTCAGAAAAGAAATGAAGCATGCCATAAAGTTGATTATTCAAAATTAAAATACCTGCAGCTCCTTACAATTTTGCGGTGGTAGTGGTAGCACTAGCGAGATGACGTTGACCCTTCTGAGATCCAGCTAAAGTTTGTCTTGTGTGAGGATGTGACCCATGTGGAGAACTTGCAGCTGCAGAAAATGGTACTTGCTTTAAATTCATTTCTAGGGCGTGCTCCCTGCAGCGTTTGAATAAAGCTGCTAGATTACGGCCTTATTATACTCGAGCGTTTTCTCATGCGGGCATGTCATCTATTACAACAACGACATCTTCACGCTTTCTACTGCCTGGCGCATTGCCCACTGAAAAAATTCTGGTGCCGAGGCGATACTGAAGGGCATACATAGAAATCTGTAGTGAGCGTACGAAGTGCTTGTAGTACACAACAATCAACTTTCTTAATCTTCCTTAATATGCAAATAATCCAGAAGATGGATCTATCATTGAAAAGTACTGTGGCCTATGCAGGCGCGGAACTACATCTTATAACTACATCTTGATCAAATCTTGATCAAATCCGAAGGATCTAAATAAATGCACACTTTGTCATTTCTAACCACTATGGCTATGTGGCTTGACCAGGCAGTAGGTTCATTTACCTTAGGAAAGACCAGGTCATTCTCTATTTTATCGAGCTCCTGTTTCATGCGTTCTCAAAGAGCAACCGCGATCCTTCGAGCTTTACTGACACTGCCTTGTGCTCATATATTGAGCTCGATGTGGTACGTAAAACCCTTCAGTTGGAATATATGATCGAAGCAGGGGCTTGGGTTCCGGCTGGAGAGTACATACACGGGATGTTAATCCTAAGCGTTCTGAAACACTGCCTCTCGTTGTTAACGGCACGGACTGGGGTACAATGAAAAATTCTACTAGACACGTCTGAGCCTTGTGAGAAGTCTGAAAAGTGATTTTATACAACGCTGTTGGCCAGGGGGCAAAAAAAAAGCGCGCCAAGTGGTCGAGCATGGCTGTGCCGGCTGCGTGAACGGATGAATGGACGGGTGGACGAATGAACGAACAAACCATACATGGTCACACGGACGGACTTAAGTACTACCGAGCTGGCAATCTCACGTGAGTCAAGCGCCGGTGCACTAATGAAACGTCCCTCCAGGACACACCTGAGAATGTTCCTGGCGTGCAACCGTCGCGCCGGACTTCGTCGTCCAGGAAGCGTAGCAACGCGTCAAGCGACACCGACAGTGAGGCAACCGATTTGTACTCGGACGGCTTTGAGTCATCAGATGATGACTTCACGGTCATCATGAATCGATCTACAAAACGAAGACTGCTGCGGACGGCGTCGTCGGCAAGTGTTTCCACCGTTAAGACTGCACCACAGCGGTGGCCGCACACCATGCTGTTTAAGCTTGAAGACCCTGCATCTAACTTGCGACTCCTGAACAGGCAAGTTCTTTCTGTGCTTCTCGAGGAAAACGCGCCGAATGAGATCAAAGACGTGAGGATCAATGCACGAAAGAATGTCCTTGCTGTAGACGTTATGCACCGTAGCGCACTGCAAAGTCTTCAGCACATAACAGAAATCGGCAACGTGAAAGTTTGGCCAATGGTCGCTACAGGTTGTAATGGCACTGTAGGCGTCATTTATGATGTGGATCTTTCCATCTCAGCTAATGACCTGTCAATACTAATAAAGACAGCAACTGAAGGCACCCGCATCACGTACATTACCAGACTCGGCAACTCACGCTGCTTGAGGCTTGTGTTCGAGGGAGACAGCCTTCCCTCGTATGTCAAAGTTGGCCATGTTCACCACTCAGTGCGTCCTTACATACCGAAGCCACTGCAATGCTACAAGTGCTTCAAGATGGGACACGTAAAAGGTGTCTGTGAGAACAAAGTTGTGTGTCCGCGGTGCGCTGAGTCTCACTCAAAAGACGCCTGCAGTGCCACCATGCTGAGATGTCCAAACTGCCACGGTACTCCTGAGGCCTCATCCAAAGATTGCCCGCGGGTGCGAAACGAGCACGCGGTACTCAGTCGTATGGTGCGGGACAATTCAACGCACAGGGAAGCTGCCGCTACACTACGCCGACGACGGCGTCGTGGGCGAAGACCATCACGGAAAAACGGCTTTACCGATAGAGAGATGTCATCCTGTATCAAAGAGGCTGACCCACAAACACCGAGCTCACTGAAGACGGCAACTGCCAAACAGAAGAAAGGGACAACATTCGCACCTTCCGAACAGTGGCCCTCTCTTCCACGAAGTCAACCTACTTCGGAGCTGCATCAAATTACGCCGCCCTCGACGACCCCTCAAACCAGTGATGCGATGAATGAAGATCAAGTGATAAGCTTGCTGCAATCACTGATGAGTACCATGCGTGTCCTACTGAGTAATATGAAGACTTCGGCTGCGCAGACCGCACTGCATGTGCTGGACACCCTGAGTCCGGTGCTTGCAGCTCTAAGGTAAAACCATGACCAGCGAGGCACCATCGTTTCGAGCGGAAGTCAAGAATGCATCTGTCTTTCAGTGGAACGCCAGAGGACTGAAGTCGTGCATGTCTGACTCTAGACAGTTTGTATTTGTGAACCGCTTCCCCATTATCGTGATTTGCGAACCCAACCTGTGTGCTTCAATCAAGCTGTCAGGATATGAGTGCTTTATGTCCTCCACTCATAGAGACTGCAGCAAAGTTATTGTATTCATGCGCCATGACCTCACTTACGTTCACCACAGAGTCTCGCCTGATGAAGGGAGTCAGTATGTGTGCCTTACTGTGAAGAAGGATAAGGTTGCTTTCACGATTATCGGAGCTTACTTATCTCCATCAAGCCGCCTTGACTGCGAGCGCTTACGCGGTATTCTGACATCAACTCCAAGGCCATGGGTGATTACTGGCGACTTCAATGCCCACCATTTCCTATGGGGAAGCTCCAGGGACAACTCTAGAGGAAGAAAATTGGTGTCCTTAGCCTCGGAGTACGAACTCTGCGTTTGTAACGATGGAAGCCCTACATATTTACGCGGATCAGCCTATAGCAGCTGCCTGGACCTTACATTGGTTTCTCGCTCACTTACCAGGAAAGTGCACTGGTTTTCGGATCTGGAAACGCGGGGCAGCGACCATATACCAACTTACCTGTGTATAGAAGGTTTCACCAGCTGCAAGTCCTCAAGAGGCCTCAAGTACACCGATTGGCGGAAATTCAAAATGTTAATGGAAGACTGCTGTACCGACGGCTCATTATATAACCTACAGGACTCGATAAAGGATGTCCTGCAGAATACCACGCATACACATTTGACTAGTCACAAGCGCACCGATTTCGACATCGAGCTTGAGAAACTTCGCGCAGTACCCCGTCGTGCAGAACGAAGGTACCGACGGACAAAGTGCATGGATGATTTGAGGCTGGCTAGACGCATTCAAAAGAAAATGCAGCGGCACATGGATAAACTGGCTAGGCGACGTTGGACATCCTTTTGCGAATCGTTGGATCCACGAAAGCCCCTATCACTGATATGGCGAACTGTCCGGGGTCTTAGCACAACCTTGGGTCAGCGACACCTGTTTACATCTCTGGCACTTCACCTTCTATGCAGAGAGATTGACATCGCAGAATCTTTCTGTAGAAGAATTGCCGGTGATTCCAATTTCACAGTATCAAGAACGGGAACATTTGACAACCCACCGCCCTCACGTGATTTCCGTATGGAATGCCAGTTTTCTATGGATGAGCTACAGGCGGCACTGGCTCTGTGCAGACGTTCTTCAGCACCCGGACCTGACGGCATTACCTATCGTGCCCTTTGTAATCCTGGAGACGAAGCTCGAAAGGCACTCTTACCCCTATACAACGACTCCTGGCAGACTGAAACGGTTCCCCAGGCATGGAAGTCAAGTCGCCTCATTCCACTTCTAAAGGCTGGTAAATCTCCTTTGGATATTGCCTCATACCGTCCTATCGCACTTGCCAGTTGTGTGGGAAAAACGATGGAACGAATGATTCTAACACGAATGGAGCGGTATTTAGAGCACTACGAAATCTATCCAGTATCCATGACCGGATTCAGGCGCGGCCATTCGTCAACGACAACGTTGTTGATCTGGTGACATATGTTCAACACCAGAAAGCCTGTAAGAGACTGTGCGCCGCCCTGTTTCTAGACGTTAAGGGGGCTTACGACAATGTCACCCATGAAGCCATCCTTAGTGCTTTGGAAACAGTAGGTCTTGGTGGCAAGATGTATATGTGGGTGTACAGCTACTTACAGGTGAGATCATTTTACGTGATGACAGCGAATGGCCCAACACCTGATTATTACAGCAGCCGAGGAGTTCCTCAGGGAGGAGTGCTAAGCCCTACCCTTTTCAACCTAACTCTCATTGGTCTAGTCGAGCTGCTACCTAGCACTGTAGAACTTTCTGTCTATGCTTATGACATCTGCATTTGGACATCAGGTGTGACAAGGCCTCAGCTTCGCGCCCGCCTTCAGAAGGCTGCTACAACGACGTCATGCAATCTTCGTAAACAAGGCCTCGAGGTGTACGGTGGAAAATGTGCAGTGGTAGCGTTCACGCGGAAACCAATGTCTGCTTACAGTATATCGATTAGTGAAGAATACATATCGTTCAGCAGAAGCCACAGGTTCTTGGGAGTCATAATACATAGAAAGTTGTCGTGGACTCCACATGTGAACTATGTGAAGAAGCGGCTGATCGCAACATGCCACATGTTCAAATTGCTTGCAGGAAAGAATTGCGGAGTGCCCATACCATCCATGCTACAACTGTACAGAGTGCTGTTATCGGATTCTTACGGTACAGCTTACCTGCAATATCTAACACCGGCAAGACCAACCTGTGCGCAATTCAGAGCATTCAAGCCCAAGCACTAAAGATATGCCTTGGATTACCCCGCAGTGCTTCGACGGCTGAAACCATTGCCATCGCTCAAAATCACTCGATAAATACGCATATTATCACCGAGACAATGCGCATGTACCTCAGGCATTATGCCAGGACCCCTTCTCACCACCTGGCGAGCCTAGCTGCTGAAAGGCCCCGCACGACATACGGCACTATTGTCGACAAGCATCGTTCATCGTTTGCTGAGACATACGCACCTGCATCAAAGCCACTGCTTCCTCCTTGGAGCTTGTGCTGGCCACGAGTTCACTTAATGATTCCAGGAATGAGGAGAAAATCGGACTTACCGACACATGCGCTGAAACAACTGAGTCTATTCCTACTGGAACAAAACTACAGTAACGATGTGCACATTTACACGGATGGCTCTACTACGCCGTCTAGTTCAGGTGGAGCAGTGGTTATACCATCACAAGGGGTAACTCGGTGTTTTAAGACTTCACATGAGACAACTTCAACGACGGCAGAACTCGAGGCTCTGCGCAATGCACTAGAACACATCAATTCAGAAGAAAGACCAGGTAAATGGGCTGTGTTTTCTGACTCGAAACCAGCGTTACAGTGCCTGATATCAGTTCTCCGACGCGGATGCCACGACCAGTTGACCTACCAAACCGTGAAACTTCACCACCTTTTAATACAAAAAGGCCATGACATTGTCTTTCGGTGGTTACCTGGGCATTGTGGTGTAGGCGGCAATGATTCTGCAGATCATGCTGCTCGCACGTCACATAAAGAAGCGAACAGCGTTCCGATTCCGCTTTCAAGAGCGGATGCGGCGAGGCAGATTCGTCAACTGGCCCGCAGTCTCAGACTGACTGAGTGGAACACACCAAGCATACGACGTACAAGACTGCACGAGCTAGACCCTTCACTACAAATCCGGCCTCCAACCGGCCTACATCGACGTGCAGCTTCGCTTCTCTATCGCCTTTGGCTGGGAGTTGCTTTCACGAAAGCTTATACCACGTTAATCGGAATAACTGACAGTGCGGTGTGCGATGTTTGCGACACCGACGAAAATATCGAGCACCTGCTGTGCCATTGTCCTCGATTTGCCTCAGATAGACGAATATTTGCCAACGCAATGCGGTGACTGGATGATCGGCCTCTTTCTGTGCAGGTACTATTACAGCAACGTCCACATGCCTCGACAGCCCACAAGGCAGTGAAAGCCCTGCTGTGTTTCCTGAGAAAGACAGGATTGTGTGAACGCCTCTGACATGCGGTAGAGATCTACACGCTGCAGTGAAATTACTGTCAGTCTCTCCCCCACCCTATTTTTTTCTTTTCTCTCTCTTCTCTCTTTCTCATTTTTCTTGTCCCCTTCCCTAATCCCCCAGTGTAGGGTGGCCAAACGGATGTCTTTCTGGTTAACCTCCCTGCCTTCTCCCTTTTTGTTGCTTGCTTCCTAAGTCTTATGGTTGTATCATAAACAGACACTGTGGATCCCCTGTGCACATACGGTATATTCCGCATGTTTTCTACGCAGCTGCACATTGTCCACGTTCAGATTACCCACCCCGCACGGTAATGGCATGGATAAAATGATTTTCCAAGTGCAAAAGAATCACTATAAGAGTGCCGCTTTCCAACGCTGCCACAGCGGCTTGTTAGGATGAAAGGATGGCGGCCTAAAGTTGCCGGCGCGACGACTCTTGACTTGACAAAGCAGGACCAAGCTGCCCGTACTCGACTGCCACCTGGAACTTCAAGCCACGCTGATCGATGTTGTCCGAAAGCAACTCCACGAAATCCGGTACAAACCATGCATCTTCTACAACATATCAACGTCGAATCTACCGGGTGTGCACAGTGGATACGCAGTGTCTATGATACAACAAGGAAGACATGGACACCAGCTGTCGAGTTAGGCCCGGGAAGTACACTACGCTTTAACGCCGTTGCGACTCAGAGAAGCCCACCATCGTCGACGTACATCCGCGGCCACGTCTGTGCAGAGCGTGCGAGCAGCCGGTTTTTGCGCACATATAGGCACCCTAGTTTTTGCTTTGCGAGCTGTCACCTTTACGCAGTTTCGAGCTATGACGTGATCAGCCTGACTACTAGGCTTGGCATACTCTAGACACACCCAGTCACAACCCGAAACTGCCTCAACGTGCCTCACCGCAGAGCGAAAACCGGCTGTACAATTGAGAGTGATTTGAAGGTTATCGCGTAAGAATCCACCAAAACGTACAACAGCACCACGTCCCGAAATACTCCTTCGAGGAGAGGGTGATAAAACGGAAGATTCACTTACCCCCGTATTCACAAACGCTCCTCGACTCGACTTTAATCCTTCACTTGACAGAGTTGAGCACTGCGTTACTGCTCGACTGAAAATGACGCTGCGCTACTCAAGAGTCGCAGCAGATTATTGCTGATAGGCAGTGAGTTGCCTTGCCCAGAGACGGCGCTCCCACCGGCTTTCTCAAGTGATGGTGAAGCGTTCAGTGAAGGGACGTTCTAGAATCCAGGGGTGTCATTTCTTCGTGGTTCAAACTCACCAAAAAATGATTTAACCAGTCTGACTGCACTAAGGCTCACGTAAATTTTTGCCCAACCAGACGCATTCGGACTCGAACTCATGAAAGTAAAAGTCGCTCACACACCCTTATACTCTTACTTGCGGTTTCATTTGAGCTTTATTGATTTATATGAGAGGTTTGACGTCCCAAAATCACTATGTGGCTTCATCTGAGTCTGAGAGAGCCGAGTCAGTCAACGCGTGACTCCATTAGGATAGATATAACCTTTTTATAGATGGTTTCGCTTCTTTTTTACACGAATATCTCACATATATAGGGCGCCTTTGATCCCGTCATTTACTCTTTGATCCGAATCCAGCAAAGAAATTTTTTATAAAGATGTGTATTACAAGCAATAATTTTCTTAAGAACTTGCAGTGAAAAAAAAATGGCGCGTGGTAAGGTCAAGCCCCCTCCTCCGTAAATCATTCCTCTGACCCATAAATGTTCAGTGGGCGTGTGCACGCCAGTTTTTTATAGAATGTGTGAGTGGACGTAAAGCTGATATTAACGTTGAAGTCGAGTTGCTAGGAAACAAGCAAACAAAAACAGGGAACCTCACTCACAATCATCCAAGAAATTTATTTTGTGAATAGGGCTCACTCGAATTCAAACTCGCCAAAACTTTCCTAAAGAAGACTCCCTCGAGATCAAGCTCACCAATATGTTACTCATCTGCACTGAATAAGATCAGACTAAATAATGTCTTAATCTTAGCTTGAGTGAGTCGACTAGCGAGTGAGTTTGCCGACATATGTAAATATTATGAAACCGCGTCCGGTACGGCCAGGTATAACCTGGTTACTGCCGTACCAGATAACCTGGTACGGCAGCAACCAGGTTATCTCTGTAATCCAGGTGCACGAGCCAAAGAGACCCAGCCCGCGTGACATACGATGATGATCACTACAGTGGTATTGTCATACAGATGAAGATGAAGTAAATAGTCAGCGCTCACACTATTTTCCCCCTTCACGAAAGAAGGCAGCAAGTTAGAAAGTGTTGGAAGGCCGAATATATAGTTTGAGTCGAGAGACGTGGACGATCTCGGTGTGGCGGTGACGACGATCAGGAGCCGCCTTGACAGGAGCAACGCGATAGTTGACTTCGGATGTTCGTTCCAGAATGGTGTGTGGATCAAGATATCGGTGAAGGAATCTTTCGCAGAGCCCAGGTGCACGAACAGGTGTCCACAAAAGCACTTCGTCGCCTGGGCGGAACAGAACTACTCAACGCTTTGCATCAATGTCGATTTTTCTCTTCTCCTGAATGGTAGCAGTGTTGGCGTGGGCGATTTCACGGCAGTGGGCGACGCGAGCGGCGAACTCTTCCGGAAGAGATGAACATGGAACGGAAGATGTGAACAAAAAGGTGGTGTCCAGAACAAAAGTCGGTACACGGCCATACACGAGAAAAAAAGGGCTGAAATTCGTTGTACGCTGTATGGCAGTGTTATATGCGAACGTTACAAAAGGATAGTGTCCCAGTTTTTGTGATCCGGTTGAACGTACATGGAGATCATGTCGGACAAAGTTCGGTGAAAACGCTCAGTCAGACCATTAGTTTCTGCGTGATACGCTGATGTGGTCTTGTGGATGGTGCTAGAGGCCTGGAGGACTTCAGCAAGAACGTGTGAAAGAAATGTCTTGCCACGGTCACTAAGAAGCAGTGCGCCATGTCGTAAAATAATGGCGCGAAAAAAAAGGCCAACTTCAGAGGTAGCGCCAGATGGAAGAGCTGCCGTCTCCGCGTAGCGAGTAAGGTGGTTCACGGCAGTAACAATCCAACGATGACCGGCTGGCGTAAGCGGAAGAGGTCCGTATAAGTTTATGCCCACAAGTTCAAAGGGAGTGGACGGGCATGGCAGCGGTTGCAATATATGTAATGCGATGAATGTCTTTTGTAGCCAAATAGGTCACAATGAAAAACAACTACCGCAAGAATGTTTTTATAACATACTCAATAATTCCTTATAACTTTTGACTAATATGTAGCATTTCGTCTTCCCTTAGGGCATGAAAAGTCGACTAAAAAGGTAAGAATACTAAATGTCTAGGAGAAGTTAACTTGAAATCAAAACTTCAAGACAGGGATGTTCCAGAAAAAGTTCTCAGAATTTCGTGTATGTGCATTTTTTTATATTCAGGGTTGACACGATTCTGTGCATGAATAAACTTTGTTAAATTCAAAGCCATTTCGCCACTTTTCAAAAGTAATGACGATTTGCTACCGTGGCCAGGAGTAGCTTGTAATGCAATGTATTTGCATTTTAAGAAGTTGTGAGTGTAATTAGAATAAGATAATCACCTTGAGAAGTGATTTTGCCAATCCAGGTTGGCGGCTTCAAGCTTATGCACACAAGTAAGTTTGCTTAGAGCAGTGTGACACGGTGAGCCGTTTCCTTTGACACCTTCCGCATGAAACATAACCATGAAATCTTACGCATAGAAAAAATAAAACTGTTTTTTTTTTGTAGTGAAGTACGGCAATATCAAACGATGCTGTAGCCTCGATAATCTGCTATGTTTGATTTGCACTGCAAGGACAAAAGTTATCTTGGAAATAACCAAATCACAAAACCTCCTTTTTTCCCGCAGATGCGATTATGATATGCATGTTTAACCGGTAGAATTTAAAGGTAAATGGAGCCCATTGACAAAGTTTCCCTACGAAGACTGCGATGTTCACCCGAGGTTAACTATCTGAGTGTTTCCTGTCTCCTGCTATTGTCAGTCAAGTCAAACGGCCTACAGTATTGATGTCTAGACTGGTGACCACAACTCACAAACGACGGCTTGAAGCACTAATAGCTCGGCAATAAACGTTTCCTGGAAACACATGTTGAAGCTTTCGAACCTATGTATTGATTTCCTTTCCCTCCACAAGACACCAAATGTTTAGGAATCGCCCTTAGTTTCGGCAGGAACATAAACAAAAGTTCTGTAAGCAGTACCTATTGAACCAAGATCAATATCTCACTGGCGTATTAAAGGAGTCGCTGTAGCTTTTGAAGGACACTGGCGGCAGTGATTGCAGTAATGTTGCGTGCCCTATAGTAAAGACGTGAACAGTGTTGATGCTTCTCCTGCCATTATTTTTCCATTGTCCACTGTGTTGAGTTGAAGGAGAAATACTCCTATGTTCAACCTGCCCGTGTTTCTTGACCACGTTTTCGTTTTAAGATAGAAAGTGATATTTTAGTCTAATTTACTTTCATTTACTTCAAGCGCACGCTATAATTAGCTAAGTGTAAGGCCGTGCAACGATTTCGCGGGCATTCAACTGACAGTTGGATAAACTTGCTGATGACGATTCTCTTCAGAGTCCCTACACTCACATACATACTCGACAATTTTCAGCAGGTATTTCCCTCGAGATATACATGTATATCAAAGCTACAGGCTGTAGGAGTTAGCAGCAAAGCGAATTCTTTTTTATGTTGCGTAATTTTTGTTGCTAGCGTTCATCGTTACCGCTTCTTTCTTTGTGGATCCTGCCAAAATAGAACTACAGCAAGTCACTTCCCAAGCTTCCCCGCTTTTATCACTATATAATGTGAAGTGTTCATTGAGGCACCTTCATAAGGGTTCGCTCCGCGTATATTGCGCTGAGTGAATGCACGGACTTCCTCATACCTTTAAAACATATCGGTTAACCTAAAATAAATCGTCAGTCTGATCGTGTCGTTACTCGAGGTAAGAAGTTGGTGGACTGCTCTGTGGTCACCAAGGCTTCATCACGATGTCAGTCGCTGTGGCGGCATGCATCATTCTATTCCCCCTCCACCGCAAAAAAATAACCCATCTTTCCATGCCTTGCGGTGAAAGATAGGAAATAAAAGCACCGTAAAAGACATGACAACCGAGTTACTCAAGAAAATAAAACAGATTAGTTTATTGTTTGCTAGGTGGTGCCTGGTAGGGCGAGCGAGAACTTAAAGGATGCACGGTGAAATACTTCTACTGAATAATGCCGATATAAAAATCGTGTATCAAGCATTTGTGTATACATCAATAAAACTACATGCATTCTTTGTTGAATTTTTTGTAGAAAAATGAGTATATATTCAAAAGTGCTAGGGGTACAATATCTTACCTTTGTGTTGAACACACGTGCAAAAACTATTATGTTTTTTCCTGCTTAAAAATAACGCTTGATCATAATATTCTGCGACGTTTTTTGTAAGAACGTTGGAAAGAAGCACCTGAAAAATACTGCTTGAAACTTCAGACGGTTTCATCATGATTCCGGCCCTCGTTCAACAATCTCTCATGTGGTAGTCTCTAAAAAGAATGAAAGACACTACCAACAACTAGAAAAAGGAAAAAGGAACGTATTTCGTCTTGTGTCAATTTTTCTTCGAGCCAACCACGTAACGTAAAAGCAATTTCCTTTTTATACGCAGCATTTCACCTCAGACTTCTAGATACACGATCAATTTTCTTTTTCCCCCAGCTTGCATGGTCTTTTCGGTCCTCTGTGGACCTCAGGGACCCTGTTGCACCCGAAGGAGGACGAAGAAGAAGAGAGTGAGCGAGAGATAGAGGGTAAGGAGCAACGCAATCTCCCCGTAGCCGAAGAATGCTGTCATCGACAAGCCCCATCACTCATCGTCCAATTTTCCGCCGTCCAATTTCGTGTTGCGCTCTTCTTCGAGACCACGCACCATGGAGTGAGTAAAACACTATACGAGAGTCCTTCTGCAGAATACGGTCACTGGAGATTAACTTGTGGGTGGACAAGCATCAGCAAGAGCTGCCTTGTGAGTACTTTTAAACGTCCGTAGCATACTCGTCTTCCCCCAGTTTCTAAAATATTGCCACTCTCGTCGTCCAGAGTGTGAGGACATTAGGTTTGAACAGAAACGTACATATCGACTTGCAGCTAATAGCAGCGAACCTCAAGAACGAACCCGAAACAAACCCATAATCATCTTCATTATCATCAGTCAAACCGACTTCACTGTAGGGCAGGGGCCTCAACCGTTTTCCATCAATCAACGTGGTCGTGTGCTTGATGGGGCCACGTTATACCAGTAAAAATAATAATCTTATGTGCCCACCTAAATTTTCGTCTGCCCTGACACATTTGTCTTCTCTTCAAATCAAATCTATTACTCATAATGGCCAGCGGTTATCTCACCCTATGGGCTCCGTGCCCAGCTTATTCTCATTCTTTCTTCTTTTCAACTAAAATGTCTCCAGAAGCTATTTTTTCACTAATATCTTCTGCTCCCTTCTTGTTCCTCAACCTTACACATGCTCATTTCGTTCATATTGTTGGTTGCGCTGTCCTAAATTTATGCTAAACTTTCTTTGTCAGCATGCAGGTTTCTGTTCTACAGATACATACCAGTACCATACCAGTACGGGTAAGGTGCAGCTTTAGTATACCTTCCTTGTTCACCCGAGAATAGCGGCCGAATGTGCTCTGCCATATTGTTATTCTTACAGTTACTTCCATCCTATGTTGGGCTTTTCAGTCACTACTTGTATTAGGTTGACGTATAGTCTTATCATTTCCAATGCCTCCCTACTTATCTCAAAGCGCTGTTCTCTTGCCACACTGTTTATATTAGTTTATCTCTGTGCATTTAAGTTCCAGTCTCACCGTTCTGCTATCCCTGTCCTATTCAGTAATGATGAGTTACAGTTTATCTCCTTAGCTACTCATCAATGTAATGTCATTAGCAAATCATAGCTCGCTAAGGTACTCCCTCAACTTGTTTTCCTCTGGCTTCCCAATCTATAACCCTGAAAATCTACTGTAAGCGTGCGTTGAATAGCGTGGGGACGCAGTGTCTGTTTACTTTACACATTTCTTTACTGGAATTTTTCCTCTATTTTCGTCAAGGTCTACAATAGCCGTAGAGCAGTTGTAGGTTTCCTTTAGTACTTTCATTTATGGTTCGTCAATATCCTGATTTTTACAGTCGTTGCACGGCTGCTGCTAACTCGACCAAATCAAAAACGTTTTCGAAATCAATGAACTCTATACAAAGGGTTTGGTAATATTTGCAGATGTTTCTCAATTACCAGATTTTTAATGTGAATATTGCTTATTTTGAGTAGTCTGTATGAAATCCAGCTTGGTACTTTGGTTGACCGAAGTTGAAGGTTGTCTTAACTTTATTGCTTTTAATTTTTGTAAGTACCTTCTAGACAACAGATAGCAAGCTGATTGGCATACACTTTTTCAATACGTGACGCCCACTTCTTATAGATTAGGGTGGTGTTAGCATTCTTCTAAAATTTCGATGGTGGTGGTGGTGGCGGTGAAAAACATTTGTTATAACAACATACAAGTCAGAGATAGAGGCGACCTTAAGGGCCGACCCTGTACAAATTCTTTGAGGAGTCCCTAGTGCGGGAACCCTATACTTTTTGCGGCGGTACGAGCCCTGGCCATGAGGGTTTTCCGACCCTCCAAGGTAGAGCAGCCGAGCAGGGCAGCCTCCCTGCTCTCTTGGGTAGAGGGTGAAGGAAATTACGGGGACCGCCGAGTTAGACGGACATGCTCACACCATGTGGAAAGTATCCGCAAGCGGATGATCTCCGTCTGGGCATTCGCCGGAGAAGGCTGGATTGAAATGCCTAAGTATTGCCAGGCACAATATTGTGTTTAGGTATAAGCGTAAGAGCCGGTGCTCGTCGCGCCTTCACCGTCAAAAGACATTTTGTATACAAGGTTGACAGTTTCTATAACGTAATCTGTTGACCAGATTTCAAAAAATCTAATCCTCACGAGTGACTTTGCTTCTTTCCCTCCACAGTTTTCTTTACTTTCCCTGTTGATACTGGTGGGATGTCCCATGCCTCCAGGCTACAGCTACTTCTCGCATTATTTTTATGGTTTTCTAGATTACAACAGAGATCCAGTAAATCTCATCACCTACATCAACTATACCACACATGTTGCTAGTGACTTTCCCTTCCATGTCCCTTAGTGAATACATCATTTTTTTGTTGCGACAGCAATTATATGTACACTCTCGGCTGGATTTCGCCGCCGGTGTCGGCGTCGATGTCATGCACCGTATATGTGTACGTGTCTATATGTAGGAAAATGCAAAGAAAAAAATCAAGAAGAAAGACTCCAGCGTGCCAAATCGAACGTGGGACCTTTGCGTCGTAATTGCGAGGCGTTAACCAACAAGCCACCATGGGGTACTTCCTTAAACGATCAAACAGCAAGCTATAAATATCTACCATTTACCGCTGTTGGCAGGCATCTTGGAGGGGGGGACTATTATGTTTTCAGCATTATCAGCAAGATGGCGCATTGAGCGCGTGGTGGCTCTCAACTCTCACGCGTACTTTGGCCCGCGGAGAGGAGGGGAGTGGACAACCTTTCGAGCGCTCTTACCTCCCGTTAGATAGATCATACGTCTTCGCTGGTATTTTGCTTGACTGCAAAGATTCTGTTGTAGTTACGGGGCGCACAAAGGTCACTGCAATCATTGCGCGACCTCCGTTTGCGAGAAGAGCATGCTTTTCAGACACAGTGAAGTAACAACTGATACGCCTATTTGAGTTCATATGTGTACCTGTGAGTACGTTTCGTGCGTCCTTTTTGCGTGAGAAACGCGGTGCAGGTTTCGATCTACCCGCCACTTTGCTCGCGACCTTCCAATTTGTTGCTATTACAGTCATTGCTTCGCTTTTGCGGCAAAGCTGTCTTTTTTTTTTGCTTGTGCCTAGTTCTTTCATCACCACTTTAGGCTTCATCCGTTCTTTAGAGCATGTTCAGTTTTTTTTTCTATCTTACACCTACTTATGTTTGTTACCCTACATCTACTGATTAACTTAGCAAGCTCCTCCAGTTTTGTTTTGTCTTTTTTGTTTGAGAGTATCATGCTTCGACGTTTCTAAGTTAGGCTTTTCGTGTCCGTGGAGAGTTTAGGCAGACCGATAAATATAGACAAATACTTACCGACTTACGACAACGTGAAGCTGTGGTGTGTCGTAGTGGGGCTCAAACGCTGAACAGGAGGACGCCGAATTAAAAATCCAGCCATGGCGGCTGCATCATGGCGGAGTTTAATTATAGAGGTTTGTGGGGTTAGATTGAGGAACAACCTAAACAACCCTTGATGGTCTAAATTTCAGAAGGCCTTAACTACACCGTCACTATTATCTTGGTTTCAGGATGTAAAACTCCCAGAATACCACGTGCTCGTTTTTATTCGCGCTGCCACAATCTATAGTGAACCCACTGTAGTCAATAGATAACAGTATCTGTTAAAAACTAGATGAAATCCATGAAAAGATTGCTCCTTTTTTTTTGCTAAACATGATGATCTGTACTAACTGGCTTCACGCCTGTGTCAATAACTTCTGCTTCACCATGCATCCTCAAACAGCCAGTCATCAACATTACAAAACCAGACACCAAGAAGAAAAAGTTCTCATTGCACCTCCTAAGCAGCGCGACTTACTTCTGTAGTACGAGAAGCACCAAGACAGTGCACATCTACAACGATGACTCGTACCTGCCGAACAGTTCAACAATGGCGGTCGTGATACGAATAAGCGCCGCTACTTCTAAACTGAGGACAGCTCACAAAGTAACTTCGCCGGCAGCACAGCTTGCAGCGCTTCGTGCCACGCTGTGTTTCATTAACAACCAAAACAAGCGAAAGAGGACCATTTTTTGCGACTCCAAGGTGACACTGCACTCTCTTTTGTCAAGTCTACACCGCGGTCTGTTTGAAAAGTTGGTTTTTGAGACGGCAGAAATGCTCCACCACCTGACTGAGAAGGAGCACCACTTTAATTATCAATGACTATAAAGTCATTGTGGAATTATTTCTAATAAAAGGGCTGATCAGGCTGCCTTTTGAGCAAATACAGATAATTACGACCTATCAATAACTCTTTCTAGGCTGGACGCTGTTAAAAAGCTGCGTAGCTTTGTGCGCCAATGCTCCATATCACAATGGATTGAGTCGCATTTTACGACCTATGCACGATTACGCTCACTTGATCCAACGTAAAGCCTTTGCCTTAGAGCAAGATTTTGAGGAGGTGATTTGATTTGATATGCAGGGTTCAACGTCCCGAAATCATCATATGATTATGAGAGACGGCGTAGTGGAGGGCTCCTGAAATTTTAGCCACCTGGGGTTTTTTAACGCGCACCCAAATCTGAGCACACGGTTCTACAACCTTCCCACCTCCATCGAATGCAGCCGCCGCAGCCGGGATTTGATCCCGTGACCTGCGGGTCAGCAGCCGAGTACCTTAGCCACTAGACCACCACGGCGGGCCTGTGAGGAGTTGATGCTAGTGTTCTAGGAAGACTACAGTTGCGTGTCACGTTTACCCGTATGTATGCGTTCCGCATATGACATCACCGACACCACTGTCTGCGTACCATGCGAAGAGGAAGAGACTATTCAAAGTGGCCTGTGCGACTGCCCGGAATATCGCATACAATAGCGATTTCCTCCTAATGCACTGAAGTTGGATGTCCAGCCTCCATGACAGGAAAGAATGTTATGCCTTCAGGAAGACTCAACGTCGCAGAAGGTCGTGCAAGGTCTACTGAGTTTTCTGCAAACTACTGGCCTGTCCGAACGACTCTGAGTAAAATGCTCTCTCTCTCTCTCTCCTGTGTGTGTGTGTTGTGTGTGCGCGTGCGTGGGCGCGTGTGTGTGTGTGTGTGCGTGCGTGCGTGTGCGTGCGCGCGCGAGTATGTGTGACTGTGTGACTGTGTGTGTGTGTGTGTGTGTGTGTGTGTGTGTGTGTGTGTGTGTGTGTGTGTGTGTGTGCGTGTGCGTGTGCGTGGGCGTGGGCACGCGCGTGAGCGCGTGTGGGTGTGTGTTTTTATCCTAATTATTTTTTAACACAAAAGTATTTTTCCAGGATTTAACAAGAGTTTTGTGACGTATTTTCATCCCGGATATGACTGATAACATGAATCCACCAAATGAGAAATTGAAAAAAAAACTCAGAGAAATTTCAGCAGCCATCAATCGCACCTCCTACTCGTTAGCCTTTGATAATGTGCACCCATTACTGTTCTGTACCGACTGAGCTATCGGAAAAATACAAGGAGTCACTCGAACTCATACTTCGAACGCACTCATTCGAACTAAGCTCGAACACACTGACTCGAACTAAGTCATATACATAACACTCAGCCGGATTCACTGTGACAAAGAGTATCCGCGTGATCTAAGTCTGAGTTAGTTACTAACGAGTCCATTAGCAAGAAATCAACTCCGTAGATTATGCTGTCAATGCGATTAAACGTCAATAATACGCACAATTGGTGCTCAGCGTGACGCCTTTAATAATGTGCCTTCAGATACGATTTGGCAGTGGTTTCAATAAAACAAGGCCCTATTTACAAAACACACGTTTCAAACAAGATATCTCTATAAAGAAACTTTCGTGAAAAAGAAAGTTAATAGGGGAGGTCATGTCACCCACTCTTCTTGACTCACTTACCGGTTGAAAATTATGCAAGGGCTGCTTGAACGTTAGTGCGTGGAGATATGTCAGAGTAAACTCAAGTGTAAACGTAAACTGGTATAGGGCTGATAATAACGTGAACTTCGGTAGATACGTATTACACGTAGAGCTCGCTCAGATTTACGCATGAAATATATTTTGCATTTGGGGCTCACTCGAACTCAAGCTCACCAATATCTTCCTCAACTGGACTCACTCGGACTCAGACTCACAGCTTGATATGAGTCGGAGTGAGACGAAGTGATTAGACTGATCAGGGAGGTTTCTGAGGAAGACGACAGATGAGTGAGGTTGCCGATTCATTTCGCAGTGTCTGCTTGCGAAAAAACTCACAGTGCACCTGCTAATGAAATCGCGGTGACATGCAATATCGCCACCAGCGCTCCTAGTGTCATTAGTGCGCCGGGGGACCCTCTCCCTCAAGGGAAGAGCGCCACGCTCATCACGCCTCCTCCTTCTAGGCGCCCTAGCACGTTGGCGCTATTACCTTAAGCCCCACCATCCCGCTAACGCTAAACTAATACTGCCTATTGACTAGTAAGGAATTATTCAAATTTGAAATCTACCTACGCGCATGTTGGTAAAGAAAAAAAACTGAACGCTGCTTGAAATATTCATAGGATTTTTTTTTTATTTTGATATTTGCAAGCGGTTGATAGCTCATTATTTATTGACGGTACGCAAGAAGAATAACTGCATAGGCTCGGAGTAAAAATGCAGAAATATTCGACTCAGAAGCTAAATAAGCCCAAAACCGCGTGCGAACACAACAGTTTTCATACATATTTATAGCAGGTTTAATATACCTATTTTTTCTGTGCAGTACCAAATGCAATAAGCGGAAATGACGCTTCCAACTTCTTGCTTCAAAACGAGATCTATAGGTGCCATAACGCATACAAGGACCTGCCACATTCCCTGCCATATAACCAGTTTACATGTATATTTTTGTTTCATACTCGTGAGAAATATGACTATGGGTTCCCCATCTTACTATCTCGCGTTTCTGTTTCCTTGATTTTTTTTTCCGTGACTTGCATTCCGTAGCTGTGCCAACATACGCAGTTTGAAGCAAAATGCGCTTGAATCCGTATATGGAGATAGATCACCCACGCGGCATGCGAACGCATTTTCCAAAATAACGAGGACTTGGACGAAAACCTTTCTCCAGGCTCGATTCCGCAAATGAGAACAAAACATACTCACATACAACTCCACCGTATACGGGAAAACCGGAAACAAACGCGTAATATATTACGCCTGCCTGCGTAAAATATACGCGCTATCTGTTTGCTCTCGGGGTGAGACGCGATGCACCCTGAATTTTCTGGCCACCAGAGGGCTCATAAAGTTCCTTCCTAGTTTTTCCCTAGGCAGCCCGTCAATTTACTTCTAAGATAAGATCGGCTATTGCTTTTATTTTAAAAGGTTTGCAACGCGAAGCGAACCTTCGAGTTTCCAGTAGCCGCTGAACTCAAATCCACGCAGCACCTGCGTCATCACTCCATCGCAGTTGTGTACGGAGAAGATAGGACAACAAAGGGCTGCAGCCATGTTTCGATTGTCTATTTATCATAAGCATGCCATTAGGGCAGAATATTTTTGCTTATACCGCCTTCTTACTTTCACCAAAATAATTTGAAAAATCACACGATTAGGTGAGAATAAACAAAGAATATGAAGGAGTCTAAGAAAGACTCGCTCATGCTGCCTTAGAAATTCTGATTGGCACTCTAGCTTCGGGGGTTTACGCATACTTTAGCGGATACAGATAGTGGCTGTATGTAGCTCAGGCCACACTTTCCGCAGCTTTCCCATAATATATATATATATATATATATATATATATATATATATATATATATATGTATATATATTGTACATATATATATATATATATATATATATATATATATATATATATATATATATATATATATATATATATACATATATATATATATATATATATATATATACAATACCTCTCATGTTTTCTTGCGCATTCTTCAGTAGACTCGAAGGCTCACCTCTCAAAGCTTTCTGCAACTATATATGGTGTGGTATTACAAAGACTTCTAGACCGGAAGCATTCTACGCTTTCAACGTGCATTTCATCTTGTCCTCCACTGCCTGCTCAATTGGCCCACCTTTTGTCGAGCAATTGTGCCATCTGATGACGTCAACATTCAACGTCACAGTGATATCATGATGAAGAAACAAATTATTGTGTTGTGGAATCCTGTGCAGATTGGCCCTCTTTGGCGAAACACGGATTTTTTTTTTAACTCTGGTGACACCCCCTTTTTAACGTGTCAACAGTGCTAAAAGGTCTAATTCACTCCTCAGCGTTTCATTCGTTACAATGATTGATTGATTGATTAATTGATTGATTGATTGATTGATTTATATGTGGGGTTCAACATCCCAACGCCACAATATAATTATGAGAGACGCCGTAGCAGATGGATTCGGAAATTTTGACCACCGGATGTTCTTTAACGAGCACCCAAATCTAAGCACATGGGCTTAGAGCATTTTCACCTCCATCAAAAATGCCACCACCGCAGCCGGAATTCGATCCCGCGACATGCGGGTCAGCAGACGAGTGCCTTAGCCACTAGACCAACGCGGCGGGGCCAATCAGTGACGATGGAACGCGGTAAGGCATGAAAGACGATCGACCAAGTTGGGTGGTACTTTCAGATCTGAGGCAATGTTTTTCATTTGTTTGTCGTTCCAGTGAGTGCAAAAGCACACCCACGCAATAGAAGTGCAATAAAGACTTGGGCTGCCTAAATTAATCTTGAAGCCTTTAATGCTTGCATCAACAAGCATCCTCTATAATAATCTGCAGGGTTGGCTTTCAGATTATTTGCGAGCGAGATCCTTTCAAAGTTTCAAACCCGGCTGAATCCGAGGCCACGTGTATAATCGTCATGGTCGGCCTGTACATTCTAGCGCGCTGCTAGGCTGGTGCCTGCCATCTTCGTTGTCTTCACCGTCTGCTAGCTCCCTACGCACATTTGACTCGATAATTAGATACTCGGCTAGGCGGTATACTTGGCTAGTTAGGTCAGGATGTGATATAAGCAAGCTAATTAAGCCACACCATGCTAAGACCGTGCTAATTACGCCGCGTCCTAATAAGACCATGCTAACGAAACCATGTAAAGCCTTCACCGCGTTAAATAAAGCACTTTATTGGACGCGCTGACTAATTCGTATAGCTATAGTAATGAGCACGACGTAAGTTATGAGCGCAATAAGTAAAGTCATGCTATTTAAACTAATATCAAATTAATTAAAAACGTGACGATTAGCAGTATGTTAGTTGCCTTGATAATAATAAAAACCTTCTTATTGGCACCCCCATGTAACTGTTGCCAGTTTATTATAATCATTACCACTCGACACAAAACGTTTCAGTGATATGCTGATTAAGCACTAGTAATTAGTATAATCAAAAGTAAGATCGAGCTGAGGCCCTCTTCACTACGAAGCAGACCAAACTGACTAGGCAGACAACAGACTTAAAAAGCTGGAAGAATGGAGTTGAACTGGGCCCTCCACAGGATAAACGAGTTTGTATCCGAGTTTACTCGTCAATTAGTTTGATTGACAGACACCCATGGCGAAGATCGGGTCCACCCACCGCGTTTGCTCTTGCCGAGTAGCTGTGCTCCCGTCGTTACGCCAGCAAGTGGGCACAATTTACCTATCATTGCGCAAACTATGCAGACACCCACGAAGAAATCAAAGATATATTATCACGTGGCCATGGTGTTTTGCATTCCATTTCACCGCGCGTACTACTCACAGCCGCAGTGCCGCCATGATGCGAGCGCCCCTGGTGACAGTTAGTCGTTGTATTTATCTGCAGTATTTAATAGAAGCGAAACCAGCAGCACTGTAGTGCTGGGTGTGCACCCTTGATGCCTTCGAGGAAAGAAATTTCCATTCTGCAGGTGAAAAGAAAGAACTTGCCCGAAAAAGGACAAACACCCATGAACATGCCTGTGGCAGCTGCGATGTTGATATGGCAAAAAGACAGTGTGACAATTATGCTGACATCACTGCTATGTTGAAATGTTGAGTGAATTGCGGCGCAGACGTTTGCGCACGGTTTGCACGCAGTGTTCTTTTTTTTTGATGACCGCCGTAAAAGCCCCACATGCAATTCTGACACCACGCACGTTCTTGTAGCCGTTTTTATCAAAGCAGCTATCACGTGGTCCTCACTGTAAGCCAATTGAAAAAGGAAATTAAAGACAAAACGTGAAGAAAATATAACAAGAACTGGAGGAGATAGCAACCTGAGAGGAGGTTAGCTCGTGGACGCTACAAGTCCTTCCTCCTGTTGCTTTTTCCTCCATTCTAATACACACAACCGAGGTAGTGGGATTCACAAGCAAAAAAGCTCACAAAGCAGTGCGGCTGATGCGATCAGTCGATGGTGGCACCACATAGGGTGATTTCCAAAAACTTTAAAGGTTTCGTTATACTGTACTTGCACTATCCTTATTTAGATAATTTAGCTTTCGGGCCTGAATTCACAAGTAAGCATTTATTGCAATGTTTACACTATGTTTATTTTTTTCTGTTTTTAATATTGCTGAAAGTCCATGTATCTAAATATTTCTATGAACTCTACTTTCCTAGCCCCCCAGTGCGGGTACCTGCAATATGTGAAGTAACATCAATGCCATTATCTTCTCCTGCGTAAATGGGCGAAATACTGAACGGTTGAGACATTACCGAGAAAAAACAGTGGTATAGGGCTTGCAGGCGGAAAATATCCTTTTGCTTCTTTCACTGTTTATTTTGACGACGTCTTTAAATGTTGCATAATAAAGGGTACATTTACTTTTTCAGTGATAGTGAACTGCCAGCGTTCGTGTACTGTGTGATGTCACTGCGGGTTAAAGAAATCCTGATGGTCGAAGTTTTCAAAGCCCTCCCCTACAGCATCTCTCAGTCATATTATAGTCTTGGGTCCTAGACCACCTTATATTATATTACTATTAAAGTTTCACCTTTATAGCTGACAGGGAAGTATCGTCCTCGTGAGTACGAACCAGATTCCTATAGGTGACAAAAAAATGGCGCCACAAACACGTGCGTTAATAGGTTAGAAAATTTGACTGGCTAAAGTGGTGGGGCCACCTGCTCACTTGCTAGAAATGGTCACAATCGCGAGCGGTTCTTGGCGATCGTAATACTAACTGCAGCGACAGGGAAACGATTCGCCACACGATGTTGGAACGCGTAGCTGCAAAAGGCATGTGGCTCATCGGGTTACGTGATTTCGGTGTACGTGTTTCTTCAAGTGGGTGGGTTAACATTTTGCAAGCATTCTCAAATAATGAATGATAATGTGTCACTAACCCTCAAAAGGAAGGCATATAACAGCTGCATCTTGCTGGTATTTACCTACAGAGCGAAAACCTGGAGGCTTACAAAGAGGGTTCAGCTTACATTGAGGACGACACAGCGAGCGATAGAAAAGAAACTGACTGACGCAACTTTAGGAGACAAGAAAAGAGCAGGGTGGGTGAGGGTACAAACCGTGGTTATGTGTACCTCATAGTTGAAGTCAAGGAGAAGAAAGGAGAAGGGGCCGGGCACGTAGCACGTAGGCAGGATAACCAGTAGTCAATAAGGGTAACTGACTGTATTTCAAAGAAGGCAAACGCACGAAGGGAAAACAGAAGATTAGGTGGGCCGATGAGATTGAAAAGTTCGCAGGTGTACTGTGGCAGCAGAAAGCACAACACCGGGTTGATTGGTGTATCATGGAGAGGCCTTTGCTTCGCAGTGGGCGTAGTCATGATGATGATGATGATGATGATGATGATGATGATGACGGGTTACGCGTTTTTTCTAAGTGGGTAGTTCGGCAGGAGTCTTTTTGCACAGCTCATATTTCCTGTGACAATGTCCGCCTAGTGGCAACGGCGCTGTTCGCATAAACCGGCCTTCAACCAATGTGGACTGCCTATAGTGTATTGCAGAAAGATTTACCAGATATGAGAAGTAAAAAACCAATACAGAACAGATAACTATTCGTAGTGAACATCTCTTCCTAAAAATGGGGCATATATACTTTTTATGGCGCGAAATAAAAGTTCTTGTGTTTCTTATGCTGCTTATTTAAGTGCACATTGGCGGTAGAGGAAAAATTATAGGCTGATTTGAAGCCGTGGATATGGAAACCTCACTCAGCATCACGCCTATACTCACCATATGCAGAAATATACATGCAGCGGAAATTGTGCGGTGACGTGAGTGTAGGTATGCAAGGACCAACTGCTTTTTAGGGGCTCCTTAAAGCTCCTTAAATTAAGCTCTTTAAAACGGCACCCGTTCGTCCCTCGTAGTAGTGCGTAACATGTCTTACGCTTTCACCTGCAAGGTGGTGACGGTGGGAGGTTTCTCCTGTGCGCTGTTGAACAATAAAAATTCGCAGCGTGCGCTTTAACTAAAAGCCGAATTCTCCTGTCTCTCATTCCCCATTAGCAGCTATTGACATGTACATTGAGCACTATCTGAGGAGAAAGGGTTGCTACGTTATACTCGCTAGGCGTAAGCTCCTTGGTTTTAGAAATGTTTAGCGAGCGTTGGGCCGCAGTGCCATGAATACAGTGAACTAGTATATACCATGAACTCGAGGTGGTTAAAGGAGGGAAGTAGACACGAAGCGCAAGGCGTAAAAAAGTGTGCGTGTGCCACCCCTCGTTTAGTCATTGGAATGTCCGCTGGATGGGGGTGCATATGCGGAATATATGATGAAAAGATGCGAGATGGTGGTACTTAGAGTGTTGGCTAGATAGACGAATGGACACACAGACAGATGCATGGACGAACGCAGGGATGGAAGCACGAATGGACGCGCGGACGGACAAACAGACGCACGCACAGACGGTCGGATGGACGCATGGACGGGCACACTGATGGACGCATAGACGGATGGAAGCAAAAATGAATGGACGGACGGATGCATCGCCCCACTCTCCATCATTCACCCTGTGGATATGCTGCCATTTTGTTTTGCACGTTGAGCCCACTATGGTGACATACTGTGCAATCGAGTAGAAGACAACTAATCAAGTGTATGTATACCTGTCCTTTCTACAATTTTTCGTATGACTCACACTCCTACGGTGATATAAGCCATTGTTATCACTACAAAACAAAATTTCCTTCCTTCTCAAACACTATGCAAGAGCGGACATCTTGTCAGAATAAGAACATACACGCTTTACGCAGGCGCAGCTTTCGTAAACAAGTTGCCCCACCTTGGTGGTAGAGTGGCTAAGGTACTCGGCTTCTGACCCGAAGGTCACGGAATCGGATCCCGCATGCGGCAGCTGCGGGATCCGATGGAGGCGAAGACGCTGTAGGTCCGTCTGCTCAGATTTGAGTGCACGTTAAAGAGCTCCAGGTGGTCGAAATTTCCAGAGCCTTCCACTGCGGCGTCTCTCATAATCATAAGGTCGTCTTGGGAGGTTAAACGCCACATATCAATCAATAAAATTTTGAACTATTTACGTTTGTCATTAAGAGAAAGGTAACCGGGCTCATCGAATGTTGATTTTTTTCCCCTATTTGTTCGGTAGGCTCAATGAGGAGGTCAATGGTGCCATGTTTTTTGTTTTCATTATTTCTCTCTGTACAGCTGTTGCGTCAAAATTATACGCTATTTAGCAGTTGTTAAGAACCTCACGTAGCGCGAGTTACTTTTTCCCACAGATAACTGACGCTGTAACAGTCGCAGAAAATGAAAGAAAAATACACAAAGTCGTCCCTAGAGGCCGTTCGTTTTAGTGAAGGTATAAAAAAAAACAGAGATCCTGATTACTCAAGTACACAATGTTTTCCTTTATTTCTCCGCCTACGAAATTCTCTCGCAATGACTGGGAATTGAACTCGCATACTTGTGTTTAGCAGACCCTCGCTTAACTTGGCCCTACGAATATACTTAAACACCGTTCATTATCAACAAAGGGTATAAGGCAACGTAGTCCAGTTCATGCTAACAAAGTAGCTTATCATAAAAAAACAATTACGCCGTTTATAGCAGAGAACAAGAAGCATATTCCTCAAAAAGATGAAAAAAAATTTATGCCTGATGGAGCAATATTCTAGCGCTAACACAGCGATGACGTGAAGTTCATGGCTGTTCGCCAGCTGTGGCAGCAATGAATGCCGTTGCCTTCACTCGCTGAGAAAAACGGGCCACTTTTGTCGCAACATCCTGCTTCCACGGCCCTTCGTGCCAACTTTTTCAGTCATAACAGCCTTTGTGTTCCCAACCACGTTAGCACACAGCTGTGAAAATCTGCTGACCGGCCTTTTGTTACCACTTTTATTGCACTGACAAGCTTTTTCTGCCTGCACTGCTCTGCGTTGGAAAAGTTTCGGCGCTTTTAATGCAACGAAATCAGCATTAAAAACAATACTTAGTTCGGTGTCATGAGCGTTCTTTAATATGAAGAAGGAAAGTAAAATGACCATTCGAATAAATCATGCGCCTAATACATAACGATGGAATGGAGAAAGTTATGTGCATATTTGAACGGTTCCGATCATTTTTAGGTATGTGTACTGGAAGTGCTCAGTGGGGGAATACAGAAAGTATGGCTGACGCAGCTAACTGTCTGTCTATTCATGATGGTGTTAATGACATATAATGCCTGAGTGTGTACATTCTACAGCACTGCAAATATATTTACATGACGTACAATGACTTTGGAAAATTTCTAATGTTAACTGTGGGTCGCAATTGCCCCGTCTGTGACTACGTAATACGTCGTCTACATGCGTAAGCAAGCATGAACACGCATGGGCGCGGGAACATGCGCGCACTTAGCTTATACCTAATGTAGTAACGTTCACAGCAACGTTCACATATGCGTACAGAATGCAAGCAATGGGGAATACAATAACATAAAAAAACTAAATGGACTTAGAGGCGTACAAGTGAAGGTATATGATCCTTCCTCCGAACAGTATGTAGCGCTTCATCGTATTCTCTTCATGCTCTAAATCATAGTTCACTTATATAGTATCTTGTGGAATAGTGTACCTCACGTAATACGTTCCAACTGTACACAGAGGAGGGGAAAAGCGATATCTGCTGTAGCGAAACAGACAATGCAGGCCGCCTAACAAACTTCTTAAAAAGAATATTTCCTGCAACCACTTTCAGTGCCAAGTTAAAAGTAGTTTTTAAATTGAATAAAAATTTGTACTTGTGAGGCGTCTGAACCTTGTACCAGCGTTCTTACAGAGCGCTGAAAAAGCACATGCAGACGGGACACAAGAAATCAGTTCCATAGAAACATGCAAGGGACCTTTCAAGGACCACAGACTTGCCGACCGCAACAACAACAAAAAAAAAGTTGGTGTGGCGGAGTCCACAGTCAAATTAATTTTTCGTCAACAACAAAAAAAAATTCTGGAAAACCACCACGATTGGCATAGTGTACGGCTTTCTACTGGAAACGGGTGCATGGACGAAAGGTTTCCTTTTTCATGAACGCTAAAATGGTACACTCTCTTCAGGGCTTTTGCAGAATGAATTTTTGAAATTCGGATTCTTACGCAAGGAAGTGTGTGTAATCACTGTTATCAGTATAAGCATTAATAACTAAGCTCACGTCTCGGCACAAGATCACAGAAGGTTTCTCTTTTGGCACGAGCCCCATCTCTTAACCAGTTCGATTCATTCTGAACAAGAAATAGGGCGCAGAAAAGTCGTTAAAAAACAATTAGGCTAAAGGCACTGGTTTTTTCCTGCTTTTACTGCCTCTTGTTTTCTTTATCCGCCAGACAGATCGTTCCTGTCACCTGTTTATTTGTTTTATTTTCTTCCCTCCCATTTCTCTTTTTGGCTCGAGGAGCTGAGAAGTTTAATTAGCAGTTTAAGTAAGCCCTACGTTTGTCGAACTGGAATAATAGCTTCCCTTGCTGACCATCGGCATGAGAGAAAAAATGAGACCTGACTTGAGGGACTCCTCTTATCGAACTCATCTTTCGGGCGTTTATGCGGAGACTTTGGTTGCGTACCTTTTCACACTACTCTATTAATCGTGTGGGGGTAGTTCAATGCAGCACTGCCGAAACAGTAAACGCTGCTGTCCTAGCCTCTTAAATTTGTACACAGAGCCGGGCTTGCTGCTGGCTAACATGAAAAAGGAGCCAAAACTCAATATAAAGGTGGCCAGAAGTAGCCATGCTTCTTACTTTAGCGCTAAGTGGGTAGCCAAGTAAAAGACAGGTGACATTGTGAATGAGTATTTCGATTATCTAATAACAAATAACAATTTTGAATGCGCAAAATATAGCATATCGAGACAAATTTCGCCCTGTCAGAATTCGAGCCAACAGGTATGTTCAAAAGAAACAGAAAATTCAAGTTCAATTGGCCTGCACATGATTTATCTTCTATGGTTAAGAGTTCTTGCAATAACAACTTATAATCATTGCAGCTACCAAAAATTACTATGATCGTCAAACGTTGAAGTACTTTTACAGCGAAAGTGTTCTTGGAGACGCTGTGCTGGTGTCGTCGACGTTCGTAATCGATAAAGCAGGTCGTATATGCGAAGAGGAAAAACAAGAGTTGCTGACTCGGTTTTCTACGCTACTACGCAGTGAATGAATGAAGGAAGAAAAAAATTAATAAAGAAAGCAGTGAAGTAAGGAAAGAGGGAAGAATGAAAGGAAGGATGCAAGTATGTTGTAGTGATAGCCAACAAAAGATACGTAAAGAATGGCAAACATAGGTGACACTGTTTGCTTTATTATCACGTAGACATACATACATACGACCAACCGATAAACTTGAACGCTTAAAAGCGAGAAAAACCAATACGAATAAGTATTGAAAGGACGCCCTTTATGAAGATGAGCATTCTCTTCAAAACACTACATGTACGCGGCCCACCTATACCTGGCTGCAAGAAAGAAAGAATACTATTGCTTTTTTGTCCACGAAGCCCGTAAGACCTGCATGGTCAAGTGCATAAAAATGTGGCGCGCGTGAGTGAATTAATAATGACGACCATTGTCCTGCTGTTCAGAATTCTAGCACTCATTGTGGTATGTTCAGCGAGGGCAAAGCAAACATGCACCCAACAGGAGTGACGTTCCTGATTAAGTTTTCCAACTTGTTTGCACTTTCATTAAACTCTACCACCTTCATTCGTTTCAATGGATCACTACATGCGTCTTTTTTACTATATACGCACACTCACACGTATACAAACAAAAAAGATGAAATACACGATATGCAAATAGAACTGTGCTTTTGTTTTTATTTATATACGCCAAAAATTATTGAATTTATGATGCATCAACGAGTGTCTGCTACATTAACGTTGAGCAAAGTTCAGCACTTTCTTCTCTGGTAAATCTAGAGTACCACATAACCACGCTCATTTAGGTAAATGTTATGCATATCAAAGTTTCAAGAAGCTGCCTATTGCAAATAGCTTTACAATATAAAAACAGAACCTTCTACAACAAAATATATTTGGTAATATTAATTGCTAGAACATTCCGCAGAACGACATTTCTAATGATAACAGTTGTAAAGCGTTCATTTATTGTAATATACAAATAGCCCAGCGAGCAAATAACATCAAGAAAAAAAGAAAAATGAGGCCATACATTTCATTACAAGTAACACTTGTCATTTTTACGCTATCGGTACAATGCCCACCGAAAAGATAAGAACCAGAAAATACAAAAAAGAAAAAGACACAGCGATAGATGTATATGTTCACACATGGATTTAGATTTAGTGAGTGAGTGAATGAGTGTGTGTGTGTGTTTTCCGCCCCCTATATGTGAAAAATAGCTAAAAGGAAAAAAGGGGGTAGCCCGTACCACCAGGAGGCATAACGGGCTCAAGCCAATCTAAAATAAATGAAGAGGGGAAACTTCCCAAATTATATTTTTTTTTGAAAAATCCAATTAGTTAAAAAAACATGGGTAAAACCTAGTGAGTGTGGCATGAAACTGTAATAAATAAACTAGTTAGCTTCTCAGGAATGAGCAGGTCGATATGCAGCAGCAGTGTATTTCCCCACTTGAGTTTTTGGAGTTCGTGTGTGTGTGTGTGTGTGTGCGTGTGTGTGTGTGTGCGTGTGTGTGTGTGTGTGTGTGTGTGTGTTTATTTTAAATGCATTGTCGTTGAATGCAGAAAGTCCAAAAACAAACAACGAAGTGGGATGCGAGCCAGTGGTCTTGAGGATGGGTAAACGTTGACGAGAATGGTAGCAGTGGCCTCTGTGATGTCGAAGCCCATTTTTTCCCCACGAGTCATGTAGCCAGGCACGTCGGGCTGTCGTCCCAACCAGCGATGCAGCAGGGAACCTTGGGCAGCCTGTTTGCCGCTGCGAACTTAGACAAGGTGCCATTCGCAATAGTGACAAGCTTAAAAAAAGGGGGGGGGGGGCAGGATTAGGTACTTGCGCAAGCATTGCAGATGCTATGGTTCGAGTACTTAGAGAAAATGGAGCAGTGATGCTATCGTTATCAGTCGCCGAGGTTTTCCCCGACCTCTGTTGGCATAACTGCGACGGTAATCGAGAGCATTCACGCAAAAGTTGTGATAGGGAGGTGATTCGGAGTATGAAGCGACGTCCTGATAAAGTGTTCGTAGCTAATGCGTGTCATGTGGATGTCATAGAAACAGAGTTGCGCATGACAGTCACTAACTGAAGTAGATACGCGCGAGATTTTCTATTGGTCAATAGCCCATAATAATGCGCAGGTAGTGTTGTATCACTTTTGGGCACACGTAAATGGGTCACAATGTGTTGCGTGTTTGGGCATTCATTAAAGTAGTGTTGTTCGCTCAAGCAAGGTGCCCCACACATACACCTGTCCGATGCAGTTATATTGAATCGATGAAGATAGTACTGAAAGTGTCCGTGACCGGGTAATAAGTGTGTTAGGTTTTTAGGAGGGGGGAACCATTGAGGAATTTTGTACGGAATTGTGATCCAATGAAATAGCGTTGTCTCAGGTCCCTCAGTCTGCCAATGGGTGTGCCAATATGAATTCAAGATTTTATGAAACTGAGTTCGTACTCACCAAATTGATATTTTGGCGTAACGCACGAAGCCTGATTTCTCTCCTAATGCAGCTTAATGTTCCGAATTCTTTCATCGTTATCAGTGAGACTTGAAAGTTTCATTAGAAGCGATAGACAGTCTGTGTAAATGTGGGCTGGCGTGTTAAAGTTGTTTGTAAAAACAAAATGAAGGGCTTCTTGGAATGCTAATTATTCCGTGTCGTATGCGCTTGAAGCGTTGCGGATCTCAAATTTTCTAACAGTTATGATTTTTCCATCCTTTGTCAAAGCAATATATGCCGCCCCCGCCGCGTAGGATGTGTATGAGCCGTCAGTGTATACGTGAATGGCTTTTGTTTTGAAAATAACCGCTTCTTGTGATGGTGAGAGTTTAGTGAAAGTAAATTTATATTTTTTACTGGGGTGATGAGCCCACGGACAGCATGAATATAGTTTGTCCGCCGGTTTGAATGTTTTTACACCATAATAAGTTACGTTCCGGAGTATGAATAAGGAAAATCCTGCAGATTGTCTGTCCAACTCTAATGGTAACGGAGGCGCGTTAGCGAGAATCTGTAAGGATGACGTACGTGTGGTGCAAAATGCACCTGTTAAAGAAATTAGGACGGTTCGCTGAACTGATAAAACTCGCGCCCTAATGAATTTTGATGGGAAAATAGGCCACCATACCGGAGATGCATACGTGAGAGAGGGCAATATCACTTGACGGTAGAGTCATCTAATGAGTGTACTTTTTAATGAACGGTGCGATTTAACAAATGCGAGGAGCTGGGACGTGGACACTTCAGCCTTTCCTTTAATGCAGTCAATGTGGGGATGAAAATTTAAAGAGGGGTCAAATAATACGCCTAGAATCTTAATTTGTTTCTTGTGTTTGAGAAAAATGCCATCCATGCGGATAGATGGGCAGCGTTTTGATGTACCCATGTGTCCGTTATTAAAGAACACGAAGAACGACTTCTCGGTGATTACGGTAACTTTTTGATCTCGTGCCCAACCAGATAACAAAGCCAGGACATGCTCAGCCTTTGCTTGTAATCGGAGTCTTGACTTATCTGTGATAACAATGATGGTATCGTCCGCGTACGCCTGTATGTGTACGTCGGGTGGCACGGGAAGATTGAGTAAGCTGTATATTACTATGTTCCACAGTAGCGGACTGATAGGGGATCCTTGCGGACTGCCAATTGTTGTACGAACTGTCTCTTCTGCGACGTTGGTTAAAAAAGTTATAGTGCGGTTTGATAAAAAAGATTTGAGTAAAAAGTACAAGTTTTGTGGACACCTGTGCTTGCGTAAAAAGTTCAAGACTGCAGGATGCCAAACACTAGCGAATGCTCCTACAAAATCAAGAGATATGAGTATGGTAGGAAGTTTGGCTGCCTTGTATGCAGCCAATTTGCTTCGCAGTGTGTATTGTGCTAAAGTAGCACTTTTATTGTGCGTAAAGCCGTATTGATTATTGTGAAGAAGATTATTATTGTGCAGGAAATAATACAGACGAGCATTGATGAGTCTCTCCGATACTTTACCGAATACAAAGTTCATAACTATTGGTCTATATGCATTAGGCGAATTAAGCGGACGTCCAGGCTTTGGTATGAATATTACTTTCCTTCTTCTCCAAGCCTGTGGGAAGTGTCCGATTCTTAAGGCGGTATTGAAGATAAAATAGAAAAATTGAGGATGGTATTCAAATAATCTTTTAATGAACGAGTAGGTTAATTCGTCGTGTCCAGGAGCAGAGTGGGAATTACCCTGTTTCATCGCGCAGTCTATCTCAGATATTGTAAAGGGAGGGTCAGAAGTATGCCACGGGTAAGGACTAGCTGCAATGTTACGCATGATAGTGTGGTGCATGTTGTCTTCAGAGCAGCTGTCCACTACTACCAATGTATCGAGTAGTAGCCGGGCGGACTCAATTACAGAAGCTGTGCGAGTACCGTTAGGTCAATCTAGAGGAGGAAGAAAAGTTACTTGGTGGTGTTTTTGAAATGCGGTTTTGAAAACATCACGATATAAACATTTCTTAGTGAGAAAGTCACAAATGTCCTTATCAAACGATGATGTTGTTTTCCTGATTTTGTCCTTGTAGGTTGAGAATGCATCAACGTACAATTTGCGATACATGTCTCGAAGGAGGGGGTTAGCTGTTCGCTGGTATCGTCGTCGCATAGCCCGAACACGCTTACGTTCAATGGTCAATTCTGGTGTCCACCAATCATTACCTAATTTACTACGCGATGTTATGCGTCTTGAGTAACGTTGGCTCAAAGCGGAGTATATGGCATAAAACTTGTCTATAACCATGTTTAGGGCTTCAGGTGACCCAATGTTGCCGCCGAGTATCTTTGTGAACCAAGTGCCGTCCTTTAATTTGTTAAGAATTTTCGCTCTTTCTAGATTAGTTAATCGTTGTATGTATGTGCTTGCGAGAACGAGCTTGTATGTGCTTGCGAGAACGAGAATTCAATGTAGTTGTGGTCCGAGTGGGTAAGAATTCGGAGAACCTTCCAATGGTAAGCATCGCGAGTAAGGTCATGCGAAGCCATGGTTAAATCTGTCCATGAATCTGCATATGGAGTTGTGAAAGTTGGAGGGGGTCGAGACTGTAGAGGCCGATGAGTCGAGACTGTAGAGGCCGACGAAGTGGCCATAGCTTTGGCCATCAGCCAAAAGGGGATCAGGGTGGTCATCAGCGACTCCAAAAACGCTGTGAGAAATTACGAATCGGGAAGGGTGACGGAGACTGCCGTCCGTATATTACACATGGTAGGAGTACCCAAAGAGCAGATTCTGCTTGTCTGAGCTCCAGCTCACCAAGAACTTAGAGGGAACGAGGAGGCTCATTCCGTCGCCCGAGGTCCCACCTACCGGTCGACCCCTGGAACCTCCCAAGTTACCGAACAAAGAAGCGAGTATATGCGCACATACCATGAAATCGTCGCACACTACAGGCTGAATCGGCAAGTATACCCGAGAGCGGACAACTCACTAAGTAAGAAAAACGAGATTTTGTGGCGAAAGTTACAGACCGGGGTTTTTCCAAACCCCGCACTTTACAGCAAGTGGAACCCCGCAGTTTTCTAGTCCCAGTGTAAATTTTGTGATGAGGTAGCGAATTTGGTCCACAAGGTGTGGACATGTCCAAGTCAAAACGATGGTTCTCGCACTGTAGAATCCTGGGAGGCCCTGCTCTGCAGCCCAGATCGCAACGTCCAGCGCGACATCATTAGTCAAGCCCTTGCTGCTGCCGCGTCCCAAGGGATTCCGGCCGACAGCTAGGGGCAACGGGCCATGCCTGAGCAATTGACTGACCTTTTAATAAAGTTTTCTCTCTCTCTTGGAGGGGAGTTGGGGTTGTTCAATATGACTAAGTCATTCGCCGTCGCGAATTGGACGACTTGAGAGCCTCGAACATCCCCTATAGCTGGCCCCCACATTCTATGCTTAGAATTGAAATCTCCGGCTATGATGACAGTACAATCTGTAATCAATGAAACTACACATTGCAACTCATCCAGAACTGGGTCAATAGGTCTTTGCGGTGGTGCATACACAGCTATCAGTATTAATGTTCGGTCAAGGCTTTGACACTTTACTGCAACAACCAAATCTGTTACGTGTAATGGGAAGAAGTCAAAATTAGTGTTGTGTACTAGAAGCATGACGCGAGGATTGTTTGGTGCGTGGAACTTTGTTATGGTGTGTAGTATGCCTTGAACAGTGCCTGCACGGATGTGCGGGTCACACACGAAAGCGAAATTGATGTGTTGTTGCGTCATGTGTCCTATCAATAATATTGTGGCATCACGTGTATGGTCTAGATTAGCCTGTAAAAATTTTAAGTTATTGCTGTGAGTCATGTTAGTTCTGATCAATTTTAAATAACAGCGCAACGCCTTTCCTAAAACAAATAATGCGAAAAGCTGTAAGGAGCCTTTTTTCATGTATTTCAGTGTGACCCGCGCAACCAGCAAGTATCTTGAGGAAAGAAATATCGTGTAATTTTGTGGGATGTGTAGTTACTTGTAAGTGTGTGTCATATGGTGTAATTTCGTGTATGAATATGCCATAATTCGAAGAATAGCGGCAAAAGCAGCGACCTCCATGTGGTCCATATAAATGAGTCGAAAAGGATGCGGGCACTAATGCAGGAAACCGTAAATAACACTGCACGTTATAGAGGCCGCTGCGTCCTTCTTTGATGTACACGCCTCCTAGATTATCCATAGTCTGTTCTGGCCCTCATGCAGGCGACACGTTCTCGTAATATAGGACACATTTCGTGTATAGTTGGATGAGAACTAGGTATTCCGACTTTTTGGCATTCATTGCAAACAATTCCTGGATCGTTCATTCTAAGAGTGCATGCTTCGCCAAGACGTATACCCGTGCACTTCGTACACACCACTTTGTCAGGTTCGTTGGCGACAGGACAGGACTTTCTTTTATGGCCGTACGTTGCACAATATGTGCACAATGGCACATGAAAGTCCTCACTCACGCTACATGCTGTCCAACCGAGAAGAACTCGCTCCTGAGCAAGCAGTGAGCGACAGGTGGAAGGATCCACTTCGAGCACATGTGTGAAGTTGCCCGATCGCTCTTTGTACGATACCGCCACTCGGCATGTGGTCGGGTTTAAATGTAGGTTCGGATTGCGCATGTTTAGCTGTGAGATGATGTTGGCGGCTGGAATATCGGAGTCTACACCAGTGAGTTTGACGCGAGGCTTTCGATTTTGGGGCAATCGGACTGACAATGACATGCTTGTGATTGCGCTCTTTTCAAGTGCATTCTTTAACCTAGTAATAGCGTTATGGTCATTTGTTAATATTGTTATTCCATGACGTGTCTTTCTAATAGTCAGTTCGCCAATTTTTTCCCTAATGGGGTTAATGTTTGACTTAATAATCTTCATGACCTCATTGGCAGGATTGGTAGATGGAATGAGTGGGGTTAAAAACATAATATGTTCATGCTCTCGCCTGGTGGTGTGCGTTGTGTGTTCGTCAGCGATTTCAGACCAGTGCGATGGCAGTACAGGGTGAGAACAAGTCTCAGGCCAAACGGGCGGGACCGCGGTAGGACGCGCCGTGCTCCGCGCGGCTGCCGCCGCATAAGTCACGGCCGTTTGGACAGGCCGAGGAGCCGAGAGTGCCGCACCGAGAGGAGCCAAATGTCTCGACAGGGCCAACTGGTAACGAAGTTCTTCCATTCGCCAACCCTGGTTTTCTGCAATTGCTCGGATATCAGCACACTCCTGTACAATTTGTCGGAGCAAACCAATGATCTGGGACCTATGGGTATTAGGTACCTTACATGAGGCATCGAATAAAATATCGTGGATATGTTTCTGATGTGCGATCACGCGGTGAAAAGAAGCTTGCGTCGTTTGACCGCTTTCGGCAGGCAGCCTTGCATTTTGCGCCACACCCGCTGCAGCAGGCAACTGGATGTCGGGAACTTCGGGGATCGCGGGAACGGAAGTAACTGGCGCATTCTGCAAATCTACATCGAGCAGCGCCCTGTCCCCTTCCGGCGAAAATGTCGAACCATTCGATCGAGGCGAATCCCCCGGACCAGGGTGACTGCCTGCCATTGGAGGCTGTACAGAAACGGCCTGTGGCTCAGACATACCCGAGCAGGTATGAGCCAGCCATGTTGGAACCGGCAGCCGACGGCCTATAGTACGACTGGTAATTGCGGCCGAATGGCCACTGCGAGAGCCTCCAGTCCGTGTCAAACGGAATCCCAAGGTGTTCGAAAGCAACCCCTGAATAAATTCAGAGAGCCGGAAGACTAAATAGCTGACCTTTTGCAGCAAAACAGCGGAACCAGTGTGCGTCAAGCCTCTTCTCTTTCTTCGTCGTCTTCGTCGTCTTACTGGCTTCGAATCAGCGTTGTGGTCCGAAGGAGACATAAAGGCAAACCGAGAGTGCCAGGTATATTGTTTACCACCTATTACCACCAGTTCTGCTTTATAGCGTACTGAGTGTCTTCAGCTCTATGGTGCTGCTATGGCGGAGCGAGACTATCAATATGAAACTCGAATGCACTGTGAGACGAGATAATCATCATCATCATTGTCATCATCATCAGCCTGACTACGTCCACAGCAGCACAAAGGCTTTTTTCCATATTCCACCAGTTAAATTGGTCCTGTACTTGCTGCTTCTTACTTCTCAAACTTCTTAATCTCATCTGCCCACTTAACCTTCTGTCTCACCCTAACCCACTTGCCTTCTCTGGGAACGCAGTCAGTTCCCCTAATGACCAGCGGTTATTCTGTATAAGCGCTACATGCCTGGTTCATGTCCATTTACTCTTGTTGATTTCAACTATGATACCGTTAACCCCCGTTTTTTCCCTAATCAGCTCTGCTCTCAACTTGTCTCTTAAGGTTAGACCTACCATTTTTCTTCACATTGCTCACTGCGTCGTCCTCAATTTAAGCAGAAAATTCTTTGTAAGTATCCAGGTTTCTGCTCCTTAGCTAAGTACCAGCAAGATACAGCTGTTATATTCTTCCTCTTGAGGGATAGTGACAGTCTACCTGTCATATTTTGAGAGTGCTTGCCAAATGTGCTCCACCCCATTTTTATTCTTTTAGTTACTTCAATCTCGTGGTTCGGCTCCGCGGTTATTACCTACCCTAAGTAGATATACTCTTTTACAACTTGAGGTGCCCTATTACCTATCTCAAAGCGCTGCTTCTTTCCGAGGTTGTTGTACATTACTTTTGTTTTCTGCAGATCAATTTTAAGACCCACCTTTCTGCTATCCTTGTGTAACTTCATAATTATGAGTTGCAATTCGTCCCCTGAGTTACTCAGCAATGCAATGTCATCGGCGAAGCGCAGGTTACTAAGGTCCTCTCCTTTAACTCTTATTCCTAACTGTTCCCATTCTAGGCGTCTGGAAACCTCCTGTAGGCACGCGGTAAATAGCATTGGGGAGATTGTATCCCCCTGCTTTACACCCTTCTTGAATGGTATTCTGTTGATTTCTTTATGAAGCACTTTGGTAGCAGTTGATCCCTGTATACTTCTTCCAGGATGTTTATATATGCTTCATCGACGCCCTGATTCTGCAGTGTCTACATGACTGCTGATATTTCTACTGAATCAAACGCGTTCGCGTAATCAATGAAGGCTATGTATAGTGGTTGGCTGTATTCTGAGCATTTCTCTAATACCTGACTCATAGTGTGAATGTGGTCGATTGCTGAGTAGCCTGTTCGAAATCCTGCTTGTTGCTTTGGTTGATTGAATTCTAATGTTTTTACGCTGTTAGCAATTACCTTTATAAATAGCTTGTATACTACATAGAGCAAGCTGATCGACCTGTAATTCTAAGTCCTTGTCATCTCTTTCTTATATATTAAGATGATGTCAGCATTCTTCCAAGAGTCTGGTATTCTTTCCGTCAGGAGACACCTGGTAAACAGGGTGGCTAGTTTTTTTAGCACAATCTGTCCTCCATCTTTCTGCAGATCTGACGTTACATGATCCTCACCAGAAGCTTTGCCTCTTTGCATGCTCTCCAAAGCTTTTCTGACTTCTTCTATCATTACTGGTGGGGCGTCATCTGGGTTACTGCTAGTTCCTATACTAATAAGGTCGTGGTTGTCCCGGCTACTGTAGAGATCTCTTTAAAATTCCTCCGCTATTTTAACTATCCAATTCATATTGGTAATTATTTAGCCTTCTTTGTCCCTTAGTGCATACACACGATTTTTGCCTATCCCAAGTTTCCTCTGCACTGCTTTGACGGTTCCTCTGTTTTTTAGGGCGCGTTCAATTTTCTTACTGTTATACCTGCTTACATAGGATACCTTACGCCTATTATTCAGCTTCGAAAGCTCTACCAGTTCTATTTTGTCTGTTGTACTTGAGACTTTCATAATTTGACGCTTATTAATGAGATTCTTTGTTTCCTGGGAAAGTTTGCCAGTGTCCTATCTAACTACCTTGCCTCCAACTTCCACTGCACACTCCGTAATGATACTTGTCAGATTATCATTCATTGTATCTACGCTAAGGTTGGTTTCCTCACTAAGAGCCAAGTAACTGTTCTGCAGCGACACTCTGAATTCCTGTACTTTCTCTCTCAGTGCTAGCTCATTGATTGGCTTCTTGCGTATCATTTTCTGTCGTTCCTTCTTCAACTCTAGGCGAATTCGAGACCGTACCATTCTATGGTCACTGCATCGTACCTTGCCAACCACTTCCACATCCTGCATGATGCCTGGGTGTGCACTCATTATAAGGTCTATTTCGTTCTTATTTTTGCTTTTAGGGCTCCTCCATGTACACTTACGGTTTCTTCGTTTTCGGTAGAAGGTATTCAAAATCCGTAAATTATTGCTTTCTGCAAATTCTGCTAGTGGCTCTCCTCTGGCATTCTAGCACCGATGCCATAATCTCCTACTGCCTGGTCTCCAGCCTGCTTCTTTGCTACTTTTGCATTAAAGTCTCCCATCACTATAATATACTTTGTTTTTACCTTACTCATTGCCGATTCCACGTCTTCATAGAAGCTTTCAACTGAAGCGTCATCATGGCTGGGTGTAGGCTGCGTAAGCAATGTACAACTTCGATCTTGTATCTCTTATTCAGTTTAATTACAATACCTACCACCCTCTCATTATGCTATAGTATTCCTCTATGTTGCAAGCTATGTTTCTATGAATTAGGAGCCCCACTATCAGTTCTCTTCTGTCAGCCAAGCCCCGATAGCAAAGGACGTGCCCATTCTGTAGCACCACATAGGCCACATCTGTCCTCCTAACATCTATGAGCCCTATTATATCCCATTTACCACTTCTATAGCTCTTCAAATAGTACAGCTAGACTTCCCTCACTAGATAAGGTTCTAGCGTCAAATGTTGCCAAGTTCAGATTCCAATGGCTGCCTGTCCAGATCTGAAGATTCTTAGCACCCTCTGCTGCGTTCGCAGATCTGACCGCCGCCATGATCAGTTGCTTCGCAGCTGCTGGGGACTGAGGGCTTTGAGTTAATTGATGTATGCATGTGAGAGGCGGTGGCCAGATACTGCAGTAGGGTGGCCACTCCTTCTCTGGTGAGGCAGTGCGTTACGGCGGTGGTTACCGGTGAGGCTGCACCCCAGGCCTCTTAATGCGGTTCCATCACCACGCAGATTGTTTCTTTATCCGGTTGGGAACTACGCGGCCCCGGTATTCGAACCACGGACCTTTTGCATGCGAGGCGAATGCTCTAATTACTACGCCATCGCTACGTGCTTAAGACTATATATACAAAGAAAGAAAGGTGAGGGAGGAATAAATGACCTTGTACACTCCTCCTTCTTAAAGCCCCTTCAATCTTCTTTATTTCCCTAGCACACCCCACCTCGAGGCAGCCGTTGTCTGATCGAAGATAGGTAAAATAGATGGTGCCACACGTATAAGGGAAGACGAAGGGTGAGGAGCATCAACGTGACCTTCTTCCACGCTGGCAAAATCAGGGGTCTGCGCACATTCCCGACTCAGTGGCCTCCATTTTTTGGAGCAACGACGCCGTGGGGATGCATTTGGACGGCAGGCCGTAGCAGTATAGTCGTCTGAATTCATTTTATACTGTCGCTGCTATGAAGCACGAAATTGAGTAAATGTAAAAAAAACGGAAGAGGGTGCCTTCACAGTTTCACAACTGCACTGGCACTTTACTGAACCGAAGTCGACGTGGAATTGCTCTGGATATGAACAACCTCAGTCATCGAGATTGCTCAGTGGAGTGCAGGTAACGCCTCAGCCGCTTCTCCCATCGTCGCATCGTCTCAGCCTTTTTCTTCTACTGACCCCCATGCCTTCGCGGCATCAATTCACTCCCTGGATCGGCTAAGAAAAAAGTCAGGTCATCGCAGCTATACAAGATTGTTTCGTGCCACACACGTTTCTTTGTTATGGTGACTTAATGACATGAAAGTCGTTATACTGTTGCCCTACTGTTGCTTGTGGCGTCTCTCAGTGAACGGTAGCTCCTAAAGTAGCCAATCGAGACGATAGACTCCACGGGGGCCTATTAGAGATCCGCATTCCATATACAGAAAAAAAGAAGTAGTATGGCAGTCGCCATTGCTTTATCGAGAAACAGTAACTACGAATTCGCTTTATTCTGTTGGAAACTTGAGAGGTTACGTTTGTGATTCAACTTCATTTGTCCTAACAGTTGTATTTTTCGCTAAGAACAAAAGCCTATTAAGAATGTGCGATAGCCAAGTGTTTTCGTACCTTGCTTTTAAAAGCAATTATTTTGATTGAGTCACCCTCAGGCTAAAGGAGAGCTAAGTGGAAGCGAGAGTTAAGGCACCAAATTATAGTAGATAAGTTTGGTGTATTAGTTTGATAGAGGTATTATCTTTCGATACAGAATATTTACGTTACTTGACAGTGCTACTAAAGCGAAACACTTTCCAACATGATTTATCTGCTTATGTGGCTACTCGCATATTCTATGATTATTATTCTATTCGAGCTTCACGTGAACAATCAATGAGTAAATGAAGGTGTCCCTTAAACGAGTTAATTTTGAAGCACCCGCATAAGTATATCGCCTTTCGTAGCTTTACAGTTGTTAGCAAGCGTCATCAACGAGCCGAGCTACATGTATGACAATGCAAGATCGCTACTTTCGGAGACGCCAAGAAAACAAATAATTTTCTCTAAGCACTCCGCACATGGCAGTTATGCAGGGCAGTTGAAATATGTGGCCCTGGTATTTATTACTAGGGCTAGTTTTGATAGCTAAATACAACTCTTGAAGTATTGGCTACATCTAACGAGATATTCTGATTGCCGTTGGCCAGCCGAATGTTCCCTTTTTAATTTTATTGGGCCACTGGTAAGTAGAGTCATTTCCTCAATTTCGTTGGGTCATATGTCTTTTCATCGCGGACAACTTCTTCATTCTTTAGCCGACCAGTGGTGAACAGTGGGACTTGCCCAATTTTCGTGGTGCATAGAAGTTCTATAGGAGTTACGCCACACACAGCATGGACGAATTTCTTTTTTTTTTCATTTTTGTTTAGGCCTATAGAGGTTCGTCACAAGGACCAAGAACAAGTACGGTGCGTTAAAATCACTGTGCAGGGGTTTACAGTTTATGCGCGCCATCATTCGGACGAAAAAATATTTCCTAAATCCTGAAGAACACAAGAAACGTTAAACTTGCTTTGATTGCCTGTGGTTCGACGAGCATGCGAACCGTCCCATGGAAAAATTAAGGCTGTGGTTATGATAGGGGCCCTGGGAATATGATTAGCGCAATAAAAGTAATGATACGCACGATGTTTGGAACGTACAGAAACGACGAACAATGTCTTTCTCGCGCGCTAACGCCAGTGCTGCGGGTGCTAGCGTATTTCTGTGTGGGGTGGTGCAAATGCAAACCAATCATTTGACGCATCCTACATGTGGCGCGAAAACCTTAAACCATTGTTTTCGCCAAATTCAATAACGACAGACTTATGTTACGAACGTGCACTTGCTCGGGTTACAATGCATGGCTCCGTTAAGATAATTAAAACAATAACGTAAACATGAACAAGAAATGCTCGACTTTTTTGTGGCTATATGGGTCTATTAAAGCAGGTGGTGTTTTCGGATCTATTAGGCAGCTGTGTGTTCTAAGATTCAAATAGATGTAATGAAACTCTCTCTCTCTCTCTCTCACACACACACACACGCACGCGCGTTCCCACACTCACACAATTCAAGAAACTGGTGATTAAAAGCCAGCTATTGCATGCTAAACTTGATAATATAAAGGTGGTTAATTGTCACCATACGTGTAGACAAAGCCAATTTCTCCTAAAACTAAATGAGACCAATCCATTGTGTAGGAGTGTAACAAGTTGCGTTCCAATTTAGCAAATGACCACTGGGAGCATACGTGTTTGGTCACCGTAGCACCACAAGAGCATTATCGGTGTTCCCCTTTTGACAAACTATACCCCTCCTAAGTTAGTATTCACATGGGGGAAGATTCTCCTTCGTGAAAAATGAACTCTGGGCCGATTCGGGTCCCGACAGGCGACCCCGCAATGAGCGCTTCGGGAGGTATGTCACTGTTCATCGATTACAAAATTGGATCCAGTGAAGCATCAGTTATAGCAGTCAGGCTTGCGTGCTGGCAGTGGGAGCCCCTAACGGAATGGCGGCAATCCCGCTAACTACAGACTCGGAGCAAATTGCTGTCTCGTGCTGTAGGCTTCGGAATAACGTGGTGGTTCTTTACCGAGCGCTGCCAAATGAGGTTCGGTCTTCCCACTACAAGTGTCGCCGATCAATCTTTGCCACACGCGCTCAGCCGCGTGAACTCGCTGGTTGCTACTTGGTGACTTGGAAGCACGAAAAATTGGTCTGGCCGGCAAGTAGTCGGTTCGGGTGCAACGTTTTTACGCCGTCTAGCGTCACGCAGCAAATCAGATGAATAACAGGGGACACATATTGGAAGTGGCACAACCAGTAAAAAAAATAAACCTGATATTGTCATGGATCAAAAACTACACAAGGTCTTGAATTGGCACAGGTTAGTTCCCTCAAAAGGCTCGACTTTCTCTTCGATCATTTCCCGAGCTGTCCTTAGTTGTGTCAGTGCCGTAACATTACTCACCGCTCTAAAGAACTTCGTCCCGATGCCAAGCTATGATGGGCTGTTGACTCCGACAAGAGAGGAAATGATTAGTGAAGTGGTCAGCTTTGCTATCAGCGGGTGTAGTACGGCTCTGAACAAAGACGCGAGAATGAAGTCCGACTGGGGCGGACAGCGTGAAATGCGTATGGTTACTTCACTTTCAGGAAGAACTTCGTAGGTAACGTCACTGAGCCATTGAACGATTTTATAAGGGCCAAAGTAGCAGCGAAAAAGTTTCTCTGAGCGACCATGATAGAGCTTGGGGCTCCACACCCACACTTTATCGCCTCATTGGTACGTGACGTGTGAATGGTCGAGGTCATATCAGTGGGCGTCGTTGCGTTGCTAATGGCGGATACACATTCGTGCAATCTGGCGTGCATGTTTGGCTCGTCTGGCGTATTCAGCAGCATCCCTACAAACAGTGAAACACTGCGTGGGTAACAGCATCGCATCCAACGTTGTTACAGCTTCCCGGTCATGCAGCAAGCCGTAAGAGGATGATAGTGGTATGTAAACGCAACAAATGGAGGAACATCGTCGCTGTTTTTGTGGTCCATGTCAACGTACAAGAAAAGCAACATGCCATGGTTTTTCTTCAGCTTCTCAGTGAGCTCATTTCTATGGGGAAAGTAAGCAGTGGCTTTTCGGCTAGTGGCACGATTGAACTGCATGTTATCTTTGGTGAGCTGTTCTCTAAATTCCACGCCCCTGTCAGTTATAACCATCGTCGGAGCACCATGGTGGAGTAAGAGCGAGAAAGATAGAGAGGAAAGGCAAGGCAGTTAACCAAGCTTGGCTTGGTTGGCTACGCTGCACTTCAGTTAGGGGAAAGGGGAAATAATAGAAAGGAAAGTGGCAGGAAGAAAAGAAGAAGAGCAAGAAAGAGAAAGATAAATAGCCAGCTCGAGAATACACAGCACGGTCTCACACTGTTCTTTCGCAAGCGCTCGCGAAGTCTGGTGGTCGGTAAGAAGCACTGAGAAGCTTTCGTGGCTTTGCATATATGAGAGGCTATCGGCCAAAGTGCCACAATGTTATCCGTGAGTGGTCGTAAATCCTGGTGACAGAGCTTGGCTTCTATAGCACGTGGTTCAGATCTGTATGATCAGCAGTGGCATAGAATGTTCTCAAGTGTCTCCTAGAAAGCGCGAATGTTGCATGTCGCTCTGTTGGCTATTCCAATGAGACAAGAATATGCATTCGTAAATGTCACGCCCAACCACGTGTGAAACAGCAATGTTTCAGCGCGTCGTGGGAGCCCACATGGCAAACGAAGTTGCAAGTTTGGGTCGATCAATTACAGGTGGTTGTTGCAGAAACCCTGCGTACGAAGCTATGTAGAAAAAAGGTGGTGATACCAATTGCTTTGCCTCGTGGGAGATCTTTGTATTCAATGTATCTCGTGTGGTAGTCTGTCGCAACGACAATTCAACAAATACCTGCTCTGAACCTGGGGAATGATGAGAGCAGATCTGTGCAAACTTGCTGAAGAGGGGTCAATGGAGGATCAACGGGCAGCAAAAATCATGCGAGACGTATGAATGGTGACTCGTGTCTTTGGCAGTCGTGCCACGTTTCGACACACTGCTTCACGTCATTGCGACGGTTGATCCAGAAGTGTAGTTGGCGTTTAGGTGAAAGCATCCGTGTGAAACCCAACTGGTCTGAAGAGGGCTCGTCATGAAAGGCACGTAAAACATCGTCACTTAGTATGAACGTCACAACAAGGATGTCGGCAGCCGCTGAAAAGCTAATTTAAAGACGGCTCCATTGCGGTGGCAAAATAATGATAATGTACAGGCCAACGTACGAGGTGGCTCTAATAGTAGGTCATTGAAAAATAGTACATGAGTGACCAGAGCTCTGAATCATCGCACTGTTGCTTGATCATGTTGGGTGCCGTGATAAGCAAAACTAATGAACTTACTTCATAAACGTCTACTTGCAAAGGTTGAGCACTTGACAAGCAGTCAGTGCTTATGCCCAGACTTGAACGTGATTGTCATGTCATACTCTTGTAAACGAGAACTCCAGCGAGCAAGACGCTCAGTTGGATCCCTGAGATTAGCCAGTGAGCACAAGAAATCATGGTCCCTCACATGGCAAAGCAGTCAGCCGTACATATATGGTCGGAAGTGAACAATAGCTTATACCACTGCCAAGAATTCCTTGGTATAACTGTCAGTTCAAGCGCACGAATAAACAGAAAGGAAGAGAAGACAAGCGCTTCCTTCTTTGTACTTCGTTTCAGCTTGTGAAAAATTACAACTTGCGTAAGTGATAACGTGCATGGTTCCATCTTTCCACTGTACGAAAATGGCACCAAAACCAACGTTGCTCACATTCGTGTGCAGCTCGGTGTCACTGTCTTCGTCAAAGTGCCCTCGATTGGGGGTTCTTTGCAAACGTTTTTGTATATCGAAGAAGGCGTGTTGTTGCCCCTGCTCTCAAACGAATGGAACATCGTCTTATGTAAGCCGGCGTAGAGGTTCGGCTATGTTTGAAAAATGTCCCAGCTTTGTCACAATGAACGCAATAGCAACTAATGAAAGGTCACGTGCCTTCTGGCAAGCAGATCTAAACGTGCCCCATGTTTCTCATGCACAAATTACGCACGAAACGTACTCTTAGGTACAGATAAATGCGAATAAACGTATCAGTTTTTACTTGGCTCTGTGTGAAAAGCGTGCGCTTTTCGCAAACGAAGACTGTGCAACGATTTCAGTGACAGTTGTGCGCCTCATAACTACCACATAATCGTTCCAGTGCACGCCCAACACGAGCCAAGACGTATGATCCTCCCCAACAGAATATGTAGGCGTGCGAGAGATCGTCACTCCCCTCCTCTCCGCGGGCCAAAGTACGCAGGAGAGATGAGAGCCTCTGCACGATCATTGCGCCATTTTACTGATAATTCTGAAAACATAATAGTCCCCCCTCAAGATGCCCGCCAACAGCGGTAAGTGATAGATATAAATAGCGTGCCGTTTAAACCCTCCCGGCGGGACTCCTCGGTGGCTCACCGCTAACCAACACTGACTACAAAATACTCATGCAAGTATTGGCAGGTATATTGCAATACGTATACACCGGAATAGTTGGGGAGCACCAAACGTGTGGCATCAAGGGGCGCTCAATATTGAGGAACACACACACAATGCAATGTGTCCTTGAGAGTTGCGATGCTTTTAATTCTCATGTAGCGATCCTCCAGCTTGATTTAGAAAAGGCTTTTCACTGCGTCCCGCCATATGTGTTATTCTCCATACTTGAACATGTCAATGTCGGATCGGTGATTACAGAGGGCATAGTTCTGGCGTATAAGAACTCTACTACACGGCTAATTATTAACAAGATCCCGGGGTCTCCCATTAGGTTGGAACGTTCTGTATGCCAGGGATGTCCGGCAAGTCCACTCTTGTTTGCATTGTGCATAGAGAGCTTACGCTTGGCCATAATAGAAAACGAGACCATCCATGGTTTCAGACTGCTTGACGCCGAGGTAAAGGTTTTGGCATACGCTGATGATCTAGCAGTGTGTTGCACCACCAAAGAAAGTGTACAAGAGGCAGTTACCGTCGATAAAAGTTTAGGAGGAATCGCAGGAAGTCGGGTTAATTTGGGAAAGTGTCTGGGGTTGTGGCACGGAGACTGGACATCTACCCCAGATACCTAAGCTAAAGTTCACTGGTTTAATACTCCAGTACAATATCTAGGCGTGCCTTTCCATCAATACAAAGACACTAATGATTACTTAACTGAACAAATAAAAGAAACGCACGAAAGGACAGCGCAGTGGAATCGCAACTGTCTCTCAATGTTTGCCAGAGCCACTGTATGCAACATATTTTTAATGAGCAAATTATGGTATGTGATGCAGGTTTTGTGTTGCCCACGGGTACATGTGCAAAAGCTGCATTGGATATTTGCTGTGTTTATATGGGGGTCTACTTGGGAAAAAAGTAGTGGGACAAATCTGTTCCAAAGAGTAAAACTGGGGGGGACTAAGCCTGTCCCATCTGTTCGTGCGACAACTAGTTAATCGTTTTATTTTCTTTCGAGATGTTCAACACCCCTTCTTAAGAACGATATGCCAGTTACGCCTTTGTCGTGTTCTGCCTAACTTAGTGGTTAGCACCACAAGCATGCCCGGAGCTACGCGAGGTTTCTTTAAGGAAGCTGCGGACAGTGTCCGGTTCTTGTCAGTTCGGTTTTCCAATGAATACCTTTTTTCGGTCGGGCGAAAGAAATTGCATAAAGACATATGCGACATGATTTTTCCAGTTCTTATGTATAGGGTAATTAATAGCGGGGGAGAAGGCAATGATGTTCTTAAGCGTATTAAGAACATGCAAATTCAGCCTAGTGCAAATAGCTTTTTCTTTAAATTACACTCCGGAACACAACTGGTTAACACTTTTTTAGAAGATAGAGGAGTTTATATTCCATGGGGATCGAACTGTTTGATCTGCCGAAAGCTGGAGACAATAGATCACGTTTTTTGCATTGTTTGGAAGGGGTTTACTTCTGGGATGCTTTGCAGAGAACTCTAAAAAAGGAACTTTCCTTACATGCACTGGGTATCAGGTTTTTAACAGTAGAAAAAGAGGAGGGACTGACTGCCTTTTGATCTTATAATGCTGCTTGGCCTTCATTGTCTATGGCGGGCAAGAATGGCCGGTTACTACTGTGACCCTGACAGGCGTCCGGCCCGCATGCTTTTCCGCGAAAGCATTGCTCAGTACATTGATATACTCAAACAACAAAATTTTGTTCCGGAATGGCTCTCCAGGGATGAACCCTTGGTGAACCTGAAGGAATTTTAGCACTGTAACCACCAATAGTTCCACGACTGTTTTGTCATCGCTTCAGTTGTGTATGTTACTCTTTACAGGGACTTATATTGATATGTGCACCTAGTGCAAAATTGGTAATAAAGAAAAAAAAACACCCTCGGTTGCTTAGTGATTAACGCCTCGCATTCATGACACGGAGGTCCCACGTTCGCTTCCACGCGACAGTCTCTCTTTTTTCTGGATTTTTTTCTTTGCGTTTTCATATATTAGGCTACGTATGCATATACGGTGCATAACGCCGACGCCGGCGGCAGCGGCAAAATCCAGCCGAGATTGTCATTATAATTGCTATCACAATAAAATTCGCCACGAAGCGTCTGCATTACGCCCAAAGCACCAGAAATCGCCGGAGATTTTGTTTGGTTGTAGGTTTCGGGAAAGAAGCAGCTGCTAGTGTCTTGTCGGGGTTTGGTCGAATTTCGTCGAAGCTGTCGACTTGGCTAAGAATATGAGCTTATCATATTCGAAATGGCATTATCTATGCTCTAGAGACCAGCCAGCAGTAATAACTGCGTTGAGAATGTCTTGTAGGCGCTCGAGATACTAGTAGTAAGTTTCATAAAAGGCTACTATGTCATGTGTGTAGACGAGGCCTCACTGCTACTTCATACTTGATGAAACCTTGTCCATCGGGTGCTGAAAAGAATCAGGGGCGGCGCACAAGCCAAAAATAACCTTGAATTCTTAGAGGCTATCTGGCGTAACAAATGCTAATTTTTCGTGGTCTCATTTGTCAACCTCAATCTGCCAGTAGCCGCTTCAAAGGTTCATTCACGAGAAGTATCAGGCATGTAGAAGGCAGTCCAAAGAGTCATTATTGCGGGGCAGGGGATAGACGTCCTTCTTCGTAACGTTGTTGAGCTTCTGGTAGTCACGAAAAAATGCATCATTCTTTATTTCAAATGCGAACCATTTCTCAGCGAACTTCGGTGACTTCGAGCGTATCTATCTATGTATCTATCTATCTATCTATCTATCTATCTATCTATCTATCTATCTATCTATCTATCTATCTATCTATCTATCTATCTATCTATCTATCTATCTATCTATCTATCTATCTATCTATCTATCTATCTATCTATCTATCTATCTATCTATCTATCTATCTATCTGTCTATCTATCTATCTATCTATCTATCTATCTATCCATCTATCTATCTATCTATCTATCTATCCGTCTATCTATCTATCTATCTATCTATTTATCTATCTATCTATCTATCTATCTATCTATCTATCTATCTATCTATCTATCTATCTATCTATCTATCTATCTATCTATCTATTGAGCCACCTAAGACATTTAGCTCTCCTGACCGTTTCGATAATGGTATCGATACCAAATTCGGTATGGCATAACATGACTGCATGCAGAAAATATTCGACTAATCATAACGTAAAAATCATAATATGTATGTCATGAATGTCATGATTTACAATTCATGGTCCTACAGCTCTTGCGGTAGTTTCGCTCAGATGGCATGTTGCAGAACTGGTTTGGTATGACATGATTGCATGGTGAGTGCTGTTGTTGTTGGCCTACCCGAAGTATGAGTCGTACCTTAGTACCTTAGTACCTTAATACCTGAGTAACCTGCGCTTCGCTGATGACATTGCATTGCTGAGTAACTCAGGGGACGAATTGCAACTCATGCTTACGAAGTTAGACAAGGAGAACAGAAAGGTGGGTCTTAAAATTAATCTGCAGAAAACGAAAGTAATGTACAACAACCTCCGAAAGGAGCAGCGCTTCGAGATAGGAAATAGTGCACTTGAAGTTGTAAAAGACTATGTCTACTTAGGGCAGGTAATAACCGCAGAGCCTAACCACGAGATTGAAGTAACTAGAAGAATAAGAATGGGGTGGAGCACATTCGGCAAGCACTCTCAAATTATGACAGGTAGATTGCCATTATCCCTTAAGAGGAAGGTATATAACAGCTGTATCTTGCCGGTACTTAGATACGGAGCAGAAACCTGAAGACTCACAAAGAGGGTTTAGCTTAAATTGAGAACGACGCAGCGAGCAATGGAAAGAAAAATGGTAGGTGTAACTTTGAGAGACAAGAAGAGAGCGGAGTGGATTAGGGCACAAACGGGGGTTAAGGATATCATACTTGAAATAAAGAAGAGGAAATGGACATGGGCCGGGCATGTAGCGCGTAGACAGGATAACCGCTGGTCATTAAGAGTAATTAACTGGATTCCCAGAGAAAGAAAGCGGGTTAGGGGGAGACAGAAGGTTAGGTGGGCAGATGAAATTAAGAAGTTTGCGGGTATAAATTGGCAGCAGCAAGCACAGGACCGGGTTAACTGGCGGAACATGGGGGAGGCCTTTGTCCTGCAGTGGACGTAGCCAGGCTGATGATGATGATGATGATGATGATGATGACTGCATGGTGAACACAAGCGACAGACCCTAACATGAAAATTATGACATGCGTGTCATGTAACAACATGACTACATGCCACACTTACGATGCGCTGGCAGCTGTTTCGCTTGGTTCTTATACCAAATTTGGTATTACGGGACGTGAATCGATGACAAAGGTATGATACTGGTGCAAACATAATAAACATGAGATGCGTGGCATGTAGCAACATGACTACATGCTACGCTCATGATGCGCTCGCGGCTGTTTCGCTAGCTTCACTTGTACCCAACTCGGTTTTACGCGACGCGAATAGGCGACAAAGGTAAATTACACATCCAAACATGATAATCACGACATGCGTGTCATGTAACAACATGACTACATGCCACACTTATGATGCGCTTGGGGCCGTTCCGCTAGCTTCACATATGCAAAATTTGGTATTATATGACGCCAATGGATGACGAAGGTATGTGACTGGTGCAAACATGATAATAATGAGATGCATGTCATGCGATAACATGAATACATGCCACATTCAAAGCGCCAATACTTTTAGACGTGACGCGGTGCGCGTGCTCGCTGGCGTTCATTTCGTCGCGTCACGCCGGCGTTGCCATGCCAGGCGCTGGTCCTGCCTCACACTCACAGGCGCGCACCGCGCTGCGTTGCTTTAACGCATGCACGTTTCAGCGCATCCATCGTCCCTCCGTCACAAAAGAGGGAAATACAGTGTTGTCTGGGTTATGCATCGGCATAGAGTAATGTTACTCTATGGCATCGGCACGAAATGCATCATGTCGCGTTTCGCGCCGATTGCCGTCAGGCCACGCCGACGGACGCTGGTCACGCCTGGCCTTAGACTACAGAGTGCCGCGTTTTGACAACGTAGCGTTGCTGTGCCCAGTGTGCGTGCGCGTCAACGCTACATTATAGTACATTGCGCCCTTCATGATGCGCTCGTAGCCATTTGCTAGCTCCACATATACAAATTTGGTTTTACGTGACGTCAATTGATGACTAAAAGTAGGACTGGTACAAACATGATAATCCTGACATGCGTGCCATGTAAGAACATGACAGCATACCACGCTCATAGCATGCTCGCCGCCGTGCCGCTAGCTCCACATACACTAAATTTGATATCACGAGACGTGAATAGAGGACGAAGGCAAACGACACATCAAAACATGATAATCATGACACGAAAGTTATGTGCGGTATCATTTACTCCACCTTGTAACGTTCTGCTAAATTAGATGTGACATATAACAGTGTCGCAGTGCCACCTTTGGTTGGGTGTTGCATTTACAAAGGTGTACTCCTTTCGCATTGGTATGGCAGACACTCCTACATGCGACTACTGCGGAGCTGAAGAGACCATCGAACACGTCCTGTGCAGCTGCGCTTGCTACGACTCATAGCGATTCCAGCTCCGGATGGTTTTGAATCGACTTGACCGCGGACCATTTTGTGTGCAGAAGATACTAGGACCTTGGGCATCTGCCTCAGTTGCGCAGAAAGCAACTAAAGCACTGCTACTTTACCTAAAGTCAACAAACCTGAGCGACCGCCTGTAGACTGTGTGTGCTCCCCGAGTGTGCTCGTGATTGTGTGTGCCTTCTCATCTTTCTGCAACCTATTTTCTCCCATTTATCCCTTCCCCAGTGCAGGGTAGCGAACCGGATGTGCGTCTGGTTACCTCCCTGCCTTTCTTTGCATGTTTATCTCTCTCTCTAATGTGACATATACACACTTCTCATTCGTGCTTCACATATATTCGGTTTCCACGATGCGTGGATTTCGCCTTTTTTTTCTTTCACGAGGACCACAGGCAATCCTTATGGGCTGTTGGAAGACATTATGATGTTGTCCGCAAGCGTGGGTTTGTGCAACGAAAATGGTTCATGAAGCCTTCGGCTTTTGCGTAGTCTGTCGGCTTCCAATGAAGTTGAACTGGTGTCGAGAACTACCGATTTCTTGGTGTCACCGTACATAGACGTCTACCTAGCCCCTACAAAAGTTTGTCATGAACAGATCCACACAAGACCTTGGACAGGAGCAAGCTCGTTTGCCTCATCGTTTTCTTCTTCGATCATTTGCTGAGCTGTTCTTAGTTGTGTCATTACCATGCCATTATAACTGACATATCAATAATAACGTCACTGTGCGAATAGATAATTTGAGAATGAAATCGAATACGAATTGAACAGACAATGAATCAAATACGAATACACATCGAATAATTTTCGGAATAGATTTCTAGTAGTCAGGCAACTATTTTCAAGGCTGAACAATGGCAATGAAACCCTTTTTAAAACAGCCCAAGAGTTGGCATTTATATAGTTGAAACAAATATACACAGCATTATCGTAGGAACTTCGCGACTACTTTCACCTAATAAAAAAAATTGCCCGCAGCTTCCCTCGGGGGAACACTGAGGAGGATGCGGAGCATATAATTGGTTAACGGGGTGTTAAAGTGCGACTTACTTGGGTCGATGGCTAAATTGGTTAACGTGGTTGTGAAATGGGGTGTTAAATTGCGACTTACTTGGGTTGATGGCTAAATTGGTTAACGTGGTTGTAGGAGGGGGTGTTAAATGAGTGAACACGTACACACGTATGCGAAAGGGCGGCGCTGGTCGAAGGGACGTCGATCATTGTGTTTGTGGATTCGTTGGAATTCATTTCACCGCGACCTTGGACGTCAACGCGCCGTACAAACCAACCGACGAGCGGCAACTGAGCGAGCGAGCGCCGACCTTGAGTATATATACAGCTCGACGGCGCATGCACTGTCAGCTGTTGAATGTTCTCGAAGCGCGACGCCACATGCGCGTCCACTGGAGAATCAGGAGAATTGTAGATGTCGAACGCGGTGTGTAGAGGAGGAAGGGTGCACAGATGGTGGAGGAGTGAAGCGCGCGCGGTGTGTAGAGGAGGAAGGGATGCACAGATGGTGGAAGAGTGGGCAACGGCGCGACGGCGCATGCGCGCGCGTCAGCTGTCGAATGTTCGAGAAGCGGTGCGGACGGCGCGGACGGCGTGGACGGCGCACTACAAGACGCGAGTATAAGATGGTTCCGCATCTAAAAGACAACACATTTAAGTAAACATAGGCAAGCTCACATATACAGCAGTGATTTGAGCCCTAGAAGTATTCATTAGGTGTAGCTTGAAATACAGTGGTAACTACAGTATTTCAATTCATTGCATACAACGTGGTATTTTGTCAATAATTTTTAAATAAAGTTGACCACCAAATATTAAAAATGACACATGGATGATTATTTAAAAAATGCGATACGATTATGAAACATGTTATAGTGAATGGCTATGGAAAGCTTCACCATTTGGTGTTTTAACGTAGTTCAACACCGGATGCAGTACGCGGTTTTCTCGTATTTCGCCTTCATCTAAAAGCAGATGCCGCTACCGCGAGATACAGAAGTTTTAAACAACATACCCGAGTGTTATTAGTTATGAATGCAATCATGAAGGTATGCCCCACCGCGGTGGTCTAGTGGCTAAGGTACTCGGCTGCTGACCCACAGGGCGCGGGTTCCAATCCCGGCTGCGGCGGCTGCATTTCCGATGGAGGCGGAAATGTTGTAGGCCCGTGTGCTCAGATTTGGGTGCACGTTAAAGAACCCCAGGTGGTCTAAATTTCCGGAGCCCTCCACTACGGCGTCTCTCACAATTATATAGTGGTTTTGGGACGTTAAACCCCACATATCAATCAATCATGAAGGTATGAAATTAATGACGCTGTTGCTTTGGCGATGCGGCAGTTTTAATTGAAAGTGTCCAAGTTCTGCGTCATATATAATGAGACCTCCCCCTTAACCGCCCGGCTGCAGTTATTCGCATAATTGTTGATTAAGTCAAGCAATGTTACTTTTCTCTATTCAAAACGTTTCGTTCCTCCAAGGTTTCTTTATTGTTACTAGTTATTCAAGAATGTATTCTAAAAAAAATTCTTCATTTCTAGCATCACCATGAAACTCACGTACCCTATCGAACAGAACTCTATTTCATTCATTATTCAAAATTTTCAAATATTTTCACATGCCTGACTAAAATTTGGGACTGAATGTTCACAGGACATTCCTTTATTTGCGTTACCCCTTCTATATGGCAACTTGCATTTCAGCATATCTACATTATCGATTCCGTATATACCGTTATTTATTGTGTGGTGTAATCCGCGCAGGCTTGACGTTTTATCTCTTCTGTGCATGGCCAAATGAAGGAATTAGTTAATCAATATTTATTTATAATTGCGTCAAATAATAAATTTCAGTGCCACTGCTGAGTAATGCTAGGAAAAAGAAGGTCTTAATTACGGATGTCAAGAAACAATCATCTTTATATCGTCAGTCAGAACTTAACTGTAATCTTCATCATCTCACCAACGATTACAAAGATGTAGAGGTAGTGAAAGCGGCCGCACTTTGTCTTCAGTCATCAGCTGATATACATCTCGGGTGCAATTTTTCTCTGACATGTAACATACACTTCAAGAGGTTTCGCATATAAAAGCATCGTAAAAGGACTGCTGTAAACATGCGACAAAATAAAAAAAAACAGGAAAGACAATACCGAAGGGACAAACGAGGTTGTGAAAAGCTCAGATCAGCACTTCAAGCCAACGGCTCTTTTTGGGCAAAGTGCGATCGCCACGTTGGCAATCAAATGTATACAGCAAGAACACATGATCGGACCTTTCCGCACACGGAAGCCACGAGAAATGGCCCAACCCAGACTCTCTTTTTTCGTGATCACCCCTCGAAACGGCCGGTTCTTTCTGAAAAGAGCGTGACACCACAGTGCTAACGTTTACGATCGAAAACCACAGCGTTAACCCGAAAGGTAGTCATCGAAGAGGACGAAGGCTATCTCATCTTCTATTCTCAGCAATGTGAGGAACATTTTGCTCATCTGAAAAAAGATTAGTAAGTTTCAAAGACCCAGCGAGGTCGTGTACTTTTGGTTTGGTTTTCTTTTTTCCTGTGTAAGCAATTAGGTATGTGTTAAAGGCAGAGAAAATTTAACCTTTAAACAATCTCTTCTCTGTCATCATCTTCTGCGCACTTACTTTGTGTCATGCCACACAAAAAACCCGCAGTGTTCCCTAAGTGATGTGCAGGGGAGCTTCTTTCACGTTTCTCTTGGTTATTTTCACTGTGCTCTACTTCTGACAAGAAGATCATAAGATCCCTCCCAATAGCGGCAGTAGCATGTTGATGCAGACAATACGTTATAGGACCGTGTGCTCAGTTTTAGCTGCACGTTAAAAAACTCCAAGTGGTCTAAACTTCCGAAGCCTTTTACTATACGGCACCCCCATAAACATATCGTGCTTTCACGCATGAAACCCCGGAAAGTATCGTTACTTCTATATACTTTCATCTTATTCATTGCCTATCCTTCCTACAATTCCTCGGGCCGTATCACATTGCAAACCAAGTAAACGTATTGTGAGTCAACTCTACGTGTTTTAGTGCATTGACACTACCAACAGCTAATTTTTCCTTATTCACTTCTACCTTTCCTTCCTTTCCCATTCCACAACACAAAAAAGCAAGCACAGGCTGAGTCCTAGTCAACCTCTCTACCTTTCATTTATCATCCACTTCCTCCCTAATTTCGAAGGTGTAAGGAAGAGAAAGAACAGAAGAACGAGTGTTGTTTGTCGCAGGTGGTTCGTGCATTGGAAGTAGTAGTAGTAGTAGTAGTATTAGTAGTAGTAGTAGTAGTAGTAGTAGTTGTAGTAGTAGTAAAGAAACTATTATATACCTAAACCAGTGTGGGTAGAACTCCAGTGCCCCGCAGTAAATATACAAGGTGAAGAGCGTAGTCTATCCAACAGGGTGGTGTCCCCATTGCAGGGCCCCACTGGCACGAGCCATCAGTTCAGCTCTGTGCATCACTCGCAGCTGATCCGCAGGGCTGCGCTGGAAAGCAGTGCCTCCCATTTGTCTTATGTGCCAGTGGTGTCACGTTCTTGATCATGCTCTGCACACCCCCACGTGGTGTGAAAGAGTGTTGGGGTGGCCCCACATTACGGGGATATTTTTTTATACGCCGTGGGGTATATAAGGTGAAGAATGTACAGATTACTGTACAGTGCTTGTCTGTAATCTTCTTAGCCTAGCAAAGATCACCGCCATTTCCACTTCCAAAGCACCGCCTATAACACCCGCTACAAATAATCGCATTTAAGAGCAATTACTTCGATTCAGTTTTATCCCGCTTTGTGGATTTCACCAATCGTAAAACAACGCAGCTTGATTTTTGCCTTAGTGGAACAGTGGCTATGGTGCTCTGCTGCTGACCCATAGGTGGCGGGTTTGATCCTGGCAGGGTGTGGTCACATTTCGATGAAGTCAGAGAGATAGAAGTACGTGTAATGTGTTATGTCAGTGCACGCTAAAGAACTCCAGATGGTAAAAACTTCAGCAGACGTTCACTACGGAGTATCTCTTTATCCTAGGGGCGTTGCGGGACATAAGACCTCAGATATTATTTATTACTAACGCTGCTTCTTTAGAAAATATTAGGATGAGCACCCTTACACTAAGTATACAATGCCCTCGCTATAACAAATAGTCACCATGAATAGAAATAGTGATGCGGTCGTATTTCACAAAATTGTTTATATATTATTTTTCGCGTTGATTTCGGAACATAAATAGGTTATGTTCAACGTCACCATGGGCACTGAAGTGCACTAAAGACGACGATACGCTAAGTTTTGAATAATTAGTGTAGGTGATGACGTGTATGCGTGTTGTGAAGAGTGTAACAATTCAGAAATGATTGTGCCTAAGAGATAGACAAATAATGAAACTAACAATAAAATACGCAAAGTGTGCTACAGCCACTGCGCGAATAAATACACATATCTCCAATGAAAGAGTTTCAGAAAGCCATTCAGAGGAGGTATTCGACGTCACCGAAATTCGTGCGATAGTTCGCTCGAAGAACGGTGGCTGCAGACGATGACGGTGACAAAAATAGTCCAGGAATGGTGACGATGGTGGCGTTAGCGACACGAAGGCCACAGTGACATCACAACAAGGACAGTATGCTCGGCAACGAGGGCGAAGGTTAGTAGAATGGCTCAGTGCCAGAAGCGCACTTATTATACTGGTCATTTTCTCTTCTCTCCATGCTCTTTTATATTCGTTGAGTGCTGCAAACTGTATGCGTATTCAATTTGCTTGACCATCAGGAACCACTGCAGTTGCCTTTCTCTTCTTTCCCAGTTCTCCTCCTCCTACAATATAATATATCAGTCCACCACGCTCGTTTGCATGGTTATACACCAACCACTAACCACCATTTTAGTGGTAACAGAATGACGGCAATGCCGGAGTTTCTCATATTGACTTTTGTCAAAAACCTAATCGTAAGCGCCTTTCAGGGTAGCAACTCTGGTCTGCTCAAGGGGCTTCAAATATTTGGTCTCGTACACCTCAAGGTGTACCGTAAACTAGTACATACGCAGACATAACGTGTACACAAAAGATCGAGCATTTGGGGTCCCGCTAAGGTTGCAGGAATTAGAGCTTATGTACTGCATCTTTGTAAACGTTTTGTAAAGAGTGTACGCTTCATAGATTCAGATTTTTCGAGCCAAGGAGCGCGCCCGAGGGCAGCGCAGCACCGTTTTCTATGCACCACATGCAAGGGGGCAACTCTGAATGGCAATTTCGTGTTTGCGACAGCGAATCATGGTCAGGGGTTGAGGGAGAGTAGGGTAGAGAATGAATTTGCTCACGAAACAAGGCTCAGGTGCCTAGCTGAGGTAATTTAATTGGAAGCTGCACGAACATGTCCTCCACCATCGCGGTCGATTGTCGGTGGTTCATTTGAGCGAACACCGGCTGGAAGAAACACTCACGTGGAAACGTTTATCGGCACTAATTCTTAGTGCAAGCACTGTTATTTCCCAAATCTGTCTCTGGAATCCTGTCAGTGCAACGTTTGAATGAATTAGTTTTACTAACTGCTCAGACATTGTAGCAATCAGTAAACATATAGGCTTACTTGCTAATTTCTTATAATAATAATTATTCTCATTATTATTATTATTATTATTATTATTATTATTATTATTATTATTATTATTATTATTATTATTATTAGAGGTGCCTTACGTTCGAAAACCCCAATATGAATATGAGATACCATAGTGGAGAGCTCCCGAAAAGTCAAGGTGGTCATGTGCTTCTTGATGAGATGTTTTGAAGTGTTTACTTCCGCTGTACTAACAAACTCATTCAAGTTCTGAAACCTAATGCGATGTCATTGTAATCAAGCAATGTGAGTACACTTTAAAGTTGCGCACACATGCGCTTAACAGTTGCACTAGGCACCATTTCTCTGCAATTGGCACTCTTCGCACTATTTTACCCGTCTCCTGCGCTATTCTTCTATTACACCAACAACAACAATGAATAGACATTTCTATAACAGAAAGTGGTGAAGCCAATATCTTCAATAACTCATTTTGTTGAGTTTAAAAACCTAGATCGTCTAGTCAGGAACAATTCTACGTGATGACTCTACCTAGATTCAAGCTTATCTGCCGAAATAAACGTCTACGTTGAGTTGCTAAATAAAGAAAAAAGTGAACGCCCAGAAGCCGCAGCATTGCATACGAGTTTAGAGAGACAAGGCCTCAAAGGCCTTGTCTCTCTAAGGGGAGAAGAAGCGGGGAAGAAAAACACGATGACGGGGCTACGGCATATTGCTTCACTGTGTCCTGCTAAGCGTACGACGTCAGAACCACCTACAAGGTAACAAAATCAAAATTGCAGCGAGCGGCAAGCGGTCACGTCTAAAGCGCAATTTAATCAAGGATTGATCCATTACTTTCGCAAAGACATGGTAAAAATCATGGTGGTGTAGGGAAACAGGAGGAGGGGAGGGAGTATGGTTCACCATCCATAAGCTGTCAACCAAACGCCCGCCGTGCCCAGCCGCCTGCAATGACCTCTTGGCCACCACACCTCCATCAGTGGTACGCCGAGCATTAATAAGCCGCCCGCTGGGTATACCCGCCGTTATAACAAACGTGACCAAGAATTAGTTTACGCCGTCATGTGACAACGAAGAACACGAAGACGTACAGCTAAATTAACAGAAAGAGAAAATGGTCTCCCAAAAAGATAGCATTGTCTGAAGGCATTGATGCAGCGAACGTCATTAATAGATTCTTTTTTTTTATTTATACGCCTTGGCTTTTTTGTGCTCACTTGAGACACAGTGCTTGAGAACTCGGAGCTTTTGTTTATCGTTCACTCGTTGAAGTCTTGTGTGAGCGATCCGAAAGAAGAAACGACGTTAGTCTTCTCATTCGAAGTTTACGACTGGCACTGCCATAAAGGATAGACGGAAGTGCAGCATTCTGGCCTGTTGACGAGGGTGTGGTCTGCCTCTGCCTGTTGAGCGCGCCTAGCATGCCTTATAAGTTGTTCCTGCACAAAGTGGCGTGCCATGAAATCCAAGTTAGCCTACATGTATCGCACGCACGCGTTCGGATGCGTTTACGTGCCTGCACAGAAAGCTTGTTGGGCATTCTAACAGCTAACTTGCAACGTTGAATACAGTGTAACGATCCGCAAAAACATTGTTGGGTTAGTTTCAACGTGCGTACATGTTTATATTTAGATGTTTCGTGTCTCTGTAACAAGCTTCTTCGACTCCCAGAGCTGACTTGTCCCGTTTGGTACTAACTATACTGTGTCTTCATACGCGAGTTTGGCTATGTCTAACTCATGCACACGTTCACAGCTGCTTACGTATCTCAGAAGCAAATTGGTTGTCGTCATCAATGGCTCGCGAGTGATATTCAGAAGACGGGAGAGTTGGAGTTTCTTGGATGAGCAGGAAAAATTCACCATAACATGGCATTCGTATTTCATTAGAGGAGAATGCATGTAAGAGAGTGATGCGGGTAAAGGGAGTGATCGGTCTAAAGGCTAAGGTACTCTGCTGCTAACCTGCAGGTCACAGGATCGAATCCTGCCTGCGGCGGCTACATTTCCAATGGAGGCGGAAATGTTGTAGGCCCGTGTGCTCAGATTTGGGCGCACGTCAAAGAACCCCAGGTGGTCAAAATTTCCGGAGCTCTCCACAACGGCGTCTCTCATAATCATATGGTGGTTTGGGGACGTTAATCCCTACATATCTATCAATAAAAAGGGATTGATCTCCTTCTATATCTTATTACATTGACGTTCACACTATATAAACGTGATTATTATAACAGCTGTAGTAGGACACTAGTCCCTGTGAATTCGACAGCTTTTGTTTTTTTTTTTCCTGTCTTTAGCTTGTACGGTTGCAATGGTTGTGATAGCGGTGCCCTAGAAAATGATTGTGTAAGATTGAAAACATGCTGTCAGGGCAAATGCTGCTTGTGAGATAAGGACAAATGACAAGATAAAAAATAATTGCTCGAGCAAAAATGACATCATAAGAATAATAGAACCAATAGAACGCACGTCTATTTGGTTCAAACGTGAGTCTCTTTTACATTTTGCCTGAATTACCTAAAATATTTGTGTTTTAAAGTTCAAGGCTAATCACCTGAAGTACAATGGTCCGATAGAATATTATTTATGTATTTAGGTTATTTCCGCGAAACTTCAAACGTTGTTTCTGTTGTGAATTAAGGGGACGTGCCCAACAGTGGGGAAAAAATACTGAAACATGATACCCGTGTCAGACCATGATACCGACCATTTTGTCACAAAAGCTGTGGAACCTTTTATTTCGAGCACCAGCTTTATTGTGACCGTAAATAGCAAGAAGCAGGAAAAACAAAAGTGTAGGCAATTACTCGTCTTTTGTAGAAAAAAATTAAAAAAAAGAGAGATCAGCCAGAGCACATATAGATCGCAGGGCTGGGTAACAGCCTTATATTGCGCGAGGGCCAGAAAAGGATATTATTGTTTCGTGAAAAGTGTGGCTGCACAAACAACAATATTGCGAGGATGTACCCTCACCTCCAGTACCTTGGGTTACGTGTTTAAAGAGGCGTGGAGAAAAAGATCAAAGAATATAAATACAAATAAAGATGAATGCAAAAATAATTGCTGAGTATTGTGACAGTTTATACCTAGCCATAATAGAAGGCAACTTTAAAAACATGGTGAGTAATTTTATATTTCCCTGTGTTGTAGTGGCACTAACGCGAATATGCTCAGCTAAGAGAGCCAACAACTCTTATTTCTCAAAGAAGAGAAGTGCAATATGAAATCGTAATGAAGGGAAATACATCCTGTTTGGTGTGTAGAGAATAACTGTGTCTTCATGTGAACTGCTTAGGTAGGTTTTGTAGTGAGTACGGCATCACAATGCCCTTTTTCTTTGGTAAGATACCATATGTTTGTCACCATAGGCTAACTTTAAGGTTCATCTAGGAGAAATGGACATGAGATAGCATTGATGTGATAAATAGGGTGGCAGCAGATTACATGTTAATTAGACCCCTTGGGGTTTCAATACAGCAATGAGACCAATAGAGAGAGAGAGAGAGAGAGAGAGAGAGAGTGAGAAAGGAAAGGCCGGGAGGTTAACCAGATATTGGCATCTGGTTTGCTACCCACTGCTGGGGGCGGGGAAGTAGGGGCAAGAAAGAGAGGGTAGATAGAGAAAAAAAAAACGCACGCGCACTCATAAGAAAACGAAAACACACACAGGAAGGGCGTCCTAGCTACAACCGTTCAGTAAGGCCGGTCGATCCCAAAAAGTGTAGTAGCGCTTTCAGGGCCCTCTTCTGTGAAGTCGCATCCTGTCGATACTGCAGAATTCCCGGCTCCGACAGAGGTTTATCATCTAATTTGTTGAGTTCCTTGAGAAGGCATAGTCGAATAAGCATTGATAACAGCCTAAATGCTGCAAGTTTCATGTCATGTTAAATGTTGCAAGCACCACTATTTGCTAGTTTTCTTTTGTTTGGTAATGGCAATTATTCTGTACCTTGTCATTTCTGTTTGAAAATATTTTTTTTGCCTGTAGCTTCTTTTCCGTCTATGTGGAGTATTTTGTAAACTCTAAGACCATTATCTTTTCTGCTCACAATAGTACCTGACGTTCTTTAGTTATCATTCTTCATAGCTGCTCCAAATTAGCAGGAAGGCAACGTAACATGCCGCACGTATGAAGCCTCCAGATTTCATGACTGTTTAATTTAACGCCACAATTAGTGAGGAATCAATATAAAGGCAGCATTTTATTTAGTGTCTTTTGCATCATAAGAAAATGCACATCACAGCCTAGCGTTTTGGGTGATCATACTCCGACAGAGATGTAAACAAGTCCTTCTTCAGCTGCTAAATCGCATGTAGCAAAGTGATGCGGGAAAAGAGACCTTATTTCGTAGGCGTAACAGACGATAGGTCTGAACTTCCTATTTTACTCTGATGCTAAAGTTGTGCGAGTTACCTTGATGTGTTTTTGGTTAAGGTATTGTTTCGCAGACACTTCGCACAATGACAAGTGCTATTGGACCAAACAAAAATGAAAGATTTTGTTATTTTTAACAAAAGTCGCACGGCATGGCAGCCTAAGTGAGTTAACTGAATTAAAGTAGATATAAAGCCACTTGCCTCTTTTGTGTGCATCAATCGACTTATTTCAGAAAGTTAGTAGCAAGTGTAGTTTAAGACAGTCATATAATTAGGTGATTCTTTACTTGAAGAGTCCTTGCAATCTACCTAAGAAAGTAAACGACTTTAAGCAAAATTGACTCTTTAGGGGCGAAGCTCAATAGGATGGGGGTCTTTTCCTTCCTCCTCCTTTTCTATGGTGGTGGTGGTGGCGGTGGCGGTGGCGGTGGCGGTGGCGGTGGCGGTGGTTGTTTGTTTCTAGTTTGTTTTAAGAAGTCCTCACTAGATGACACTGTGTTCATATATTTTGGAGATAATATTACTAGATGGCGTAAATGGTTTTTGTATATTTAGTTGATATCGTAAAGTTGATGGACAGACAGACAGAGAGACAAACAGACACACAGACAGACGCTTCACGCCACTAATCTTTATTCACTCCATGGATATGCTGTTAATTATTTTTTCTCTTAGAGTGCAGAACTGAATGCTGGCTGTGTATTGTACTACTGAAAGAGATAGACTTCCATTGCAGGCTACTACCACTTATATGTAGCTTCTGCTCAGATGAATTTCTAAGGAGGTATTTCAAAGAGAGAGTGCACAAGGCTCGTCTCGGCTATAGTTATCCTTTCTGGTTGACCAGTGCAACCTCTACAGCAATTGCTTTCTTGTGCAGAGTTAGAAAAACACGTTATAAGTAATAATTGCCCTAGTGCCCTCACGTAGTTTGGCTCAGCCGCTGCGTTGCATCACGCAGTATTTATTAAAAGCAGAAAGGAGCGTGGACAGGCCTTGTCCTCCAGTTTTAGCCCTGTCCTGCCCAGTGACATCTGCTGCAGGCTTGGCGTTGTCACAAAATTCGAATGCCGACGTCGGGAGAGAGGCTGAAATAATTGGGGTGACATCGACAGTAAACGTGTCAGACGCATTTATTGTCGACACTGGCCTGGCTTCGCGCGACAGAGTCCAAAAGCGACGCGTCAGCCGTGGTCGGGTTAGGCCAGTCGCAGTGCCTCCCGGACAATCGCAAGCGTGCTGTTGCGAGTCAGCGGGCATCCATCACGGACGCCGGTCGTTTACGCTGGTTCACGCAACCGTGCAACACACGCGTCAACGGACACTGCGCTGCGCGTCGTCGACACAGCCCGGTCGCTCGCCATTCATATTTTTGCCACGGCTATTTGTTGGCTAGCACACTTCACAACCTTCACCGCAGTGCACGCAATTTATGAGGTGCTGTGCACAGCGGCGAATCTTGCGAGGCATGCTAGCCAACGAAGAGCCCCCGCAAATTATGAATGGCGAGCATTGCAACCTCTCAATTGACATTTATACAACAGAGTACTGGGGTTGTGCGATCCTTCAGTACGCACGCGACAAGTTAGAGGTTAGTGTATGATATCATCCACTTGAGTTTAGTGCAATGCGCTCGCGCGGTAACAAAAAGAAAGTCAGTTTGCAAAAGTTAGTCAGTGGCAAAAAAAAAAGTGAGACAAATTTTTCAGTGAGGACCACCACCATAGCATGGCGATCGGAAATCACAGCGAAGAGGCGTTCATAAAGATATGGTCGATGTTTCAGGATCACTCAAAGTGCAGCACGGTATTTCTCTTCGGTTATGGAGTACTTCTGCTCCGGAGGTGTTAGTGCAGGATCGGCATACGCTACAACTCCCTCGCGCAAATTGTCGTCACGCTGGAGGAAAACAGCACCTATTCCATGACCACTTCCATTTATAGTTCACAAACTTATTTACAACTGCTATTGAAAGTGACTTGCTTGCCTCGCGAATACCCCAAAGTGTGGATAAAAATTGCAAACAATGCAACAGGGACAAGATGTGATGGATTAGGCTAAAGTACGATGTGAAGGTATGTCTTAAGTTGAATTTCGAGTAGACATTAGTGGCAAGCCGAAAGAAGCAATTCTTTCGGCTTCGGAATTGTTATATTTATGATCTCTCATAGCATATGTAGAAGACATGAAACCTATGGGATTGAAACTTCCATACCCGTAAGTCTTGCACTAAGCTTGCTGCAGGTTTTTGCTACCGAGTTTCTGCGCTTCTCGAGTACTAGGAGGCCAATATTTTGCTTCACTACGAGATTCACGAAGAACAGCCGTACTCGGCATTTTGTTTTCATCTCCTTTCACATTTCAAAACATATTCAGACTGCTTCTTGCAAAGCTGCTGCTTTAACCGTATCACTGGGCGCAACGCATATCTCCGCAATACATCAAGCGTCGATTTGCGAGAAACGGCGAGTATAGACTGTCGAACCACCACAGCTATAGATTGCTCGGGTGACGTAAGGCTCATTCGCTCTCAGTTTTCATAAAAGATAACCGCTATACTTCTTTACCGCACAAACGCCCCGGAGACATGTCTCACTGCGGTGGTGTCGAAATCATTCTATTACGGCTGGTGAGGTTCACTGCACTTCGAACAGTGCCCTCTTCAATCAGCTACTCACAGGGGTAATCTTGTTCCCTCATATATAAGCAGCGTCTTCTTGTTTCCAAACTATATCCCCGACAAAAAGTCTCCATCAATATCGTTTTCGAAATACATATGCCGGTGTGCTCGACGTGAACTTCATTGGCTACGCTCGATTCCCAGAGTAATATTTCGAATATGGCAGAGGTCCTTCGTATGAGTTGAACAATTGTTATATTTATTTCTGCTATTCATTCTTTTTTTCCACCCTTACAGTCCGAGACGGGTAGTGCGGAGTGATTCTGTTCAGATAAATATCAAGAAAAAAAACCGTCCCACATTAGGTTTTTTTTGTACAAGTACAGGAGGCTGTCTATTGCAATATAAGGCTTATGAGGAGGTCCAGAATAACTTCGAGTGATGAAAAGAGTAAATGTCAAAGGCAGCGTGCCTGAAGCACGTAGCTTTTTACCGAGATAAAATAATACGGGATATAAAGTAATAGAGAGAGACGCCAATGGCTGGTGACTATCTTGATATTCCAATCATTTGTTCAATACATGCATGTGCGCCATACACGCACTACGTTTTCATATCGCGCGTCTTTCAGAGAGAAACAAGCATCTAAAACTGCCTGAGTCACTTAGTTGAGTGGAGACATTGTGGAAACAGATAGATACATGTGGGTGCCTCGTGTACACCAACTATATTTGTTAGAGCACGCTCCTACATACGGTCTACGGCGTGTTATCGACGTCCTCTTTTTTGTCCGATCTCTGTTAAGCGTAAAGGCGGGTTGCTATATCGTCGCACATTGGGCAAGGCCAACACTTCTTTGTGCCTGTAAAGTATTTTCCCAGATAAAATTTGATAGTAGTGGAGGCAGGGGGATAACGTTCGTAATAAATGTGTATCGAAGTCGGCTGAACGCGCCTTGCCACCTCATACGGGGCTATCTTTTGCAATAGCTTACTGTTGGAAAAGCTGCTCGCACCTGGTCTTCTCGCCCAGAGTGACGATGGACCTACGTCTGATAGGCTGGGGTGACTCGAGAATTTCGGAAAGTATTGTAAACTGTCGTGATAGTGATGGAGGCTTGCAAAGTGAACAGAAGTCGTAATCTGAAGTACCGGAAATAACGGATAATGTATTAGCAGGAATGACATCCTTGCTTGATAGCGCATATCAAAGTGGATCAGTAGCGAGTAGGCCTTCAAACAGAGCCTCCTAGGAGAGACACGAAGGATGTCAGAATGGTAGAGACTGTGTGTTTTATAGTGCTGTGAAAAGGGCTGGCTCTGAAGTGCATTTTATACCTTCGTCACTGGGAACTATTCAATTATCTTTAGCACAACAAGTCATATATAACAAGTAAACTGCGGTTACGAGAGTGCATCTTTTTGGTAACATAGCGTCCATGCACCGCGATAAGCAGTAGGTTAACTCTAGCAATCTGGCAGTTGTAACACGCAGGCATCCCAGTAAGCTCCATTGAGTTGTTATTGTTTTCTTTGTCCAAGTGTGACCAATAGCCGCAAAGTGCTGATTCCTCGAATGGATTACTGGGATTTGGCGGAGCAAAGCTCGAATTGCCTTCATTGTATAACGCGTGACACGTTCAGCCACGTGCGCTGAGAGGAAACATCTAGATGCGCCCTTCTTAGTCTTTCGCAGTCTAGAAGGAATTATATTGAACCTCCTAGCCGCATCTCTTCGCGAAGGTCCCCTATCGTGGAACAAAATTACGGACGTGCCCCGCAGCCACACTGGCCCCTTTGGCACTCTTGAGGCAATATATGTACACACATGAGACAATGGAGAACAAGAAGAATGTGTTTCGCAAGTAACCCACCCCTTCTCTCACAAAGTCTCCGTATAAGTGATCGTGCGCATAAGGCAGCGGCTGAAGATAGAAGTATAGTCGTCCACCGTAAAACACGCTGGGAGGCTCGCAGTGTCCGTGCTATAATAAATTGCCGCAGGAGGGGCACGAAGTAGCACTGTAAGCAGCAGCGCATCTTCATGAGATGGGAGCCAGAGCATCATTTTATGGACGTCCCATCGACCTGAGTTGAGATGGTAGGAAAAACAAGGACGGATGAAACTGCTTCGCTTCTGGGCCCCTCGCATCTATCACTATAGCGAAGACACTTTGGATTCCTTTCAGCAAGTGCGATGCATCCAGCAAATGCGATCCTCTTTTTTTCGCTTTGTAGAAATTGGGGCTGCTGTCATTGCCAGACAGGTTCGTATGTGTAGTGAGACTCATTTTCTCACTTGCGACACTTTTCTCCCGGACGGCGATGTCGCGTGACGCGTGCCTATCAGGGTTGACGAACGATTGGCCATACGGATGTGGCAAATGCGCGCGAAGGGGGCGACATCTATGTGCGAGAAACTGATGCTGAAATATAAGACAGGATTCATAAGTCAATATTTACCCTAAAATTGTCGTTATAACAACAGAGCTAAGTCAGTGAGCAAAGTCAGAGAAAGTCAAAGAGTAATGTATTGAGCACCACAATTGGTACCAGTGTTCTGTGTCCACAATGTTTCATGCTTATGGTGTGAAGCGGCTTGCATGGCGTACGATCTTACCGACACTAAGTAAAGTTCGCCACCGTTGCAGCAAAACAAAAAACAAAATGTGTGTTTACCTCCCTGCAGTGACAGAAGCGTTGGCTAAAGAGAGTCAGAGCGCTCGTTCGCTCCCTGCCCTGAAACGACCTGTCAGGTAGACCGAGATAACGACGTGGTACATCGGTAGCTCGCTATAACTATGTACATGCACATGGTTACCTACTGGGAGACGAGGGGCAAAATTTCAGTGCAGCGCCGTTCCCTCCTTTTCTCCCGTTGGTCGAATACAACGGTCAAACGCGTAACTTCACAATACATAAAAAAGGCAGTCGCTAAAGCTGGCAGTGATTCAGATGAGCAGGTTTGAAAGAGCGAGACTGGACAATTATGTAGACTAATATGTTTGCTATTAAGTTACTGCTTAGAGGAGTAGCTGGCGCCACGCATTGGCACCAAGCTCTCCTTACATACATTTAATAAAAAAAAAGTTACTGCTTCTGCGTGGGCCTCAACTAGGCAACGCAAGTTGTTTCTAAGTTACTTCTGAGTCATTTCTATATGCTTTAGGTTACTACTAAGTTGATGCTTAGCACAGAGAGGTGCAAGTTACACCATGAATGGTCACATAGACTGAACTGGTTCCCAATCTGCAAGCTCGCGCTAAACGCAAGCATTCACACCTCTCATAGATTTACGGGCACGTCGTCGGGTTAAGCCCTTCATCGCTTCGCGGTCTTTATCAGCCGCCGTTACTTTACTCGGCGTCTGGTATTCTCTCGTTGTGCGTACTGCATGTCTTTGGCTCAACGTCATCACTTCGCAGTCATTTGTTGGGTTAACAACTGTCTTCGCCAGTTTAGGTGGACCCGTAGTGAGAAATGATATTGACCCAATTTTCTTGGAGTATACCCCTTAATAATGGCAATATTTTTTGGCTAATCGCGAGAGGAACGACTTGCTAAACAGCTCCACTTAAAAAAAAATGTAAATAAAGTGATGACGAGCGTCCCACAATGGTTCGTGAGCCAATCGTCCCTGTTTTTTCTGAAGCAAATATGGCTAGTAAACAGCTCTCTGAATGACAAATTTCGGCAGATCCCGCGTACAGCCGTGGTCACGTTTGTGTAGAGCACGTGAGAAGCCTGTTTTTGCTCTGCGGCTTGAAACCTTGAAAAAGTTTCAGGCTCTGAAGTGGTAAAACAGGAGAATGAGTGGCCTAGTTGTGAGGCTGAGCATGTCACAGCATGATACTGCCTCAAGGTTTAGCGCCGCAGAGCGAAAACAGGCTGCTCGCACGCTCTATACAGAGACGTGACCACAACTGTACATTGGGAATCGATGTTATGCGAAGCATGTGGCTGTGTTAAAATTTTTATTGAGGGAAACGTTACGAAATGACGCTAAAAATATGTGCAAATGCTGTGCAAAGAGACGTATGTTACACAGTCGATGTTTATTGTTGCATATCATTAACAACAGAAACACAGATTTTAGCAACTCCGGAAGTGGTATAAGCTAATACGTAGTAGCGCTTGTGCAAGCGAGGATGGCGGCCCTGGACACTGCTAGATAGAGCAGCTACTTCAAAGAATGGCGCTAACCTACGATTGTCGTCAACCCGGAGTGACGGTTGTATGATAGGAGTACGTACACTACTGTTCTTAAGATTCCATAGCCAGCACTTCAACCATAACTGACGTTTCGCAAACATTGCAGGTCTACATAAAAATCAGTACCTACACCTGTCGTGGCTCCATGGTAGACTGTTACGCAGCATGCTGGGGTTCGATTCTTGCTCAGACCATGATATTTATTCTATGTATTCGTTGGGTAAACGCTGCCGGTGCTAGCTTTTAGGGCCGACGCTCATTGGACCTAGTTGGCGTCCATCACGGCCCACAAATTCAAGACGAAAACTGAACACTAGCGCAAAAAAAAATGAAAATACGTGTAAATAGTTGACTTTATGTGTATTCAACTATATGACAGCACAATACATGATCACTCGCACCGGCCGTTTGTACGTCCGTCCGTGCATCCTACCGTCATTCCATCTGTGCATACGTTCACCTGTCCGTCCGTGCGTCCGTATGGCTATCTCTTCATTTTTTATACTAGTCAACGACATTAACGAACACATTATTGATCTCAATACCGATGCTTTGCCAACTTATCGTCATTTACTTCGTGGAGAGGCACTGATGTTTCTAGCGTTCTCCAATTAAAACTAAATATGTCTGTTCGTGCCGTTTTCTGGTTGACATAAACTGTACATCACCTTCAGTGCATTGCTCGTAAGTGCAGTTTATCTTTACCTGACGTAGCGGCTGGATCGTAGGGGTACATATACTGTGTTAATAAAATTAAATAGCTCCGATTGCATCCCCGATGGACACTTCACGAACATCACAGTCTTTTTTAAAACACTCGTGAGATCTCGCGTGGCTCTGTGGTAGAATACTTCGTTGCCACGCAGAAACCTGGAGTTCCTGCTGGGACCCTGGCATTTTTCATTACATTCGTCAGGTCAACGCAACTGATGTCAACTCTTTATTTACGCCCAGGCGTTAAAATTTAACGTGTGTGTTCTCGCCGTTCCTTGATCGGTATGAAGTGTCAATCGCCTGTGCCACACACCCATATACCAGTGGCACATACCCGCTCGCAGGTATGTGCCTGTGAACATGTTTACTTCAGTTTCCACGAACCTGCCTTTATCGTAATACCTGTCTTTATTGCAGTATTGTATTGTAGCGCCAACTGAAGTTGCGACTTCATACACGATAAAGGTTGTCCGCAGTTTCAGGCTGTAAATCAAGTTACGAGACTGTCCTTTAAGCGAAATTAAACGTAGTCGTTCACCTGGTTTTTATAAGTAAACTAACAAATCGGTTGTATCAAATGGGTTTAAAATGAATTGTTCCTGATTGAATCTTCAGTCCTAAAGTACATTTCATAAACCGCTGAATATTTGGCATTGGTAAAGACTGGTCTCGCAATGATGTACAAAGTTACATTGTGGTCGTTAAGAAAGCTAGGACTATCTGTTGCTTGATAAGTTTGGAAGTGCTAGAATGTACCACAACTATAGCGCAATGTAGATGCACGTGTTTGGTCTGTTTTTGGGGACTTATTCGTGTGTCAGAGTTTCTATTGTTGAGAACGGCCATTCGATTCACTTCTGGCACGATCTTTCTTTAGGCCTTTGTTGGAGCCCCACCATCTTTGACCACTGACATGGTTGCCGCCATTTCTCTACACCTGCGTCACACGGGAACTTCTAAAACGCCGTCCAATTGTTGACCATCCAAACATCACAGCCCTAATGATGTGGTGCGCTTATAAAGGCGCTGCATGGTGATTTTGAGCAGCCGTTGATTAGTTCAGGTGTTTCGTGGAAACATTTTGTGGCGCTGCGGACCATTATTTACCTATATTTGTACACTAAAGCTGAATTATATGAATTCACCTAAAATCTCAGATATGTTAGTTTCTTTAGTTTAAACAAAAACACTGGTTATTTATATGTATGAAAGCTTATGTAGTTTCTAGGTTGCTGGGCAGCAAGACTGCAGCGCGGGATACACGGCTAGACGGCGCAATAAAGACAAGCATGTTGATGGTGTCGAGAATATTTGCAGCCTGCTCATTCCAAGAAGGAAAAGTACTTCATTATATATTGAGAACGCCCACAAATATTGCTTTTAAAGGAAACTGGTTAGATCACTTTAATAATAGCAAGTACGAGCGCCCTGTGAACAATATATCAAATTATCGCTTTTTGCTGCTTCCGTCATTAAATAGCCAGCGAAGTTTCGTGGGAGTTTAGAGTTGCTCTTATTATTCAATAGACTGTTGAAGCGAGGGCCTTCAAAACGCCTCGTGTAGCAGCTCATGATCGACCATTGAGTCAGAAAATTATCGGTTTGAAGGACTTTCAAGCGTCCGTATGGCCTGGGTATGAGAGAATTTTAGCTCAGTGCACGCAAAGCTCTACGCCCTGTACTGCTGTGCGCTGCGTGCGCAACGTTTAAGGCTGCGTCGTATACAGTTTTAGTGTACCTTGCGCAACATTTGAAACGGGCACAACCCTTGAGCATCAATGGGCTTGCCTTTGATTGTCGCTTCACGCCATCTCATGGAGAAACAAGAAGCTCTAATAACCAATACTTGCCGACACAACACACAAGTCAGGGCATGAGACAAGGCCATCTTTTCCGAGGACAAGTAGTGGTATGGGGTGTTGAGGCTAGGTGTCCTAGCAGCATAAGGGACAGAGACGCCGAAGACGATCGCGTACTGCCAATTCAACATTTATTGTTTGCTACAGACATTTCCTCAGAACACGAGACAAAAAAACACTAAACAGGGGTTGCTCAACGCTAAACACAAAAATGCCCCCATTGGCCGCGGCACCTTCACATGACATTCTTCACGTCGTGATAGGTGCTTTCACAATGATGAGGGCCACGTGCACCCGAGAATAATCACTTGAGCTTCGTAGAACACGAACGCTAAATGCATGACCAGGATTTACTTTAACTTTCTAACATTTGAAATTCTTTTGCAGGCGATCATTCAGATATTTTTCAGTTAGACATACGCAGCAACCAAAACTGTTCAAATAGATCACACACGTGGCACCCCGTATATACACAACTCACAAAGCCGTCGCGGTGCTTCACTTCTCCATCGGGTTCCAGCTTCTTCGCTATTGTCCAGTCGTCCAACGTTGATTTCCAGCTTAGCAGCGATCCTAATCTACTGCGCCTGTTCACCTGTTAGCTTCAGGTTACTTATTTAAGTTCCAAATGCACCGAAATTCACACGGCCTTCGTCCGCGGCAACGACCACCGTAGTGTTGTCGGTCACCGTTATCTTGCCTGTTTCGGTCTCGGCTGTTCGAGATCTGGCAATAGCCGCTCGTAAGATACACAACGGCCTTAGCGGGCGCAACGTAAGCGCTAAGATTCAGCGTGCGGATTCCCTGCGTGCGTAATTGCATGCATCGCTCTTAGTTTCAGCGCATGTGCACTCTTGGTCCCTGTCGTGTGGTACGTACGCTAGGCTGTTGCGCGCGATAAACTAAAACTCTCCAGTATCTAGATTCCTGAACTGAGGTGGTGAACAACTGCTCAGAGCAACCACAGCTTAAGATATAACTACCGTTGGGCTTTCTGTCTAACTGGGTGCAGCTGCGGTTCAAGGGAACTGAGGTTAGGTCGTAAAGGATGTTAGCGTGCCCATGTAACTACGGCATTATGTGTCTAGTAGCGGCACTGCGTCGTCGATGATCATGGGTCCTGGTGTGGCTAACCTTATGTCTGGTGGCGTTCGCGAAGCCAATCTCAGAGACCACGTAGAAACAAGCACGTGGTTTAAATATGCTCCTCCAGGTGCCACAACGCTACCAGCTGCTGACAAGAATCGCGATAGCTCTATCATTGGGCTTATTCAATACGTTTTCGGCAATAATTAAGGCTTTTAATAAAACTCACTTCATCTAAACATATGCTCCGGTATCATATTGTTACGTGATTTCGTCTGACTGAAAGAGGGCATAGTGGGGCATACCCAAGTAAGGTGCCTCAGACTGAGAGTGAAGAAGTGGACGTTGTTGGTGAGCTGCGTTGTGGCTGCGGACTGACAAGTGTTATTTTCCACGTAACATTTTGGTGGAAGTGCTGGGTGCTCTTCTGACAACGGAGCTACGCAGTGGACGCTTCCTTAAGCCTGCTAGCATGGCTCCAGGTGAGGATACGGCTTCGCCACCTACCTCAGAAACGAGAGCGACCCGGTACGTCACCCTAACGCAACCCCGTGATCCCGGTACCTTTACTGGAGAGGACAACGCGAATGTGGACAAGTGGCTTAGCATGTACGAGCGCATCAGCAAGCAATATGGCTGGGACCCAACCGTTATGCTTGCGAACGTCATTTTCTATCTTGACAAGACCCCTCGCATCTGGTTTGAGACCCACGAGCACGAAATTACAAGCTGGGAAATGTTTAAACAACAGCTCCGCGACCTTTTTGGCAACCCGTTTGGTCAACAGCTTGATGCCCGAAAGCAATTGGCTGTACGTACACAGACGTCCACTGAGCCCTACTTGACTTATATTCAAGACGTCTTAGCGTTGTGTCAAAGGGCCGATCCCAACATGACTGAGGCCGACAAACGATGCGTTCAGCCTGCTTGTATTTAGGAACATAACGACCATCAACCCTCGCCGTCGTTTAACCGCCGCATGTCCCCGGAACACTAGGCTGCGTAGCTTCTGGAGGTGAAGCTGCCCTGTCAACCTTACCCAAAAATCCTCTGTTGCCCTTACGTTTGAACCGGAACACCCTTGAAGTATATGTTGATGGCACACCTGTGGAAGCTTTGATTGATACGGGCGCTCACGTCTCTATTATGAGTTCGCGTTTTCATCGTCGCATGAAGAAGGTCCTCATGCCCCCCTTGACCAGTGTTGTCACAGTTGCAGATCGCGCAACAGTCACTGTCGTCGGTATGTGCACAGCTCAACTTACCGTAGCCGGTCATCAAGTGGTCGTCCTTTTTACCGTGCTTGCAACATATCCGCACGACCTCATACTAGGCCTCAATTTTCTTGCCGCCAATTCTGCTTTGATTGATTGCTCCGCTGGTGTGCTCCGGCTTGAACTGCCACAAATCAGTGACGCCCCGTACCAACCTACATGCCGATTACAATGCAGCGACTTTGTTCACCTGCCCTCCAATACTGTGACGTACGTCGATTTTCTGTGCTCACCAGCTGTGCCCGACGGTGACTATTACGCTACGCCTCTCACCGACATACCCCTTGCGCACAATGTTACAGTGCCCTATACGGTGCTCAGCATCACAGATAACAAAACTTGTCTACCACTTGTAAATTTCGGCTACATGAATCATGTGCTTCCACAAGGCATTTCTGTAGGCCACCTGTGTCCGTTGCTCGATTCACAAATTGAAGTGCTTGCCTTAGACACCCTTGTTTGACCGCAGAGCACACTATCGCAACACATTCGGGCAGCCGTCAAATTGTAGACATGATCGCCACTGATCTTCCACCTCCGCAAGTTGAAGCTCTATAACATCTTCTTGAGGCCTACCAGGATATTTTCGATTTTGGTGACCGACCTCTTGGACAGACGTCTTTTGTCCAGCATCGCATACACACAGGTGATGCCAACCCTGTTCACCGCCGTCCCTACAGAGCGTCTGCTTTTGAGCGGAGCATAATTCAGAAGGAGGTGAACAAGATGCTAGCGAAGGACATTATTGAACCGTCCTCTAGTCCCTGGGCATTACCGGTGGTATTAATTAAAAAGAAGGACGGATCGTGGCGATTTTGTGTGGACTATCGCCACCTTAACAACATCACTAAGAAAGACGCATACCCTCTGCCCCGCATCGATGACGCCCTTGATTGCCTCCATGGTGCCTCCTACTTTTCTTCCATCGATCTTCGTTCTGGTTATTGGCAGATTGCCGTGGACCCCATGGACCGAGAGAAGACGGCTTTTGTAACACCCGATGGCCTCTACCAATTCAAAGTCATGCCTTTCGGCTTATGTGATGCCCCTGCCACCTTTGAACGAATGATGGACTCCCTGCTCCATGGATTCAAGTGGTCTACGTGTCTTTGTCATCTGGATGACGTGATTGTGTTTGCTCCCACTTTTGAAGCGCACCTTGAGAGACTGTCGAAAACTCTTGATGTATTCCGTCTCGCCGGCCTTCAGCTGATTTCATCCAAGGGCCGGTTTGGTCGCCGTCGCATTACAATACTTCGACATATTGTTGACGCTTACGGCGTACAGCCTGACCCAGAAAAAGTTCGAGCTGTGAAGGACTTTCCTGTGCCGAAAACCGCCAAAGATGTCCGCAGCTTTGTGGGGCTCTGCTCCTATTTTCGGTGGTTCATCAAGAACTTCGCGGAAATCGCTCGGCCCCTAACAGATTTACTCAAACCAGATGAGACGTTTACCTGGGGTCCCTCGCAAGCAGCAGCATTTTCCGACCTGACCACTTTGCTCACTTCTTCTCCTGTGCTGGCTCACTTCGACCCTACGGCACCAACCGAAGTGCGCACCGATGCCAGCGGTTACGGAATAGGCGCTGTGTTGGCTCAGCGACAACGTGGGCAGCATCGCGTGATAGCTTAGGCCAGCAGGCTGCTGTCCACCTCGAAGCGTAATTATTCCATCACAGAGCGCGAATGCCTAGCGCTGGTGTGGGCAGTCGCGAAATTTCGCCCTTACTTATACGGCCGACCATTTATAGTTCTTACCGACCACCATGCTCTCTGCTGGCTCGCCTCCCTCGAAGATCCCACAGGTCGTCTCGCCCGCTGGGCACTCCGCCTCCAGGAGTATTCTTACACCGTAGTGTACAAATCAGGAAAACTGCACAAAGATGTGGATTGTCTGTCACGCTAACCTGTGGCCGACTGTGATCCTACGAGCACTGATTCTGTGTCTGCGTCCTTTCCATCTCCCAGCTGTTTCATCTCGGGGACGAGCAGCGTCACGATCCGGATATCAGCCGCCTAATACAACAGCTCGAATCTTCACGGCAAGACGCTTCTGTTCGCATGTTTACCTTAAAGGACCACACCTTATATCGGCGTAATTTATCGCCCAATGGTCACGACCTACTTCTGGTCATACCAAAGCACCTGCGTTCCACAGTCCTACGCGAGCTCCATGACGCGCCAACCGCGGGTCACCCTGGTGTCTCTCGAACATATGACCGTGTGCGCCGCCCCTTCTACTTGCCTGGCCTTTCACGCTCTGTACGTCGCTATGTCAACGCTTGTGAAATTTGCCAGCGTCGCAAAAAGCCGTCGGGACTACTTTCCGGATATCTTCAGCCCATCGACATCCCATCGGAGCCATTCTTCCGTGTTGGTTTGGGCCTTCTTGCTCCCTTCCCAACATCCGCCTCCGGAAACAAGTGGGTCGCGGTGGCTACGGATTACGCGACCCGTTATGCAGTTACGCGAGCCATGACAACAAGCTGCGCTACAGACGTCGCTGATTTTCTACTACGCGATCTCATTTTAGTGCATGGAGCCCCTCATCAACTTCTGACAGACCGAGGCCGTACGTTCCTTGAAAAAGTGGTTGACGATATCCTGCGTTCCTGCTCTACCCAACATAAGCTCACGACATCGTACCACCCCCAGACAAACGGGCTTACAGAACGTTTAAACCGCACCCTGACAGACATGCTATCGAAATACGTCTCGGCCGACCATCGTGATTGGGACCTTGCACTACCCTACGTGACGTTCGCATACAATTCCTCCCGGCATGACACTGCCGGGTACTCGCCATTTTACCTTCTGTTTGGACGCGAACCAACATTGCCGTTGGATACCTTCCTGCCAGCCGCTGCGCAGTCTACTTCTGAATATGCACGCGACGCTATTACCCGAGCTGACCACGCTCGTGAGCTTGCCCGCAGCAGATTAATGGCGTCCCAAGACTCGCAGAAGCATCGTTACGACGAGCGGCATCGCGACGAACACTTTCCAACAGGTTCCCTCGTTCTTCTTTGGTCCCCTACGCGACATTCAGGCCTTTCATAAAAACTTCACTCTCGTTTCACGGGCCCATACCGCGTGCTTAGACGAGTGACCGACACTACATATGAAATTGTCCCTGATAATCCATCAACCTCTTCCGCTCTGCTGTCAAGGGACATCGTCCACGTATCAAGGCTCAAGGTTACCACACTGCTCCTGCTGTGGCCCCGTAAACTCGCCGGGTCGGCACTTTTGCCGCCGGGGGTGGTGTTACGTGATTTCGTCAGACTGAAAGAGGGCATAGTGGGGCATACCCAAGTAAGGTGCCTCAGACTGAGAGTGAAGAAGTGGACGTTGTTGGTGAGCTGCGTTGTGGCTGCGGACTGACAACTTATTTTCCACGTAACAATATGTACCCTATACAACTCTTTACTTGAGCGAGTACTATATGCATAATACAACTTTTATTTGCTAAAGAAACTTGTGCTCCAGTATGATATGTATCCTATACAATTCTTGATTGGAACCAGTACCATGTGTGCCGTACAAGTTTCATATATAAAACAGTGTTTTTATATGCTTAGAAAACTGGAAGAAAGTGCTGAACCGCGAGTGTAACCTAAAGTGCGTATAAGAAAAACAAATGAGTCTCTCGTTGTTATAGCCACTGAAACACTCAGGTGGTCAAAAGTAATCCTAAGTCACTACGCAGAAAGTACCTAGGAATGAAATGGAGGTTTCTTCACGGTTCAAGATAAGCTGAAAAAACATAGCAAACTGGGTTTGGTCAGCCTGACTAATTTTTCAAAAGTTTCGACCGCCCACACTTAGTTGCTTTAAGGAAATTGTAGGTTCAAACTCAGACGAAAGCAGCTGGCCCCAGCATGCTGTAGCCACTTGATTGAAGAGAAACTAAAACTTCACCCAGTTGCAATACCTATAATTACGAGAATGAAAAAAGCTATGCAGACCTTAATGTGGTAATGCATGTAACCAAAGCCAGAAACTAATAACTATACCACAACAAGCTTTCTAAGAGCGGCTAACCATGTGAGAAACAGCTAAGAAAAAAAGAAAAAACCATTCAAAGGAGGCCCGGAGATGAGTTCCTCTCGCAAGGCGTGGTCATCAAAGCGTGGCCGCCAACGCAGTGCTCTTTCAATGCTAGCTGTGCACACTTTGAACGAAGAAGTCTCGCTTGGGACCAAGAGCTCCCCTTAATTCGCTATCTCGAGAGCTTCGTGCGTAGCGCCCACACACGGCTTCTCATCAAAATTAAACGCCTCTTTCTTTAATTAAGTCCCGGCCATATTCCCCAACACCACCTGAAACAGCGATCCGCTCCAGTCTTCGGCTAATTGCCGTAAAGACGAAACGTGAGATTTCAAGAAAACGACACAAAAGAAGATGGCGAAGGTTTCGCCATCAAACGCTGTATGCTCGCCCTCTTGCCCCTGTAAATTTCATGCTTCAGGTAAAAATGTTGTGATTTACATACGCGAAAGAATAAAAGAAATATCATAGTGTCGCGGAAAGGTTCACTGGAGCTTTTTCCAGCTGGCTGCCCTGCACGAACTGAAGAAAATAGCTAAATGCCTAAGTAAAACAAACACTGTAAAGTGGGCTTTCCGTGTTATGTTGGCACACTGGAGGCCAAGTGCTTCATACCATGATAGTCCCTTGGGCTGGTCCAGCGACCACTATAGAAGGTGCAGTGCAGATGATAAATTGACCACGAGAAGTACAACATACCTACAGCGTTGAAAAAACATTGTTTCCGCATTCCCAGCCACGCATTTCTCTGAGTGAGCCGTTACTGCTGATAAATGCAATATGCGTTGAAACTTGACACTTACCGAGACAAAATAATATCGACATCGTGACAAATGCCCCAGGCATCTTAAAGCTGCATTTTACGGCTTTTTCCATGCGTTGAAGCCCACCTATTATGTTGTAACTAAGCTGTCTTCTTGATTCTATATAAATCAGCGTTCTTTGGTGCCGTTGATGGTGTGGTTGAAAGCATCGTTGAACATTGCTTTCGCATGTTCGTACATATCTGCCCACACAATAAGTGAGAACTGACTGTTCGTTAGTACAGTGAGTTTATGTATGACTTGCTGGTGAAATACGTGGGGGTGTAATCCGTTATAGGGAGTTAGAAATGTTCTGTTGGTAATGAGGGCATAGAGGAAATAAAGCAGCTTACGCGGCTTTGTCTGTACTTCATGCAATATCGCTGTAGTCATGTTACCGTGTTCACGTGATGTGTGTAATTAAGCACTTTTGCTGAGACAATGTTTAATATTTTTAATTGCCAAGTGGTGCATGCAAGTATGACGTTTGGAAACAGGGCCAAAACTGATTGATTTTTCATATAATGTAGCCAGGCCAAGGGCCTCTCTAAGAGCACACCGCAATGCGAATCATGTTAGCGTAGAGGGCAACATGTTGCCTTTTCTTCCTCCCATCTTCTTTCATTGTTGCCTACATGTAAGTAAATATAGCCCACCGTGCGACCAAGCATGCTATATGCGGTATCTTGGCGCCATTTATGCAATCATGGGCTCTTGGTGTGACCCTTCGGTCATTCGTGACACAAACGACATCACCGATGGTGTACTTCCAAAGTAATCTCTCTTTTCTGTTGTTACCCAGCAAGACACTGCCAACTTCCAGTACCTGGCTGCCAAAAATAACATAACGTAGATAAAAGGTTTCATATTGTCACTGCGCTATAACGACTGAAGAGAAATTCTTCGAGGTGGTCAACGAATCGATAAAGGCAATCTGCATTGGTGGAGACCCCTCACATCCTGGCTTTCTACAGCGACATATCGCTGCATCAACAATGTGTATCAAATGGGAAATAAAAACGGAAAGCAAACGGAACAACTAATCATCGAGAAAGCGAGCGGCATGGTTTGAAGGATATCTACCTGCATTCATTGCGTAGTAGACATGGTGGCGTATAATGAACGTCATTATGTCATGCATGTGTGTGAAACGTATAGAGTAGTGAAGCTTGATACAAGCTGCAATTATATATATTACTGACCCTGTGTTGTAGGCCCGTGTGCTCAGATTTAGGTGCACGTTAAAGAACCACAGGTGGTTGAAATTTGCAGAGCCCTCCACTATGGCATCTCTCATCATCATATGGTGGTTTTGGGACGTTAAATCCCACATAGCAATTAATCAATTACTCACCCCGTTTTGACAGTCATTGCAGTGCTGCAAGTGCCCAGCAAGTCGTCCGAAAGCAATCCAATCATGAATCCATAGACGCCGCAAGAGTGTGGTGTGCTTTAATTAAACGAATGCTATGTTTAATCTATTCTTCGAAGTTGCCTAACATGCTAAATATCCTTCGAAACAAGTTACATATGTCGTCTGAAGAAAACTTTTCCCATAGATAGATAGATAGATAGATAGATAGATAGATAGATAGATAGATAGATAGATAGATAGATAGATAGATAGATAGATAGATAGATAGATAGATAGATAGATAGATAGATAGATAGATAGATAGATAGATAGATAGATAGATAGATAGATAGATAGATAGATAGATAGATAGATAGATAGATAGATAGATAGATAGATAGATAGATAGATAGATAGATAGATAGATAGATAGATAGATAGATAGATAGATAGATAGATAGATAGATAGATAGATAGATAGATAGATAGATAGATAGATAGATAGATAGATAGATAGATAGATAGATAGATAAAAAAGGGACTGGGTGAGAAAGCGTAAATAGAAGATAATGAATGAGGTCTGTCGAAAATTAGAAAACGCAGATTCTAATATAACTTAAACATTGCAAAGTTCTCTACGGGTCAAACACGTAACAGGCTGTACTGTTCCGTGCGAAATCAAATCATTTGACACTTCTCGCAGACTGATAATTAACAACGTCGAAATTGCTCTTAATTAAACACTTAAAACTCTCCGCATCCATTTTCACGAACACATGGCATGGAATCACCACACCGAGCTTATTAGTGACAAACTTTGGGAAAGTTTTGGTGAGATGCGTCGATGCCAGAATATACTACCTGCGAAGTGAAAAACGTTAGCATGCTCTTTTTTCATCTCATTTACATTATTGCCATTTTGTCTGGCTACAGGCTCCAAAGCATCTATAATGACCTGGTCGTATTAGAAAAAATGCTTTAGGATGTATTGAACGTGTATTCTATAACGTACACACTGTCCCAATATTTGCAAAATACAGAATATTAGGCATTGCTAGTTACTATGAATACCAGCTTCTGTAAACTTTTAAATCAGAAATATGCCAACGAAGTACCATTTTACGTACAAGGGCCACCTTGCAACCTACTCTTGCCAATTGAGTATCTAACAATGCCAGTCGATTTCCTTCGCATACGGAAACTTGGCATGTACCATGTCCTCGTACTAATTATGGATTCGAAACACTGAAGTACTGTCTACCAAGTGTGATGGAATAATTGAAACTAACTATTGATAATCTAGGTATATTGTATAAAACTGATATGTCAAATTGGATGTGCTGATTGTGTTTTTCAAGAATGCTGGGTGGTTGCTGGTATGGTTAAATTGTTTCAAACATTGCTTTGCTATGAATAGTCTTGTATGCATTTCAGACTTGCTATTTTTCATTATTTGCTGGCATGGGCGACATGCGCGATTCTTTTTGTATTGTCGTTTTTTGCTGTCTGTAATATATTTGTAATTTCGTAACTTAGACTTTTTTCTGGGTGAAGGGGCTAGTTAAGCTGTCACATACAGTTTTTTTTCCCTTCACATCGAATCACGTATACAATATGTATTATCACGTGGGCAAATAAACAAAATCAACACAACTCAACAAAACACTGATTGTAATTTTGCGAACAGAGAAGCAGATTAAAAAGCGTATGATACCAAATAGGGAATGCCGGAGGCTTTAAAAATATTTTAAAGGGCAGGGCCTGTTTTTTAAAAAAAAAGTGCCTCTGGATATTCAATAAAGCTGTGCTTCGCCCATGCATCAGGCAATCATGATGACAGCCGCATTACTAGCGAATTCGAAAAATGTGGCGCAATGCACTTACGAACAAATGGCTTTGTGTATTCGGATCCAGCTTTTTTGCTCGCAACATCGAGCATTCAACCTATCGTTTCACGTCTTTTCTGACAGACTTGATGCACTTCACACTCTTATGCATGTGTGCAGTGAGCACACAATTATTACTGTTGACTTTTTCTCGCAGGCTAAGAGATTATGCTACTCACGTTTCGTTGTCGGAAAGCCAGCTTGGTTTCATATTGAAAAATGACTGGGAACAACGGCATTGCTTAGTGTGAAACGCAAAATACACATCACAATGCTGCGACAAGATGCACAGAAATGCACACTGCCATGAATGCACAAAAAAATTGATGCAGCTTCGCACAGAGTGCGCCCAGTCTGAGGATTGTGAGAAAATTGGCATCCTTCTTTGTGTTTGTTCGGTTTTATTTTTCTTCCTCCTTCTTTACTTTATTTTCGTCCGTTATTTTTTTTTAGCGTCTCTCATAATCATATGGTGATTTTGGGACGTTAAACCCCACATATCAATCAACCGTTTCTGTTTTTTGTAGTTTTGTTATTTTATTTCTATCAAATTATTCCTCTTTTTTTATCTCTTTCTTGTTCTATATTAGGTCTTTTTTTATTTTTCCTAATACATTTTCGCTTTATATTTCACTCCGGCTTCCTCTCTTCTTTTTTTTCTTTCCTATATTTATATGTGGTGCGGACTGCGTTACGCCAAGTGCACTAGTATTCTTTTCTTTTTTTGTGGATAATGACAAAAGATCATAATCAAGGCGCTGTAAGAACAAAAGAAAGAATACTTTTCCTAAGAGCGAGCCCGCGTTTTCTCATCATCATTGTTAAGGCACTCGAAAACCGGACACTTCTCCTTGGTGCGACTGCAAGCTCAATATGTTATGCATGGTGCGTTATGCCAAGTGACCATGACAGCATGCTACACCATAGTGCAGCGTACAGCAGACCACCGCATCCCAGTGCCCTAAAGAACTCCGCACTTAAAACTAGTGCCACACGCACCAAGTGCCAGAAGGTTAAATAACAGTAGAGCTGGTGCTCACCAGCTCTCTGCGTCTCTCATAATAATATAGTGGTTTTGGGACGTTAAACCCCACTTATCAATCAATGCTCACCAGCTCTGCCAAGTAGAGCCAAGCCAAGACGAGCTAGGTGCTCAAGCACCTAGCTAGTGTTCGTATGGCTATGCTTTCACTTTCTCAGCTGTCACTTTTCCGCTCTTCGCTATAATATATAGCGCACTGCCGTGCATGCTCACGCGAAAATTTTTTTTCTCCTGACCAGGCCAAATATTCATTTCTCCTTGTACTTTTCTTTCTCTTCTTATTTCTCTCTCTGTGTGTGCTCGTTCGCTCGACCACCAGAGTTACTGCATCAAACATCGGAAAAATGGGCGCAGTGGTTCTCATGATCACTTTTCAGATTGGTTTTAGCTTCATTTAAGTATCTTCCCGCACTATTTTTGGACCATCCCCTTTTGTGAGTGAGCGCCATCTACCTGAAGTCATCATCATCATCACTTTTTATAAATGGCACACAGACAACTTCGAGCATAACGGCTCTTCTTTTAAAGATTCCCGTTCACCTTTTGCGTCCATTTTTTTCCTATAGCTGCTTCATAGGGCCAGAAAAGCCAGCTGGGATTAGGAATTATCTCAGACGAGAGAATAGCTATAAAATCATACTTCTACGTAAGCAACGTTGCAAGATCGCTCATTTTAGCTGAAGGCTTCCTTATCTCACCACGTCGCACTGACAAGCAGTATCGTCCCAACCATGACCCCCATAATGGCTGTCGCACTACTTATTAGATGCGGAAGCATCTTATACTCGCGCCCTGTAGTGCGCCATCCGCGTCGTCCGCACCGCTTCTCGAACATTCGACAGCGGACGCGCGCGCATGCGCCGTCGCGCCGTCGCCCACTCTTCCACCATCTGTGCATCCCTTCCTCCTCTACACACCGCGCGCGCTTCACTCCTCCACCATCTGTGCACCCTTCCTCCTCTACACACCGCGTTCGACATCTACAATTCTCCTGATTCTCCAGTGGACGCGCATGTGGCGTCGCGCTTCGAGAACATTCAACAGCTGACAGTGCATGCACCGTCGCGCTGTATATATACTCAAAGTCGGCGCTCGCTCGCTCAGTTGCCGCTCGTCGGTTGGTTTGTACGGCGCGTCGACGTCCAAGGTCGCGGTGAAATGAATTCCAACGAATCCACAAACACAATGATCGACGTCCCTTCAACCAGCGCCGCCCTTTCGCATACGTGTGTACGTGTTCACTCATTTAACACCCCCTCCTACAACCACGTTAACCAATTTAGCCATCGACCCAAGTAAGTCGCAATTTAACACCCCATTTCACAACCACGTTAACCAATTTAGCCATCGACCCAACTAAGTCGCACTTTAACACCCCGTTAACCAATTATATGCTCCGCATCCTCCTCAGTGTTCCCCCGAGGGAAGCTGCGGGCAATTTTTTTTGTTACTTTTCGCTTACTGGGCTGAAACAACAAAGCAATTAAACAGTACACTGAGTTAATTTTTTTCGCAACGATTCGATTACGTGTAAATGATCGTCTTGATGAAATCAACAAAAATAAGCATAAGCTTACATTTACACGACCCGTAAAGAGCTACACATGATTGTCGAAATAATAACCGCGCACAACAACGGACTAGTAGAACCACTTGCGAGAAGTGAATAAAAGCTGAATAATAATTGATAAGAATAAAATTGATGTAATGTTTTTTTCTCATTCCAGTTACTCATTCGCTCATTCCAGTTCATTCCAGGTACTAGTCATTGCGGATAAAGTTTGACCACTACAGTTAGCACACACTTTGTTGCGGGTACGCAAAAGCTTTACATTTCTACCCCATTGAGTTGCGAGCCCACAACTGCGAACCCATCGCTACTGAACTGCCTCGAGAGGAAGAAAAACAAAAAAAACGCATTGTGGAGAAAACGAGGAAATACCGGACACTATAACGTCGTTTACATTCTTTTTTTTCTAGACTCAGCAGAGAAAAAGGACGTACATAAAAGCCAGTATCATTTACAGTCTTATTACTGTGCACTCATCGCCAAATTTGGCAGACAAAGCGTCTGCATAAGACGCAATCATTTATTGCAAGTGCTTAACCGACCTCTGAGTTTAGATTTCTCCATATAATAAAGGCATCTATTCACCCTCTAGTATCTGTTAGAGTCACTTCATTGTCACTGACATAGGACCAGAATAAAAGAATAGAGATGGTTGGAGCACGTATTACCGAAAAAGTGGCAAAATCGCGGAAAAGACGAGAATGGGCACAATCAAGCTATAGGCTAGGCAGATGTAGACGAGCGAAGCGAGATAAGTGCAAAGCGCTTGCAAGTTCTGTTTTCCTTTGATTTCATTTTCTCTTAAAGACAGACGAGTTTCCTGCTTCTGTATTATTTCAGATTCACAATCTTGGGAGCTTGAACGTCAAGAAGGAATAAGCTAGCAATGAAGAAAGGGAAAAAACGTGAAAGTGTGCGGAAGGAAGACAAAAAAAAGAAAGATCATGTAAAAAAAAACTGCAGACGGAAACGAAGACTGTGAAAACAAAAGTGTGAGTGTCTGTCCAGTAGCTTAACTATATAGCTGTAAAGAGTACCTTGACTTGGAAGCACGCGTACGGCGACGCTTATCATATAAAAGAAAACACACACGAAAAATGCGCAAATTCGCTTGCATGTCCATTCTGATAAAGAACGCTTTAAGAAAGCTTTAGGCTTTTTAACATTAATTTGTGGCTGAAGACTATAGAGCCTTTTCGCTAAAGGCTCCTTGGGTGCTGCCATAGTCCTCCCTGGGCTGTTGTTAGTGCACTGTGACCTCACGCAAGAAATGCGCTGCCGAGGCTGTAACTGTCGGCTTTTGTGCTCTCGTGCAACATCCCAGAAAGGAGGAAACTCTCCTCATCGTAAAAAAGCTCCATAGCACAGCTCAGCACTGCCACTAGCTTTTTCGAGCCATGGCGATTAAAGACAATACGCCAATACGAAATACGGCTACAGCCGCAACAGCACGGGCAGCCAAGAGACCGGAGGCTGTAAATGAGAAACTCTGATGAAAGTGGGCCAGAAGAAAGAGAGAAGAACCGTCATGGTGGCCGCTCGCCGAGCAACAGGATGAACGACGGGGAGAAGGGGGATCGGCTGCTTGGAGACAGAGCTCGCTCCGGTCACCGTCGCCAAGGCAACCACATCCAGCGTGGGATGAGTCGAAGTGAGCGAGACAGTATGTTCGGAACGAGTAGAAAAAAATGAGAAGGCGTAAGGAGGAGAGCGTCCCGCTTAAAACTGCGGCTACTGTTAAAGGTATCGGTAATTGTGGTGCTACTACTACTACTGCTGCTATTACTACTAGAACTGCTGCAGCTGCTGCTACTTCAAATACTGCTGTTACCATACAACTAATGCTACTGTCATATACTATTAAGACTACTATCACTGTTTCTTATTCTACTGATACTACTATTGCTGCTACGTCTACTAATGCTTGTACTGCTACTGGTAACGGTAACAGTAGTAATAACAACAAGAGCAAGCAAAAATATAAAAATACAGACCAGGTAAAGTTCACACTACGTTGAATACAACTAGTCGTTAGTTTGCCAGAATTGTTCTCAATCACCAGATTTTGGTACGTTCTCTACATTTTTTTGATGTGCATTGAAATGACGACTTCGAAGCGTCATTTTGTTAAAATAAACTCTCGGCCACGAGGTTTTCTCGTCATTGTGGGCATTTCTTCTCAGTCTCACAATAAGGCGTTTTCTTCATTATCTCTGGTATCTTGTGAGTTCTTTCTGATAGAATTTACTGACTGGTGGGCTGCTATAGGCCAGGATAAAAATACTCCAGAAGGAATACAAAGTAGAATTTACTGACTGGTGGGCTGCTATAGGCCAGGATAAAAATACTCCAGAAGGAATACAAAGTAGAATGTTTTTGTCATGTACAAATTTTCATAGGGTCACTTATTTTTAAGCTTCTCGTAATCTTGGGCCACTGCATGTTGACACGAATCATTTCGGCGCATCAAGTGATCCATCCACCCGTCGATTCATGGCAGAAAATTGTAGATGTCACTCCAATGTTATCTAGACTGTTACTGCACATGTTTGTTCACGACGCAGAGCTTCGTTTGTAGCCCGCATGCAGAACATTGCCCTTGTAAGATGTATTTGTTGCTCGTCATTGATGTTCATTGGCTGTTACTCACTTTCAAAAAGTGCTGGCGTACAATGAAGGTGGCTTTCGCACACTATGTAGCCGCTTTCATGCCCCACATTTTGGTTTTCCTGAAGCGCACAGGTAATGAAATCATTGAAGGCCACACCACTGAATCTCCCATAGAGGAGGCATTTACAGACATGTTATCAAGCTATAAGTGGCGTACTTCCTAGATACGCTTGGCAGACAAATTCTAAACGTGGCCTATTTTAAAGAGCCGTTTCACCGCTTGTTTAACATTTGCAAAGATATGGGAAGGTAGGTTTTACTGAAACCAACTATTTCAATACTCGCTGAAGATGTCTGGACTGTTTATTTAGGCCAAACCACTATATAGCTCGTTTCGCAGATTTCCGCCATCAGCGTCGTTGGCTGCGAAAAAAAGTCATCATCTTGTTCGTGACTGCAAAATCGAGGAAAATGCAAACAAAATAAATAACAAAAGTCGTCATTTCGAGTGAGAATGGTACCGAGGCCATGTGCGTGGCAAGCAGATATACTACAGAGTCATGTGTAACTTGAAACTGCTTTGGAAGGCAACCGTGAATGAATGACATGCAGTAGAAGAAGTTTTCTTACCCGATGTAATAATGCGTGGCAGAAGCACAGAATCCCGCCAGGCGGGAAAATGTGTGAATCGCGCAATGACTGGGTGTTCGAAAGGTCCCCTCACTGCAAAGCGCTCAGGCATATTTTCTGATCATCATCAGCTGCAAGAGCATCAACAAAGTGACCAGCCGCGTTGGTTCGCCTGCTGCCACACGGACGTGTAGTGGTTTTCTCGCTGACTCGTAAAACGAAGAATTATATGGTGAAGTGGGCCCCCGGCAACTGTACCTGCAGTAGGCACTCTCGGATAGTTTGAGATGGTGAATGCCATGCGCACAGTCGCTCGCTTCCTTACAGCAAGGCTGAGGCATGCACCGAAAACCGAAGCCAGACTAGCGATGGAGAGGGCAATGCACAAGGCCCTATTGTGCTATCGCGTCTTACTCTCGAAGTCGAACCCCAAGCGTTCTCCGAGTTTTTTTCCCTATGAGTATACGTGCACATTCTCTTACAGCACACTGCGAATATCCAAATTGGGAGTTCTAATTAGTGAAAGCAGGGCAGTGTAGAGCGAAAAATTCCTTTTATATATTATTTGCTAATGTTACCGGCAAGCACATGTATATTTAGCTCGTCGATTCCGGGGCCTTGGGTTCGAAGCGAGCAGTATATACATTGACTATCGATGGCAATGATTGAAGAAAGAAAATGCCAATATAGCTGACGAGCTAATGATGAGTGGGAATCGCCAGTGTAAACACATGAGAGAAACAGGAGGATGGTAAGTGTACAGAGCCGTTGCGCGTACCTGTCTTTTCCCTTCTGGGTGTCTGTTCGAGCACTGATTTCCCTCCTCCATGGTGAACCAACTCGCTTCAAGATGAAGTAATAACACGGCATTATCAGCTCTCATGCTCAGTTAAAAATATCTTCTGCAATTCGTGCTTCACTGCCACCACACAAATGAACCGACAACGATGCCAGAGAAAGTAACAAAAAAATAAAGTACTCGACTTAAGTCACCTAATTCTTTTCCCGTTGGTTAATCTGGGTTGGCTATGTTTCTTCTTATAACCGTGATTGCAAAGCCCTCGAAGACTTCCGATCACCTACCTCATTTATTTCCGTTTCGTAACCACCACATGACAGTGTATTCATGCTAACGTTTTGTTCGGTAGCCCGCAGACCATGGTGGTCCGTTAAGCTAATCGTAGAGAATTATCGTAACATTCCCTATAGAAGAAACATCGCAAAACCGACTGCTTGCAGTTCGCACACGCACTGTCATAACTGTCGCGACTTTCTCGATCTTTCGTATGAGGAAAAGAGCAACGTTGGCGCGCAGAGTGACAATACTGCGAGGAAAGCAAGCGAGCTGCGAATAGTAGGCGGCCAAATGGAGCCGCGAACTGAGGCGAGCCCAAATGGCTTCCGCTGTGCAGCCACACACTTGCCGGTCACCAGGCCTTCTCGAAAAGACGAGACAGGAGCGGAGCCCTCCTATTATTTACGCGAGAAGGCGGCCGCGACACGGACGATGACGCTGCTCACTCCAGAGCTTTTTTTTTCGCCTTCTCGAATACGATCGATATCAGCGTTGTGATGGCGGCACTACCACGAACAGCCGCGAACAGACTTGGCGCGTACGGACCCTGTAGCTCTTGGTTCTGAGTGAGAGGCACAAAAAAAGGCGAGAGCGACTCCGCACACGTCATACTTACCGTGACACTCTCCTCCTCCGGAATCTGACGCTGTTGTACCGTTCGTTGAGGACGTCATCAAAGAGCGCATTTTAAGGGTTGAACGCAGTTTTATCATCTAAATATAGGAACACTCGCCCAGTTGCTACAATGATTCTCGATGCGTGGGTGCTTCCTCGAAGGGCACCTTTTTCTTGCTCCCACCACCACGCCTGCGTGGGCGGTATGAAGCAACCGTACTGTTCAGATGCCCAAGAAACGTATACACACGCGCTGCCGTAAGCCAGCTATGCTTGATGGCCAAAACCGGGCCGATCATAAGGGGCAGTGTGACTTTTGTGGAGTCACTGGGTGTCGTTCAGTAAACCAGACGCGAAGCACGTTTGTGGAACGAGCTATATCTTTTGATGCCTCTCCGAGTTTGGTGACTGGAAAAGTAGACGCGAGGCTGCACCACGCGTTGATTTCCGTGGGCCACAACTTTTGTGTACTCTCTGGGGCGAGTGCGATAAGTGTGAACGCAAAATGCGCATGTACAATCATTTGATCGCTGACCGTAATCAAACTTGTTACGCAAATGCTTCGTGGTGGAGAGATTGCATTTGGGAGCGTTATTATACAGGCATTTGTATAGTTGAGTCAGTTGTCTTGCAATGATTTTCCTTCACTGTGTAGGGACTTCCACTTCTACACCTTTGCGCTAGAATACGTATAGAAAATTTCGAATGGTTGCGTTGAACCACGCAAATGAAAGGAATCAGCGATGCTTAGCCCATCAATTTTGCCGATGCAATGGCTCAGTGATGCCAAAAGTAGCCTCCAATGTCCACTGACCAGACTCGATATCACTTCATTTCTTTTTTCTAAATGCTTTCTTGCCTGAATCATTTCAGAGAATTTTCACATCGAGGTTTGACCTGTGCAATACCACAATAGAGACAAAAAAAGTGAGGTCTCCTCCAACATTCACAGTGTAATGAAGCTTCACAAATAGTTCGTCCAAAATAAACAGTGTTGTGAGGACTCTGCATCGTTGGTGTCATTATTGTTAGGGTTCATCGCATGTGTAGTGCCGCCGAAGTAGCTGCTGCGAAGGAGAAAGAGAAGAACGAATGCTCGCGTGGGCAGAAGGTCCAATGAACAAGCGATGGCCTCCATAGTTTTCTATATGGTTTTCGCAGCAGTCCAATACCTTACGTCTGGTGCGAAAATTCGACAAATTTATGCGTGCCGTCACAGTCCGCTGACGGTGAGGGTGGGGGGGGGGGCACTACGCTAGTTGAACTGGACGCTAACAACACAAAACAGCCGTTAGTGGGTCTGATAGAGAACCGCTAGCTCTGCTGCCTGCCTCGAAACTGGACATATCATCACAGAGACGGCAGATCTTCTGCGCCTCGCGGCAGTTGCGTCGAGCATGCTTTGACTCATCAGTGGATCGTTCTCAAACAATATGACGGGAAAATGTTACTTCGCATCAAAGACAACTAAAACCGAGCCCAAAAAGTTTCAAAGATGTTTCGAAGTTGAGAACCAGGATATACTCTCACTCTAACTCGACTAGTGGACAGATCATATAAGCCCCATTATAATTATTAGCAAAGATACAGAGCTACCATGCTGACTTCATAGCCCAAGCACGAGAGAGCGACGAAGCGTTTCTCATTTTACGGCTTACGATCTACAGTGACCACAGACGCAATAATAAACAGCCTTTTTGCAGTCTTTGCTTCTTGACAACTATGGCGCAAAGAGAAGGATCTGCCTCTCACCTGAGTAAGAACAGCCGTTCACTCGCCTGCTGCAGAGATCTCACAATACCTGGAAATGCCATGTCCAGTTGCTGTGCCTAACTGCAGTTTAAAGGGACCTAGGTCAGAAAACAACACAAAAAACACTAGGCTTTAGTTACGTCAGGATGAAGCTTCCATATCTGAGACAATATCTGAGACACAAACAATTCAATACAGAACGTCCGACAGAACTGATCCGGTAGCGCAAAAAATATTACCCAGGACAATGGAAGGGACGAAGGCGAGCGCTTACTACCAAAAAAGATTCATTTTGAAGAGCATACATATAAATACACTCGAAATGCGAAAAACAAACGCAACAGTCAATGAGCCCACAACTGCCATATATCTGTACACTCTTCAAAATAAATCAAGTTGGACGTAAGCACTGCCCTTCATTCCTTCCCTTTTGCTGTGTCTTATTTTTGATTTTGTTTTTTTTTTGTTTATGCGCTACGTGATCAGCTATGTATTACCAACACGCCCAACTTCTTACTCTTGTCTGAAAGCACCGCATTATTATTATTATTATGATATTATTATATATATGCAGCAGTATAGGGCATTTCTGAAGGTGGTGTCAGTGTTCTTGCCATGTAACTATGGGTAAAATGTCGATACGCGCTGAAGACACGGCATTTGTAACCTACCAAGCAGCGCTAATACATCTGTAGCAGTCACTTCACGCACATGTTCTCAAACTGCACACGAAGACAGCGCACAAAACTTCATCCCAATCTCAAGAACAGATCCAGCAAGCAATTAAAATTTGCAAGGTGGAAACAGAGAGATTCAGAGCCCGCCATAGTGCTCTGGCCACCTACGCCACATTTGGTTGATCCTAATCTAGTGCATTATATGCGTTCGGCTTGTTCTTTCAGAGAACCACGCTCACACTCGGCGTCCTCTGAAACACTCTCACTACTGATTTCGCAGCCCGACTAACATATAATCACGTGACTACTGCAGCGTGGTGTCAGCTACTGTTGTACATGCAGTGGTTTCTCGGCACCTGTGCTCCTCGTTTGTTTGCAACAGACGAGGTGAAAACGTGCATTCAAGATGTACTTTATTAGGCAACGGAATGCGCAAAGCTTCTCGGCGAACGATCAGCTCCGGGCTTCGTTTAATTATCATCAAGATTCATTATATCAAAATCATCGCCTACGTCAACGACATATAAATTAGCTGGTTAAGTGCTGCTGATAGGGACCCCACATCCACTGATGAACACTTGAGCAAAAACTTTCGTTGGGGAGGAAAGACGTCACTGATAAGTCGGTTATTTTGCTAGAGGAAAAAACAGAGCAGGAAAGATGAATTGCAAGGAAATATTTAAGAAAAAAGAAGAAAAAGCAATGATGGAAAAACATAAATAAAATTCGGCAGACTCCACATACCTGGCAATTTACGCTATGCGAAACATGCGGAAGAAAAGTGACCATGTTGCAATTTTTTATTGAACGACACGTCACGAAATGACGCTAAAATAGTGTACTAATGTCGCACACACAGAAATATGTTGAAGAGTTGCAGATGTTTATATAACCAGTTGTTTGCACTTGCGCAACAATGCCAACTGGAACATGCGTATTAGAAATACCAGAAGCTGATGTGAAGCCCTGATGCTCGCGAAGATGCATGTCCTGGACACTGCTACATAATTAACTTCAGCGCATGGCAACTAACCACATCTGACGTTAACCCGACGTGACGGTTGTATCAAAAAATACATATGTAATGTTTACAGAATTGGGTAGGCAGCACTGAAACCACCACTAACGTTTCATGAATATTAGCGTCTATTCGAAAAGTAGTTTCGAGACCTGGCATAGGTCTGTGGTAAAATGTTTCATTGTCACCCAGAATACTTGGGTTCGATTCCAGCTGGGGCTCGTCGCGTCGACTCTATCGACGTCGGGTATTTCTTCTAACTCACGCATTAAAACTGCCCGTGTGTGTTCTCGTCGTTCCTGAGCAGATACCATGTGTAAAATACCTGTGGCACGTACCCGCATACGAGCGGCACATACCCACCCATGGGTATGTGCCATGTCTGGTGGAAGTGTTTGACGACGTGCACGACGAGATTGTGATATTATTCATGTCTTTACAAGCGCATCGTATTCGTCAAACCATCTTACCCTCTCATGCTAATTTTGGTTCACACCAAGTAAACAGGGTGACCACAAGAGCACCCAAACGTAAGCGGCTGGATAGATAGATAGATAGATAGATAGATAGATAGATAGATAGATAGATAGATAGATAGATAGATAGATAGATAGATAGATAGATAGATAGATAGATAGATAGATAGATAGATACGCTCAAAGTTGCCGAAGTTCGCTAAGATATGCTTCAGATTTAAAAGGGAAAGCTGCCAAATGGCACAACAGTCTTGAACTATACAACGTGCTTTGAAAGTGGGATTACTTTGTTTGAGTGATAAGAATTATTCAATTAGCCTTTCTTTTCACTCAGTTTCCTTGTATGCACTGTCATCCAACTTTTTAAACAGCTAGGGTAATCTTTAAATCGATTCCTGAGATGTAGTTTATTACTTGGCACCAAAAGATTACTACAAGTGGCTGAGACATAATGGGCTCTCATGAAACAAGACCACTCTAACGCCATCGAAGCCCCTCAATTTCTTTTTCAACTAAACAAAAAAAACATTTTCATGGGCGCTAGTGCGGCCTCCTTTATTTCAGTGAATGCATCTTCAAGCACAAATATTGACCTGCTCGGCATAAACAAACGCAGCTATAACTCTGTCAAAACTAAGAAAACATAGAATGCTTGATGCTTCTTTCCTTGTTTTTTGGTTCAGCCACAAAGAATATTACGCCATAGATTCATGCGCGTATACGAAAGCATCGCGAAAATCGTCAATTGACCCGTGCAGACCGCTTAGCGATCCTCGCACCAATCACAACTGGACGATTCGGAGTCATAAAAGTTTGCACCGACTCATGCATTTTCATTGTTAGTCGAGACATGAAAAGTAATACAGCGAAAATGAAGGCATATAGTTATGTCAATAACGGTTCTATTAACCAAACTGTGTTTTTCATTGGGGCGTATAAATATTTGAAATTTTTATGCAGTACGAATCGCAAATGCAATTCCATCTTTCGATTTCAACTATTTATCTATTGTCACTTCAACGTATCTTACAGGCGCCATTGGGGCCATTGAGATAGAAAGCACTGTACAAAATACATATACAAGTGCATATCAATTTGCAAAAATAAAGATAAAAAACACTTATAATAAAAGAAATGAAATAGAAAGCATTGCAGTTCAACATGTACAAAAGGTAAACTCATTCGACTAGAAAACTAAACAGTGCACTTCTTGAGCACCAGAAAAAAAACGGGTACAAGGGTACAGTCTTCGCGTACACAGCTGTGACAATCCTAAAAACAAACTCATATTTTAAGAAATGTATTTGCAACTCAGCTCAAAAATTGTCAAAAACAAAAAATACCACCACGCACAATAAAAAAAAACGGTATACTTCACGGTACCAATATATTCGGGTGCGTTTTCTGCGTGAAGAAAAAGATACAACAAGAGGCTAGTCAAAACTGCCAGTCAGAACGAGCTCATCTGACGCCATATATAACGTAACATATGAGAAATTTACTATGGATATTGTGCAGGTTCAAAAGTTAACAAAATTTATGTTTGCGTTTCGATACGGCATCTACTCGCTGAAATTTGTGAAAGCGCTAGATAAGATAGAAGAAATGTATCATGGTTTCTTTGGGAAGCAATGTGGTCCAGCAAACTTTTTCAGAGATGAATACCACGTGGGAGCATGGACTTCCTGAACGCGTTTGTTTAGCCGTACACATGCGAATAGCTAAGATAAAGGTGTAATTGACGTGAAGTGAGATATGGTTCCTGCCGACCAGTAACGGTGATTCCTTTGAGTAGAGGGTGTGAAGTTTTATTAACCAAGTCAGACGGCGTGGGGCAATAAGCTACAACGCGCAAAATGTCTTGTATGAAGGTCCTCAGTCCCGTGCTCGCAGAAACGTCTTATGTTAACTCTTTTGTACAATACTATGAACTTGAGCGTTTTGGCGAAGTATTAAAGACTAAACAACACAAGTAAATGACCAAGACACGGAAAACAGAAGATCATCTCTTCCATTTTTGTGTCCGGGTCATGTGCATGTGCGGTTTGGTTAATAACACCATCATTCATGAGTGAAAACTTCAGCAAATCTTGGTGCTGGACATAATGCTGGTCCTCGTCTCTAGTGATTGTTGTCTAAAATTATATGATTAATCAAATAGGCTGGTCAATGACTTGTTTTTACAAAGGTAAACTTTTGTATATTCTGGCTTGGTTCCTTAGCAGTGTTTATACAAGAGTTCATAAATGCGGCCAGGTAGCCTAAGTCATGAACGTAGTCTCCTATCGATAGCTGAGCATTGTGTTCATAAACAGGCTTGAAAATTATCAACAGTCAATCAAATAAAGAATGATAAACACAAACTAGGACAAGTCGTACGTGGTTCAATTGGTCAGCAACTGTAAACGCATTCACCGTAAGCTTAAGAAGTCCGCGTCATGCAAACAAACTCGCTCGAAACCCTTAATTACCGTTTCCGGCCACGTCAAAGTGATAGCCGTGCGTTTTATTTGGCCGGCGGCGCTAATGAGGCTGCCGACACGTCTCAGACACCTTTTCATCTCAGCAGGGAATCTCCGAGCATAGACGCTAATGACTTCGCACCCGCCGTTGCAAATTGCCGTCCAGCGTAGCAGACGACCAGGCTTGCGCACCGGACGCCGCCGAATTTTCTGCGAGACTTCCCCTGGCGTCGCCGCCGCCTTGGGCACCGATACGAACATTGACGCCGAAGCTCCCAGTTTGAGAGCCGTGCTTTGAGAAAGCTCCTTGCCCGCGAGGCACTCCTCATCTGAACTTCGCAATCGCGGAGAGTTTAACAATCCTTGCGAGTAAGTCAGCCTCGTTATCCGCGATCACTGAACGACTGAGGCAGTATAATGCAAAGACGGCCGAATCAGACAATTTATCGCGAGTGTAGTGGATACGCAGTGCTCGCGGTGTAGAAATAACAGAAAGCGCAAAGTGGATAAAGAAATCGGCAGAGTCCACGTACCTCGGTAATAGACGTTATGCGAAGCACGAGGAAGGAAGGTGACCGTGTCGTAATCTTTTTTTATTAGGCAACACGTCATAGAATAACAATAAACATGTCTACAAATGTTTCACACAGGGAGTTATGTTGAAGAGTTGCGGATGTTTATATAACCAGTTGTTTGCACTTGCGCAATGATGCCAACAGCAACATGAGTATTTCCGACACCAGAAGCGATGGGCTGGTAAGAAGCACTACTGCTCGTGAGGATGGTAGCCTTGGACACAGCTACATAAATGAACTTCAGTGCACGTCGCTTTGCTACAATTGACGTTAATTTGAAGGGACGGCTGTATCATAGTAGTCGTATGTAATGTTTAAAATTTGGATAACCAGCACAGCACCCACACTTGAAGTTCAAGAACATTAGGATAATTTGAAAATCAGTTCCGAGACCTGTCGTGGATCTCTGCTAAAATACTTGATTGCTAAGCGAAATTCATCAGTTTGATTTCTGCTGGGACACTGATATTTATTCTTTGTATTTGTTGGGTCAATGCTGTCGATTTCAGCTTTTTGTAAAGCTCGCGCGTTAAAACTTCTCATGTGTGTTCCCGTCGTTCATGGGTACACATACTAGGTGTCAATCACATGCGGCACACACTCGCTTACCAATGGCACATAACTGCCCGCGGCTAAGTCCTACTGTCTGTCGGGAAAGTTTAAGGACGCACGCGATGGTATTGTGACATTATTCATGTCTTGATTAGAGCGTCATATTCATCACGCCATCTTACCCTCCCATAGCGATTTCGCTTTGAACGCCTTGTTAAGAGGGTGATCACGAGAGCACCTACACGTCACCGGATAGATAGATAGATAGATAGATAGATAGATAGATAGATAGACAGATAGACAGATAGATAGATAGATAGATAGATAGATAGATAGATAGATAGATAGATAGATAGATAGATAGATAGATAGATAGATAGATAGATAGATAGATAGATAGATAGATAGATAGATAGATAGATAGATAGAAACCACGCTCTCCACCGTCGACCTCCGCGAAGCCGTGGTGGCATGCACTTGTGTCGTGGCCGCTGAACATGCGGCACCGCACGCGTGGTGCCCAGACAAACGAATGGCACCGCACAAGTGCATAGGAAACATTACTTGTGCCGCCAGCCGGACATGCCATAAGCGACTGTGTGCTGGAATGGCCTCACAAAGTTCGTTGACCAGTGACATAAGGATGGCGTCACAGTTTCAGCTTATCGCACGCTGATGCTTTTTGACATCACCTGTGTTGAAATCAGAAACACCTCCACGCTCGCTTTTGGCGCTATAAGGGCGAAGCTCCTTAAGGCGTAGGCAAGTCATGTGTTCTCGTAGTTACCGCTAGTTCTCGGAATGTTGACTAGATGGCGCTATGGCACCATACGTCGAGAAGCATAGTGTGGTGGGTGGCATTCGCGTGGCATGGGTGGCGAGATGGTACTGTGGTGCTCGCTGCATGCTCTCGTGTGATAGCAGACAGCGTTCACTCTTGCGTTAGAATTTGTTCACTCTTGGCGCTCTATTAGTTTCGCCGGTGGTCTGTGTGCTTCAAGTTTTGGCGATGAAAATGAGGTGGTGGAGCGGAGGGCTCAAAAAATGGCTGCAGCGCGCGCGTGCTGTCTTCAAAATATCATCGACTGGTCGAAACTCTCGGAGGATTTGCGGGTAGCAATGAAACCTCCAGAGCTTCACCCACTCATCGTCGTTCACCCCGTGAATATGCTGTATTTTTTATTTATTCGACCGATATAAACAACTGAACAAACGAAGTCACTCTATTAACGAATAATGGTGCCATTCCAACTGGGCCGTGTGTGATTTAGAGAAACACAGCGCTTTCTCTCTCTCTCTCTCTCTCTGTAACGTAAAATGAGCTCACAAAAAAGAAAAGAAGCAAACAAGCGAGCAGGTATATATATATTTGTAGGTCGATGATTGAGAATAGACAACATAAGACATCGATAGTGTGTAGGTTACCATACGTTGGCGAATTCAGGTGCTCCAATCTACAGAATAACAGATGCGAATAGGAAGTACGTTTCGAAAAAGTCTGCTTTTTTCCGTAAAATGACAGAACATTAATAAAATCGATGTAGCTAAAACATCGGCAGACTTATAACATAACCTTACACAACTCACGTGTACTTATTTCTTCGCGCAAACACAGCAGCGATCACGACGCTCTAGAAATTGATGTCACGCCGCTGGTTGTGAAATTTATCTCATTAGCAACGGGGCCCGCCCGCAGAACGATGTGCGTGGAGCTGAAAACGTATGAATGCCACGGTGCTTGTTCAAGCACAGAACGGAACGTGTAGCACAAATTTTCCTTGTTGGATGACCAGGAGATTGGAAAATAAAATTCTGTTTACTTATGGGCTTTTCCCTACGCGTGATCTCACAAGTTTGCGCCATAAAACTAAAGGTTTGGTGGAATCTGACAATACATATCGCTTTATAGATATAAAGAGATATAAATAGATATAAAGAGATATAAAGAGATTATAGAGATATAAATAAAAGGCAGAAAACGTCGGAGAAAAAAAATGAAGTGACCTGGAATTTTTGGTCATTTGGCAAGAGTCCGAGAGGTGTTGTAAACCTGGAAGCGGTATGCGATGCTCAATAGCCTCAGTGAGGAAGATGAGGATATATGATGTTTATTGTAGAGCTTCAGTGAAGATGTGTACATTATCCGGCACATGGAAAGTATACCGCATTGTTACAACAAGGTGTTGATTGATAGTCCTTTTGTCCGCGGGTAGCACCGGTGATCTTTGTAAGGAAGAAGTATAGATAGGGGCGGTTCTGTGCTGAATTCAAGAAAGTAGCAGTTCTCACCAGATTGACATCCCTTACAATCATAACGGGTTCTTCTATATTAATACCGCAGCTTTGAAACATCAAACCTCAGCATTTATATTGATATTATTAGCTATATAACGTAGACCGAGGTAGCTATTTGCAGCAGGCGGTCGCATCAACCTGTGCTTTTTTTTAACGCTACGTTAGTTTCGTAAGCCAGTACTGAGTTGTTCATAAAGTTATGCTCATCGTATTTGCTCAGCATAGACGTTTAACTATCGCAGTATACACTAGGGCATTTATTAGGCACACGGCAAGGGTGCTATAATAAAGTTGTGGCGTGTTCATGGCGAAAACACGGCACACAGCTAACCATCACGCCTTAGGTAGCACACAGGATACGTTGACAACAAGGGCATCTGGCAGAAGCTCATCATAATAGTTTCATATGACAAAAAAAAAACGACGCTGGAATACACACTGACAAAGATGCTCCACACTCACTAAACTGCACCCGAATGGCGTTCTTCGAATGAGGGACTCGACACAACAGATGCTAAGAAAAGCGGGTGTCATTGAGGGAAAGTGACGTACATCAGGAGCATCGTTAGCGAGCACTGACGTGACGACATGTGCGGTTCGTGGCCTATTTACAGACTGACGAATAATCTTAAACACGATGATGCTGGAAATATTTATGAAGCACAGATGTCGCTTCAGTTCAAGCAAGTATCAGTATGTGCTATATTATAGGTTTCCAATTTCATACTTTGCAATGACAGACGATCTGTGTTGCAGCCTGTAACAATTACATCAAAGGCAATCTTTCGGCGCCATCAGATGAGCATTTGGATGCGAGTTATTCGCTGTGAAACTACAATATTATTCTTTTTTTTTATTTTGTCCTTTGTTTCTTCATTTCTTTCTTTATTTATTTCCTTATTCAATCATTGATTTGTGTATTGATTTGTTTGAGAGGTGGCTGTGTCTATCCACTGTACCAGCACTAGGCGCCTGTTTGCCGAGAATATACTGCGATAAACAAGCTACACGCCTTATGCTTATCTGCACACAATGCTTACTGCCCTCATAACATCTCTCCGTTATTAACAGCAGGAATTCAAGCTGGCGCAAAGCTGCCTCTTGACTTATGACCACGCCGTGCACGTGGTTGCTTCGCGCAAAGCTATGTCACTAGTGAAGACTGCGTGAACACGAAACTATTACAGCATCTCTGCATGTGGCATAATGTAACTGATTGCGGCGACAAATGTAAATCTCGGTGCTTGGAGCATCACGTTACGCAGAAACGAGAGAGTTATTATGTCTGCTGATATTGTTAAGCAGGCGAGAAGAAGTTGCTTAAGAGCTCACTTTCGTGCCTACTTTGGTAACGTGCTTCGGGTGGTATGGATGCCTAGACTCCGTGGTATAGACAAGAAAGGGTTTTGGCATTGCTCTACTTCGCTCAAAATCTCAGGGCTTGATGCATTCGGCGTGGTGGACGAATCGCAGTAATGTCAAAAAAAATCACAGCATATCGACGAGGTAAATTATGGCGAATGGGGTGAAGTGGACGGATCGATGGGCGTATGAACGGATGCACGGATTGACGCATGAACGCATGGATGGGCGCACGGGCGGACAGACGCATGGACGGACGAATGCATGGACGGATGCACGAATGGACGGGCGAACGGATGCCCGGGTGGACGCATGGAGAGACGTACAGACACATAGACGAGCGCAGAGACGGACGCATGGACGGACGCTCAGATAGATGCAAAGATTGGTGGAACATTCGACTTAAGGTTTAAGCAAGTTTGACAACGGTGCTCAAGCTGAGAAGGCTCAATCATTTTTTGCCTCCCTTATTTACTTGTTCCTGTGTTTACTTTTAACTCATCAGCACCCGTCGGTGCTTTGGACAAGAGACATTGCCGGTGTCATTTCTGCTTGAGATTTACTGTGCGTCCGACAATGGAGACATGAAAGAAATCATACATTGTGCCGGCTTAACTTATAGCTGCATCACTAATGATCACAAATGTTCACACATTGTAACAACAGCTACTTTTCTAATCTATATTCACTCTGTTTTAGTAATCTTCATTTATTCTCCATTACCTACTCCCGAAAAAGTCGACAAGCATAGAACCCGTCTAGGTAGTATACTAGTCAGTATGTTCCCTCCCTATATTTTTTTTTGCTCATTTGTTTGTGTATGCACATATAACAGCAGTTTCGTAACAACAACAACAACAAAAACAATATTAATAATAATAATAAAAATATTAATAATAATAATAATAATAATAATAATATAAAATAATTTCAAGGCACGAAATTACCCAGGTAAATTCTTCCTGAGTAGTTAAGATGGCGTTAAATAAATGTATTTACCTAATATAGCTGAATATCACTGTAAAATATTAGGAATAGCTTGTATGTACTTTTTCACCTGCACTCAACATGAAAACTGCTTTGATAAGCAGCAGCTGTTTCACTGCGTTGCATTCGGATCACATCGACAATGTTTACGGACCAAAGCTGGCTATAGTCTGTGCACATCGTTTGACACTACATAAGACCCACGTGATTTCAGTTGTGTTTACGAGGAAGTTCTTCAAGTTGGTACTTGTTTTGCTTACAAAACCCTCCAGGAAATCCAGCACGCATAAGCAAGAACCAACTTGTTGTTTGTGCAGACTTTGCGAAATATCCTGCTTCTTGAGTTGTTTTACGGCCGTCTTGTAACGACTGGTCCATGTCGTTCCAATAAAACGTCGTGACACCTCGTAGGGAAATGATATAGGAATAAGCTAGAGACAAGCGCTGTTACAAGCGTCATTGAAATGATTAAATTTTGCTCGTGACTGAAGTGTAAAATGGTTGCAGTTGCTTTCTGACTAAGGTAGTTTAAGTTTGCTTTACATCGCTGATGTTTCAGAGTAAATTTTTAGTTTTTATCATCGTAATGAGAAAAGCTGCCCCATCCCGTTAGTTCTTGCAGCCCGAAAACGTGACAGAAAGCGTTAGCATTTGTTATTATGAACGTACAACTTATACTGCTGGACGAACTACGACTGATATGAAGAATCAGTGCGATGCACATGCCGATTTTCAAAGAGATAGAAGTGAGCCTTATTTTACCAGTGCCTTACTGATGGCACTTTATTTCTAGGTAAAATATGTTTACTTTTTGTATAAAAGGGATATAATTAGCAGCGTTCACTAGAAGTATTTGATGTAATTTTAGTGGTCATAGGGCAACTTTCTGTTAACCTTCTGACGTTTTGCAACAATTTCGTCAGTGTGGGAAGAGTTCTATAACCTAAATAAAGTTGCTCAAGTTGCGAATGATGAAAGGAAGACTATGCTGCTTTTACTCACGACGTCCTCACGAAGTGAAGGAGCATATTAGTATGAGTGTTTCGAGTATTACGACACGTCAACTGGTGACCCACGCTGCGCAATCATTAAACGCGTGTAATATTTAGAACAGCCGCAGTTCAGTGGTGGTGAGTACTGAACAAACCGTGCATATAGAAAACCACTCCACACATCATACAGTTCGCTACAGCTCAGAAATACTTCAAACTAAAATTTCCAGGACGCGTATGTGTTTAGCCGAGCGTTTGGCATAAAAGTGGCCTGTAATAAAAGCTGTTTTACATTTTGCTGCCATTGTAATTGGTATTTACGATAGTCTAATTACTATTACCACGTCAACAGATCGGTGATGTTTGGTACACGGATAGGAGTGAAATACGAACGAATTGTTTCCATGTACCTTATCCACTGATTTTATATTAGCGCGATACGATACCAGTGTTTAATCTCTATGCGCTTAGTAAGGCAAACCTAGTTTCCATACATCGGATATAAGTATGTTTAGAATCAGGAGGCCATCCTTGAATGGGCTGAGAGGGTGGAGGAAAACCATTGGAACTAGCTTGTCCTCACCACCATTTGTCCTATCGTCCCTTTTCCTTTGACAATTGACAAATGAAGTTGTTCGTTTGTTCATTCATTTATTGATTTATTTATTTAATCAACCTGAAATTCGTACAGCAAAAGTATCATTTGCTGTTATTGGTCGTATTATTAAAATTCTATCACCATGGCCGTTGTTGTAAAACTTGTTACGATAACTTTTGCCTCTATTGTTGTTATTGTTGTGGCAATTTCTCTCCATTTCAGTTTTTGTGTGAGCCACGCTCCACTGCCATCATAATTACCACATCTATTGCGGTCTTCATCCTAGACTTTATGTTGCTTCACGATCAGTACGCATGGAGTAGCTCGGCTCAACGAGCATAATGTCCAACTTTTTCTTTCGTACAAACTAAATGATTGCATTTGACAAAACTTGGGCCTGAGCTGAGTGTGAGATACAAGCAAATCGTTTTGACCCGTAACTATTTATCTTTGGTTCTTTTTCTTTTGTGGAGGCCCTCATGAAAACAGCCCTGCCCTTGGAGAGTTTCACTGGATTATCTCAGCTCCTAACTTGATATCTCCTTTTAACCCACGTTGCAATGACTTGGCAGTTCAAGATTTCCCGATTAACGAGACCATGGGCAAACTGTGTCAGTACCATTGAAGTTCACCGAAAAGGGACACAGAAACGTTTTTTTTTTGTGCTGGTCAAAGCGACACTGCTGTAGCGATCCTGAAATTAGCCGAGGTCTCGCAAATTGCGTTCTTCGTCACCGTCTAACTCAAACCCTGTAATTACAAGCGTGTAGGTGGCCACACTAGCGCGTACGATGGTAGACTAGGAGGCAGGCCGTGGCCAGCGTCATTTACGGACTTGCCCTTGATGTAGCCGCATGCAGTGGCTAATCGACTGACAACCACAAGAAATCACCTTTACGGAAAGTGAGGAGTGACGTAAACAAGTGTAATAGTTAGGAGTTTTCGTTAGTGTAAGGGACTGTGTACGTGCGGACATTGTGCCCTACTCTACGCTTTGACCGTGTGGCTCACACAGATGCAGAGCACGAAAAAAACGTCGTTCACGTAATTGATTCAAGTTATATGCAGTAGAGGGTGAATTATGAAATATATAAAAACACGAAATATATAGATAAAGAGGCAGACTTCCGTATGCGGAAAGGCAGAGAGGCCTGCTTGAGCGATAGTATGCTGTTGCCTGATCCGTTACGCCGAGAAAAGGAACGGGGCAAAAGTACGCAGTTTCCGCCAACACAAACAGAGCAGAGCGCAGTCAAACAGGACAACCTCGTGACTTCTTATACCATATCGTGGTTGAACTTGGCTGTTTCAAGGATATAACGTCTAGGTCACAGACTTGGCGCAGCATGCATTTACACGCAGTATCCAGTTTTTGTACATGGCTGGCATATTCGGCATGATTACTTCGCCGACTCTTCGTGTTTTCGAGAGCTCCGGCTGTGTATTCGTGATCATCTTGTCGTTGCCGTTGTCTCTCATGCATAGAAGCGAGTCTGTCTTCCCGAAACGCTGCCTCCTTCTTGGAAGGATGCACTTTCTTACGGAGACCTATGGCAGCAACTGTCTTGATACGGAGCGGGTTTGTTTTTCTTTGCCGAGTCGCGAATGCAGCGCAGTTGCTGCACGGTGCAGCCCTACACGACGTCATTCCTGTAGGCGGGTAGTGGTGTTCGACTTGGGCACGAGTGCTCCGGCGTGGTTAGCACACAGCTGCTACTCCGGCATGAACGTGGCTTGGCATGACGGCACACCAGCTGTGCGAGGCTAGAGGTTGCTAGGCAACGGCGCAACGAGCTTTTTCCGAAATAGGGTTGGACACCTTACAGCCAGCTTAAACAGCTTTGGTGTTAAAATAGTACTAAATCACGATGCTAAGTTGAATGGAATGTACAGTTTCAAGATGTCGCAATGATTTGGTCCTGCGTGAAAGAAACGCGAACATCTTTCCGTGCATGGTAAGAACAACCTTGAACAAGGATAATTGAAGAGAAAATAGTAGATTTCGTTCTCTTGCAAAAATTTTCGCTTTTTTTTTCGTTCTTTCATGCTTTCCTTGACTGTGAAGTAGCCCCGCCGCGGTGGTCTAGTGGCAAGGGTACTTGGCTGCTGACCCGCAGGTCGCGGGTTCGAATCCCGGCTGTGGCGGCTGCATTTCCGATGGAGGTGGAAATGTTGTAGGCCCGTGTGCTGAGATTTGGGCGCACGTCAAAGAACCCCAGGTGGTCAAAATTTCCGGAGTCCTCCACTACGGCGTCTCTCATAAATCATATGGTGGTTTTGGGACGTTAAACCGCACATATCAATTGGCTGTGAACTAACCTTTCCGGCAACATGTTTCCCATAACGGAGAACTCTTATCTATTTGCCCACTCACTCTGTGTTTCAATTTTTTCACAGAGGTAATTGAAGTAAACTGATCGCTTAGGTGCGTAATGTTACGTCCATACCAGGCAAGCAATATGTACGACGCAGTTTGAGCAGCACGCACGAACTGTGTGGCATAAACTACAATCGCAACAAAAAGAAACCAGCTAGCAAGCACAGCACTCTGCATGTGGCACAGGTTCACGCGGAAATCGTACTGCTTAACCTTCTAGGAGCGAAGCTTCTTAAAGCGGCACCCGTTAGTCCCTCGTCGTAGTCGTAGTACGTAAGCAGTCTTACGTTTCGATTTGCAAGGTGGTGCCGATGGGAGATTTCTCCTGTGCGTTGTTGAACAACAAAAAATTCACAACGTGCGCGTTAAGTAAAAGCCGAATTCTCCTGTCTCTCATTTCTCTTTAGCAGCCATTGACATGTACATTGAGCACTATCTGACAGGAAAAGGTTGCTACGTTATACTCGATGGGCGTAACTTTCTTGGTTTTAGAAAGGTTTAGCGAGCGTTGGGCCGCACTGCCATGAATACAGTGAACTAGTATATACCATGAACTCAAGGTGGTTAAAGGTGGGAAGTAGACACAAAGCGCAAGCCGTAAGAAAGTGTGCGTGTACCACCTCTCGTTAAGTCTTTGGAATGTCGGCTGGATGGCGGTGTGTCTATATGCGGAATACATGATGAAAGATGCGAGATAATTGTACTTGGAGTGTTGACTAGATAGACGAACGGACACACAGACAGATGCATAAGTGGACACACGGATGGCTGCACGGACGAATGGACGCATGGACAGACGCAGGGACGGACACACGATTGGACGTGTGGACGCACTCACGGCTGGGCGCATGGACACACGGACGGTAACACAGACGGACGCATGGACGGACGGAAGCAAAAACGAATAGAGGGACGGATGCCTCGCCCCACTTTCCGTCATTCCCCCCGTAGATATCATCATGATCAGCCTGACTACGTCCACTGCAGGACAAAGGCCTCTCCCATGTTCCAACAGTTAACCGGGTCCTGTGCTTTCTGCTGCCAATTTATACCTGCAAACGTTTTATATCTTCTGCCCACCTAACTTTCCGTCTCCCCCTAACCCACCTGCCTTCTCTGGCAATCCAGTTAGTTACCCTTAATGACCAGCGTTATCCTGTCTACGCGCTACATGCCCGGCCCATGTCCATTTCCTCTTCCTAGATATGATGCCAATTTTTTATCAATGATATCATGTACACTACCGCTGTCAATCTAAAATATATGTGCCCCGCGTGCTAATAAACTTCGCGCACGTAATTATTTATTGAGCTTCGGTGCGCCTGTTCAGCGATAAAAAATATACATGTAAAAAATCTTGTGACAAAGTTGGGCGCATTTTTAGCAAGACATGCCATGCCGGTTCGCACAAGGAATACTTCAGGTGTTTTGATGTATTACGAGCACAAGACAGCAGCCAGCATGCAGGAAGTTGCTGATCGAATGGATGGAGTAAAATAACGGGAAAACGCGAGATGTTTTGCTTGGAAAAGATCACGTTTCCCAATAACACAGTATGATATACAAACTGTCTTATTGATTATTACTGTCCTAAGTTTACGTCCACGTCATTTGCGGCTCAATACAGCTTTAGGACCAGGGCCAAGCGTCCATTCTAAACCATTTCCAGATCTTTTTTGGGGAGGGGGGCGCAGCTTCTTATGCCGTGGGTCATCTGTCCGTGATGTATGTAGTAGTAGCAGTAGTAGTAGTCATCAGCGTCGTAGTAGTACTGCGTCATTGTAGTATGTAGCCACCCCCACAGCCGGACTAGAGTAGCAGCACGCGCGCACTATTTGAATTGAGGAGGAAACCCATGCACGTTAATCATAATTAAAAAAATAGTTGTTTCTGAATAAATTACCCACCGAGAAGAATATCGGTGACTTAATCTGCAATGAAATTTGCCCTCAGTGTGATGCTTACTAAAAAATAATATCAGAAGGACACACTTTGAGCACTATCTGGTTGCCACGTTGAACTCGATAGGCGAAATCTCCTTGGTTTTAGCAAGGTTTAGCGAGTGTTGGGCCCAGTTCCATGAGCTAGGGGCAGCGAAAGGTGAGAACTAGACACGAAGTGCAGGCAGTAAGAAAGTTTGTGCGTGCTGCTCCTCCAGTCCGGCCGTGCCACCTCTCGAAAAGTCCTTTACATCGCACCTTTACATCATATATGATGTACAGGTGCGAGATGGCGGTGCTTGGAGTGTTAACTAGATGAACAGACAGTTGGACAGACACATGGACAGATCGACGCATGTATGAACAGATGCATGGGTGGACAGACAGGCGGATAGATGAACGAACGGACGGACGCACGAACGAATGGACGGATGGTCATACAGGTGGACGCATGGACGAACAGAAGCAAGAACGAACGGACGGATGCTTCACCCCACTCATCATCATGCCCTCCGTGAATATGCTGTGATTTTTTTTTCGCGTTGGACAGGTTGCGGACGGCTAAAAAATCCCACCGTTAGAAAGCCTCACTATCCTTGTCATCCGGGTGGGTCTTTTTACCAGTGTGACCAGAAACTACTGAGAATCACAACAACACATTGTATCATGTTTATGTGCCTGCATCTCCACACAAAGTGTAGCGCAGGCGCATAGTTTGCAAAGGTGCCGGCACACAATTCACCACCATACACGCTCGTCTTCTACCAAATCGCCAAACAACACTGCCAGAAATGATGCAGTGCTGCTTCGGAGCACTCCTTGCGAACAACAATTTCGTAATTGGTGAAGCACAATGGCTACCTTGTGAGCTAGCTTCTCCGTGTGGCAGAGCCACTTCACCCACGCTTTCAGCCCTGACTTTCTTCGCTCAAACAAGAGTCCATGTTGCTGTTTGGGAAAGAGAGAGCGAGGAACGGAATGAAATCATGAGAACCAAACAAGGAGCTGGACGTTAATTACGAGACCCCGTCGTCCTGTGCCCTCTTACCCATTCCCAGCACGGACAACGACCGGGGCAGCGTGGGTGGTGACGTAACGCCGCTAAATGCCGTTCTTCGTCGAGACTTCACGTCCACTGCAAGATGCCTAATTTGTTGTTTTTTGTTTTGTTTTTTTGCTATACTTGTATACGTGAGCGTCATCGGCGCACTAGCTTCTTAAAACATAGCGCAAAAGACGCTTCGCTAAAACAGCAAGTAGATCGAGAGTGAAGTGCATGCTCTGGAGGGTGACACGGTCTGCCCTTAAACAGCCGCTGACGGTAACGACACTGTAGCGACGGTTGCCGAGACAAATGACTCTCTGAGGCCACGCAGTTCACTCTGAAGGAGCGTTTTTTACTGGCTGAAAATGACGCCCTTGCAAAGGGACCTCTATGTCAAAGTGGTCCAGTGTCAGGGGCCGCAGGCACGTTAGGGTGACGCGAAATGATTGATTACGTTAGTGCGAAAGCACGCTAACATCATCGTTGGTAGTAAAGCAAAAAAATCAAGATGCCCCACATAATACTCTCACACCTTTCCTTTTTGCCTTGCCAATAGTGCACACTCTTAATCAGTTTTAAGTCTGCCTTTATTCAGGAACTTCAGCTCAACCAAATGACATCCAACAAAAAGCAACGCGTAAAAACGTACAAACAAGCAAAGAGACCAAAATGCACATAAACCATCAAAGCACCCCCCCCCCTCCCCTCAAGGAAGGGCTTAAGACAACCTTATTTCATTTAGTGTCTTTACTGACGACCTTTCGCTTGCAGCCAGCGCGCCACAGGTGACCGTCTTCGTCACATGCTTCGTTTGTTACTTTGTGTGTTTATGAGATTGCTAAAGGATGCTCGAGTTATTTTCTTGCCTGTCGTGATTATTCACGCTTTTTTCGGATAAGGTACACGAATGTTGCTGGTATAGGGCATTTTGTTTTCAGTGAGGTACCCCATGCGTTCACCTTTTTTTTAAACATCACCATGGACAACAACATCACCCTTCCAGATTAGTATTAAGGTTTCAATTATTCTGCACATCCCTGTCGGTACGTGTATTCGGTTGCCCGGTTTCATTTAGGAATCGACGAATACACTATATGGCAAAGTCAGCTTACATTTTGTATAAACTCGTCTCTGTGCCGCTTTCAGTTAGTCCAAACCACTTCGTCTAGTATGTTTCTGTGTTATATATTTTGAGCCTTAATATGAGAGTTTTCACAACACCAGCCCATGCTCTCTTTTTTGTTCAAATTCCTAATAAATTTATTACAATTAAATTAAAAAATGAAGCATGAGTGTAAATAATAAACGTGAACGTGTGACATATTCTTGTGTGGATGGGAAGAAAGTATAATTGACGTGACTCCAATCAATGCAATGAAGAAATGTAAGGGCGTCTTTCAATGTAAGCATCTTGTAGAGAAGGAGGCTTTATAAACACTGATGTTTTCTGTCGCGCCACAATCCCCCCTGACGAAGGGTCCAAGTTCCAAAGGTCCTGAAGAAGGGTCTCATCTTTTAATGTAAAATGTATTTTGACTTTTGATGGTTACGTTGTTTGGTGTCACTTTTCCAACAATATTAGCACAGTTACCATTGAATAGCCATATGGTTATTCGTCGGGGCAATTGTACAAAGACTATGTCACTTACTTTGGGAAATAGTGAACCTTGATTACAAGCTTTAAAGATATCTATTTTGGAATTACTTATAACTGCTGCTATGACTTTTAGATTGTTACAAGCATCGCAGAAGTTCTTGGAAAGCCAGAGCCATGAAGTTCACAAAGGCTGAGGCATATATGTATAGAAATCAGGAGATGCCCTGTTACTAAAGACACACAAAATCTATCGCTTTGATACAGTGTGGTACATTCTAGGACAACAGGCACAACAAGAGACTCGAAGAAGTTCTTCGCAAATGTAACGCCTACTTTACGAGGCTTCTTAGAAACCGCCAATACTGTTTAATCTGGCGTACCTATGGATTTCCCAGGCACGTCGAGAAATGTTGCCGTGGATAGTTCGAACGACTTTGTTCAAAACCTCGAGAACGCGATCGCAACTAAGATGACTATTTTGACGCCCTGTAATCGTAACAGTATTGTATGGTTTCCCACAGATAAAAACAAAACAGGGCCACTCTCTCGGTCACAGGAATCGGTATAGCAAAAAGCGAAACGGTCTTCACATTTGTACATGAGATATAGTACCTCATTTTAACTGAAGGGCGAATGAGTGAATGCTGTGGCAACAAATTGTAATTTTTGCATGAAGAAGGGTAAGCAGCTTGAAACTTGTAGTGTGTTCCTCAAGCAGAAAGAAGGCACGAGAAGAACATATCAACCGGAAGAGCGCGAACTGACAACTGTCACATCTCTACACTTAAACGCTCTACTCAATCACAACGAAGAACGCAAGAAACGAACTCACAGTATATTAATAATGTCTAAGGTTTAGCGCCATAATACCTTGATATTGTTACGTGAAGGCACACGCGAAACTAGGCGTTTGAATATATATTTACACAGCGCCAACGCGCAAGCCAGGACGGAGAACAAGATCTTGTCTTGTCTTGTCGCTTAGGATATCTTCGCTCATACCCACATGGGGGATTGGCCACACTGTACCTCATAATAGATGATTTTTTTACAACGCTTGCTCAAAAAAAAGAGAAATTCGATAGGAACAATAATAATGTTCCTTTAAAAAACGTGAAAAAAGTGCAGCAGAATGCGATAAACAAGTATATATAAAACAAATTACCAATAATCAGGAAGGGGGACAAAGAATTGGATATATCTGGCAGTACCACTAGCAGCGTATCTTTCCGGTTGCCTGAATGAATTTATGTAGCGCTGACAGAATAGCACTGCGGCCCACACCCAACTGACTGGCTCCAAACGATAATAGGGTGGATGTATTGACTGGCAATCCGAGCATACCAATCGGTCTTTCAAGAATTATTCGTCGCAGTGAGGCGAAGCTGCGGCATGTGAGAAGAAAGTGATCTATTGTTTCCGGTTGATTGCAAACTGCACATAAGTTAGTTAATGAAATCCTGATTTGTTGAGATAAAAATTTAACTGAAGAACTCTACAGCGAAAGCTTGAGAGGGTCACCTCACATTGACGGGAAAGGCATTTTGCGGTGTTCCATGTGAATTACAAGTGCCGAAATTCTTCAGATTGTAGGAGAGACATTTCGTTTATTTTTAAGATTAACAGGCGTTTGAATCGTTCGGCAGTAATAAACGGAAACTGTGGGGCTACTAGCACCACCGGGAAATTTAAAGATGCCGAAGCGAGCGAATCAGCAATTTCATTTAGTACAATTCCAGCATGCCCGGAACCCAAATAAACCGAACTTTTGATAGGCTATTCGGTGCGAGAGACGAAAATATCCTGAGAAAAGGAGACTGCTTTGCGGACGTTAAATGTGTACATACAGACAGAGAATCCGAAATAAGATCTGTGCCCTACACCAAAATCACGTCGTCTTTCTCCAGGCCTATCTAACCACTTATGCGGGACATTGTCTCATAACAATATGATTGCGAGAGACGCCATAGTGAAGGAACCTGGAAATTCGGGCCGTCGGGTGCGCATTACCATGCACTGAAACGAACTCCGAAACATATACAGGACAAGCGCGAGGAAGGAATCTCACAATCGTTATTTGTTTGTCTATAAGTAGCGCACTCCTTATGCAAACGTGGCCGCAGAAGCAAGCGAAGTGATCTTTGTGCTCCCTTTACCTTACACGCTAAGCTTTTGTGGAAACACGCGGCATACTAATCACCCCAACCAAACTCACAAAAAAGAGTAAGGACATGCGCAAAAAACAAGAAATCGCAGCACACTACACACTGAATCGGCAAGTAGATACGAGAGCAAACATATCGCGAATGTGGGGCTATGTAGTGAAAGTTACAGACGGGATTTTAGGCGCGAAGCTCCTTAGGGTGTAGGTCATTCCCTCGTTATAATTATTTGCTCACTAGATGGCATTGGGTTTTCATGTCGTTGGAAATATTATCACTAGGTGGCATTAGCAGTTTTTGTGTTGTTGACCATTAAGGTGAAAAGATGGCGCAAATACAATTATAAATTCACAAATATCCTGGAAGTTAAGAATGTTGAGTGGGGCGGAGCGTCCAGCCATTCGTCCGTCTGATGTGGGTTCTAGTATTATAGGAGTGCCCGGACGGATGATCAGATGGACAGACAGACAGACAGACAGATGGACGGACGGAGACACGGATTGGTGGACGGGCGGACAGACGGACGCTTTGATCCACTCATGAGCACTCACTGCTGAATATACTGTGCATTTTTTTCCAACCCCGTACTCTACAGCAAAGGGCCCGCAAAAGCTTTCCAGCTGCAGGGCAAATTTTGCGGTGAGGTGGCTGATTCGGTCTACATGGTGGGACATGTCCGAGTGAGAGCAATGGTTCACACACTGGGAATCCTGGTAATCCTAGGAGAACCTGCTCAGCAGCGCAGACACCAGCGTCCAGCAACACATCATCAATCAAGCCCTTGCTGCTGCCGTGTCTCAAAAGAGAGAGAGAGATAAAAATGCAAGAAAAGGCAGAGAGGTTAACCAGACGTACATCCGGTTTGCTACCCTGCACTAGGGAAAGGATGAAGGGGAAAAAGGATATTACAGAGAAATAAGAAGGTACACACAATCACGAGCACACTCGGGGGAGCACACACAGTCTTCAGGTGGTCGCTCAGGTTTGTTGTCTTTAGGTAAAGTAAGAGTGCTTTAGTCGCTTTCTGCGCAACTGAGACATGCTCAAGGTCCCAGAATCTGCTGCACACAGAATGGTCTAGAGTCAAGTTGATTCAAAACCATCCGCAGCTGGCATCGCTGTGTGTCGTAGCAAGCGCAGCTGCACAGTACGTGTTCGATGGTCTCTTCAGCTCCGCAGTAGTCGCCTGTAGAGGTGTCTGCCATACAAATGCGAAAGAGTACACCTTTGTGAATGCAACACCCAACCAAAGGCGGCATAACAGTGTCGCATCGGAGCGGGAAAGTTGTGATGGTAGCTGTATCTTGAGCGAAGGATACAGTTCATATAAGTGACCCCTTTGGAAGCTGGTAGACGACCAGAACATGTGTGTAAGATCTCGAGCCAGCAGGTAAAGTTGTCTTGCTGCATCAGTCCTTGATAGAGGAATCGGGACCACACGGGTTCCTTCATGGGCTGAGCGGGCCGCATCATCGGCTAATTGATTTCAGTTTCAGTTTAGTTTCAGTTTCAGTTTTATTCAGCATTTTCTTCACAGAGTTGCGAAAAAGAAAACGCAAGGATAAGAGCAAAAAGCTGGTATGTTAGCAGCTTGACGAAGCTCCTACCCCTTTTCACTTGGCATTACAAAATCCGCAGAGCACAATATATCGGGTAATATCGATATGTCCAGGCAGCCATTGATATATAATATCATGCCCTTGTGCTAGAGCTTCATGATGTGCCAATTGTTCACGATTCCTTCTACGCATGGCCAACTGTGAACTCTGAAGTGCTGCCTTCCAATTACAGAATATGACCGATTTTCCTGGACGCTCTTGAACGAGATATTGTAAAGCAGCCCTTATAGCAGCAAGCTCTGATGCCGTAGATGTAGTCATATGCGGCAACTTAAATTTGATTGTTATTGCTGCAGCCAGAATTACAGCGGCAGCTGATGAGCTGCTTGACGAGACGGACCCATCAGTGTATATCTGCGTTCGGTCCAAGTACAACTCGTGTAATAATTGCAGTGTTGCTTGCTTCAATGCTACTCTGGAGTAATTGTTTTTCTTTTTGAAACCCGGAATTTTTAGACGTACTTGCGGCTGGTCGAGGCACCACAAATGACATGTAATTCTTTTAGCTGGCGTATATCCTAGTGGAACGCTGTTTGGGTGCTTGGCTATGACGTCTGAAAACGTAGCACGTGGTCTTTCGGAGGGTAGAAGGGCCAAGTGGTGGTCGCGGACAGGACTAGCATGTCGAATGTGCGCTCTGAGGCAATCCACAACTCTATATGTCCTGACCAGATGGTCTTTGGCAAGCAAGATTGTGGCTTAAGTAGAAGCACATAGGGGCAGTCCTAGGCAGATACGCAGCGCCTGACCCTGCAAACTCTCCAATGAATGAGCATTGAATTTGCAAGTGTTAGTCAGTACCGGCATGCTGTATCGCAATAGACCCAGAAATAGAGCCCTGTACAGCTGTAGCATGGAGGCCACAGAAGTTCCCCATGCTTTCTCGCACATGAATTTCATTATATGCACAATAGATAGTAGTCACTTCTTCAAGTACGCACAATGCGGGCTCCACGAAAGACTTCTGTCGATTACTATGCCCAGGAAACGATGCGTCCGTGAATAATTGACACTCTGCCCATTGATGTAAACAGGGTATGGCGTCATTGGTTTGCGTATAAACGCCATCAACGCGCACTTCACAGTTGATATAGTTAGGCCTTGTTTCTGAAGGTAGGCTGTAATGAGGGTTGCTGCCCGCTGTATTCGTGCACGCGCCTGAGGGCGAGTAACTGCAGTACTCCAGAGGCAAATATCATTGGCCTATATGGATAGGCACACCGACTTCGGCAGAACCTCTGCCAGACCAATGGGAGCAACATTGAACAATGTGGGGCTTAAAACACCTTCCTGAGGTACTCCGCAGTAGGTGTAGTGTTCAGTTGTTTTACCCTCATCTGTTTGCACACAAAAAACCCTGCCAGTTACTTAATCTTTCATCGATTAAAACATTAGTCCACCAATGCCCATTGCTGCGAGAGAACTGGGGATGGCATCGTGAGCTACATTATCATATGCACCCTTCACGTCAAGAAAGAGGGCCACTGATATACGCTCGCGCATTTTTTCTTGCTGAACAAATGTCTATAAGTAAAGGACACAGTCGATGGAGGAGGGGCCCCGACGGAAGCCTGCTATGCAGGAACGGTAGTTGGTGTATCTTTCCAAGTACCACTCGAGACGAAATAGAACCATTCTTTCCATCACTTTTCCGAGGCAGCTTGCGAGGGCAATAGGGCGATCCGCTGTCAAGTCCAATGGTGATTTCCCAATTTCACAAGTGGTATTAATCAACTCATTTTCTATTCTCGGGGAACACTGCCGCTGAGCCAGGAGTTGTTGAAGCATATTAAACGTTCTCTTCTGGCTTTTGTCCAAGGTGTTCCAACGCACTATAAGTAATACCATCAGGACCTGGCGATGTCGTGCGTTTAGAAGCGACTAACGCACCTTCAAGTTCTTCCATGGTGAGTGAAATGTTCATTTCTGGTAATCGCGTCTCAGGAACGATCACGGCGTTGATGCTCTCGTTCATAATATTCCCGGCAACTCTCGTGCAAAATTCTTCAGCCACCCCGAGTTTTGTTCTTCCATGATGGAGTGCCAAAGCTTTAAAAGGTTGCCGTTGTTGTGGAGAGGAGCGAAGACCATGAACTGTTCTCCAGATATTGATTTATTGATATGTGGGGTTTAACGTCCCAAAACCACCATATGATTATGAGAGACGTCGTAGTGGAGGGCTCCGGAAATTTCGACCACCTGGGGTTCTTTAACGTGCACCCAAATCTCAGCACACGGGCGTACAACATTTCCGCCTCCATCGGAAATGCAGCCGCCTCCGCCGGGATTTGAACCCGTGACCTGCGGGTCAGCAGCCGAGTGCCTTAGCCACAGGACCACCGCGGCGGGGCTGTTCTCCAGAAATATGACAGCGGTTTATGAGGGTCTCGAGATTCGCAGAATGCTTTCCAGCGATCGCTCTCCAGCTTGTAAATGCGTCGTTGAATCTTTTGCTTGAGTCGTCTTGCTTCCCTCAGGTCGTTAATTGATCTTGTGCGTCTTTATCATCGTTCAGCACGCCTTCGAACAGCTCGTAATCTTTTCATTGCCATTTCGAACTGTGTTATTTTAGACGAGAATGATAATTTACGTTTGGACGCTTGCATAGCTTCCGCGATGGTATTTTCCAGGCTGCAAGCAAGCTTAGCAAGCGTCTTCAACACACGATGTCAACATCGACCAGTCAGTGTCAATTACAACACAGGAAGAGAATTTTTTTCTGATACCATCGATCTTCTGGTTGATGGGTGGATCACTCCCATGAGTCTCAATATCGCAAAACCGCTTAACTTTGTGAAGGAAGCACCGTGACACCAATGTCAGCTCAAGGCAACTGCCATACATGAGACCCCGCAGATATGTTGGGCTACCATCGTTCATGATGGAAAGGTCATAGTCGGAAGCGAATGTAACACTATTCCTGCCCCTGGCATTCATCCTAGTGCTCCCCCAAAGCATGGGATGGGCGTTGAAGTCACCAGTGATTATCCAAGGCCCGCCGGTCCTCATTAGGATTTCTTTTAATCTGTCGCAGTCAAATCCCGATGACAGAGATATATATATCCACCAATAAGTGTGAACGAAACAGTATTCTTCTTTATACGAAGACACACGTATTGATTGTCGTCATTTGAGGTTATTGCGTGCAAAAAATAAGTCAGGTCCGTGCGGATGTAAACAATTACTTTGCTTTGTTCTTCGCAAGCGGCTGAAAAAAAAAACCTTCATAACGAGACAATCTATAAGGCGTTGATGCGTTTGGTCCATATATGACAAGTATAGGGAATTGATTGGCGCGAACAATTTGGCGAAAGTCCGAGATACGGGACTTCATGCCTCTGGCATTCATACGAAAAACCAACGCACTTTTAATTTCAGTGTGGAACATGAAATTTTGTTGAGCCATTGTGCTTATACAATGTTAGCAAGCACTGCATGCAGTGCATCCAGTATTTGCAGTGCACTCTTAGCAGACGGAGATTGTATGCTGCTCAGTAGCGTGCAAATCGTGGCAATTATAGATTGCACAATTGCAGGCACTTGCCTTTCTTGGTTGGAAAGATCTCGAACCGGGATAGTGGGCTGGCCGTCCTGAAACTCCTTTGGTTCGCTTGATGCTGCTTCCCTTTGAAGTACAGGCCACTCTCTCGCAGTTAGGGTATGCTCACTGGCTTTGTCCTTTACAGCCTTTCCCACTTCATGTGGTCTGGGAGGTAAAGGAGGTGGTAATGACGAGGGAGCTGGAAAACGCATCGAGGAGGTAGCGGGCGTCCTTGAAGACCAACGTCGACGTGAACGACGCCTTCTGACTTTAGCTGCGGCTTCTCGATGAGATGAGTGATCCGCGCACCATCTCCTTCAAGATGGCAATTTTCTTCTGAATCCGCGGGCAGTCCTTCGATGTGGCTTCATGGGATACATTGCAATTAGAGCATTTCTTGACAGTTGCGACTCACCTATCCGCTTCATTGGACTCGGTGCAGCGGTGGCATACCACCGAATTCTCGCAGACGCTGCTCACATGTCCAAGTTTCATGCATTTACGGCACTGGAGAGGCTTTGGAATGAAAGGCCGCACAGCATGTCTGAAGTACCCCACCTTCACTTGAAAGAGGAGGAATGTGCTCTTAAACGCAGTCTTCACACAGCGAGACTTGCCTAGCTGGGTGACATCAACAATTGGAGTATCAGTTGTTGGCTTGACAAGAGGTTGTAATTCATTATTTGAAATAGCCACATCTATGTCGTAGATCACGCCAGTTACTAAATCACATCCCAAGAGAACATAGCGCACCTGATTGCTGTCCAAGTCAGTTACACTGCACAGAATGCCCAAAACACTTGCGTGCAAAACGTCATCAGCCAGTATATTCTTTGTGGCGTTCACTCTTATGTCCGTGATCTCATTTGGTACGAGCGCTTCTAGAGACCTCAACACAGACTGTCTGTTAAGGCGTTTCATGCTGACGGTAGGAAGTGCAGGCAGAAAAAGGATGGTATATGTGTTCGACTTTGGCGCTTCACTTACAGTTTGAATACTTGAGGATGAGGATGCCCTCATATTCCTCCTCTTCGCTTTGCGGCTCCGCACAGGTTAGAAACCGTCATTTTAAAGGTCATCACTACTGAGATAGTACACATGAGTATCTTCACTGTCGCTGTCGCTCGCTTGTCCAATCATTTCCGTGCATTTGGTGCATTTTCAGAGATGCCGAAGAAGTGTGTTTTGAATAGGAGCTACTTCTGCTAACTCCGGCATATTTCAGGGGGCAATTTAAGTCTGTTAATCGCTTTTCGCTGCTCCTTTGGTGGAGATGGATGTAGACCACCCTGGGCGCCTGCCGGCATCAGCGGCGTCAGAGGCGGCCGCCTCCAGAAAGCCGTGTCTCGAGAGATTCCAGCTCATGGCTAGGGGTGACGGTCAATGACTGACGTTACCCGACTTTTTTTAATTAGTTTTCTCCCTCTATCTTTGAAAAAATAAGCACGCACGCACGAGTGAACCCAGCGTGTAGAGGCGTGCATGCATCGCAACGCGCGTGGCGACCACTATTAAAGCGTGCCCTCCCCGCCTTTCGCGCCTTCATACTGTAGTGATAACTATAACACGCTGACGCCACTGAGCTCAGAGTGCCGCCTACAGTGAATGATGTATATAAATGGCTCAGCGTTAGTGGGCTGAACAACGTGCGCTTTGGGGCTTAGTAGATATACGCGTGATGGACTGTGGAGAGTGGGGTCATAGCATAGCATATAGGTTGGAATGGCGGCAACAGAACATTTTTTCGCATTTTAGGGGCGAAGCTCATTAAGGTAGAGCCACCTCCGCCAACTGTCGTAACACGACATTACGATGACAATAAAACTGGTGACGATGAAGAACAAGCACGTTCCAGACCACATATTCTCTACTGCCATCACGGCACATGTCGCACATGCAACGTGCCCACTATATTACCAGGGTGATGATGACGATGACTCTAAATACGATGAACAATTAGGGCATTCCAGACCACACGTTATCTTTCTGCCATAGAGAAATACGGTCGTGAAAGCGCCCTCACCCGCGAAAGGTTGCTCACGGAGTTGACCCTTATGACAACCAGTGAAACAACATTTTACATACTGTACGCACGTATTCTCACTCATTGTACAGGCACGGGTGCATCGCAACTCGCGGGACGACCACCTCTAAAGCACGCCCTCCACGCCTATCGCGCCATCTCACTAGTGATAAGTAGAAACGCTGAAGTCCATCGAGCTTGGTGCGCCGCCTGCGGTAAATGCTGTATACAAACGGCTCGACCTTAGTAGACTGACTACGTGCTGTGCGCTGTGGAAAGATCGGTCGTATACATAGTATGTAGGTTCGTAAAACCCGGCATATTATTATTATTATTTATTATTATTATTATTATTATTATTATTATTATTATTATTATTATTATTATTATTATATGCCCAGGAACGACGAGAACATATATTGGTCATTTAAATGCGAGAGCGCTAGGAGAAACAGACATCGGCAGCATTGATGCGAAGAACAAGTATCATGGGCCCAACAGGAATCGAAGCCTCGCATTCTGCGTAGCGATCACATACTCTGCCACGGATCCACGCCAAATCTCGAAATTTGTTCGGAAAAAGACTTTATTCACCCGAAACATTGAAAAAACGTCAATTATAGAAGAGATGCTGTTTATTTCTTTTATAAAAACTGCGTACGTATTCTTACGATACAGGCTTCACGTAGGATTAACGTTAGTTGCATGCTTAAACACCATCAACTGACGTTGTTTACGTAGCGCTATAGATAGCGCTACCACTCTCGCATGTACAAGCGCTACATATTGGCTTACCGCTTAGGGTATTGCTAATGCCTTTGTTGTAGGCATCATTACGAAACTGTGAACAACAGCTAAAATAAAATATACAAGGCTGGCAAACATATCATCTTGCGTATAAAATTTCTACTTATTTTAGCTTCATTTGCCGTCTTATGAACTCGTTCTCTCTTTTTGTCTGTAGCGTTATTTGGTAACATTTCGCTCACTAAAAAATTACATTAAAGTCATCTTCCCTCCACATGGTTGGCATAACACCGATTGCCATGGTATGTGAGATATGCCGAATTTTATATTTCCACCTAGGGAGAAGATCCTCGTGGGGGCGCAGCGTTTTTATTCGCTGACAGCCAGTGCACCGACCAGCATATCAACGCCGCGACTTAGGTTCGTTATTCATGTGGCAGGTATTGTGGCCCCATGGGACAAGCACCTAAAACGTGGAACGCGTAGGCTTCGTGTTTTTGAGCCTATTTCAGCCTCACAAAGATCGTGAGTGAATCCCCAGTCACTGACGTCAACTCAGAAACCCGCGCACACCGAATGAAGCCGAGCTCATCACGGAGGGCCACAGGCTCCGCCGTAGTTGTTATATATACTAGGACGAGGACAGCTAATGCATTTACTGTTGGGAGTAAAATCAACATGCACATTAGCAGCTGGCATCAGTATATGCTGCTTCTATGTGAGGTTATCATGGAATTAAGGCCCATACATGTACTGACATATGGGCATGCCAACTTGCATTCAAAAGACTCCTATTTATGACGCCGAGTATTGTATTCAACACCCCAGAAGAGCGGTCGACTAATACTTATGTACAAGAAACAGCCAATGTACGTCATTGTGCATAAGCAGTTCCGGCATGCCTAGCACCTGGATCCCCCCAAAAATGCTAACAGGGAAATGAAACGTGTTCATACTTCTTTTACTCACAGGAGTGGTGTGTTCTTGCACGTTTTTTTTCTTTGTTTTCATACGCAATGGCGGCTCAAGCCAGCGTTGCTTGAACACTTCGGGGCTTTTTGCAGCGTAGCTGGCACCTATGAGACTCGTCAATGAAAGAGCCAAGGGCTGCCCAGAGCATAAACACCGAGAAACGTCGCACAACGTGAGTGTTTAGTTGGTGTTTTTTTTATTTTCAATTTTTAAAATACCTAGCACTAGTTGGCATGTCTGCGAAGCCCGACGGCTTCGAGATAAACAAAGGCCAGTGATCTTACTTTTCAACAAGCACTCCGAGATTGTGAAAAGATAAATAAAGAAATGTAGAAAGAAAAGCGACAGGTAGCAGCTGAAATCAACGTGCCGAAAACGATAAGCAGTGCAAGTGCGACCCAGGGTCCGCGTATGATTGCACAAACTCATTGTTATGACCAGTGCATTTGCGCGCGCCAAGAGAGCCGAAGAGGCGCCGAAAGGCACGTCGATGCACAGACAGACTTACGTCCATGCTCTCGCAAACGCTTGTAGACAGGAGGGACGTCGCCGGATCGTGTTAGCATGCGGCCTGAGCATGCGTCGCGCGTCTCCGATGCTTATGCCTTGGCCTCACGCTCCCACCTGCCCTCTCCGTTGTCGCTGCAGATCACTGAGCTCCTCCTGCCTCCTAACGTCAACGTGCCTGGCCTGCGCAAACAACCGTTTGCCATTCGTTCATTTGCCTATCTGCTGCCGGTACGTGGCTGCTCCCGACTCTTACCTCTTTGTCAACAACGGCCGACCGGCCGCTCCTGAAGCACCGTTATCATTGTTCTCCGCAGCGTGCGAGCGCCGTGCGAATGCGCTGCCTCTCGTCACGGGAATCGGACGCCAGCGACATTTCGACGGCCCCTAGGACCCATTAAGTAAACCTTTCCATTCCGGCTACTGGCACCGAGTCATCTGTGTGCTGTATTCCCCTCATCTTATTCGCCCGTCTCTCAATGATCTGCGTGCTTATTTCATTCCTCGGTGTCTGATAGGCTCGTCTCGGAAAGCAAACACTGCTGTAGCAAGCAAGCACGTAATGGAAAAGTAAAGACCTAGAAAAGCCTGTTGACCCTCCGAGGACATTTACAGAGAACTATATATGTGCAGTTGTGCCTGTGTGGATTGTGGGAACTGCTGCTTGATACCGCCCCCTTTTGTTGCACCGCATTCAGCCTCACGAATTATAGTGAGACGAGTACTTCAAAAGGTGAGCTCAGAGAATGATGATCGACTCGGTTTGTACAAGCGCGCAGCAAGGGCGCATCGCACACCAGATGCAAACAGTTCAAGAGGAACTGTTCAACACAAAAGTGAGCACTGACGATTGTCTGACCTGGAAGATTCCAGAACGCACAGTTTAAAAGCAGGCTTCTACACAACTACTAATATCAGTCCCCTATGTTATAACCGTTTAGTTGCTTCGTAGTTGCAATTGTTGTTCTTGGCACTTTTACGTGTTTTGGGGCTATGTAATATGCGATCGTACAGAGTGCTATGCTGCTAAAAAGGCACATATTCGTAACGATAGACGGCTTACATTTGTCTGTGCCTGCGTGATCTGAACAACTGAAGATATTCTCTTGTTACCACGGATTATTTGGCAGGCATCGTCATCTATGCTGCGTTGAGCAATACATTGCCTCCGGAAGAGCTCCACAGTTAGCTACAGAAGTGTGCCCATCAGATTGGAACATTGACCCTACATTTAGCGAGGTGAAGACAAATACGCAGCTGCGTTGCGAATTCACCACCGATGAAAAGGAAAGGGAAAAAAATGATTGAACTAGGTGTTTCAGTTGCGACAACATCAGTCTCGGCATGGGTTCTTCAAATTTTCACGTCTATTTGATATCTTTTCATCTTTGATCTATATAGGCACCCGGTGAATTCGATATCTTTATTTTTCAATCGACATTCTCGATCACATTCGGTGCGTTACTTACGCATTCCTCGGGTCTCGGGACGCAGTTGCGGAAAGCAGTAATTCGCGGGAGCTCATCTTTTCCATAATTCAACGCCAAACAGGTTCGCCATAGCAATAGCTTCTCGCGAGACGCATCAAAGGACCCGCCCGGATGGAGCACTCAAAGTCAACTGAATAACTCAGAACGACTATGTGTCAAAAAAGGCAGGAAAGCCGGATGCGAAGTGACATGAGCGTAGAGTTTTATATTGCCACGTTTGTGCGATACAATATAATAAAGTGACACGGCGACAGCTTCGTTACTCGATGTTTTATTCTAACGCACGTAAGAACGGACTCGCGTGAGCAGGACCTGGCGCATTAAGAGAAAGTGTCGACACAGTCATATATAAAAGAACGCCCCCCCCCCTTTACAGACGATATAAATATATACGATAGCAGCTGAACTTTCCTCTTAGTAAGATAGCTGTAGGCAACAAATGGACCAGCCGAAAGAGTTATTTCGCCACCCTTATACATTGCCCACATGAGCGTTCATTCTTCACCTACGAGAGAAAAAAGAAATCTATTGCGCATACAGACAAAGTAACGTCATTTTACTTCCACTTCCGTCAATGTGTACGTACGTACGCACTGCGTCACTGCCAGCGGTGTGATGTTGCCATTCCGCCAGCCAGCCAGAGCCTTTCCGAAACATGCAAAGTCCTCAAATAACGGCTCAAAATCAGAGAAAAAAGCGGTGAAAAATTCAGTGGCGAAGCAGTGCATGGTTCAAAATCTCGTCGTTCTCACTTAAGAAAGCAGATAAGCGGTCCAGCACAGCGGGTGCTGTCACGGGGCTAAAATGGCGACTCATGAAACAATACAGAAAGTGATCGCCTCCGCCGCCGCCGTTCACGGCTGAATCAATATCCGCGCGCGCACGGCGCGCAAATTCTTCGCTTTGAAGCTCCTACAGCGGCCGTGCTTCGTCCTGTGGTAGGAACTTTGGGAGAGGCCCTGCAGTGGACGTTGACGGCAAAAGTATTCTTTATTCTTTTCTTTATTCAGTGAGTACCCCGCTTTGCTCAAAAGGCGTTACAGCAGGGGGGTTACAGACTGGAATAAAACAATTCTTCGTTTATACAGCACACTTGCTCGTCTTGCAGCTGGTTCCAATCTCTAATGGTCATCACAAAAAAGGAATTATAAAGTGTATATATATATATATATATATATATATATATATATTGAGACGGCATTAATTGGAAAGCGAGTTCCAGAGCTAAAGACACTCATCCGGTGCATAAGTTATATAGCCGAGAGCAATGATTCGTTCGTAACAGCGATACCCGGCGGTGTGGCATATGCATCGACCACACGTAACATCGATAGAGTCCATGTAAGAGCATAGCGGCGCGCTTACACAGGCCGTGCAAAACTTCGCTGTGAATCTGTGAGTTAGAAGATGGAGACAGAGAAAGCTTCTTTAAAGGTAACTCGAGCTGCAGTTTTTCTATGAAACAGTCAGAACTCCGCAAGTGAGATAAGAGTGATCCGGATGTGCTGCCTGCCCAAACGTCGTTATTGCCAAGCACAATCTATGAAAAGCTTAAATAAGACGCGTTCGTAACGTATTATCGGGAGCACTTCAGCGAATCAAGATGATGCGAGCATGCGATGTGAAATCCACGTTTTGGCTAACACGTAAGAAAGCATGCTTCGAAGTGACCACGAAAGCACATATCAGAATGCTCGTCCACAGCACAATAGCATTGCGTTCAGCTAGGCTTATGGCACAGAATCACGCAGTACACTGCGGATCCGACTTGACATCATTTAAACGTGTTTTAAATGCAAAGCATTTCTTAGCGAACTTCGGCGACTTTGGAGACGCACGGAGCGCTCGACGGTGACGGACGCTCCCGCATCGGCTCCGTCAGTGATCAAGGATTATTGCGGTTCTTCACGCCAGTGGCGAAAAATCTTGGCCTCATTGTCACCGCCCAGTTCTCTGCTCCGAGTGGATACCACCCGTGTCCAGGTGGGCCACATTTTTGACAACTTCATGTTTTATCTCTACGCCGACGCAACGCCGACGCGACGCCGAGCTAGGCTGCGTCCCGTTAGGCCTAGCTCTGCAACGCCCAAGTTTTCACGGTGCGATGGCGGCCACTACCACGGTTACTGGCTATGACCCAACCACACTTCAAGTTCTGACGATGGAGACTACCTCCTTTGACCAAGCCATGTCGTCGGAGAACGAGTATTTAGCTGACATGGTGAAACTCTGGGAACGGAAGCTATCCCAGGCCGCGTCTGCGCCCATGGGAAATGGGTCGCGCGCTGTGGCCGAGCAAAACGGCGGCTACCTCCAGCTCGTCCTCGTGCCCCTCTACGGATGGTGCGCGCACCGACAGCTCCTGCCTCGCCGATGCGTCAAGTGGCAACCATGCCATACCCCTCGTCTCTCTCGTGACGATTACATCGTCGTGCTGAAGCCGGGCGCTCCTTTCGAGCTCAAATCCATCCTCTCTTTCGATCGTGTCGGTGACGCGATTCGTGCATACTTGGGAGAACACTCGTCCAGTACGCTCCACGTGTGGCCAGCGTGGAACCAAAACGTTCTCGTGTGCAGTGTCACCTCACTATCCATGGCGCAGCGCCTGATTGGGGATAGTCAGTTGCTGATAGGAGACCAGCAGCTCTCTTTTCGGGGCCACGCCAAGGCGTCCGGGGAAATCTGCCGGGGTGTGATCACCATCAACTCGTCTGAAACCCCGCAGCGCATCAAATCTGAACTCGGATGGCCGCGAGGCACTATCCTGGCGGTACGCAAGCTTGGCGACTGTAGTGCAGTGGTGGTGACCTTCGAGGGCATGAAGCTCCCCCGCTTCATCTTCTACCACAGTGTCGTGGCCTACGTGAGCCCATATAAGAAAACCATCCCAGCCTGCTCTTTCTGCGGCACCATTGGTCATCAACCCTTGGCTTGTCCGCGATCTACTCCCGGTCGCTGTACCCTGCTGTGGCACTCAAGTCCAAGTGACTCCTGAAGGCCTAGCTCAACATGAATGCAACCCGACATGCCTCTTCTGCTCCGGGCGACATGAAACTGGGGCTCGGAAATGCCCAGTAAAGTATAGGAAACCTAAGCTACCATCAACCCCAAAGCGGACTGCACCCTTATCAAGAGGCCCACCAGCGGCTACGCAAGCCAAGCGTGACTAACCTCTCACTGACCCGCCGACCCCACCGCCAGCCACCTCAATTCACTATCCGCCACTTGTCGCGGCATCACCTCAGGTAAGCAGCCGGGCAGGGATGAATGCTCCTCAGCCTCTCCATCTCTCCCCTCTTCCTTCTTCCGTAGAGCTCTTCCACTCTACGAAAAGAGAACTGCGCTTCTTCAGCGGCAATTCGCAGCTCTCACTAAGCAGGTCGCAGCTCTCGAACTGCAAGAGCAGAAATTCGCAGGACCTCCCACTGCTACCCCATTGGTTGAACCCACCACCCCTAAACTTGACCATCCTGCTACGCCCACCCCGCGTAGTGATACCACTCCCCCGACGACGGCGTCGGCTGCCCCTCCAGCTCAGGGGGCAACTCAGAACATTCCTCCTATAGACCAAACCTTACCATTGGAGGACCGCATTAGTCGCCTCAAAAATGCTGTTCTCTGCCACATGTCTACCATTAATGTTGAACGCATTGTAGCTGAGGTGGTTCAGGCGGTTCAGGCCTGGGCTGTCACCCAGTTTTGCGCCAAAACTCGCTCACGCTCGGCCTCTACGGACAGTAATTCTGTCCCGCGTCGACGCAAAGTTGCCGGTTCCTCTTCAGCGGCTTTCAATCCAGCTTCCGTCCCCATTCCAACTCTGCAAAGTCAGGAGCAGGACATGGAGTATGAGCCATAAAACTTTAGATTTTCATCATGGCGACTCCGTCATTTCCATCTTCACTATCATCTCAATTCGAAATCATTCATTGGAACTGCAGGGAATTGTGGAACAGGCGAAAGCATGCACATCTTCTGCTCTTCCTTCGATCTCGGGGCTCTCTTCCTGCAGTCATCGCCCTTCAAGAATGCGGTTCAAACTCTACCCTCTCCAGCTACTGCTTCTATACAGGCGGCACTACCGCTAGTCTACTTGTTCACAAAACATATACGGCTGTTCAGGTCGATCTAGACCTAGACCTCCCCTACGATTACTGCATGATCTCCGTTCTTCCCCAGAAACGAGGTACCCCATCAATTCATATTCTTAATGTGTACTGTCCCCCACACATACAGCGGGTCACTTCCGCGGAACTCTTCTACAGGGCTCTCCAAGCGGCGGCTCGGCAACCCTTGGTGGTGGTCGGAGACTTCAATGCTCCAGCCCACACTGGGGATACCACTTTGAAAAGCCTCGCGGCCGGAAGCTTAAAGATCTTATATCCACTCTTGGTTTCACACTGCTCACTGACCCAGTGCATCCCACGCGTATGGGAAATTTGGTGACACGCGATACACGTCCAGACCTCTCACTCACGCGTAACATTGGGCAGGCTACGTGGGAAAATCTCGATGACATTCTTGGCAGTGATCATTTTCTGCTGAAGATCGCCTTCCCGACGCGGAAAATGCGCCAAATCTGGGGCCAAGCCCGTATCACGCACTGGTCAGCTGTTCGCACTAAGCCTTTCCCCTTGCTCTCTTCCCCAGAGGACTACCAGGCGTGGGCATCATACGCCCTCCATACACAGCAATCATACACCAAACACATTCCCACTTCCACATCAGCCCCTGCAGTGGATCCCCACCTCCTCCACCTTTGGGATGCACGCAACAACCTTACCCGCCGGTCGCGACGATCTAAGCTAAATCGTAAGCTTCGCTCCCGCATTGAAATGCTTACCTAGGAGGCTGCTGCCTACTCTGCCCAGCTTGCGGATTCAAATTGGGTCGATGCCTGCGTGAAGGCTGCAGGTAACATGAGCTCAAAAAATACATGGCGACTATTTCGGAGCCTCTTGGATCCCTCTACCACCCGTGGGGAAACACGACGCCAGCTTCGCCGCGCTTTACTATGCCTATCAGGGCCCGACGAGCCAACTCGCAAATGACCTCTGCGACCGCTATCTCTGTCGTACGATTGACCCCATGGGCTCCGATTGCGTCTACTCCGGGCTCTCCAACTCAGAACTTGATGTCCCGTTCACGCTCCTCGATTTTCGGGCGGCATTAGCTAAAATGAAGCGAGGTACTGCACCAGGTAGGAATGGCATTACAGTCACTCTATTAGCCAACCTTCCCGATTCCGCACAGCTCTCGCTCTTACAATTGATGAATGCAGTATGGGACGGTGAACTCTTACACGCGGAATGGACCACTTCGGTGGTCACATTCATTCCTCAAACCAGGCAAGCTCGTCAGCATTCAGGCGTTGCGACCCATCTCGCTCACCTCTTGCACGGCCAAACTTATGGAGACCATGGTCCGCGACCACCTGTCCGCATATCTGGAAAGGAAGGGCGTCTTTGGTGACTCGATGTTTGAGTTTCGCCCCCATCTGTCTGCGCAGGACGTCCTTCTCCAACTCCAGCACGACATCATTGTACCTACTACGATGCGCCACAATGACAAAGCCATCCTAGCCCTCGATCTCCGGGGTGCCTTCGACAATGTAAAGCATAGCATCATCCTTACCAATCTTAACAGCACGAACTGGGGCTCGAAAGCTTTCCGGTACATTAGGTCATTCCTTTCGCATTGCACTGCTTTCATCCGCATCGACTCTGCCGAACATGGTCCGTATACATTAGGCACCCGCGGTACACCACAGGGAGCGGTTCTATCACCCATCCTTTTTAATTTGGCCATGCTCAAACTTCCTGCGCTCTTCGCTCAGGTCGAAGGCATACAGTACGCTCTATACGCGGATAACATCACAATCTGGACCAATTCTGGCTTTCCTGCAAAAGTTGAAGACAGCATACAGCGAGCGGCACTTATTGTGGACACTTACGCCTCATTGTGCGGACTGGAGGGTTCCCCTACCAAATCATCTCTTCTCTCGGTATCATCTCTACCGCCACCTCAGATATCTCTGCCATCTGGCCCCATACCGGTTGTCACAGAACTCCGCATATTGGGCCTCTACATCTCTTCTACTATGAACCCTGGCTCCACCATTGCGCGTCTTCGGCGCACTAGTGAGCAGGTTAGCCGTATGATTCGGCGGGTCTCCACCAAACGTGGCGGCCTTCGCGGTCGGCACTCCCTTCGCTTGGCTCACGCGTTTGTAACCAGCCGAGTCCTCTACGCTACTCCATACCTTCGCCTGCGTCGCCACCACGAGAATCAGTTGGACGCACTGCTCCGATCGGTTTATAAGCGAGAACTAGACCTCCCCATTGCTACCTCCAATCGCCGCTTTGCGGCCTTGGGTGTGCCCAATTCGTATGCCGAGTTGCGGGAGGCTCATCGCACCAATCAAATTAACCGCCTGTCCCTGACGGTTCATGGACGCCGCCGTCTGGACAGGCTGTCACTGAACACGATCTCTACTCCACCACCCGATTCCTCTGTTTCGGAGCTGTGGCGGCAAAAAATTTGGGTCGAGCCTCTTCCTCGCAACATGGATCCCAGTCCAAATAAAGGCAGATGCATAGCCCAAACACAACTTCTCCATACCCGGTACTCCAACACTCCCGGTGTCTTCTACGTAGATGTCTCAGGCCCAACCTCCTCGGGACACTTTACGGCCGCAGTGATATCCGAGGGTCACAACGTTGACGGCATCTCTTTCCGCTCACCTGATGCAACTCGGGCTGAAGAGGTAGCCATTGCTTTGGCAGCCTCTCACCGCTCAGCAAGAGTGATCATCACGGACTCGCGCATCGCCTGTTCCCGATACCTGCAAGGTACCATAGCTCCTCTGGCCGCCGACCTTCTCCAGGCTGCCTCATGGCGCTTTGAACCTCACTCCATCCGCATAGTATGGTCTCCTGGCTACTCGGGTCTCCCCGGTAAAAAAGCGGCTCGTGCCGCTGCCTGCGTTTCTCTCCCCCGGGCCGTTACCTCTTTCGACTCCGCGTCTCCCCCAGGCACCTCAGCTCTTACGCAGTACCGCGAAATCCTTGATTACTATTGAAACTCGCGCCGTCTCTACCCAGAACCTGCACGGGGTCTCTCTAAAGCGGACGAGCGACTTCTGAGACGCTTGCAGACGGACACCTTCTTGTGTCCTGCAGCCGCCCAGAATTTCATGCCGGGTATACATGGCTACTGTGCGCACTGTGTGGTGCTGGCCGACACGTACCACATAATTGCAGTATGCCCAGCTATACCTCTTCCTTTTTCATCCCCCTTCCCCCTACGCGCAAGAGAGGCTTGGGAGGAGTTCCTGCTCGGCTGCTCCACCTGGGACGCTCAGCGCTCCCTGCTGGCCCGCGCCCGAGCAGCGATGACCTCCAGTGGACTTCTGGAATAAGGAGACCACCCAAGTGCATTTGTAGTGCAACTCTCTGTGCTTTTCTTAAAAAATGTTTGCCACCACCTTCACCACCATCGGCGACTTTGAGCGTATCTATCTATCTAGCCGCCTACGACATTTAGCTCTCCTGGCCGTTTCAATAATGGTATTGATACCAAACTTGGTATGACATAACATGACTTTATGAAGAACATATTTGACTTGTCATGACATAAAAATCCAGACAAAATCCAGAAAAGAGAGCACTCCGGCGTGTGGATTTGAACGTGGGACCTCTGCTTCGTGAAAGCGAGGCGTTAACCACTGAACCCAAGCCGGATAACGTGCGGTGGTTTCGTTCCCATGGCATGTTGCAAAACTGGTATGGTATGCTATGATTGTATGGTGAACACAAGCGTCAGATCATAGCTTATCTAATTAAATCCAGCATAACAGCGCCACTGCTTTCTGTAGCCAGAATTTCTCGACCACCTCGTCGGGTTTTGCTGAGAGTGGCTACTGCTTGTGGCTCCTTTTTGGGATGGCTACGCCGAAGCTGTTGCTAGAGCCTTGGTCCGCCTACCAGTAAAATGGGGAGGGCTCAGTGTACCCAACCTTGATGTAATGTGCCGCATGTTGGCTCTCAAAAACACCTGGGCACTCTTAGAGAACTCATCGTATCGAGGTAGGCAACTCCTACTGTATCTGCTAGGAACCTCTAGAAGATTTTTGGTTTAGCAAACGACCCGGGACCAGCTGCCGAACAGCCACCGGCGTATTACACACATGTTATCAAATCTTTGCAACAATGGCGAAACGATTTTCCAGTTCAAGAACTTATGGAAATTTCCCTCACCGACATGAGCAAACTAATAGCCTGTCTGAAGAACAACGCCGGAAATGCCGGGCGAAAAGACGTTGGACTCTTACAAACACGTCTCTCCCCTCCGAGGTCCGTGACCTAAACTGGCTTAGGGAATGGGAGGCTTTACCAACGGCCGACCGCCTTGTGGCGTGGCGCCCTTCACCACATGCCCGCAATGCGGTCGCGTCGAAAAGCTGAACCATGTCTTCCATGAATGTATAGTAGCGCGCACCTTTTGGCGCATGGTTACCAGAATATTCCAAATAAATATGCAGTGGAAGTCTAGCCACAGGGATAACTTCGGCGAACTCTTAATGGCTATCGGAGCCTTCGTCTTATGGAAGCGGAGGGGACTGGCCCGCCTGAGGGGACGCCCTCAGAGAGCCATGTTTCCTCTGCTACATCGGCTAAGAAACGTAATGCTTATGCATCTCAACACAGAACTAGTCATGCAGGGAGAGGAGGCTTTCCTCCGACGCTGGTCTACGCGATTCATTATGGTAAAAAACTACAGAGTATCCATGCCTTCCTCCCCTATTGAGGAGGTGGGCTAGAGCTAGTACCACAGTGACATTACAGTGTGTATTTTTCTTTTCTTCATTAGAAACATGTCCTTTTTGTGCAATATTGTTCTTGAGCGCGAGAGCAAACTGTCCTCACAGGTGAATGCAAAACATCACCCTACACTGTGAATGACCCCCCTTGTTTGTTTATATAGCCTTACTGTTTGTTTAATTTTAATCATCTCGATGTCATGAATGTCCTGTGATTGATTGATTTGTGGGGTTTAACGTCCCAAAACCACCATATAGATTATGAAAGACGCCGTAGTGAAGGGCTCCGGAAATTTTGACCACCTGGGGTTCTTTAACGTGCACCCAAATCTGAGCACACGGGCCTACAACATTTCCGCCTCCATGGGAAATGCAGCCGCCGCAGCCGGGATTTGAGCCCGCGACCTGCGGGTCAGCAGCCGAGTACTTTAGCCACTAGACCACCGCGGCGGGGCATGAATGTCCTGTCTTTGTTGTACGATTTTTGCATTGTACGTCATTGCATACGCTATAGTCCTTTTCGCTGTATATAACAGCTTGCATTGTACATACGCATTGATCACCATCGTCCATTTTTCTGTGTGCACATAAGCTGTGTAAGATATATCCAGAAATAAAATTCTCTTAAACCATTGACAGTGCCACTGCATGTTGTGGGTGGGGCCCACGGGACGGCTTTTTGCTCTGCCATAGTAGAGTACCAGGTACTCGAAATCGTTAACAACTTTTTCCAAACACACGCAAGAAAGTAGGCCAGCTCTCCCATAGTAGAGTACCGAGCACAGTAAATCGTTTAAGCACTCTTTCCCAACACACACACACACACACACACACACCCACATGAAAATCATGACATGCGTGTCATGTAACAACATGACTACATGCCAAGCTCATGATGGCTCGCGAGCATTTTGCTATCGTCACATATACCAAATCTGGTATTACGGTACGTGAATGGATTACGAAGGTATATGACTGGTGAAAACATGGCAATCATGAGAGGCGTGTCATGTAACAACTTGACTACATTCCACGCTCATGATGCGCTGGCGGCCGTTTCGCTAGCTTCACATGTACCATACTCGGTATTACGCGACGCCAATGGACGACATAGGTAAACGACACATACAAACGTGATAATCACGACATGCGTGTCATGTAACAAGATGATTACATGTCACACTGATGATGCGCTCGCGGTCGTTTTGCTAGCTTTACATATGCCAAATTTGCTATGACGCAACGCCAATGGATGACGAAGGTATGTGACTGGTGCAAACATGATAATCATGAGAGGCGTGTGATGTGAGAACATTACTACATGCCACAGTCAAGGCGCCAATACATTCCGAAGTGACGCGGTGCGCGTGCTCACCGGCGTTCATTCCGTGGGGTCACGCCGGCGTTAACACGCCAGGCACCGCTCCTGCCTTATACTCGCAGGCGTGCTCCGCGCTGCGTTGTTTTGACGCATGCGCGTTTCAGCGCGTCCGGCGTCCCTCCGTCACGAAAAGAGGGACACACAGTGTTGTCTGGGTAACGCATCGGCACGAAATGCACCATGTCGCATTTCGCATGTCAGACGCTGGTCGCGCCGGTCGCGCCTGGCGTCAGGCTATAGAGTGCTGACGTTTTGCTAACGTATCGTCACTGTGCCCAGCGTGTGCGCGCGTCAACGCTACGTTGGAGTATATTCAGCCCCTCATGAAGCGCTCGCGGCCGTTTTTCTAGCTCCACATATACCAAATCTGGTGTTATGTGACGTCAATGAATGAAGAAAGTATATGGCTGGTGCAAACATGATAACCTTAATACGCGTGTCATGTAAGAACATGACAGCATACCGCGCTCATAGCGTGCTCGCGGTCGTTTCGCTAGCTCCACATCTACTAAATTAGGTATCACGTGACCACAATAGATGGAGAAAGTAAACGGCACATTAAAACATCATAATCATGACACTGAAGTCATGTACAGCATCATTTACCTCCACCTCGTCTATTTGATTGATAGGTGGGGTTTAGCGTCTCAAAAGCACCATATGATTATGAGAAACGCCGTAGTGGAGGGCTCCGGAAATACCGACCACCTGGGGTTCTTTAACGTGCACCCAAATCTGAGCACACGGGCCTACAACATTTCCGCCTCCATCAGAAATGCAGCCGCCCCAGCCGAGATTCGATCGCACGACCTACGGGTCAGCAGGCAAGTACCTTAGCCACTAGACCACCGCGGCGGGCTTACCTCAAACTCGTAATATTAGGCTGATTTAAAGTTACATATCAACCTTTCTCCTTCGTTTTTCGCATATCATCGATGGCCACTGTACAGGGGATCTGCTAATCTTCATTAAATGTGAAGCATTTCTTAGCGAACTTCGGCGGCTGTGAGCATATCTATCTATCTATCTCTCTATCTATCCTCCTGCGACTTTTAGCTCTCCTGGCTGTTTAGATATTGGTGTCAATACCAAACTTGGTATGGCAAAACGTGACTGAATGAAGACATAATTGACTAATCATATCATGAAAATCATGACATGTATGTTATGAATGTCATGATTTACATTTCATGGTCCTTCAGCTCTTGCGGTGGTTTCGTTCATATGGCATGTTGGAAAACCAGTGTGGTATGACATGATTGCATGGCAAACACAATCAAAAGGTCCTAACATAAAAATGTTGACATGCGTGTCATGTAACAACATGACTACATGCCACACTCATAATGTGCTCGTAGCCGTTTCGCTTGCGTCACATATACCAAATTTGGTATTATGGTACGTGGATGGATGACGAAGGTATGTGACTGGTGCAAACATTATAATCATGAGGTGCGTGTCATGTAACAACATGACTACATTCTATGCTCAATATGCGCTGGCGGCCATTTGGATAGCTTCACATGTACCAAACTCGGTATTACCCGATGCCAACGGACGACATAGGTAAAAGACACATACAAACGTGATAATCACGACATGCATGCGTGTCATGTAACAACATGACTATAAGTCACACTGACGATGCATTCGCGGCCGTTTTGCTAGCGACGTCGATGAATGACGAAGGTATGTGACTGGTGCAGACATGATAATCATGAGATGCGTGTGATGTGAGAACATTACTACATGCCACAGTCAAGGCACCAATACATTCCGAAGTGACGCGGTGCGCGTGCTCACCGGCGTTCATTCCGTCGGGTCACGCCGGCGTTAACACGCCAGGCACCGCTCCTGCCTTATACTCGCAGGCGTGCTCCGCGCTGCGTTGCTTTGACGCATGCGCGTTTCGGCGCGTCCGGCGTTCCTCCGTCACGAAAAGAGGGACACTCAGTGTTGTCTGGGTAACGAATCGGCGCGACATGCACCATGTCGCATTTCGCATGTCGGACGCTGGTCGCACCGGTAGCGCCTGGCGTCAGGCTTTAGAGTGCTCACGTTTTGCTAACGCAGCGTCGCTGTGCCCAACGTCCTGTGCCCAATATACTCCAACGCTACATTGGAGTATATTGGGCCCTTCATGATATGCTCGCGGCCGTTTTGCTAGCTCCACATATACGAAATTCGGTGTTACGTGACCTCAATGGATGACGAAATATATCACTGGGGCAAACATGATAATCCTGACACGCGTGACATATAAGAACATGGCAACATACCACGCTCATAGCGTGCTTGCGGACAATTCGCTAGCTCCACATATACTAAATTTGGTATCACGTGACGTAAATAGATGACGAAGGTGAACGACAGTACAAACATGATAATCAAGACACGGAAGTCATGTACGCCATCAGGTACTCCAACCTCGTGACGTAGTGCTGATTTTAAAGAGACATATCAACATTTCTCATTCATGCTTCGCATATCATCGATTCCCACTGTACGTGGGATCTGCCATTTTTTTTGTTTGAGTTCAGGCAGCGCGTCGCAAGAGTCAACTATTTATTTCGCGCAGTCTGCAATTTGTATGTGCTCCTCTACCACTGGCTATAAGGCTAGCGCTGGTCTCGGGAACAACAAATAGAGAGATAGAGGAAAGCCGCAACTTGAAGTCTCCAATTAAGTGCCATAGTGTAATTACAGAGGTACTTCCGTGACTGAATTCATAGCGACGAGGACCAACTATGAAGGTTCGTTTAGAAAAAGTGTTGAACGATTTATATGACGACGACAACGACAATTATGAGGAAACATTCTATTATGCAAATTAAAAAATAATGGAGGGTCCTTATTCCAGAACAATTATGGCAACCTATGCGACAGCCCAGGCCCTGAGATTGAGGGCCCGGCATACCTCGGGGGTGCCGTCACTAAGGGTGCCTTCCCACTGCTCTCGGTGTGGGTGGACTGAAGGATTGGAGTGAGGGGAGGGAAGTAGGTGGCGGTGAACTCTACAGTAACGTGTAAGGTTGTGAAGATAGCGCCACAGCCTAGACAGGCATCCGTATAACGAGTCGGGTATATTTTATGCATAAAGTAGAGGTTCGGGATAGTTCGCGTCTGCAGTAGGTGAAGTGCGACAGCCTACTCGTGTCTGAAGGAGTCTGCTGGGAGTTGGCATTGCTGTCGTTAGCGTAGGTATTGTTGTGTGACTTCGTGATATGTGAAAAGTAGGAACCTGGCTCTATGTTGGAGTATACTCTACTGCGGGAGTAGCAAAAAGCCGTGCCTGTGTAGAACTTGACCAATAAGGGAAAGAGGTCGAGGTAAAAGCCAACAGCATTTAGTACATTTTATCTCTACCATGGCAGAGCATAAAGATTTCCTGTGCGCCTCACACTTTATGAGGCCGCGTCGACAAAAATTACGACATGAACCAGTTCACGACATCGAACGTCGGTCAAGAAAAACATCATAGTCATCACACGCTGTACATTTCATGGACTCTTAGCCTGGCTGACATCCACCGCATGAAAGACAATGATTTGTCCAATCACTCTATAAAGACGTTTAACTCATGAATCTGAGACGTTCGGTCCGAGTGTTTATCACTGGTTTATTCCCTAAAGTTCTTTGAAGTCTTTCTCAATTTTTCGTCAAGTCTTTCTGTAAATCTTAATCGATGTTTGCTGTTTGTGTTTCCTTCTTATCTTTTAGTCCATCAGTTGTGAACAGGTCACAGGTACGATCTCAGCTTCCGTGGTCGCATTTTGGTGACGCTGCGAAGTGCAGGTGTGAGTGCTGGTGAAGAACTAGATCTCGTAATTTATTGAGCTCTCTCCTAGGGCGTCCCTCAGAATCATATTGTGGTTTAGGGATGCAAGAAATCTCATTATATGTGAAGCAGCTCTTTCACTAGCACATGTAACGCTGTCTCTCTGTGCGTCCATACGAAGGCGCCGCAACGCGCTCTCCCCGCCGCAGGCGTTGGAGCAGTTCCAAGTAGGCAACGACGCCGCGATTTCTTGATGTCATATTCACTTCCCAGTGCGCTATGACGTCACTTTCTCGTCTGCCACACGCTCGCCGCAGCACACGCAGCTACCAGCTCGTCCGTTCGCCCGTAACACTTGTCGCCGCCACCACTCGCTCCACTGCCACGCCCGCCGCTAATACACCATCGACTCATCGGTTCACGTGCAATAACCCTGACGCGCACCTAACATATGCCTATGCGCTGAAACATGTCTGTACATGCCACCTCTCTCTCGCGTCGCATTCTTCATCACTCGCAACGCTCGAGCACACATCGAGTTGTAACTTTTTTCGGCTTGTTTACATGCAACAGAGAGGACGCTGGAAGACAATGCTCGTTTGCCTGCGGAATCATCCACCTCTGAGCATGCACTGGACTGATCACAAGGCCGAGGCAGTAAAGGCGAAACGCACACCACCTCCAGCTCACTGTCCGTGTGCACTCCGAAGCAAGCTATCGCTTCAAACGAATCTCCCAGTGCTCACCACAGCACCCGCGTTGGCGCCGTTCAACCCGTGACGCCATAGAGTTTCCTAAATATTGCCACCTAGAATTGTGAGCCGGTAAGCACTAGCTAGCCGAAAAGCGCAAAGCGAACGAAGAAGTGGGTGTTAGCGCTTCGTTTGAAGATACATGCTCGTGTCTTTCTGCCCCGCTGTTCCTGTCTTGTCTCTACCGGTTCTTGGTTCGTGACAAACTGGGGGACGTGCTGGGTAATCTATGCGCCGTACCCCTCCACACAGCAAGAACTCAAGCGTCGTACCGGCGGTCACTCCTGTGAACCGCACCAGCAGAAGAATCCGAGGGCAATCCCCTGAGTTTGGACTGCTCGCAAATAACATGGAAGCTCCGACAGCCATACCGACACCAACCCAATCTGTACGAACGTCACAACGCCGCTTAATTACACCTTACTCACACCACGAACGCCAAATCCCTTTCATGGTACTGCACTTGAGGATGTCGAAGATTGACTTGTTCATTACAAGTTTATTGCCGTGCACAACCAGTGGGACGACGCAGACAAACTGCGGCACGTATATTTCTGTATTTTGGACGGCGCACGTGTATGGTATGAGAACCGGGCATGTATTCTTAAATCATGGGAAAACTTTAAACGCCGACTTCTTAGGACGTATGCCAGCCCTGACCGTCGGGAGAGGGCTGTGCGCGATCTGCAGTCCCGCATACAAATGCCGAAAGACAGGGGTTGCGATGTATGTCGAGGACATGATACGTCTTTTCCACCGAGCTGGCCCCAGCATGCCAGAAGAAAAAAGGTACGGTACCTCATGCGCGGGGTCAAAGAGCAGCTTTTCGGTGAGCTTGTGCGCAGTCCACCCAAGACTGTGTCAGAATTTCTCACAGAAGCCGTCACCATCGAAAGCACTTTTAGGCACCGGGCCCCGTCATACGAACGGCACGTGAACGCTTCAACTACGGACTACCTGGGAGCATTCGGTGGCCAAATGGATTTCTTTCGAGAACTCATATGTTCAGTCATCCGCGAAGAATTCAAGATGCTGTCAGTGCCCACGCAGCCCCCTATCTCCTCGCTGTCCAGCGTTGTCTGAGATGAAGTTCAGCATGCCTTAAGAGAACCGCCTTGCATGCGGGATTACGAACCACCCAGTGACTTCCCCCGCATGTCGTATGCTCAAGCTTTGCGGCAACCTGTGACACCTGCAATTCCGCATCCCACCGTGGCCCCAGCCGTGCTGCAGATGGTCTAAGCGGCGCCATATAACAGTGAAGCTCGCCTGATCTCGCGGCAATCAGACGTCTGGCGTGTGCCAGATGGATGGATGGATGGAAAAACTGTATTAAAAAAAGAAACCCTGCAGGGTTACCAGCCCGGGCTCAGGCCACCCCGACGTTTTGTGCGGTGAGGCGTAGCCTTTCCACCGCTGTCCGGGCCCCCTGGATTGCCCACAGTTGGTCGTGCAGATCTGAGCTAGTCAGCGCACTTAGCCAACGCTCCTCGAGACGATCCGGTTTTATATTGTCCTCTTGGTATATTACTGTGACCTGTGTACATTGCCATAGAATATGTGCCATATCTGCGTGTTCGTGCTTACAGAGGGTACAGCTTGTTTGGGGTATTCTCTGGAATTTATTGACATCATCTCTGCTTCCACTGTGACGAACATGGGCATCTGTACCGACAGTGTTCTTACCGACAAATTGGACTACGCGGATTTTCGACGAGCTCACCGCAACCCAGGTTCGGTCAGCGGCCCCTGAAATTGAAGAGTTCGTGACTCAGTAGCACGTAACTTCGTCGTCCTTGCACCAGTCACGCTCCCCGTCACCGCGGCGATTTTCTCCTAATCGCCGTACCTATTCGAGCGTGGCGCAGGGTCGGCCACCGAGTCCACACCGGGAAAACTAACTGCAGCGACCTTCGGAGGTGAGGCCGCTCATACCGGACAAGCTCAAGGCCTCCTACAGACGCTTCTAAAAACTGATGATTCTCCGACGACGACGACACCAGCTGGCTCCGCAAAGATTTCATTAGACATTTCAGTGCTGCTCGACGGTCGCAAGGTCAGTGCTTTAGTTGACATGGGGGCGGATTTCCCTATAATAAGTGAAAAACAAGCTGCTCTCTTGAAGAAAGTGACAATGCCTTAGAACCTCAAGCCAATTCGTACTGCTGGCGGGCACATCTTCATGCCACTCGGCGTTTGCACAGCACAAATACAGATACGCGGTTCTACCTTTGTTATCAGCTTGAGCGTTCTCCGTCAGTGTTCTCGAGACCTGATCATTGGCATCGACTTCCTGAGGGAGCACGGTGCTATCATCGACATTCGACAACGCCTCGTCACGTTCTCAACAAAAAGCGCCACACCAGAGCATAATCCCAGCCATGATCGAGTATGTCTGTGTGTAATTGACGATGCTGTGACGATACCACCGCGCTCAAGCGTTATGGTTCAAGTGGCGTGTAACAAATCAGCACATGGTGAAATGGTGGCAGAGAGCAATCGATCCCTACTCTTTTCCTAAGGTGTCTGCGTAGCACGAAGCCTAGTAGACCTTCAGGCTGGCCACTGCGAGGTTCTTTTTACAAACTTCAGCTATGAGCGCTGACACCTTTTCTCTGGTACTGTCATCGCCTATGCCTACCCAGTAACCAATGTGACTGAGTGTTTGGCTTTCGAGACAACCAATAATGGCGAAGCACCTCTCCGGGGCGTCGACATAAATCCAACGCTTTCTGGCGAAAACAAAGGCTTAGCGACCTGTTGATAGAATTCCACGCCTGTTTTTCACGTCCATCGAGAATCTGTCAGTCATCGATTACCAAACGCCGTATTATCACCTACGGCGACGCGCACCCTATACGGCAACAGCCTTACTGCATTTCACCAAGCGAATGACGTGCGATTCAAAAGCAAGTGTAGGAAATGCTTCAAGACGGTGTAATACAGCCATCAAGCAGCCCATGGTCATCGCCAGTGGTCCTTGTAAAGAAGAAGGATGGTACACTTCGCTTTTGCGTCGATTATAGGAAGCTGAATAACGTCATAAAGAAAGACGTGTACCTGTTGCCTCGATTGGACAATTCTCTTGACAGGCTGAGGCAAACAAACTACTTTTCCTGAATCTACCTCAAAAGTGGTTATTGGCAAATTGAATTCGATGAACGTGACCACGAAAAAAACGGCTTTTGTAACTCCAGACGGTCCTTATGAATTCCGAGTGCTCCCATTCGGCCTCTGTCCCGCTCTGGCCACATTCCAACGAATGATGATACTGTTCTCGCTGACCTCAAGTGGAAAAGTTGCCTCGTCTATCTAGATGATGTCGTTGTCTTTTCAAAAACGTTTGACGAGCACATTCGTCGCCTTCGGAGTGTTCTTGAAGCTATACGATCCGCTGACCTTACCCTCAAGCCTGAACAGTGCCATTTCGGCTACAAAGAACTGAAGTACCTGGGTCACGTTGTGAGCACTGCAGGCGTTCGGCCCGATCCCGAGAATACTGCCGCTGTGGCTGCTTTTCCATCTCCTACAGACAAGAAAAGTCTTCGACGATTTCTGAGGCTCTGGGCATACTATAGCCACTTTATTGAAAATTGCTCTAAGATTGCGGAGCTTCTCATCGGACTTACGCGTGACGACACCCCATTACTGTGGACTGACGAACAAAAACTGCAACATCGATTGTCTTCCCCTCTTGTACTTGGTCATTTCGATGAGGACGCTGACACAGAGGTGCGCGCAAAAGGGTGTTAAAAGAGTGTGTGGTTTGTCCTTTTGGGGACTAATGGGGCTGCCACAACCATTAATCTCTTTAACAACTAACGGCAGCGGGTGTAATAGTTAGTCCCCACAGACAAGCTCAAGGGACTAACATTTAGTCATCACATATACACCTTAGTGAGTAACCGTTAGTCCAACAATTCACCTCAAATGACTAACATTTAGTCCTCACATTTGCACCCTATAGGGCTACTGTGAATCCCCACATTTACACCTTACTGGGCAACCGTTAGTCCTCAAAGTCGCACCTTGCCGGACTAACGGTTGATCCACCCAAATACTCCAATCGGATGAACTTTTTGTCCCGTGTTCAAACATTGTTTTTTGTTTATTTTCCACCACACCTAATACTTTTTTCGCCTGTTTTTCTGTGCAGTGAGGAATAAATTGCGCAGAAAAGAACACGCGAAAAATTAGTCAGGCACCTATGTGTAACTGCTTTCGCAGTCACGACAACAACGAAAGACAAAAGTGAGACATCGAAACCTTCTGTTTTTCTACATACACATGAAGTTTCTCCGTTCTTTTAAGTGAATTCATGGTGAAGTGTACAAGTCTAGTCTCGTTGTCACATCTTGTTCGCTCCTTGTGGAGCTCCACCGACGGAAGCGATAGATGACAGGCATTGCAGACGCCAACGCACGCAGCCTTCTGCCTGTTGCGTTCCCACGGCTGCACGTACAATAATATAGTAAATATAGTTATACACACGTGACAGATGATGAAGATGCACGTATATGACAAGTACGTGCACGTTAATATAAAAACAAGCGTTAAAATTTGACCCACAAATAACTTTACCTTCACATCTCGCACAGTCCTTCTGAAGCTGCTCTGACGAAAGAGATGGATGACAGCCATCGCAGACGCCAGCACACACAGTCATCTGCACGGTGTGTGCCCACGGCTGCACAATAAGTATGTAAAATAGTGAGTCACACATGACAGAGGATGAATATAAATGCATATGAGAAATACGTGCAAGGTGAAATAAAACCATAAGTGAGATATTACATGCTAATAATTTAACCATAATGTCACACATTGTCAAAGACTCATTTAGATCCCTGCAGCGCAACAGGTTAGGAGCGGCGGCCAGTCAAAACTCCGCGAACCACCGTGCCGCGAACAAGTCGGCGAGTCTTAAGCGAGCGACGTCGTTCAGCTCGAGCACGTGAACGCGTTACCAAAGACGGCGGCGCCGGCGGAGTGTCTGCTGCAAGCGAACTCCGAACAGGAGAGCGAGCGTGCGCTTGGCCGCCGCTACGAACAGCGCCGAGCTGGTTTGGAGCTTGCGCCGAAGAAATTGACGGTAATGTGGCCCTTTTCCACAAACTCGAGCGAGTGCAGCCCGAAAACGCGAGTCCGCCGCCGCGGCCAAAGGACAGCGCCGAGCTGCTTGCGACCGACTGACGGGAAAGCCAACTGTAATGGTGACCAATTTTCAATGAGTTCCGACGCTAGCGAAAGCCCCACCAGCCCGTGCTGGTGCACTTACAGCGTGCAACATACTACAACCAAGCCCTTTACGAGAACCCGCAACGTGTTTTCGACGACTCCAAACACAGCGACGAGGTCTCAGCCCAATATCGTCAGCCTGGAGCTCATCGCAGCGACAAATACAGGCGAGCACTCGATGAGCGAGCGTACGGAAGGCCGAGGGCAATGGCGGCCAATTTCCAGGCGGTCGCAAAGCACAGGCGAACTGCAAAGGCCAAGCTGACCTTCGCGATGCATTTCGTGCGTGCGATATAAAACACGACAGATCCCGTTGCCGGCAAGCGCGATCCGTATCGCACACGTGATAAGTAGAGTAGGATAAAGAATGATAACCTACTTGCGAAAGAATCCAGCGCTGATTTCTGCCCAGAGTCAGACTGAAGTATATATCCGATAGGCTTGCTGTCTTCTCGGCCGCCATATTGGCCTTCCCAACTGTAGCTGTCGTGTGTTGGTCGTGACTATCTTGAAGCCAGAGATATACAGCACTGGCGTGGTGACCTGTCGAGACTTGCTCCAGACTTCATGGGTGCAGTGAAATGCAAAAGCAGCAGCCCGCGCTCATCCAAGCGTACACACAAGCACCACGTCGTAATTCCTAGATCGTCGAATCCAGGCGGCCATGGTCGAGCACTCCGAGCGCAACGAAACGCGAACCATCGCCAGCAAATACGGGGAAAGACCGATCCAGCAAAGGAGAAGAAGGAATGGCTAGTCACCTTGACAATGCTTTTCGCGCTGCCTTTCAACCCTTTGAAGCGTGTTTAGGAGACTAAGTGGTTTCGCGCGGAACGCTTCCCTCTGTGGTTGCTCTTCAACGGTCTATTCGTTTATCGCACGCCTATTGGGCTTCGTTACTCCTTTTTCGGATAATTTTGCCTTAGAGTGATTGGTATCGGAGCTATGATGGTGCAAACACAAGATGGGACTGATGGTGTGATTGCCGACGTGAGCTGCACTCTATCACGTGCCGAGACCAACTATTCAGCGTCACAGAAGGAATGTCTCGCGTTAATATGGGCGATTACAAAGTTCAGGCCTTATTTCCATGGGCACCCGTTTAAAGTTGTAACTGATCACCAAACTTCATGTTGGTTGGCTGACCTCCGACACTCCTCTGGGCGATTAGCGCGATGGAGTTTGCGACTTAGAAGGTTCAATGTTCCCATCGTATACAAGTCGGGTAGAAACCATGAAGATGCCGACAACCTATCACGAGCACCTCTGAATCCGATCTTACAGCTGTAGAGGACGACAGTGTCTTCCTGGGGACTCTCAGTGGGAAGGACCTCCTCAGTAAGCAACGAGTGGACCCGACTTAAGGCCCATCATCGATCATTTAAAAAGCAGCACCACGTTCTTTCTTCGTCTACGTGGCCGCCAGTTTGCTTACGACACGGCATATTGCACAAGAAAAAAATAGCAGCATATCCACGGGGTGAATGATAGAGAGTGGGGCGTAGCATCCGTCCAGTCCATTTGTTCTTGTTTCCGTCCGTCCATACGTCCGTCTGTGTGACCATCCATGCGTGCGTCTGTTCATGCGTCCGTCCCTGCGTTCGTTCATGCATCCGCGCCGGCGTCCGCCCACTGCGGTCATCCGTCCATGCAGCCATCCGTTCGTCCGTCCACGCAGCTGCCTGTGTGTCCGTTCGTCCATCTAGTCAACGCTCCAAGTACCACCATTTCGACATCTTTTCATCATATATTCCGCATACAGAACCACCGCCATTCAGCGGACATTCTAAGGACTAAACGAGAGGTGGCAAACGCACACTTTCTTAAGGCTTGCGCTTCGGGTCTACTTCCCAGCGTTAATCACCTCGAGTTCATGATATATATCACTGTATTCATGGCACTATGGCTCGACGCTCGCTAAACCTTTCTAAAACCAAGGAGGTTACGCCCAGCGAGTATAACGTAGCAACCCTTTCTTGTCAGACTAGCGCTCAATGTACATGCCAATGGCTGCTGACGGGGAATGAGAGAAAGGAGAATTTGGCTTTTGCTTCGTGTCTACTTCCCACCTTGAACCACCTCAAGTTCATGGTATATACTAGTTCACTATATTCACGGCACTGCAGGCCCAACGCTCGCTAAACCTTTCTAAAACCAAGGAGGTTACGCCCAGCGAGTATAACATAGCAACCCTTTTTTGTCAGATAGTGCTCAATGTACATGCCATTGGCTGCAAATGGGGAATGAGAGACAGGAGCATTCGGCTTTCGGTTGACGCGCGTGCTCGATTTGCTTATTGTTCAACAACGCACATGAGAAATCTCCCACCGGCACGACCTTGCAGGTCAAAACTATTTATTGATTGATTTGTGGGGTTTAACGTCCCAAAACCACGATATGATTATGATAGACGCCGTAGTGGAGGGCTCCGGAAATTTAGACCACCTGGGGTTCTTTCACGTGCACCCAAATCTGAGCACACCGGCCTACAACATTTCCGCCTCCATCAGAAATGCAGCCGCCGCAGCCGGGATTCGAGCCCGCATCCTGCGGGTCAGCAGCCGAGTACCTTAGCCACTAGACAACCATAGTGGTTTTGCGGACGTTAAACACCACATACCAACCAACCAACCGTGCAGGAAGGAGCATGGCTCGACAGGGTATTTTCCCGATGCGCCAGGTCATCTACAATAAATACAGCGTCCTTATAAGGCAAATGGTGAGCGCTACGGAGCGCTTGAAGAAACGCATGATGAAAACCCAGGTGGTGGACCAGGTATGCGAGACGAAGAGTGAACGGCATCAGGCGGTTGGACAACGTCTTGGGTCATATGCTGAAGCGATGACTTCGCAAATGCCGACTTTCGCGCAGAAGAGAGGCGCGCTCGATGGCTGTGTTTTTGCCAAAATACGCATTGTCATCTGCCACTGAACTCGTGTGCCACTTCGTCTTCTGTCAGAGGTCGAATTCTTGTTGTGCGTTCGAATGGTTGAAAACTGCCTGTAAAATTGACGACTGAGTGCAGTTGTCTGTGGATGGTGGGTTACAAGCAAGTCTTCGTCGTAGTCGTCACCGTAATTTTTAAACCAAACGATCATTTCTTGTTTTATCTTTTGCCAAGACTCATCGTTGTCGAATATGTGGGTGAGGTAAAAGTTAAATGCCCCACCGGTGACGCAGTCGCTGAAGTTCATAACGATCTCCCGTTCCGACCAAGATGCAGCGGTAGCGTGGAACTCGAACAGGCCGAACCAGTCTTGTACGGGTCCATCGTCCGCTGCTCCGGTGCACTTGGGGATGGGAAGGTCAGTATATGCTTCTGACATGATGCTGGTCGATGCGTAATGCTAGGCGCTTTTACAGTAGTCCATGTATGCTGAGGGTGTCATGCGGAGAACTGCGTAGATGATGAGCGACTGATGAAGGGGTTGGGCGGTCTTCATCGTGTGACGCTATGATGAATGGGATACGTGGCCTGGCTCATACGCCATGTTTATTCCACTTCTGCACTTCTTCCTTCTCGGCTTCTACCAATGATCGCCTCATACGTCATATATATATATATATATATATATATATATATATATATAATATATATATATATATATATATATATATATATATTATAACGTATGGGTTGAGACAGCATTTATTCAGCCCAAGGGCTCAGCAACGAACGGGCAGTCGCAGTCTCAGACCGAGCGGGCACCCACACGACGATGATTGTGGTGACACCCAGTGAAGATGAGGACAGATACTCAGGCGGATAATGATGATTATGATAATGCATATATGAAAATAAGTGCATGAAGAATGCCCACATTAATCCCCCCACATCGAAACGGCCCACCTGGCCGTAGAAAGTCAATGGGACAGAGAACGTCACCTGAAAGGCTTCATGCGAGACACGTGCACGATCTCTGTGTTGCGGTGTCCGGCGGTCTGTTGGGACGACAAGTGGGGTCATACGATAATTAACGGGCGAAGTCTGCTCGATAACTATGTAAGGCCCAGTGAAGTGAGGCTGAAACTTGTCACACAGACCAGGTGTGCGAATAGGTGTGAATAGGAGCACCTCGTCACCAGGCCAGAAGAATACAAGGCGATGGTATGCGTCATAAATGACTTTTCGATCTTGCTGTCACGCTTTCGTGTTGATGCGAGCATGATCCCGACAGCGGGCTAGTCTTGAAATGTATTCCTCGCTGGTAGTCAGAGACGATTTGACGTCAGTGTTGAAAAAGAAAACGTCGAGGAAGAATGTAGGGGAACGTCCATAAACCGAGGTAGAACGGCGAATATCCAGTGGTGTATACGGTGAATATCCGTGTTGTAGGCAAAGGTGAGGAATGGCAGAAGATGTATCCCAGTTTTTGTGATCTGGACTGATGTAGACGGCTATCATATCAGCAAGAGTACGGTGAAACCTCTCGGTGAGACCGTTGGTTTGAGGGTGGTAGCTGGAAGCTGTCTTGTGTGTTATTCCAGAGACGCGCAATACTTCATTTAGCACTTCTTACAAGAACACCCTTCCACGGTCACTCAACAATATACGAGGGGACGCCATGGCACAGAATGATGGCGTGCAGAGCGAAGACGGCAACTTCCGAAGCAGAGGCAGTTGATACAGACGTTGTCTCCGCGTATCCTGTCAAGTGGTCTACTGCAGTCACTATCCATCGTTTGCCAGTAGATGTGATGGGAAGAGGGCAGTAAAGGTCAATACCTTCAACCTCAAATGACGTTGTGGGGCACGGAATTGGCTGCAGAGGCCTGGCCGGTGGAGTTGTCTGGATTTTTCGACGCTGGCACGGGACACAGGAACCGACGTAGCGCGCAATGCTAGTATAAATACCAGGGCAGTAGAAGCGACTTCGGATGCGGTCGTAATTTTTTTGAATACCAAGATGTCCGGCAGTCAAGTCGTCGTGAAATGCTTTAAGCACGTCAAGTCGAAGAGAGCGTGGTAGCACGGGAACCCAGCGTTGACCATCTGGGTGGTAGATGTGACGGTACAGAACTCCATTCTCCAGCTTAAATCGCAAGAGTTGACGACGATGTCGCGCGTTAGGTGGATGGGAGGCTCCTGAGAGCTGGTCCATGATACGCCTACAGTACGGATCAGATAACTGGCAGGAGTGAAATGTGCGCTTGTTATCCGAGAGTAGCTGGTCTATTGAGGCGAGCGCAGGCGCTGCAGTAGAAGTGATGGCTGAACTTTGACTGATGCTGAGCTGAGTATTATGTAGCGGGCAGCGGGAAAGGGCGTCGACGTCTTGGTGTTTTCTACCCGACTTGTAAGTGATATCGAAGTCATACTCCTGTAAACGTAGAATCTACCGACCCAAGCGTCCAGACAAGGTCTTCAACGTGGAAAGCCAGCATAGGGCGTGGTGGTCGGTAACGATCGTGAAATGACGGCCGTAAAGGTAGGGATGGAAGTTTTGCCCTGCCTAGACCACAGCCAAGCACTCCTACTCAGTTATGGTATAGCTCTTCTCGGTTACGGTTAATACTCTACTGGCATACGCAACTACTCTCTCTTGTGAAGAGGTGTCGCGTTGGAGCAGAACGACACCTATACCGCGGCCGCTAGCGGCCGTATGTAGGATGGTCGGTGCTGCCTCATAAGTGGCGGAGTACAGATTTGGACGTGAGGGTACACTTTAACAGGTCGAATGCCGTTTGACATTCCTTCCGACCACAGGAAGGGCACGTCAGAAGCAAGAAGCTGGTGCAGTGGAGCCACTATTGATGCGAAGTTTGGTATAAAACTGCGAAAATAGGAGGCGAGACCAAGAAAACTTCGCAACTCCTTCGGCCTTTCGGGGCGCGGAAAGCGAAGCACCGCAGCGAATTTGTCCGGATACTGGCCGGATTCCGTATTTGCTCACGACGTGGCCCAAAACCTTGATATCTTTTGTGACTAAACGGCATTTTTCGTGTTGAGTTAGGAGACCAGCGGCGGCAAGGCACGTCAGAACGTCATCCAAACGTTGCAGGTGCTGAGGAAACGTTGACGAAAAAATGACGATGTCGTCCAAGTAGCAGAGACAGGTCTTCCAATTAAGGCCGCGCAGCACGGTATCGATCATGCGCTCAAATGAAGCGGGCGCGTTGCACAGCCCGAAAGGCATAACGTTGAATTCGTATAGCCCGACGGGGGTTACGAATGCCGTTTTCTCTTTATCCTCTTCGTGCATAGGAATTCGCCAGTATCCGGAACGCAGGTCGAGGCAGGAAAAGTATTTCGCACCTTGTAGAGAATCAAGGGACGTCGTCAATGCAAAGCATTGGGTACAGGATCCTTGCGAGTGATCTTGTTGAGCGCCCTGTAATTGACGCAAAAGCGCACGGAGCCATCCTTCTTGCGAACCAGAACCACAGGCGACGACCAAAGGCTAGATGAAGGGCGAATTACCTCTCGTTTGAGCATGTCAGCTACGTTTTCTTCGATGATTTTTCTCTCAGCAGGAGACACGCAGTAGGGCCGGTGGCGTACAACAGATATTCCGACTGTGTGGATGGGATCCGTTATACTAGTAGTGCGGCCCAACGTCAAGGTGTAAACGTCGAAGGAACTTGCGTGTTTCTTTAACAAAGCAAGTAGCTGTTGCGTCTGTGAAGGTGTCAAGTCGTCGCTAATGGCTGCAGTAAAGGCAGAAAAAGAAGCAGGCTCACTCCTAGGGCTGTCGTTAGAGGAGACGGCATGAAGTGGCACGACGCACGCAGGCTCGGGATCCGTCACGCAGGCCACCGTGGTTTTCTGGGGAAGTAGAATTTTTCGGATGTTGTATTCACAGCGGTGACAAGTGCGGAACCATTAAGAAACCTCACTACACCGGAAGCGAGAATGATGCTTTTACCGACGCAACTAAACGATGGCGAGACGAAGACGTCGCCATGGTCGATGTCCTTGGAGGTGATAGCTACAATCCGCTCTTGACCTGGTGGAGGAGGAGGAGAAAAACTTTATTCAACAGAGGAGTTTGGAGCACGCAGGCTCCCGGGCCCCCGCACGACCCCTTTGCGCTCAAGCGTTCATTTGGTGGTGGTCCATGACGCTGGCAGCCCGGTCGGCCGCCATGGTCTGCTCAACCGGGTCCTCTGAGCGCAGTAGGGTCTCCCAATCCTCCCAAGTCTTTAGGTGCTCTAGGGCCCGCGGGGGAGGATCCGCCGGGCAGTGAGAAAGGATGTGTATAGCAGAAGCATGAGGTTCAGGGCAAAGGGTACAGGCTGAGGTGAGGAAAAGGGGGTGATAGTGCGATAGAATGAGAGGAGAGGGAAGAGTGTGAGTTTGTAGCTGGCGCCAGAGGGTTGCCTGTCGGTTGCTCAGGGACTTGTGCGGTGGGGGATATAGCTGACGTGCTGCCCTATAGGCCTGAGTCAGCTCGTTGAAAGTGTGCGCGCGGTCCTTCGTGAATCCCAGATCGGAGGCCGCGGGAGCCCGGTTTAAAGAACCTTGGGCTAAGAGGTTGGCGGCCTCGTTTCCAGGATTCCCGCAGTGCGCGGGCACCCAAATCAACTCCACTTGACGGGGCGGGGTTGCAGCGGGCGAATCCAGTATGCAAAAAGCAGGGACGTGAACTCGGCCTCGTGCAAAATTTAAGATTGCGGTTTTGGAATCTGATAAGACGTACCGTGCTTCTGTGTTTACGATTGCTAAGGCAATGGCAGCTTCCTCTGCAGCTTCGGGGGACGTGTCTGGAGGGAGTGTGTGTGTACCTATGGGAGAGAGATTGTGATCCACCACGGCAGCGACCGTTTCATCACCCACGCAGGCTGCGTCTACCCATACGGCGTCTGGTTCGGCGCCGTAACATAGGTGTAGAGTTTTAGCGCGAGCTCTGCGACGTTTGTCGTGGTGGTCGGGGTGCATGTTACGGGGAAGTGGTGTAATGAGGAGTTCGCGGTGCAGGGGTCTTGGTATGGGGAGTAATGTGGGATCATTGGCGGGTATCTGGATTCCAAGAGAATGTAGAATATGCCGACCAGTGTCGGTTTGTGTGAGACGAAGGTATTGTGCTTGGCGGTGCGCGTCTATAAGTTCCCCGATAGTGTTGTGAAGGCCTAACTTGAGAAGTCGATCGGTAGGTGTACTTATGGGAAGGTGGAGGGCTACTTTGTATGCCCGACGGATGAGGGCGTCCAATGTTTCAGTGTCGCGGCGAGAGAGTTGGAGGTAGGGGGTGCAGTAGAGCACACGGCTGAGTACAAAGGCATGAATAAGGCGACATAGGTCGCCCTCCTTCATGCCTCGGTAACGGCCTGAGATCCGGCGGATGAGGTGCGAGATCGCCCTTGCAACCTGCTTGAGTCTCCGGATTGTGTTTGTGTTCTTCCCATCACTCTGGATATGCATGCCCAGTATCCGGAGGGTGTCGACCTCTGGTACCGATCTGCCATCCAGTTCGATAACGATGGGTGGGGAGGGGGAGTTGCGGCTTTTGGGGCGGATGCAGAGCAGTCCGGACTTCTCTGGAGAACAGGTTAGTCCTACGCTAACTGCATAATTTTGCGTTAGGTTGGCGGCTGTTTGGATGGTGTCCTGTATGTCACCGTCACTGCCATGGGTAGACCAGAGCGTGATGTTGTCTGCGTATAGGGTATGTTTCAGATGAGGAACAGTTGCCAATTGTCGAGCTAGGGGGATGAGGGTGATATTAAACAAGAAAGTTGAGAGGACGGACCCTTGAGGGGTGCCGACACTCTTTAGTGTGTATGTTGGGTGGGTGAGCGGGCCGAACTGAAGTTCGGCCGTGCGTGCTGTGAGAAAGGCCTGAATGTGTGTGTACGTACGTGTACCCACGTTCAGTGGAGAAAGTGCTGTCAGGATCGCATGATGCTCAACGCGATCAAAGGCTTTGGATAAGTCCAGAGCCAGCACTGCCTTTGTGTGGCCCGGAATGAGCGGGTCGAAGATGTCGTGAGTGATTTGTAGCATGGCATCTTGAGTGGACAAATGGGGGCGAAAGCCAACCATGCTGTGAGGGTATAAGTCACGGTCTGTCATATGCTGTGAAAGCCTCGCCAGTACAACATGTTCGAAAAGCTTGCCCAAACACGAAGTTAATGAGATTGGGCGAAGGTTTTGGAGTGTAAGTGGTTTGTTGGGCTTCGGTATGAACATTACTTTCGCGTGACGCCAGGACTGGGGAAGGGTTCCTTCCTTCCAACACTGGTTGAAGTAGTCCGTGATGCGAGTGATCGATTTGTCATCCAGGTTGCGCAGTGTAGTGTTGGTAATCAAGTCGGCTCCGGGTGCGGATTTAGTGCGGAGAGTCAACAGCGCGGCTCTGACCTCCGCCTCGGTTATATCTGTGTCGAGTTCGGCATTCGGTTGTCCTGTGTATGAGGGAAGAGAAGTTGGTATGCCGGGCGATGTGTAGGTGTCGCGGAGTGTATCCAAAAGATCATTGGGGTTGTCCATGTGTGCGTGTATAAGCCGGGTGACGTGGTGCTGGGTAGTGGTTTTCGTGTGCGATGGGTCGAGGAGGTGTCGGAGGAGATGCCACGCCCTTTTGGTGGTCAGTCTGCCAGCAATGTCGTCGCATACCTGCCCCCAATTGGAGCGGCACAGCTCCTCCGAATGTATTTGGATTTGGGATTGTAGAGTGGCTAAGCGTTTCTTTAGCGTCCTGTTATGTTTACCCCGTTTCCACCGCTCTAGAAGGCTGTGGTAGGCATCCCATAGGTGAGCGAGTCGGTTGTCTAGTGTTGGAGTGTCTGTGGTGGTTTCAATTAGTTGCGTGTGATGTTGAATGTCAGTCTGAAGAGATTCCACCCAGTCGTTGATGTCGGTTATGGGATTGTCTGCGCGGGTGGTACGCGCAGTACGAAGAGCGTCCCACTTAATGAGTTTGTGTGTCATGTATGTGTGCCGGGGTGGTTTGAACGGGACAGTGACTTGTATAATGTAGTGATCACTGCCCAGTGTGTGCTGTGTTCTCGTCCATGTGACAGTACGGAGGGAGCGACTAAGCACCAGATCCGGACTAGTGTCCATACTGACACTGTTGCCTATGCGTGTAGGTGTCTGAAAGTTGTTGTGGACGGAGAGTTGGAGGTTCTGCATGAGCAGCCAAAGCCTGCAACCTCTATGTGTAGTTGTTTTGTATCCCCAGTCAGTATGTTGACTGTTGAGATCGCCGCCGATTAGCAAGGGATGTTTCCCCGCCAGTCGATGCAGCTCCCGGAAGAGGGAATCCAGCGAGGCCATCGGTTGGGATGGGGGGTGGTAAATGTTGGCAATAAATATGGAGGGGATGGTATGTGTGTGGTGGATAATTTCTGTTATTACACAGGGTGTGTCTGATGTGATGTAATGTGTCTTGTATGTGAGAGCGCGGTGCACAAGGGTAGACGCTCTGGGTGCGTTTGTGGTGTCAGAGTGTGTGGAGCTGTAACTAGGAAGTGTGGCCTGTGTGGCAGTATCTTGGAGAAGAAGGACTTGGGGCGTTGGGGAGAGAGTAGGAAGTAGAAGCTGCAGGGGCGCGCGCTTGCCCCGAAAGCCACGGCAGTTCCATGTTATGATATGAATGGAATTATTATTGGCCCGCACTGCCATAATGGAGCGTAGGGGGATGTATGAGCGGTGTTAGACTCTCGTTAATAGAGGTGTGGGGATCCGTGGCGGCACGTTGTTCTGTGAGGGGAAAGGGGGTGGCAAGCAGAGGGAGCTGTGTGAGGCGTGTCTCTAGAAGGCAAACCATCCTCTGGAGAATAGTTTCCATGCATTGTTCTATCCGTGCCTCTAATTTTGTAGTTATGTCACTGATAAGGGCGTTGAATTTACTTTCGATGCGACTTTCAAGTTCCTGGAGCTTCATGTCGAATTGGTCGGACAGATTTTTCAGCTTCGCGTTGATATCGATCGATCCGGAGGTGGGGGTTGGGGGATCAGTGCGTTGTTTTTTGGAGGGTGGAGGATGGGGAGGGATGTTAGCATGCGTTTGAGTAGTGGGTGGTGAAGGTATGAGAGAAGGGGTGGGAGGGGTTAGTGAGCGCTGTGTTATAGCTTTAAGGCGGCTTACCTCCTCCCGCAGGGCCCGGAGCCCACCATCGTTGTTGTGGTTCGGAGTCTGCTGGACGGGGGCTGGCGGCGATTTTTGTGCTCGATCGGCCCAGGTGAGGTCCTGCTTGGGTTTGAGGCTCCGGTCACGGGAGGCGGAGCGCGATGCATTGCGCGATGGCTTCTGAGGGGCTGGTTGTTTCTTCTCTTGGGATCTGGACTGGTGTCCGGCCGCTAGTTGGGTCGTGTGTGGCGGCCGGCGGGCGTAGCGGTACTTGCATTCAACGTTCCCGGTGTGGTGCCCGTCCCCGCAGACGATGCATTTCGGTGGGCAGGTTGGAGGCTCTGTTGGAACATGCTGATTGCCGCAATTATGACATCTTCCGCTTGCTGGGGCCGGACAAACGTCTTGGCGGTGCCCGATGCGGCGGCAGTTGTAGCACGCTTCCACTTTCGGTCGATGGGGGAAACATGTGTGGATGCCCGCCCAAAAGCGGATAGCTTTGGGCAGAGGGCCGGTGGCCAGGGTGATGAGGAGGGATCGCTTTTTCCCAAATGGTCGAGCATCAATTATTGGGAGGTCCGGGTTGTAGGGGACAAGTCCCTCCAAAATTTCTCTGTGTGGCTCATCATTGTAGGCCATGTGAATAATGCACCGCACGGCATCGTCGGGAGGAGCAAGGTAGGCGGTGACATCTGTGCGGCTAGCGCCCAGAGAGATGGAAGTGAGCTCGGCATAAGCCCGCGCCCGAGCCTCCACAGGGGTGCTGAGTGTGAAGGTCTTGTTGGTCGGATGTAGCCGCAACTGGTCTTGGGCGAGGGCTTCCTGCAGGGAAACTGCTGTCGTAGAGGAGATCGCTGTTAGAAGCGTGCGAGGGGTCTGCTTGGTTACGTCCAAACCGCCGCGGGGTCGGACAACGACCTTGAAGTCTCCCCTCGGGAGTTGCGGGAGAGGCGTGCGTCGTAAATGGCGAGGAGGAGCTGGTGGAGGAGACGGTCTTGAAGGCGTCGGCGTCCCATCTTGCGATTCTCCAACGGTTCGGCGGCCGTCGCTGCCACTGATTTCCAATTGGCCGATCAAGCTTGCTGGGCGTTGGAGACAGTTGTCAGCCGTCGCAGGGCGGTATTTGTTTCGGAGACGTAGGACGGTCTCCCATTCCCCATTTCCGAGTTCGGTTGCGTCGATATCAGTGCCATCTACGCGGTATTCCATGGCTAGGCGAGCGGTGACCACACGGAGGCGAGGCCTGGCGTAGGCCTAGCTCACACAAGAAAACAGCACGGATCGTGGTACCGATCCCGGCGGGCTAGCGACAGTCAGGTGAGATCAAAGCGGGCGGCTGACCATCCCGAATGCAAAGCGGGGGAAATCGAAAGGATCCGGTCGAAATATAGGGCTCTGGTGAAAGTTGAGGCAGGAGCGCATGTGCAGCGCGTCCGCTCGCAACGGCTCCCGAAACCGGTCTTGACCTGGTGGTAATTCGGTATCTTCCGCAGCTGTCAAACGAAGTGGCCTCAGGGGGTCGTCGTTGAGCGTGCAGTCCGTGTCGGTAAGGTGGACGATGCGTTGGCCTCAGTAAATAGCCGCGGAGGCAGAAGAAAGAAAATCCCATCCTAAAATTAATTGGTGAGAGCAGTCAGTCAGGACGGCGAACTGAATGTGGTGTCGGACACCACCAATAAAAACGCGGGCTGTACAGAAAGCGGAAGGGCGAATGGTATACCCCTGCGCAGCAACCGACGTGGGTCCATCGTAAGGGGTCATCACTTTTTTCAGACATTGGCCTAAATCGACGCGCATTACATAAAATACCACACCCGTGTCCACCAGAGCATCCACGTACACTCCTTCCACTACCACCGAAATCATGTTGCACGGGCCTGGTGGAGGAATATCAGTCTTAATTCGGAATGCAGCTTTTCCCCCAGAAACTACATCACTTAGATTGCCGAATGACTGGTGGTGACGAATGAGGCAGGCCGAAGTGGGGAGGAGGAGTGGCGAAAGGGTGATGGTGAACGGCACCTGGAGTTCCGGCTGTTCCGAGGTGCACTCGATGCGGGCGGAGAGGGAGACCGGTGTGGAGGTGATGAATGGCGTTGAGCTTGATAGTACACACCTCGTTCACGTATGTCGTAACCGCGGCGTTCGTCTTACTGGCGCGCAGAAACGAGAAATGTGGCCGCGATACCCACAGTAATAGCAGACAGGGCGGGACGAGTGCTAGGGTTGGGAGTAGAAGGCGTTAGGGGCACTTGGAGATAGCGCGCTCAGGTGGGCTGAAGAAGGGTCAGTGCCATTGACCAGTAGTTGACTGGGTGAGCGGCAGCAACCGAAGCGTAGGATGGTTGCGGCAATGTCACGTGTACGTTGCTCGGAGGCGCGGCAGCGACTTGGGCGTAGGTTGATATGGTGCGAGAAACAGGTGGTTGTACGAGATCAGGGCTGGTCATGGATGTAAGTTTGTCCCTGATGAGGTCATGCAAAGGAACTACCGAATACTTTTGAACGCGTTGAAGAAGGTGTGAAGCCCATAGACCGCAATTCTTCTCGTATAATGTCCCAGATGAGGTCACGCAGATGGCCTTGGGACGTGGAGTGGTTGTCGCCAATGTATGTTTGGAGATGAACGGAGTCGAGCGAATCAAGGCGCTTGCATGTCGCGACGACGTCAGCGATGGTAGCCGAATTTTGCGCAGCGAGGGCATTAAAAGCAACAGGTCCAATGCCTTTCGAGATGTGGCGTACTTTGTCTGATTCTGGCATAAATGAATTGACACGCCGGCACAGTGAAAGGACATCTTTTCACTGTGCCGGCGTAAGTGTAAGATTCGCCGGGATGTTGTCGGCGAGTATCGAGGGTCCTCTTCGCGACGGCGGAACGAATGGCTGGTGTCCCAAAAACATGTCGCAGCTGGTGCTGGAAGGTCGCCCAGTCGGGTAAGTGAATGACGTGTTTGAAATACCATGTCTTCGTCACACCGGTCAAGTAGAAAGAGACGTAATGGAGCTTGGCGCTATCGTCCCAGTGATTAGCAAAGCTCACGCGGCTGTCCTCATCGAGCCAGTCTTCCACGTCTTCCGAGCGAAGACCGGCGAAGAGAGGGGGATCACGCTGGTGGCTGTGTACGTAAACAGGAGGCACGGCTGAAGACGGCAGGGGAGAGATGGCAGCAGCGATGGTAGCAGCGCCGGCAGGCTCGTTCTGTGACATGATGCCAGACAGTGGGGGCAATCGGCGGCCTGAACGCAGCTCTAGGAAGTCGAGCGAAGTGGGAGGAGACCGAGGACCGAAAATCCATCTCCACCACGTATGACGTCTGGGTTGAGACAGCGTTTATTCAGCCCAAGGGCTCAGCAACGAACGGGCAGTCTCAGACCGAGCGTGCACACACACGATGATGATTGTGGTGACACCCAATGAAGATGATGATAGAGACCCAGGCGGATGATGATGATGATGATGATGATGAAAAGAAGTGCATGACGACTGCCCACTGCCCACAATATATATATATATATATATATATATATATATATATATATCAGCTTCACATGCAACGAGTGTACCCGACTTAAGGCCCATCATCGATCATTTAAAAGGCAGCACCGCGCTCTTTCCTCGTCCACTTTCCCGTACGTGGCCGTCAGTTTGCTTACGACACGGCATATTGCACAAGAAAAAAAAATAGCAGCATATCCACGGAATTAATGATGGAGAGGGGGGCGAAGCATCCGTCCGTCCATTTGTTCTTGCTTCCGTTCGTCCATGCGTCCGTCTGTGTGACCATCCGTGCGTGTGTCTGTTCATGCGTCCATCTCTGTGTTAGTCTATGCATCCGCCCCTGCGTCCGTCCATGCGGCCTTCCGTCCATGCAGCCATCTGTGCGTCCGTCGATGCAGCTGCCTGTGTGTCCGTTCGTCCATCTAGTGAACACTCCAAGTACCACCATTTCGCATCTTTTCATCATATATTCCGCATATAGAAGCACCGCCATCCAGCGAACATTCCAAGGACTAAACGAGAGGTGGCAAACGCACACTTTCTTACGGCTTGCGCTTCGTGTCTACTTCCCACCTTTAACCACCTCGAGTTCATGGTATATATCACTGTATTCATGGCACTGTGGCCCAACGCTTGCTAAACCCCTCTAAAACCAAGGAGGTTATGCCCAGCGAGTATAACGTAGCAACCCTTTCTTGTCAGATAGTGCTCAATGTACATGCCATTGGCTGCTAATGGGGAATGAGAGACAGGAACATTCGGCTTTCAGTTAACGCGCGTGCTGGATTTGCTTATTGTTAAACAACGCACACGAGAAATCTCCCACCGGCACGACTTTGCAGGTCAAAACGTAAGACTGATTACGCACTACGACGAGGGACAAACGGGTGCCGCTCTAAAGGGCTTCACCCCTAAAACACCGCTGTCGGCAGCAGATCTTATTTCAAGTCGTTCCACAACACCTTCGTGATGACATCTTATTAGCCTGCCACGACGCGCCGACATCCGGCCATCTGGGATACCCACAGACGCTCGACCGGGTGCGACAGCTACATTTCTGGCCCAAAACCCGTAACTTGTGCCAAATGCTAGGTGAAAGGATGTCGCGAATGTCAGCGTTGCAAGTCACCACCAGTAAAGCCTGCAGGCCCCCTACAACCCATCGACCTCACGCGTACACCGTTTGACCAGGTTAGGATGGACCTCCTTGGACCGTTTCCTTTGTCTCACTCTGAAAACCAGTAGATCATCGTCGCAACTGAATACTTGACACGTTGCGCTGAGACGAAACCACTGCCACGCGGTACGCGGGCACTGTTGTCCCCTTGTGTTTGAGCATCAAGTCGATGCCCTAATGGGAGGGGGAGTAATGCCACCTAGAGTTGTGAGACCGTAAGTCCTAGCCAGCCCAAAAGGGCAAAGAGCACGAAGAAGAAGCGGGTGTTAGCGCTCCGTTTGAAGATACACACTGGTGTCTTTCTGCCCCGCTGTTACTGTCTTGTCTCTATTGGCTCTTGGTGCGTGACAATATGCACTAGAGGGAACTTTGTAGCTTGTTTCTATGTGACCTGTAATGCATACATCTTCAACGAGAATGCGAACAATGGGTATGACATGGATTTGCCTAGTCTTCGTACTTTACGTTCATTCTGGCTTCGCGTGGCTTCAAGCTGCTCTTGTCACGAAACAACAATTGGCAAATGTTCGGCAGTTGCACTTCCCCACCTTAATCTCTTAGGCTTAGCACTTCAAATCAGTTCACGAATTGAAAAACGAGTTTTTCTTTCCCTCGGAATAAAATGAAAACGCACCAATAAACGAAGCCACATGTGTGCTCGCCACCCGCAAGCACGAAGACTAAGCAAATTCATGTCATACTCATAATTCTCATGGTCACTGAACAATCGCCACACCAGTGTCCCCGATAGGTCTTTTAGGAAACTCTATGCGTCACGCCACCCGCGCACAAAGCTACAGCTTTACATTTCATAGGGTTCCCTTTGGTAAGATGGTGTCAATTTATTATTAATAATATTATATTATTATCAATAAATGATTATTATTAGTGACACTTGAGGTAGTACCTGCAGCGATAGAGTCTCGAGAGCGATATATATATATATATATATATATATATATATATATATATATATATATATATATATATATATATATATATATATATATATATATATATATATATATATATTATGACGTCTGGGTTGAGACAGCATTTATTCAGCCCAAGAACTCAGCAACAAACGGGCAGTCTCAGACCGAGCGGGCACACACACGATGATGATTGTGGTGACACCCAGTGAAGATGAGGACAGAGACCCAAACGGATGATGATGATTATGATAATGCATATATGAAAAGAAGTGCATCAAGAATGCCCACAATTAATCCCCCCCCCACATCAAAACGGCCAACCTGGCCGTAGAAAGTCAATGGGACTGAGAACGTCGCCTGAAAGGCTTCATGCGAGACACGTGCACGATGTCTGTGTTGTGGTGACGGTGGTCTGTTGGGACTGCAAATGGGGTCACGGATAATTAACGGGCGAAGTCTGCTCGATAACTATGTAAGGCCCAATGAAGTGTGGCTGAAACTTGAAACACAGACCAGGTGTACGAGTAGGTGTGAATAGGAGCACCGCGTCACCAGGCTAGAAGAATACAAGGCGATGGGATGCATCATAAATGACTTTTCGATCTTGCTGTCGCGCTTCCGTGTTGATGCGAGCATGATCGCGACACCGGGAAAGTCTTAAAATGTATTATTAGCTGGTAGTCAGAGACGATTTGACGTCAGTGTTGAAAAAGGAAACGTCGAGAAAAAAAGTAGGGGAACGTCCATAAACGAGGTAGAACGGCGAATATCCGGTAGTGTATACGGCGAATACCCGTGTTGTAGGCAAAGGTGAGGAATGGCAGAAGAGTGTCCCAGTTTTTGCGATCTGGACTGATGTAGACGGCTATCATATCAGCAAGAGTACGGTGAAACCTCTCGGTGAGACCGTTGGTTTGAGGGTGGTAGCTAGAAGCTGTCTTGTGTGTTATTCCAGAGACGCGCAACACTTCATTTAGCACTTCTGACAAGACCACCCTTCCACGGTCACTCAACAATATACGAGGGGCGCCATGGCGCAGAATGATGGCGTGCAGAACGAAGTCGGCAACTTCCGAAGCAGAGGCAGTTGATACAAACGTTGTCTCCTCGTAGCGTGCCAAGTGGTCTACTGATGTCACTATCCATCGTTTGCCAGTAGATGTGATGGCAAGAGGGTCGCAAAGGTCAATACCTACAACCTCCAATGGCGTTGTGGGGCACGGTATTGGCTGCAGAGGCCCGGCCGGTGCAGTTGTCTGGATTTTACGACGCTGGCACGGGACACAGAAACCGACGTAGCGCGCAATGCTAGTAGAAATACCAGGCCAGTAGAAGCGACTTCGTATGCGGTCGTAAGTTTTTTGAATACCAAGATGTCCGGCAGTCAAGCCTTCGTGAAAGGCTTTAAGCACGTCAAGTCGAAGAGAGCGTGGTAGCGCGGGAACCCAGCGCTGACCATCTGGGTGGTAGATGTGACGGTACAGAACTCCATTCTCCAGCCTAAATCGCAAGAGCTGACGACGATGTCGCGCGTTAGGTGCATGGGAAGCTCCTGAGAGCTGGTCCATGATACGCCTACAGTACGGATCAGATAACTGGCAGGAGTGAAATGCGCGCTTGTCATCCGAGATTAGCTGGTGCATTGAGGCCAGCGCAGGCGCTGCAGTAGAAGTGATGGCCGAACTTTGACCAATGCTGAGCTGTGTATTTGGTAGCGGGCAGCGGGAAAGGGCGTCGACGTGTTGATGTTTTCTACCCGACTTGTAAGTGATATCGAATTCATACTCCTGTAAACGTAGAATCCACCGACCCAAGCGTCCAGACAAGTTCTTCAACGTGGAAAGCCAGCATAGGGCGTGTTGGTCGGTAACGATCGTGAAATGACGGCCGTGGAGGTAGGGACAGAACTTTTGCACTGCCCAGACCACAACCAAGCACTCCTGCTCAGTTATGGTATAGTTCTTCTCGGTCATGGTTAATACTCTACTGGCATACGCAACTACTCTGAAGAGGTGTCGCGTTGGAGCAGAACGGCACCTATACCGCGGCCGCTAGCGTCCGTATGTGGGATGGTCAGTGCTGCCTCATCAAAGTGGCGGAGTACAGGTTCGGACTTGAGGGCACACTTTAACAGGTCGAATGCCGTTTGACATTCTTCCGACCACAGAAAGGGCACGTCAGAAGCAAGAAGCTGGTGCAGTGGAGCCGCTATTGATGCGAAGTTTTGTATAAAACGGCGAAAATAGGAGCGAGACCAAGAAAACTTCGCAACTCCTTCGGCCTTTCGGGGCGCGGAAAGCGAAGCACCGCAGCAATTTTGTCCGGATACGGCCGGATTCCGTCTTTGCTCAAGACGTGGCCCAAAACCTTGATACCTTTTGTGGCGAAACGGCATTTTTTCGTGTTGGAGACCAGCGGTGGCAAGGCAGGTCAGAACGTAATCCAAACGTTGCAGGTGCTGAGGAAACGTTGACGAAAAAATGACGATGTCGTCCAAGTAGCAGAGACAGGTCTTCCATTTAAGGCCACGCAGCACGGTATCGATCATGCGCTCAAATGAAGCGGGCGCGTTGCACGCCCGACAGGCATAACGTTGAATTCGTATAGCCCGTCGGCGATTGCGAATGCCGTTTTCTCTTTATCCTCTTCGTGCATAGGAATTTGCAAGTATCCGGAACGCAGGTCGAGGCAGGAAAAGTATTTCGCGCCTTGTAGAGAATTAAGGGCGTCGTCAATGCGAGGCATTGGGTACAGATCCTTGCGAGTGATCTTGTTGAGCGCCCTGTAATAGACGCAAAAGCGCACGGAGCCTTCCTTCTTGCGAACCAGAACCACAGGCGACGACCAAAGGCTAGATGAAGGGCGAATTACCTCTCGTTTGAGCATGTCAGCTACGTTTTCTTCGATGATTTTTCTCTCAGCAGGAGACACGCAGTAGGGCCGGCGGCGTACAACAGATGTTCCGACTGTGTGGATTCGATGCGTTATAGTAGTAGTGCGGCCCAACGTCGAGGTGTACATTTCGAAGGAACTTGCGTGTTTCTTTAACAAAGCAAGTAGCGGTTGCGTCTGTGAAGGTGTCAAGTCATCGCTAATGGCTGCATTAAAGGCAAAAGAAGAAGCAGGCTGACTCCTAGGGCTGTCGTTGGAGGAGACGGCATGAAGTGGCACGACGCACGCAGGCTTGGGATCCGTCACGCAGGCTACCGTGGTGTTCTGGGGAAGTAGAATTTTTTCGAATGTTGTATTCACAGCGGTGACAAGTGCGGAACCATTAAGAAACCCCACTACACCGGAAGCGAGAATGATGCCTTTACCGACGCAACTAAACGATGGTGAGACGAAGACGTCGCCATGGTCGATGTCCTTGGAGGTAATAGCTACAATCCGCTCTTGACCTGGTGGTAATTCGGTATCTTCCACAGCTGTCAAACGAAGTGGCCTCTGGGGGTCATAGTTGAGCGTGCAGTCCCTGTCGGTGAGGTGGACGACGCGTTGGCCTCAGAAAATAGCCGCGGAGGGAGAAGAAAGAAAATCCCACCCTAAAATGAATTGGTGAGAGCAGTCAGGACGGCAAATTGAATGTGGTGTCGGATACCACCAATAAAAACGCGGGCTCTACAGAAAGCGGAAGGGCGAATGGCATACCCCTGCGCAGCAACCAACGTGGGTCCATCGTAATGGGTCATCATTTTTTAGATGTTGGCCTAAATCGACGCGCATAACATAAAATGCCGCACCCGTGTCCACCAGAGCATCCACGTACACTCCTTCCACTACCACCAAAATCGTGTTGCACGGGCCTGATGGAGGAATATCAGTCCTAATTCGGAATGCAGCTTTTCCCCCCAGAAACTACATCACTTAGTTTTCCGAATGACTGGTTGTGACGAATGAGGCAGGCCGAAGTGGGGAGGAGGAGTGGCGAAAGGGTGATGCTGAACGGCGTCTGGAGTTCCGGCTGTTCCGAGGTGCACTCGATGCGGGCGGAGAGGGAGACCGGTGTGGGGGTGATGAATGGCGTTGAGCTTGATAGTACACACCTCGATCACGCATGTCGTAACCACGGCGTTCGTCTCGCTGGCGCTTGCGGCAGAAACGAGAAATGTGGCCGCGATACCCACAGTAATAGAAGACAGGGCGGGACGAGCGCCAGGGTGGGGTGTAGAAGGCGTTAGGGTCACTTGGAGATAGCGCACTCAGGTAGGCCGAAGAAGGGTCTGGAGGCATCGAGCAGTAGTTGACTGGGGGAGCGGCAGCAACCGAAGCGTAGGATGGTTGCGGCAATGTCACGTGCACGTTGCTCGGAGGCGCGGCAGCGACTTGAGCGTAGGTTGATATGGTGCGAGAAACAGGTGGTCGTACGAGATCAGGGCCGGTCATTGATGTAAGTTCATCCCTGATGAGGTCACGCAAAGGAACTACCGAAGACTGTGTTGAACGCGGTGAAGGTGTGAAGCTCATAGACCGCAATTCTTCTCGTATAATGTCCCAGATGAGGTCACGCGGATGGCCTTGGGACGTGGAGTGGTGGCCGCCAATGCCTGTTTGGAGACGAACGGAGTCGAGCGAATCAAGGCGCTTGCATGTCGCGACGACGTCAGCGATGGTAGCCGAATTTTGCGCAGCGAGGGCATTAAAAGCAACCGGTCCAATGCCTTTCAAGATGTGGCGTACTTTGTCCGATTCTGGCATAGATGAATTCACACGCCGGCACAGTGAAAGGATGTGCCGTAAGTGTAAGATTCGCCGGGATGTTGTCAGCGAGTATCGAGGGTCCTCTTCGCGACGGCGGAACGAATGGCTGGTGTCCCAAAAACATGTCGCAGCTGGTGCTGGAAGGTCGCCCAGTCGGGTAAGTGAATGACGTGGTTGAAATACCATGTCTTCGTCACACCGGTCAAGTAGAAAGAGGCGTAACGGAGCCTGGCGCTATCGTCCCAGTGATTAGCAACACTCACGCGGCTGTCCTCATCGAGCCAGTCTTCCACGTCTTCCCCGCGAAGACCGGCGAAGAGAGGGGGATCACGCTGGTGGCTGTGTACGTACACAGGAGGCGCGGTTGAAGACGGCGGGGGAGAGATGGCAGCAGTGATGGTAGCAGCACCGGCAGGCTTGTTCTGTGACTTGCTGCCAGACAGTGGGAGCAATCGGCGGCCTGAACGCAGCTCTAGGGAGTCGAGCGAAGTGGGAGAGAACCGAGGACCGAAAATCCACCTCCACCACTTATGACGTCTGGGTTGAGACAGCGTTTATTCAGCCCAAGAGCTCAGCAACGAACGTGCAGTCTCAGACCGAGCGCACACACACGATGATGATTGTGGTGACACCCAGTGAAGATGAGGAAGAAACCCAGGCGGATGATGATGATTATGATAAAGCATACATGAAAAGAAGCGCATGACGAATGCCCACAATATATATATATATATATATATATATATATATATATATATATATATATATATATATATATATATATATATATATAACAGGTTCACATGCTTCGATGGAATAATAGGAATAAACATTCATAGAGCGCGAACAACGCTGCATTTCAGAAAATCACGGCAGAAGTGAAGAAGCCCTGGACCAACGCTCTCAATGTAAGAGGCAACCGCTGCAACAACACTTCCGATGAAAGACCGCAAAGAGGCTGGCCAAGGCCGCTGGAATGAAGGCCAACATTTGCGAAATCCTAGTCGAGTTTCATGCTCACAAGCGAAGCGCTGATTCCACAAAGAAAGAGCGTAAGAAAACAAAGATATAGAAAAGAAAGGAAGACTCCTTAAATGGCACTGCAAAATGTCAGGTGCAGAACACAGCATCCCCAGCCACCACTTGAGCTGCCATCGCTAAACAAGGCCCACGTATTCGACCGTGTACTACGGTAACAGATTGCGCATTGGCCTGTGCTGTCCGCCTCACAGTGTTTCTTCTTGCCCATCAATCTAATTTTGTTAAGGCAGGCAACGAGCGTTTGCTGGTGTCTTCGTTGAAGTAAAGCAGCCATGCACCGTGAAAAAAAAATAACAGTTCTTTTGTTAGGGCTTAAAATGTTCTTTGTTTTATGCGTTCACAGAAATCTTCACCACTAAAGTGTGTGGTTACATTGGAAGCATCAGCCGAGGTGACTGCTAATAAGTTGAAAAAACAAATGTAGAAAGAAAGAAAGAAAGAAAGAAAGAAAGAAAGAGAGAAATAAATAAATAAATAAATAAATAAATAAATAAATAAATAAATAAAGTGATCTATGGAATTTAGAAGAAAAGCTTCACATCACCTACTGCTTTATAGGTATTCTAGGGTTGCTAAACGGGCTTTTGCTCTAGGGTCGCTAGACACTGACGCCTCATGAAAGAGACCAAATATCAGAGGGGAGAGCGCTGACCAAAAGAACATTTGCCTCAAGTCTCAAGCTGCTGTACCCCATACAACATAAATATATGAACACATAGAAAAGAGCCCTGGGTACTAGAAATATATTGTAGTAAGACGGTAAGTTGGGCCAGTTGACAGCGCCGTCTTTTCTTTCTGTTCTACTCGTTCCCTGTCCTGTATTTTTTCTGGTGTTAAGCTGTAAGTGAATTCGCGATAAATACATGAATTTGAAGACACTCCATAGGTTACGGGGAAAAGGATACGCTGTTTTTTTCTCTTCAAGAACTCTAGTCCACCATTTTCAAGCTTTATATACTCTACCAGTATATGATATTTTTTGCCCAGTCTATACCAACAGATCACCGCGCCAGAGGCTACAGTCATCCTGCAATATCAAGAAACTCGTCAAAGCTTAAAGTCGCACTCATTTTACGCTCCCCCTTATATGTGAAACGTCATAAATTCGTGGCATATATATGCAAGACAACGACATCTCAGTGAGACTAAAAAGGTAGATAGAAGGCAAGAACTTTGCAAAGATTGCACTGATTCCTAACATTCTGTCGCAGAGGTAATGGAAGTTACTGAGAACGACAGGGAATCGTTTGCTATATGCTTGGGGGACTTCTATTTTCCGCGTCTCAGCACACTGCAGAATACAAGAATGAATGCAACTTCATGCACGCGAGTACCCGTATGTCAGCGCTTGCCGCGGAGGGCCATAAACAACTTGCAATGCAGCCACGCACATGGAAAGATACTGCTTCGAAGATAAAATAAATGAAAGTTGCGGCTCAGTTTGACTCGTTTTCTGAAAAAAAAATGGTGATGGAGCAGCAAAAGGGATTTCAGCGTCGTTAGCTTTTGATGAACTTACGATTCTCGCACACCGCAATTCGTAGCATGCAGCGAGTGCGTGCTCGCATTTCGAAAGATCTGTGGGCCTACTCCATCGCTTACATCTGTAATGTTGACTTATGGTGGCATGGTAAAGAATGTGCTTTGATGCAGTGCCATAGGCGGCAAACATGGCTCTTAATTTGTATGAAGTTCGAAAGTTAAAATCGCTGCAATCCTGCTCTGGCCTGATTTGAACGGCTATTGGACACTCGCGAATACAAGACCAAGACATACTCCCAGTATCACAAACCAACGTTCTTTTTATTTCTCCTTTTCTTACAGATTTTCTAACCTCAAAAAGTTTCAGTAACAAATAACACCTGTATTTATATTTAACTTTATTTCTTATGATTCACCTGGTCATCGTTTTTGTGCCCTTTAGGCCAATTCATCCTCCAGCCGCTGGTCTCTATAGCACAGGGCAGGAGGCAGCCTGCGCCTGAAGAAGTCCTTCACGCACCAAGCTCTGTAGCATACGACGTGGAGGTGACAAGAGATTTTTATTAAACGTCCAGAAAGCTACATTTGAATGTAGCGTACACAGGCCGTAAAGTTTTCCCTTGGCACAGAATGTGTGCTTTTCGTTTATTTCACTTTTAAGGGCCAAACACCTTTTGGTGTGTTGTCAAAGTCTGCGAAACATGTGCAGCCCCGTTACGGCTAGCGAAGCCAATAACAGTGCCCGTCCCAGAGCTTTATGCGTACGGACTCCGACCGAGGTGCTAGTGCACATGGTGGAGCAAGGAAGCGAAGCTCATGACCAGTGCACCGTGATGTCGAAGTGTTTAGAACAAAATATTAGTGATTTGGAGTTGTATATAAACAGTACTCTGGAACATAGTTAGGATGGCCTCGATGATTCAGGTTGAAAACTGTGTTTAGAACAAATGTTCGACGATTTAGAGTTTTACGCACTCTACTATAGGAGAGCAGTAAGCTGTCGCAGATTCGCCTTGAAACAGTGTTTAAAAAAATGTTCGACAATTTAGACTATGATGCATTCTACTAAGGGAAATCAACAGGCACCCCCAGTTTCAAGAAGCTGGCAACTTGAAAGACGGTTAACTGGAACGTTGTTTAGAAAAAGTGTTAAAAACTTTAAAACACTTGGTACTCTACTATAGGAGAGCGCAAAGCTGTCCCATATGAACATGTCTTGCAAATTTTTGAACGATATAAAGTACGATATACTCTACTACACGAGAGCCTTAAACTGTTTAGACAAAATGGTTAACGATTTTGAGTACTCCGTACTCAACTATGGGAGAGCGGTGAGCCGTCCCTAGGTACTCTTCTATGGTAGAGCATGAAGCCGTCAACTGCGTTTAGAAAAAATGGTTAACGATTTAGAGTACCCGGTACTCTACTATGGGAGAACTGAATCCCTGCCTGTTGCGTGAAAGAGAACTGATAAACACCAGAGTTGAAGGGAACGTTTGTTGCAATGTACACAGAGTTAACGAGCGAAGGTGAAGCTTGTGGCCCCGCTGCTTATCCCTGGGTTAACCTTGACAGTTAATTGAAGCAAATTTGAAATTTTGTTGACGCCTGTCTGGAAAATTTAGTGGGCATTTGTCACACGTGTGATGCGTTAGTCTTTTTAGTTGACTAGAATCAGAAGCAACAGGAATTATTTTTGTAAACCGTTAGATGAAGTTACAGGCCCTTAACAGACAGGAGGAGGTTCTATAATAACGAGATCATCGGGTTCTACGGTACAAAAGCGATTATGGTAGTAAATACATCACAGAAACGGTAGTGAAGTGCATCAGTCAAAGTAAATCTATAACAACCACAGAAAAAATACAGGTGAGTCCATGAAATTGTATATTTTAAAATATCGAGTCACACCAAAGAAGTTTAAGAAAGAGAAATTAAAAAAAGTGACCGACACCACAGTGTAATAACGTTCATCCTAACGTACCTAACAAAAAGGACGCTCTAAATGAAACTAACACTAACACGTATGGTTAGCCCGCATGAAGTAAAGGATACATAGGTAGACAGATTGATGATCTATATATCTATCTATCTATCTATCTATCTATCTATCTATCTATCTATCTATCTATCTATCTATCTATCTATCTATCAGGTTTATATGCTTCGATGGAGTAACCAGAAGAAACAATCTGAGAGCGCGAACAACGCTGCATTCCGGCAAATCACGGCAGATCTGAAGGAGCCGTAGACCAATGCTCTCATCGTAAGAGGCCACAGCTGCAACCACACTTTCGATGAAGAACCGCAGAGAGGCTGGCCATGGCCCCTGGAATGGCGGCTACCATTCGTCAAAACCTAATTGAGCTTCACGCCCACAAGCGAATCACTCATTCCACGAGTGAAGAGCGGGAGAGAGAGAGAGAATATTGATGAAAGAAAGGCAGGGAGGTTAACCACGGCTGAACCTGGTAGGCTACCTTGCACTGGGGAGAGGGTAAGGGGAATAAAAGTTAAAAAGAGAGAGAAGAAAAAGTGTCACTCATGCTATCGTCAAAATGGCAGTTATGTGCTTTACATCAGAGACCGCGAGTCACATCCGTGTCTTAATCAATTGCGCACATTCGTTGCATTAACTTGTATGCATAGTTCCATGCACCCAAAATCTTGCCGATGGTGAAGCCATGATGGTGCCGCTTGCGTCCTCAAGCAGCAGACTTCTGAAGACTTGCGAGAACTGGAGTCATGGTGTCAAGTAGTTGCAACAAGCTTTGAGCTGTCGACGTCTGTATCTTGCTCAGCAGCACGCGCAAAGCTCTGACCAGGGTGCTGACCATGCCGATAAGTTGTCCTTCGTCCGTCAAGTTATGAGATGCCGATGAAGTGTCCTTCACTGTTGAAGTCTGATGCCTCACGTCGGGCGCATGTATCTTTGGGAGTTCGGGCCAAGGATCACCTGCATGGCTGGTAGAGGCATCATTTTCTTTTAAAACGACTACGTTCTGACTGGGTAATAAGGATGAAGCGTCAGCTCCACTGCTAGCAGAAGCGCCTTTGTTCTTGGGACCGACAGCGCTTGGCCAGAGTGGGGGAGGTAGAGGTGGTTTTGGACGTGCTTCGCGAAGCGACGAGGTTTTGGGTGGTTTTGGTGCAGCGCCGGCGACGAGACCGTCGTCGCGTAATGGATGCAGCTGCTTCTCGGTATGAGGTGTCATCTCTGGCCCTTTCCTTCAGTAATGTGCACTTCTTTAGACTAAAAGGACAGTTCTTTCAAGAGGCATCATGTGGCACCTTGCAGTTCGAGCACTTCAAACTCGTGGCCTGGCACGTGTCCTTGTTCTGGTACCCAGTGCATCGGGAACAGATAGTAGAGCGTGTGCACACATCATTTACGTGACCTACCTCCTTGATTGATTGATTTGTGGGGTTTAACGTGCCAAAACCACCACATAAATATGAGAGATGCCGTAGTGAAGGGCTCCGGAAATTTCGACCACCTGGGGTTCTTTAACGTGCACCCCAATCTGATTACACAGGCCTACAACATTTCACCTCCATCGAAAATGCTGCCGCCGCAGCCCATGACCTAACTTCTTGCACTTCCAGCACTGAAGTGGTTTCGGTATAAAAGGGCGAACTGCTTGTTGGAAGTGGCCCACTTTTACATGTGATGCAAGCGATTGGCCCTTAAATATAATTTTACGCATCGTGATGTACCGATACGACATATACTTGTAATGATGGCATCTTCCAAAGCCGGCCTAATTAGGACTGGTAGGTCTGAGTCTGTAATGGCTTCGGCAACATCATAAATCACCCCAGTGCTCACTTCTTTGCCCAGTGGTATATGAGAGCGGACTTTCATCCCATTAATTTCGGTACTTCACGCAATCTGTCAAGCGCAGTCACATGATTGACGTCAATCGCTAGGATGTTCTTGCTGCTATTCACTCTAACTTCGTTTACTTCATTCGGCACCAGTGCCTCTAGCTGTACAGGTACGGCTTGCCGGTTAAGGCGTTTCATGTTGTCACCAGCGAGAACTGGCATAAAAAGGATGGTTTATACCTCGGCTATCCGCAAAGATCGCATGGTGGGCTCAATCGAATTGGGTGACGTGCTCAGAAATTGTCTCTTTCCCTTGTGGTTTCTGACGAGCTCGAAGCTGTCGTCCCCCGATTCATCACTGCTGACGTTGTAGGGTCCGGTGTCATCACTATCAGTGCCACTTTCGGAGCTGTGGGGCTTCCTGGAAGCAACACCCGCGGTCAATCCTTCATCTTCGTCTTTCTTTCTTTTCTATATCTTTAAAGAGCCGGAGAAAACAAAGATATAGAAAGAAAAGAAAGACCAAGACCCGCACGTCACGGGATATTGGGTTCAGGAGTTTCTCTTTGAGAGACCATTCTTTTGTTGCCACGAGGGAATGACTTCTGCTTTATATAAGTAAACAAGAGGTGTTCCGCAAGGATCAGTTCTGTCACCTCTTTTATTTGATATCTTAAGATCATCAATTCCAGTTCATACAAATGATCCTCTTTACGTCTACGCCGAAGATATTGCTTTTTTCTCGTCATCCTGAGATATCTATACTTAGTCTCAAATCTTACAGTTGTACTTGAGCGAGCTTGAGGTATGGCTTGGCGCGCTGTCTTTTTCGCTTGATGTTAGCAAATGTGCTCTGCTTGTATTTCCTCTATTCATTCCCGTAATTCTTTCACTGCTTTATCTAAATGATCTGATTTCACAAGTAACGGCACTAACCTGTCTAGGCATTGTTGACGTGGACAATTCATATTGGCAACAACAAATAAAATCAAACACCCGTAAAGCAGAAAGAGCCTTTTGCCACGCCTGTTTTGCAATAAGAATTCAGGCGGGCGCAGAGGTAGGTTACTTATGATATACAAACATTACGTATGCCCAATTCTGGAATTTGGTTGCATTCTGTTTTCCGAAAGTGCTGAGTACAAATTAAGACCTCTTATATTGCTAGAAAGGCAAGCTCTGCGGCTGTGTCTCGGGCTAGCTAGGTGTGTTGCGAATAACGTGCTTTATTTGGAATCTCAAATCATTCCACTTTATGCAAGATTTCGACAGCTTACCATGCGAAAAAATTTAAAACTCTACAGCGCGCCCCTCTCCCGTTCACAGACAGCTTTCATCAAATCTTCAGTTTCTTTCTTTGAGCGCCCGTGGTGTCGTTATCAAACACCCCAAGTCATTTTCTTCGAGCCCCTGTTATCTAATCTTCACGTTTCCCTCCAGCATTTAACTCCCCAAACCCTATGCTCGATGCCAGTTGACTTAGTTTTCGATGACACTTTTTCAAATGATGCTAAGTTACTTCTAAAGCAGGTTTGGGAGGCCTCCTTCAAGACCCTCTCCGTCATTTTTCTAATTACGTAGTAATTTCGACTGATGAAGCGCAAAATCTTGAGAAGTTAAAAGTAGCTATTTTTTCTCATCAGCTCAATTGGTCATTTGCGCTCCGATTGCCTCCTGGCTATTAAATTGGCTCTTCAAAAACCAAGTCCTCAGCAATCAAAAGCTATTATCATTTCGCATGCTTTGTCTGTTTGTACACATTTAGCATCCGCAAAGCAGTCTCCTTTTCGCAAAATACTTTTGTCTCTCGTACCACGTAGCCTATCAGAAGTTTGATTTCTTCGGGCCACGGGCATGTTGGAATTGCACTGATTGAAACTGCTGACTCGCTCGCTCCGGCATGTTTAAATTTCCCGGTGGTATTGTTAGCTGCACATTTTTCTTTTATTACTCCCGAACGATTCCAACGCCTGTTAATCTTAAAAATCAACAAAACATCTCTCCTACAATCTGAAAATTTTCGGCACTGGCAATTCACATGGAACACCTCAAAATGTCTTTCCCGTCAATGTGAGGTGACCCTCACAAGCTTTCGTTGTAGAGTTCCTCGGTTAAATTATCATCTCCACAAATCAGGATTTCCATTACCTAACCTATGTGCAGTTTGCAATGAACCGGAAACAATAGATCACTTTTTTCTCACATGCCACTGCTTCGCCTCACAGCGCCGAATAATTCTTAAGAGACCAATTGGTATGCTCAGATTGGCAGTTAATACATCCACCCTTTTATCGTTTGGAGCCAGTCATTTGGGTGCGGGCCGCAGTGCTATTCTGTCAGCGCTACATAAATTCATTCAGGCAACTGGAACAAGACGCTGCTAGTGGTACCGCCAGATATATCCAATTCATTGTTCCCCTTCTTCAGTTTGCTAATTTGTTTTATATATTCTGGTTTATCAAATTCTTCTTCCATTTTCACCTTTTTTAAATGAATGTTGTTATTGTTCTTATCTAACGTCTCTATTTTTTAGCAAGCGTTGTGTAAAAAGATTTCATTATAAGGTACAGTGTGGCCAATCTTCCTTGTGGGTATGAGCCAAGATCTTCTTGGCGACAAGAAAAAAAACAAGAATCTTGGCTGTGGCGGCTACATTTTCGATGGAGGCGAAAAAGCTGTAGACCCGTGTGCTTGAATTTGGCTGCACGTCAAAGAACCTCGATTTACGGAATTCTCCATTACGGCGTCCCGCATAATCATATGGTTGTTTAGAGACGTTAAACCCCACGTATCAATCAATCAATCAATCTTCCAAAAGAGCAAGGGAAAATTGGGGAATCCGTAAGCTTTGCCTTTAAAGTTGAACGCCATAGCGATATTCTGTTTATATAGTGCGTACTTCAACCACTCAGTGCATACTTCTTGTATTATGTTGCTCCAGAAGTTTAAATGTGGATTTCTACAATGTAAACAATAAAACTGAAAGTGACTTGCGGCAGTGAAGCTTTCGCATATGGCTGTATTTCGTGTAATGCGTAGCATGACCAATTATGCGCGTGAAATATTTTCAAGCTTGCCATGCGCTCACAACGTGTTCTTAGGTAATACGTTAAGTAAAGTGTGAACCTTTTTACTCGATTCGTGTGCTTGTAAAGCGTGAACTTTATTTCCACTACTATTCCAAGCAGTAGCGTGATATATATATATATATATATATATAGACGTTGCGAGGAAGGAAGCGCACTTGCGAGGAAGGAAGCGTTTCGGCTGGTGCGCCAGCCGAAACGTATGTGATTAATAAAAGTGTTTCCTCGTTAGTCGTGCTTTTTCGCTTCCATATATATATATATATATATATATATATATATTATGAAGTCTTGGTAGTCTTGGTTGCGACAGCGTTTAATTGAGGAAAGACCGACCTCGCAAAACGAACGGGCAGAGCCAGTGCACAGACGATGACGATGATGATGACCCGGAGTGGCAATGAGAACAAAGAGACAAGCGGATGATGGTGATTGTGATCATGCAGGAATAAGGACGATGTAAGTAACAAATGCCCACACTAATTCCCGTCACTTGGAAGCGGACACCCTGGCCGCCGTAAGTCAAAGTGACGGGGAACGTCGCGTGAAAGGTTTCATGCGACAAACGTGGACAATCTCTGTGCTGTGGTAGCGGCCGTCTGTTGGGGCGACGAGTGGTGTCACACAATAATTAACCGGTGAATTCTGTTCTAAAAGAATGTATGGTACGATGAAGCGTGGTTGGAATTTGTCACAGAGACCAGGAGTGCGAATAGGTGTCAAAAGCAGCACCTCGTCACAAGGTTGGAAAGACACAACGCGGTGGGATTCGTCATAGATGATCTTCCACTCGTGCTGTCTCGCTTCAGTATTGATGCGAGCCTGATGGCGAGACTGGGCCAGGCGGGAAAGGTATTCTTCGCTAGAAGACTGACATGAATTCCCATGGCTGCTAAAGAAGGGGACGTCGAGAGAGGTAGTTGGGGTGCGTCCGTACACGAGGTAAAACGGTGAGTAGCAAGTTGTTCGCTGAACGGCGGTGTTGTAAACGAATGTCAGGAATGGTAAAATAGTATCCCAGTTTTTATGGTCGGGTTGGACGTAAACGGCTATCATGTCTGCAATGGTTCAGTGAAAGCTTTCTCTGAGACCATTTGTCTGAGGGTGGTAGCTTGAAGCTGTCTTGTGAGTAGTTCCAGAAGCGCGCAGTACTTCGTTTACCATTTTTGACAGGAACACTTTGCCGCGATCACTAAGCAGTACACGAGGAGCCCCATGACGCAGGATTATGGCGTGAAGAATAAAGTCTGCAACTTCCACAGCTGAGCCTGTAATAACAGAGCAAGTCTCAGCGTAGCGTGTCAGGTGGTCCACGGCGGTCACTATCCATCGTTTGCCAGCAGATGTGACGGGGAGAGGCCCGTAAAGGTCAACACCTACAACCTCGAAAGGCATTGAAGGGCACGGAAGTGGCTGTAGAGGTCCAGCAGGTGCAGACGTGGGGAGTTTACGACGCTGGCATGGGTAGCAGGAACCGACGTACCGAGCTACACTAAAAGAAAGGCCAGGCCAGTAATAACGACATCGAATGCGGTCAAGAGTTTTTTTTAAACCAAGATGACCAGCAGTCAAGTCGTCGTGGAAGGCTTCGAGCACCTGAAGTCGAAGAGAGCGTGGCAGTACAGGAACTCAGCGCTGACCATCAGGGTGGTAGACGTGACGGTAAAGAACCCCATTGTCCAGCTTAAAGTGCAGGAGTTGACGACGGAGTCGCGCGTTTGGTGGATGAGAAACTCCCGAAAGGTGGTCCATCATGCGTCTGCAGTATGAGTTGGACAGCTGGCGAGATATAATAGTTGGTTCGTCGTCCGAAACGGGTTGCGTTATTGATGCGAGCGTATGAACTTTGGTAGATGTGGCGGTTGAGTTCTCACCAACGCTCATATGGGTAGTTGGAAGCGGGCAACGAGATAAAGCATCGGCGTCTTGATGTTTTCTGCCTGACTTGTAAGTTATGTCAAAGTCGTACTCCTGCAAGCGTAGTATCCACCGACCCAAGCGTCCGGACAAGTTCTTCAGTGTAGAAAGCCAGCATAAGGCATGGCGGTCCGTAACAATTGTGAAGTGACGGCCATGGAGATAGGGACGGAACTTCTGGACCGACCAAACCACAGCCAAACACTCCTGCTCAGTTATAGTGTAGTTCTTTTCAGCAGGGTTGAGTACGCGACTGGCATATGCAACAACTTTCTCTAGGGAAGACTTGTCGCGTTGTAGAAGAACGGCTCCTATACCAAGGCCGCTGGCGTCGGTATGAAGGATAGTCGGTGCGGCTTCGTCAAAGTGGCAGAGCAGAGGTTCAGACGTGAGTGCCCGCTTCAAAAGCTCGAATGACATTTGACATTCTTACACACAGCGATGCCAGCTACGGATGGTTTTGAATCGACTTGACCCCGGACCATTTTGTGTGCAGAAGATACTAGGACCTTGGGCATCTGCCTCAGTTGCGCAGAAAGCAACTAAAGCACTGCTACTTTACCTTAAGTCAACAAACCTGAGCGACCGCCTGTAAACTGTGTGTGCTCCCCGAGTGTGCTCGTGATTGTGTGTACCTTCTCATCTTTCTGCAACCTCTTTTCTCCCCTTTATCCCTTCCCCAGTGCAGGGTAGCAAACCGGATGTGCGTCTGGTTAACCTCCCTGCCTTTCCTTGTATCTTTATCTCTCTCTCTTGAGACCACAGAAAGGGGATGCTGGAAGCGAGTAGTTGGTGTAACGGAGCAGCAATAGAAGCGAAGTTCTGGATAAACCGGCGAAGATAGGAGGCGAGGCCAAGGAAACTGCGAAGCTCTTTTGGTTTTTCGGAACGCGGAAAGTGAAGGACTGCAGAAATCTTGTCAAGGTCGGGCTGGATGCATTCTTTGCTAACGACATGTCCTAAGACCTTGATAGATTTGCTAACGAAAGAGCATTTCTTAGTGATTTGAAGCCCGGCGCCGGCAAGGCATGTCAGAACTTGATCCAGTCGTTCTAGGTGCTAAGTAAATGTTGACGAAAAGATAATAATTTCGTCCAGGTAGCAAAGGCAACTTTTTCATTTCAGGCCGCGCAGCACGGTATCTATCATGCACTCAAAAGTCGCGGGTGCCTTGCAGAGACCGAAAGGCAACACGTTGAATTCAAATAGCCCGTCGGGGGTTGCAAACGCCGTTTTCTCCTTATCGTCTTCATGCATGGGGATCTGCCAGTACCCAGAACGCAAGTCGATGCTTGAAAAAAATTCCGCGCCTTGTAGAGAATCAAGGGCGTCGTCAATTCGTGGCATAGGGTACAGGTCCTTGCGTGTGATCTCATTGAGCGCCCGGTAGTCCACGCAAAAACGCACGGAGCCACCTTTTTTGCGGACCAAAACAATAGGAGACGACCAAGGGCTAGATGAAGGACGGATGACTTCCCGTTTAAGCATGTCCGCAACGTTTTCTTCTATAATTTTTCTTTCAGCTAGGGACACGTGGTTGTGTCAGCGGTGTGCGATAGATGTCCCAACAGTTCGAATTCGATGTGCTGTAGTATTAGTGCGGCCCAGCTTAGACGAGCAAAAATCGAAAGAACTTGCATGTTTCTGTAACAATGGGAGCAGCTGCTGCCTCTGTGAATATGTCAATTCGCTGCTAATAGCGGTGGTAAAGGCGGAGGAAGAAACATGCTCACCGAGGGAAGGTTCTTTCGATGCGATGGCCTGAAGTGGCGTGACAAATACAGGCTCGAAGTCGGCAACACGGGCCATAGTAGTGCCCTGTGGCAGTAAGATCTTCTCCGGTGTAGAGTTGACATGTCCGGGGTCCCAAAAACGTGTCGCAGCTGCTGCTGGAAGGTAGCCCATTCGGGTAGGTCAATGACGTGGTTAAAATACCATGTCTTTGCGACTCCGGTCAGATAAAAATGGGCGTAACGCAGTTTGGCGGCCTCGTCCCACCGATTAGCGACACTTACGCGGTCGTAGTCCTCGAGCCAGTCTTCTACGTCTTCTCCACGAAAACCAGCGAAGAGCGGGGGTTCCCGCTGAAGTACATGTATGTAAATAGGAGGGGCAGCTTGCGTCGGTGCGTGGTTGATGATATCAGCTGCGGTAGGCTCGGTCTGGGACATGCTGGCTGACAGTAGGCGCAATCGGCGGCCTGAACGAAGCTCCAGCGGGTAGAGCGGGCTGCGGGAGGTAAGAGGACCGAAAATCCACCTCCACCACGTATGAAGTCTTGGTAGTCTTTGTTGCGACAGCGTTTAATTGAGGAAAGACCTCGCAAAACGAACGGGCAGAGCCAGTGCACAGATGATGACGATGATGATGACCCAGAGTGGCAATGAGGACAAAGAGACAAGCGGATGATGGTAATTGTGATCATGCAGGAATGAGGACGATGTAAGTAACAAATGCCCACAATATATATATATATATATATATATATATATATATATATATATATATATATATATATATATATATATATATATATATATATATATATATATATATCCCGCGCTTTGAAACGCATACGATAGGGCTTCAGACGCGAGACGTGCACAACCTCTGTCCCGCGGCAGCGTTGGTCAGTAGGGGCATGAACAGGTGTGATACGGTAAGTCATCGGTGAGGTCTGTTCGACAACTTTGTAGGGGCCAAGATAGCGCGACTCAAGCTTCTCGCATAAGCCAGGCGTTCGTGCAGGAGTCCACAGAAGTACATCGTCGCCAGGGTGGTAGAGAACGACGCGGTGAGTGGCATCTTAACGATGTTTGCGATCTTCTTGGCAAGCTTCGGTGTTTACACAGGCAAGACGATGGCATTGAGTAACACGGCACACAAACTGGTCGCAAACGAATGGTGAAGAGTGAAGAGTTGACGGGGTCATAAAAGAATGAAACATCGAGTGGTGATGTCGGTTGGCGTTCGTATACTAAGAAAAATGGAGAATAGCCTGTGGTTCGTTGAACTGACGTATTATATGAATACGTGACAAAGGGAAGAATGGCATCCCAATTGTTATGGTCCGGTCGGATATACATGGACAGCATGTCACACAGCGTGCGATTAAATCTTTCCGTTAAGCCATTGGTTTGAGGGTGATAGCTAGAAGTTGTTTTATGAACTGTTTTTGATGCTTCAAGAACTTCACTGAGCGTTCTTGAAAGAAACGCCTTGCCCCGGTCACTCAAAAGAACACGAGCGGCTCCGTGACGTAGGTAAATGGCATTCAAGAAGAAAGTTGCTACCTCGGAAGCAGTTCCTGAAGTGATCGAGGCCATCTCAGCGTACCGGGTCAAGTGATCAACTGCGGTGACGATCCATCTCTTGCCGTCTGATGTAGTTGGGAGGGACCCGAAGAGGTCCATTCCAACGACAGAGAACGGCTCTGCTGGGCAAGGAAGTGGTTGTAGGGTCCCGACTGGAGCAGTAGTGGGTGGCTTGCGGTGTTGGGAAAGTGCGCCCGAGGCAATATACTTAGCTACCGTCGTGGAAAAACCTGGCCAGAAGAATCGACTGCGGATGCGCTCATAGGGTTTGTAGTAACCCAAGTGACCTGACGTCGGGTCGTCGTGTGAAGCGCGCAGAACTTCAGTGCGTAGTGCGCGTGGTATGACGGGAACCCATCTACGACCTTCAGGGTGGAAAATGTATCGATAGAGTACATCATCCTCCAACTTGAATAGCCGGAGTTGTTGGCGGAGCCTGGCATTTGGGGAAGATGAAGCACCGGTAAGCCGACCGATGAGGTCAGTGCAATAAGAATCGGCTCGCTGGTGACTGGTAAGTACTGACGGACGGGTAGATGAAGGTAGGGAAGAAATAATTGACATCGACGAGGCGTCCTCCACATAGCCAATTTGACAAGGGGTGTGACGTGCGCCGAAGACTGCGGAAAAGAGCATCGTGACAAAGCGTCGGCGTCTCAGTGTTGTCTTCCGGTCTTGTAGATGACGTCAAACTCATATGATTGTAGCTGGAGAATCCAGCGGTCAAGTCGCCCGGACAAGTTTTTGATTGTGGACAACCAACAAAGAGTGTGGTTGTCTGTCACAACAGTAAAATGTCGACCATGTAGATATGGACGAAATTTTTGGATGGACCAGACAACAGCCAAGCACTGTTGTTTGGTTATCGAGTCGCTGTTCTCTGCAGAGGTCAGAGTGCGGCTTGCATACGCGATAACTTTCTCGCGAAAGGCATGGTCGCGCTGGAGGAGTACGGCACCGATTCCTTGTCCACTAGCGTCACTGTGTAATAACGCAGCTGCCTTGGCATCGAAATAACAAAGCACCAGTGGAGATGTCAGTGCGTGCTTGAGTTCTTGATATGAGGCTTCGCATTGATCATTCCAATCGAAGGAACCGGTACTAGCAAGGAGATTGTGGAGAGGATCGGCAATGGTGGCAAAGTTGCGAATGAAGCGGCAAAAGTACGATGCAAGTCCAAGGAAACTGCTTAGTTCTTTGGAACGAAAGGGGCGCGAAAAATTGAAGATTGTGGAAATTTTTTACGGATCGGGCTGGATGCCATTTTTACTAACGAGATGTCCCAGAACTTTTATAGCTGTATTGCCAAAATGGCACTTCTTTGTGTTTAGTTGAAGTCCAGCATTGGAGATACATGTGAGCACTTGATCTAGGCGTTGCAGATGATCAGCAAAAGTGGAAGAAAATACGACGATATCATCAAGGTAGCATAGACAAGTTTTCCACTTGAGGCCACAAAGAACATGATGATTGATATGTGGGGTTTAACGTCCCAAAACCACCATATGATTATGAGAGACGCTGTAGTGGAGGGCTCCGGAAATTTAGACTACCTGGGGTTCTTTAACGTGCGCCCACATCAGAGCACACGCGCCTACAACATTTCCGCCTCTATCGGAAATTAAGCCACCACAACCGGGATTTGATCCCGCGACCTGCGGGTCAGCAGCCGAGTACCTTAGCCACTAGAACACTGCGGACGGGCGCCACAAAGAACAGTATCAATCATCCTTTTAAATGTGGCGGGAGCATTTAATAGGCCGAATAGCATTACGTTAAACTCGTAAAGACCGTCCGGCGTAGAAAAGGGGTCTCTTCTTTGTCTGCTTCGTCCGTTCGAATTTGCCAATATCCGGACCGAAGGTCAAGGGTGGAGAAGTATTGGGTTCCTTGCAATGAGTCAAGTGCATCATCTATACGGGGCATCGGATATAGATCCTTTCGAATAATCTTGTTGAGCGCGCGGTAATCAACAGAAAATCGTACCGATCTATTCTCCTTTTGTACCAACACAACGGGTGTTGACCAAGAACTGGTAGAGGGTCGTATGATGTTTCTTTTAAGCATATCGGTCACCTTCTCCTCAATGATCTCGCGCTCTGCTAAGGAGACACAGTAGGGGCGATGGCGTACAACAGTCTGACATTCAGTGTCGATGCGATGATGCGCGACTGTGGTCTGTCCTAGTGCAGAAGCATGGGCTCGAAGGAGGTCTGGTGTTTCGTTAGCAAATTTAGCAACGCCTCAAGTTCAGAAGCAGAAAGGTCAGGATTAATCCCGGGAGCAAAGGAGGAGGAAGTAACAGACTGGCCTTGTTGTGGCTGAGCTGGCAAGGCGTCAAGAAAGACCAAAGATACTGGTTGGGTGTCCCCATAACACGACACTGCAGAACGTTGGGGTAGGAGGACAGGCTCCGGGGTAGGAATCAGGCCAAGGATTATCGCAGCACTGTTTTTGAACCGCACCAGGCTGGTGGGGAATACAACGGCGCAAGCTAGACAGTAGCTAAAAGAGCTGATAAGGACGTCACCATTGGCAATATTCGGAGAAGGGATGGTGATAAGTTGCTCCTGACCTGGGAGCAGTATGTAATCGGAAGCTGTGAAAAAACGCAAGGGTTTCCCGTTGACGCGCTCGCTGCAGTGATCGGTCTCGGTCATCTGAACTACCCGTTGACGGCAAGAAATTAATGCAGATGCTGATGACAGAAAGTCCCAACCTAAAATTACTTCATGCCCACATGAAATTATGACAGCGACGTTGATGTGATGACAAATAACATCAATGAAGACACGCGCTGTACATTGGGCCGATGGTCTAAATATTGCTCCATTGGCCCAAATAAAAAAGGATCCAAGGTAGGGCGTCTTCAATTTCCGCAATCGAGAACACAAGTCGGCACGCATAACTGAAATAGTTGCTCCTGTGTCTGACAAAGCCAACAACCGCACACCTTGCAGTCACCAATAACATGTTCAACGGTTGTTCAGGAGGACTTGTATCATTTCGCCTTGATGCAGTTTTCCCTCCGAAAACTGCACTGTTTAGTTTTCCGATCGCTGGGCAGACAGTTGAGAAACAGGCCGAAGTGGTGAAACAGAGCATCGGAGTGGCGAAGGGGAGCGTGGTCGGGAGGCACGTGTATTGTTGGTCGATTTGGAAATGTGCACATGAGACGGGGATCGGTGGTTGGAAAGACTGTTGGCATAATGGTAGTAACCTCGAGCACATGTGTCGTCACGTTCAAAATTGGCATAACCGCGACGTTCATTTTGCTACCGACGTCGGCAGAACCGGAAAATGTGTCCTCGAATTCCACGGTAGTAGCAAATAGGCCGTGGGGCCCGCCAGGAAGAATGGTAGGTAGGGATTGGTGAACGGGCGACTAGAGGTGCAAGATGGTCGTGATCAGGCACAGGTGGTGGTACTGAGATGGCGAGGGTCGCACTGAAGCGATTTGTGCGTACGAAGCGGGTTGGGGGCAAGGTGGAGCATGGTGGGTGCTTTGAAATGATGACACTTCTTCCCTAATAATGCCACGCAGATCGCTAGAGACGGGTTGAGCAGGAACGTTGTAAGAAGAAGGTACGCTGCAGGCTTGCAATTCCTCATGAATTATGATGGCTGGAATGATGATTCGGAGCTTCATATTGTTTGCCAATGGGTTCCCAGAGAAGTCGGGTCGCAGACGGATTGACTGCAAAGTACCAAGCCGCTGGCATACAGAGACGACGTCAGAGACCATCGAAGGGTTGTTCGCGGCGAGATCGTTGAAAGCGGTAGGTCGAATAGCCTTCAGGAGGTGTCGGACACGATCAGATTCTGGCATGGTGTTGTTGATACGGCAGCAAAGTGCAAGCACATCATCAATGTAAGAAGTGTAGGATTCACCACAATGTTGAACGTGTTCTGCCAGTTTCTTCCGAGCAACTTCTGAACGAATGGTCGGTTTGCCAAAAATACGTCGGAGCTGGTCTTTGGATGGAGAGAGGTTGAAGAGATCGGGAAGCACCTTCCACCACTTGTAATATCACGGTTCAGCTGATGCTTTATTTAAGCAACAGCAAGATGGCGCCGATGAAGAAGAGGGCCCAACCAAGTAAAGACTGATGATGGTCATTGACAGATGAGGAACATGAAGTCTAATATATATATATATATATATATATATATATATATATATATATATATATTTCATTTCATTTCATTTATTTACTCTCAAGGCCGAAGCATTACAGAGAGGAGCGGGTATACATCATACAAAAAAAAATCAGGAAATACAGGGTATATATATATATATGGTCAAGCTCACTGCGTAGGTGGGCAGCGTAATCACCATTACTGCGCATGCACATTCCCCCCCTGCCTCCTCTTTTGTGCTCCCCCTTCTCTCACCTCGCTACGCCGACGCGGGCAGCATGTGCTTGCGAGTTTCTTGTATAAAAAATTGGCCCCGTATCTGCATGTTACACTGCAAATGTCGCCGAAAGACAACGGTCTTGCGTCTGGAGAGAGAGAGAGAGAAGAAATGAAGGAAAGTTAGGGAGGTTAACTAGACTATGCCTCCAGTTTCCTACCCTACACATGGGGAGGGGAAGAGGGGAGTAAAAAGAGAGAGAAGGATAGACCCATGTCACATCACACACACAACGCCGAGTTTTACAGGCGGTCCCTCAATGAAGTTGCTGTCAAGTATCGCAGGAGTGCTGGTGTGGCTTTCTGTGCTGACCAGGCTCCTAAGATCTTTGCTTCATTAAACGGCCGGTCATCGAGTCTATTCAAGGCACACTGAAGAGTCCGGCGATCTTCATCAAATTGGGCACAGTGGCACAAGAGATGTTCAATAGTTTCTATACAGTTGCAGCTTTCACACATGGATGAATCTGCCATGCCAATGCGATGGCTGAATGACTTAGTAAACGCTACCCCAGTGCACAGCCGCTTCTAGAGAGAGTGAACAAAACGTCTATTTGATGTTCTACGCAAGAAAATTGGTGAATGGTATTCTGTAGGCGCTGCGTGTGAGTAACTCGAGCGTGCAGCGGAGGCGAGCGATCGCATCACGTCACACGTGAGACATGAGCGATATCTAGAAGATATCTTGGAAAACGAAGCGCGCGTGCCCTGTGCGCCTGTCTCGGAGGTGATAGAACGCAAGGCGACGGGTAAGTGCCACCATCGCGTCGTCTTAGCAAAGCGTTGGAAACACTCGCCTTTTCTTGCAAGCGTTGCATGGCCAGTGCAGCATGATAAACGCTACGGTTCTTAGAAATACTTATGTATGCCTTTCTATTATGAGACACACACACAGAATATTGACGTGTCGTTATGGTGTCTCAGATATGCGCAATAATTGCTTTTTAATTGACAATCACACAAGTATGAACGCTGAGTCTTGAGCAATATTTGTGGGTTCAGCAGATGAGGTCGGTCGTTCGGAGGATCGTTTGGTCACTTTGGCGTCGTTTAGGGTACCGTTAGGGGAAGACAAACACACAAGTGCACAGACAGACAGACAAAGAGACAGACAGACAGACAGACAAACAGACAGACATACAGACAGACAGACAGACAGACAGACCAAAATTGTTGCGTCGAAGGTCCCCAAGAAGGTCTTTAAAAACCTGGCTGCTCGCGCTGCTGCAACTTACTTCTTTGACCTTGAACGTAGCGCTAGTGGGAGACAATTGTTTACAGCAAAGCAAAAACCCTAAATTTTACATACGAAACTATTCTCAGCGAACTGCGGTGACTTAGAGCGCATCTATCAATCTATCTATCTAGCCACCAACGACTTTCAGCTCTCCTGGCCGTTTCGATAATTGTACCGATACTATAATTCGTATGGCCTAACATACTGTATTACGAGCATAAGTGACTAGTCAAAGATAAAGATCATGTCATGTATGTCATGAATGCCATGTTTTACAGTTCCTGGTTTTGGTGCTTTTGCGGTAGTTTCGTTCACATGACATGTTCAAAACGGGTATGGTATGACATGACTACATGGCGATCACAAGCGACCAACCCTAGCATGCAAATCATGAGATGCGTGCCATGTAACAACTGACTACATGTTACGCTCATGATGTGCTCGCGGCCATATCACTAGCTTTACGTATACTACGTTTGGTATAACGGGACGCGAATCGATGACAAAGGTATGTGACTTGAGCAAACATGATAATGTTGATATGCATGTCATGTAAAACAGGATATGCTGCGCTCATAGTGCACTCGCAGTTGTTTCGCGAGCTTCACATATACTAATTTTGGTGTTACGTGACGTCAATGAATGATGAAGGTATATGACTGGTGCAAACATGATAGTCATGACAGAAGTGTTATGTAAGAACTTGACAACATACCACGCTCATGATGCACTCGTGGCTGTTTCGCTAGCTCCACATTACTAAATTTCGTATCACGGGACGTGAATAGGCTACGAAGGTAAATGACACGTCCAAACATGATAATCATAATATGCGTGTTATGTAAAACATGACACACATGCTACGCTCATAGCTTAGCTCGCAACCGTTTCACTAGTTCCACATATGTCAAATTTGGTATTGCGAGATGTGAACGAACGACGATTGTAAGTGACACGTCCAAACATCATAACCATGATATACCTGTCATGTAAAACATGACTACACGCTACGCTCAAAGCGCGCTCGCGACCGTTTTGCTAGCTCAACATATACTATGTTTGGTATTACGTGATGTGAATAGACGTCGAAGATAGATGACCCGTGCAAACATGATAATATTTGCATGCGTGTCATATAAACTTGACTACATGCTACGCTTAGAGCACGCTCGCGGCCGTTTTGCTAGTTCCACATATACCAAGTTTGGTATTACGTGATCTGAATAGAAGTCGAAGATAAAAATGACCCATCCAAACATGATAATCATTGCATGCGTGTCATGTAAATCTTGACCACATGTTACGCTCATAACTTAGCTCGTGGCCGTTTCGATAGTTCCACATATATCAAATTTTGTATTACGAGACGTGAATGGCCGACGATTGTAAATGACACGTCCAAAAATGATAACCATGATATGCCTGTCACGTAAAACATGACTGCATGCTACACTCATAGCGCGCTCGCTACTGTTTTGCTAGCTCAAAATATACCAAGTTTGGTGTTACGTGATATGAAGAAACGTCGAATGTAAATTACTCGTACAAACATAATAATAATTGCATGCATGTCATGTAAAACTTTACTACATGCTACCGTCATAGCATGCTCGCGGCCGTTTCGCTAGTTCCGCATATACCAAACTTGGTATCAGCTGATTTGAATAGATGACAAAGATAAATGACACGTCCAAACATAATAATCATGACATGAAATCCATTTACGGCATAATTATTATCCACCTCGTAACGTTGTGCTGATTTTAAAGTGACATATCAACCGTCCACGTTTGTGCTTCGCATATCATAGATTACCACTGTACGTGGGATCTGCCATTTTCTTATAAACGATAGTTATCTGGCCACATTTATATCTTTCTTGCTCTTATTGTACTATTAGAATGATTTTAGTGAAGAGATCAAAGTAAATTGTTGCGCAAAATATTTCCGTCATAGCAGCATGTTATACATACACGAAATACAAAGAGTGCTGTGATTCTGGTGAGTTTCCATAATAAAGTGGCATTGAAAGCAAATACCAGTTTCGAAAAAATCCTTTTGTATTTAGGATGAAAATTTTTCTGTAGAACATAAGAAATATGGCTTTTCTCCCACTGCGATGTTTAGCAATCTTTTTTTGAAAAACAAGCGGAAGTGAATGCACCATGCCTCAACGAACATATTGTCTTGCAAAGGACCGTCCATCGTTTTGTAGAGCTTGCTCTGCCGCAAGAAGACATTATGTGCAGCAGAGCTGACTGACTGGTAAAAGCAGGACCCATCAAGACTTTTTGACTAGGGGAAAAAATTACTTGCATAAAATAAAGCTTTTATAAAAATATTCCTAATCTGTTCATGCGCTTAACTTTAGAGGTAATGTTTCTGCTATAAAAAAAAACGCTCGAAAAACCTTAGGAGTCAATCTAGAAGCCGTTGTCTTGCTGCCCCTGTGTAGTGCTTGACATTGGCGCGTGAAAAATGAAAAGCGTAATTACACTCTCGGTCTCACTCTGTGCGAAAAGGAAAAGGTTGCAGATAGTGGAGGAACCTGCCCTCACAAACCACTGCTCGTTATGCATGCAGTGTGGCAAGCTGGAAGGGGAAGTGTGACGAAATGGTGGATTTGCGAAGAAAACAGCTTCGACAGTATGACGCAAGTCCTCTCCAAGTAACGGTTACAAAGACTCTTTCAGTTTTTTTCTATTTCCATTAAAAAATTTGAAGAAAGATAATTTTGGGGATCAAAGAATTAGAAGCAAACAAAAGACGGAATTGTTTGTTCATTCTTATGAAGAATAATGCTCTCTGTAATGGGCCGAAGCAGGAATTGGGTTTCTAAAAAGCTCGCGCGAGTTTGATTCCCAGCCGAGGAGACCATGCCCTGAGGGAGCATTTGTCATCGATGTTATAGAGAAATAACTCCAGGAACGTGAAAGCAGGGTAGATGTGAAGTACTGCGGTTTGCCACTGAGAGAATTCCATTGCGACAAAAGGACAGCCCCTTGTCATTCACAAACAGCATCCATCACAGAAAATAATCTTTTTATGAGCCAGCGCGCTGTCTTATTTCTACTCAAACAAGCGTATGTGTTGTCTACAGATGGTGAGCGCGCGTTTTCACGAGCTTTTTTTTTAAGCGAATGCGTTTTCTTATTGGCCTTTTGATTTACCCTGCTGCGCCACGACGGTGGAAGATACTGACAGCCCGAACGCCTAAAGTGCTTCGCTCCTAAACAAGACTCCAGATGGAAGGAAGGCATATTCGTCTGAACAGTACACACAATGGGCCAAAATGAAAGATTTTTGTACACATGGGAAACAAAACAAAACGCTTAAACTGTTGCTGAAGTTATAATAACATTACTAACACTACTAAAAACGTTATTCAGTGCATTGGACCACGGCCAGACTGCATCGCGCCTTTTTAGCCCAACCGTAACTGAACCTTCCCACACATGGTAACTTGGAGGACGCGATAAGAGAAATGCTAAGCTCGTAGCATCACCGGGCCGAAAATGCTCGGTAACATGTGGCAAGAAGCGCATATTCCTAATCACTACTAAAATTTATGAAAGGACCACTTCACAAGCAAACAAAGAAGTGAACAAAAATATGAATGAATTACTATACAATTAAACAAGAAAAACACGCAAAAACACATACAAAAGCACGAAATGCCAGTCTCAAAGTATTTTTAAAGAGTACGTATAACAAGGAGCAAACCTTTACAGTAAACCTACCATTGTTCACCCAATATCTCATGCCGGTGTTCCTGAATTACTCGAAGTGATAATACAGATCTCGACACAATGCCGAATTCATCTGCCTCGAATGCATATTCAAAATAACTATACCCTGCGTTTCAGCGCGAATTTATCTATCACGTTTCCTTCCTCACGTAAATAATTCCAAATATAAAAAGCATGATTAGGTGTTATAGATTGGTCTGCCAAGTAGAACGCCGACCACATAACTACAGGTGGGCATAATCAAAGGAAGTTATACGCCCAGTGTGTCTCATGGGCAATATACACAAGACATGCCACCCCATACAGAACATGATGATTTAATAAAGCAGTTTTTTCGAGATGAGTGCTCTAAAAGAAATGAAGGTATAAAGAGCTGTGAACATTTTGCTGTAGTTATCATAAGTACTGTGATAAAATGCCGTATTTTGTTTTTAATAGTTGCATCCAGTTGCTATACGAATACAATGTTTTAGCATTTCGGCTGCTCATTTGGTTGTAACTAGATGGGCTCATTGAACGAACAAATAGCACACTCAGTCCACAAATACATACGTAAAAACACGAATGAAACTAGCAAGACAACACTCCTAATGCATGTTTACATCAGTAAGCTAGGCTTTGATTTACTATCAGAACACCCGGGTAGTGTTTTCGACAGCGCCATTAGTAACAACGCGACTGTGTCAGCGATTTCTTCCCGTAAATTCCAGACACAATTCTTATTACAGCGCCAGTCACTTTTAACCTCATCCTCAGTGATCACCGCATTCTTCAACTTTTACCCCTGCACTCTGTATTTCGTCATTAGCCGAGTTAGCCGTCAAACTATGCATAGTGACAAGGACGCTTTTCAAACGCAACCAAAAAACAGAACCCAATAGGCCGTATGCACGTCACCTGGTAACTCGCCAAAGAAAGGCTTAACGAGATAGCGTTTAGCGGCTTAAAATTAGAATTTACGTCGTTAGCGTATTACCGTTCTGTGTCGGAGATGTGCGTAAGAAACGTTGCTCGGACTCCCAAATTAGCCGCCATTAAGGCGGACTCTTTATTGGTATCTAGCAGAACAGGCATCCCTACTAATTATGACTGAAAACTCGGGGGCCGCTATTCCGTAATAAAAAGGAGGCTTATATACACGCCAATTTATATATTTCTTTTTTGTTTATTCGCTTGTGACAAAACCATCAAGCGCTCTGTAAATTTTAGCTAAAATACATTGATGCAGCCTGTTTAAATAAATACTGTAAAGGGAAGCGTCAAGTTACACTAAACTACTTTAGTGCTATTACAATTTATTTATTATTTATCACATTTGATGACTTATTTTTTCACCTTCTCCAATATAAAGTTGTTTATCACAAGGGCAAAATTATTTATTTAGATAATTTTACTGTTGTGTAGAGAATAAAAGTTCACCTACGATTAGAACATTGCCTTATGCGAATTCCGAGCACAGTATCGTGATGGGGCTAGACTAACTGTGTTTGAAATTTTAGCTTTCCGAAAAGTATTGAATACGCCATAAATTTTATTTTTGTGAAGTAGGACAGCACACACTACGCTATTATTTCGTCTTACCGCGCGAACGAGCGAGGTACCCCCTACACATATTGTAAGTTATAATCTGTACTTCGTTGAGAAATGTGGAGAGAGACTTAGAGGGGAAAGACAGAGATGTTCACCAAGTTTGGCTCGATTGATGCTGGCTGACATGCATGAATAATTATGACTTACCACTTTGCCGCATTAATCTACACACTCCGTCACAATTAGAATTGTGTTATGACTGGTTGCCATTTTATCAATTTACTGTTCAGCCGCGCTAAATTACCTATGTTAACGCAATTCCTTGTCCAAAAGAACTTCTGTCTGGGTAGTATATATATATATATATATATATACATATATATATATATATATATATATATATATATATATATATATATATATATATATATATATGAGATCTAACAGACAATAATGCTAAGGAAAGTATAGGGGAAGATATTATACCAAATTGTAATGTAAATGTGAAGAAAAGTGCGTGAAAAAATAACTTGCCGTGGGCAGGATCCGAACCTGCGACCTTCCAATGATGCGTTCAATGCTCCACGACAGCTATCCCCCAGCCACTTTATTGGGTATCTACGTCAATTTAAACGCGGGAGTGTCAGTCAGCGCCACTAGTAGCCATGGCGGCGAGTGTGGCACACTCGTTTGAGCCTGTTTGGCGTCACGTAGCACGTGAACTGGTTACGAGTGGGCAGCTGACCAATAGTCCCTCGTATACAACCTAAAAGCACTAAGTCTGCCAGTACAAGTCCCTCGTTATGAGTAGGGAAAGAAGTGTATACCCAAGGGCTCGTTTTTCCGTGTTTTTACACAATAATAATGAGCTCTAACAGACAATAATGCCAAGGAAAGCATATGGGAAGATATTAGACCAAATTGTAATGAAAATGTGAAGAAAAGTGGGTGAAAAGAGATGAAAAGTGGGCAGGATCCGATCTTGCCCACGGCAAGTTATCTTTTCACCCACTTTTTTTTTTGTCCACTAGTGCTAGGAGTCAACTCGCATCGCTGTATTTTTTTAATTGCAGTGTTTCACGCGTTGATTTCAAGTTTTGGTTGATAATTATTTGTTGATGTGTTCTTTTGATGAACTTTTTTTCTCTGTCCACTCCTGCTTGGAGTCAAGCGACTCAGCAGTATTCCTAAATAAATAAAATAATAAATAAATATACAAAATGGTGCTGCATTCCATCCTAGCTTCAACTGTTACATGCAGTGTAGTGTGCCCCTTGCTCAGTAAGGCTTGATCAGAAGGCCCCCTTTCACTCGTTATTGTGAATTCACGCGCAATGGTAAAGCCTCTCATCTTCACTACTAGAGTCGCCACTCAGCAGATTTGAAAATGAGCCAGAATCATCTATAAAGGTAACAAAAGTAGTCATGCACTTGAACTTTATCGCCAAGTTTGTCGCCAAAAAGAACAAAAGTATTTTATCTGAAGTTTTACAAAATAATATTAATTTTCGTGCTTGTAAAAACAGAAATTATACCTTATTGCGTTTAATCTCACTCCTATGGACACAAGTGAGTTGAAAAAAAAGTTATTTATTTATTTATGCACCACAAGACCAAAAAAATTGCTGAGCGAGCATAAAGCGCCCCCCACAAAAAAAAAACAAAAAGAAACAAACAGAATATATTTAGTGAAAAAGAGCAAGCACACTTACAACAGACTAGTAAGCATCATGTTTTACTAAACATAATGACCTCAGAGCGATAAATAAATATATAACCTATGGGGTGGCGATAAAGTAACTGAGTCATAGAGCATGCTTCCCTCGTAACTTCTTTGGAATAAGCTCAAGCGACGAAAATTTTGATGCTCTGCTAGAGAGGGAGTGACAAGGTGGTATTTCGTAGCTCTTATGTTAGCAGTGTGGCTGTAATCAGAAAAGTATAGCAACTCACAGGTTATGAAGCATGACGCTGTTTGAGATGTAAATAGGCAACACGTTAGTGCTTCAGAACACGGACTGCCTTAGGATTTGCTGGCATTTAGCTCCACAAATGATATTTTGCTCCCGGCGATGCAGCTAATATATCTCAATTGGATCAGTGTGTCCACACATAATCAGGCAGGTTAGTTCTTCCCATAGAGAACGAAATTTCATAGCTTTCCAGCCAAAGAGCCTGTAAGAACTTTAGACCGTTCCTTTTTTGAAGCCGCAGACTGAAATCGTTTACTATATATATCATAATAACACGCCAGGTTTATTTTATGTGCTGATATTTGTTTTGCAGGCAGTGGGTGGTGGGTGAGCTGAAAAAATGTTTAACGATGTTGAATACTTGGTACAGTGCTCACGAGCCTGTTGCTGGAGCCAAAACATGTGCGCCCCAAAACTTTGGTGGCAGAAAACATTGCAATCCGCGCTAGATGGCTCACCTTTCTTCTTATTTCCCCTGCAAATAATAAGAAAAATGGCAACTAAATGCACCTATACAAAAAGTTGGTGTAGCGAAAAAATATACATGGCGCCAACCTCAAAGAGGGAGAGAGTGAGAAAGGAAAGGCCGGGAGGTTAACCAGATATTGGCATCTGGTTTGCTACCCAGCGCTGGGGGTGGGGAAGTAGGGGCAAGAAAGAGGGGTTAGATAGAGGGAAAAAAACGCACGCGCACTCATAAAAAAAACAAAAACACACACAGGAAGAGCGTCCCAGCTACAACCGTTCAGCAAGGCCGGTAAATCGCAAAAAGTGCAGCAGCGCCTTCAGGGCCCTTTTCTGTGAAGTCGCATCCTGACGATACTGCAGAATTTCCTGCTCCGACAGAGGCTGATCGTCTAATTTGTTGAGTTCCCTGCGAAGTCATAGTCGCCACCTACTATACGCTAGGCACTCACAAAGAAAATGTTGAATGGTTTCCTTCTTGCCACAGTGGCCACAGGCTGCGGTGTGAGCCATCCCAATGCGGAAAGCGTAGGCGTTGGTCAATGCAACGCCCAACCACAGACTACATAACAGGGTCTGGTCTGCTCGGCGAAGCCTCGACGGAACTTGAAGACTTAGCGTAGGGTCAAGCGAGTACAGTCGGGCATGCTTGAAGTGCGGCTGATTCCATTGCGATGTGGTTTGCCGGCGAGCAAGTCTGCGGAGCTCTCGTGTAGCATCCGTCCTAGAGAGTGGTACTCGCAGTTTATGATCTTCTGTGTGGGCTGAGCGGGCAGCTTGATCGGCCCGTTCATTGCCGATGATTCCGCAGTGGCTGGGCAACCACTGAAATGTAATTTGGTGCCCTTTCTCAGTCAGGTGGTGTATAACCTCTGCTATCTCTAGTACAAGCTGCTCGTGTGGTCCACGGCGTAAGGCTGATAGTAGAGACTGCAGTGCCACCTTCGAGTCGCAGAAAATAGTCCACTTGCGTGTAGGTTGATCAACTACAAATTGCAACGCGGCACGAAGTGCTGCCAATTCTGCTGCCGTTGAGGTTGTTGCGTGAGATGTCTTGAATTTAATTGTCGTGGCCAACCTTGATATCACTTCTGCTCCTGTAGAGCTGTCCGGCTGAACCGATCCGTCAGTGTAGATATGTGTGGAGTCTTAATATTTCTCATACAAGAGAAGTAGTGTGTGCTGTTTAAGAGCCGGTGACGACAATTTGCCCTTTTCTGGACGCCAGGTATGTTAATATTAATCATTGGTTGAGCGAGGCACCATGGCGGAGTCACAGGTCTAGCAGCAGGAGAGAACGAAGTTGGGATTGACTCACCATGTGCGGTCACTGTTTTGCCGTAAGATGTGCATGGTCGGACCACTGGTAGAGAGACTAGGTGATGTCGAGGGGTTCGAGCAAGGTGTCGTATATGTGTCCTCAGCACTTCCACATTAATGTGGGTCTTGATGAGGTTGTCCCTTGGGATGGCGATAGTTGCCCCTGTTAACGCACTTTGGGGCAAGCCTAAACATATCCGGAGTGCTTGAGCCTGGACACTTTGAAGCATTCGTAGGCTTGTTTTACTTGCGTTGGTTGACACAGGTAGGCTGTACCGAAGGAATCCAAGGAAAAGAAACCTGTATAGTCGCAACATAGCAGTTGTGGACATTCCCCAGTTCTTTCCAGCGAAGAACTTGAACAAATGACAAATGCCTGTCAATCGCCTTTTCATGTATGATACACGTGAGCTCCATGAGAGGTCTCTGTCAATTATAACACCTAGGAACTTGTATGATCGGAGGTGACGTATTCTTTAGCTGTTTATCAGAACGCTGTAGTTATGCATTGATTTGCGCGTAAATGCCACTAGTGCACATTTATCAGAGGAAATTTCCAGACCTCGTTGACGGAGGTAAATAGCAACTTGAGTGGCAGCTCTCTGAATTCGCGCTCGCAGCTGTAGACGTGTTACTGCAGACGTCCAAACGCAGATGTCGTCCGCGTACATTGACAATCTGACAGTACTTGGCAGATGCTCATTGAGAGCTATTAGCGTCAGGTTGAATAGTACAGGGCTAAGTATGCCACCCTGGGGAACACCACGGTGGCTGTAATGTAGCGAAGTGTCACCATCCTCGGTTCTCACGAAAAAGGATCGCTCAGAGAGATAGCTGCGTAGCCACTGAAACATCCGACCACCCACTCCTATCTCCTTGAGAGCGGTGAGTACAGCTTCATGTGTGACGTTATCGTACGCGCTTTAACATCAAGAAATAAAGAAGCGCAGAGACGCTTACGGCCTTTATCGTGTTGCACGTAGCTGACCGGTCTATGACGCTATCAATTGATGACCGGCCACGGCGAAATCCCGTCATAGCGTCCGGATAGATGTTGTGATGCTCCAGGAACCATTCTAGCCGTCCAAGTACCATCCTCTCAATCACTTTGCCCAAGCAACTAGCCAGTGCAATCGGGCGGTATGATGTGAGCACCAATGGTGACTTGCCAGGCTTCAGTAATGGAACCAAATGGCTGGTCTTCCAGTTAACTGGGAGGGTGCCCTCTCGCCACGAGTCGTTGTATATCTCGAGGAGGGCTCTCCTCGCACAATCACCACGGCGACACAGTGCTCTGTATGATATTCCATCAGGCCCGGGTGCTGATGTCCGTCTACACAAAGCCAGTGCTGCTTTAAGCTCATGAATAGAAAAAAATTGGTCGATGTGGTGATCGTGTGATGTCGTGCCACCACGTGAGAGCGTGGAGATGTTGGGATCTGCGAGTTGACCAGATAAGTTGGCACAGAACTCTTCTGCCACATCGACCTCCGATCTCTGTTGAGAGAGGGCTAGAGCCTTGAATGGAGACCGCTGAATGGGAGATGTCCGGAGCCCTCTTATTGTCCTCCACAAGTGTGATAAAGGCTTGCGAGGATCTAACGAAGCGCAGAAGGCTGCCCAACGTTGTGACACTAGCTTGTCTATGCGGCGTTGTATCTTCTTCTCAAGACGTTTAGCGATTCGTAAATCGTCGATTGCTTTCGTGCGTCGGTACCTTCGTTCCGCACGCCATCGGAGAGCCCGAAGTCGTTCTAATTCCACATCCAATTCGGTAACTCTCGATGAGCGTGTGAGGGTGCACACTGTGTCTTGCACTGTGGACTTGATCACCTCTTCTAAGTCAAATGAGGTGTTCTCTTGACAGCGTTCTTCCATGAGAGATTCAAACTTGGTCCAGTCCACTCTTTGGATAGTTTCGCGTACCTTGCAAGGTGATAATCCTCTGATCTTGACATATGTGGGAATGTGGTCGCTCCCATGTGTTTCTATGTCCGCAAACCATGCGGCACATCTGACGAGACCTCGAGAAACAAAAGCCAAGTCAAGGCAACTGCTGTATCCAGGGCCACGTAAAAATGTTGGGCTGCCATCATTTAACAAGCACAGCTCGTTGTCTCAAGTAAACGTTATCAGACTTCTACCCTTTGCGCTGATCTTCGGGCTCCCCCATAGTGTATGGTGGGCGTTGAAGTCTCCGATGATCACCCATGGGCCAGGAGTGGATGATAGGATGTGTCCTAGTCTTCTGTGGTCAAATCTACTTGATGGCGACAGGTATGCACCGACAACAGTGACAGTAAGACCCCTTTTCTTCACTGTTAAGCATATATATTGGTTATCGTTGTCAGGTGGTACAGGCCGAATAATGCAGGTCAGGTCACGTCGAATAAACAGCAGGACCTTGCTGTTTCCACTATAACAAGCCGACATAAAGGATTCGTATCCGGAGAGTCTAATAGCGCTCGATAAATTTGGCTCGCAGATGACGATGATGGGAAACATATTGGTGGAAACGAACCGACGGAAATCCGCAATGCGTTATTTCCGTCCCCGTGCATTCCACTGAAAAGTTGTTGCTTTTTTGACCTCTTCCCTGAAAGACAGTGACTGGTGGGCCATTATCTACTCAAGAGCCGCCAGTACTAGACTCAGAGCATCCAGTACTTGAAGTGCACTTTTGGCTGACGTTGTGCGCATGCTGTTTAACACCGTGCGAATGGCATTAATTATGGGTCGTAGAAGAGCAATCACTTGCTTATCCAAGTTCCGCTGCTCCTCTGTTGTCGCAGCTTGCTCTGATGAATGCGGCTTCTGATGTGGTTCTTCCACAAGTTGCGTGCGCGTAAGTGGCAGCCAATCTTCAGTAGAGAGAGATCTACTTGTTTTCTGTCTTCCATCGTCTGCGTTCGCCGTGGTGTACCCTGCAGTGGGCGCCGTTCCCAGATGCGTTGGGTTACTTCTTGTAGTTGACTGCGTTCTTCGCGAAGATCTTCGACGGTGACGTCGTCGTCTTCGCCGGACTTTTTTCACGGCCTCTTTGTGGGTAGAGCTGTCTCGCACCATTTGTCTAAGAATATTAAACTTCTTCTTTATGCGTGGACAGTCTTTGGAAGATGCACTGTGGGCACCATGACAATTAGGGCACTTTAGTATGGTTGCGCTGCATTTGTCCTCGGTATGTGTTTCTGAGCATCGGGGGCACACTTCGGAGTTCCTGCACGCTCCCTGCACATGGCCGATCTTCTGGCACTTATGACATCGCATAGGTTTTGGAATAAATGGTCGGACCTGTTGACGGAAGTGGCCAACCTTCACATTGGAGGGGAGACAGTCCTCTTTGAACGTAATTCTAACACAATGTGTGTTACCAAGGCGGCTGACATTCACAATGACGTTATCTTCATTTGCCGGTTTTATTAGCACTGAAATATCCGAGTCTGGAATTTCAATGGCGATGTCATAAATGACTGCTGTTGAAGTGGTGCTATCAGCTGGTATTATAGACTTGACATTGATGTTACCCAGTTGCGTTACTTTCTGAAGCACGTTTAGCGCACGTGGGTTCAGCACATCGATTGCCAAGATATTCTTTCTTGCGTTTAGACGTATTTCTTTGATCTGATTTGGCGTAATATTCTCGAGATACACAGAGAGCGCTTGCCTGTTCAGCCGGCGTAGACTGTCGGTAGCCTTCAGTGGCACAAACAGGATAGAGTGAGGCCGCCGCTGAGGGGCAGTTTTCACGGTAGTCGTGCTTGATGCCGAAGATGCATTGACGATCCGTCGTTTAGCCTTGCGGTACAGGACGGGTTGGAAGCCGTCGTCCGATAACTCTTCGCTTGGTGCGGAGTATATCTCAGTGTCCTCACTCTCACTAGACGCGTTTCTTCGCTTCCTCGAAGCAGTCCCAGCGGTCAAACCGGACTTGGACGGTGCCCCGTGAGGTTGAACATCCATCACCACGATATATGGGGCGACAGACCCCACAACTGCGGCGTAAAATCCAGAAAAGCACAAAGACGAGCAAGATGTGTTCCGTAAAAACGCCAACCTCAAAATTTCCTAGCCGGATGTATCATTGTCGCACTAGAGGAGGAGGAGGAGGAAGGAAAGAAATGAAAGGCAGGGAGGTAAACCAGACGCATGTCTGGTTTGCTACCCTGCACTGGGGGAAGGGGGGATGGGATTAAAGGAGAAGAGAGAGAGAAGTGAAGGGCAACGTGTGTGTAGTTGTGACCTTGTCCATTGCATGCTTATAAGCGGTCGCGTAGTCCGGTCGTCTTTAGAAAACTTAGCAATGCCCACGTCGCTTTGCTGGCCTGCGACGCGTAGAGCCATGAACCAAAAATCTCTTTGGAAAAAGATCTACTGTCTAGTATCTCCAACGTTTCACGTAGCAAGTTGCGGTCACTCGCAAAACGTTCACATGAACACAGTAGTTGTTCTATTGTCTGGTCAGTGTCGCACGATTCACATCGGGAGCTATCCGTCATTCCTATGCGAAAGGAGTATGCCTTTGTAAAAGCTACTCCTAACCACAGGTGGCAAAGTAAAGTTGCATGCTGGCGGGAGAGGTCCGATAGAACTTGAAGCTTTCTCGATGAGTTCAATTTGTGTAGGCGGCGGTTCCTGACACTGGGTTCACTCAGCCAAGTTTCCGACATGGTGTTAGTGAACGAGTGAAGGCCCCTTGCAGCGTCGGTTCTCGACAATGGAATTGGGGTTGTCTGGGCGTCCGCGTGAGCGGATAGGGCAGCACTATCAGTAAGGTCGTTACCGACAATACCACAATGTCCTGGTAACCACTGGAACACCACGTCATGTCCTTTCGATAAAACTTCGTGAATCACTTCTCTTATTTCATTCACTAGTTGTTGATGCTCCCTTTGTCGTAAAGCTGATTGCAAGCTCTGAAGGGATGCCTTGGAGTCGCAGAACACTGCCCATTTTCGAGGTCGGGCTTCCGCAATATAAAGTATAGCAGCACGTAAGGCGGCAAGCTTCGCTGCTGTGGATGTTGTCCTATGTGACAGTTCAAGCTTTATAGTGACCTGGTATGCCAGGATGACAACAGCACCTGTGGATCAGTCAGCCGAGACCGATCCATCGGTGTAAAAGTGGGTCCTCTGGCCATATTTTTCGTTGAGTCGCGACAATGTCACCTGTCGTAGGACCACTGTTGAATGACGGCTCTTGTTCATTATTCTCCGAATAGAGAGGCACACCTGTGGTTGTTGTAGGCACCACGGAGGTGTCGCTGTTCTTGTTGCTGGAGTGAAGCCACAAGGAAGGCATTCTCTACTCGAATTTAGCACTTAAGCTGCCTTGTAGTTTTCGCAAGTCGTCTTTACTTCGGCGCACAGTCAATTACTAACGTTGTGTACATATCAACCTAATGAGAAAAGCTAGTCGCCATAACATGGGCGTTAGTGTACGTACAATTAAGCGAAGAAATCAGCGTGCAGAGCACTACAAGCGAAAGAAAACCAGTGGCCCATAAGAATGCATCCTTTTTTACCAGTCGGTCGCTGATGACCGCTGAAAAAAAAAACGGTAACGACACAGGTCCACAATGCGCCAGCCGTCTCGACCATTTGTCACCGCCGGGCTAGTTCCACCTGGCTCCTAGCCCCAGCCGTGGTCCTAGCCGTGGCACCAGCCGTCATCTTTTCTGTTTGCAGTAACAGCAGTGGCCAGCCTTTTGCTGCAATGCAGGCTGGCTTGTTAGTCCTGATAGAGAAGTAAATCCCATTGCCCTATATTTCATCAAATACATGATCATAATGTAATAATAATAATAATAATAAAGATAATAATAATAATAATAATAATAATAATAATAAGAGTAATAATGTGCATTATTATTATTATTATTATTATTATTATTATTATTATTATTATTATTATTATTATTATTATTATTATTATTATTATTATTATTATTATTATTATTATTATTATTATTATTATTATTATTATTATTATTACGAACCCAACCTGCGACCTTCGAATAACGCGCGCGCGTTCGATGCTCTACAACTGAGCTCGGTTCCTGCCCACGGCAAGTGAGATATCTTTTCACACACTTTTCTTTCTTCGCATTGACATTACAATTCAGTCTAATAACTTCCACTATACTTTTCTTTGCATTATTGTCTGTTATAAGTCATATATATATATATATATATATATATATATATATATATATATATATATATATATATATATATATAAGGAAACTTAGTGTTTACGTAAGGGTTCGTTTTTCCGTGTTTTGACACAATACTAATGAAATCTAACAGAAAATTATGCCAAGGATTGTGTAGGCGATGTTATTAGAACCAATGTAATGTAAATAAGAAGACAGCAAAGTGGGTGAAAAGATAACTTGCCGTAAGCAGGAATCAAACCTACGACCTTCAAATAACGTCTTCAATGCACCCACTTTGCTTTATTCTTATTTACATTACATTGGTTGTAATAATTTCCCCTATACATTCTATGGCATTATTGTCTGCTAAATGTCATATATATATATATATATATATATATATATATATATATATATATATATATATATATATATATATATATATAATGTCACTTCAATGAAAACTGGTCCACTGAAGTGCACACTGATGCCAGCCAAGTCGGCCTAGGAGCTGTGTTAGTGCAGCGTGATCCAGATGGCGTGGAACACGTGGTAGCTTATGCCAGCCGAAAACTTTCAGACACCGAGCGCCACTATCACTCCAACGAGCTTGAATGTGTTGCAGTGGTATGAAGCGTCGATGATAAGTTTCGACATTATCTTTTCGGGCGTAAATTCACTGTTGTGACTGATAATGCTGCTATAGCATGGATGTTCTCCAAGCAGCAACTTAAGCACAAATTTGCCCGGTGGATAATCACGCTGCAAGAATACGATTCTGACGTGCGCCATCGCGCCGGGTGGCTAAACAACGTCGCCGATGCACTCTCACGGAACCCCCTTGACTGTGCGCAACAAACCAGGCAAACCCACATTTTTTTCGCCCAGATGGATATATCCCGAGCCCAACAGGAGGATAAAGATTTGGCCTCCATTATTGCACCTATTACTGACAAGGGAAATCACAGTACTTTTGTGAAGCGCAATGCCGCATTGTACCGGCGTCACTGGCGAGCGGACCGATCCGAAGAACGTTACCTCCTAGCGATCCCTAAATCCCACAGGTCGGAAATATTACGAGCCATTCACGACTCCCCAGAAGGCGGACACACCGGCCAACGAGCCCTACTCCAGAAACTACAAGAACGTTTTTGGTGGCCGAAGATGCAAAGTAGCGTCCGTTCGAATGTCGCCAGTTGCAAAATTTGCCAGCAGTTTAAGCGACTGCCTGGGTGTCAACCTGGATTACTAAGACCAATCCAGATACCCGAAACAATTTTCCACACGATCGGTATTGATTACAGGGGACTTCTACCCAGTGCGGTCCTCAGTCTGGATGCTCCCATTATATTTCCACGTGGTAACAATCGCCAAGCGGTCTGTCAGAAGATCCGAACTGAGGCGATCAAGAAAGCCACCCACGCACAAGAAAATCAAAAGCGCCACTATGACAGACGCCGTAGACCCGCTCCTGTTTACAACATCGGTGACGAGGTCTGGGTGCAAATGGGCACCAGCAGGCCTGGCAAGAAGCTACTCCCTAAGTTCGACGGGCCACTCATAATTACTCAGCGTGTAGGAGAAAATAGCTGGCGTGTGAACACCTCAGATGCGAACTTCACTCTGGATAAACGCAAAAGAAACAACTTTGCCGTGCATGTGTCGCGCTTGAAAAAAGCAGTCGGACTGCTGCAGGTGCAATGAACTGTAATTTCTTTTTTTTTTCGTTGTCAGGTCCGCAGTGTGGCTGAATGTAACGAAGAGCGGCACGGCAGCTGTGGGCCATGGGCTGGAAAGCGAGGAAGAAGAGGCAGAATAGAACAGCTTGCCCGACGAACGGGTGTTGTGTCTGTCTGTCTCGCTTACTACAATATAAATATATATAGAGAGAGAGCTACTTATAAATATCTGTGAAATAAACCTTGAGTTACACAGTTGCCTCAACTTACCTTGTCACAATGTAACGTTCGAATGGCCCCGAGTGAGTCGAGAGCAGGACATAGCAACAGCACGCGTAAAGCGATGAATAAACAGTGAAATCAAACTCTGATGATTGAAAAAAAAAATAAAAGAATGTTTGTAACTTCGTATCGACAATACTTCAAACATCGTGTACCTTGTTTCATTTAGTTTTATATCTCTTAAACCTTTAAAATAACTAGTCCTTTTTTGTTTCCTTATAACAAGTTAAAAGTATTTTCTGCTTTAATACGGCGTGATACCACGAGTGCTGTCTGTAACACAACAGCTGCTGCAGCGCAAAAAACTTTTTTTTAACTGTCTAGAACCGAAAATAAGGGATGTTTTTGATATTATTTGTTTGTGGCTGGCCACACCACGCGTTAAATCTAATGTTTCTTTTGGTCATTCACTGTGAAAGAAAATGTGAAAGCGCTATTAAAAAAGTCATATGTCATTCAGGGTAACTTGCTATAGTTGGCCACAGTGTATTCATTGTCGATTAATGAAGTTAAGTGGGATCTTGCGAGAAATATATGAGGTGTAGTATACTTCACTTTCAATTTACGGCTTGTACGAATTATGTGGCAAGCAAAACACTATATCAAAAACTTGCAATGATAACAGCTGCATGAATAAGTTTACCATTTTATTTTGCCAGGAAATAATGTTTGTGAAATAACCATAGACCTCGAGCTTAAAAAACAGTAAAGACGAATATAAAATGTATTTAGCGCGAATGAAATAAAAAAGAGAAAGAAAGAGAGAAAGAAAGAAAGAAAGATAGAAATAAAGAGAGAAAGAAGGAAAGAAAAAAGGAAGAAAAAAAGAAAGAAAGAAAGAAAAAAAAGAAAGAAAGAAAGAATGAAATAAAGATCTCACGCTCTTTACGTTCAAGAGATTTGGAGCTCACCAGAAACCCCGACAATTGTGTAGGACATCTCTTAATACAAGCTACAGAAGAACAGCCATGAGGCTTGAGCGCCAGCCAGATAGCTCAGTCAAATATGTCTTATTCTTGATGTTTGAGCGTAAAAACTTCCGTGACAGGAATAAAATTAAGAAACGACAGCCGTTCCTGTGTCTCAGCTGCATGAGTGGAATTCACAGGATAGGAATAGACATATCGCTGTACTACGACATTCTGAACAACACGAGACAACGCGAAAGTTCCCTGAAGACCACCGTGAATCTGCTTTAAAACCTGCACATCGTCCTTTGCGAAAGCACTTGAGTCGGGACTACTATGACTAGAGACAGCATAACAAAGACAGAAAAAGAGGCCAGCGATAATGTGACCATGGTGGACAGCCGTCCAGAGGCGATATAAAGGAACCGGAATATGACCGAGGGCAATATGAGGCCTCATGCAACACTTGGAGATTTCGCGAAGCGACGTTTACACACGAACACGAGTCCGGTATATCCTCGGGCACTGCGGCATGTTTACCGGCCCGCATCAACTACGCTCTGGGACATACGAGGTGCAGTGGAGCAAACGGGGCGAAGAGAGAACAAGCCCATAGCAGACAACAAAATGGTGGCGGTCATTATATATGTATATATATATATATACATATATATATATATATATATATATATGCACCCCGCGTGACCATTCAGACCACACTCTCAGTTGCTATAAAAGCCGACAATGCGTCAACCCTCCTCTCCAGTCGACTAGATGAAGCAGACCAGAAGAGCTACGAGATAAACATACAAACGAAATGTAGATAGAGCAGCATAGAAAGCAGAATGGTTGTTTTTATTGCTACCACACTTCCCGACTTTACGTCTCCACTTGGCCTCGGGGCAGAGGAACCGAGGCAAAACTCCTCCAAGTATGTTGACATCGCACCGCGCATGCTCGTTCGAAACCAAGAGGGTCAAGCGAGGAGAAGGAATGTACGTGACATCTCGGTATCGCCGTATTTTGCGTGGTGCACTTTATTCGTCCCGTGAGAATAGAAATTAAAAAAAAGTAGAAAAAACACAGGAAAGGATGCTGCGCGCTGTTTATCCCTGGAAGCACACGAGTTTTGAAGCGGATAGAATCTGCGTAGGGAAGAACGAAAGAGCTTGCCATAACGGCCTCCTTCAACAAACAGTCCGGGCGGGGGCGGAATAAACGAGCCTCGATAAAAAACATCGTCGGCCATGAGGAACTGCGGAATTCAGATATGGTGCGCCAGTTCTGGCTGTATTTTACGAGGCCTTTGTATTACAATTTTTTTTTATTTTGTACTGATTTCCTTTCATCATGGTTAACGTTACCCTTGTTTGTTCACTTGGTTATTTTTTTTGATGAGAATTGTTTACGCAGTTGTATTGTTGATGTGGCGGCATTGAAGACCTGCCATCGCGGCTGCTCAGCTCCGCCATTCTAAAGATAGGTCTTTGCTTTTTTTTGCCGCCTTCTCCAAAGTGGCAAACAGAGAACGTCAAACAAATCTGCATTGTTTTCGCACTACCGGAGAAAATGTTTGTGTAGCAAGAAGACAAGGAGCAAAGAGAGTGACATTTGACATCCCTCTTCAATCACAATACACACGTTTATTTGACGGCTATTTGGCCTGTATGTCGTCATCGAGAATTCAAACAATTCCTACAACGCCTTCGTCGCCCTCAGCTGTTGCGACATGTTAGTATGACATCACGGAATGGCATAAGTCCATGGTCAAAATGATCTAGATCGCTTGAGAGTGACCATTCGCGCGCAATATATTGAGATAGTCACGAAATGTGTGCCTTACGGTTTTCCCGTTCTGACAGCAACTACAACAAGCGCTGTCGGTTATTGCAAAACGAAATTATAATTACTTTGTTAAAGCCCCTATGATCCATAACCAACAAAGCATAGTGGCCTCTCTTCGGTTGGAGTTTACGTGACGTGTGAAAACCAAATACCCTGTACGAGCTCTACAAGTTTTCTAGAATGGTCAGACCTTGTTATGTGCATCTTTTGCCTCAGAGGCATACCAACTGTCCGCATACGTACAATTAAGGTCCATCAATTCACCAGACAGCGTACTGAGCACGTGCATGTACAAGCGAGCGTTGTTGTACGCGTCAGTTTAAGAAAACGACCAGACGACTTGGTCATCCGTGGAACATGGGGCTCTTCGCGCTGTATTTTGCGAAGTCAATAAAAAAAAACCTTCAGCACTGTAAATATCCACCGAGAGTTCCCCAAACAATGGTAACCCTGCAGCCTTCGTTAGGCCAGTAGCGCCGACTGTACGAGAGACACTAGGTATTTGAGATTAGACATTTAAGGGACAAAATACCTCTGGAAAACCAGCGTGGTTACGTGCGTTGCTGCTTGGGAGTTAAGAACTATTTCTTAAATAGCTAAATATTGAATAGCCATTGAGCAGCCGTCATCAACTTTCGACCCTGAATTGGATTGCCATACATGAAAATGACTCTGATATTGTACAGAATAGTGCTTCCTTCCACCTGCTGCGTAAACAAAAATAAGCAAAACATTTTGTAGCTCTTATCTACTGATACACGTACTTTTTTCATTTTCATGAAGGCGGGCTTTCACTCTCTTTCACTACATGTTCCCATAAGTTCTGCTCACCCCAGGTGGTCTAAGTTTCCGGAGCCCTCCACTACGGCGTCTCTCATAATCATATAGTGGTTTTGGGACGTTAAACGCCACATATCAATCAATTAAGTTCTGCTCAGATTACATACGTGGTGCGTATAGGCTATACTTGGGGACAACTTTCTGTGGCAATAAAGGGAAGGCTACGAAGCCAAAGTGGGCATGTACCATTGCCGTAGAGTACAGTGTCGCAAATGTGCCCGTGTTTTCCGCGTAGAAATAATAAAAAAAGAACAACATTGTTTTCTACTGGATACTCTTTATGTAAAGACGCTGCATGCACCAAGCAGATATACATATCTGTTGGTGCTTTTCGAGGAGTCGCTTCGCGTTTTTGTGCGTCTGAAAACGTCGCACGTTTTACGTGCACCTGACAGTAAAAATGGCACCTTTGTCTTTAGCTCAGCGCGCGTCGCCCTCCAGCTATTCCGACGACTATTTAAAGGAGCTTGTGTCGAATTTCACTCACAAATAGCTGTTTAAGCAGACGTATCAAATTGTGTGCAGTGGGATTACCTGAACACGGCCGTCATTCGAAACGCGAGCCGAATTGCGCTACTTCACGGAGGTGTGCAGGAACAGTAGCCCCACTCCCGTAGCTTTTTCCCTTCATTGCCGCAAAACGTTGCCGCTGAGTATAGCATATTCTATAACTTCAGGGAGCGCTAGCGGTTACAACGCCGGAATAGACAATGACGCGTTTCTAAAAACCTACGTGTTTGATCGAACACCAGATTTTCGATGAGCGATGCTCATGCTCGCCATTGTACTGAAATTTCATTTATTGTGCTAACATTTGTCCGGAATTCAGCTGAACCTTCACCGCTTTGACATTTGTGTTCAGTAGTGTCGCAACGATGTCACCATCACTTTTTAGTTGGCGACAACGATAACGACAACCAGAAACCATACAGTTCAAGACGCTGTTGCACCATTGTTTCCAGTAGAAAAGTTTGCCTAGAATCATGACGTGCCGACCCCTTTCAAGATATGTTGGCCTCGCGAAATTCACCGTTGTTTCTTGACGTGAAGCATGAGAGGAGGGAGCTCACAAAATCAATGGCAACAAAACGGTGAGAAAAGATACCTTATTCAATGAACAAAGTTGAGAAATAATAAATAATTTATTTATTTATTATTTATTGAATGAATGAATGATTGAGTGAATAATATATGAGGTTGAACGTCCGAAAAGCCCCGCATGATTATGAAAGATGCCGTAGTCAAGGGCTCCGGAAATTTCGACATCCTGGGATTTTTAACGTGCACCTAGATCTCAGCACACGGGTCTACAGCATTTTCGCCTCCGTGGAAAATGCAGCTGCTGCAGCGGGAATTCCATCATGTGACCTGCGAGTCAGCAGTCGAGTACCTTAGGCCCTAGGCCACCACGGCGGGGCAAAGTTCAGAAATAGTTATCGCAGAATTCTCAAGTATGCAGGACGAAACGAAAAAATTGTAAACGAACACTGCGGGAAAAAAGTAAGAAGAGTAAGGTTCGTGTCTTCTCAAAGGGGTAAAAACAAAATAAGACACCCCATTTCTAGAATTACACATGGCAATAATAAGCAAACGCTTGGATGGTGCGTGATCGCCAAGTATAAAATGTAGGCAGAAATGTAATTCACGCGGAAAAAGACACACACGTGGCAATAAAGCATACAGACGCCGTTGGGAGCAACAGATTGTAGAGAAAAACAAAATAGAGTAACAAGAAGTAGAGTAGCGAGTAAAGGCAAATATAAACGACAAAAGAAATTGTAAATGAGAATGGCGCTCTTATCAAGTACAGTTAGCCGAAAGACCGAGCCCTCTCGTCTCTGTTTATCGAAGGCGAGTTGGTAACCAGGTTAGGAAAGACAGAGAATGTGCCTGAAGGCTTGGAGGGAGCGATGTCTTTTCTCTTGGCTTCGGGGAACGGATGCGCCTTTCACGCGCAAAACTTTCAGATTAAGAAATAGACCTCATTAGAGCAGCAAGTGCACGTTTCTCTGAACAGAATTCTCTTCACGGTTAGACTGCAGAGAGAGCAGGTCAAGTAGTGAGTGTGATATGGCGCAGTGTAGTGCATTTAACTACACACGCGTGTATTTGAACAAGTGAAAACTGACAATCGCTTTGGGCACTTTAATGCACTTAACAACTTTCCAAAGGAAAACTAACACTCACTTACGCACTTTGTTTATGCACTTCTCTAATCATTGATATATAGGGTTGAACGCCCCAAAACCATCATTTTATTATGAGAGACGCCGTAGTGGAGGGCTCCGGAAATTTTGACCACCTGGGGTTCTTTAACGTGCACCCAAATCTGAGCACATGGGCCTATAACATTTCCGCCTCCATCGGAAATGCAGCCGCCGCAGCTGGGATTTGAACCCGTGACCTGCGCGTCAGCAGCCGAGTACCTTAGCCACTAGACCACCGCGGCGGGTCTTAAGCACTTCTCTATTACATAAATTAGAATTAGCAGACAATCAAGCCATGTAAAGTATAACTGATGCTATTCTTAGCAAGAGTGAAGTAAATAAGAAGAAAGTGAATTGGACGAAAGGACAACTTGCAATCGGTGCCCCACCGCGGTGGTCTAGTGGCTAAGGTACTCGGCTGCTGACCCGCAGGTCGCGGGATCAAATCCCGGCTGCGGCGGCTGCGTTTCCGGTGAAGGCGGAAAAATTGTAGGCCCGTGTGCTCAGATTTGGGCGCACGTTAAAGAACCCCAGGTGGTCAAAATTTCCGGAGCCCTCCACTACGGCGTCTCTCATATTTATACGGTGGTGTTGGGACGTCAAACCCCACATATCAATCAAATCAATCAACTTGCAATCGGTAGGAAGCGAACCTGAAACCTTCTCATAACGCATTCGATGCGCCGCCCATCGAGTGAAGACGGCGGTCAGGCTTGTTAGGTTTGGCCTGGAGATTCGGCTCTCAATCCCTTCGGCGCCCAGTCTGACAGACGCTGTCGAAGATGTGAGCAATTATCCAGACAAAGCAGCAAGCAAAGGCGAGTTCCCGTCCTTCAAATGCGGACCCTTTTGTCGTCCCTTCAAGCAGAAGCGGTGACTAATGGACTCGGCGGCTCATCGAGCAACGGGAAAGCTGGCGTGACCGGCGCCAGAGCTGACGGCGGAGCAGCGCTTCTTTAATCCTCAGTCAAGTAGCCGACCGGCCGACTGCCTATGCCCGCCAGGCATTGTCCCTGCTGGCCTGAGGAGGAGACGTCGTGTTGCCGCGACGCCACGACGAAAGAGGGCAACAGGGACGGCGTCTTCCTGAAAGAGACCGCGACGGCCACCGCAGATCGCCCCGCTAATTGGGCGAGATGTGCGGCGGACTCTTTGAAGTATGCTGCCAGGATCGTGGGGACTCTCGACTAATGGCACACACACGACGAGGAAGAGCCCTGCTGGCGCAACCTTGCAGTGCAGTGTTCACAACTCAAAATTGGACGTTCACGTGGACCGTGCATGCTCATCCCCCTCACCTGTTGTGTGCGTGTGATTGGTGTTCCACTCGGAGAGGAGGAATCGGACAGTGCATAAAACGACGCCGCAGAGTGCTGGACGTCGCTATGAACTATGTAACGTTCAACCACCACGCTCGTGGTTTGTGAAACCACTAACCTTTCTTTTCTGTAAATATGTGTAAATAGTGACATAAAGCTTGTTTTTGTTTCCGTATCCTCCAGCGTCCTTCCTTCCGACCCTTACAACTGGTGGCAGCGGTGGGATGCCATCACCTGCAACTTCTTCCTTCAACACCTTACAACTGGTTGGCAGTGGTGAGATGGACTTCACGACGTGGTGCTGTGCGGTGGTGAGTGCTTGGTCTTTGCTATAACTTTCCAGGCTTCATTTTGTAAGTGTGCGTTGATTAGAAGCTGGATTGTGTGTAAGTTGGGGAGATCACCTATCTGTGTGTTAGAGGGATCCCCTACATTTGTGTGAGATGCAGGACCAAAGTACAACGGCAATCATGGAGGTGAAGACACTGCTAAAAGATGGTCTTTTGTACATTTGTGAAGACCTTGGTATTAAGATTAAGGAAGGAATGGGCAGGTCATAAATTTTCGAGCTAATTTTGGAAAGCGCCAGTGAGGTGGATATTGGATACGCGTTAAAAGCTTTAAAAAGGTTGGAGGAACGAAAACAGAAAAAAGAAAGAGAAGAAAAGGAAAGGAGAGATAAAAACGAAAGAGAGGAACGCGAAAGAGAGGCTTGGGAAAGGCATACAAAAGAGCGTGATCGAGCCGCGCCTTGGTGCTCGAACAATTGGAACAGAAAATTGAAGCAATGAGGCGAAAGATTCAGCCATTTGCAATTGTAGCGCACGAGAAGTGCGATGACCAAATAAGTGAGGTGCAGCCCAGAGCTTTAGAGAAGGCTAGCACGTTTAAGGACAGCAGCAGGTTCGATGAAGAACCGAATTTGAGTGCTGCTAAAGATGCTGCGCTGCGTAGAGAGACCGACGAAGGCCAGAGCCAATGCGACGAGGTGTGTGCCAGTTTAATAGTAGCGAAACAGCTAGAATAGCTGTAGACAATCTGGCACTGACCTCAACTGTGTTTGTCGTGACGGTGGCTCTTGCAGACAATGTGGAAGTAGTCAAGGACACCGGAGAGAGCTCAGGAGAAGCAGCGAAGGTAGAGGATGAGAACAGTGTGGTCGTAGGCAGCTCCCAGCAAGACAAGTGAGATTTGTTGAAGGAAAGCAGCTGCACTGGTCCTAAGAGCGTCAAGCTGTCCGCCGGTCTAGAGCGTGAATTAGGTGATTTTTTCGAAAATCATTTAGACGGCGCGGCGTCGACAGCTGACGGGTGAGGTGAGAGTGTTAGCGACCTTGAGCTGCGAGTAATAGGCTCGGAAACGAGACGCAAAAAGCAGCGCAGACGAAAGAGACGCCGCAGAGCCGCGAGTGAGACAAGCAGCTCTGCGCGTGTTGAGAAAGGTTCGAAGCATATTAGCGCAGCAGGCAGAACTAGAAATTTCGCGTCGGCGTCAAAGTTCATTTGTATGCGTCTGAACTGCCAGACGAAAGAAAAGAGAACAGCGGGTCCTTTGCAAATGAAATCAAATGGGAGGCGCCAGCCAGGTTATTTGGGTGCGTGAGTACAAAGTTAACACAAGTGAATCGGCGCGACATGGCAACAGTGCTAGGAAATCGAACTGCCAAAGTAGTGTGGCAGGTGGTGCAGAAGCACCATTGAGCTGTAGAACAACCGATGACGCAACCCGAGGCGAACCTCCTAGTAGTGGGGGAAATGGTCGCATACGTTGCCGCAAGAAAGCGGAACGACTAAGGAATATAAAAGGCGGCAATCGGCCGGGCGAACGAGACAAGGGTAAGTCATCGGCCAGTTCAACAACGTCTTTGTGTCGTGCAGTAAGGCACAAGCGGCGAACTGGTAGTGTACCGCGCGAGTCCTCCGGACGGAATGCACGATGGAGATTTAGGGCTTTTCGTGGAAAAGAGTGTCGTCGTGGTCCTAAAAGAACGGCCACAATAGCTAAACACCGCTTGGGAGCTAGACCAAAGAGGACACCGACGCTCTTTCTCACGTGTCGCTCGTATCCCCTCCGCCAGATTGACAGAAGTCGGCAGAAATCGCAAATGAGGCGTAACGCTGCAGTGCAGCTGGTAGCACGTACACCATGTAGTCTCGGGCGTTCTGGAAATCCGCCAAGACCGCGACCGCCGCGTGTGCTATTGAAGTGAGGGACAGCTGTAGGCTGGAGAAGGTGACACGGGAATTTACTGGGAAGCATGTTTGTTTGCTTATTTTTGGTTTTAAAGTAATATTCATTTGTCATCTCTCCGGCTAGTTTGTTTAGTTAGTTTTTCCCTTGAATGCTTTTTTGGGAAATTTGTAAAAGCTTAGAGTTTTAGTTAAACGGTTAAGTGTTATGCGGGAGCAGTTACCCGCCTCAGTCAACCGAATGCGTGCAATGAGTTTTTCTCTTATATATGAGCGCGTCACTCGTAATTGAAGATTTGGTACGCCCGCTAAATTTGAATGAATGGTGACTATACGTTATCACGATATGACCTATGATTAGGGGTGTGTTGGTGTGCTAACGTTCTTTGAATGAGAGTATGATGTCATGCTAGGGCACACAGCAAAGTCTTGTGCATTCTTTAAAGACAGGGGCTGACATGAGGTTACATTCAGTTAACGAGCACGCTAATAACTCAGGGTAATTTGCTTTTGTTATTTCAGTGATTGCTTATGAAAATCATATGATCACTTGAGGTGAGAGCGTGGCGTTCACCGAACTTCGAGGCTAGACATACGTTTCTAAGAATTTTAAGACGCAGTTTGATTTGATGTGAGAGAGTTTTGTTTGCGTCAGGGTGTCCTACAAGTAGGCACTCACGACTACTTTAAGTATTGAGAGAATGAAAAATGTGCACAGATACCTTGTGTATAGGGTCCGGCAGTTTTCGTGAAAAAACCATGTAGTTGGTTGTGTTTAATTCAATTAGTGATAAGTCAGTGAATGTCAGTTACAACTTAGTAGTGCGGGTGGTAGGAGAAAGCTAGTTTTGCAAAGAATAGAATTATGGTTATATGGGGCCGAATTGTGTTTGCCTTTGTGTGCTTTTCTCACACGGGAACTCGTTCCAATTTTGGTAAGCATCTCCACGTCCATGATTGTTGTAACTTTGGCGGCACCAAATTGCCTCAAAATTTTAGCGTACAGGTTTCTGTTTGGTTTGCGTTTCTTGAAAAGCCTGGAGGGTCCGAAGCGAGTCCAATGTGCTTGACTTCAGCATGGTATTGTGTTGTTTGGTTCGCCTTGCTGTTGTCGATCATTGTGAGCTGGTTTGGAAGTGGGTTTCGAGTTCACAGCTGGAGGGAGAAAGCCAGGCCATCGTCCTCGTCACCAACCATTCTCTTCGTGCCCAGCGGTTGGGAGCGCTGGCCAACCGAGATTTTCCGGGCGGCGGAGGAGCTGTTAGGTTGGGCCTGGAGATTCGGCTCTCAATCCCTTCGGCGCCCAGTCTGACAGACGCTGTCGAAGATTTGAGCAATTATCCAGACAAAGCAGCAAGCAAAGGCGAGTTCCCGTCCTTCAAATGCGGACTCTTTTGTCGTCCCTTCAAGCAGAAGCGGTGACTAATGGACTCGGCGACTCATCGGGCAACGGGAAAGCTGGCGTGACCGGCGCCAGAGCGGACGGCGGAGCGGCGCTTCTTTAATCCTCAGTCAAGTAGCCGACCGGCCGACTGCCTATGCTCGCCAGGCATTGTCCCTGCTGGCCTGAGGAGGAGACGTCGTGTCGCCGCGACGAAAGAGGGCAACAGGGACGGCGTCTTCCTGAAAGAGACTGCGACGGCCACCGCAGATCGCCCCGCTAATTGGGTGAGCTGTGCGGCGGACTCTTTGAAGTATGCTGCCAAGATCGTGGGGACTCTCGACTAACAGCACACACACGACGAGAAAGAGCCCTGCTGGCGCCACCTTGCAGTGCAGTGTTCACAACTCAAAATTGGACGTTCACGTGGACCGTGCATGTTCATCCCCCTCACCTGTTGTGTGTGTGTGATTGGTGTTCCACTCGGAGAGGAGGAGCCGGACAGTGCATAAAACGACGCCGCAGAGTGCTGGACGTCGCTCTGAACTATGTAACGTTCAACCACCACGCTCGTGGTTTGTGAAACCACTAACCTTTCTTTTCTGTAAGTATGTGTAAATAGTGACATAAACCTTGTTTTTGTTTCCGTATCCTCCAGCGTCCCTCCTTCCGACCCTTACAACTGGTGGCAGCGGTGGGATGCCATCACCTGCAACTTCTTCCTTCAACACCTAACAGGCTCCTATCCACTTAACCGGGTACGTTGGTCTGTCTAGGAGCACTGGAAAAGAACTTGTGACATTTTGTGAGCAGTTACACCCACTTCTTACTGACTGCTTTGCATACAATCGATTCTCATAACGTGCAATATCTGCGGTGATTTTCAGTCATGAAGTATTTTCTGGCAAGACTTAGGCACCTGTCCATCCGTCCATCCCGTTTTTCTGTTGTCTGGTCTTTCTGTTGTCGCCTTCGTAAGCAATTCACTTGTTGTTTTTCAAGTAGATAACATGCCTGTATTTTATCACATTTTTGGATATTCGTTCGTAAAGGGCACTGCTCGCACCATTTGCTTCACATATACTTCTTTGTCGAATATTTGGAAATGTGGTGTTTCGTTGTTTTTACATCAATGTAAAATTGATGCGAAAAATAGGAGCCAATAAGTAGCCATGACAACAGCGCATGCGCTTAAATGGAAGGGATCACGTTCCTTCCACTTTCAGATCGAAAATACTTTGAGGGGAAAAAATTGATGGCGACGGTACATTGTGAAGACCTCTTCAGCCTCAAAATTTCAGCATTCCGGAAATTGTAGGATATTTGATCTTTCCTGCCTGTATGTGGCCACGCGAAAACAAACCGCATGATTTGCCCTCTTATTCTTTATTGGGTGCGCAACATGGCATATTTTATAAGGAAACCAAAATCCGGTAATCCCCGTACGCCCACCCGAAAAAGTGACATGACGTGAATTTTTATTGTTTCTACAACATGTAAGATTATTGCAGCCTTTACTAAAGTTTTATGAATTTATTCCGCTCGGTATTATCTCCTAAAACAACTAGAAGCTTTACCTGGCAAGAACCTCTAAAAAGGTGCCCCAGTCAGATTTACTCGTATGAAAACTCTGCGTGTCATTGGCTCTGTAGCTCGTTTGTAGTCACGTATCAAAGCAATAATGCGTTGGAACGCAATAGAGTTGAACATGTGCCATTTACAAATGTAATTGAACATATATATTGAAAAACAAGTTCATCGTAGTACGATTGTATTTCATCGCGCTTCTATTTCTGTTCAATGCACTTAGAATTGAAGCTTCACCTATTCAATTTCTCACAAAATGTCTTTGTCTCTGTTTGCACCAGTACTAAAAGGGTCGTCATTGGAACTGAATATATCCTAATTTGTCGTTTCATCTCATCTCATGAATAGTGTTTCGGTGCACAAAATTAGGAGGCCGCATGCAAAGCGAAGCGCGAAGAACGAAATAATAAGCGCTGGTTTCAGGGTAGCTGAGGAGGAAGCCACCCCAAAGATGGAAGCACTCAATATAATGTATTCGAGCAGCTAGATCCACGTTAACTAGACTCGAGAATGAAGAAACTCAAAGGACAGTTTTCTGGCACAGCTATTGTAACAAATAATTTCAACGCTACAGTTAGTGAGTGAAGAGAAAGAAAGAAAGAAAGAAACAAACAAAAAATGAAAGAAAGAATGAAAGAACGAAAGAAAGAAAGAAAAGTAGCGAAAATGGCACCAGTCAGGGTGTGATTTTCGGAGTGGCATGTCAAGGGACTTCCGAGTGAAGCACCGCGCTGCTCAGCGCACTTCCTGTGCCAGTCACTGTTAGCGCATGCGCAAGGCTGCGACAACGCTTATAAGCACTCCAATCTTGCAACAAGAAAAACCAAAGCAACAATCATTGTTCCGAGCTGAAAACGCAGTGACAGAACCGGAAAGACAAAAAAATTGTTTTGGTTTGAAACAACACGTGCGGTTCTGAAAATTGAGGAGGGTTGCAAGACAATTAGATCCAATGAACTCGTCATCAAATGGGAGGCAAGAGACAAGCCTCACTCGCAGTCTTCAATCTCTCCGGTAGCTACCGGGAACTTCAGAATCAAGATTGTGAAAAAAAGCTAAATAGAAAACATCTCTTTTGTGAAGCTTGCGGCTTAGCGCTTTTCACTTCAATGTATCCGCCCCAGGTCTTGTTTTACGACAGGAACGTATTTTATTCGTGCCAGCATTTTCCAGCGTGGCTGGTTGGTCTGGCATTCATCTTCGGGAGCCCTACACTGTAATAAGCACATTTATACATTCCAGTTTTTTCTTAAGTCCAACACAATTGAAGAATAGATGTCGAGGAATATATACATGTAATGCAAGTAGGAGAACATGAACAAAACAAAAAAACAAGCGTGTGTGTGTGTGTGTGTGTGTGCGTGTGCGTGTGTGTGTGTGTGTGTGTGTGCGTGTGCGTGTGTGTGTGTGTGCGTGTGCGTGTGCGTGTGTGTGTAGGCGTACGTGCATTTTCATCACACAGTTTCGTCCAATAGCTTTAGATATGTTTATATTATAAGATAAGCAAAATCTTTCCTTTTCAAAAAAAAAAAAAAACACTGACCCCCGTATTCAGCAAAGCTCCCCGACTCGAATTCCACGCTTCAATTGACTGAGTTGAGCACTGCGCCGCTGCTCGACTGAAATTGACGTTGCGCTTCTCAAGAATCACTGCAGAATATTGCCGATATGCAGTGATTTAGTCTGCCAAGAGATGGCGATCCCATTGACTTTTTCAAGTCGAAAAGAGCCCTTGGGTGAAGGAGCGTTTGTGAATACGGGGGTGAGTGTGTGGCGGCATACTTCCGTTATTGAGGCTTCAATCGTTTTTGCCAAGTTGGGCTTTTTATTGCTCAGTTAAATTGCAGTACACCAAACTTTCCTCATTGAACCATTGCGGGAACGTGGTAGCTGACGTCAATTGAACACGTCACCTGCAAGTGCATCGTATTACAAGCAATAGGGTGTTTGTGAAACCACATGTTATTACCTAAACACGAAAATACCGTAATGCTGAAGGACCCTAGAGTACAGAGCTTGCACTCCAATTTTTTTAAAGCGGTCCGCAAAAGAGTGCGCCAGCCATGGAGCAGCCTTCTCAAAAGCATCACCGAAGCCCTTTAAGGCACACCATTATCAGTAGAAAGCAATCAATGTAAGTTTTTTACAGTGGCATAAAAGAACCCCCCCCCCCCCCCCCCCCGGATTCTCGCCTTTTAAATTAAAGAGCTTATAATAAACGCTGGCACTAGCAAACGCGACAGCAGGATGTGCGGAATATCTACGGCTTAAGAACGATGATCCACAACGTTCTGGCTTCAGCTGTAAAGCATGCACGCAGGACAAAACGCCACATGGCGGAACAATGCGTGTCGTTATAGTCATGGCGCATAGTGAGAAAAACAAGACAAAGCAAGCAAGATGGCATGACGCATTTCGTGTCAGCGCGCAGGCAGTAGCTGCGTTTAGAGAAATTCTTACTTGACGCACGTTAAGCCCAAGTAATGGAGAATATTTAGCAGACGCTGTGGGTCCGTGCAAGTGTTTATATTTAAGGCGGGAGGATTGAAACGTCCACACTTTTGTTAGCGTGAGAAAAAGAAATGGTCTTTTTTTATAGTTGTCGGCAAGAAACGTTTTTTGCAGGCAAAAAAAAGTAATCTGGCACACACTTCAGCCTACAAAATTGTGTGTTGTTGCGCAAAAAATAGTATGAGACATACAACATTTACACTATGTGTATTTGTTTCAGCCAGCTCGTAAACAGTGATAAAAATATTATAAGTATGCATTTACATTGAAAACAAAAAAACTTCTGACAATACAATAACACACAAGACGGCTAGAACGTGAGCGCGTCTCCTACGTTAAGCCCAAGGGGCCAACAAATGAACACGGGGCCACGCCTTATAATAAGGCCTCTTGTGAAGACGTGTTAGTAACGATTTATTTGACACTCTGCGGGTACACGTCTTGTTGTCCCTCAGACTTTTTAAATCAGCGATGCAAGGGGAAGCCGGGAAAAAAATGCGATGACTTTTCCAGCGATGTCGGCCTGCCAAGTTGATTAGCCCCCAACCGGCAAGACACAGTCAAAGCGTGCCATGGGGCCCGCAATTTGCGCCGCCCATCACCGGCCGCTGTAGCGAGCAACGCGACAAGCAGTTGTGGACCGACCCGTACGGGAGCTGCCCAATGCCACGGCTGGGGCCAAAGATCCTACTTAGGGTTAGCCTCCCTCGTCTAATGGCCCTGTTCATTAGCCGAGTCACCTCGAGGCAGTAGAGTCGCTTTAAACTGGGGTGTTCTGTAAATTGGGGCCCAGCGTTCCAGTTAACAACTTTTTGAAGCGATGTTTCTCAGCAAGTTTTGGACAGTTTGCAATGAACTTTTTTTTTCACAGTAACAGAATGGGTTTAGTTTCTTTTTCCTGCTCCTTCGTGAAGCCAACGCACAGACTTTCTAAAGAACCGTCGCCGACGTCAAACTGGGAAAGAGTACGCTTAATAGGCTGTCAAAAATGAATGTACTTTCTACGCAGAACTTTTCGAAAATCAGGTAGGACAGAGCGAACTCAGCAGATTTGAGGTAGCACATCAGTTTTGAAAAACAAGAAAACCCCGCAAGGTCTACTTCGACACGTTCACTATAAATTTGTACTCACTCGGTGACTACAGATGCAGTGCGAGTTGTCGAGTTGCAGAAAAATTAAAAGAAGAAACGGCGAGAGAGATGGGAGTAGAAGGGGGCGCTGGCGATAATGGTGATATCTCGCGTTTTACGTTCCATAACCATTATACGATTCTGTGGGACGCTGTAGCAGAGGCCTCGGAAAGTTTCGACCGTTTATTGTGTTTTTACAGCACACTAAAATCACACAGTACACTGGTCTGAAACATTTCGCTTTTATTGAAATGTGATAGTGGTGGCTTAGATCGAACCCGTGACCTGGGAGTCAGCAGAGGAACACGTTAAGCATTTATACAACCTGGCGTCTTTTCTTTATTATTTGTACTGGTACACTAACGTCACATGTACATTAACAAAAGCCAAAACATATATTAATGCACAAAACTACGACGGGGTCAAGATAAGACAGTGAAAATAAAACAGGACTCACTTTTCCTAAAATTCTTTATGGTAAGCAAGACGTTCAACTCTGGCCAGTCAGTCGGGAACAAAGTGATGTGTTTTACGACTTCTATGTGCTGTACAATGCTCTTGTGAAAAAGCGCACGTGTAGGTCACCAGTCAGGGCACCAGTAAAATATGACCATTCTTGACCACCACAAACGTAGAGGCCAAGGAGCATTGTTTGACCAAAATGCATCCCACTTGATTCCTGATGGTTGCTGTGGAAACTTTGGTTCAGCGTTCTGTTTTACAGCGAAAGCCCTTACGAGATCACTTTTCGGGTCACGCGCAGTTGCATGTTGTCCGCTGCCGCCGGTGTCCGTAACCACATCGCACACAATGATAAAAAAAAATTTCACGAATGGCACCGTGGGGCATGAACCCGGGTCCGCTGGGTGCCATCTCAGTATTCTATCATTGAGCTACACTGTTTTTTTTTTGCTTTATTGCCTGTTCATAGGCACGCACATCCAGCCACAAGCACAACAGAAACAGGCCGTAACAGTCAGACACAAACTAATATTCTCTAAGGACTGCCGAGGGCTCCACGCTCGACAACCACTCAGGTACAATCTCCCGAGTTTCCTGCAGTTCAACAAACTTGGCCATACATTCACGGAAATACATTAGTGCAGGCCGTGCATCCCGATCGCAATACGAATCCGCCATACGGGCCCGCCATAAACAGTGAAGGCCACATAGCATAATCCAATAAAAAGGCATTCCCTCTTCGTCCACTTTCGGCAGAAATCTTATACCATAAGAATTTAAGCGTTATTCCTTCTTTAACGTCCTTTGATGTATATCCCAAAAATATACTCCCTCCCAACAATGTAAGAAAACATGGTCTATAGTTTTCGGTTTTTCACTGAGCTACACCGGTGCTTGTGACTTGTCAAACTTGCCTTAGATGTCGGGAAAGCAATCGCGTTAATATGACTTGTAAAGTGTTTTAAAACAGCGAAAGAACAAACAGTCGTAGCACAACGCGATTAGCGTAACGAGTGGGTCGTCCAATGCTCCAACTCATTAAAGCGGTCTGTTCTTGTTTCCCTATTAACAGTGGCGCATACCTACTTCTGCCATAATTCCTCATCGTCGTTAGCCACTGCATAAACAATTAGCACGAAATTCCTTGCAAGTGTTTAGCGGATAGCACGCTTCTCAAAATAATGATGAAAAATAGCATAGCGACTGCCGGCCTACTACACAAAAGTTTATTAATAATGCCCTACTGAGTACCAAGCAAGTGTGCTTGCAGTAGTTACCCAATGAGTGTTTTTAAAAGGCTCTGAAAGGCCGCTTTTCTAGCTTTCGCTGTGACTGTGTTGAGCCAACCGCGCAGGCCTGGCGTTTGTTTAAACGTTCCAAAAGTATAACACCGCGCAACAGCGTGAAAATACGTTATCTATTGTGTCTAGTTTTTATGGATTAAAGATTCGGAATCTGACAGCATATAAAAACCCCGCTTTATACAGAAATTCCATACTGATAAAGTGCCCCATATAATTTTAAAAAATCACAGCATATCCACGGGTTGAATGATGATGAGTGGGCGAAGCTTCTGGGGGGAAATCATCGGTAAAACCGTGACTCTTCAGTGAAAGTTCGCTCACTACATCATCAAGAAAGACGTGAAAAACACTGTGTATGTATATATACTCGCGCTGCAGCACGGTGATGGCATTGGCGCGAGCCTGGTCATTCATGATGGAAGATATTGTGACTAGACTGTTTGAGAACCACAATCTGTCGCACACACTGCAGCTGTGTCAGAACGTAACGTCTAGAAAGTCTCGCTTAAACCGCGCGTCGGCACTTTGGGGCTGAGCTCGCCTGATGCGTTTTGCAGATGCCTCACAAGCTCTCACAGCATCGGGGTCTGCCTGCCGATACGCGCGCTTTCTCGCCGCTTCTTGTTCTCTGACATTTGGGAGATCCTCTTCGTGCCGCAGCCGTGCCGCTTCGCGTACGGAAGGGTCCTCGCGCCGTTGCCCTGACGCTTGGGCCTCTCGTTCTCGAACGCTGGGATCTTGGCGGCAGCGTCGCGCAGCCAGACACGCTTCGGCCTCCCGCTCTCGTACGGCAGGATCTTTGCGGAGGCGTCGCGCAGCTTCACGGAGCGCTTCTGCCTCGCGGGCTCGCACATCAGGATTCTGTCTGCGAGCACGCACTGCCGCCGCCTTGCGCGCTCGCCGCTCGCCGCAACTCCGAGCGCGCGCCAACAGCGAAGGGATTCTAATACAATCTAGAGGTGGCTACATACATACGCCGAGGTTGACAGACCCACACCTTATGGAGCTTCGCCCCCAAAAAGAATGGTTTACACCTGACCGAACTTTCATTTTAGTGGTGAAGCCTCTTAAGCTGCGTGTCGTGTTTCCGCGATGTATGTAGTAGCCATAGTAGTAATAGCAGTCGTCGTAAAAGTAGTAGTTGTAGGTAGCCATCTCCACGACCGGACTAGAGCAGCGGCACGCACGCACCCTTTTCAAATGAGGAGGAAACCCGCGCAGGTTAATCATGAATAAAACAAAATGGCAGCATATCCACGGAATGAATGATGGAGAGTGGGGTGAAGCATTCGTCCGTCCATGCGTCCGTCTGTGTGACCGTCTATGCGTCTGTTCGTGCGCCCGTCCCTGCGTTTGTTTATGCATACGCCCCTGCGTCCGTTCATGCGTCCATCCATGCATCTGTCTGTGTGTCCGTTCGTCCATCTATTCAACACCCCAAGTCCCACCATCTCGAATCTTTTTATAATATATTCCCCATAAAGAAGCACCGCCATTCAGAGGACATTCCAAGGACTAAACGAGAGGTGGCACACGCACACTTTCTTACGGCTTGCGCTTCGGGTCTACTTCCCACCTTCAACCACCTCGAGTTCATGGTATATACTAGTTCACTGTATTCATGGCACTGCGGCCCGATGCTCACTAAACCTTTCTAAAACCAAGGAGGTTACGCCCAGCGAGTATAACGTAGCAATCTTTTCCTGTCAGATAGTGCTCAATGTACATGCCAGTGGCTGCTAATGTGAAATGAGAGACAGGAGGATTCAGCTTTTACTTTCTTATGGCTTGCGCTTCGTATCTACTCCTATTTTTAACCGCCTCGAGTTCCTTCATGGTATATACAAGTTCATTGTATTCATGGCACTGCGGCTCAACGCTTGCTAAACCTTTCTAAAGCTAAGGAGGTTACACCCAGCGAGTATAACGTAGCAACCCTTTCTTGTCAGATAATGCTCAATGTGCATGCCAATGGCTGCTAATGGTGATCGCAGCCTGCGCGTTAACTAAAAGCCCAATGCTCCTGTCTCTCATTCCTCAATAGCAACCATTGACATGTACATTGAGCGCTATTTTTTATTGTTCAACAATGCACAGAAGAAGTCTCTCACCGGCACCACCTTGGAGGTCAAAATGTTATACTTGCTACAAACTACGGGGGACGAACGGGTGCCGCTATAAGGATCTGAGGTGCTAAGGTATGCACGCAGAGCTCTGCTTTGTCCACCAGGCTCGCCTGCCCACTCGCTGAACTCTATCACCCCAGCTGCTGCGGGTACGCGCGACTTTCAGGAATTCACTCAACACTTTGAGTCGATAGCTCGATCTGGTGCTAATGTCTGTTACCCAGGATCCGTTTCTTCGCATCCCCTGCTAAAAGATTTACCTCATGATTCCAACATGTCAAATGACGTCCTCCTATCACCGCCATCCGATGACGAAATCAAAGGCGCATTAGACGCAATGAAAAAGGGACCGGCCCCAGGGCCTGACAAACTCCCTGCAGAGTTTTATGTACAGTTCTGGCCTATCATTCGTCCAACTATGTCACACGTCATTCGCAAGTGTTTCCAAGATATTACACTTCCAACCTATTTCTACAAAGGCCGTATAACACTAGTTCCCAAGAAAGACCCAATGTCCACGCGACCAGATGATTGGCGCCCTATTACCCTGCTCAATGTAGATTACAAGCTCTTGGCCAACATTTTGGTGCGCCGAATCAGTCCATTTCTTCCAACATTAATTGCTCTCCACCAGGTCTGTTCTGTTCCGGGCCGAGAAATACACACCCATACGTGGTTAACGCGTGACATCATTCAATACACCACTAGCCGAAGTGCGCAAGGACTGTTGGTTTCATTAGATCAAGAGAAATCTTTTAGTTTCATAGAACATGGCTACATACTAAATGTTTTACATGCATACAGGTTCCCAGATAAGTTCATTGACCTCATCCACGCGATGTACACTAATTCTGAAAGTACCCTTTACTTAGATTCCCGTGAGAGTCACGCATTTAGAGTCACACGTGGGGTCCGTCAAGGGTGTACCCTCTCCCTAGTGTTATTTAACCTTGCATTAGAACCCTTCTTAAGGGCCGTTGAACATCACCCGCAGTTTCGTGGCTTACCTCTACCCGGTAACACTCAAGTAAAGGTCACTCCATATGCAGATGATATTACTCCATATGTACATAATGAACAGTCGCTGCAGCATGCTCTTGATACATTCCATGATTTCGGTATTATCTCCGGTGCAAGGTTAAAGTTTTCTAAAAGCCAGTATTTTTTCATTGGCAACCCCAGCGGTCGTATGAACGTCACGTCGCTTTTACAGTGGTCTCCTGAGATTTCAATACTCGGAGTTACTTTCACTGCATTTGGTATACAGGATAGCATCTGGTCATCCGTTGTACAAACTCTTCTAAGTGATATCAAAGCAGCCAGGTACTTCGAATTCCCCTTCTTGGAACGCCGATACTTAACTCAAACGGTGTACCTAGGAAAATTTTGCTACCTTTGCCATTCTGTTAAACCACCACTCTACGTCTGCAGGAAAGTGCAAAGCTGCATCAGTTCATTTTTTTGGTCTGGTGGCACAGAGTTGTTATCTCGTCCAGCGTTTGCTCAACCGCGAGATCAAGGCGGTTTTGCATTCCCCGACATTTCCGTCACGGCTTCTACATTGTGCCTCCGCACTCTATTGCGAATACCAAGCAATGATGGCATGCCCTCGCAGACACTGGCTCGCTACCATCTGGGGCCATCACTACGTGTCTTCTTGCCAGATAGCCAAATAAACCAAGGTCCCCAATCAACTGAATTACCATCTTTGTATCGAGCCCTTCTGGCATTTCACCGACGTTTGGAAGCTACGTGCCCAGAGATAGAGGTGGCCGATCCTAAAGTGGTGGACACAATGGCCGCCCTTCTACGACCCTTGGTGCCGCAGCATCGTCAATCTGTAATGAACCGTGCTTAGAAACCAATAACTGCCGCAGTGTTGCCAGGCCATCTCATAGACTTTGTCAGGAGGTTGGGCTTGGGCTTGCTCTCCACGCGAGATTGGTTGCAGCGATGGCAGGTGGTTCGCACTTCCACGTGCCGTAACTGCGTCATGGTAGTGACCAATCGACATTCGACGTTTGAATGTGTGGTTTCCCGCCTTTTTTGGCGTGCGGTTAATGCTGGTTTTCGGGGACAGGGTGTGCGAACTTTCGTGTCCAACGGTCGATTTCCGCGTAGCTGCTTCTCCGCTCTGTTAATAGTTGCGGGGCTGTTCAGCCTTTGGAGAAACCGATGTGAGGCCGTAGCTGCCAATTGCCGCCAGCGTGCTTTGTGGTCAATACTGGGGAGAATGAGACGAGAGATCCTCGCGTTCCTCTCCGAGGAGCTTTTCTTCCTCGGGGAGCAAGAGTTTCTGCGGCATTGGTCGTGCCCTTTCGTCAAGGTGGAACACGAAAGGATACAACTCATTTTTCGACCGACTTGGTGCTAAGCAGCGCCCGTTGAGTTGTTTTATATGATTTCATTTGTCACAAATCATGTTTCATAACATCAATTGTATCGCTATGCCATCGTATCAAGATATTACATTGAGTTCTTGTGTACATATATGCCAACATTGTCGTGTATATTAGAGCAAATGTCTTCACTGTAACGTAGTGATGTTAGTCGTGAAATATAGATGTGCCGAGGTGTATATGCCCTGTTACTGGAATGGTATGAAGCCTTTGTGTTCTGTACATGCTGTAAATAAATTTTTGCTAAACAAGGAGCTTCACCCCTAAATGATTGTTGTTTCTGATGTAGTAACCTACTGAGACGAGTATCGAAAGGAGGTACTTTTATATAATGAATAAATGATGAAAAGATGCCCAATGGCTGTACTTGAAGTGTTTGCTAGACGGACGGACAAATGGACAGACGCCCAGACAGACGGACAGAAAGACAGATCCATGGACGGACCGACGCAATGATGGATGGATGAACGGACACAAAGAAAGACGCAGGGGTGGACGGACAGACGCATGACCAAAAGGACGAACGCACCGACAAACGGACGCGTGGACGAACGCACTTATGGGTGGACGCAGGGACGGATGCATGAATGGACGGATGGATCGATGGACGCACGGATGGTCACACAGACAGACGCACAGGCGGCTGGAAGCGCGGACAGACTGACGGACGCTTCGCTCTACTCATCATCATGCACTCCGTGGATATGCTGTGTTTTTGCTCTCGCATTTAAATAACCAATGTGAGTTTTCACCAATCCTGCGTAGATGTAAACTGTGAAAAAACACTGGCAGATAACCACATACCGCATTCCTTGGTATACGGGCATGTGCCACACGCGTTTGGAGGAAAGGGTTTGACGAGATAAGTGATGCGATTTTCATATTAAATATGTGACACGTAAAAATGCCCAGACCCTCTTTTTCCTCTCTTTCTAATTTTTCTCTATACCCAAGGTCGAAGAAGATATCAAGAGAGCACCCAGAAGTTGGTGGATAGATGGATAGATAGATATATAGATAGATATATAGATATATAGATAGATATATAGATATATAGATAGATATATAGATATATAGATAGATAAATAGATAAATACATAAATAGACAGACAGACAGACAGACAGACAGACAGACAGACAGACAGATAGATAGATAGATAGATAGATAGATAGATAGATAGATAGATAGATAGATAGATAGATAGATATAGATAGATAGAATAGATAGATAGATAGATAGACAGACAGACAGACAGACAGATAGATAGATAGATAGATAGATAGATAGATAGATAGATAGATAGATAGATAGATAGATAGATAGATAGATAGATAGATAGATAGATAGATAGATAGATAGATAGATAGATAGATAGATAGATAGATAGATAGATAGATAGATAGATAGATAGATAGATAGACAGATGAAATTTTTATAAAACTCCGCTGATAGGGGGGATGATGACAGTTCGACCATGACTGGCTCGCCGTACTCTCACCCAGAAGTTTCACCTTCTGTCGGTGGACCGGTTCTTTTTAATAAAGCCAGGATATACGCTCTGATTTCGGGTTCACAACGCGCATGCTTTTAGACTCCGCGAAACCAAGCTGGTCACAGCTCTGACGAGTGATGTGCCTTCTGGAAACTCTCGCGAACACTTGCAAACTAGAACGATGGTCATCCGGATTTCTGTTATTTATCTTCGTTGCTATCGATTCATCCTGGCACAGCCATTTTTCTCTTTTCATCCGCGATGAAAACGAAGTGTCTGAGCAGAAATACCAACCGCGACGAAAGCGTGACGAAAAGTGGCAGCATGTCCACGGGGTGAATGATGGAGAGTGGGGCGAAGCATTCGTCCGTCCATTCGTTCTTCCTTCCATTCGTCCGTCTGTGTGACCATTCGTGCGTCCATCCGCCCGTCCGTGCATGCGTCTGTTCGTGCATCCGGCCCTGCATCCGTCCATGCGTCCATCTGTCCATGCAGCCATCAATGCGTCCGTCGATGCATCTGTCTGGGTGTCCGTTCGTCTATCTAGTCACTACTCCAAGTACCACCATCTCGCATCTTTCCATCATATATTCCACATAGAGAAGCACCGCTATCCAGTGGACATTCCGAAGACTAAAGAAGAGGTGGCACACGCACACTTTCTTACGGTTTGCGCTTTGTGTCTTTTTCCCACCTTTAACCACATCGAGTTCATTTTATATACTAGTTCATTGTATTTAAGGCACTGCGGCCCAACGCTCGCTAAACCTTTCTAAAACCAAGGAGGTTACGCCCAGCGAGTATAACCTAGCAACCCTTTCTTGTCAGATAGTGCTCAATGTGCCAATGGCTGCTAATTGGGAATGAGAGACAGGAGAATTCGGCTTTTAGTTAACGCGCACGCTTCGAAGTTTTATTGTTCATAAACGCACAGGCGAAATCTCCCACCGGCACCACCTTGCAGGTCAAAGCGTAAGACTAGTTACGCACTACGACTATGACGAGGGATGAACAAGTGCCGTTTTAAGGAGCTTCGCCCCTGAAAATTGGCCCCATATTTGCATGTTACAACACAAATGTCGTCAAAAGACGATAGTCTTGAGTCTGGAGAGAGTGAACAAAACGTTTGTTTGATGATCTGCGAAAAAAAATTGGTAAATAGTATTCTGGGGGCGCTGCGTTAGAGTGCCTCCAGCGTGTAGCGGAGACGAACGAGCGCATCAAGTCACGTCGCACATGAGACATGAGCGCTATCTCGCAGTTATCCTGGAAAACGGGGCGCGCGCTCTGCGCACCCGTCTCTGAAGTGATGAGTTATAGAACGCAAGGCGACGGACGGGTAAGTCCCACCACCGTGTCGTCTTAGCAAAGCGTTGGAAACACTTGCCGTTTCATGCAAGCGCTGCATAGCCAGCGCAGCACTATAAAGGCTACGTACGATCCTTATAATTGCTTATGTATGCATTTTCTAGCAAAAGATACACGTAAATAACATTGACGCGTTGTTATGGTGCCTCAGGTATGCGCAATAAGTACTTTTTGATTGACATATGCACAAGTATGAACTCTGAACCTTGAGCAATATTGGTGGGCGCTGCAGATGGGGTCAGCCGTTTGGAGTATCGTTTCGTCACTGTGGTGCCGTTTGAAGTACCGTTGAGGGTGTACAAACAGACAAATGTACAGACAGACAGACAGACAGACAGACCAAAAGTTTTGCGTCGAAGGTCCCCAAGAAAGACTATCGTCTTTAAAACAAAACAGGAGGCACCGGCGCAGCCGCCAGCTGAGTGCAACAATGGGTCTGTAAATGGAGAGCGCGCTGAGATGACACGCCATACACGACATTGTTGAACAGCTACAGAGCAGCTACGGGAAATAAAGGGTGTTCCCGGGGCAGGTTGCCTTTAATTACGACTCACTTCCCTGACATTTTCGCTCACCGTGGCAAACGACTAGATGCCCAGTGTGCCGCGCGAATACAGCAAAATGAGTGTGCTTTCGTGCATGGTGGAACATGTGAGCATTGTATATATAGTAGTGTTAAATGATGCAGAATCAGTGGACGTACAGCAGCCGGACAATGAGTGGAAAGTTTAAGGCGAGGCACGTTGGCCGGGCGATTGCTTTTCGGTTTGTTCCCTGAAACGGTCGACGTTATAGAAGTGCACTGGCGCCTCGCACTTGCTCATGCACTGTCGTATTTAGCTATTCGCATTTTTAGTAGACACGTATAATTATTTACGCTACATAATTTGAAGTGTGACGCCAAGCATACGATACGTGGGGCCACAGTCAAATTATGGTACATCTTCGCTAATAAAGAGCTACTTGATAAGAATTTAGCAAATATTGACTAGCCGCAGACGAGCGTTTTATATTGAAACAGTTATCAACATTCGCGAGATTTCCTTTCTTTATTTTCTAAATGGATGAAAGTTACGCTTTTGCGTTTTTTTAACGCACATAGCTATATTATTTGATTGGTGACGTGACACCACGTTATCTTTCAGCTGTTTGTTGCCTATATCCAAATTTCTAGTAGCAAGCTTTCAGTGTGCCTGCATTTCGTTCAACAACAACAAAAAAAAGGAACCAGTGACTGCATTCTCAAAGCAGGGTGATCCAACTGTAACAAATGTTTATAAATTTTAAGTAAAGATGGCCCTTTTCTCTTTAATAGCTATCGGTGTTAGAAAACTACCACAGCTGAAATAGGCCTTCCTATGTCACCACAGCTGCTGTTGGTGCTCTGGTCCTAGATAGTACATTTGCAGCGACGATTTTGACAGCCAAAGGAAACGAAGCCCGATCCTCGGTTGTAGCCGTTGATTAAGCAACTGGTCGACTTTTACACCAGCGTTCAATAAAGATGGTTACACTATCGATAATAAGTGCTGGGGCAAATGCATGAATTAGCCATGTCACATTGCGAGCAGTTCTCAGATCGGCAATGACGCTGCTTGTTCCTGTACTGGCACGAGCAACAGATGCATAACCGAAAGCGAATGATGGCAATGAGGCGGTGGCCGAAGTTGGAGGGAATTGATCGATCACTCTATCAATCAATTCATCGACCACTAAATAAATAGGTATTAGAAACAGTAAATAAAGTTTATGAAACGCCATTTTACATTCTAAAATTTGGGCATGAGCATGCCTGTGAAATATTTCTTCAGCACATATTAGGTATCATTCGCCTTACGTCCCAAAATAACGATATGATTATGAGGGACGTGCCAGCGGAGAACTTCGGAAGTCTTAATCACGTGGCATTCTTTAACGCGCACTGACACCCTTGATTGATTTTGTGGGGTTTAACGACCCAATACCACCATTTGATTATGAGAGACGCCGTAGTGGAGGGCTCCGGAAATTTTGACCACCTGGGGTTCTTTAACGTGCACCCAAATCTGAGCACACGGGCCTACAACATTTCCGCCTCCATCGGAAATGCAGCCGCCACAGCCGGGATTTCATCCCGCGACCTGCGGGTCAGCAGCCGAGTACCTTAGCCACTAGACCACCGTGGCGGGGCGCGCACTGACATCCTACCGTACAGGGCCCTTTACCATTTCGCCTCCATCAAGTGTGACCGCTGCTGCCTGGATAGAACCCGCGACTCCTGGATCAGCAGGCGAGCCCTGTATACGCTACACCCCAAGGAGCATTTCTTGAGCCACTCGATTCATAGCTAGATGTTTCGACTTGAGAGTTAAAATGAAGCTAAAATTGGTTTCTAGTATGCCGCCGTGCTCTTTAGGTTCGCCGAGCCTTCAAATACACGAACAGCACCGAGTCATCGCTGGTAATATAAATTTACTTAGTTAGTACTCGTAATCATAATATATCTCTATTGATACAGCGAGAGATATTTTCGCGAGAAAAAAGTTAAGAATATCATTTGAAGCGTATCTATCTATCTATCTATCTTTCTATCTATCTATCTATCTATCTATCTATCTATCTATCTATCTATCTATCTATCTATCTATCTATCTACCTATCTGTCTAGCCACTTACGTTTGGGCACCCTCATGGTCAACCCCTTAACTTGGCGTGAACCAAAATTAGCGTGGGAGGGTAAAATGTTTGGACGAATGTGACGTGCTTGGTGAACACATGAATAATGTCACAATACCGTCATGTACGTCATCAAACACTTCCTGCGAGACAGTGGCACATACCCACATGGCGCGGATGTGCCGCTGGTATGCGGGTATGTGCCACAGGTGATTGACATCTTAGTATGTACACAGGAACGAGCACAAAACACATGGGCAATTTCGGCACGCCAGTGTTAATAAATACCTGGCATTGGTAGCATCGACCCGACTAATGTAAAGAATAAATGTCAGGAACCCAGCTGGAATCGAACTCAAGCATTATGCGTGACAATGAAGCATTTTACCATAAAGCTAGGCCATGTCTCAGAACTACTTCTCAAGTAGACGCTAATCATCGTGAAACATCGTTGATTGATTAATAATATGTGGTGTTTAACGTCCCAAAACCACTATATCATTATGAGAGACACCGTCGTGGAGGGCTCCGGAAATTTCGACCACCTTAGATTGTTTAACGTGAAACGAAATCTGAGCACAAGATGTTTCCATCAGAAATGCAGCAGCCGCAGCCGGGATTCGATCCCGCAACCTGCGTGTCAGCAGCCGAGTACCTTAGCCACTATAGACCACCGCGGTGGGGTTTTCGTGAAACGTCAATAGTGGTTGCAGTGCTGCCTACCGAACTTTATAAACATTACATATGTACTCTTTTGATACAGCCGTCACGTCGGGTTAACGTCAATTGTGGTTAGTTGCGATGCGCTGAAGTTGATTTATATTGCAATGTCCAGGGCCAGCATCATCGAGAGCATCAGCACTTCATATCAACTTCTGGTGTTGCAAATACGCATGTTCCATTTGGCATCGTTGCGGAGGCACAAACAGCTGGTTATATAAACATTTGCAACACTTCAACATATATATGGGCGTTCAAGTTTTGTACATATATTTATCGTAATTTCATGACGTGTCGCACAATAAAAAATTGCAACACTGTCACCTTTCCTCCACATGCTTCGCATAACGTCGATTCCCAGGTGCGTGGGATCTGCCAAGTTTTTTTTTTTTAATGAATAACACGCGTCTTTGTAACCTATTGCGGATTCTGGAAAACAATTGAGCACATTTGTAAGTTAGAAGGTTATAGCGTTGGACAAATAGGTAGTTGGCTACAAAACGAGCATCTAAGAAACAAGGAAAAAGAGACGAAGCCCTCTCATTTTTCACCTTCATGTCTCCTGTATCGATGTTTCAAGAAGGCCACAAGAAGGTTCCAAACTCTACGCTAATGTGGTAAACACTCAGAACTTTACACTGACATCCCTGTCTCTCTTGCTATCTACAGAGCATACGCAAGGTAATTTAAAATTATCCTAGGTCTTCCCAAATTATGTGCATTATTTCGCTTTGCTTAACTGAAAAACGTCGTCCACAACGAAAGTAAGAAACCTATGTATCAAAGAAACATTACCCAACCCGTTAACTTATCTGAGCAGAATTATAACAAAGAAGTCATGAAAAAGTCGTTAAACAGTAATCAGGCTCAGTGGTTCTTTCGCACGACAGAGCTCTCGCTGTCATCCTCAATCTCTGGCTTTCTTAACCCGTTTTCGGGCTCGAGCAGAACAAGATTAATTAAAAGTTTAATTATTCCAAGTTTACGGTCTGCCCACAGAAGCCGGCTACTTCACGAGAAAGACTGAATTGCGAAGTTTGGATGCAAGTAATAATAAAAGAAACCCTTTGCTCTTCTGCTGGTCTGGTTAAGTTATTGAGGAAACCGCGTCCCTTTCTTCATTGCGTCTGTGGCGTTTTGCAACCAGCTGCAGTCCCGTTGAAGAACAAGGCTATATATATATATATATATATATATATATATATATATATATATATATATATATATATATATATGTATATATATATGTATGTATGTATGTGTGTGTGTGTGTGTGTGTGTGTGTGTGTGTGTGTGTGTGTGTGTGTGTGTGTAATTTATGGTATTTTCTGTATGCTACATCTCATCATACGCTGAGCCCCACACCGACAAAAGTTTTTGTCTTTCACAGATGTGGGCAGTACACAAGAACTACGATAAAAGCGAATCATTTGAGAGACAGATGAGAAGAATTATCAACGCAATCATAATCACAAGAACAGAACGGAGAATGCGGTCGACGTGATATCGAAACAGCCGGGGTTACCGTGGTCTACATGGCTGGTAACTGTTCTACTTGAGCATCTCCTGGATTGTAGTGGACCGGCGCCAAATGTCACGTAGCCCAGAGTCTCGCAAGAACGCCCTGAAATCAGTTGCATGTTCCGTGTGCAACCTGGAACATGTTCTGCGCACTTAACACGTGAAAGCTGCAAATTCTATTTGTTTTTTCGCGACATCTGTCAGTAACACGTATAGTTGAAAAATTGACAGATCCCACGTGCAGTGGGTATCTTATACTCGAAGCACGATTGATAATTGTTCATATGTCACTTTAAAATCAGCACAACGTTACGAGGTGGACGTAAATGATGCCGTACATGACTTCCGTTTCATGATTATCGTGTTTGAATGTGTCGTTTACCTTCATTATCTATTCATGTCACGTGATACCAAATTTAGTATATGTGGAGCTAGCGAAGCGGCCGCGAGCACGCTATGAGCATGGTATGTTGTCATGTTCTTACATGACACGCGTGTCAGAATTATCATGTTCGCAACCGTAATATATTTCGTCATCTATTGACCTCCCATAACAACCATTTCGTGTCATCATCATAATCATTATCATCATCATCATCATCATCAGCCTGATTACGTCCATGGCAGGACAAAGGCCTCTCCCAGGCCTCTCCCAACCCGGTCCTGTGCTTGCTGCTGCGAACTTTAACCTGCCAACTTCTCAACCTCATCTGCCCACCCACCCTTCTGTCTTCTCCAAACCGTTTGCCTTCTTTCGGAATCCAGTTAGTTACTCTTAATACCCAGCGGTTATCCTACCTACGCGCTACGTGCCCGGTCCATCTCCATTCATTCTTCTTGATTTCAACTATGATATCCTTAACCCTCGTTTGTTCCCCAATCCACTCTGCTGTCTTGTTGTCTTTTAAGCTTACACCTACCATTTTTCTTTTTATTGCTGGCTGCGTCATCTTCAATTTAAGCTGAACCCTCTTTGTAAGTCTCCAGGTTTCTGCTCGGTAGCTAAGTACCGGCAAGAAACAGCTGTTATATACCTTCCCCTTGAGGGATGATGGCAATCTACCTCTATCAATTTGAAAGTCCTTGCCTAAGGCGCTCCACGCCATTCTCATTCTTCTAGTTACTTCAATCTCGTGGTTCGGCTCCGCGGTTATTACCTGCCCTAACTAGACATAGTCTTTTACAACTTGAAGTGCATTTGGTATATGTGGAGTTAGAAAAACGGCCTCGAGCGCATCATTAGGGATCAATATACTACAATGTAGCGTTGACGCGTGCGCACGCTGGACACAGTGACGCTACGTTAGTAAAACGCGGAGCACTCTATAGTATGACGCCAGGCAGCGACCAGCAGTCTGTCGGCGTGGCCCGTACGGCATCTGGCGCGAAATGCGACATGCTTCATTTTGCGCCGATACGTTACGCAGACAAGAATACATCTACCTCTTTTCGTGATTGGAGGGACGGCGGACGCTATGTAAATACGCATGCGTCAATGCAAACGCAGCAGTGGCGCACGCCATGCGAGTATACGACAGGACCGGCGTCACGTGACGAAATGAACCCTAGCGAGCACGCGCAACGCGTTACGTCGGGAAGGAATTAGCGCCTTGACTGTGGCAAGTAGTCATATTCTCACATGACACGCATCTCATGATTAGCACCAGTCACATACCTTCGTCTATACATTGACGTCCCGTAATACCCAGTTTGGTACATGTGAAGCTAGCGAAACAGCCACGAGGGCATCATGAGCGTAGCATGTGGTCATGTTGTTACATGACACGCATCTCATGTTTATCATGTTTGCACCAGTGACACACCTTCATCATTCACGTCCCGTAATACCGAATTTGGTACAAGTGAAGCTAGTGAAACGGCCGCGAGCCCACCATGAGCGTGGCATGTAGTCAGGTTGTTTCATGACACGCATGTCATGATTTTCATGTTAGGGTCTGTCGCTTGTCTTTACCATACAATCATGTCATACCATACCTGTTTTGTAACATGCCATGTGAAGGAAACCACTGCAACAGCTGCAGGACCATGAACTGTAAATCATGACATTCCTGACATACATATGTTTGTCATGTTCTGACTGGTCAACTATGTTCTTCTTACAGTAATGTTATGCCATACCAAGTTTGGTATTGATACTTTCATCAAAAGGGCCAGGAGAGCTGAAAGTCGTAGACGGACGGACAGAAAGACAGACAGACAGACAGACAGACAGACAGACAGACAGACAGGCAGACAGATAGATATATAGATAGATATATAGATAGATATATAGATAGATATATAGATATATAGATAGATAGATAGATAGATAGATAGATAGATAGATAGATAGATAGATAGATAGATAGATAGATAGACACGCTCAAAGTCACAGAAGTTTGCTAAAAAATGCTTCGCATATAAAATGCGATAGCGACATATTGGAATGTCATATAGGAAAAACAGCAAGCAGCTAGAAAATTGGTGCTGGCTGCTCAAACACACACACACACACAAAATACGCACCATGCGAAAACAACGCACAGGTATACCAAGAACGTGCGTGAACTTTCACAGTTGTTACTTCCACTGGCCCCTGCTTTACCTCTGCGAGCTAGCAGTTCGCTCGTTTCGCAAACGTGGCCGCTGCAGCGAGCAAAGTGATCACCATCCTGTCTTTAGCTTGAACGTATTCTTTGCGATGGGAGCATATATATAAGGCGCGCGAAACTCCCCTCCGCAACCTAAGTGCGCGAGCGACGACCTCGCGCTGTATTTCAATGTATGAGTTGGAAAAGCACATCTAAAAACCAGGCTAACACAAAACCTTTTACAGCGAAAGCTGTGTATGGCTTGTAGAAATGAACAACTGTTGGTCCTCAGTGTCACGAATGGTCTCCATCATTGGCTGTGTGGTCAATTACGTCGTTCTTACACCCGCATTCACAAACGCTCCTCGACTAGACTTTCACCCTTCACTTGACAAAGTTGAGCACTGCGCCACCACTCGGCGGCAAATGACGCTGCGCTACTCAAAAATCTCAGCAGACTATCGCTGATATGCAGTGACTTGCCGTACGTCCACACAACAAAAGTAGTTCACAACCCCGAGTAATCTGCGCACACCCTGTTTATCGTTTGGGGCTGGCATGGCACGAACGCTTTCGATTAAATCGGGACTAGGACGAATTCCGTCTCTTCTGATAACATCGCCAAGGAATGCAACCTGCGTGGTGCAGAACACGCATTTAGCTGGAATAAATGTCGGCCCTTCCTCTTGCGCCCGCCTTAGCACTGCAATGACGCGTTCGTCGTGTTCTTCCTTTGAGTCGCCCCATATTAAAACGTCGTCTACGTAGACGCGCACTCCCGGCAGCCTTTCGAACATCTCTGTTAGAGTCTTCTGGAACACCTCGCTGGCTGAGGAAATTCTGAAAGGCAGACGCAAAAACGGTACCGCTCAAATGGTGTCGCAAAAGTGCATATTGGTGAAGTGGCCTCATCTAAAGAAATCTGATGAAAGCCGGCATTAGCGTCGAGCCGGGAGAAGTATTTTGCTCCTGCCAGCTCGCTCTCTATGTCCTCTCGTGAAGGCATAGGATAGTGCTCCTGCTTAATGCTTTCAACGCTATGGGCACTCTGCGGGAAGGCTGCACGACTGGAACGGCATCCTCTCGTAGCACCATTTTCTAAGGGAGACGCAGGGGGCGCCGACCAGTGCGGACGCGAGAAGATCGGCTCCTGTTTCTGTTAATGTTTTCGTTAGGATTTTTGTGGTGCCTGTGCTTGAGCTGCGTTTCATTCGACGCAGTTTCTTCTGAGGATCACGTCGACACCAGACTTTTTTCGGTGAGTGGTCCTTTTGCTGAATTATTGGAACTTTTCTTGTGGAACGCGCCGTGGCTCGGCTAACCCTACCGGGCTTAGCCTAGCGTCGACGGCGAGAGGCGGGAGAAAAGGGGCAACATGCCCGAAGTAGCGATGGTGGAAGGAGAGGAAATCTCTCACGAAGAAGCCAATCGCCCGGGTTGGGCGACAGCGCTGGGCAGGAACAAGAAAGCTCGTGTAGAAACGCCAGTTTCCGCGGGCAACGCATCACATGTGGGCTCGAAGGGAGGCCACCGCACGGCAGCCCCGCAAGGTGCAATGAAGCGCCTCGCAGCTGCATCGAGGCTCCCCCGGCTGCCGAGAAACCACATACGAATTATCGTCAGGCCGAGGGACGGACTTGACGTCAGAAAAGTAAGCCAAATTAGGCTCGCACAGGCTATTGCCATGGCGGCTGCTCTTGCCCCGGCAGAGACGGAAGGGGACATCGTTTGCCCAAACATCGCCCAGAACATTCTCGTAGTCTCCACACCGGAGCAGAAGAACGCAAACGCCTACGCCACGATCCAACAGATTCGGATAAGCGAAGGAATGTACCATGTGGCGGCATATGTAGCGGCCCCCGATAACACCTGTAAAGGAGTCATACGAGGAGTGGACACTGACATCAGCGAGGCCCAGCTCCAAACGATGATCGTCAACCAGCGAATTCCGAAGGCCCTAGAAGCCAAAAGTATCAAGAACACCACTACTGTGGTAGTGCTATTCGACGGCATGAAGGTACCAAACTATGTCATATGCGGCGTCAGCATGCTGCGCTGCACGCTCTACAAGCGCCAAACCGACGTGTGCTACGCGTGTGGAGGACTTGGTCACAGGGCCGATGTTTGCCCCAACCCCAACAAGAGGGTGTGCAGGGGCTGTGGGCCAGTGTCTCCACCCGACGATCACCAGTGCTCGCCGAAATGTGCCCTTTGCGGAGGCCCACATCCGACGGCGGACAGAACGTGCAAAGAACACTTTCAAGTTCCTTACGTCGTGCGACGGAGAGGACGACGGCGCCGAAAGCGCGTCAAAAAGTCTCAGCAATAGCTGGTCGAAGAGGACCGGTCAAGGGATTCCAGCGTGGCAAGCGCTCCCAGGCAGGGGCGTTCCGTCACACCAGCTGGCTGCCGGCGCTACCGCTCCAGGGGCCGCGCTCGCACCAAAAGGCGCTCTTGCTCCCGGGCACGAATCCAGGAAGTACCTACCTGGGCGGATCGAGCCAAGCCGAAGCCAGCGGCGACGCCACCAGAGGTAACGCGGGTACCATTGCCAGAGCATAGGGAAGACCCCAGGGTAGCTAAGTTGATCCAAGAGAATGCTTGCCTTAAGGCAGAGATTCAACAGCTGAGGGCTGACCTTAAGTCGTTCCGCAAACATTACTCCTCGCTGGGTGAGAGACAACAGATTCCCTCACCAGAGGATGTGCAGGCGCGCTCGGGAAAACGTAGGGCCTCACGCCCCCAAGGGGAGTGGGATGCTATGGAGACAGAATCCAACAGCAAGGCTCTCGAAAGCATGCAGCAATCGATTAAACAACTGGCTGATAGCATGACTACCCTACTGAAAAGGGTGTCGTCTCTTGAAGGTACACAGGCAGCGCTAGCTACGGGTAGCTCGCCTCCGATAGGCCCGAACAGGGCACAGTCGCCTGCAGGCGCGGTAACAGTCAACCCGACAGGACATTGGCTGTCTCAGAACAGTAATTATGGCGGGCAACACTAATGATCTGGTCGTGTGGCAGTGGAACTGTGCCAGTTTCAAAAGGCGCAGGGCTCCACTGCTGCACTTTATTGCTTCTCAGGCGGTCAAACCGCACGTAATTATGTTACAGGAAACTCTCGGTGATGCGCTAACTTTCCCGGGCTATCGAGTCGTCTCGGTGCGCGAGCAAGGGAAGCGCGGCTTGGCAACCTTGGTCGCAAAAAAGTGCTCCCTTCAAGAACACAAACTACAGCTTGGCAACAGCAAGGCTGAGGTCATTATCCTCGAAATAATCCCCAACAGCTGGCTCAAGAACAGCGTATTCCTCCTGAATGTGTACAGCTCGCCGTCGGACAAGTGGCAGGGGTTCGCTTCGATCATGGCAAAAGCGGTGGCTCAGGCCAGGGGGGGCCCCATCGTGGTAGCGGGAGACTTTAATGCTCCGCACGACGCTTGGGGATACGCCAGGCAGTCCCCCAAAGGCAACAACCTCCTAAAGGCCGTATCTAGCTGTTCTCTTGAATTGATTACGGACCCGCAATACCCGACAAGAATTGGCACATCGGTGGTCCGAGACACAACTCTAGACTTGGCGTTCGTCAAGAACGTCGCCGGAGCAGGGTGGCAAAATTTGCAAGAGAATCTAGGTAGTGACCACTTCATAGTGGCTATTACCCTAGCAGTCAATGCAGCTCCCCCCAGGAGATATAAAGTAACGGACTGGGATGCCTTTCGTAAATTGCGGAAGGAGGACCGGGATGAATACGACAGCTTAGACAGCCTCTTTGCAAGGCTCAAGGCGGATGCTAATGCTGCGACCAAGGTTGTCAAAACGAACCTGAAGGTTGATCGGATGGATGCACACCTCGCGCATTTCTTAGAGGCTAAGAATTCCATCCTGTCCCGGTGGAGGACGCAAAGGCTCAATCGCCGACTTCGAAAGAAAATTGCGCAACTCAATCGCGAGATCGAAGCCTACTCTGTTGAACTCTCCAAACAGCAGTGGAATGAAGTATGTTCTTCGGTTGACGGACAGATGAGAGTGGGGGCCAAATGGAACCTCCTCAAACAATTACTTGATGACTCACAGTCGAAGGGAAATCAGCGATTGGCTATTGACAGAATCGTTCACAACCAAAAAGCGAAGGGAGTGTCCGAAAAGGCCCTCCTGAAGAGGTTACCGGACAGCTATCTTCCGCTGGGCCCTTCCGGCGATGCGGACTATCCGCATTACAGGGGTGGAATGGTGGCGGAGCTGGACGCACCTTTCACTGAACCAGAAATCTGTAAGGTCCTCCACGAGCTCAACGGACGCTCTGCACCGGGCCCGGATGGAATCTCAAATAAGCTCTTACGTAACTTGGATGGCAAATCCATCGAGAAGCTTACCGAGGAAGTCAACAAGATCTGGGAGACGGGGCACGTCCCCGAATCCTGGAAGACAGCTTCGGTAGCGCTTATCCCAAAGCCAGGCAAACCTCTGGCTTTGGAGAACATGCGACCCATCTCGCTTACGTCCTGCGTAGGCAAGGTGGCCGAACATGCGATTCACCATCGGGTATCCGAGTACATAAAAAGCAGAGAGCTATTTCCACACAATATGGTAGGATTCAGATCTGCACTATCCACACAGGACGTGATGCTCCTTATCAAAAGACAAATCATTGACAACAACACCAGGGATACTAGAGGTATACTAGCTCTAGACCTAGCTAAAGCTTTTGATAATATCTCGCACAAGTTTGTGCTTGAGGCAATTTCGGTTATGGGTCTAGGGCAACGGTTCCACGCATACGTTAGGTCTTTTCTCAGGGATCGCAGGGCTACCATTAGGATCGGTCAAATCCAATCCACGGAATTTACCTTGGGAGCGAGAGGCGCGCCACAGGGGGCAGTTATCTCTCCTCTACTCTTCAACATTGCCATGAAGGGCCTCTCGGAGCGACTCGCTACGGTGCGCGGGGTTGAACCATGCTCTCTACGCGGACGATATCACCGTGTGGTGCATAGGAGGGTCCGACGCCGGGGTAGAGCAGGCGCTCCAAGAGGCATTAGACATCACGGAGAACTTTCTAGTCGGTTCGGGCCTGAACCTGTCATCGGCAAAGTCTGAGTTACTACTATACAGACCCACCCGACAAGGACTGAGGAACCTCACTCCTTTAGAACAGATTCCCATAGCTTTATACACACGGGATGGGCAGAGAATACCCAGGGTGGACTCCATCAGGGTCCTCGGACTCCTGCTAGAGTCCAAGGGGGGCAACTCACGAACTATAGCCCGCATCACCTCCAAGACGGAGAACATGCTTAGGCTCATACTCAGGGTCTCGAACCGCAGGGGTGGGCTGAGCGAGAGCAATCTCCTTCGGCTCTATCATGCATTTCTCATGAGCCACATTAATTATGTCGCTTCCGCATTGCGCTGGTCCAAAAGAGAAGAGTCAAGAATTGATACACTACTGCGCAAAAGCATAAAGCGAGTTCTAGGCTTGCCTATCCACACTAGCACCGAGAAGCTCCTACAATTGGGCATGCATAACTCCCTCTCGGAGGTGATAGAGGCCCAGCAGATGGCTCAGGTCGTGCGACTATCGTCCTCGAGGGCTGGTAGGCGCATCCTGGAATCCATAGGCTGTGGTCCTACGGCGACTAACCAGCGTAATGTAACACTACCACCCTCAATCAGAGGCACGTTTTCGGTAGCTCCACTTCCAAGAAATGTCCACGCACAATACAATGTAGGGCGCCGCATAGCTCGGGCCCGTTCCTTATTAAAATCAGTTGCAAACAGACCGCATCTCGCGACCTTTGTCGATGCAGCCCAGTACGGGCGTTCGAATCGCTTCGCAGTGGTTTCGGTCGATCATAGTGGCACACTCCTATGCTCTGCCTCGGTTAGAAAGGTTTCGGCAATGGTGGCTGAGCAAATCGCCATCGCCATAGCAATGAAGGACCCATCGCGTCCTAATGTCTTTACAGATTCGCGTTCCGCAGCTAGGGCTTTCGCCTCGGGCTCGATCTCGCGTGAGGCAGCGGCCATCCTCGGCTGTGAGGGGGCTGCCGGGTTTCACACCATAACATGGTTTCCGGCCCGCATGGGGGCCAACGTACATCCTGATGTCCCCAACGCCAATGAGTTTGCCCATGACCGTGCGCGAGGTATCGCTCACCGCGGCGGTCCCGGCGGATTCGCAGGCGGGGACGCCGGAAGATACAGGGACTCGCTGCTCACTTTCCACGAGATCATGACTCATTATCATCTATCTCGGAGGACTTTTCCACTTCCTCATCCTAAACTTACGCGACCGCAATCATCGGCCTACAGGATGCTCCAAACGGGGTCTTTCCCTTCGCGTGACAGGTTCAGCCATTTTTCGCCCAACATCGAGCCGCATTGTCCAGACTGCGGTGAGGCGTATTGCTCATTACCTCATATGCTCTGGCAATGTCCTGCGTTACGTGACGCAGAGTTCAACAAAGAAGAGGACTGGGAGGAAGCCCTTAACAGCGGCGACCTCCTGGTTCAACTTCGGGCTGTCCAGAGGGCCTGCGAGAGGGCGGAGGGCCACGGTCTTCCGGTCCCTACGTGGGAGCGGCCCGCGACTGCTACGGATTCCCCCTAAACGGGGCCGTTACTACGCAGTTCCTCAGGACCTGAATAAAGTTCTTTGTCTGTCTGTCTGTCATTTTGTAGGGTCGCTTAACGCAGCCGGTGCCACTTAAGAGGTCAGGAAATGCAAGCTGGAATTTCGTATGCTCATCGCCTACATTCACGGCGTCCGTCGTCACCAGTACCAGACCAAACTGCTGGCATGTCTTTAAGCCAAGGATGGCTTGGCACCCCTTTTTCACGATAAAATACGAGACTGAATGCTGTGCTTCGCTTATCTCGAGATCTTCGGTCGCCACGCCAACGTGTTTGATTGCACTGCCGTTGTATGCGGTGAGGACAGCGGCGCTCTTTCGCGGAGTGCTTGCGTGGGCGATTTGGTTAAACAGGGTTAGGGGCAGCAAATTCGCCTGAGACCCGGTATATACCTTGGATTGTATCTCCTGACCGGCTATTTTTCCGCGAACCATTCAATCCGCTCCCATGTCTGCGGTGACCCGCAAATTCTGATGCCCAAGATGTCAAAATTTTCATCGCTTTCTTCGGCTTTGTGAACCTCGCTTATCTTGCGCGCATTGTTGCAGCATGCGACGAAGTGATTTCGTTTCTTGCATGCATAACAAGTATTTCCATACGCCGGGCACCGCTCGGGGGCATGTACCTTGTTACAATTTCGACACCGAGTTCCATTCGCAAACTTCGTGCGGTGTGTGCGGCGTGTAAAGTCAACGTGCAGGCTTTCATTTGACCATGCTGCGCTCTGAATAGCAGCAAGCTCAGCGGCTTTGCAAATTTCTTCTGCTTTCTGCAAGTTTAAGTCATTGTCACTCAGCAACTTTTTTCGAAGTTTCGCATTATTTATCCCAAACACCACTTGATCCCTGATCATGGACTCTTCAAGCGTACCGAAGTTGCACAGCTTTGCTTGCTTTTTTAAGTCCCGTAGGAACTGCTCAAAAGGCTCGGCCTCTTCCTGTGTTCGCAGTCGAAAAATGTGCCTTTCGTAGACTTCATTACCCTGGTCGACACAATATTCTTCAAACTTCCGCACTAACGTGTCATAATCTTCTCTGCTCTCACCTGCGGCAAACGAGAAGTTGTTGTAAACATCGAGCGCCTCGTCCCCCGCGGTGCTCAGAAGAATAGCTGCTTTTACGGCCGATGGGCGGGGCTTCTCTGGTTCCGTAGCGGTGATGAACAGCTGCAGCTTCTGCTTGAATACCAGCCAGTTTTTCCTGATGTTGCCGGACAGTTGCAGCGGTTCCGGGGGCTTGACGAGATCCATTTCGAACGTCAATCCCACTTCTGACACCATGTAACGTTTAACTCGGAGACAAGACGACGATGAACACTTGGCTGGGCTTCGCCATGATGAAAAAACACCCCTGGCCGTTTATTTGCTGGGCTTAAGTAGCCGCGCTCACAGCGGGGAAGGGGGAAAGAAAGCAAAGGAAGGAAAGTAAAGCGCACGAAACGGTGGAGAGGAGGAGGAGACAATATCGCCTAGGGCGAATGCTGATAGCAGATAGTCCGGTCTGTTACAGTACCTAGAGATGTCGCTTCCGTCGGCTTTCTCAAGTGAAGGTGAAGCGTTGAGTGAAGGGAGGTTTTAGAATACGGGGGTTAGCGTCCAACACAAGTACGTGTGCCATTAAATGCATTTTGACTGTGTTTGTCCACCTCGTCACAGCCGTGGCACTGAGTGAACGCCACGTAGAAAAATATTATCGGGCCTGCTCACTGCCGCCATGACGTCACCCATTTTACCCGAGTGAGCGTGTGTACGGGAGACTGTGAATTCATTGCCACCGTCGCCAAGTTTTGCTTGCTTAGCAGCTTTATTCTTCCTTTTGAATAAAAACAAGAGCACCAGTTTGAGTAATGTATTGCGCTTGAAAGCGTTTGGAGATTCACCAACCATTTATTTCATGGAAAAGTCAAAGGTCGTGCGCTATCGAACGTGTGCTAGATCTATATGAGGAAAATTTGATGAACCAACAAAGTGACGAAATAAATAAGGTAAGTTATACTCGTTTCTTATTTACACACAGACGTACGCACACACACAAACACACTATCTAGAGAATGCTGAGAAGCTGTTTCTACTCATTTGCATAGTTTCTGCAGTTTTATTTGTACTCTTTCAAACATCTGTCTTCATAGACACGTAGTTATTGAGGAGAGTGCGTGCTTCTGCCACAATTATGTTATTCAGCACGTACAAGTTTAACTGAACCATAATTTTAGTAGTTGATTGGTTAGTTGGAAATGCTTTAATTAGGTCCTGTGGGACACGCCCTGGTTCTGAAATATTCGAGCTTGAAGTAGAACTCACATACCTGAAAATAATTAACAAAGCGCTTTGCTGTAGGTAATAAATGCATATAAATTTCAAGGAAACATAGTCAACTAAGGGGCTAATGGGACTGGCGCAAACCTATATTGCCGCAGAAAGTTGCAAGAACGCCGGCAAGAAAATACTATGCAAAAAACCGATGCACTAAGTAATGCAACCATATTCCTTTAATTTTTCTGAACAAAGTGAACAGATCCAATACAAGTAGTCCGTGGTGCTAATCGGGAATAGCAAAATGTTTACAGACCCTGAAAAAACGCCTGTTCTGAAAACGCAGTGCTACGTGCGTTTATATTATGTCAGTGCTTATGCCAACTAGTAAAAGCACACATGACAACTTTCTTTTTTAGCAATACCAAAACGTGGTAGAGATGGGGCCTTGAAACGACCTAGAAATATGTAGTATGGACACACGTACCTTCGGGTCACGAAGAACACGTATATTAACGTCAGCTTGATGAAGCACACGCTCCTATTTCGTCCTTTTGTTGTCGTTAGGAATCAAGCGAGAACCCTCGCAAGTTCAGTTACTTTGCCGCGGCAATTCGCCACGCAGCCTCGGCCAACCTAATTAGGTTTGCAGCCGTAAAAATTGCGAATATCCAGTGCACAAAACGCATCACATATAAACGGTGTAGTTCACGGACACAGAAAAGGTGGTCTTCTCGAAAACGTTCGTCGGGCTTGGCAATCTATGTCTGTCGAGCGACAAGAGCAAGCGTCTAGACACGTCTGTGCAGCGAAACACACTGGACTAGGCGGAGTGACGTCAGAGCCTGCGGCAGACACAGTGAGAAGGCCTGAAACTAGGTGGCATTGACTGAGCACGCTCGCATCAGTTAATGCTGACAACTTCCGTTTGAGTAAGCCATGGACAACTCTAGAAGAGTGCAGACAGTTGAAACGTGAAAGAGCTCGCATTTGCCGGGCTGATGGTGCAATCCGGGCACAAAAACAGGCCCGGGAGGCTGAGTGACGGCAACAATTGAGTACCGATCGTTCGGCAGCCTTCTAAGCCGTGCTAAATCATGAACTAAAATGCAAGTGCTGGTGGCGGACGGATCCTGCAAACCATACAACCAAGTTGCCTCGTGACGTGAACATTTTGCAACAACGTCGCGCGTGGCGGGCACAAGAGCGTCCAAGTAATCATTTCGGGAGCGCGTTCGCCGGGGCGAACGCCTGCTTTCGGCGGGACTTTCTCCAGCAGGACTTCAGCTTTGGCTGCGACGTCATGTGACCGCCTGTGGTTCGAGAAGAACCACTATGAATAACGCTTTGTAAAAGGCACTTAACCACTCACTTCACTCCTGTATTACCGTGGTCATTAGAGACATAATGTGCGGCATGTCAAATAAACACCGTGGTAAACCCGAGCCAAACGTTTGTCAAACCTCATTAACATGTGACCAATAAACTGCTTCAGTGCAGCGTCGAGTTGAACCCACTGCTAAGCACCGGGGCTGCACGTTTCAGCTTTCGCTGCAAACCATTTTTACGGAGTGCTTGGGTGGAGACCGAAGAAATTGGCAGTCGCACGCAGAGCGACGGATCGTGGTGCCAGCCGGCATCGATTCTGTTAAGTAAATTGAAGCTTCATTTGGCTCTATTTGGTGCGTATTTCTTAGAAAGCAAACAGACTTTTTTGTCCGTCTTGATTCTTTACTTCTTTTCTCTTGCACCTATCTCAATATAATATGAAGCCCTCGCGTATTTCATACACTCTCATCCTTGTTACCCATATTACCCTGCATGGGTAACAAGAATCTATCATCCTTGTTACCAAGCGTGGCATGAAGTCAAGTTTTACATCAGAAGTATGTCATGATTATCATGTTTACACCAGTCATATCTTTTTTCATATATTCCCGTCTCATAGTACCATATTTGGTTTACGTGAAGCTAGCGAAACGACCGTGAGCGCATTATGAGCATAGCATGTAGTCATGTTCTCACATGAAACGCATGTCATGATTATCATGTTTGCAGCAGTCGTATACTTTTGTCATCCATTCACGTCACGTAATACCAATCTTGGTATATGTGAAGCTAGGCAAACGGCCGCGAGCGCATCAAAAGCATAGCATGCAGCCATGTTTTCACATGACACGCATGGGATGATTGTTATGTTTGCACCAATCATATACCGTCGTCCACCATTCACGGTGGTCCACTATTCACGGTACCAAACTTGGTACATACAAAGCTAGCGAAATGACCGCGAGCGCACAATGAACGTGTAGTCATGACTTACTGACATGCATGTCATGATTTTCACATTAGGGCCTGTCGTTTGCGTTCGCAATGCAGTGATGTCATACCGTACAAATTTTGCAATAAGTCATGTGAACGAAGCCACCGCAACAACAGCAAGACCATGAAATGTAAATAATAACATTCATGACTTACAAGTACTTACGTTCGTGACCCTTTTTGCGGATGCTGTTCTTTTGTTGCTTCCTTATGGTTGTATCATGACCATGTTGTTGTTTTTTTTCGTCTTACAACCAAAATTATATTGTAAAGGCCACTTTGCAACCTTGTTTTCTGTTATAGGTATGTATTTTTGCTCACCCTGCTTGGACTTTTTGTCCGCAGTATTTTATAAATAGATAAACATATTCATGTTATGCCATACAACTTTAGGTGTACATCGCATTATCGAAACGGCCAGGAAAGCTAAAAGTCTTAGTCGTCAGATAGATAAGTAGATAGATAAGTTCAATGTTGCCGAAGATCGCGAAGAAAGGCTTCGCTTTTAAAAGAAAAAAAACAGGGGACTGGTATGCGGCCTCACTGGGGACAACCTGCCAGTAATGCACTCACAGTATTGGCCACCATGGTGCAGTAAATGGCCACTACGTTCCATATGAACGTAGCAATTAACCTTTGACCCTCAGTGCCAAGCCGCTGCGAAGCAACTGTCCGAGGCGAGAGTCAGGCACATGACACAACAGAGGGTGGTGAGAATCTCTGGGTCCAGGCAGGCCGCCATCAAAATCTGAACTTGGTTACGTTTAACGTCAGAACGCTAGCTAGTGAAGCTGGTCTAGCTGGGCTATTCTAGTAATTAGAGGGTGTTAAATGGGATGTAAAAATCTCTATAGACACACGCCTCGTTGGTTGAGTAGGTACGATGTGGATGTATCGACCGTGACCCCCTGATGCTCGGCCACCAGGGGATGTAATTGGGCTCAGTAAGGCTAAGTGGACAGATAAGGCTAACACAGTGTTATAGAATGGGCACGTCTTTTGCTATTTTTTGCTATCGCTGCTTATTGACAACAAAGAACGGGGGTGACGTATGTTATCCCGTGAAATAGAGCTGCCATCATAGATTAATAATATAGCATTGATAAAACGGTGGCAGATATAGTAAATAAACATAACAAGAGATACGAGATGATGGTGATAAAGGCTTAAGCACCTACATCCAGCCATGAAGACCTATTAGTTGAAATACTCTATGAAGACGTGGAAACGGTAATGGGTAAGTTAAAAACACAGTATACTATACTTATGCGACTGCAATGCCAAAGTAGTGAGGAGGCAGGCTGGAGACCAGGTAGTAGGAGATTATGGCATCGGTACTATAAATGCCAGAAGAGAGCTATGAACAGAATTTGCAGTACGCAATTATTTACGGATCTTGAATACCTTCTACAGTAAACAGGCTATCCGTAAGTGGACGTGGCGAAGTCCTAATGGCGAAACAAAAAACAGAACTAGACATGTGCACAAACTGGTGCACAGGTGTGCAAACCCAGGATGTATAAGTGTGTACAGGATGTATAGGTAGCTGGCAAGATCTGATACAGTGATTATAGAATGGTAAGAGCCTGAATTTATGAAAGCAAAAGCAAAAACAGATACGCATGCATGCGTATCAGTTTATGATTTTGCTTTTTTTTTAACCCAGGTCAATCCAGGCTCCTACGATTCTGCCAATTATTCAGCTGGCGCTGAGACAGAAAGTACAGGAAATCAGAGTTTTGCTCCTGAATAGATTCACGGCTCTACACGAGGTAACTGACGTTAGCGTTGACGCAATCAACGATAATCTCACTGGTATCATCAAAGAGTGTGCAATAGAAGTCGGAGGTAGAGTCACTAGACAAAACACTGGCAAAACTGTCCCAAGAGACGAAAAATCTCATTAGGAGACGACACACCATGAAAACCTCAAATGCAACGAACAAAACAGAGCTAGTGGAGCTACGGTGCACTCACCTCAGTGTTTCACGCAGACAGAAAGGTGTCAATTTTCAGTGCTCGGCAACATGACGCGCAATTCGCAAAGCGACGTTCAGCGACAAGTTCGACGCATAGGTTCGTCGGCACAGTTCCACTAATGCTCGTCGTGTTTTTCGATGGGATGACGAGGCACGGTTTCTATTCTTATTAATGTTTTTTTCTTTGAAATCTTACGTATGTTCCGTACGAAAGTGAAACGGCATCGTTATTGAAGTTCTGCTCACGTACGCCTCCCGTATACTCAAAGAATGGATGTCTGCTTCCGAGACCCGCATCGGGTACGTGGCTAAAGGAAGACCCTTCCCGAAGGTACGGCGGTGAATATCAAATACTGCTTCCGGACGTGAAGAAAATTATGAGACGCGCCTGCATCGTGTACGACCACTCGTTGCTGTGCAGAAAAAATGCTAGCGAAGTAAAACTGTGCAAGTGGGAAAAATACCGGTGCATAGCAGTACCCTGCAAAAGACATGTTCTGGATGCGCGGAATTAGACGCCACGTTATATCATTTCCTTCCAGCATTGGTGTTTATTATTGGTAATTGTTAAATAAGCTGAACTAAAACTCCAGGTCGGAAGAGTTTCGAGAGGTTCCTGGGAAACACTCAGACCGTGCTACTCAGGAGCTTGAGATGAAAAGAATGGCAAAAGAAACCACCAATTCGTTTGTTCAACGTCAACGTTCATTGCTATGGGTTGGGGTTGTTATGCTTTCACCCTATGAGGTATAAATTACCACATATTGCCATAAGCAGCATTCTTCACACATGTTCTAACTCGCTTAAAGTGCATGCTGTGAGTGACACAATTTTCAAGCGCACATTGTGCCGAGTGCACTTCTCTAATCTTTCAAAGAAAGGTAGTCGTTCCATAATGTAAGTTTTCATTGTTCATCCTTTCGTTTTTGCACGTCTAAATTGTGCCATAATTCAAATTTAGTGTAGTGAATTCCAATTCATCAATTACTTGGGTATCAGAGCTTAAGTTTATTCGTCAATACGTACGCATGTTAGGTATATAACAGCTGTATCTTGCCGGTACTTAGCTACGGAGCAGAAACCTGGAGACTTACAAAGAGGGTTCAACTTAAATTGAGGACGACGCAGCGAGCAATGGAAAGAAAAATGGTAGGTGTAACCTTAAGAGACAAGAAGAGAGCAGAGTGGATTAGGGAACAAACGGGGGTTAAGGATATCATAGCTGAAATCAAGAAGAAGAAATGGACATGGGCAGGGCATGTAGCGCGTAGACAGGATAACCGCTGGTCATTAAGGGTAACTGACTGGATTCCCAGAGAAGGGAAGCGGGTTAGGGGGAGACAGAAGGTTAGGTGGGCAGATGAGATTAAGAAGTTTGCGGGTATAAATTGGAAGCAGCAAGCACAGGACCGGGTTAACTGGCGGAACATGGGAGAGGCCTTTGTCCTGCAGTGGACGTAGTCAGGCTGATGATGATGATGATGACCTAAACGTGGAGCTACAGAGATCTCCTAATATTCGCATAGGTCGGCAAAACTTGTGCAGATTCAGACCCAGACTCAATCATGAAATAAATTTTGCACTTGGGGCTGAGTCGGACTCACACTCACGAAAATGTTTTTCAACCGGACTCACTCAATCAGAATGAAACTGACCGAATTCGTTCACTCTCCCGGACTCACTCAGCCTCCGACTCATGGCTCGATCTGAGTCCGAGAGAGTCTGTGGGACTCGACTCGTGAGCGAGTTCACCAGCCTATGGGCAGCAGTGTTTTCTGTTTGAGTCAGTATGAAGACATGTGAAAATTGTATGCATCCATTGATAGAAATGAATGTTAAAGCGCAGATAATAGTGTTATCAAGGTATTTGCGTCCCCAAATTAAGATAACAATATGAGAGACGTCGTAGTATGTGCCTCCGGAAGTTTCAACCTCTGGTGGTTCTTTAATGCCCGCTGACATCGTGCTGTACACGGGCTTCTAGCATTTCGCATCCATCGAAACGTGACAGCCCCAGCCGGATTCAAACCTGCGACCTTCGGGTCATCAGCAAAGCATAACCAGACCTCCACCGCGGCGGACGAGCTGCAGAGAAAACTGAAGAAGATGAGGAGCGTGACAATATACTTCCTACAATTAATGGATTAAATGAACGTGAAGCGCCTTGCAAGAGGATTATACAGTATTGCACCTAAAGAACGCCCCGCTGAGCAGGAAAGCCTGAGAACTGTGTCGAACTTTCTTCCCTCGTCATGCAACGTTTGAAGGCCGCACGCTAAGCAGCGGCGACTGGTCTAGATACACGGCTTTGGAACTGTCCCAGCGTGACAGACTCTTATAAATGCAGCTTCTACTTCTCTTGCAATCGTCATTCGCCGTACTTGGTCTATATATACCGTTGCACTTTCTTAATATAGAATGTATGCACGATGAACAACCTATATGCATGGGCTGAATTTTTATTTTTTTTTACAAATAAACCAACTTCTCTTAAACTGCGACGCTCAGCACGACAAAATTTGCGAATTGTTTCGAGACAGTGTTTAAACGGTGGCGTTCGCTTCCGGATCGAGGTCAGTACGTGTATGCAACGTGTTAATGAAATGTGTAACTCTCTGGGTTTTTCTCTTAAAAGCGGTAACATTTACGTGGGCTGCACTTCAGTCACCAATGCCTACGAAGATTGGCCATAGTACGCGATTAAATTTGTGAAAACGAGCAATACCTAAATGCAAGGCATATAAATGATGCAATATGTGCAAAAATTACTGCTTCTAACCAGAAGGGTGAACCCTCAGAAGATGTTGCAGCAACTTTCTGCATGAAATAAAAATAATAAAATCAGTACTGGTGGTACTGTCACGAACTTTAGATAAGACGTGGAGCAGCACTCCAGCCATACATCTTTCGGGGCATCAATAGAAACCATCGTGGACTGCTTAGGCCCACCCCTTGAGTAATACCCCCCATGTGGCAATCGAGTAATGAATAAATAAATAAATAAATAAATAAATAAATAAATAAATAAATCGGGCCACTTATCAGCGGAACGAGTTTGTTGGAAATTGGTGGCGCATTATTAGCGGCTACCCCAACAGCCTCAACCTTCAGCGCTTCTCAATTCGGGTAGATAAAGTTGGTTCTGCGTCCTTCATTTGCACTCAGTAAATCTGTAATATGGCAGTGACCCACCGAACCGGTAGGAAACGGCCTCTAATGCCTAGTTCACACTTAAACATCCGCTTTCTACAGCAACCGACATTCCCCTGCCGCCGAAACGCAGCGTCGTTCGCACTGGACGCGCCCCGCGCCGCCGAATATGCCATCTACCGCGGGGCGAACGCGGGATGGATGCGCTGTCACCCGGTTGTTGTCGCGGCTCGCAGACGCTACTACGCTATCCGGTGGTGTATACTTCGACGATTCTCGTACGCAAGAGGCAAGAAAAGACAGTACTGCTTACTTTGCTGGCAAGTGGCTGTCTTGTAATGCACGAAGATCAGAAAAACCACCGACGCCAGCGGCGATGATGGGTTCGTTTTGCTCTGCAAGACCGCAACAAGCTCGGTCACGCTAACAGCAAGCTCGGTCACCTCTTTCACGAAATACGAAGGTGAAGTAGGCACAGAGTAGGTTAAACTCCCGTTGGTTTCAACATTCAGTTACGTTCACTGCGGCATAACAAGTGAGTAGGGCTTGGCCGCCATTTTTTGAAGTTCCTTGACTAGCGCTCCTATTGGTCCGCGGTGACCGATTCAGCGGCAGACGCCGCAAAAATCGGTCCGAGAGCGATCGGCGCGGAGAGGGCCCTTTCGGCGGATCTCGCCGCCTTCGAACCGGATTCGGAGCACTTTCGGCGGCCGGAACGCTCAGTGTGAACGCGGCCTAAGAGGGGAAATGAAACTGTGGCCCCCACGAACCGTCATGCAAAGGAGAGAGAGAGAGTTTCTTGCTGCTCAGGACAGCATGAATAACAAATAGACTACACTGTCTTGTCACTGGTAGTCCTTTTTTAGCATTTATTAGCATTTTGTTGTTATCTTTTATTCGAGCCGCAGGCGATACAAAGCATGTGAAAGAACACACTGTATAAAAGCCTCGGGTTTCAACGTGTGGAGGAAAAAGGCTTGGTCGGTGCTCAGTGGAGCGGGAAGCAAACAAGCGCTTATGGCATCTCGTGTAAGACGAGCAAAAGGCCATGAGAGATTGGACACTGGGCAGCGAAAAAAAAATTGAAAAAAGAAGAGGGAGCGGCGTTGACACGAGTCATAAGATCGTTCACGTGCATGTTACCTATAACTCAATACCATGAGTATACGTGTGCTGCTTCATATTTTCCTATCATTTAGGATTAATGGCTTGAACAATGTCGATGACTCTTTACGCAACGACTGCAACAGGAGGTTTCATTCGCTCCTCACGAATGAACATTCCTTTAAATTTAGTTTTTTTAAATGCGAAGCATTTCTTAGCAAAGCTCGGCGACATTGAGCGTCTCTATCTATCTATCTATCTATCTATCTATCTATCTATCTATCTATCTATCTATCTACGACTTTTCGCTAGCAATCTGGCTGCCTATAGGCTGCTTAACCTCCCTGCCGTTCTTTTCCTCCTATTTTCCTTCCTTCTAGCTGTATCAATCATGAAATCAATGCCAAACTTGGTATGGCTTTACATGACTGTATGAAGAACACACTTGACTCAGTCATAACAGGAAAATCATTGCATAGATGTCATGAATGTCATGATTTACTTTTAATAGTCATGCAGTTCTTGCGGTGGTTTCGTTCACATGGCATGTAGCAAAACTGGTATGGTATGACATGATAGCATGGCGAACAATATGACTACATGCTACACTCATGATGCCCTCACGGCCGTTTCGCTAGATTTACGTGTACCAAGTCGGTATTACGCAACGCGAACGAACGGCATAGGTAAATGACACATACAAACATGATAATCACGACATGCGTGTCATATAACAACATGATTACATGACACACTCATGATGCGCTCGCGGCCGTTTCGCTAGCTTCACACATGCCAAATTTCGTATTACGGGACGTCAATGGATGACGAAGGTATGTGACTGGTGCAAACACGATAATCATTAGATGTGCGTCATATGAGAACATGACTACTTGTCGCAGTCAAGGTGCCAATACATTTCCACATCATGCGGTGCGCGTGCTCACCGGCGTTCATTTTGAAGTATCACTCCGGCGTTTTGACGTTAGGCACCGGTCTTGCCATATACTCGCAGGTGCGCGCCGCGCTGCGTTGCTCTGACGCATGCGCGTCTCAGCGCGCCCGGCGTTCCTGTGTCACGAAAAGAGGAAGAAGCAGTGTTGTCTGGGTAACGCGCGTCGACATGAAATACAGCATGCCGCGTTTCGCACTGGTTGCCATCGGACGGCGCCAACGGACGCTGGTCACGCCGATTGCGCCTGGCGTCAGACTATAGAGTGCTCGCGTTCGCTAACGTAGCGTTGCTGTGCCCAGCGTGTGCGCGCGTCAACGCTACATTGGAGTATATTGGGCCCTTCATGATGCGCTCGCAGCCGTTTTGCTAGCTCCACATATACCAAAATTGGTGTTACGTGACGTCAATGGATGACGAAATATATGACTGGTGCAGACATGATAATCCTGACACGCGTGTCATGTAAGAACATGACAACATACCACGCTCATAGAGTGTTTGCGGTCGTTTCGCTAGCTTCACATATATAAATTTTGTATCACGTGCCGTGAATAGATAATGACGGTAAACGACACATCCAAGCATGATAGTTATGACACGGAAGTCATATACGGCGTCATTTACCTCCCCCTCGTAACGTTGTGCTGATTTTAAACTGACATATCAACCTTTCTCTTTCGTGCTTCGCCTATCAATGATCCCCACTGTACGTGGGATCTATCATTTTTTTACGACGATAGTCTTTCTTAGGATGCTTCGACGCAAAAAATTTGGTCTCCCTGTCTCTTGATTTATCTGTTTGTCACCCTAAACGATTGCCTTTTTGCCTTTCATTCCACCAACATTTCATTCCGAAATCTAAGCACATCTGCAGCACCCATCAATGTTGATCTGGTTTGTGCGTTCATACTTGTGCATAGTATCGATTAAAAAGCAAATATCGCGCGTATCTGAGGCACAACATCAAGCCGCGAATATACTGTGGCGTGTTTCTTTACACTATGAAATAATTGCTTAAGTAATTATAAGGAACGTAGCGTTGATTACGCTAAGCTAACAATGCAACACTATGCGTGAAAAGACGGGTGTTTCATGCGCTTTGCCAGGACAATTCAGTGGTGGCATCTACCCACTGCGCGCATCAAGGCACTTAACGCAGCGCCTTCAGAATGCAATTCATCGATGTTCTCGCGCAGATCATGAAATGATTATTTTATTTTATTCACTCTCTCCAGGTGGAAGACTATAGTCATTCGTTGACATTTGCAGTGATATTCGTGGATACGGGGCCATTTTTTTCGCACATCGATCTCGTGGCCATCATGGCGTATGACTACGCACAAAGGCTTGTGCAGGCACTAATCCCTGTATTCAGAAACGCTCCTCGACCTGAACATGACATACCACCACCTTCAATACAGCAAGAACGCATTTCGATCACGCTGTCTTTAGGTGGTGTCAAGGCTGCATGAACGCTTTTCAATAGAGTGGCCTTGTGGTGGTGGCGAGTTAGTTCCAGGAGCATTTCTGAATACGGGGGTTGGCAGGGCTGCCAATTTTATGGGGGACCCTCCTGTATACTTCTGAGTGTGCTTGTTGTGATAGTTCCTGTACTTGGATTCGCCCTTCTTCTGTTTCGATTCTTTGTTATAGGTTAGTGAAAGATTTCCAATTTTAGGATCAATAGGAGAGCCTGACGTTACGGCACATGCGCACCATTACTGATTTCCCACAAATTCTGTCATTGCATCGGTGGCCTTATAAAGAGCGTAAACGTACCACTCAACTTCTTTCTGACTTGACTCGCCAAGTAGCTTAGTGCGCCTATCAGCTTCCACACTTCTCAGGTTGTTTTAACACAAAAGTGTTTTATGCCAGGGTTCACCAAGACTTCAGTGGTGTACTTCCGTCAAAGAAATGACGTTAAAAAAATAAGATGATCAGAATACAAAGAAAAAAAGCTCCGTCTAAAGGAGCTGAACCCACGACCTCTCAGATGGTGACAAGAGTTTCCGGGCCCAGTGCACACTAATATTTATTTTATTTATTTTATTTATTTATTTTATTTATAGAATACTGCAGACAAAAAGTCCAAGCAGGGTGAGCATACATGAAACACACTAAATAACAGAATGACACAAGGTTGCAAAGCGTTTTTTACACAATTTCTTTGCTATAAGACAGAGGGGTTATGGCTTTCAAAAAAAAGTAACAGTTGAACAACAAGGTGATAATAACATTCAAGGAAGTCATGGAAGAAGAGTATTTACACAAATGGTATAGGGCGTTGAGGAAATGCTTCGGTTATTTTATTCCAATCATCTATTGTTTGTGGGAAGAAGGAGTACCGAAAACTATCAGTCCTTGCGAAGATTGGCGTTAGGGAATGAGGATAGTGGTGTCGAGTGCGTCTGCTTAACAAGGGGGATACGTATACTGCGGTGTCTAAAGGTAGCCTGTGGTTCAGTATGTCTGAAAGAAACTGTAGCCGACTTTTTGTTCTTCGAATTTGTAATAGTTCTATACCATTTGCTGTTAGTAATGCAGTGGGGGAGTCGGTTGACATAAATTTACTATATATGAATCGTACTGCTTTTCTTTGAATTCTTTCTAGGTTTTGGACGTTAATTTTTGTGCGGGGATCCCAAACTATGGAGGCGTACTCAAGTTTAGGCCTAATTAAGGAAAAGTAGAAGAGGAGTTTAACACTAGGCGGAGCAGTCTTGAGCTTGTGGCGGAGAAGGCATAATTTACGGAAAGCGGCAGAGCAGATGTTATTTATGTGCAAATTCCAGGATAAGGTACTTGTTAACGTTAAGCCTAAGTATTTATAGGAGGCTACGTTAAGTAAAGGTGCTTCAGCTAAATTGTATGTGTAGTTTAATGGGACTTTTTTGCGCGTTATGGGGAAATACACACATTTGTTTGCATTAAGAAGCATTCCCCATTGTTCACACCATTTTGATACATTGCATAAGTTAGTATTAAGATCACATTGGTCACTAATGCAGGTTACATCTCTAAACAAAACACAACCGTCAGCAAATAAACGAATTTGTACCGGGGTGCTAATTACATTGACAATGTCATTAGTGTAGACCAAAAACAGAAGGAGGCCTAGTACGCTCCCCTGCGGAACGCCAGAAGTCACAGGAAGGCAGCCCGATTGTTTTTCTCCTACCTGAACATATTGGTTGCGATTGAGTAGATAATCTGAGATCCAGGAGATAAATAATTCTGGTATACCAACTAACCGAAGCTTTATAATTAGTTTATTGTGTGGAACTGTGTCAAATGCTTTACTGTAGTCTAAAAATATTACATCAATTTGGCCGTTAGCATCAAGACAAGCTGCAAAGGTATGAACGATAGTAACCAATTGTGTTGTAGTAGAAAATCCTTTTCGAAACCCATGTTGATGATTTGTTAAAACTGAGCGTTCTTCTAAGAATTCATTTATTTATGAGCTATTATGTGTTCGATAAGCTTACAGCATGATCATGCTAAGGAGATCGGTCGATAATTTTGTAGTACTAGGCGGTCACCTTTCTTGAATATAGGAACTATTCGTGCCGACATCCAGTCATCTGGCAATTCTGCTGACAAGAGAGAGACTCGAAAAATGACGAGTAAGTATTTTGCAACAGACTCTGCAAAGCGACGCAGAAATATGTTGGGGATATTGTCGGGACCGCAAAAAGTCTTAGTCTTTAGGTTCAACAACATAGCAACGACACCAGAATAAGAAATAAAGTTCACATTCGCAGCATTGTCCGCATTTATGACAGATGGGGAAGCACTAGGAGTAGAAAATACACTATGAAAATACTCATTGAGGTGTTGAGCAATGGCAGCTTGATCAGATACCATTGAACCATTGACAAAAACCTGTGATATGGGTTTCTTTTTTTCGCTAATATAGTTCCAGAACTTCTTTGGATCATTCTTTATGAAGTTTGCGAATGACGTAGTGAAGTAGTAATCCTATGAGGTGTGTACGGCATGTGCAAGCTTATCTAGAGCGTCAGCTATAATTTTGGGGTCAGCATGCTTTTTCTTTATTCTTTTAACTTTACGCTTGAGATGAATGATGCTTCTCGTCAACCAGGGCGTATGTTTATGCACCTTTTTACGTTTAGACGGTATAAATATTTCGATACAGTAGAAGCAAAATGCGTTTAAATTGGTCCCACAATCTACAAACATCTGTAGCTACAAAATCTATCAGGCAGGTTTCTAGGTGCTTGATAATGCAAGCATCATTAACATGTGTATAGTCTTTCACACAATGAAAGGACAAGTTGGCAGTTGCCGAAAGCGGTTCGAGAGGGATAGAAACTGACACAAGGTAGTGATCAGACAACCCTTGCTCAATTACTACGGTATGTGTACTGCAGTCACGGGGAATAAATACCAGATCTAAAATAGACCTAGCAGTACCCTGATAATGCGTTGGTTCACGAACCAGTTGTACCAAATTATGTGCGAGCATGATGTCAAACACTGCATTTGCATTGCTGATATTGGCTGTAAAGGTTTCAAAACGCTCCCAATCTACTCCGGGGAGATTGAAATCGCCAATCAAAAGAACTTTGTTGACATGGTATTTAGACATGTGTTTCTTTAGTTTTATAGGTATTCAAGAGTTGAGTCCGGCGGTCTATATAATGTACATACGATGAATGAGTGGCCCCACAAAGTTACTTTAATACAGATACATTCAAGCTCCGGTACATCATCCAACAAGACAGCATCAAATTTTTGTTGGATCAGGACGGCCACACCACCTCCCCTTGCCTGTCCTTACGAAAAGCCGTATAGGAAGGTGGAAAAATGTCGCCATCATTCACCTGTTCATGTAACCACGTCTCAGTTATGACAGCAATGTGAGCATCGTACTGCAGTAATAGGATTTCGAGGGGTTCGGTTTTATTCATAACACTGCGGGCATTCAAATTAAGTAGACGAAGTTGCTTGTGCGCATGCACATTACGTCAGGTTTTAGACTGTTGGGGTGCGGTGTTCTTGTAGCCGGTCATTTTTACTCGCTTATTTTGCACCTCATCCCAAAAATACATATCCTTATTGATCTTTAGTTTATCGTGTATCAGGTTGATTCAGATCAGAAATATTCAGACTTTTCATGAAATATTTCAACCTTAGTCTGAAATTCTATATATGAGCGCCACAGTCAAATGTTGTGTAAGCAATAAAAACACGTTTACTATATTTAGCACTGCGCTTTCACAGTGATCTCGATACAAAGTAGTAATGTGTCAAGACAGTGACGTCCACGATTAGTTCCTTCAACGCACTGTTTCTACATGTCCGTCCTACTCGATACGCTTCTAATAGGAGTAGTGCAGTTTAGTGAACACCTTAGCACACCGCCTGGTGGCCACATCTCCCAAAGCGTATGGCGTGGATCATAACATCCATCCACATCAAAAATAGCACTGACACGCATAAAGAGCAACGCCCCTTATTTGTCTGGATGTAACTCCGTGCTCCCACTTACGCGGCAAAGTGGGTCTACCCAATACACCCTGTGCGCACCCTGAAATGGCAGCGGCCAACCGCCACAACAAGGCCACAGAAGGTAGTCATCAAGCTGCCCAGGATCAACAACCATACAAAAAAGACAAGAACCTTAACCAGGTGAGCTGGGCTGACATAGCTGCCTCTAGATTTTCTACGTTCGCTGAGCAAAAGATGAAATTAGAAAACATGCGGTTACGACAGGAATTAATCAAGCTTAAGCGTCGACGTGTGAAAATAATTGAGCGACATAAGGCCTTACCCGAACGCAGTTGATGAAGCAGAAGTGGAGGAAGATGTCAAATTTAGCACAACACCGGTACCGGTAAAACGTATTGCATTGGAGCAATCTACATTGGAAGCAAATGCAGAAAGCAAAGCAAGAAGTGATAGTGGTGGCATTGAGGAGGCTGAAATAGAGGTTATATTAATACGATGCATACAGTGCGTGCAATCAGATAAGAAGTGAGAAATCCAGAAGGTCATTGAACGAAGCGTTCAAGCAGCGATCGAGAAGATCATTAGGGACACAATCGAACGTACCGTTCATTCAAGCTCTCCTGGAACCATGGCTGCTCATGCTACAGGGCCTCGAAATGATATTGGAATATAAATTGCAGGAACGTAATGAGTGCACGTGAGCAAAGGTCCTCAAGCTATCGGGGCTAAAAACTAGTAAACACTTTGATAAATGTGATTCATGGGGCACCTGTGAGGAATCCCAGAACTACAGCCTGCAGGAACAAGATGGCTAACACACCCAACCTAAAAGTCGTGCAATGAAATTGTTCGGGTCTTCGTAGGAAAAGAGAAACCTTGCAACAATCCGTAGAGTAACTATCTGTAATGCCTGACATTATCGTGCTGCAGGAAGTGAATACTGAGGCCAACCTCATGCACCACAGCACGCACCAAACCAACGCATCTGCTTGTCTGCTGGTACACAAACACTGCACTGTATCGAGGAGTCTACATCTCAAAACGAAGACGCCTGCATTTACGATGTCTCCAACAGCACCACGAGTGAGGCGCCCCTACAAATTGATGAAGACACCAGCCTCAGTGACATAAGCGAGGACAGTGCAGACGCCTTTGTACCATCCTTGTTCAAGAGCCCGGACGCCGAATCCACCGGATAACTACTCGGGACTTAGAAGCCCCCACCAGAGACAGAAGTCCCCTGCGAACTTTGACGTGATCCCGGAAGCTCCGAGCCTCCGGTGAATCGCCTGGCCGAAAAAATTACTCAGCCACTAGCGGGGCACAGGCTCCCGCACCTGATAAAGCTACCCCTGCATTTACGTGATCCTATATTACGTTTTAATTTTCCCCGTGGCTCTTGCTCTAAAGGTTATTACTTTTAACGTTCAATGTTTCCGCAATCCACAAAAACAGGCTGAGGTATTGGCTCTCGCGTGTTCAGTGCACTGTGATTTGCTGTTCGTGCAAGAAGCAAATTTTTTCAAGCTTTCTGATGTACTCGCTTTCAAGCGTGCGTTGAATATTGATTGTTTCTTTTCGTACGCAAGCACGTGTTTGACTGGTGTCAGAGTCACTATTTTAGGAGCGAAGCTCCTTATGGCGTGGGCTGTGCGTCCCCTGTATGTAGCCACCTCTCGTTCAGTTCTTGCAGTGTTCACTAGATGGCGGTACTTGTAGCTGACGGCATTAAGTATTACGCTAGCCACCGCCCGATCTAAAGGGTACAGCCATATCCATCCGTCCATCCATTCATCCATCCGTCCGTCCGTCCGTCCGTCCGTCCGTCCGTCCGTCCATCCATCCGTCCGTCCGTCCGTCCGTCCGTCCGTCCGTCCGTCCGTCCGTCCATCCGTCCGTCCATCCATCCATCCATCCATCCATCCATCCATCCATCCATCCAAAAGATGCAAGATGTTATAAACTAGACGGCGGTACGTGTAGTTGATTATGAAAGATGCGAGGTGTTATAAAATAGGAATGATGCCACATATGGCGCGTGTCATCGTTCGATATAGTGCGGCGACGTACGCTAGGGGGAGCGTTGCAATAAAATCGAGTGGGCAAAATGTACGGAGGATTCATGGTTTACCAGGTTTACGTCCGGAGCTTCGCCCACTCATCATCATTCACTTCGTGGATGTGGCGGCATTTTTTTTAACCGAGGTCTTTTACGTTACCATCATGTTTCCTTCGATGCCTTCAGACGCGTGCTGGCGTTCGACTGCACCTTTTTTTCGTTAAGAATAAGATTTGTTGGTGTAAATGTCCCAGTGGCATCCGTGAACTCTAATGCGTTCTTCCAATCTCTTGATGCGTTCCTTTTAAATTCCCATCATGTGGTAGTTTTAGGGGATTTCAATTGTGTCTTAGACTCACACGCAGACGTTTGAGGACCAGGTCGCGGCCGGTCAAACTGGAATGCCAGAGAACTCAAACGTCTAGTGCAGCAATCGGCATTGAGTGACACTCATCTAAGTGTGCATGGCAGCAATTATGCCTATACTTGGTGTCGAGCAGTGTCGAGCTGCCGAATTGATCGCATGTATGCATCCCCCGGTCTCATTACCTACATTCACGACCCCGGGGTAATGTCATTGCCACCGACACCAGTGTGCATTAGTGACCATCACCCGGTTATGCTCTCTCTCCACCTGCCAGCGCGGACGCCAACGATTCACAGACCATGGCGTCTCGATTGCCGCGTCCCCCAGGACTCTCTGTCTACGGAAAAATTGTCCCGAGCGTTACGCGCATCGCTCATTGGGGCGGATATAGCTCATTGGGATCACCTCAAAGAACAGTTGCGCCATCATTGCACTTCGTCGGGCAGAAGACTCCGCACCCGTATGTCCAAAGATCGGTCATTGTTAATCCATAAAATACGCATTGCCATTCGTGATCACAGTCCTTCCCTTGTAATGGCAAGAGGAGCTCAGTGAACGGTACCTACGTATAATGCGCGCTTCTTCGCTCTCGGCTGCAGCTTGGCGCTGTAGACGTGCACCGTGTGCGCACCCTGAGGTGCTAAGGTATGCACGCAGAGCTCTGCTTCGTCCACCAGGCTCGCTTGCCCACTCGCTGAACTCTCCCGCGCCAGCTGCTGCGGGTACGCGCGACTTTCAGGCATTCACTCAACACTTTCAGTCAATGGCTCAATCTGTGGCTAATGCCTGTTACCCAGGATCCGTTTCTTCGCACCCACTGCTAAAAAATTTACCCCATGATTACCACATGTCACATGACGTTCTGCTATCACCGCCATCCGATAACGAAATAAAGGGCGCATTAGACGCAATGAAAAAGGGATCGGCCCCAGGGCCTGACGGACTCCCTGCAGAGTTTTATGTACAGTTCTGGCCTATCATTCGTCCAGCTATGTCACGCGTCATTCGCAAATTTTTCCGCGACATTACTCTTCCGATCTCTCTCCACAAAGTACATATAACACTAGTTCTTAACGAATACCCAATGTACACGCGTCCAGAAGATTGGTGTCCTATTACCCTGCTCAATGTAGATTACAAGCTATTGGCCAACATCTTGGTGCGTCCAATCAGTCCATCTCTTGGAACATTAATCGCTCCCCACCAGGTCTGTTCTGTTCCGGGCCGAGAAATACACACCCATACGTGGTTAACGTGTGACATCATTCAATACACCACTAGCTGATGTGCGCCAGGACTGTTGGTTTTCTTAGATCAAGAGAAAGCTTCTGATTTCATAGAACATGGCTACATACTAAATGTTTTACATGCATACGAATTCCCGGATAAGTTTATTGACCTCATCCACGCGATGTACTCTAATTCAAAAAGTACCCTTTGCTTAAATTTCCGTGAGAGTGACGCATTTAAAGTGACGCGTGGGGTCCTTCAAGGGTGCCCCCTCTCCCCAGTGGTATTTATGCTTGCATTACAACCCTGCTTAAGAACCGTTGAATGTCACCCGCAGATTCGTGGCTTACCTCTACCCGATAACACTCAAGCAAAGGTCACTGCATATGCAGATGACATTACTCTATATGTACATAATTAGCAGTCACTGCAGCATGCTCTTGATACTTTCCATGATTTCCGCATTATCGCCGGTACAAGGTTAAACTTTTCTAAAAGCCAGTATTATTTCATTGGCAACCCCAGCGGTCATATCGACATCACGTCGCTTTTACAGTGGTCTCCTGAGATTACAATACTCGGAGTTACTTTCACTGCATTTGGCGTATAGGATAGCATCTGGTCATCCGTTGTACAAACTGTTCTAAGTGATATCAAAGCAGTTAGGTACTTCGAATTCCCTCTCTTGGAACGCCGATACTTCACTCAAATGATGTACCTAGGAAAATTTTGGCACCTTTGCCATTCTGTTAAACCACCACTACACGTATGCAGGAAAGTGCAAAGCTGCATCAGTTCATTTTTTTGGTCTGGTGGCACAGAATTGTTATCTCGTCCAGCGTTTGCTCAACCGCGAGATCAAGGCGGTTTTGCATTCCCCGACATTTCCGTTCCGGCTTCTACATTGTGCCTCCGCACTCTATTGCGAATACTAAGCAATGATGGCATGCCCGCTCAGACACTGGTTCGCTACCATCTGGGGCCATCACTACGTGTCCTCTTGCCGTATAGCCAAATTAACCAAGGTCCCCAATCAACTGAATTACCACCTTTGTATCGAGCCCTTCTGACATTTCACTGACGTTCGGAAGCTACGTGCCCAGAGATAAAGGTGGCCGATTCTAAAGTAGTGGACACAATGGCCGCCCTTCTACGGCCCTTGGTGCCCCAGCATCGTCAATCTGTAATGAACCGCGCTTGGAAACCAATAACTGCCACAGTATTGCCAGGGCATCTCAGAGACATTGTCTGGAGGTTGGGCTGGGGCTTGCTCCCCACGCGAGATCGGTTGCAGCGATGGCAGGTGGTTCGCACTTCCACTTGCCCCAACTGCGTCGTGGTAGAGACCAATCTACATGTGACGATTGAATGTGTGGTTTCCCGCCCTTTTTTGCGTGCGGTTAATGATGGTTTTTGGGGACTGGGTGTGCAAACTTTCGTGTCCAACGGCCGATTTCCTTGTGGCCACTTCTCCGCTCCGTTAATAGTTGCGGGGCTGTTCAGCCTTTGGAGAAACCGATGTGAGGCTTTAGCTGCCAATTGCCGCCGGCGTGCTTTGTGGCCGATACTGGAGAGAATGAGACGAGACATACTCGCGTTCCTCTCTGAGGAGCTTTTCTTCCTCGGGGAGCACGAGTTTCTGCGGCATTGGTCGTGCCCTTTCGTCAAGGTGGAACACGGAAAAATACAACTCATTTTTTGACCGACTTGGTGCTAAGCAGCGCCCGTTGAGTTGTTTTATATGATTTCATTTGTTACAAATCGTGTTTCATTGCATCAATTGTATCGCTATGCCATCGTATCAAGATATTGCATTGAGTTCTTGTGTACATATATGCCAACAATGTCATGTATATTAGAGCAAATGTCTTCACTGAAACGTAGTAATGTTGGTCGTGATATATAGATGCGCCGAAGTGTATGCGCCTTGTTACTGGAATGGTATGAAGCCTTTATGTTCTGTACATACTGTAAATCACTCTTTTTTCTAAACACAATGTACCTTGAACTCACACAAAGTGTAGACTATACCTTTATTCGGCTTCTTCTTCACAATAGACCAAAATCCAGTGTTTACATTCTTAACATATATAGCAATAAACGTGATAGGAATGCTACATTTGACAAAATATTTCACTAGGCACTTCGCCACGTTAAATAAGATGCTTCACCACGTTAAAGGAGATGAAGTTCTAATAGTGGGTGACATTAACGTGCATGTACTTTGATGTGGATACACAAAAAATATTTTAAAGTCAGAAAATTGGCGCCATCCATATCTAATTGTAGTCTTACGTTACTCACAGACCCACAGCAACCTATGAGGATATATAAGTAGCAACATATCTCAGGATACATGCTCTGATCCTTCACTAGCAAATACTGTATATGACTCCGAACGGAATAACACTCAAGAAACGACTGGGAGCGACCACTGTATTCTCGGATTTATGCTACAACATCAACACTGCCGTAAACGCAGAGCACGGAAGAATCTTTCTTTCGCTTAGCACTACATAGCTCCACTGTAGAATCGAAAGTCCGCGATTTGTAAACGCCGGCTAAGTTAGCTGCTTTCAGTAAAGTGGTACCCCACTTCTCGCTTTTGCTAAACGACGCTATTGCACTCCAGCATCATTAATTCACGACAACTCAATGAGTATGTTGTAGCCGTTGCTTTTGGCAGCAGGGCGTAGCGGCACCATTCGTTCGAAAATCCTGCAATACACCTCCTCCCCTCCCCCCCTTCCCGTTATGCCCGCTTACCCTATCATTAATATAGCGTACGTACGCTCTGACTTGCCCACGGTGGCACGAGCTTCTAGCATAGAAGAGTGCGGTGATTAGGCATTAGTGAGTCAGTGATGTGACAAATGATTGCACTCGCACAACGTAGTTGCCAGCGGTGCGGGATCACCAACCGCGCTGTGTTTGTCAGCGAGAATTCAATGACGCTTGTGGGAGAACTAGCTGAGCGAAAGTCACATGGTGACCATGCACAAGATACGTCCCTCAACCATTCTCCTTTTTCTCAAGTAGTCTGGGCATATAGGTATGTCTGAAATTATTACTTTTGTTACATGTTCCGTATAAAAACTGAATGTTATCTCATAGTTCGCTGATGACAATTTAGAGCCATTGTTCCTTTTATCCATCAGATCCCACGTGTCTATTTTTGAAATGTTACAAAGCACGCCGAGAGATAGTTACAAGTTACAAAGCACGCCGAGAGATATCAGTTCAAACGCTCTGTTTAGTTACAAGACCCAATATTCGGTGCAATCACGTCCGACTACTTTACGTGGGCTGAAAAAATAACAGGATTTTCTCTTGGAAAGTTTTGCAAAGTTGTCTAAAGAAAAACTTAATGTTTTTCTTTACATTTTTGTTTTACAGAAGCCTTTCTGTAGTGATAAAGTTTTCCGCTCACACTCGCCTTACAACAGTCATTAATGTCACCTTATTCAGCAGACACAAGTTATTTTTTTTTTCACTGAATGCTGCAGAAGGTCAATCGCATAATTTATTCAATGGCATTCTTAAGGGGAAGGCATTTGTTTACACGTGATTCTACCTCTAGCAAATAGAAAAATAACCTAACATAAACCACACGGACGTGACGACTACACTCGAACAGATTTGAACATCCAGACAACGCTAGCTTTCGAAAAGTTAGACCATGCCTGCATGCATAGCTGGCTTTCTGAAACACAGGCGGCGTTCAATAAAAGCTCGGAGCACTGGCCTCACTGAGCCGTAGAAAGAAGTGTGGCAGCTTGGGCTAGTTGGTATGGCATGACGATAGTTATAGCTCGAGAACAAAACGACGACACAGAGACAAGAAGGACAAGAAAGACACGAGCGCTAACTTCCAACTGAGTTTATTGCGCAGAGCACGAAAATATCTAGAGGAGACAGTAACCATGTGATAAAAACCATATGTCACAAAGAGGAGAACATGAGTAAGAGAAAAACAAAGACAAAAAACAAAAGCACAGAAAAACGGCAAAGTAAAATTTATAAGAGAAGAAAACAGAAAAGGAAAGATATTATAACTACTTGCGTGCACCGAAACCTTCGAGGAACCTGGGTTCCTTCTCGGACAGAGCCATGGAGGGCTTGCTGACACAAGGCACCTGTTCGCGTGCCAGCTGCGCGGCCTCGACAATGACTCGGGTGCGCTCATCTCTGTGCTTGTACAGCGTCGCTGCGTCCTTGAAAAGGGGCACACAATTGCACTCAGTGCAGTGCTGAGCAAGAAAACCATCTTTGCCGTTTCTAACATTGTTAGCGTGTTCTCCCAGCCGATCGTTCAGACACCTTCCGGTCGTTCCGACATAACAAGCACCACATGAAAGGGGGGTCCTATAGACAACTTCCCGGGACCAGGCCGCATACCTGTTTCCATGTTGAGCTCTGCATTCCGTTGATGACTGCGTTTTCTACAAACATGACGCTTGCCCCGCATGTGGGGATGTATCCACGCTGGCGCGCATGATCTGGGAGTGCAAAGCAATGTACACTAACCCCAACATTACATCGGTCATGTGGGGGGCGGCCCTACGCAGCTCCTTCCTGGCCGACCAACTTTGGGCCGTCCAGCAGTCCCGCGGATCGGCCGATAGGCTTGGCCTAACGATCCCGACGTGGAAGTCGCCCGCTGCGCGCTGACACGCGCCTTGCAGTACTACAATAAAGTTTCGCAACCAACCCTGAAAATGCAGTCATCAACAGAATGCAGAGTTCAACATAGAAACAGGTATGCGGCCTGCTCCCGGGAAGTTGTCTATAGGAGCCCCCTTTCATGCGGCACTTGTTATGTCGGAACAACCGGAAGGTGTCTGAACGATCGGCTGAGAGAACACGCTAACAATATTAGAAACGGGAAACATGGTTTTCTTGCTCAGCACTGCACTGAGTGCAATTGTGTGCCCCTTTTCAAGGACACAGCGACGCTGTACAAGCACAGAGATGAGCGCACCCGAGTCATTGTCGAGGCCGCACAGATGGCACGCGAACAGGTGCCTTGTATTAGAAAGCCCTCCGTGGCTCTGTCCGAGAAGGAACTCAGGTTCCTCGAAGGTTTCGGTGCGCGCAAGTAGTTATAATATCTTTACTTTTCTGTTTCGTTTTCTTATAGATTTTTCTTTGCTGTTTTTCTGTGCTTTTGTTTTTTGTCTTTGTTTTTCTCTTACTCATGTTCTGTTTTTTGTGACACATGGTTTTTATCACGTGGTTTTTGTCTCCTCTATATATTTTCGTGCTCTGCGCAATAAACTCAGTTGGAAGTTAGCGCTCGTGTCTTTCGTGTCCTTCTTGTCTCTGTGTCGTCGTTTTGTTCTCGCGCTATAAATGTCGTCGTGGAAAGACATTGCATGCTTGGAAGCAACTTGACGAACGTTTCGAAAGCTGTTCGTGGAAAAATGACCCCAGGCTTTTTCTTTTTTCTTTGCATTGAACTCGTTGATTGTACCAATCCCTCAGTGCTACCCTATGCGGAAACTTAGATGGTTTCAATTGGTGTTTTTTTACGAACTAAACCTTAAAAAAAACAGCAGGAGTATTTTCAGGGGGGCGGGGGCGAAGTAGAGGTATTGAACTGTCCCACCCTGCTGGCCCTTCTTTTTGCTGCACCGATGTTACCAACAGTTCCGGAACATTCGTAGTGACTTTGCAATGGTCTCTTCAGATACAGTAAAAAAGAAGAGGTTTCTCTACGATTGGTTGTGCCGTCTGTGCTGACGTTATCTAAAGTTTGTCGCCAGCAGAAAAAAAGAGATGAAGAAAGCTGAATGATTTAGAAAACACGATGCACAATAGATGTGACAATATTCCGCGAAGCAAAGCGTACTTAATTTGCTATCCAGAGAAGTTTCGAAATTATTGCAACGATGCAGTTTTAAGCATTACGTTTGAAAACAAATATATTGCAGCGAAGCTCGTAGCCTCAAACGGAGATAAAATAGTCACTGAGGATGCGCACGCTTGAGCTATATATGAACAGTCACTTTTTCTCAAACCACTACATGCACGACAGTAGTGATTATTTATGGAAGGTAAGTATTGCGAAGGAGCGTATAAGTTCGAATTCGCTAGCTAACATTTTAGTAACTACGATGTTAATGCGTTTAAGTGCAAATGTAATGAAGAAGTGGAGATTGATGACACTGATATTACTATATAAAAATATAACTGCTATTCCGAAAAGCGGTTGCCACCATGAGAAAGGTGCCTGCTCTGAGGACACGTTGGTAAAGAGCAGCTCAATAAACTCCGGCTATTCAAGTCACTGATGTCAGTCTGCATTAAGATGGTTCAGCAAGAACTTCCTTAACATGTACCGATGGGCTACATGGTGAGCCATAATTTTCGAACAGGCAGCGCACAAAATGACACAAACACGGAAGTATAAAATGATACAAACACTTACGCAAAAATCCGTAACAGAATAACAGGGCTTGTATTAGCATATTTTCATATGGGCATGTTTGTGTTCTTTTGTGCACTACATATAAAAACATTCAGCAAGAGCTTGCACAATATTGACGCGTTTGACTGCCATGCAGTTCATACGGGTTGACGAAATGACGTTTATGTGAAGTTGCGGTAGCGTGTAGAACGGCTTGTAGAAATCAACCCAACACCTTTTTTGACGGTATACGCGGTTCTTTATGCAGGTAGCTTCACTCTCGAACGCTGACAGAGTTATTCTTTCCCATAATATGCAGCCCTCTCTAAGTGTCTGAATTTATCTGCCGATTGAAGATTATTGAAGTTTACTAACATTCGTCAATTATGGAGTTTGATGATTACGGCCACGCAGCAAGAATGATAACATCGACTAATAACAGCACATGACTTGGCACCTTTCCCTTCAACATCTTTAATTAACTGCGAGTGATTTAAGTTAAAAATATATCAGCGTAACGATATTAAACAAGTACCTCAGGAAATGAACTTCAGCAGGCTTTGCCTGCCCGTTTCAAAGTGAGAAGGACCCACTGCGGGCTAGTCACTTCTCTCGAGACAAGTGATAAAATTTGACAAACCAAGTTGGCGAACTCATCTTCGAGAAGCTTCAACAGATTTTTCGGTATTAACCGACTAACACATTTAGTCAAGTGTTATTTGCCAAAGTAACTGTCCTGTGTTGAAAACTCAACTTACTCTAAGCAGACTTTTGGGGTTTGTCACAAAAAACGCGGGCGGACCATCTACCATTGGGTATGACAGTTAGGACAATTTTCACACTTGGGAGAAATTTTTCGAGGCCGTTGGCGAGTTATACAACCCAAAACATTATGCTGTTTGGCTGAAAAAATAAGTATGAATATGCTCTTGTTGATTCATTTGGAAAGGAAAACTCGAAAGTTTTTATGCTACGGTAATGGCGAACAATCATGCTCCTTCGCAGCATAAGATGGCATGATACCACCTGAGTCTAACGCTTTCCATTACGCACTTTGCATAACGATTATCTACGTTTCATATGCCAATATACCAATAATGTCAGCCAACCACGCACGCTTGTTTTTGTTGATATTGTCAGCTCAAAACAAGACTCGTGCTCTCACACTTCTGCGACATAAATTTATCACTATGGCTCATGCGCATAGAAGGAAGAAGAGTCTGGCACATGTATAAAATGAAACAAGAGAAGTTGGTGGTATAGCAAGCGTGTAGCAGTGTCATACTAAGGTACTTAAAGAAGGCAATTGACGCGTCTTATTTTTTTTTTACAGCAACATACCCACCTTACTTAAGTTCATATTAATCATCACCTCGCTCTCTGTTACGCTGCGAATTTATTCATGACTTCAGCGTCGTCTTCTGGCGTTTCACACGTCAGTCATGTTTTCACATAGTTGTCAATGCAGCGGTACATCTCTCCAAATATATAATTTTTTAAGCAGTTATTGCGTGTAAGAGCGGTTGCGGCGAAATGAAATCAGGTTTTTCACTTGAAGTTTAGGTACATATTTCGTGGTTTAATGCAATAAATTGTAATCCGCTTTAAAATAGGCAGCTTCGTCTCAGAAATTATAGCTCTTCCTCGTCACCGTCACTTTTCAATAAAAACAGCGATACCACATGACGGCTGCTAAGCCTGAACGACCTCTTGAAAACATGCTATGCTCTCATTCAGCAAGCAGAATACCAATTTATTGACATGAACATCACAGTATGTGACAATTTGGCGAAAAACTATCAGCAGTGTTGCAAAAACAGACGTAACATATATTTTTGTTTCTTCTCGACCTCTGAGCAAGGCAACAAAAAGAACCTTCAGAACAGTTCCGCTATAATTGCATACGTTTTAACTCATTTAACTGTACTTACCTTGGACGCCTCAATTCTTCAGAACAGTGGTGGGAAAGATCCCGCTGGCATCTATATTTCCTGTGGGGCTGGTCAGATTTCATCTGCGAATGCAGAATTAAATTCATTGTTTTCGCCATTCGATCCGTTAAAACTAAGAATGGTTTAAGCACACTTGGATATATTATATTGATGATTGTGAGCATAGTATTCCACATCACTGGTTCACACCCACACTGCAGATGAGAGCCAAGACACGAGCAAGTTATTAAAAGGGACACTTGCATATAGCCGTCATCTTATTTTCTTTTGTTTAAAATTATACATTGACATGTCTACTGTATTCAGACGGTAATGGCTATGCACGTATTTTAAAAAAATTACTCCTCCTTGGTGTCGCATTTGTGGAGTATTGAGACACTGGAAGGTCGACATAGTGATTCTAAGCCCTACATTTCATTCGAACTAGAAAAGCTTACTTGTGCACTTTCTCCATTCAGCTTCGAACTGCTCGATACTTGGCCACTGCCCCACAACGGGCGTGTATCGATAGATGGAAGGATCGACGTGCAGTGAAAAGCGGAAAAAAAAGCAGTAAGTGGGTGTGTGCTCCAGACACTGCGGACGCATCTGCCGCCCGCGCTGGCTTGGGCGGGACGGCACCAGCAAGACACGTCCGTGACCACCGGCCCGTGACTATCCGATCAAGCCTGCAGAAACCCCCTCTGTTTTCCAGGTATGGTGCCTTGCCTTCGCTCCCGAAATAACAACCACTGGTGGCTAGTCATCAACGAGTGTCTGTCACATCAATCACATGCAAAAACCGATCTGAGCGATTCTCATGGCACGTGCGTTATCAAGCAGAGCCACCATTGCAACCTTCCTATTCCTGTCATAAACTCTTTCCTCGGGGTACCTTATACACGTGGAGAACATTCAGTGCATCCACTTGCCAACTGGATGATTGTATGTTCCGATCAGTGTTGCGGAGTTGCCACTCCAGAATTGGAATGATTCCGGAATCATTCCACATATTTTGTGACCACGGAATGGAATGGGGACAACGCTTGAAGGAATGGAATGGGAATGGAATGAAGGGCAAATTGCCCGGAATAGAATGTGAATGGGACTGCACCTTTTAAAGAAGTTATAACAATTTTTGTCCACGTGATGTTTTTTTTCAAATTTCGTTCATTTGTAAACCAGAGCCTTAAAATTATTTGTAAAGCACCAATTTTACAGTGCTCGGTTGATTACAAGCACGGTACATTTATATGAGCAACGTGCCTATTGTAACTCAGTCCTTATATTGACGGCATTCCTTCAAAGTTTGTTAATTAAAGTTATTAATTAGAGGAAGTGAACCAGCCGCAAATCATAGTTTAGTCCTTGTATTCAAATGTGATGCAAGCGCTAGGTCTTTCTTTCAACGGCTCTTTTTTTTTGTTCTTTTGCATGCGCGCGAAAAAACTATCACTACCAAAAACTGCTTTCTCGAACCCACACAACCTGCCAATGAAAGACCGGAAGAATCAATGCAACGCAGTGCGCACCATAAATTACGACCGGAACTCGCTGCTGTCACGCAGAGTGAGGTGCGCAGAAGCGAGCTTTACGCGTCGCTCTTATTTTGCTGTCACACACGCTTCAATAAGCCAGCTCACAAGCTTCCAAAAAAAGACAGCACAACCCCCCCCCCTTCTAAAACAAAAAAGTAAAAAAGGAGACCATCTGAAAGATACAAGCTAGTGCTACGAGCAACAATACAACTATACAGTTACTACGATGGTAATGCGTTTAAGTACAAATGTTATGAAGAAGTTGAGACAGATAACACCGATATTACTATATAATAGTATAACTGCTATTCCGAAAAGCGGTTGCCACCATGAGGAAGGTGGCTGCTTTCAGGACACGTTGGTAAAGAGCAGCCCAATAAACTCCGGCTATTCAAGTCAATGATGTCCGTCTGCATTAAGATGGTTCAGCAAGAACATCCTTAACATGTACCGATGGGCTACATGGTGAGCCATAATTTCTGAAGAGGCAGCGCACAAAATGACACAAACACGCAAGCATAAAATGACGCAAACACGTGCGTGAAGATCCGTAACAGAGTAACAGGGCTTGTATTTGCGTATTTTCATATGTGCATGTTTGTGTTCTTTTGTGCACTACATATAAAAAAACACTCAGTAAGAGCTTGCCCAAATATTGACGTGTTTGACTGCCTTGCAGTTCATATGGGTTGACGAAATTACGTTTATGTGAATTTACGGTAGCGCGTAGAACGGCTTCTTGCAATCAAGCCAACACCTTTTTGACGGTATACGCGGTTCTCTATGCAGGTAGCTTCATTCTTGAAAACTGACAGAGTTATTATTTCCCATAATCTGCAGCCCTCTCTAAGTGTCTGGATTTTTCTGCCGATTGAAGATTATTAAAGTTTACTAACTTTCATCAATTATGGAAATGAATGATTACGGCCGCACAGCAAGAATGATAACATCTACTAATAACAGCACATGACTTGGCACATTTCCCTTCAACATATTTAATTAACTGCGAGTGATTTAAGTTAAAAATATATCAGCGTAACGATATTAAACAAGTACCTTAGGAAATGCACATCAGCAGGCTTTGCCTGCCCGTTTCAAAGTGAGAAGATCCCACTGCGGGCTAGTCACGTCTCTCAAGACAAGTGATAAAATTTGACAAACCAATTTGGCGAACTCATCTTCGAAAAGCTTCATCAGATTTTTTGGTATTAACCGACGAACACATTTAGTCAAGTGTTATTTGCCCAAAAAAACTGTCCTGTGTTGAAAACTAGACTTACTCTAAGCAGATGTCTTGGGTTTGTCACAAAAAACGCGGGCGAACCATCTACCATTGGTTATGACAGTTAGGACAATGTTCACACTTAGAAATTTTTCGAGGTTATTTACGAGTTATGCAACCCAAAACATTAAACTGTTTAGTTGAAAAAATAAGTATGAATATGCTCTTGTTGATTCATTTGGAAAAGAAACCTCGGAAGTTTCTATGCTACGGCAATGACGAACAATCATGCTCCTTCACAGCATAAGATGGCATGATACCACCTGAGTCTAACGCTTTCCATTGTTCACTTTGCATACCGATTATATACGTTTCATATGCCAATATACCAATAATGTCAGCCAACCACGTATGCCTGTTTTTGTTGATATTGGCAGCTCAAAACAAGACTCATACTCTCACACTTCTGCGACATAAATTTATTTCTATGACTCATGCGCATAGAAGGAAGAAGAGTCTGGCACATGTATAAAATAAAACAATAAAAGTTGGTGGTATAGCAAGCGTGCAGCAGTGTCATACCAAAGTACTTAAATAAAGAGGGCAATTGACACGTTTTATTTTTTTACAGCAGCATACTCAGCTTACTTAAATTCATATTAATCGTCACCTTGCTCTCTGTTACGCTGCGAATTTCATGACTTCAGCGGCGTCTTCTGGCATTTCACATGTCAGTCATGTTTTCACATAGTTGTCAATGCAGCGGTACATCTCCCCAAATCTATAAAATTTTAAGCAGTTATTGCGTGTAAAAGCGGTTGCGGCGAAATAAAATCAGGTTTTTCACTTGAAGTTTAAGTACATATTTCGTGGTTTAGTGCAATAAATGGTAATCCGCTTTAAAATAGGCAGCTTCGTCTCAGAAATAATAGCTCTTCCTCGTCACCGTCGTTTTTCAATTAAAACCACGACACCACATGATGGCTGCCAAGCCTGAAAGACCTCATGAAAACATGCTATGCTCTCAATCAGTAAGCAGAATACTAATCTATTGACATCAACATCACAGTATGTAACAATTCGACGAAATACTATCTGCAGTGTTGCTAAAACAGACGTAACATATATTTTTTTTCTTCTCGACCTCTGAGCACGGCAACAAAAAGAACCTTCAGAACAGTTCCGCTATATTTGCATACGTTTTAACTCATTTAACTGTGCTTACCTTGGACGCCTCAATTCTTCAGAACAGTGGTGGAAAAGATCCCGCTGGCATCTATAATTTTTCTGTAGGGTTGGTCAGATTTCATCTGCGAATGCAGAATCAAATTCATTTCTTTCGCCATTCAATCTGTTAAAACTAAGAATGGTTTTAGCACACTTTCATATATTATATTGATGATTGTGAGCATAGTATTCCACATCACGGGTTCACACCCACACCGAATGGCAGCCAAAACACGAGCAAGATATTAAAAGGGACACTTGCATATAGCCGTCATTTTATTTTCTTTTGATTACAATTATACATTGTCATGCCTACTGTATCCAGACGGAAATGACTATGCACGTATTTAAAAAAAATTACTCCTCCTTGGTGTCGCATTTGTGGAGTATTGAGACACTGGAAGGTCGACATAGTGATTTTAAGCCCCCTATTTCATTCGAAGTGGAAACGTTTATTCATGTACTTTTTCCATTCAGCTTCGAATTGCTCAATACTTGGCCACTGCCCCACAACGGGCGTGTACCAATAGATAGAAGGATCGACGTGTGCAGTGAAAAGCGGTGAAAACGCAGTAAGTGGGTGTGTGCTCCAGACACTGCGGGCGCATCTGCCGCCCCCACTGGCTTGGGCGGTACGGCACCAGCCAGACACGTCCGTGACCAACGGCCCGTGACTATCCGATCAAGCCTGCCGAAACCCCCTCTGTGTTCCAGTTACGGTGTCTTGCCTTCGCTCCCGAAATAAGAACCACTGGTGGCTAGTCATCGACGAGTGTCTGTCACATCAATCACGTGCGAAAACCGATCTGAGCGATTCTCACGGCACGTGCGTTATTTTGCAGAGCCACAACCACAACCTTCCGATTCTTGTGATAAACTCTTTCCTCGGGGTACCTTATACACGTGGAGAACTTTCAGTGCATCCACTTGCCAACTGGATGAATGTATGTTCACATCAGTGTTGCGGAGTTGCCACTCCAGAATTGGAATGGTTCCGGAATCATTCCACATTTTTTGTGACCCCGGAATTAAATGGGAACAACGCTTGAAGGAATGGAATGGGAATGGAATGAAGGGTAAATTGCCTGGAATAGAATGTGAATGGAACTGCGCTTTTTTATGAAATAACAATTTTTCGTCCACGTGATGTTTTTTTCAAATTTCGTTCATTTGTAAACCACAGCCTCGAAATTATTTGTAAAGCATCATTTTTACAGTGGCTCGGTTGATTACAAGCACGGTAAATTTATACGAGCAACGTGCCTATTGCAACTCAGTTCTTATATTGACGGCATTCCTTTAAAGTTTGTTAATTAATGTTATTAATTAGAGGAAGGGAACCAGCCGCAAATCATGGTTTAGTCCTTGTATTCAAATGTGATGCAAGCGCTAGGTCATTCTTTCAACGGCTCTTTTTTCTTGTTCTTTTGTATGCGTGTAAAAAAACTATAACTACCAAAAACTGCTTTCTCGAACCTACACAACCTGCCAATGAAAGACCGGAAGAATCAATGCGACGCAGTGCGCACCATAAATTACAACCGGAACTCGCTGCTGTCACGCAGGGTGATGTGCGCAGAAGCGAGCTTTCCGCGTCGCCCTTATTTTGCTGTCGCACACGCTTCAATAAGCCAGCTCACAAGCTTCCAAAAAAAGACAGCACAGCCCCCCCCCCTTCTAAAACAAAAAAGTAAAAAAGCAGATCATCCAAAAGATACAAACTAGTGCTACGAGCAACAATGCAACTATACAGTTACACATATATGGTGCCAGCATCCATGGATTTGAGCGTATCCCCACGAGCCCACACACTAAAGGCAGCGACGTCAAAAAGACTGGTGGTTAAAGGAATAATAAAGAATTAAATGAACAAAGTGTAACAGTCGCTGCTGCGGCCTCGCCAGCTTTTATTGGCTGCTTCGAAAACTGCCACGAGCGCGCCGCGGAGGCCTTCCGCCTTTTCTTGACACGTGAACAAAGGCTCCGCGACTTTGGAGAAATTAGTCTCGTAAGCGGCTCACGTTCGGGGCTTTCTTTCTACTCTTGAAGTTTATTTTTTAAAGAACGCAGCCTTTTGTGACGTTTTCTGTCTATTTGATCACTCTCTCTCTCTTTCTTCCCCTCTCTTACGTCAGTTTCTCCGCGCACGCACAGCACGCCCAGTCACTTTTACAACTTACTTCCCGTGTTCACCACAGAGGGTTCCCTTCTTCTTTTGCTCTAATAATGCTGCCCCGAAAAATGCACCGGCATTTTTTTTCGAGATGCTGAACGGGCGCGTAGTGTGTATTGAGCGTCGGTAAAAATGAGTGCTAACACTGTAGTGCTAAGTGCTGCGCTGTTCTGAAAAAAAAATAGAAATAGTGAACAAGCTTATAGTGGTTTTAAGGAAGGTGTGTTCGAACAAAATCAAGTGAAGGTGTGATGTGTATACCCTATAAAGCTATTTTTTAATGTTTTGAAGCAGACCCGTAAAGTATTTCTATCATCTCTTTTAAACATTTCATGAATTAAGAGTATATTGCTGGTTTGAAAAGCTGGTTGCTAGCGATAGTCATATTCGTTATATCTCACCTTCTAAGTGCATGTGCTTCATATAAAAGAATTCAAGCAGTCATGAGCATCAACCTTTTTGTATGAACCCCCATGGAGTTTTTCGTAAAGCGTGAGAAAAACTTTAGCTATGGTAATAAAGCCATTTAACTGTTCGGTTGCTGGTTAACTACACGTGCGTAAAATTTACAATTTCTGAGAGCCTAGATATTTTGAACATGAAAAGTGAACAAAGACCACAGTATATGTGTGATGAAAATATTATTTTTTCTGTCATTCTCATTTTGTATATTTTTTTCGTTTTGAACCTGTGACGCGAATACTGATAAACTATGATGATCTAACAGCACGGTGTTCCCTAAGTGACCAACAACGTTTGACATTTCGAGCAAGCACGCGTTTACAGAGGCGGTCTTGGGTGCATCACAATGCCACACCAGACGCCACACCAAACGCCCACAGCGTCTCCAGCCAGCCCCGACCATGCAGCCCCTCAAGGTGCGGATGATCCATCTAGCAGCCCGCGACCAGTGGTGGTTCCCACAGAACCACAGGTCGAGCCCTCACCAGAATGGCGCCACTCGGCGAACGCGTCGCAGATGCTGACGTGATATCTGTTGCTCACCCCATGGCTGCCCAGTTGTCTGTTAGTCCTCCTATCATTGAAGAGACTTTGTCCCAAGGTGACGAGGTTTCCATCAACGAGGACACGAGCAGTACTAGGAGCGACACGGCCCTACAGATAGACACCGACAGCACTCCAAGCGAGATCAGTCGGAACAGTTTTGACAAATTTGTGCCATCTTCATTCAAGAGCCTCGGCACCAAGCGCCACCGAATATCCAGCAGCGACTCGGAGGCCCCCAGCAGAGACAGAAGTCCCCTGCGGACTTCGATGTGGCCCCGGAAGCCCCACGCTTCCGGTGGGTCGCCTAGTCGTAAGAAGTGATTGAGCTGCTTGCGGGGCACCCGCTCCCGCGTCTGTCAGAACTGTGAGTCTAGTATCCAAATTTGTCTTTATTGTTTACAATGGCTACCGCATTGAATATAAGTTCCTTCAACGTAAAAGGTTTTCGCAGTCCGGTAAAGCAGGCCGAGGTGATTAGTGTAGGCCGTGCTGCAAATTGTGAGGTTTTATGTCTGCAGGAAACTAATTTCTGTTCACTATACGACGTTAGGGCTTTTAAACAACAGTTTAACTTCGATTGCTATTTTTCTTTCGCTACAACTCGTTTTACGGGAGTAGGCATCATTATATTTATTCGGGCTTTATTGAGAGGTCACCACGTTGTTTATGACGGCGTCGGCAGAATTATGTCTCTAGATTGTACCTACTTTTCTTTTCGAATGAGGATACTATGTGTGTATGCGCCTGCACAAACCGGACAGTCTAATGATTTTTTCCGAAATTTGGATGTTTTTTCCTAGACGGTCGTCATGTAATTCTAATCGGAGACTTTAACTGTGTGCTAAATACGCGATGCGATGTACAAGGTCCTGGCTGGGGTTGGTCTGCTTGGAATTCACGTGAGCTGCGACGCCTTGTCCAGCATTTTTCATTGCTGGATGCGCATAATGTCATACACGGGAATACTTTTGTTTGGACATGGCGCCGCGGACACTCCTCCAGCAGACTCGACCGGGCTTATATTCCACATGCTTTAGAGACGTTTGTCTCCGACTTACGTGTTCCGCCCATCCCACCTTCGCCTGTGTACATCTCTGACCATCGTCCGTTTTTATTAGAACTAAAAATTCCATTTTCTTCCTAGGAGAAACCATGGCGTCTTGATGTTCGCGTCCTCCAGGACGCGTGCTCTCGCTCAAATTTGTCCTGTGCAATACGCGTGTCACTTGCTGCGTCTGATTTATTTGATTGGGATGCGCTTAAAACGCAGTGGCGCCTGCACTGCTCAGTTGAAGGGCGTTTCTTTCGTCGTCGCATTTCTGAGAAGCTGGCCGATACTGCAGCGAAGTTATGCATCACATTGCACGCTGAAACGCCATCTCCCTTGATGCGAGCTTAGCAACATGAATTACGTGAACGCTTCCAGCGTTTGATTGCCACCTCTGGCGGCGGCTGCATGGCGTTGTAAGCACAACCCTTGTGCCCATCCCGAAGTGCTACGCTATGCGAGGCAATCGTGTTTTGGGCAGCCACAATCACCTGTTTTTACGACCATGCAGACACCACCTACACAGCCGCTTCCTACGCGTGATCGATCTCTATTTCTCGCGCATTTTGAAGAGATGTCATGTTCGGCCATGCGGACAAACTGTGATATAATACCGCCTATGCTTAGAGGTTTGCCTCGCGTTCCTCGACAAGCTGCTGATTCTCTGCACGTTCCTCCATCAGTTGAAGAGGTAAAGGCAGCACTACAATCTATGAAATGGGGGACAGCCCCTGGGCCAGACGGTTTTCCAGTTGAATTTTACTTATCATTTTGGAATGAGCTTGGTACTGCATTAACCGCGGTTATCCGGCGATGTTTCGAGGATGGTGTCTTTCCATAAAGTTTTCGAGATGGACGCATTGTGCTTATTCCAAAAGGTGATGCTTCTTCTGGTAATCTTGAAGATTGGAGACCTATCACGCTTCTTAACGTTGACAATAAGATATTCGCGACGGTTATCGTTCAACGTTTGAAGGCTCTGTTGAACACCCTGGTGGGTGATCACCAGGCTTCATCTATGCCTGGACGGGAAACACACAGTTTGTCCTTTACAACCCGAGATATCATAGCCTATACTCTTTCGCGATCTGCGCGTGGTCTACTTGTGTCTTTAGACCAAGAGAAAGCATTTGACCGACTAGAGCACACGTATATCTTTAAAGTGCTCACAGCCCTTGGTTTTACTGGTACTTTTGTTAAATTAATTAGACATACCTACTCTGGTATAAAAAGCACACTAGTTCTAGATGGTTGGGAGAGTGCTGCCTTTTCTATTACACGTAGGGTCCGTCAACGATGCCCCTTGTCTCCAATTCTATTTGTCCTCAGCCTTGAGCCATTTTTGTGTGCTCTAGAAGCAGATTCGCATGTCCGGGGTCTTGCGCTTCCCGGCAGCAGTACCGTAAAAGTCACAGCTTTTGCTGACGACATAATCCTGTACCTTTCAGATGAAGATAGTCTTTCGCATAGCCTGCGTTTATTCTCCCAGTATGGGGACATTTCAGGTGCCACGCTAAACCTCTCTAAATCTCGGTATTTGTTCATCGGCTATCCCAACTCCACACTTAGGTCCACATCTCTTCTTCAGCCAGCTGCGTCTCTTCGCATTTTAGGAATTCTATACAACCACTACGGCGTTTGTAACTCCGTTTGGTCAAATGCCCTCGATGAAGTAAAACAAGAAATTGAGAACGCCCGGGAATTCGACTTTCCGCTTCTTGAGCGGAGGTACCTTGCGCAGACTGTGTTCTGCGGTCGCATTTGGTACCTTTCTCACGTGGAACAGCCGCCTTTATGCATCTTGAGGTCATTGCAGTCGGCCTTGTGTTCCTTCTTTTGGTCTGGCGGCACTGAGTTGGTTTCTCGTGCGGCATTAGGACAGCAGCCTTCCCAGGGAGGTGAGCAACTCAGCCGTTGTTACTAACACAGTGGAACTGCAGAGGTCTCAAGAACCACAAGAAGCGGGCTCATTTCCGCCTCTACCTTGAGACCTTTGAGTTCCTCGTTGCCGTGGTTGCCCTTCAGGAACCCGACACGGATGTCAAACTCAAAAATTACACTACATTTCAACACAACCCGGAGACATGTATTCTTGTTCACATGCAATATACCGCCCAGGAAGTCACACTCCCCACAACACCGCCTTTCCCATACACGATGGTGTCGGTGCTGCCTATAAGGCGATCTGACCCACCTGTTCATACTTTAAACATTTACTGTCCCCCAAAGCTTAACAACGTCACGTTCAGCGCAACTTTCACACAAGCTATGCAGGTGGCAGGAAGGGACCCCCTCCTGATTGTCGGCGACTTCAATGCCCCAAGCAGGTTATGGGGTTACCCACGAGAGGACACGCGTGGAAGGAAGCTTGCGGAACTTCTTTCTACACTTGGACTCACCCTCCACACTGATTCTGTCAGCCCAACACGTGTAGGCAACTCTGTTGAACGAGATACTTGCCCGGACCTCACAATTACACGCAACATACGCCATGCCGACTGGCTGAACACACAGGGCACTCTCGGTAGTGATCATTGTGTATTAAACACAACCGTGTACATGCGTCCCTTAAAACGCCCACTTACACAAGCTCATATCCCAGACTGGACAACTTTCCGCACCACTTTACCTGTTGTACACCCTCTCCAGTCGGGATACGACACCTGATCTAAATCACTGACGTCTACAATGAAACAACACGAATGGCTAACACAGCTCACGGAAACTCAAACGGACGTGGACAACCACCTCCTCCATCTTTGGCAGGCCCGACGCAGCCTCACCAAACGATGGAAAAAACAGAAACATAACAGACGCTTCAAGAAACGCATCCTAGAACTCACGGAGCAAGCTGCGGATTATGCTGCTCAGCTAGCCGACACTAACTGGGTGGACAGGTGCAACACGGCTGCACGCCAGATGTCTGGTTGCAACACGTGGCGCCTGTTTTGCGCTCTCATCGATCCAACACAAACACGCACGGAAACTCAACGTCACTTACATAAGGTCATGCACAACTTTACAGGAACGACCACACAGCTGGCAAACACGCTCAGGGACCGATACCTGTGCACCACCAAGGACCCCCGGACGGTCGCATACTCTTACGCAGGCAAAAAGAACACGCAGTTGGACACCCCGTTCCAGCTCCACGACCTCCAGGCGGCCTTACGCAAGATGAAGCGTGGCACTGCACCAGGGCGTGACCAGGTTACGGTCAAACTGTTGGCCAATCTTCCCGACGCAGCCTACGCCACGCTCCTCAAATACATCAATAGCATTTGGGACGGAAAAACTCCTCTCCCTCTTGAATAGAAATCAGCTCTCGTGACCTTCATCCCGAAGGCACGTAAACCTATTGACGTGGAAAAGCTTCGCCCCATCTCCCTAACGTCTTGTGTCGGCAAGCTGATGGAAACGATAGTGCGCGACAGACTCTCCGAGTTTTTAGAAACACAGCACACTTTTGCGGACACCATGTTTGGATTCCGCCCTCAGAAGTCAGCCCAGGATATACTTTACAGCTCCACCATGGCACGTTAGATCCTGTTGAATGCCCCCACAATGACAAGGCAGTCCTGGCCTTGGATCCTAAAGGGGCATTCGACAACGTGAAGCATGAGGTAATCCTTGACCACCTCAGTCAGACCAACTGTGATTATAAAACATTCAATTATGTTAGACAGTTTCTTACAGACCGTCAAGCCTACATACGCATACAAGATGAGGAACATGGGCCTTACGTCATCGGCTCGAGGAGAACTCCTCAAGGCGCGGTCCTCTCTCCCCTCCTATTTAATATAGCCATGCTTCATCTTCCCCCCAAATTGGCTTCTCTACCAGGGATACATCACGCTTTTTACGTGGATGATACCACGATCTGGGCCACGCAAGGTAACCTTGGTCACATGTAGTCATGCCTGCAAGCAGCAGCAACTGTAGTCGACGACTACGCAACCTACTGCGGACTCCAGTGTGCCCCGGCTAATTCAGAATTTGTGCACGTACGTCCCTCCCCTCAGGACACAACTCAGCTCCATATCAGTCTTCCCTCGGGACCGATCCGTGAGGCCAAGGAGATCCGCGTCCTTGGCCTCTTCATACACCACCAACGCAAGGCCGACACAATAGCCAAACTTCGCACGGTGGGAGACCAGGTGGTCCGTATGGTCCGCCGAGTCTCCAACAAGCGGGGCGGATAACGAAGCAGGGATGCAATGCGGCTTGCCCATGCTTTCGTAACGAGTAGAACACTCTACTCGACTCCCTACTTGCACCTACGCAAACACAAGGATGATCAACTCGAGGTCATCCACCGTAAAGTTATCAAGCGGGCTCTCGACCTCCCTATCACCACGTCCAACCAGAGACTTCTGGCCCTAGGCGTGGTGAATACCTACCGGGAACTTCGAGAAGCCCACCTCGTTAACCAATACACGCACCTTGCACAGACCCATTCTGGTCGCCGCCTCTTGGACCGAATACACATCAAACACGATTACTATATTGAGGAAAGGGTGAGAGTGCCAGAACCTTGGAGACGCGCCCTCCGGTCCGACCCCTTCCCCGCAACATGTCCAAAGAAAACCACAGTGGTCGCCGCCAGGCGCGCGCGGAAGCGTTGCAGCGACACTTTGGTCAAGAGGAACACGTGTGCTACGTGGACGTTGCCGGCCCGCACCATGGGGGGTGGTATACTGCCGCAGTCATACACAACGCAAACACCGTAAACGGGCTCACTTTCAAAGCCTACAGCGCAACACACGCGGAGGAGATTGTCATCGCTCTGGCTCTCACCTATCCCTCTACTAAACATGTCATCACTGACTCACGAGGGGCCTGTCGGAACTATCAGCTAGGGTGGGCTTCACCGCTTGCTCAACGCATACTGGAACCTAGCTGCCGATACGTTAATCCAACTCCGCGAAATTTGGTTTGGGCACCCGGTCACCAAGGACTCAGGGGTAACGAACAGGCCGATCAGGCCACCCGCGCACTCTCTTCCCGGGCTATCTCCCTGTCTTTGGAAGCCTACTCGCAATCAGACAATTCGGCCCTTTCATTCAAAAATATTACAAATTACTTCAAGGAGGAGCACCGGAGCTATCCAGACCCTTGTAAGGAACTGCATCGCGCTGACGAGCGCCTCCTTTTAAAACTGTTTACCAATACTGTACTGTGCCCGGCGGTGCGAAAACATTTCAATTTATCCTTTGATGGCACGTGCCAGTTCTGTGGTGAGGTGGCTGACACCTTTCACATCGTCTGGGCGTGCCAGTCTAATCCATCTATCACCCCCTACCCCAATCCCACGAGAGAGGACTGGGAGGCGGCCCTGCTCGGCTGTCAAGACCTGAAGGCCCAAGAGGCTCTGGTTCAACGGGTGCGGGCGGTGTTGCTTGCCAATGGAGCCCCGGAATAGGGGTTCCACCTAGTGCTGGGAGGGTAGGAGGCCAATAAGGCCCCAACCCAATCAGCTCTTTGTAACCATTTAATGGTTATTAAGTGTTTTCACCACCACCACCACCACCCAGGGAGGTTTTGCTTTCCCTTCGGTATCAATACGCTGCCCGCTATTGGCCCTGCGCTTCTTGTTGCGCCTCGTACAAGGAGAGGAATCCCCCGCGCGAACTCTGGCTTATTATTTTTTAGGCACTCACCTTCGGTATTTATTGCCTAATGTGCGCCTTAATCGGGGCCCACAATCATTAGTGCTTCCTTCGTTTTATGCAACTGCTGTCGCGTTTTTTCGTCATATCCAGTCGACTTGCCCTGATTTAGATTTGTTAGACAATTTTATTGTTGACACAACAGCCGCGTTGTTGCTCCCGTTAGTTCCTCCGGCACGCCGCACCCGCTCTAGTCGTGTGTCTTGGAGCACGCTGACGGCATAATTTCTACCTGGCCACCTCCGGGACTTCATGTGGCGGCTTGGGTGGGGCGTTCTTCCTACCCTTGACCGCCTAGAAAGGTGGAGAATGGACCAGTCATCAACATGTCCAAACTGCTCCATACGGGAAACAAATCAGCATGTGTTAAGGCAATGTGTTGTTGCTCGTGTTTTCTGGAGAGCGGTGCATGCAGGATTTTGTGGCCTCGGAGTAAACCGCTTTGTTTCCTTTGGACGTTGTTCTCCAAGCCACTTTGCCTGCCTTCTCATTGTTGCTGGTGCCTATTGTCTTTGGCGTAACCATTGTGAAGCTGTTGCAGCAGGTCGTCGCCGCCGTGCTCTCTTCCTGATTTTAGAGCGACTGTACAAAGAAATACTATCTGTGTTGTCGGAGGAACTCTTCTTTCTGGGTGAGGAGGAATTCCTTCGACACTGGTCCTGCCGTTTTGTGTTTGTCTGTGAGAGACGTGTAAGGCTTGTTTTCAGGCCTGCCTGGTATTGGTAGGTTAATATTTGTTTAGTACTCATAAAATTCCTTGTAAATACTATGTAAATATCTGACATATAGATCTCCACATTTCATTGGTGTGTTCTTCGTTTACCATGTATTGTGCATATGTAGACATTGTTTTTGTAACAATTCCTGTGTAGTTGGGTAAGTTGTGTATGTTGTGTTCCGTTTACACATGTACGCATATCTTTTTGTGACAACTTTTGGTGTGTCTGTGAATGTTGTGTTCTGTCGAAATGTTCTGTTGAATTGTAATTGATGTTCACTGTCTGTGAGAATAAATTTCTCTAAACACATATAAAAGGCAATAGCTTATTGGAGCTCTTCAATGAGTGCCGAAAGCACTGCACACAAATGACGGAGAAAAAAAAGTGACACAGAAATAAGAATGCTCACTTTTCAGGTGAACTCCTCAACGTCAACCCCAACCAGAACAATGAGGCAAAAAGAGCAATATAGAGAAGAAGGCCAGCAAAAAAAAAAGCTAAATAATAAACAGAGTAAAAAAATTCGTGGCATACAGCCTATGAAAGGTCTTAAAATGCGTAGCAGTGGAGGAACTGTGCTGAAGGACAAGTATTACATTTATAAAATCCTCCTTTTTTCCAGTCAGTAGAACCTGATCAGTATCCTTGTAAATATCAGAGAAATGGAGCAAACACGCGTAAAGCAACTAAAGAGGCTGCGAGATATATAAAATTGGTCTAACGGGCCAGGTAGAAAAAGCGAAAATTTCACAATTTTCTGTTCAATGGTGTACTAAACCGCATTACATGGCTGTGTTTCATAAGCAGGACCTTGGACGCTGGCATGTGGATCGGAACGATAAAAGAGTAATAAAGCACACAACCACGAAACCGTAACTTTAGAGCAGTGATAGATTGAGCCTAATGTGAGAACTTCCGTGCGACGTCTTTTGTGCTAGTGGAAACAAAATGGCAAAAAGAGAAAAAAGACATATACCAGCATATTTGTCAGTGTCTACCTGCGACTTGAAACCTAAGAAAATCCTCGGTGGCTGACGCGAGCAGATTAAAATTTCAATTCTACGTGGTCAAAACAGTCGCAATGTCTGCCACTGCTAGTATTACCATAAGAAAAGCTGCCGCAAAGAAGATTATTTACGGTGCATCTACGTCCATCGTCATGACGGCCACGCAGAATGTTTGATGCCAGTTTGTCAGTGATGTTGCCCGTGTCATTTCCGACTTGTTATTTTCTTAGTTTATATACCAGAACCAGTGAAGCAGATCAGGATATAGCAACACCACCATGTCAGAACCCCTTCGCTTCTTTTGTAATTCAGGGGCGCACATGATAGCTAGAAACTGCTATTTACACAGCTCTTGGTTTACTGATAATAGTGGGAAAAATACATGTCCATATTTTTACAATATTTAAAGACATCCAAATGAAAATCGTTTTACGCAGCCGCCCTTCTACATCATCAAAATTGTTTTACACCGCCGCCCTTCTTCTACATTACGCAATGTGATGAAGCCATGAACTCGAAAGAGTTCTTAAAGAACTTGCTTATTGGAAATTCCGGTGTCGACGCCATTCGATGTGGGCATAAAATCAGCGCCGATCATAAGCGAAAAATCTGGAGAAATTCAAATAAGTTACAAAAATGCCACTGCTTTGCCACAAAAGCAAAGCAGTGACGGTAGCCCCACTTTTCTTCGAGGGGTGACATACGGCAGTTGTCTCGACCTTGCTTTTGTCTCCAACTCTCCCACGAGGTACGTCAAGTGGTTTCCAGATGTTGCGACACGAGGAAGTGCTCACATTTCAATCTACCTTAACATCAAAGGCTTGTCTAGTTGTGTTTCACAATGAAGGAGGAAATGTTGTAGGCCCGTGTGCTCAGATTTGGGCGCACGTTAAAAAAACCCAGGTGGTCGATATTTCCGGAGTCCTCCACTACGGCGTCCCTTATAGTCATATGGTGGTTTTGGGACGTTAAACCCCACATATCAATCAATCAGTTGTGGTCCACGGACAACCATTCGAGCAGTCCAATGAACCAAATTTAAATCTGACATGGAAGATGCTTGCAGCGATGGTCTACGATCCGGGTTAGAGCAAACAATAGGAGCACAATGCAAAACGCCACTCACACGGTGACAATATCTTCCGCACGAAACGACTTTGACATAGAGTTGGAGCGACTCCGAGCACTTCGACGCTGGGCGTAGCGCCGGTATCGGCGCACAAAATCAATTCAACATCCTAAGACAGCCAGAAGGATGCAAAAGAGCGTTCGGCGTCACATGAGTATATTAGCGTCGGAACGGTGGACAACGTTTCGCCAGTCACTAGACCCTCGCAAGACACTCTCACACATTTGGAAAATGGTGCAAGGTCTGCGTCACCCTACGAAACAGCGTTTTCCATTCAATGCGCTCGCGCTCTTTCAAGGGCGGCAAGACATCGATGTCGAAGAAGATTTCTGTGCACAAATCACCAACCAAGCCACTCGTCCAGATTCTCTAGTGCGAGGTTACGTCACCCGTTTCCGTGACTGCCACATGGACCTCCCTTTTACAATAGAGAAACTCGAGGCGGCAATAGCTCTCTGCAGGCGTTCAACTTCTCGGGGTCCAGATGGTATTGCGTACCGAGCTTTGTGAAACCTTGGGGAAGTTGCAAGGAGAGAACTGTTGAGCCTTTACACAACCCGTGGCAAGATGGCAATGTTCCTGACGACTAGAAAGTAAGCCACTTGGTAACCATCTTGAAGCAGAGCAAATCTCCACTTGAACTCGCCTGATATCGCCAAATAGAACTGGCCAGCTGCGTAGGAGAGATAATGGAAAGGATGATACTAGGCCGCCTAGAGTAGTATCTTGAATACTACAAGATTTATCCGAATTATATGGCTGGTTTCCGACGCTACCGCTCTTCCATTGTCAATGTCGTTGATCTAGTTTCGTACGTTCAGCACGAAAAATCCCGTAAGCGACTATCTACAGCTTTGTTTCTAGATGTGAAAGGCGCGTATGGTAATGTACTACATGAAGCCATTTTGGGTGCTCTTGGCGTGGTTGGCCTTGGCGGTCGAGTCTTTCGATGGATTTCGAGTTACCTGGCTGCAAGATCATTCTTTGTGTTAACAGAAGATGGCTCAACTACGCGACGCTATACTTCCAGGGGTGTTCCTCAAGGCGGAGTTCTTACCCCGACGCTATTCAATCTTGCACTACTTGGCCTTACTGAATACTTGCCAAGTACCATTAAGATATCAATATATGCGGGCGACATCTGTGTCTGGACTTCGGCTGTCACACGTCCTCCTATACGTTCCCGGCTTCAGAGAGCAGCAACTATGATTGCTAACTACTTGTTAAATCAAGGTCTCAGCATATCACCAAAAAAGTGCGCGCTGGTGGCCTTCACTCGCGAGAAAATGACCCCTCAAGTCATCTCAATCTGCGGGTGACCTATTTCTTAATCCAGAACCCACCGGTTTCTGGGCATCATTATTGATAGGGACCTCTGTTGGAATCCGCACGTGGCCTATATGAAGAAACGCCTTACCGCTATTTCCCAATTGTTCAAGTTCCTGGCAGGAAATACGTGGGGGATGTCAGTAGACGCAATGCTGCATCTCTACAGAGCCCTGTTTTTCGGTTTTATGAGATATAGCTTGCCCGTGCTGAGCAATGTCTGCAACACCAATGTTCGTGTTCTACAGGCAGTACAAGCCCAAGCACTGAGAGTGTGCCTTGGTCTGCCCAGATGTATTTCAACAGAGGCAACAATTGCAATTGCTGGTGACTACCAGATACAAACTCACGTTGCTGTAGAAGTCCTGAGAACGCACATCAGACACTTTGCACGTGCTCCCTGTCATCACCTTGCACTGTTGCCTTCAGAGAGGCGCCAAGCATCGTTCGCTAAAATGATTGCTAAGTACAACAAGAAACTTCCCTTGGGCTTCACTTCTGCATCTAAACCATCGATGCCCTCTTGGTGTCTTATTCTACACGAAGTCCATCTTAGTGTATCAGGGATCCAGAGGAAATGTGAACTTTCATCGCCCGTGCTGAAACCACTGTCTCTACTTCTTTTGCACGAGAAATATTCAGACAGTTTACATATATATATATACCGATGGCTCCATGAACGACCAGTGTTCGTCAGGTGCAGTAGTTGTCCCAGCAAGAGGTGTTACCATCAGCTCTAGGACTGACCACTCCACGGCATCTACAGCAGCGGAACTATCTGCTTTGCGCTTTGTGCTTTGTGTGGTCAATCGGGAACCACCACAACAATAGTCGATTTTCAGTGACTCAAGGGCTGCTCTACAATCTGTGCTCTCAGCACTGCGTCGGGAGCCGTACGAACAGCTTGTTTTCGAAATTCGATGCCTTCTCCACACTTCACACGAGAAAGGACATCATGTGACGTTTCAGTGGCCGCCAAGTCACTGCGGCGCCATAGGGAACGAACATGCCGATACTGCCGCGCGGGCAGCTCTTGAAGAACACGAGAAGATGCCATACAGCTTTCGCCGACTGATGCTGACAGTAATCTTAAACGACGTGCGTGAAATGACGTTTTAACTATGGCACCCACCCAGCAACGAGATGAATCGTCAATACCACCTGTCCTCTTTGATGGCTCTCCGCATGCCCACTGGGCTCGACCGAAGAAAATCCACCCCTCTACATCGCTTATGGCTAGGGGTGGCATTCACAAAATCTTATTCTTTTGTCAAAGGAACGGCCAACAACGCTCTCTGCGATGCCTGTCGTTGCGAAGAGACGCTACACCACATGCTGCGTGACTGTCCGTTGTATGAAATCCAGAGACAGTCACTGGCATCCGCTTTTGCGGGCATCGATAACAGCCAAATGTGTGTGGACACTATTCTGTCTAGTGCCGAGAGAAGACATTGCAACAGAAGGCGACAAAATCTCTGTTGAAATTACTACGCGGCACGGACTTGGAACAAGCGGCTGTAACAGCAATGTCACACACCACGAAAGACAAGACTGGACTATGACTGAGTGTGCGCACGTGTACTGCTGAATGTGCTGTGTTTATCTCACTTCCCTCTCTCCTCTCTATCTTTCATCTCCGCCATCCCCCTCCCATGCGCAGGGTAGCAAACCGGCTGCCTATAGGCTGGTTAACCTCCCTGCCATTCTTCTCTTCCTATTCTCTTTCTTTCCTTTCGGTGAAAGATAAAGGCATACTATTTTCACCTCCGCGAGATAAGTAAGCGTACACGTGAGCATCTACTCTCCTTCCTCCGCGGAGCAAAGTACGCGTAGGAGATGAATGCATCAGCGCGCGTCGCCGCATTCTGATATGGCAACGCGCAATCATTGCGCAATCTCGCTCGAGATGCTGAAAACACGGTAGTTCTCCCGAGATTGTCATCGCCAGTGGTGAAGTGGTAAACATAAATAGCTTGCCGTTTCAACAATTAAGGAGGTGCTCCTTTGTGGCTCTGTTGCTAACGCCATGCACTCAGAAACAAGAAGTCGGACGGTCGATTCTGTGCGCCAGAGCATTTTTCTGGATTATTTTTCTTTCTTTTGTTTTCATATATTGAGATACATATTCATACACGGTGAATGACGGTGCTTGTCGAAGCTGGCGGCAAAATTGATCTAGGAGTGCCCACATAATAGCTATCGCAATAAATTTTTTGATTAAAGTGAGAATCAGACACATAGGCGCTTTGCGTGGCAAGCCAGTGTTCTAACTTCGCGTCATTGTTCGAAACTGTTATGAAAAAAAGCAGTGTAGGAAAGTCATGTGCTTAGAGCAGTCTCTTAAACACGCGTAGTATTGCCCGGCAGAAGAGTAGAATCGGGCCATGCACTAACTGTGTCACTTGCACAAGTGGCTCTTTCAAAACACTCGCATTACAAAGCGCTTAGACAAGTTTCATCACAGCAAGAAAAAGTATTAACAAAGTGAGCAGCAGCGTATGTTCGTGTGTTGCTAGCGGACTCATGGTGGGTCCTTCACTGATTCGCAAGATAAAGAATTATGTCACACAGGGCACCTACTGCACATGAAATGGACGTTTTAGGATAGTTGTAAATATCTAACGTTAGCGAACGAGTGTTCGTTTCCTTCCCCATGACTTAGAAATACGCCAAGAGCCCGAATTCGCTATAGCTGTTAAGAAGACGAGCACAATGTTAGATTTGGCTATCGCGTTGCACTATTGAGAATAAATCTCTAATTCCCTCCAGGTATTGCTTTCTTTGAACTCTAAGCACATCATGTCAACGTGTACAATAATGTACATCCTATAGAGTGACCTATATGTCCGAGTTACTTGGATCTTATCTCAAATGTATTTTTAGAATGCGTGTTCGGTTGGCAGAATCTCTTTAGAAGTCATACTTCTGCTACTTTATGTAAGCAGGATATTGAATCCGCGAAGCAAGCCACCAATCTTTCTGACTCAATATCTACCTCTAAACAATTCTGCTCCGTCACTCCGACCTACACGTTCTGCGAACAAGTGACAATGCATTGCTTAGAGAAACTGCACTAAACCGTAATTAGGACACTTGTGCATATTGGCACCAGTGTCATCGAAAAACTGAGGCCATATTCCGGAAAACGCCTCTACGCTAAATAGTGCGTAATAGAAAAGCGTGGCCGAGTTTTCCGCTGAGCACACCATTCTGAAATGCTATTGGTTAACACCAGGGTCAGACGTATGAATAAAAATATCTATTCATTTGAACCCAAACTCCCAAACTGGTGAAGACATCTCAAGAGAGTCGCCAGTGAGAGCTTCTGGAAATAAAGCAGCTCTCAGCGGAGAACAGCATTGGTTAAGTAGATTGTGAGAACCACTCCCTTTAATATGCGGACTTGGCAGCGACTGTGCATGCGTCCCGCCATTTCCGTACACCCTCAAGACACTTGACTAGCTTTTAAACTACCGAGCATACTCTTTTATATGTTTTAATAGGGACAGCAAATCGCGAAGGGTCACTTTTTCAGAAAGTTATCGCTCTTGCAACATCTGTTCCAGCCCTCGTTCTGAATAAGGAACACCGAGGTTCCGCAAGTATATGAGTTCTTGCGAGACACTGTTATTGAGCAGCATGGCGTTTATCAGTAGGCTTGAATCAGGGGGAACAAATGAAACAATAGTTGGGACTTCGCAATTCTCTAACATTTTCGAACGACGGCCATGTGAAGGCAGGTTTGTCGTCAGTCATCTCGACACTTTTTGCGATCTAGGTAGTACTCGTGCATCTGCACCTTCATTTGCAATGCAAAGCAAGCCAATCCGATTCCAGAATGTGTGGGAGCTGAGGCTGGACCATGTCGTTACGGGGTAATAATTCACGGAGCAGAGAAAAGGAAGTATGCTCTCGTACACAGCAATAGCGCTACGCTAAGTGTGGATGACATCAACCGGCGTTACTCCGAAGGCGTGGGTGGCATTAACACCATTGTTTTATATTCATGTTACGCTTGCGGTATTGTTGCAAATATTGTGAAGTCATGCCACACAACATGTTTTTCCCTAATTCTCTGAGAAGCTTTTCCTGAAGAGAGCCATGTTACTTCGGCGTCATCATCTTAAGTTAACTGATTCACACTGTGACCTTACATTGTACGACACACAACACACACGACGTCATGAACTCGTCACCCTACGTAATATCTGTGACACACACTGTTCTAACGCAAGCCAAAGAGCTTGCGGGTGTAGCCTTCCAAGACAACATCGAGCGAAGCCACTGTTCTTATCGGAACTAGGAGCATCCACGGTGCTCCTTTCGCTACAATGCTGCCGCACTCGCTTCCACACACATGCAGAGCTCTTGGATGGAATTTGTGGTGTGTCGCAATGTCTCTATTGCTGACTGGAAGTGGTCCGTACCAAATGAGAAGCGCATGCGAGCGCGGTTCATTTCCGCTGCCGCAGCCAAATCCTACGAATCAAGTTTAGCCGACCGCGTCTCTCCCCGCTAACGCATAGCTCGACCGTGTGAGCATCGGACCCAAATTCGAACATGGGGTTCCGATTAACGTTTGCTCGTAAAGCCGGATCTCAGAAGCAAAAGCAAGGGAATTCATCTTGCTAAGGTAATATAGTCTTACTGGTCCCCTGGTCGTCTCATTACCATCTTACTTGCGCGTTTGATTCACTCAAACCCGTCACTCGACTGGCACTTGACGCGGGATTAAATCCTATCCATGGCGGTGCATTTTCGATGGAGGTGGATAACGCTTACAGGCCGAGTACTTACATTTAGATGCACATTGAAGAGCCCAAAGTGAAAGAAATTTCTGGAGGCCTCCACTTCACCGTCTTTTGTTATCATACCGTTGTTCAGAAACGTTGTATCAAACAGTTATTGTTACTTATTCCACTCGCTGTCTTTTTACAAGATTCCTTCCTACTTTCCTTCTGCTCGTTCCCAATCTGTGATTTTAGCCCAGGTAAGCTTTTTTAGCTTCTTCTGTGGTATGATGAACTTTATTGACGTCCGCACGATTATCGTTTGGGTCAGCGCAGGCAGCTCTCACGTCGGGACAGCAAGGTTTAACATTACTGCCGTATCGTGGGCTTTCTTGCACACCTAAGGTTGGTACAAGAATACTACTTCTGTTTCCGTTTTATTTATAACTCGCACCATGTCGTTTGCTGTCATTGCTGTCGTTTGCTGTCTCATGACGTTTGCTGTCTCATTGTAAAACGAGTTATATGACGCTGCTGTGTGTTCCAGAATAATCCTAATCTACCGAGTCTTTTTTTTCTAAAACCAGGCTTTTCTCCGCGTCAGCTGAAGTCAAGTGTTGGCCTGATTACTTTAAAAATTGCCTCATTAAAATTTAGCATTACTTCAAAAAGCTTTGTCGGTGCTGTAATTATTCTTCCATGCAACCTTTTCATAGATTAGTAGTATAAAATTGTATTTATTCCAACTGTTATCTACACTTAAGATAGAGCGTACATATAGAGAGCCACAGTGATGAAGTGCCGAGACTATAATTCATGAGACTATTTGCGTGGGTGCAATAAAAAATAATCACTCAGGTCCTCCCCAATAAAGCTCAGTTAGAGTATATCGTTTAACTATTTTTCGACAACGCAGTAAATGCAAGGATGTCAAAAGACTCAAAGCGAAGCCCTCAAAACACTCTGCTAATGCAGATTAATCAGAGAAAGAGAGCAAAAGGATTTGCAGTAGTGCAATTATGGCCGAGGTCATATGAAAAAACGCTTCACTGAGGATGTATGCTGGCCACGACCAAACTTGATAGACCCGAGCTTATTTCTTAAATCGAAGACCCGTCGGCCGATTTCAAAAAAGTGGAGAACCATGTGATATGACTTGGTAATATTGACTGAGATACGACAGGAAGATATGGCCCGACAGCTGCGGAGGCACTAAGCCGAGAAAGGACATCTCTATCGGCTGCTAGAAGATGAAAAAAAGTAAACAAAAAGATGAAGCTTACACAAAAGAGACGACGAGTGCCGTCTGCCCCACCAAAAACTATGCAGAGAATGTAGAGTGCCCTCAGGAAGAGCAGGGGCGATGCCTTGCGAAATTCTGATTTACAGCTAACCCAGAAATTGATCACCACGCGTCCCAAAAGTGGCTCGCGTCGACATTGAGCAAGCCCAGCCGGCGCGTAAATAATCGTCTCTCGGCAATAGATGCTCCGCAGTGGTGCGACTTCCGAAGTGTAGAATTGATATATGCGCAAGCAAGACAGATGGGAGAGCATGCTTCCCGCAGTTGGAATAGATGCGAAGCGCACAATGCGGGCGCGGTATGCATTAGCACCCTGCCTTTTGCGCAAGATGCCCTACGCTTCCTCTAAACTGTGCCAGGAATGCAGAAAACAATTTTCTCAAAGAACGAGACGTGTCTCTATACCTCGTTGAAACTTATTCGTCCGTGCACCACTCGGTTATCGAAGCTCCGCAAGCATCTCGCACATTCGCAAACACGAGAACCCCATCGGGCTTCAAGGAGAACTAAACGGCATGGATGCGTTCTCCCGGTTTACTCTACAGTGTTGGCACGTGAATCGTAGTATATTAACGCTGCTGCAATTTGTTCACCCATAACAATGCATCACACTGCATATATATGCCACTGCGCTTTCGACCATTTCACAGTTGCTCTTTGTAACGTACCTGAAGCGCGCTGGAAATGCCTCTCTGATCTGGTTCTCGCAAACTTGAGCATAAAGTATTGTGCAATAAAGCACGCCGACTTAGGAACTTTATTGCGGTGTACATGTAAAGAACACAGGCACTGAGCTCGACAGATGTTTACGAAAGTAACATGAAAGATAATCATGCGTAGTATAAAGACAATGTGGTTTAATGTCCATTTTTGCTGTTTCAAGCGGGTATTTCCATTCAGAAGCCTTAGTCTAGACGCTTGGAACATCGTTTCATATGAATAACGTTCCTTGTGTTTGTGTGTAGAAACCGTTGTCGACGCGTCGACAATGTTTATGACGTGTGAACATTGTTTTTGCAAATGGACATTTTTCCTCCAATATTATTGGGCTATTTATAACTTCGTGACGGGCCCCGCCGCGGTGGTCTAGTGGCTAAGGTACTCGGCTGCTGACCCGCCGGTCGTGGGTTCAAATACCGGCTGGGGCGGCTGCATTTCTGATGGAGGCGGAAATGTTGTAGGCCCGTGTGCTCAGATTTGGGTGCACGTTAAAGAACCCCAGGTGGTCGAAATTTCTGGAGCCCTCCACTACGGCGTCTCCCATAATCATGTGGTGGTTTTGGGACGTTAAACCCCACATATCAATAAATCAATAACTTCGTGACGCAAACTGTTGGTCAAAAGAAAAGGAGTAACAGTAGCTGTTTCGAGGTATCAACCTCTCCTTAGACGCATATAACTATAAGACATGTAACATTGATAAGAAGATATACATAGCCAACAAAGCTGAGCGCAGCTAGTCTAAACGCTGTCGACATTTTAATTTACTGCACATGAGGAATAGCATAATCAAGCGAGCTTGCTCATAAGATAGTTAACAACTCACCAGCACTGCACCACAAATATACACCACCCAAAAATAAACTGAGAGAATTTGAGTTATCACAAGCCTGTCGCATCTTACAAGGCCACTCTACGGGAGACCGACAGGCGAAAAAAATTAATGCAGCTACATGCACTTCTGGCTCACTCCTGCATCGTTATATTATGCACGTAGCTGATCTAAAAAAAAACTTTTTGGTAATATTATCCCGAACTTATAAAGTCATATTGAGCGAGTATCCATCATTTAGTGTTTCATTAAAGATATACTTGTCTGATTTGTTTGCTTTGTGATAAGGTTCACTTAAACTTACAATGTGTATTTGATTGTTCTAAGTACATGCCGGGCACAAAATTCGCACTATGAAAGAAGTTTATATAGCAACAGCCGTCTCTCACTCCCCGCACAACACGGCTTGGTGACAATTTTTGTACTGCGTTTCCTGTGCATAATCTGCGGCTTTGCAAAGAATAGTTATGTCTTGTTTTGCCTTGTTTGTTTTTTCTCAAACTAGAGCGTTAGTGTCATAACAATTACCACTGTTCTTACTTTTCTGTAGTTCGCAATGACTTAAGCGACAAAACAAAAAAAACGATGAAAACCAAGTGAACTGGTTACTCAGTTACTGAAAACAGAGCGGGCGAAAAATCTAGCGAACTACTGTCCAGTGCTTTAGGCTTCAATATGCCTCCGACCAAAACTTCTACAGTTGCTGGAGCTTAAAACCTTCCGTCTATCGTTCATCTTGTCAGAAAGATAGCTGCAGTTTCTTCTAGTCATCCATTCCAACCTAGGAATTGAAAAATAACTTTGCTTTAATTTGCTTATTCTTGGTATTTTGGAAGTGCCCTATGCTAGGATTTCCCCACACCTTGCTTCACCGGATCCGAAAGTCGGGCCGGAAGAACATTTTGTCAGTGGTGGGTAAAAATGTTGAAAGATGATGCGCCGACTTCCGCACAGGACACCATGCATGTGCGACAGAAACTCATCGTGGGTGCATAGCAGTGCTAGCGTTAATTACTGTATGCGTGTGCCCGGTCTAGTAATAAGAATTCTATGCGCTGTACGAAAAACAAAGAATGCCTCGACAGCTCGCAGACGGCCACACACAATAACTAACATCTGCAACAGGCTTTGGCGCTAGGTCTACAGAGCAAATTGCCATTTGTTATTGCTTTTAGGGCTGGCTGAAATCGTTCCAAAGTCTATACCTTAACGAATAACATGCCAGTGTGAGTGCTTCTTCGATACAAAAACTACTCCCTGCTAGTTGAACCTGTACAGCGAGTTCACATAGCAAGAAAAGTCTTTTGACTAAGGAGCTCATTTTAAAGTGTAGCGTGTTAAGGAGATATTTGCACATTTTTGTAGCGCCAGATACTTTTTACCAAAACTATAAAATTTCTGAAAGAAAACAAACAAAAGTTGCCTAAACAAACACCTAGATATGGTTGAGGTAAGTCAGTTGAGCCTTAAAAATTATCGCGTATGCACGAACTTTATTCAGGCAGCGACACGAAAACCAACACAGACTACATCCCAATCGCATAACACTGTCATTCTCATAAAGCTTAGTTTGATAGTAACACTACCCTTAAAGCCCAGTTCCCTAACAACACTGAAATGGCCAAGTCAAGTCATAGGGAACCGTAAAGCTTACACGTGAATTGTCACATAATGTTACATATTTACCGAAAAGCTACATGCAGAAAACCGGCCGAAAAAGTCTTCTAACTGTTTTCCAAATACACCACTCTTTCTTGAAACCGACCTATTGCTAGTAGTGTCCCTTTTCGCAAGTCAAGTGTGGACTATGAACCTAGTTATTTGCCAAAGCTTATGGGCTTACTATTTAGTTCATCGTCAATGAGAGCTCAGTTGAATGCCGTGTAGCGAGAAGAAAAATTCGGTTTTACTTTCGTCGTGGTATTTCGAGTACAACCGCAATAAACACGTCATATTTGAGGGTGACAGATTTCAATGCGATAAGCGAGTCTTCAGACGGAACGCAGCGAAATAATCCCGCTATACTTCATGTATTCTGCCGTAATAAAGAGATTATACTTTGTCTTAATGTCACTCTTATACTGTTCTTAACAAAACGTTTTCTTGGGCTATAGTTGGTTCATGAAGTTCGTAGAAAAAAAAACGCTAGAGCAAAGCAACACGGAACAGTTCCAGGTTTCGTCTCTACTTTTCCAGCTGCGGCAGCTGCGTTTTCGATGGAAGCGAAAATGTGTTAGGCCCGTATGCTCAGATATGAGTGCACGTTATTGAAACCCCAGGTGGTCGAAATGTCCGGAGTCCTCCACTACGGCGTCTCTCATAATCATATGGTGGTTTTGGGACGTTGAACCCAAAATATAATTATCGTCTCTACTTGTGTATGTATATATAGCTTTGCGTCTCATTATCTAAATGCGAAGCATTACTTAGTGACCTTCTGTGACTTTGAGCATATCTATCTATCTATCTATCTATCTATCTATCTATCTATCTATCTATCTATCTATCTATCTATCTATCTATCTATCTATCTATCTATCTATCTATCTCTCTCTCTATCTATCTATCTATCTATCTATCTATTTATCTATCTATCTATTTAACTATCTATCTATCTATCTATCTATCTATCTATCTATCTATCTATCTATCTATCTATTCATCGATAATGGTATCAATACCAAACTTGGTATGGCATAACATGACTGTATGAAGAACATATTTGACTAGTCATATACGTAAAGATCATGGCATGGGTGTCATAACTGTCATGATTTACATGTGATGGTCTTGCATACTCTTGCGGTGATTTCGTTCACATGACATATTGCAAACCTTTGTATGGTAAGACATGACTGCATTGCGAACATAAGTGACAGACCCTAATGTGGGCATCCTGACATGCATGCCATGTAAGTCACGTCTACAAGCCATGCTCATGGTGCGCTCACGGTCTTTTCACTACTTTCACATACACTAAACTTAGTATTACGGGAGATGAATGGATGATGAAAGTATCTGACATGTCCTAACATTATAATCATGACATGCAAGTAATGTAAAACATGAATACATGCTACGCTCATAGCGTGCTCGCTGTCGTTTCGCTATAGTTTCAAATATACCAAAGTCATGGCAGAACGAGAGTTGGGCGAATCGGTAGTTGTTCATGAAGGTTTATTGATGACTGATTGTCTCCTATATATGTCCTTACTTTTTCCAAATAAATTTCAGTTGAGAGTTCAGCGCTGTGTTCCTTCTCTGTACGTATCTAACCCGTCGTGCTGTAAAATATTCCACGATACCAAAGTCGGTATTACGTCCCGTTAATGGACGATGAACAAAAGGGTAAGGTGCAAGCATGATAATTATGACATGGAAGTCACGTACGGCATAAATTACATCCACCGCGGAACGTCGTGCTGGTTTAAAGTGACTTATCAACCTTCTTCATTCCTGCTTCGCATATCATCGATTCCCAATGTACGTGGAATCTGCCAATGTTTCTTCGGAAAGCTTTTATTTGTTTTACGCAAATACGGAATAGCGACTGCATTTTTTTCGAACTCAGCAATGCTACATAATACGTGATTTTTAATTTCCCGAAACCAAGTGATTATTATGAGCGATGCTGTATATCGGAGAGCTCCGGAACACAGAACAGAACACGGGCCTCTATTTAGTGTACTATATATAACGATGCCGTAAGAAATTTGTGACCGACTGCTCACTGAAAAAATGAATATACCATTTTCACGTCAATACGACACTTCCTGTATTGCTCATTTTCTGACGCATGTATTCATCACATTAAGCCTGATGAAGTACAGCGTAAAGCGACTGCGACATTGCAGATTTGCAAAAATTACCAGCGCTTTTTTTAACGCGACTTCAACTCCATCACACAGAGTGAAGTTCGTATGGAAGAAAGATCGTACGCTATACAAATTTATCGTAAAACTACTACAGACTCACAATTTTCGCACATAATATTAGTGAGCATATTCTCCGTCAGTAGCATCAGAAGCTTTATAAAAGGCAAGCTGCGTTAATTATTCAGGTCACTTTTTCACGCAGCCCTTAAAAGGGAAAAAGATAGGATTCCGATTCTAAGTAGACTCACAGACGTTTTTTGTTTTCGCTTTTTGATAAACCTAGGAATGTAGGACGTAAAGTTATCGCGTCACCTGAGACGCTGCTTCCAACATACACAAAAAATTATGAAGTACTGACGAAGTACAGGCTCAGTATTATTAAAATTCCAGTACTACCACTACACAACCTAAATGCATAACAAGTGTAAACCCCGATAGCGATACAGTTGATCAGTTGGTGATGCCATTACTCGTTTTCTTTAAAGAATGGAAATAACTTTATATAAACGTCCTGATCTTTAAATATCAACCAAAGATTTTACAGACAGCCTCTATTTTCTTCAAGAAAATGCCACGGAATCGCTCTTCAAGTACCATATCCGACCAATGAATAATAACGAAGTTGAATTAACGTGGTTTTAAGTCTTTTTTTAATGCAGTGTATTTTTAAAATATAAGTAAATGTGTTGTCTCGCAGAAGCAAGAAAACAAATTTGAATCACCTCCGTCAGTATTTGGTTCGATTTTGTTGGATAAGAACTCTACCGTGTTGCCGTAACAGAAAAATGTCAAGTTCTGCTGTCGTCGACGGCCCCCTTGCAATCTAAGCCGAGGCAGTTCGCTCTGTGCTACCACATCAGCTTTTCTTGATACCAACAGCACAACAATCAGTGCTGGAGGGAGACGTTTACTAGCATTCTATCACACACCCGCACAAAATAAAGATTACAGAGAGACAGATGCAAGTTACAATACTTTGTAAGCACAATATGATCTTGAGAAAAAATTTAAGCAACATTCAATGCCATGCGACGAACTATTTCTCCTAGAACAAAGAAAATAACGAAGTCTTAAGAGATGAATAAGCACTACCGGCACGGCAACGAAAATAACGGAAGCAACAAAAGATTCAGCCTGCTAGACATTCATTAGTTTGTAGGTGTGTCTTTGCGGGCACACAAGAGGGGACCAGCGGTAACTATATAGTTACAGAGTGGAGCACCATCGGCACTGTCACGATAACACCTGTTCTGCAGATAATATTGTGCGTCTAATTATTATCTGAGCAAGAACGTACAACCTTTTGCGTGTGCTTTCATTTTCGCCCTTTCATTTGGCAGTCAGCGTTTGCGCACCTTCCACTCTTTTAGATGACTTCTTTTCCTCTTTCCTTCTCTCTTTCTTGATCACATACACACACTTGCGCTTAAAGGCTGCATTTGGTGGTAATAATCTCTCTACCGCCAACTAAGCGCTAGAGGTAAAACACGAAGCAAAATTGAGAAATCGAGAAACATACAAGTAGTGGCTTCTTTTCGCTAGAGTCTGTTCATTACGTGTGGCCACAGACGACAGCAAACATCTCGTCTTCGAGTCTTCAGTTCAGACCACACTTATCTGGAGACGTTGCTAATTCTGTCAGAGTTACTTTTGTTAGCTTATTTCACGTATCGCAATTATCACGATGTTTCTAAGCGGCACAGCTCTGTCAATTTTTTGAGCGAAGTAAGCAATTGATATTGCGAAAATAGGAAACTTCAGTAAGTTGGTGAACATTACTTAAACTTCAGTAAGATGGTGGACATATTCGAAAGTATTTTCGATTCATTAACTTCTTCCATATGACGAAAAGAGGTGAACAGGACAGGCGCTGTCCCGGCTACTGCTTTTCGTTTTTGTCACAAAACATTAAAAAGCACAAAATTTCCAATTATGAATATCGCAACTGTTGATCAATTATGAAGATTCACCGTTCTTGATAACCATACTCAACATTATTAGTAGGTGGCAACAAAATTTATTACCGTTTTCACATACGCTGCAGTCATATACCAAAAGCGCAGTGCAGTGGAAGCGGCTGTTTAACGAAGCGAACACAGGCTTTTGTTGGTTGCTTAATTGATTTACCCAAAAGCAAAGAGCGCGTTGGGTACAAGTCAATTCAGCACCATTAAAAACAACTAGAAAAGACGAGGAGTACCTTCGCATCAATATCTGTTTTCCGAGGAGCATTTTTTTTCTATGCACAAAAATGTACCAGTGGTGTAGAAAAGTCTCCACCACAATGCCATTACTTATCTTTCAAGGAATGAACTACACTCTACATCCAAACAAAAATGGTTTAAAGAACGCTGCGGACGCTAATGTGTCTCTTGTGTAGTTATGCAAAGTAAAGCTTCTCTGATGTGGGCTGTTTTGCGCACGTGTCTAGTGAGCTGAAGAAGGTGAAAAATATTATTGAAAGGCACTATGGAGGGATGCCCTCACTGCTCGTTCATAAAGTAAACATTTGTTCTTTAAATAACGAGAAGGAGAGGAGGAGAGGAGAAAGGGAAGAAATGAAAGGCAGGGAGGTCAACCAGACGCACGTCCGGTTTGCTACCCTGCACTGGGGGAAGGGGTGAGGGGATTAAAGGAGAAGAGAGAGAGAAGTGAAGGGCAACGTGTGTATAGATGTGACCTTGTCCATTGCACGCTTATAAGCTGTCGCGTAGTCCTGTCGTCTTTAGAAAACTTAGCAATGCCCGCATCGCTTTGCTGGCCAGCGACGCGTAGAGCCATGAGCCAAGTATCTTCTCTTCGGAAAAAGGTCTACAGTCTAGTGTCTCTAACGTTTCGCGTAGCAAGTTGCGTTCGCTCGCAAAACGTTTACATGAACACAGTAGATGTTCTATTGTCTCGTCAGTGTCGCACGATTCACATCGGGAGCTATCCGCCATTCCTATGCGAAAGGAGTACGCCTTTGTAAAAGCTACTCCTAACCACAGGCGACACAGTAAAGTTGCATCCTGGCGGGAGAGGTCCGATAGAACTTTAAGCTTTCTCGATGGGTCCAATTTGTGTAGGCGGCGGTTCCAGACACTGGGGTCACTCAGCCAAGTTTCCGACATGGTGTTAGCGAATGAGTGAAGGCCCCTTGCAGCGTCGGTTCTCGACAATGGAATTGGGGTTCTCTGGGCGTACGCGTGGGCGGATCGGGCAGCATTATCAGCAAGGTCATTACCGACAATCCCACAATGTCCCGGTAACCACTGGAACACCAAGTCATGTCCTTTCGATAAAACTTCGTGAATCACTTCTCTTATTTCATTCACTAGTTGTTGATGCTCCCTCTGTCGTAAAGCTGATTGCAAGCTCTGAAGGGATGCCTTGGAGTCGCAGAACACAGCCCATTTTTGAGGTCGGGCTTCCGCGATATAAAATATAGCAGCACGTAAGGCGGCAAGCTCCGCTGCTGTGGATGTTGTCCTATGCGACAGTTTGAGCTTTATAGTGACCTGGTACGCCGGGATGACAACAGCACCTGTGGAGCTGTCAGCCGAGACCGATCCATCGGTGTAAATGTGGGTCCTCTGGCCGTATTTTTTGTTGAGTAGCGACAATGACACCTGTCGTCGGACCACTGTTGAATGATGGCACTTGTTCGTTATTCCCGGAATAGTGAGGCACACCTGTGGTTGTTGTAGGCACCACGGGGTTTATTTATTTATTTATTTATTTATTTATTTATTTATTTATTAGAATACCCTCAGGGCCCGTAGGGCATTACAGAGGGGGTGGGTACAACATTTTATAACACACAAGAAAAAAAGAAAAAAAACAAACAAGTGTCAGATGCGCAAATAACGAAGGCAACATAAATCAACTAAAAATGTATAAGTACGAATTCAAGCACAGCCCATTGACGCTGGTCTTGTTGCTGGAGTGAAGCCAAAAGGAAGGCATTCTCTATGGGCAGAAATAATCTTTGAAAACATCGCGTGTGGTCTTTTAAGTGGCAACACTGCAACATGGTAACCAGGAACTCGGCAGAGGTTTCTTATGTGGGCTATCAAATTGTCAGTGGTGATGTATGTTCGAATTGGATGCTCTCTTGCGATCATAATTGCCCCGTAGGTTGAGGTGCATTGCGGCAATCCTAAGCACACGCGTAGTGCTTGTCCTTGCAGACTTTCGAGAGTGCGGATGTTCGTCTTGCACGTACTTGCCAGTAACGGCAAGCTGTAGCGCAAAAATCCCAGAAACAGTGCCCTGTATAGCTGCATCATTGACCTTATCGATGCGCCCCAAGATTTTCCGCAGAGGAACCGCATTATATGGACGATGGAAGTTAGGCTTCTCTTCAGGTAATTGCAGTGGGCAATCCACGAAAGGTCCCTGTCAATAATCACACCCAGGAAGCGATGGTTCTTCTGGTATGGAATATTTTGTCCATTGATGGTAACGGGGTATTGTGTCATGGCTCTGCGAGTAAACGCAACCAATGCACATTTCTCCGTTGAGACGGAAAGACCTTGCTTGCGGAGATATGAGCATGTCAGGGTGGCAGCCTGCTGGACTCTTGCACGTACTTGTAGACGAGTTACAGCCAAAGTTCATTGATAAATATCGTCAGCATATATGGATATGAGGATGGTACTTGGCAAAATTTCACGAAGTCCTACCATCACGAGGTTAAATAAAGTGGGACTTTATACGGCGCCCTGAGGGACGCCACGGGAGGTATAGTAATTGGTGGTAGGTCCATCTGAGGTTTGTACAAATAGGAACCCTCTTGTCAAATAATCCTGGATCCATTGGAACATCCGACCACCGATTCCAACAGCTTCCAACGAGTCTAGGATGGCTTTATGTGTTACGTTATCATAAGCCCCTTTGACGTCGAGGAAGAGTGCCAGTGGTATGCGCTTGAGGCTCTTCTGTTGCTGGATAAATGTTGTTAGATCAATCACGTTGTCAAGAGATGACCTACCTCGCCGAAAACCCGTCATGCAGTTTGGGTATATGTTGTAGCGCTCGAGGTACCATTCTAGGCGTGTAAGTATCATCCTTTCCATGACTTTTCCTACGCAACTTGCGCGGGTAACAGGGCGAAATGATGTCAAATCAAATGGTGACTTTTCTGCTTTGAGTAGTGGCACAAGTTGACTTATCTTCCAATCCTGTGGAACATTGCCCGCCAGCCATGAGTGGTTGTAATAGCTTAACAGCTGTCCCCTTGCCTCCTGTTGAAGGTTGGCTAGAGCGGCGTAGGTGATGCCATCGGGTCCTGGTGAAGATGATCGTCGGGAAGCCGCCAAAGATGCGTCAAGTTCTTCTATTGTGAAAAGATTGTCCATTTCGTAGATGCGGGGTTCAGGGATAACACTCCTAATGGTACCAGCGGACAAGGCGGACACACCAGCGATTCGCGTACAAAACTCATTTGCCACTTCAAGTTGGGTGTGGCCTGAACGTAGGGCTAAAGCCATGAAAGGATGTCTTTGTTGGGGAGTCGAGCGCAGGCCACGAATAGTGCTCCAGGTGCGTGACAACGGCTTTCGGGGATCCAATGATTCGCAGAATGATTTCCAGCGTTCCTGTTCAAGTTTGTCTAAACGTCGTTGGACTTTTTTGTGTATGCGTCGTGCCAGCCTCAAGTCGCATATTGCTTTCGTCCACCTGTATCTTCTTTCCGCCCTTCGGTGAAGCGCGCACAGTTTTTCCAGTTCAACGTCGAAATCTGAACGCTTGCCGGTGAACGGGAGGAGACAGGAAGCTTCCCTCATTGGCTCTTTGATGACATCCTCCAAATTCTGGTCAGGGTCTTCAGGGCATGTATTTTCCATGAGTCGCTGAAATTTAGACCAATCAATTCTTCGTATTGTGGTCTTAGGAAAGGAGTTAGTAAGACCCCTTATTCGCATATAAGTTGGAATGTGGTCACTCCCATGCGTTTCGATGTCTGAAAACCAGTGCAATTGCAATCGTAAGTTTCTGGATACCAGAGTCAAATCGAGGCAACTGCTGTACGTAAGGCCCCGCAGGTATGTAGGACTGCCATCATTTAAGAAACATAGGTCATGCTTGGTAGCGAATGACACGAGGTTTCTTCCTTTAGCGTTGATCGCTTTAGCGTTTAAATGACGAACAACCACATTGTGAGATGGTGACAAGGCTACGGTCTGCTCGTTTCTTTCAAACACTTTCAACTGAAGCAAGTAGTAGTAAGTGAGTCACAGTGATGGAGGAGATATTATTATTATTAACACTTAAAAAACAGAGCTTTTCATAGGATGCCAATCCTGTGCGATATTTCATATAGATTGTGTCTGACATCAGCAAAACAAGATATCTAACGTATGCAAAAAACGTGTATAAATTTTCCAAAACTAAGCTTTCCAAAAATATTGTAGACTACGATGCGCTGCGTAATCAACGCATCAGAGTCAAAGCGTATGCTATGCCATTAATTTTTTCTCCCACTGCTGTGCGAAGACATGAACCCTCATATCGTGATAAAAGGAAGTTTGTTATTCGCAACTTCACGTGGACAATCTCGAAGACAACGTTCTCAACTCGTCTTTTAAAAATCATAAAAGCTTGATTCAATAAACTGCACGAACAGACGCCTCGCCGTGGTGTTCTAGTGGCTAAGGTACTCAGCTGCTGACCTGCAGGTCGCGGGTTCAAATCCCGGCTGCGGTTGCTGCATTTCCGATGAAGGCGGAAATGTTGTAGGCCCGTGTGCTCAGATTTGGGTGCACGTTGAAGAACCCCAGGTGACCGAAATTTCCGGAGCCCTCCACTACGGAGTCTCTCATAATCATATGGTGGTTTTGGGACGTTAAACCCCACAAATCAATCAATGCACGAACAGACGACCAGTCCCAAGTGCAAAGTGAGGAGTGCATTGAAATCTATAACAATACAGGGGAGATGGTAGATCCATCGGGAAAAAGTTGAACCATTTGGCGAGCATTAATCACCCCCCCCCCCCAAAGAAAACACACAAACAAACTAGGAGGTGTCTTCCCATGCATCTGTGTTTGAACACCATGTCCTTGTTTTTCTAGCATGAATTTGTAAATCAAGATGAAGAGAGGAGGGCGAGAGAGAAAGAAGGGAGGTCAATTACACGAAAATTTTGTTTTGTGTACTACAATGGGTGTCAGGTACACGTTTCTTTTCATCGCACTACTACCGATTTAATAACAATGCACACATGCATGAGTGTCACACGCAGAAATATAAATGTCCTCATCAGCCATTACACCTTAAAGAGACGACACGCCTGCCTGGTGACCGAGGAGATAATAGGGGCTTTTAGCTTATACGTATATATCATAATGTTACCGTGTTACCGGATTCCGGATAGAAGCTGCGCCTGCGCGAGTCTTTACGGAACGTAAACATTTACGTAAAGTACCCGCTGGATAGGCTGAACGTTTGCGGCACTTTTTGGCAAACCCTGCTTTGTTCGTAGAAATTCGCGATATCTGCTTTGTGGAGACTTTAGCATTCGATTCAAAATAAGCTCAGGTGCGAGCGCCAATAGCGAATACGTTGTCTAAGACGAGTTACCAAAGCTATGGCCTAAAACATTGAAGCAGTTAAGGTGTGAGCCCCCGAAAAACTAGATAGGTGGTGCCATCTAGTGTGGCCAAAATGAACCAGGCTATCACAAAATTGTTACTGCAGAAACGTCGTGCGTTGTAAATCTGGTGTAAGAACCACGCAGCGGCGGTATTAGGACGAAGTTACCCTTTGAATCATTCTCCCCCAAGAAAGATTACTCCTAAGCTAACTTGTTCAAGACTATAGTTGCACGAAGTGTCGCTTATTGTCGACACCATAGTCGCAGCAACCTTCTATTTCTTGAAACTTTTGCGCATACGATGGTGCTGTACACGATAAAAAATAAAAAAAACACGTCTCATGATTTTGCTGCAGAGGTGCTTCAATTCTGTCAAAGTTAAATAAAGTTTAAATGCAGTTAGCATCACCATTTATAGATTAGTAAAATGTTAAGGGTACATCTTTACGTTCGTACGTAATCGTTTGCGTATGGGGAGCTAAATCATTCAAAAACATGCGTTCCGGTAAGACGGTAAACGGAAGCCGATATCCAGTAACACGTTAACGTAAAGAAGTATACGTACAACCTGAAAGCCCCAAAAGGTTGATGGAGATCGTAAATGCGACGTAGAAAAGAAGACACATGAAACATCCCACCATGCTCATAGTATACGCTCCCTCCAGACAGAAGTCCTGTGTCATTGTACACAATCGGTGGCACAAACACTTAACTTATGATTCAATCAACAAATTGAGGAGGGAATTTCCGTGCTGCACTCAATTGAGCACATCACACGAAAACCCGGCAGACAGAATCCAGAAGCTATACCCTCTCATTCCCTGATAAATCACCCTCTCTGCGAAAATTCCTTGCTGGTGCCTTCATGCCTTCGCCCCCCTTATGATCGAGTATATTTTTTTATTTATTTATTGCCCCGTCTCCGTCAACTCGCCCCTTGCATATTTTATCTCTGGAATGCCGGGCAAATTTTGTTTTATCATGAGGGGAAAAAAGATCAGAATAGTTTCAAAGAAAGAAACTTAGAGCTCACAATTTCTGAGACGAGATTCGCGCGAGGGTATAATACAGAAAAGAAGCATAAGAATATATGCTAAACAAAGAAGCTTTAGGGCACGGTAAAAAAAACTATAACGGAGACACGTATACAATCGTGATAAATCGACCATCCAAGAAGTAGACAGGATTTCATCGAGAAATCCTCGGAAAGAAATATGAGTAGGCCTTAGTTTTTCTGCGTGCCACGCCTTCGGTGATGGCCCGAGCACCACTCCGTAACATATTGCCTCCTATTTAATGAAAGTGGGGTTTTCGGTGGTGAAAGCGCAAACTGATGCAAACGAAATAAAAAGGCGTTTGCTGCTGTCATTATCTTCATAGCCATATTTTATTATCGTTCATAGTAATTCTTCTATAATACTATGAACGTTTAACGCTTTCGTCGAGACGAGAGAAGAGGGATGTGATTGCAGCGTGTGACAAACCTGAAGGAGAAGTGACCATGCATAGGCAACTCGCGAGATTTCTGATTAAAGATGTCTATTTTAGCCTTCTCTGAAATAATTCAGATGTCGGCGGCAACGTTTCAGAACATGCTATTCCAGCGATTAGGTCAATTTCTCATCGACGACTAGTCTATTTCAAGTGAAAAAGATAAAATCCAGGGCTTCTTAAAAATATAATGGGAGACACTATATTAAGAGCAAGATTGCTAACCAGCCTAATTACTTTGTGTGAAAAAACAACGAAGGAAGGAGCAGATATTTCACTTGTCCATGTGTGCTCTTTTCTTAGTCTTGTTTGTTCCATGAGAAGTAGCTACGAAACTAAATCAGTTTATGCAGTACTTGTTGAGAGTTTTGTTCTTCCTAATACCGATACCTTATAGCTTTAGTATCAGCTCACACATCTCGTCGATCATACGTGTGCCTTTTGTATGATCGGGCACGTTCGTCCATAATTTTCGTGTTAGGATTGAATGGAATCATCTCTTACGAAAAATTTTTGCGCTACTAAGTGTTATGAGGAAGGGTCTAAAACAGGCAATGATTTCAGAAGGCATCCTTTTCTGTTGCGTAATCAGGGAAATTGCTTAATGAATTGCCAATGAAACACTCGGCTTGAGGCTGTCACTTGAGGATCAATAGGGATTGTCCCTCCACTACCTCGGCATTAAACGAGGCAAAATAGCAGTGACGGCCATGCGGAATATCCTAGAAGCACGAGCGAAGTGGACACATCATTCTTTCATTGGACAAAGCAATAAAAGCATTTGATATAGATGTGTTTAAATGTAAACTTCACGACTTCCTTTTCACAACCTTTGACATATCTCATCATCGGGATTCATCTTAGGCAGAATTTTCTTCACTAATTACAATCTTGTGCCTCAGAGCACGACCATGGACAGTTTCCCCGAACGCACCAGAATGACATAATAATAGTAGCGAGAGGTTTAAATAATATAATTACGGTGTCAATATTTATTTATTTATTTATTTATTTATTTATATAATTGAATACATACTGCAGACCATGGTTAGGTCCAAGCAGGGGGGCACAAGAAGATAAAATGCAAAAATACAAACAATAGAAGCAAACAAGGCACTTATAAAGGGGGTAATTCATTCCACTCTTGTATCGTACGCGGAAAAAAAAGAGTATTTGAAGGTGTCAGTAGCAGCAAAATATGGGGCGAAAGCATTCGGGTTGTGGTGCCTAGTAGGTCTTGTTTGTAACGGTGACAAGAACGGAGATGGGTCAATGGACAGTGCACCTTTACTTAGTGAAGAAAGGAAATCAAGACGGAAGCACTTTCTCCTAGATTCAAGGATGGGGATTTTGTTAGGAAGCATTATTTGTGAGGGAGAATCAGTACGTGAGTATTTAGAGTAAATAAACCTTACAGCTTTTCTCTGAATTCTATTTTACAGATGTTGTGATTAGTGTAGGGGTCCCAGACTATACAGGCATATTCGAGCTTAGGTCTAATAAAAGTAAAGTAGCTGTGGAGCTTGACGTTAGAAGGGGAATTTCTGAGTTTGTGTTTTAAGAAGCATAGCTTACGAAAGGCAGATGAGCAAATATTGTCAATGTGTAAATTCCACGAGAGATTGCTGGTTAGTGTGACACCGAGGTATTTATGACTGGTGACTTGTTTCAATGGCGATGTTCCTAGTGTGTATTGATAGTCGTACGGAACTTTCTTTCGTGTTATGCGAAGATACAGTGTTTTGTCGGCGTTCAGCACCATTCCCCAGTTCTTGCACCATTCAAGTATATTAGTAAGATTGGTATTAAGTTCACACTAGTCAGCACAGCACGAAACATCCCGAAACAAGACTGCATCATCCGCGAACAACCGAATTTGCACACCAGTTGTAATTTCATTAACAATATCATTTATATACAGTATGAAAAGCAATGGACCCAGCACACTTTCCTGAGGAACTCCCGAAGTGACATCAAAATAGCCGGACCCTATTCCATCTATTATGACCAGTTGTTTGCGGTTTGTCAAGTAATTTGCAACCCATGTGACCAGAATTAAGGATTAAGAATTAATATAAGGGATGCCACAGTACAGGGCTCCCGAAATTTTCACCATCTGGTGTACGTTGACATGCACTGACGTCGCACCGTGCAAGAGCCTCTACCATTTCGTGTTCATCAAAATTTGACCACTAAGACTGGGATTGATCCAAAGACCTTCGCGTAGATGACTGACAGTCGTTCTGTTCAGTTCATTTGAACGGATACAAGTAGGAGCTGCACTGCAACCAGCTCGGTGCACAAGTGAAACAAGCGCGAATACAGAGATCAAAGTATTCTCTCTTGGCAATCTCCGCAACAGCCTTTCCAACTGTGAAGCATTTTCCCTCCTTGCGCCTATCTGTTTATCAATTCATTCATCTATGATATATTGTGAAGCATTTCTTAGCACTCTGCAGGCTGCAGGAATTTTGAACCTGCCTGCTTGCCTGCTTATCTATCTATCTATGTATCTATCTATTAAAGATCCCCACGGGGTCAAAATTCCAGGAGCCTTTCACTATGGCGTCTCTCATAATCATATCATGGTTTTAGGGCGCTAAACCACACAAATCAATCATCATTATCTATTTATCTATATATCTATGTAGATAGATAGATAGATAGATAGATAGATAGATAGATAGATAGATAGATAGATAGATAGATAGATAGATAGATAGATAGATAGATAGATAGATAGATAGATAGATAGATAGATAGATAGATAGATAGATAGATAGATAGATAGATAGATAGATAGATAGATAGATAGATAGATAGATAGATAGATAGATAGATAGATAGATAGATAGATAGATAGATAGATAGATAGATAGATAGATAGATAGATAGATAGATAGATAGATAGATAGATAGATAGATAGATAGATAGTCAGACAGTCAGACAGACAGATAGACAGATAGACAGACAGACAGACAAACAGACAGACAGACAGACAGACAGACAGACAGACAGACAGACAGACAGACAGACAGACAGGCAGACAGACATGTGCACGGTCTAAGTCACAACGTCAAGAAGATTGCAAAACTGGAAGGCATCCGTGTAGTGTGTTCTGCTCTTCTGAAAAGACGTATGGTGCGCCAACGCGTTAACAACAACATGGTGCAGAGACGATGCAAGGTAAGGCAAAGGCAGAGGTATGTACCATGTGACTAGCAGGTGGTATTCAGCATACCATTGTCACGTGCATGGGTGTACATACGGCATACGGGACGCTGCGCGAACGATACAGTCAGGGTACACGCGAACAATGTTAATATGCCCAGCAACACTTTTTGAGCATAGTCAGAAAACGCTGCCAATTGGTAGTAGAGACTCCCGAACGCGCGAGCCACATATTATAGCGCAGCATGCGGCCTGGAATTCGAAATAAGTTATCAAAGTAAGCTAAAAATAGTCTTTTCTTCTCTCGAGAAGTCACGAAAAATAAGCCCAGTAAGCCCGTCTATCAGCCATTGTCTGATTTGAACATGGCACGCTCGGTTGTTACAGAGGTCGCCGCGAGAAGCTATCACTTGTCCACGCGTGCGCACGCGATCGCGCTGAAAAAGCCGCGTATTTGAAGAAAAAAAATGTGAATTCCCAAGGTCACGAGATGCGAGGGACGTTTTCTGTTTGCCCCTTCCATCTCTCCCTGTTCATCTTCCAGCGCTTTCGTCGGGACGAGAGATGAAGAATGTGATTGCAGCGTGTGACAAATATTTGTTAACTCTCCTCGTACTGAACGGATTCTTAAAATTTTTGCGGTGTTCAATTTGTGAGATAATATGCATTTCCAGTGAATTAATTCCATGGTTACTAAAAAAAGTGTTTCTGGGGCCCCTTTAAGGCATGCCCCGTCACAGATCACCTCTTATCCCATTGTCGAGCATGGAGGTGCAATGAATGCTTTACAGCACGGAAGTGATCGCTAAAAGGAAGGGCATGGGCACTCGTGTTATCATGGAAGCTGTCACCATAAAAATTAAAAGAACGAATCGTATCAGTGCCCCATTAGTTGTGCTCTCTCGGACAGAAATTGAGTACTTTTATGACAAGTGCCTCACTATTTTCAATCTTGTTTATTCTATGTAGTATTTGCATACTTGTTTCGAAATGCACATTGCCACACCCATATGTTCCAAGGAGAGTTTAAATAAAACGCCACTTGTTAGCGTCAGCACTGCTCTGTTTTTTTTCATTCGTGCGTTAGTTTAAATTTACCAGCAACAACTCGAAATGTCAATTGTATTTTTTTACGTGTTCTCTCTGGAGATGGTAGGATACCCCTATGTAAATATTTTTTTACAATAGTTTTCTCTCAAGTGACGTGGAGTGGCTTAAGAGGCAAAACGAGTATACTCGGTATTGTAAGCTTTTGCGCATGCGTCCTCGCCCGAGTTATCTCAGTATCTGAAGAGAAAGCGTTACATGGTGACAACAAACAATACGATAAAGCGGAGGAGAATTAAACTTTATCATAAGTATCTGGTAGCATGGATGGTGCGGATCCCACGCCTATGGGTTAACCAGGAGGCCTTCGGATTTGACGGCATCCTCGGCTCCTCAGATTTTACTGAGGTGGCCCTCTGAATCTGTGCTTAGCAGCGTGGTCGGCTACCGCTATCTCTAGTGATTTTGCGACCCTTTTGCGCTTTGAGGGAACTTCACTTTTTTTACATTTTGTTTACGCGTCGGTGTTTGAATTGGTTAATAATTGCTGTAAGCCACCTGGTTCGAGTACCTGTTTACCTAAAGGAGGCGCTGGCCAGCACTCCTTGTGCAGAAAGAGACTGGGGAGTTTTCACTTTATAATGGTTAGTGCTATTTTTTGTAGGCAACAATACGACCTCCTCCCCAGCCTAGCGGATCTCAGTGGCTCGGCGGGTGATTCATTGATCCGTGGTCTGAGCCGCCTCATTGCCAGGCACAACAGAAATGTGCACGTACCCGAATGATTTTGATTTCTTTTCCTGTCTCGAAAGTTGACCAATATTGTTCGTGTTTCTGGCCAAGTTCGCCCTGTGACAAAATAATACTGCGGCATTGGAATCACTGATCACACTTTTTTTTTTCTTCCATAGAATCTATTGCCAATGTGATAGCCCCTTATTCCGCAGCATTTACGCCGCCAGTTCGATTCCAGCCGCTAGCACTAAGGTCATCGTCGTTGCTTACGACGGCAACGGCCATACTATACGAGTGGGCATACGCCTATGTGTCTATGTAAACAGCGTCCATTTAGTGTATTAGTCCATTTTTATTTGGCTTCGAGGGTTCTTTTTTTTTGTTATGATCGCGGTGCATGTTCTCTGGCTGTGGCGTATGTAAAAATGCTCCATTGTTTCATATTGTATAGTTATATTAACACATCCTTGTGTGGTGTAGTTTACGCTGCGATCACTAGGTATTCGCCTTCCTGCAAGGAGTTGCGCTAAATATCCATACTGCGCTGTTTTTTGAGCATCTATAAGCTGCTCAAGTGTATTGTCGACGTTCTAATGCTTTATAGCGTTGTGCCTGTAAAGCGTGCTCTACTGTTGTACTCGTATTATTGTGGAGAAGCCTTTTGACTGTAAGTACTACGTATTAGCGCTTAATGTGTTAAGTAAACAGAAGGCCTCAAGTAATGTGTGTTGGAAGGCTAGTTAGTATGACTTTGAACCAAATGATTCTGCGTGACTGACGTAACCCGAGAAAAAGTTGAAAAGATGGGTCCAGCCTAATTTGAAACGAAATTTATTGAAAATGTCAAACTTGCACTCCTGACAGCACACATGCTCTCAAGCACTCTTGACAGTATCGCACACCGTATCAAATGTCCTTTATCTACTCTGAAAATTCAGGCTATATTTTTATGTAGAAAATCGGAGGGTTCCTTAACGCACCCATTTGTACCAAGCCACAAGAAACGCCTGTTGTAGCATTCATGTGCTGCAAGTTTACATCATAAACAACAGTTGGCAGTACATTGTAGGTGCTGCACTAGATCGAAGCCATTCTTTGAATAAACTGAAGTGTTGGGACGTAGCTGAGAACAAAAAGCCATATTTAATCCCAAAAATATCTTATATTGAATGAAGCTTGGTCCAAGTAAGTGTGTCAGTGAACTCTTTGTTTATCTACTCGCAAAATAGCTCGAACTGCGCCCGTCTTATCAACTTGTTCAACTTGTGTTCCGTCAACCATGCAGTTTTATTCCATTTTCAGATGCGTGGCCACAAAGTATCCCTGGAAACGGACACAATGGCCTCCTAGCAACACACACTGTTCTGTACCCACCATGCCCAATCTGTATGTTATGTTCCGTCACCGATAGATACGAAGCATTCACTCACTTACATTCCTTCTTCACATTCCTCCGAGAAAAATGTCTCGACCATAAACCGACCATGCAGAGGCATGGTCAGTTTATTCTGTGAGCACATGGAGCAGAATGCTCTAATGGGGCCCGGAACTAAGACTTTAGCCTACGCAAAATATTATTGCTCCTGTGTCGAATAAATTTTTCATGCTTCCTAGAGAGATGAAAAGGGGAACAATTTATTGGGCGACATATGCAAAGGCAGCATTATGGCTTTCGGGTGAGAGCAACACTGACTACGCTACAAAAAAGAATTATCAGGGCCTTAAACTTTCTCCCCAGAAGATTTATTTATTTATTTATTTATTTATTTATTTATTTATTTATTTATTTATTTATTTATTTATTTATTCATTCATTTATTTATTTACAATACTGCTACTCTCCTTCGAGAGCGTGGCAGTTACCTGGTTGCGAATGATCTTGCTTCTTATTTTTACAACATTCAGCCCATTTAACTATGAAATCATGAGGTCACACAACAATGCCCACCCGTGTCACTTTAGTGCCACGCAATGAAACGAGATTGGGCTACCCCACGAGGCCCCTTTTGTAGACAAACGACGATCTTCGAGCCGCACAAGTTCTCGCATGTCTTTTTTAGGGGTGGGGGGCGGGGGCACAACGTTTTGTTCAGGGGTAGACGCGATGACGTTGGCTATTGGCAAGCTGCAAGCTTCACCCACTGGAGCATTCAAGTTGTCTTTTTTTTTACCATGACTTGTTGTTGGGCTTGGTCGCGTTGGCTGAGTGTCATAGCGTAACGCGAAAACACAAAGGGGAAAATAAAGCCTCATACAATTCAGGCGTGCGTGTGCCTTTCGTGTGGGGTCGTTGTTTGTGATGCAAGAGTCACATGACAAACTCTGGGCCATAAATTTTACCCCCTCCTTCACACTGTTACTATTTCACAGGGCTACAAGATGAGGCGCATATTCCGGAATGAGGCTAGTGCTGTGCTCTATTTACTACGTCGTAGTGGGGTGCGCACCGAACCACCTTTCAGTAACCAATTCATATATCAACATGGCTTTATTAGATCAAACATTTTCGGACGCATGTGTGGGTTATTTGATCACATGTTAACGAAGACAACAAGAGGTACTTGCTTTAAAAATGACGGCGTTATTTTCTGTGTAACAAGAAAATAGTTACAATAAAAATTTCCTTACGTATACGCAGGTCAGGCATTCAGTGAAGCACAAAAATAAAGAATGAAAATCGCAATATCATTGCAAACTTATCTGCTCTGACACTTAGACTGAAATATATACAGTGCTCTAGAAAAATTTATATGTGATTAAACTCCATTACTCAATACATCAACTACCAATAATTTTTCAATTATGGCATCTTGGCTTATTCGTTTTTCTTCTTGGAGTGTTTATGCAACAATAATTAATCTAAAACTAATATAAATAGATGTAACTCATACACTAATGACGTCTTCAACATCTCGTCACATTTGAAGAAACTTCAAACTTTATGGTCCAGCTGGCTCTTGGCAGATCCTCATAAGTTAATAGGCGCTAATCATCCCGGGAGCATCATCGTCGTCATTGCCATCATTAACCAGGTGCATGCACAGTTTGATATCTCGCGCTGGGGAAAGGCGTTTATGCCATTTAATGAACGGGTACTCTGCTAATTTTCTGTATTTTACAATCATGGTAAATTACATGCCTTAAAACTGATAATTTGTTTCGTGCAAACTCCCTTGGACACTTCAGCAAATCACATTGACACAGCGTAACTCGGTGTAGCCAACTACGTATGGTAAAGCTAACTTTGGGAGTTCAGACGGGAGGCGGAAGGTCGCACATGCATTTCCCAAATGAGGACACAAATTGAGCTACGAGGAAGACAGAGAGGTAGTGCATCACTTTTTACAGCGAAAGCTGTTATAAGATCCCTACAAGGGTCACGCGCTGCGCCGTAGTTTTCCGTAGTTGTAGAGTAGAATCAAGATTTAGGAGCTGGTGGGAATATAAAATTGTACCTTGAATTTCGAAAAAAAAATCTATTTTCCTGAAAGTGCAAATCAGTTAACATGAAATCAGCATGTCTAAGTGCTATATATTTATAAATCCTACTGAGAATAAACTCACTTCCTTTAGTTTATTGTGGTGTATATATGTTGCGCGAAACCTTCATGATGTTACACGGCAATCAGAGAGAATCAACAATGGTAATAACTAAATTTATGTAGCTTAAATTATATAGTTCGTGACATCACCACACGAAGTTGGAAGTACGCCACCTAATTTTCAACTTTGCAGGAAATTGTCTACAGAAACACTCTATGGTATAGCTAAGAGTTGTGGAGTGTCATCTGAATCACAGTTTCACGCAGTATTGGCGTCCACCACTACACATGTTGTCTATAGAGAGCGACAGTGTAGATAATGCAAAATATAGCCTGACGCATTACAAGCTCAGGACAAGTCATCTGCTTACTTTGCAGCAGGTCCTGACACCACATTATACTGGCCAGCTGCCTGCTCTTAAAGTTGACGTGTTGCATGACGCCAGCTTGAAAAAAAGAAGCTTCCCACTCTGGTCATCAAGGCCTCAAGTGGATCTGGCTACCACTCCTGGATTTACGTGCATGGGAACACTGAAAGAGGAAGACGGAGGGACGACCAGCCGTGCCACCGCAGTGCAATTGGCAGAGCATCGGATGAGTTATCCGATGCTTTCGGGTTCGGTACCTAACGACTGTAAGCTGTATTTTTGAAAATGCCCACAAAAACTTCTGCAGATGTATATGATAACTATGGTGCAGGTGAAGACTTCTAAACAGAGGTATACCGTCCCCCATCAGTTTCATTGGATTCCAACAAAGCAAATCAGCCCTCATCACTTTGCCTTCTTTCGTTTAAGAATGAAAACCGTGAAATTTCTGCTGCAAACAAGCGCGTATAAACGTTACCAACCTTATAAAAATCGTAGATAGCCGGAAACACTTCATCATTATTTGAAAGAAATGGAAGTTCCGTGCGGCTTAGGTCTGAAACAATGCGTGATATTTGCCCTGCTGCTCCCGCCTGTTTCATTTTACTCTAAAAAAGTTGTTACATCAGGTTTTCTGCATCTACACTGGTTCCGATCCCCTTCTTCTCCCCCACAAAAAAGTGAGGCGGTACGCAAGAGGAGATCTTTCAGAAGAAGAGATGACTTCGTGGGTGCTGGTCCATCGCTCATCATCCAATTTCCCGCCATCCCTTTTCGTGTATGTTCATCGCATAGCTGAGTACGGCCAACATGCCTGAGAACAACGCCCCCGCAGGGTCCCTGAAATGTGATGGGCTGCAGCGAAACGACATGTGGCTGGGCCTACCTAGAATTCACTTGGGGGTCTGCGTACGGCCTAAAACAGCGCGCCTGGTCAGGGAGGCCAAAAATTCGGCATCCACAGGCAACGAAATTCAACAGAGATATCTTGGTAGATTCACTGGGCATGGTATTTTTATTACTTTCTCCTTTTCAGCCGTTTCCCTGCCTGTAGACATGGCAGTGGTAGATTAGGATAACGCTGCGCAAAACGTTGCATCTCGTTCGTTCAAATTTTGTCTCGGGATAACTTTGAAGAAACTTTTGTTCAGCATCGATCACATACAAAGCACTTGTGTTAGTCCTTGAAATCAAAATTATCACAACAACAAGATCTGTAGGAAGTCTTCTGAGGTGACATAAGTAATGACAAAGAAAAACTAGATAAAAGAATGTGTATTGAGATGTTGGAAATGTACAACTCGTTCCGTATATCTGATTTACCTGGAACTTGAAGGCAAAAATATTCGCGAATGATGTCATCTGCTCAATACACTTAACAAGCTGCAGTATTAGTTGGTATAAGAACTTTAAAAACATTTGTATCCCTCTTTTTTCAGCAAAGCTCAGACCTATCCCAAAAAACTGCCGAAGCTAGCCTTCAAACTGGGAAACTGTGTAATTCTGAGGACTAATAACGTTACTTCTGTGTTACTTCTAGGCTTTAGCTGGTCATAATAGGCTATTCCTACGTTTATTCTCAGCGCTGAATGATGATACATGGGGTTTAACTTCCCAAAACAACCATGTGAATATGAGAGACACCATATTGGAGGGCTCCGGAAATTTCGACCACCTGAACCACCAGCATTTTCGCCTCCATCGAAAATGCAGCCGCTACAGCCGGGATTCGACCCCATGACCTGCGGGTACCTTATCCACTAGACTCCCGCGGCGGGGATCAGCGCTGAGTAGTTCGAGTTAACTCGCATACAGCGACATGCACGACAGTAGCACGTCGTTGGTGTAGGCCTTCCGTCACATCGGGGTCTTTTCACTGATGCCGTTGCATTTGCCGTTCTCTCGTATTTCCTTCTTTTGCGTATTCTCCATCTTCAGCTAGCCGGTGTCACTTCGCAGCCATTTGTTTGGCTCATTGTTTTCGTCTTTCACTTTAGTGTAAATTGGGAGTAATGAAATTCATGCCATTTCTGTGGCCCATACTAGTTTATGATGGTAATAGATTTCTAATAGGCCGACCAATTGCACATACCCCTTTTTGTTTTTGTTTTGATAACTGTCACCCTCTTCATTCTTGTGTGATAGACCATTGGTCTCAGTGTTGCATTGTTATTTTTAGTGAGCCAGTGCATAGAACTTAGTCAATTTGTTTTCGCTCCTACACAATTATGAATCGGGATATGGCCTACAGTTTACGGCTAGCTTAAACAGCTTGTTTGTTCAAAGAGGTAATTCCACGAGAAAGGGCTCAAATGCCGTATTAAATGTATCCCATCGATGAACGAGTTCCAGATCGACTTTCTTGATCTTCTCAGTTGAGTTGCATGGGCTCAGGAAAAACAAGCGTAGTTGCTGTCACCTTGGTCAAACATCGTGTCAAGTGCGGAAGGGAGATGACGTATTGTATACGTTACAGAAATAAAGTATAATAGCCAACGCAAGGAAAGCATCATGGGCTTTACTGTCATTGCCATTCCTGCTGCTAGAAATGATAAAACATGCAACGACCCCAAAAACTACTTCTCTTAGGTATGTACGATTCACGGCTACACACTCAACATATGTGCGCGAATGTATAGCGTTCCCTTGTCGTGGTCTCCCGTTATCTGGCGTTCAGTAAGAACGAAGCTCTCAATTATGAGCAGCTACCTAACTGTTCATCACAATATATACTGTTATTTGATCAGCCATTCTGACGTTGATGAAGTTTATTGCAGTTGAACAAAAGGTTACAGTGTAGTGGCTGCTGGACGTCGACACCTAATTATACCCCTCATATTTCGTAAAAAAAAAAGCTATTTAGAATGGTCAACATTGCAAAACCTCGTCACGTTTGGTACTGCGAATCTGAAACATAGGCATTCCTAGATGTATATAAAATTCACTCTGAAACGCATGAATTGTCTAAACAGGCCTATAATATGCCCCTTGCAGTCACATATACGTCACTGACACTTCTACACCCATTATAATATTGTCCTTGGCTTCTGATGGAAACCAAACTGAACAATAAATATCGACTATGCGTCAACTGTCTACCCATTTAGCCCATAATTGTCATAGCCATAACGATTTTAGGATTACTTCAGAGACTTCTTTTTTTACCCCGTTTCTATTTTTAATTATAAGGCAGGAATCCGCAAATCTCCTCTGGCTCGCCTCTCTTCCTCGGTCGCTCTTCGTTTTTGGTGCAGGATACGGCTCTGCAACTTTCATACTTTATTTTTTATCTGTCCAGTGTTTGTAACTCTTTTTGGGGTACGTTACGCCCCAAATCAAGATCACTCCTAAAGCAATCTCTGAAATAAACCGTTCTTATCTAAATTCAAGACGTTGTTAAAATCACTCTATCGGTTCTTTCTAAAAAAACACTCTGGTCTAGATTCTGGGTTACTCCAAGCCAAATCTGCTTTATAAGTTGATATGGCTCCATACCTGAATCCATAAAATGATTTTTTAAGCTAGGCTGTTCTACTCAGCTGCTCCCCATCCTGTACAGAGGTGAGGAAAGGATCCTCGTGAGAGGTTGTTAAAAGATGAAGGGCAGAAGACAAACATAGCACCACAGTGTGAAATGTGCAGCACAAGTAATTTACGGCTTCTGCATTCTACTTCCGTGTAAATGAAACAGCGGGATCGGCACTAGGGGGAGCTGAAGTGTAAATTGAGGTGCCATAACACTCTGCGACTACTGCTGAGAGTAGCCTTCGCAGCGGCAGTCTGTGCATTACGGTGCAGCCTGCCATTCGCAACGTAGAGAAATGGCTACTGGCGGAATTTTGTAAGTGCATGAAACATTTCGGCTAGCAAGTAAGCATACGAAACCATTTATTTCATTCATTTGTTTATTTATTGTGCTCGTAGAAACTCATAGGGCAGACGGGGTGCCGCCAAGATGAAAATAACAATTACGCGAGGTCTGCGCCAAGCATAGCGCTCGCAGTTTTAATGGGAGGCCGGCGGTGGATATTAAGAGGCGCAGTGACCCTGTGGACGAAACTGTTTCAAAATAAAAGCAAAATACTGGCCAAAGCAGTCATGACTGCGTGAAATGTAATATTAGAACCATGTAAAGTTGCAAGTCAGCTGAAAATTTTAATTCCTGTAGGAACAGCAATAATTATGGTTGCCGATGTAAAATAAGCTCGAGTATCTACATCTATTCCAACTGTGAATATGTGGTGTGCTCACACAATGAATCCTAATAAACCAATTGCCGCTATAGCATAAATTATACCTAAATTTCCAAAAGGCTCTTTTTTACCTGTATTATAACAAATAATTTGAGAAATTATACCAAAGCCTGGTAAAATTAAAATATAAACTTCAGGGTGGCCAAAAAATCAAAATAAATGTTGATATAAAATAGGGTCTCCTCCGCCTGAAGGGTCAAAAAATGAAGTATTAAAATTTCGGTCTGTTAACAATATAGTAATAGCCCCTGCTAAAACAGGTAAAGATAATAATAAAAGAATGGCTGTAATTAAAACAGATCAGACAAATAAAGGTATACGTTCTATAGATATGCCAATAGAACGTATATTTAAAATAGTTGTAATAAATTAATTGCCCCTAAAATTGATGATGCCCCAGCTAAGTGAAGAGAAAAAATGGCTAAATCAACAGAAGGGCCGTAATGAGATAAATTTGATGATAATGGGGGATTACACAGTTCATCCAGTCCCTGCTCCTGATTCAACTAAAGATGAATTAATTAATAAAAATAATGAAGGGGGTAAAAGCCAAAATCTTATATTATTTATACGTGGAAAAGCTATATCAGGGGCCCCTAATATAATAGGGACAAGCCAATTTCCAAATCCCCCAATTATAATAGGTATTACTATAAAGAAAATCATAATAAATGCATGGGCAGTTACGATTACATTATAAATTTGATCATTACCAATTAATCTTCCTGGTTGACCTAGCTCAAGTCGAATTAATATTCTTATACTTAATCCTAATATTCCTGCTCATGCACCAAAAATTAAATATATGTTCCAATGTCTTTATGATTAGTTGAGTATATTCATCGCGGTAAAATGGCTGAAGTTTAGGCGGTAAATTGTAAATTTATTAATGAATATGATTCTTTTACTAATAAGATTTATTATAAAAATAATTTTTACTTTGAAGGTAATTAGTTTAATTTAACTTAAAATCTTCTTATATATATATATAAATTAAAACAATTAGAATAATTAAATTTATGTTTATATAAATATTTTATTTATAAAATATTATTTCAAGTAAAAAATTTTAAATTAATAAAAAAAAAAGGAATAATTATTCGTATATAAAAAAATAAATTAAGTAATGAAGATAAAATAAGCATGAAAATAAAAATTAATTTCAAATTTATTAATAAATAAATTGATACAATTTTTATGAAAAATCCTAAAAATGGAGGTATTCCTCCTAGAGATATATTAATATAATTATTTTAATTTTAATTTCTAATTTTATTTTTTTTTTTATAAAATCAGAAAAAAAATTAATTTTATATTTATTAAAAATTCTAATAATATTAAAGAAAATAATAAAATATAGTATTAAATAAGCAATTCAAAAATTAAGTTTTTTTACTAAAAGACATAAAATTCATCCTTGGTGAGAAATTGAAGAAAAATTAAAATTTTTTTTATTAATTTATGTTTTATAGCTAAAAATGATGCAAAAAAGTTGATATTGAAAATAAAGGGATTAATGAATTATTTATAAATTTTTCTGCAATTAATAAAGGAATGATTTTTTGTATTGTTAATAAATTAAAATAGAATTAAAATTTATTATTTCTCTAATTGAAATTAATCATAAATGAAAAGGAATTATACCTAATTTAATTAAAATTGAAATATTAATTAAAATAAAAAGAATTCAATTTGTATTATATTATATTGAAATGCTGAAAGAAAAAATAAAGAAGATGAAAAAGCTTGAACTACAAAATATGTAATTATAGCATTTAAATTTTTTAATTTATAATTATTTATTAAAGGAATAAATGATATTATATTTATTTCTATTATTAATCAATAAATAAATCAAGAGTTTGATGATAAAGAAATTAATACAGTGATAGTAATTATCCAAATTATTAATTTTTTAAAAAAATTAACAAAGGATTATTTAAATCATATTTGGGGTATGAACCCAATAGCTTATAAAATTAGCTTACTTTGTTAAAAATCTTAGATAATAATTATTATCAAATTTAAATTTGCAATTTAATTTTAATAAGATTTACTATCGCAAGATATAATTACATCTATTTAGAATAAGGGTCCACGACCGGCTGTCTCATTTATTGACCCATAGGAGAGTAACAAAGGGTCATACTAAGTCATGTACACATCTACTAATTAATAAATTCGGAAAAAAAAAAGATGGTTACATTTTGCTCAAATTATAGGTCTTATTTTCAAAATAAGGGTGATTTGCCCACTAAATCCTAGCATACTCACATCCTTTTATATATCCAGATAACCGATAGACATGAGTTTTGAAAAAATTAAAATTTTCCCGATTTAATTTTATTTTATTTTTATAATTCAATTTGGCAGAAAAATTGCAATAAATTTAGAATTTATTTATGAAGTAATTCAATTGAAATAATAAATAGACTTTTAGAAAACAATCTTTTTTATATTTCAAAATATATACTTAATATAGTTAAAAAGTCTATGTTAAAGGAATTATAATAAAAATTATAAAATAAAGAATTGTTACAATTTTTCTTATTAAATCAAAAGGATATTCAATAGGTATAGCTCCCAAATAAGTTAGTAAAAAAAAACAATTAATTAATAATCAAAATATAATTTTAAATATGATGTTGAAATAAAAAGAAGATATTTTATTTTTATTGAAAATGAAAATCTAATAATAATAACAATAGATATTAATAATGCAATCACTCCCCCAAGTTTATTAGGAATTGATCGTAAATAGCATAAGCAAAAAGAAAATATCATTCAGGTTGAATATGAGGTGGAGTGATTATTGGGTTTGCAATATTAAAATTTTCTGCATCTATAAATTTGTAAGGGTTAATAATAATTAAATATGAAAATATTATAATTACTAAAAAATCCCTAATAAATCTTTAATTGTAAAATAAGGATGAAAGGAATTTTATCTAAATTTATTGTTACTCCTAAGGGATTCTTGAGCCTTTTCATGAATAAGTATAATATGAATTATTGTTAATATTAATAATATAAAGGGCAGAATGAAATGTAAAGTAAAAAAACGAATTAAAGTATTATTGTCAACTGAAAACCCTCCTCAAATTCAATAAGTAATTGAAATACCGATATATGGAATAGCTGAAATTAAATTTGTAATTACAGTAGCCCCCCAAAAAGATATTTGACCTCAAGGTAAAATATAACCTAAAAATGCTGTTGCTATCAAAATAAATATGATTATGATTCCTGATATTCATACTTTTTAAAATAAAAAGATGAATAATAAATTCCACGTGCTACGTGAATATATATGAAAATAAAAAAAATTGATGCACCATTAGCGTGAATAGAGCGAATTAATCATCCGTAATTAACATCTCGTTGAATATGAGAAATTATAGAAAATGCAGTAGAAATATCTCTTGAAAAATTTATAGCTAAAAATAAACCTGTTATAATTTGAGTGAATAAACAAATACCTAATAATGACCCAAAATTTCATATAAACGAAATATTAGACGGTGTAGGTAAATTAATTAATGGATTTATTAATTTTAACATAAGTTTAAATAAATTTTTTAATAGGAGCATTAATTCAATTTAAATTTTTTGCAACAATTATTAATATTAATATAAGAAAAATTATTATTACAATAATTATATTAACAAAATTTACTAAGTAAATTTTGTTAATATAAACTAAATCTAATTTTATTATATATATATTATATGAAATTAGTGTTAATAAAAATGTAAAAGTGACTCTAATTTTTTTATTAAATTTTATTTTTTTGTTAGGACATAATCTAACTATGTATATAAAAATAATTAATATTCCCCCTAAAATAATTAAAATTATTATCATAGATATAATGGAAAATTGATATGAATAATAAAAAACCATTGATAAAAATAATGTTAATAAAATTAAAGTTAGTAGTATTATAACTGGATGAAAAACTGAAGCACAAATAATTGATAAAAATATAACAATTTTAATTTCAGAAAATAATATATAGTATTAGTATGCAAGTTTTGGAGATTTGTTGAGATATTAATCTTTTCTGATGCTAAAAGGAAAACCAAATTTGATTTACAAAATCAACATTTTAAATTAAATTATTTTAACTTAACTTATGACATTTTTAGTAATTGTATTATATTTAATAGGAATTTTTATTTTTTTATTAATCGTTATTATTTAATAATAATTTTATTAAGAATTGAATTTATTTATATAAGCTTATTATTAATACTTTGCATTTTTTTTTGCATATTTAATATTTTAGGTGTATTTACTTTTTTAATTAGAATTGTTTGCGAAGCTGGATTAGGGTTGAGAATATTAGTAATAATAAGATTTTATTACGGAAATGAAATAATAAAAATAATAACTTTAATTAAATGTTAATGTATATACCAATAATTTTAATTTTATGTTTTTTTATTTTATGAATTCTTATCAAATTATAGTTTATTTAATAATTTTAATAATTTTATTAGTGTTAAAAGGTTTAATAAATAATGCTGAGATAATTATAAACTTTTTTATTTTGATCTTATAAGTTTTAGAATAATCAGTTTAACAGTTTGAATTACTTTTTTAATATTAATAGCAAGCCGATTAAATAATCTTTTTCAAAATAAAATTTTTACTTTTTACATTTTAATAATAATAAATTTATTATTCTTTTGTTTTTCATTTAATAATTTTATATTATTTTATTTATTTTTTGAATCAGTTTTATTCCCAATTGTTCTAATAATTATAGGGTGAGGATCACAACCTGAACGAATTCAAGCCGGATTTTATATACTAATATACACAATTTTTGGTTCATTACCTTTATTAGTGTTAATATTAACAAAAAGAATTTCTTTTATAATTATTTATAATGAATGATTATTTAGAGAGATAAATTGAATATTTATTATAATGATTATAGGTTTTTTAGTAAAAATTCCCATATTTTTATTTCATTTATGATTACCAAAAGCACATGTAGAAGCCCCAATTTCAGGCTCCATGATTTTAGCAGGTGTTTTACTAAAATTAGGATTTTATGGTTTATACCGATTTAAAAGATTTTTTTTATTGATTTAATCAATTTTAGAATAATTATTATTGTAATTTCTTTATGAGGAGCAGTGATAATTAGAATTTATTGTTTATTCCAGATTGATATTAAATCTTTAATTGCATATTCTTCTGTATCTCATATGGGAATTGCTTTAAGGGGTTGTTTAACATTTTATTTGTATGGTTCATATGGAATATTAATAATAATAATTGGTCATGGTTTATGTAGTTCAGGTCTTTTTTGCTTAAGTAATTTAATTTATGAACGATTTTACACTCGAAATATTTTTATAATTAAAGGAATAAATTTAATTTTTCCAAATTTAACTTTATGATGATTTTTATTTAGAATTGTTAATATATCAGCCCCTATAACAATAAATTTATTTAGAGAATTATTTTTAGGGTTAAGAGTAATAAAGTTTAGAATATTATTAATAATTCCAATAATAATATTAATTTTTTTAAGCGCTTGTTATTCAATATTTATGTATAGATATATTAATCATGGTCAAAGATGAATAATTTTTAGAAGAAATATAATTTTTGCTCGAGAATATTATTTATTATTTTTACATTTAATACCTTTAATATTATGATTTATAAAATTTAATTTTTTTATAAAATGATTATAAAAGTTTAATTAGTTTAAAAAAAATTATAAATTGTGATTTTATAGATGAAAGTTTCATTAAACAATTTTTATTAATTGAACTTTAATGCTTTTAATATTTTCAATATTTTTTTTAGTTTGTCTTTTATTTTTATTATACAATAATTCATTTATTATTATTGAATATTCTTTAGTAACAATTTTAAGACATGAATTTAAATTTTACATTCTATTAGACTGAATAAGTTGTATATTTTCTTTTATTGTTTTGTTAATTTCAAGAATAGTTTTGTGATATAGATTTAGGTATATAATATTAGATAAAAATAAAATATCTTTTTGTTGAATAGTTTTATTTTTTATTCTATCAATATTACTTTTAATTTTAATACCCAATATATGTATATTAATTTTGGGATGAGATGGCTTAGGTTTAGTATCTTATTGTTTAGTTATTTATTATCAAAGAGTGAATTCATATAATTCAGGAATAATAACTATTATTAGTAATCGAGTTGGGGATGTTATAATCATTATAATAATTATTTTTGCAATTAATTTCAATTCTTTTGAGCTAGTTTCTTTTCGAAAATTTGAATTAATTTGAGGTTTATTAATTATTATTGCTGCTATAACAAAAAGAGCACAAATTCCATTTTCAGCTTGACTTCCTGCAGCAATAGCTGCTCCAACTCCAGTCTCTGCTTTAGTTCATTCTTCAACTTTGGTAACTGCTGGGGTTTATTTACTTATTCGATTTAATTTATTATTTAACTATAGGGTTTTTAGAATATTTTTACTAAAAATTTCTTTAATAACTATAGTTATAGCTGGAATTAACGCTTTTTTTGAAAATGACTTAAAAAAAATTATCGCTTTTTCAACTTTAAGTCAATTATCAATTATAATATTAACTTTAGCTTTAGGCCTTACTTCTTTGTCTTTCTTTCATTTAATTGTACATGCTATTTTTAAATCAATGTTATTTTTATGTGCTGGGTTTATTATTCATAATTTAATAGGAAACCAAGATATTCGTTTTCTTTCAAATTTTTTTAAATTCAGTCCTACAATTTTAAGTTGTATAATTATTGGAATATTATCTTTAATGGGGTTTCCATTTATTGGAGGATTTTATTCAAAAGATATTATTATAGAATTTTTTTTTTTTAAATCTCAAAATATAATTGAAATAATTCTTTTTATTATCGGCATTTTATTTACTTTTCTTTATAACATACGCCTTAGATATATAATTTTATTAAAAGGAACTACAAATGTAAGATTATTAATAAATAATTTAAATGTTTTTATAAAATATCCTATTTTGATTTTATCTATAAAATTAATTATAATAAGAAATTTAATAAGATGAATAATTATTTCTAATTATTCAATTACTTTTTTGTCAAGCCAACAAAAATTAATAATAATAATAATAATTTTTATTTGCATTTATGTATACAATAAAAGATTAAGAATTACTTATAAATTTTTAATAAATATGAAATTTTTCATAAAAATATGATATTTAAATAATTTAACAAGCTACATTTTATTAAGAAATAACAAACGTTTATTACAAATAAGAATCAATGATTGATCATGAATAGAAATAATAGGGCCCTTAGGAATAAAGAAAATAATTATAAATAATTATAATTTTAGTTTAATTAAGAAAATAAATAAATTTGAAATTATTTTCGGGATAATTTTTTTAATAATATTTTTATTTATTTGTTTTTATAGTTTAATTAAAAACATTACACTGAAAATGTAAAAATATTATTTAAAAACATTTTAATTACAAAAAATGGTGCAAATAACTTTGAGTGTTATCACAAAAAATTTTGAGTTTTTAAAAAATAATTAAATTTATTAAAGTTAATTAAAAAATTTTAGTAAAAGTAAATTAATTTACATAATTTATCCTATCAAGATAATCCTTTTTCAGGCATTTTACTATCGCAAGATATAATTACATCTATTTAGAATAAGGGTCCACGACCGGCTGTCTCATTTATTGACCCATAGGAGAGTAACAAAGGGTCATACTAAGTCATGTACACATCTACTAATTAATAAATTCGGAAAAAAAAAAAGATGGTTACATTTTGCTCAAATTATAGGTCTTATTTTCAAAATAAGGGTGATTTGCCCACTAAATCCTAGCATACTCACATCCTTTTATATATCCAGATAACCGATAGACATGAGTTTTGAAAAAATTAAAATTTTCCCGATTTAATTTTATTTTATTTCTTTTTTTAATTAAATTAAAATTTGGTTTTTAAAGAAAAAATTCTAATTTTTTTATACATTTTTTAAAAAACAAATAATAGAAAATTTATTTTTTTTAAATAACTAATAATTATTAAGAGTTAGAATAAATTTCTAGCTAAATTTGTGCCAGCAGCAGCGGTTAAACAAATAGAAAAATTCTTTTTATAATAAAATTTAAAAAATAAATTTAATTATATTTATTAAAAATTAAGGTGAAATTTTTTTTTAATTGAATTTTGTATAAAATTAAAATTCTTATAATAAACTAGGATTAGATACCCTATTATTTAAGAGCTTTACATTGTAAGTAAATATTAATTACGAAAGCAAAAAATTATGGCGGTATTTTAAGCTTTTCAGAGGAATTTGCTCTTTAATGGATAAAACACCTAAATCTTACTTAAATTTGTTAAGTCAATTTGTATACCACTATTAAATTAATTATTAATTTTAATTTATAAAATTTATGCAAATTTAAAAAAAATTAAGTCAAGGTGCAGTAAAAATTTAAGAATGAAGTGAATTACATTTCTTTTAAGAGATTATTAAAATTAAAATTTTAATTTAGGATTTGAAAGTAAAATTAAAATAGAATGTTAATTTGAATTAAGCTCTAAAATATGTACATATCGCCCGTCACTCTTTATTAAGATAAGTCGTAACAAAGTTAAAGTACTGGAAAGTGTTTTAAAAATGAAATCATTAGATGTTTCATTTACAATGAAAATTTGTATAAATTACCACCCTCGAAAATATTTCAAAACTGCCAGGCTCAAACGACATGGCTGTTAGCTTTCAGCTAGTTATAGTTGTATGCAGCCCACACCGAATGTCACGCCACTTGCCTATCTCTGAACCTAAGCACTATTTCTTAAAGTAAGCTTGTTTGTAACAACACAAGCTATGCTTCTAAGTGTTCTACACCTATGCTTACGGTTGTGATTATTTGTTTATTCTAAGCTATTTCTTTAGGTTGTCACTAACATAAATTTTAGTATGTGCAACCGTTTGCTATTCTGCTGTCTCATAATCACCATAGACACTACGAGTCGTGTTCGAACATTTTCATTACAATCAACTGATTAACGAAGTGTAACCAGCTGGCTCTAAAATTTGTGTTGCATACGCCTGCTAGCACCCCACATCCAAAGTCGTTGTAAGCGATGTTATTTTGATGCTGAAAAAATCATAACGATCTTCGTATTGTAAAAAAACTCACAACCTTCAGTGAAGCTCAGCGTAAATGGTCAACGTTGTTATCTAGGTACTTGTAGTGGTAAAGCTTAGTCTAAGCATTATAATGAAAGTAACAACATTCGAACTGTATGGTCAGGAATGAGTGAGAACATTCACGTGGAAAATACTTAACCCTCGCAAATGCAACGCAATATACTGCAGAGCAACGAGTTTTATGAACGCTTTTCAGTGCACTTCATGCAAGGATGCAATTTCTTCAGTCAAGCATTGCTGATGAAATACGCAATAAAATAGTCCACGTGGTCTCCGGTGGCCTCTTTTTGTCGTCCACACTGCGCCATTCAAAATCCAATCTTTAGTACAATACTTTCTTCCTGTTCTTTCTATTCTCAAAGTCTCACTTTAAAGTCTCTTTAAAGTCTCACTTTCAATTATCGGAAAATCAGCTGCTACACCACAGTAAAAACTAGCAGCCTGAAAACGCCATCTGCATGCGCCTACTGTGTACAATTCTATCAAGGCAATATTCAAGTACTTGTACGACGAAGCGAAATTATCGGCGGAACTGAATCTTTTTTTCGTCGGGAAATTGTAGCCCTCGAAACGGAGCGTATTTTTAGCGTAGCATTAAGCGATTGTACGCTGCTCTTCTATACACCTCTTTTTTTTGTACTTTTCCTTAAGTTGAGGACGAATGCAGGCGCATCTCTCGATTGCAGAGTTGTCTCGTTCTCGAGAACGAGTCAATAAATGTTGTTCGTTTTACGCATTCCTTGGCGTGAACATTGCGTTTTCAAGGCACTGACGAAAAGTTATGCCGGAGGAAATTGATTTTTATACATGTCAGGAGACACTCAAGTAAGAATAAATATGTAATCAAAGTTGCCTTTCGAAGCACCGGGTGAGTGACAGCGCACAAAGCAAGTGCATGACTTAACGATAACTCCTGCAGACCCTCTTTTGGAGCAATAATACACGAGCCCGGACATCCTCAGCGTTGTTTGATGGTATTCCAAAAGCCACGGCGAAAGATTTAGCTGAGATAAACAGTTTGTAGTTATTTGATCTCACACGCATACATACACGCATGGATTCACTGCGACTCAGAAGTCGTCATATCCTAATAAACCACAATAATAATCCTAATATCTGGAGTCTTACATGCCTCAGGATGTGCAGGATTCCGGATATATCAGCCAACCGATGCTCATTAGCGTACACTGGCAGAGCATTGTACTAAGACCTTTAACAATTGGCCTCCACCGAACTAAATCGCCGCAGCTGGGACAAAACCTCCGAACTTCTGTTTAGCATCCGAACACCCTAACCACTCTACCAGCGATGAAGAAGTTACGAAACAGCAAGGATCGTACGGAATTAAAATAAACAGTATGGAAGAATATAACGAAGAATGATTACACGCGTAATACACGAGTACCGTATTGCTGAACCTACATTTGTGAAAGAAACACATGCTTCAAATAATGATGTTGTCCGCCTAGCATAAAGGGCGATTTCCCCTCGCCTATTTCTCTAGTGTCTTGGTGCGTTTCGTTGGTACTCATCAATCTTGATAGACTTCATTGTCCCCGATTTAGTTATCCTTGCGTTGCCTTACTGAGTATCTGACTCCCTGACGCTTCCTCTTCGCTGGGGAGCATGGCTGAGCGAGGAACGTTCCGAATACAATTGTGGGCTAGCGCCGCTAGACTATAAATTGAGAGTAACGGTGCACACACACAAAAAAGCTGCGCTTTCGTTCAACAAAGCAAAGCTGTCCCAAAAGCTGCTGCAACAAGGCCCTAATTGTGACGAATGGATGGCCAATAAACTCTCCAATCTATTATTCTCACTACAGTCTCTCTTTATACTTCCCCGTACAACAAGTTTTCCTGGGGCAACGAAGGGAACTAGGAAAAACCTACAGGCACTCGAGCATTTTTAACACACTGTTATTAGTGCATTTTGTTTTATCTTGCTGCATGCCAGCTGTCTCTTTCAATGCCCCATGGAACATTGCTGACGAGGTTTCTTCAAGCCTGAACGAAGCTGGTTCTCGCAGATTTTTGTGAAATCCTTCGATGAAAGATGAGGACAAATTTGCTGAACACTTACCTAGCGGTGAATGTTTTTCAAACCCTCATTACAGCTTCACACTTTGCTCCACTTGTGTGTTTTTCCAGAGGCCAGACACTGTCAAAGAGAGTAAGTTAGGAATTCAGATGCTACTGGTGACATTTATTGGTAATTCATCGAACATCTGTGTATTGCCCCGTACGTTGCGGAAATGAATGTACAACCTCACGGTGTGACGTCCGATTCCGGTTCAACCGCGGCCACTACTTCGAGGAAGCGAGGAAATACATCCAGCGAGAGCGATGACACTGAGCTGTACTCCACATCTTGCGACGAGTTTTTAGATGACGGATGTCAACCTCTCCTGCACCGCAAGGCCAAGCGACGGATCGTCAATCTATCGTCGGTGTCAAGTACGGCCCCCGTGAAAACGGCGCCTCAGCGATGGCCCCATTCCATCCTGTTCGTGTCAAAGAACGCTACCGAAAGTCTGCGTGTTCTGAACAGGCAAGCGCTTTCGCTCTATTTTGAGAACACTGTGCCAAACGAGATCAAGTACGAATGGCTAAATACAAGAAGAAACATCTTGGTTGTCTATGTGCTGCACCCTAGTGCACTGAGCACGCTGCCACAAGTAACACAACTGGGAAACATTGCAGTTAGGTCCAACATACCAGCCGACGGTGCAACCACATCAGGAGTCATTTACGATATTAACACGGAAATCCCAAACGCAGACCTTCCAATACTTATAAAACCGGTAAGTCAAGACAACATCATTGTCAACCTTGGTTACCTTGAACACACGCTGTGTGAGAGTAACGTTCAAGGGTGACTGTCTTCACGCATACGTGAAGGTTGGCCACTTTCGTCAACAAGTTCGACCATTTATTTCTAAACCCGTGCAATGCTTCAAGTGTCAGAATATCGGCCATGTAAAGGGTGTTTGCAGGAGCTGCGCATGCAGCGTGCCCCTGGTGTGCCGAACCACACGCAGAAGTAACAGCGTCGGTTAGTCCTCATTAGTATTGTGTGTAACAAAGAAAACGAGCATTTAAAATTAGGCCTCTCTCCTCTACACGTGTAAAATTTAACGTACAACTAATGATATCATCGGCATTCATTAAAGATAGTACATGCCGTAGAATCCTGATAAGAACGAGTTTACCGAGGTTGAAGAGAAGGACTCCGTAAGCTGAGTGCTCCACTACGTTCTTGTCGAAATATTTCTCTACGCCGATTGCATGTCCACCTGAAGAGAGCTCAAAGGCTGAAGTAAACACGTTTTTTCGCAGAAAAGTTCCCATTTTCACCGCTAAAGAGAAGCAGTGAATGTGATACGAAGAAATTGGAAAGTGACGCCAAAAATGACAAGCAGTTCAAAACTTCAATAAAAGCTTCAATAAAAAAGAAACTACTTATATTTTTTACGCTTGATTTTGCAAGCACTCTCGGGCATGAAGCAGGAAAGAAGAGGAAGAACGGTAAGAGAATTTATGAGCGCCAAGTGCCACTTTTTATGCTTGCGAAAACAGTTTTTTTTTTCAAGCATATAAAAGTATGCGATGCATTCATAACGAAGCTGAACACAAAGTTATGATGTTCAAGAAAGACGGAAAGGTAGTTTATTCGCCGTTGTAACCACTGGAAGTCAAGGAAATCATCCCGTGCCAAGAGGATGATGAATTCAGCAGGGATGCTTTACCCGTTAGTCGGCATTCCACTGATTGATTATTCTTTGTTAACCTGGCATAAAGACACCGCGAGTGAACTTTGTGGGATAATTTGCTTCTAGATTTGAAAAACGCGACGCTGTAAAAGAGACATTTCTGTTTATTTTCAGCCCATGGGGCTCACTAAATTCCCCTAGAATGCGTTTGTTACTCAAACTTTTGAAAATGAAACCACATAGCTCACTAGACCAACCCATTACCACGAAAGCAGCAGCACATGCAGAGGCAAATACGCATTTTCCGATGGAGGCGGAAATGTTGTAGGCCCGTGTGCTCAGATTTGGGTGCACGTTTAAGAACCCCAGGTGGTCGAAATTTCCGGATCCCTCCACTACGGTGTCTCTCATAATCATATGGTGGTTTTGGGACGTTAAACCCCACATATCAATCAATCAATCAAATACACACGGCATGAACAACGGAGGAGGTTTGTTTCCTGGATGGCATGCGGTGCCACATGTATGAAAGCAAGTTGCACAGTAGTGTGTGAAATCTTTGTTTAGACATCTAACGCTCGTTGTGGTGATTTACGCGGCCCCAGCGAAATCGCGTGACCTAAACTCACGTCACAGCACCGCTGCCACATCAAGACATATCAGGGCGTATTCCATATCAGGCATATTCCATATCAAGCCATTCAGTGAATCATTCAGTGAATTTAGGCTACGACATAGCCTCAAAGTATGGGCACGGAGAACAAGAAACAAGTTCATTAAAACGACAAACATTCATTTGCAATGCAAGGTACATGTATTTCTATATGTCAATAAGTAACACCAGCATAAATGCCAAAATCTATCGATCGCATAACCTTCCGAGTGCACGTTTGTAAAGACGGTCAGCGAATTTCTATCAAACTTGAGCTCTTGCTTTATATGCTCACGTTCCATACAGGGTCACGTGTATGAAGGAAATGTGTACAAAAGCACAACCTCTGAACAGCTCGTAAAATAAATGCACAAAACTACATTAAAGAATTACTTGAATGTAATTTTGCAAAATAAAACTAGAAAAACAATGAAAGACAGAAATTGCGTAGATAGCGAGGAATACGATGCACCAGTAAGTGATACATTAAGCCAGGTAATACAATTTTTCGGCCAACTATACAGTACACCGTGATATATCGAAAAAGAGAGCTCCATAATTTTCTCCTTCAGCAGATGAAAGTCCAGAAAAGTGTAGGCCTATTGCAATGCAGAGTGTGACACTCACGAAGGTTCTCTTCTGTAGGTGCTTTATTTTGCTACACTTGCTTTCTGTAGAGGAGAAATGCTGCATTCAATAACGTCTTCAAGTTTGAAAGGTAGGGTGGTTATACTAAATTGCATGGAGCATCAAAAAAAGTAACACTTGGTGGCGGCATGCAGGTCCCCTTTATGGAGGACGCAAATCTTTACCTTAAAATAACATTTGGTGCGGTATACAGATGCGGACCATACAAACTCCATTCCAAGAATATTGAAAATTTCTCACATTCGTTCACGGAAAGAAAATACGATGAAACGTAGCGAAGAGCTGGCCCTTTCTTTTTTTTTTCAGGTTGTGCTGGATACGAACGATTCCACAGATTTTAAAGATGGGAATGTGCACCCATCGCCAAAAGAAGTTGAGACGCATGAGCAGCGACCAATATCAGATACAACTGCATCAACGCGTCGCCTAACGTTGAGGTCCTGGTGTCGAACATCGCAGTGCGCGTGCGTATCCTTTATCACTCACCTCTATGTCCTTTTACTATCTTACGAAAGGCTAATTGATTGTATGTAGTCTTACGCAGTAGAAGTCACTTTCTTCGTTGAATTCGTTGTGCACTCATCTCGACAGGGACATGGTGGTGGTTAAAGGTAAGTTTGTTTTACCTTTATCTTTGTCGGTTGTTTTACCTTTATCACACATAACACATATCAGCCGGACTTTCTTATGAAGTAATTTTATTATTTTTTTTTTTGGCTCAGCGCCCTTTCGGTTTCAGTGCTCTCGTTCATAATCCACTACTACATTCCAAGCTTTGCACCACACTTTACATGCACAGAAAGCAACTACCGCTATGTGTGACGACGCTTTGTCATGGAGACAAATTGAGTTATCTTTTAATCTGGTGAACTGATCAACGTATGTTTCATGCTAACTGCGCCCCCTTGACATGGAGCGCGTGACGAATTGAGAGCAGAAAGCATCTTTACCACAAAACGCTCAGTGTAATGAGCTAGTTCGCTGCAAGCAAGATCAAAGGCATGCATGGCACTGGTGTGAAAGGACGCGCACAGGAACTGCAATGTCTCGACCAAAGAGTTTCTTATAAATACACCATGGGGAACTCTGGCGCTATTGTCAATAGGTGCCGCAACGCATGGTGCTTCAGCGAGCATGGGAATGATGTGTAGTACTCAAGTTTGTCGAATTTTTACACTCTCGGCTCCGGTGGACTTCACGTGGATTGAAGCTTCTTTGTCACGAAAAAACAATCGGCAAATTTTCAACCTTAACCTTTTAGGCTGCTTGATATGTGGAGTTAACGAACCTTTTAGGCTCACTAACTCAAATAAGGTCACGATGTTCACAACGTTCTTTCGTTTATTCGAAAAAAAAACAACAACAAGACACAGCAATGAGAAAATCACATCATCTCTCCGAAGGCTACCATGGGGTGATGCGTGGCATGGAAGGAAGTTTAAAGGGTGTTTTAACGGAGTTGTTTACCGGTTAGCAGAGTTACCTTTGCGGTGAACCTTGTGCGTTAATACGTGTTCTTAAGTTTGTTCGTCACCATGCATCGTGTGAACGTTGTGTGGGAAACTCCTGCGATGCTCCGCATCACCAAATAATCCCCTTCGGGGAGGTCGTGTACTATTTTAGTCAACAAGCGTGCTGCAAATTTTTATTATTCAGTAATGCACAGGAAAACTCTCCCACTGGCACTAACTTGGAAGTGAACATCTAGTGGCTATATATAATGGGTTGCCAGTGAACGCTTGTGCAGTGTTTTAGGGGCAAAGCTCGTTAGCGTGGGGGTGGTTCTCTCCCCTGTAGTAGTATGTTGTAGTAGCCACTTCAAGTTTATGAATCCCTCGCTAGTTTATGAATCCCTCGCTAGATGCGTGAAAGTAGTTTATGACTGTGTGAACTGCGTGAAGAAAACTGTGTATTGACATGTTATTTGAACTGGTTTCAGTGTGCTATTATGTGTTTTTTTTCTTTTCCGTATTGTTAATTTTTGGGTACCGTTCTGTATTATTTTTTTTATTTTTCGCTGCAGAACTCTGTGATATGGAGTAGCCGAGGCAATAGGCTCCTCAACCTCTCCACAGCAAAACAGTTAAAACAACAACAACAACAACCCTCGCTAGATGGCATTATGTGTATATGCCCTTGTAAATCTTATTACTAGATGGCGTGAATGGTTTCTTATATAGTTGAAGAATGAAGGGGATAGATGGCACTGTTATAATAAAACATTTTGCATAATATCCATGGAGTGAATGATGATGAGTGGGGCGAAGCATCCACCCATCTGTCCGTCCGTCCGTTCGATGCGTGCTGTAGCGTGATAGGAGTAGACGGACGGACGGACGGGCAGACAGACAGACAGACAGACAGACAGACAGACAGACAGACAGACAGACAGACAGACAGACAGACAGACAGACAGACAGACAGACAGACAGACAGACAGAGCGGCCAGCAGACGGAGGGACGATTTACGGAGACGCACTGATGCTTCGCCCCACTCGTCATCAATCACTCAATAGATATGCTGAGAATTTCTTGCTTGGATTTTCGCCCTGATTGAACAGTGTATTATAGTCAACTAAAGTTTTGTTCTGTTCATGCGAACATGATTTAACTTCTTTCTAATTTGCAGGTTTCATTTTTTCCTGATAATCAGCTAATGGCGTTCCAAAATGTTCACTGGTCTTCATCCTGTACATACCGGAAGGTGACCCAGTTCTCTTCAGTTTTATAGAAGATCACTTTTTGTAATCAACATGTAATAAGAACATGTAAAGTAATGCCGTGGAAAACTGTCAAAACTCTGCAGAATAACTTTTGCTTTTCACTAAAAACAAATTCTTGAACATGTTTGAAATGGTTCCCAGAGGCGGCGTTTAAGTCTGATTTACGCATGTAGAAACAAAAGGAAAAAGACAATACCGAACAAATCACCCAATCAGGGTATAACCTAACGAAAATAAAAATCAATTTTGGTGACGGAAGACAGCTCTATTAAGTGTGTCCTGCATAGCTAAGTAGCTTCGGTAGTGCGGCGTGTTGATTGATTGTGTTGATTAAATGTGTTGATAAAATGTGTAGATTGATTCAGAGTACTTAGCACTCTAGTATCGGTGAAAAGAAAGCCGTACATGTTGCGTGTCTTTAGGAAAAGCAGGCTGTTTAGAAAAAAATTATTATCACAAACGTCAATAAAATTCAACAGAACATTTTCTTCTTGGACATACAATAACAATGATGACAACACAGACGTCATTAACATAAATGGATATGAGATGACGTTGAAACAGCATGCACATTCGATGGTTCGCACAAACACAGCCACAAAAGATATTGCTAGGTAAACAAGAGACACAAATAATGCTTGACAAAAAGAGTTAGTTCAGTAATCGGTCGCAGAAAACCTACCGCAGTGGATGTTGTTTCACGAATGCAAAAACGCCTTTAGTTGCCAAGCTATGACAATGTTATTCGCTTTAATACCTAAAAGAACAATCGCATTATTATTAGCTAAACCACCGGGAGTGTATTTATTTTCTTCAATAATGATGTTTGTTTTACCTGTCTTGTTTTCGTGTGAAAGTTTTCTTCTTTTTATATCTAAACACATCTTGTTCTTGTTACTGCTAATCAGAAAATCTTCATTTTGTAATCTTGGATAGGATGTCCCTTTAGGCATATGTTTTCTCTTCTTCTCTTCCTTTTCTTCTCTATCCTACATTCTCTAGACTAGTACACTCTATCTATACTGAGCTCGACCCGCAAAGTGGCGCCAGTGAGTGTGCTGCCTTGGCCGTGGTCCATCAACGATCAGGCAAATGACAGTCTCATGTTTAGCAGCGCTCCACCTCTCCAAGCAGTTTCCATGAAAAGATATCGACACAACAAGTGCTGCAGAGAATATCCGTTGTTGCCCGACGATGATGTTTGCGCACGAGATCACAAGTATGACGGCTGTAGCACTAGCGATCCTTGCGGACGACACCAAGTGAATGCTGCCTACTCGTGGGACATATTGATGCCTATGTCCTAGGAGCGTAGCAGCTAGGAACAGAGTACGAAAAAAGTGCATGCAGGCCTGGCATGATGATAGTTTTGTGACAAGACGAACATTTTACGCCGAACCAAAACAGCTTCGCTATGTGAACTTATGTGTGTAACACATAATAACAAATAACAGAAGACTTCTATTTAAAAATAAATGTTCTTACAAGTAGACAAAATCTGAAGTTACGCTTCAGTGCAAGTTCTCTATGGTATCTCCGAATAAAATTAGTAGTTTCAGCATTCTACGTGGTTAAACGAGAAGTGAGCTTATAAATTAAACGTCCCCAAGGTTTCCACATCTATAGGCCATTCGAGAAAACGAACTATGTGTGGTATAGCCTACTTTCCTAAGTTTCCCGTTTCACGGCAATGAAAAGCCGTGATATAGCGTGGCTCTAAGATGAAGAGCTCGGCTATTTCGGAGGCTGAACGTTTCTATTGCTACTTCTCCCATCATGCGAATTTCGTAATCTCCTGGCGGTATGAAAATTTGTTGGGTAAATCATTTTTTATTATATCGCCTGAATGCACTCGCGAGGAAGCAAGGCTATTCAACCATCAATAGGGCCGACCGCATCGATGTAATGTGTATACGCTCAAGACCTTACATCATGCGCGACAACATCTATATCTGGTCATACGGTAGCTTTGGAGCGTTAAACCCTAACAATCAGTAATGAATCTATCTGTATCCGGGCCCTTGTATACGGCGTGACAATAGCCATCAAGATCGCCATCTTAACAGCGAGTTCTAGAAAAATCACATCACGTTGTCAGTTGTCACCCGTTGTTTCTAAAGTGAACCACTGATCATCCTTTGAACATTTAGTTTCTAAAGAGAAATAACTTCCATAGTTTATTCAACGATAATAACGACGTATCGGTTACTCCTATGACACAAAAGCAGAATACAGCCACATGAAAGCATCTCCGTCATCTAGTTTAGCAACCGGATGCTTTGAGAATAAAGTAAGCCACGACAGCGCACGTATAAATGGTCAGCGAGGAATCGATCAGCCAGACTGCTACTAGTGACAGTTCGTGGTAAATCGGTGTGGAAAGCCACTGATGGGGTCGTGTTAAGATGCACGGAGATTTCGTTGAATGACTGTGCCACATGGTATTGCATGCTAAATTGGAGAGGGAGCGCTGAGGCCGACTGCCAATTATGATATAGTGCTGATAACTCCAGCTTACGAACAAAATATTCTGTGAATGTTCAGACGTGTTTCCGAACGGGGACTGAATGTGTTGCAAATACGGTCAGATGCACAGCGCGAACAAGAAATGAATATAATGGTGCCCGAACGTTATGTGAAGTATGAAAACGTGTCAGCAGCACTTCGGTTTTCTATATTAAAGGGCCACTCACCAGGTTGGACCATTTTGAGCTGACAAGCGCAATGCATAGACGAGGCATTCATGATAACGTCTGCCAAAATTTGCAACGCTACGCACCGCGGAAATGAGTCAAATTTCAAGATGAAAGCTGCTCGCCCTCCCCTCTACTGGTGCACACGTAGAGAATGAGGGCATGACGTGGGCGTAGGAATGGCCCTGTGTAAACAGCACTGCGGTCACGTTGGTCCTTTACGCAGACGACTCTGCTCTGACGTTGTCAGCAGTATACCACGTCACATGGCAAAAATTATTAACACAACATACGTAGTTTATGTATTTGTTGCTTTAAGAGATGAATAAAACTTGAAATAAATAATGAGACGCAATAAAAAACTTTGCACGTTTTTCTTGGATATTGGACACGTTTTTCTTGGACACGACGATATGTTGCTTGGAAGTGTAGGCCGCGTAGAATACTGAATAGAGGGATATATTTATAAGGTTTTTGTGTTTTTTAAGATTTTTCAACTCTTTTACGACACTCAGGGAGTCGGTGTATATAACTACCCTTGGCGTATTCAATTCTTTGATGTGTTTAACGGCTACGAATAACGCGTAAGCCTCGGCTGTAAAAATGCTTGTGCTGGAAGACAGAACGCCGGTATCCGAGAAGGATGGGCCGACCGCAACATAGGACACGCCAGTATGGGTTTTGGATGCATCAGTATAATATTCTGGACAGTCATATTTATGTTGCAGCTCTAAGAAATACATCCGAATGTGTATGGGGGAGGCATGCTTTGTGACAGCTACGAAAGATGTGTCACAGTGTATAACCTGCCACTGCCATGGCGAGAGCCGCAGAGCGGGGGGGCTGAGGTGGTATTCAAGCAGTGGGACATCTGTTTCTTCAGCTAGGTCTCTAACACGCAGCGGGAAAGGGCGTGCCATTGCGGGTCGATTGTAAAAAAGTTGAGAGCTGGACAGGTCGTTGATGGTGGAATATGCAGGTTGCTCACTGTTCGCATTTACTTTAACGAAATATATGAAGGAAGAATATGTTCTCTGCAGATGGAGTGACCACTAGTTCGACTATACATAAAGGCTTTCAACTGGGCTTGTTCTAAAGGCTCCTGTGAACAGGCGGATGCCTTGATGATGAACAGGGTCCAACATTTTCAGAGCGCTTGGCGTAGCAGAGTGATAGACTGTTGCCCCATACTCAAGACGTGAGCGTATAAGGCTTCTATACAGATTCATGAGGCACTTTCTGTCACTGCCCCACGTTGTTCGTGACAGCACCTTTAGGATATTCATTGTTTTCAAGCATTTATTTTTAAGATGTTTTATGTGCGGTACAAAGGTTAACTTCGCATCTAAAATTATACCTAGGAACTTATGTTCTGTGTTTACGGGTAGACGCTCACCCTTAAGGACCAGTTCAGGATCAGGGTGCAAGCCTCTTTTTCGTGAAAAAAGGACACAGGTGCTTTTCTGTGGGTTCAGTTTGAACCCGTTTTCATCAGCCCATTTGGATATTTTGTTAAGGGCGAGCTGAACCTGTCGCTCACAGATCCCAAGAGAGCACGATTGAAAACCTATCTGCACATCGTCGACATATGTTGAATGAAAGATATTTCGTGGGATGTACAGATGGAGAGAATTCATTTCTATAATAAAGAGCATACAGCTGAGCACCCCACCCTGTGGCACTCCGGTTTCCTGTACAAATGTTCGGGACAGAACATTGCTCACTCTAACGCGGAAGGTACGATCAGACAGATAGCTTTCAATGACCCTGAACATATTACCGTGTATACCTATGTGTGAGAGGTCTCTCAATATTCCAAACCTCCACGTAGTATCGTAGGCCTTCTCCATGTCGAGAAACACAGATAAGAAAAACTGATTATGAACAAAAGCCTCACGTATGTGTGCCTCGATACGTATAATATGGTCGGTGGTAGATCGGCCCTCTCTAAACCCGCATTGGTATGGGTCGAGCAATTTGTTTGTTTCTAAGTAGTGGAGTAAGCGGCAATTGATCATTTTTTCAAATAGTTTGCAGAGGCAGCTTGTTAACGCTATAGGTCTGCAACTTGATACAGAAGAGGGATCCTTTCCCTGCTTCAAAATTGGAATTATAACAGCCTCCTTCCAGGAGGAGGGGATCACACCTGAAAACCATATGCGATTATGAAGACAGAGGAGAGTTTCTTTAGTTTCGGAGGGTAGTTCCTTCAACATCGCGTACATTACATTGTCAGAACCTGGGGTAGATGTACTACAGCAGCTGAGTGCTGTTTGCAGTTCTGCTAAGCAGAATGGTTGATTATATGCCTCATTTCTTGTGGATTTTCTTTCTATTTTTTGTTTTTCTATTCGTGCCTTGTAATTCTGAAAGGATTCGGAGTAGTGTGAGGAGCTCTATATCTGTTCGAAATGTGTGCCAAGAAAGTTGGCTTGATCCTCCAAGCTCTCCCCGAGGCTATTTACTAGTGGAAGGCAATACGTTTGTTGGCCCTAAATTTTCTTTACCTTATTCCACACTTTTCCCTCATCTGTGTACGAGTTGATACTCGATATAAACTTTGTCCAGCTCTCTCGTCTAGCTTGTCGACGCGTTCTCCTTGCCTGCGATTTGACCCGCTTGAAATTTTCCAGGTTTTCTGCTGTAGGGGAATCGCGAAGCAACGCCCAAGCTTTGTTCTGAGTGGTCCATGCTTTCCTGCATGCATCGTTCCACCATGGGACTTGCCGTTTAGAAGACATGCCGCTCGTTTTGGCAATACATTTAGATGCGGCATCAAGTATAAAAGCTGTAAAATACGTGACAGCGTCATATATGGTCAGGGCAGACAGCTCAGTCCATGTCATGTGTGTAAGAGTTCTATACCCTTCCCAATCAGCTGAGTCAATCTTCCATCGAGGAACCTGCGGGGGTAGTTGATCTTTGTTCGGCGCACCCAGGATGATTGGGAAGTGGTCACTACTATAAGGGCTTTTAAGAACTTTCCTCTTAAAAACAGGTAAAAGGGACGGTGATGAAATGCTAAGATCTATGGAGGAGTACGTGTTGTTTGCAAGGCTAAAATACATAGGCTCCTTTATATTTAAAAGACATAAACTAGAAGAGAAAACGAGCTGCTCAATGAGACGTCCTCGCGCATCACAGTGAGCATCGCCCCACAGGACATTGTGTGCATTAAAATCACCTAGAACCAGAAACGGCTCTGGGAGTTCATCTAATAATGACTCTAGATCACGTCTGTGTAGCTGTTGATGCGGTGGTATGTACACAGAACATATGGTAATGAGTTTGTTAAAAAGTACAGCTCGAATGGCCACTGCCTCAAGGGCTGTTTGGAGCTTCAAATGGTGGCATGCTATACTACGATCAGCTATAATGGCTACACCGCCAGATGGTACGACAGCATCCTCCCGGTCTTTTCGGAAAATAATATATTGTCGTAGGAACTCATTGTGCTTAGGAGTTAAGTGCATTTCTTGCACACATAGCACTTTCTCGTTAAACTTACTCAGAAGTTCTTGGACGTGATCTAAATTTCTAAGTATTCCCCTTACGTTGCACTGTATGATTTTGTCCATAGTGGAAAAAAAAGGAAAAAAGTGCTGTGTGCAGAAAAGACGGAGATTAGCTCATTTTACAGGGCTTTTGTCAGGCCCTGTAATCGGCGTTCTGTCTTTTATAGGGCGGTCGAGAGAAGCTCGCCGCTCCTTCGGCGCTTCCTGCGCCGTTTGGCTTGAACTGGTGTCCATAGCCTCTTGCGAGGCGCTGGACGCCCGCTCTACAGAGCGATCTGTGCGTCGCTTAGACTTCGCTTCGATCGACGAAGTCTTTGTCCCCACCGAGCTGGGGGTCGATAAAGCCCCCTTGGCCTCGTGATTGCCCTGGCTGCTGTTAAAGCTTGTCGAGGTCACTGGTGTGGACAGGCTGAATCTGGGCAGGGCAGCGCTAGCTGCTCCCGCCGTAGGGGCTTGTGGCATTGGCCTCGGCACGCTAGGCGAGGTCCGAGCAAATGTCAAGGGCCTTTGTGGTGCCGCCCCTCGTTGCACCACTTCAGCGAAAGGTGTTTTTAGTGCCAATGTTAGTGAGAACCGTTGTCTTGCTTCCCTGAATGTGATATTTTCCTTTACTTTTATAGTTATTATTTCTTTTTTCTTTTTTTCAGGCTGGGCACGCTCTGGAGTATGCGGGGTGACTACCTTCGCAGTTAGCACAGAGGACCTCATCATGACTACATTCATCAGCACTGTGGCCAGTTGTGCCACACTTAACACAGATCAGCTGCCCTCGGCAGCTCTGGGATGCATGACCAAATCGCTGGCATTTGAAACAACGCCTCGGGTTCGGAATGAAGGCTCGGACATGGAGTTTTATATAGCCAGTTTCGAGAGTCTCAGGTAAGGTGGTTGAGTTGAAGGTGAGTATTAAGTGCTTTGTTGCTGTTTCGTTGTTGTTGCGTCTGATTATGATGCGCCGGACATGTATTACACCTTGGTCCTTCCATCCATCAAGAAGCTCTTCTTCACTCAGTGTCATCAAATCTTCGTCCGATACCACGCCCTTCACTGTATTCATTGTACGATGTGCACTCACCGAGACGGGGATGTTACCAAAGGCTACGAGGGGCGAGAGTTTATTGTACTGTTCCTTGTCTTTTAAATCGAGAAGCAGATCTCCACTTGCCATCTTCGTGGCCTTATAACCGGTTCCAATGGTCTCTCTCAAGCACTTGGCCACAAGGAAGGGTGAGATTGCTCTAGCTTTTGTAGATGATTGTTCGCAGCGGAGGACATGGTATTTTGGGAAAGTTTCTCTGTTTTTCGACCAAAGTAGTGAAGTTGCGTCGGTGCATACCCTTTTCGAGGCACGATCAGTTAGAGAGGGGGTCGAGGATCCCATGGGAAAATGTGTATTTTTCGGTAACGGCGCCTACCACCCACCACGGAGTCCAACAAGGGGACGTGGCAGAGCATGTGGGCATGTCTGCGCAACGCCAGAAGTACGCAGTTACTATAACCCAATATGGTTTACCCTAGTTTGGATAGCCACACTAGGTTAACCCTTGCAGCCAGGAAAAACAGAAGTATATTGAAGAGAGGAGAGATCAGGAAAGATTGAAAGTAAAAGGGAAAGACGAAGATGAAGAGAGGCAGAGACAGGAAAAGGCGACTGCCAGTTTCCCCTGGGTGGTTCAGCCCAGGGGTGCCGTCTACGTGAAGCCGGGGCCAAAGGGGTGTGTTGCCTCTGCCGGGGGGCCTTGAAGGTCCAATCACCCAGCGTCGGCTCAACCCCCAGGATCCCCTTTTCCCCGGACATGGCAAAGCCACGCACGGCTAGGCGTGGGAGGGAGTAGAAACTCCCCCGTTAGCTCGGACCCGTGGTGTCGCTACACACCAAACGCCTACTTGCGCAGGCGCCCCTGCGGGGCATGAAATACGACGAGATACGGGGCTAATGTGCCAGCGTTTCACATGCGTATGGGTTCCCTCGGTCAACGCATTGAGCAGACGACCACCGTGGAACGCTCCTACGCGTTCGCGCACTCATTGTGCTCATGTATTCTACCGCGTCTAAGCCAGCGTTTCCAAACAATCCCGTAGAAACAGGCAAAAGACCACAAATTAACGCTGGTCAACAAAGCAACGCCGCTCGCGTGCACGGGGGCTGGGCTTGTTCGGGCACGTCATGCGAACGTCACCTCTTGGTCGGATGCCGGAGAGGGTGGGGAAAAGGTTTGGCTTGCGAAGGCTAAACGGAGGAGCGGCAAGGGTTTCGAGCTCGTCTCCTCTCACCCTCGTTTTGTGCCGCTTCAAAAAACCTGTTTTATCCGCTCGTGATGAACCGATTTCAAAATTTTTTGTGGCAATACGTTCCTCATCGAACTCCCAACAACTTCCACTGTCTAACTAAAATTCGGTATGGGACCTGGTGAGTGGCCCTATTTCATCTGCCTGAAATATGTGCTCTCAAAACATGTACCCACCCTCTTTCATATTGAATTATCAGGCTGGTATTTCAGAAAATTGTTACGACGATTTATGAACGTAATAAAGTAAACAATATGACCTCAGTGTTAAGAATAATGATGATAAACTTGGTAGCGGGGCGCACTCATCCGAACAGCAAAGGATGCAAAGTTTCATGAAAGCGCTCAAGGGGCATGAAAAAGACGATGCTGAAACCTCATTTGTTCGTGTCACAAAATACTATTATCAGAAGAAAATAAATGGTTTTGTTTAATTTTGGGTTATAAAAACTAGGCCTCACTGTGTTTTTGAAGTCAATACTTTGTTTGCACTCACAAAAAGGAATGAAAAAATTTCCAAAGACAGCAAAGTCTTTTAAGAAAACCTAGTGTTTTCCATGCACCAGGAATCTTTCTAGAAATGTTAGTTTCTCAGGAAAATTATACAAACGTGTGTGAAGAATAAAAATAAATAGTGTTTTAGGTGATCCATTTCAACGCACGTTGTTTTTTGTAACAAATCAGGGGCCATAGAGGGCCTTGAAAATTGTTCTTCCATGGCAGCACTTAATACTTGTAAAGAGGCAGGGCCATATGTCAACATTGTTGCGGGCTGAAATGTTGAACAAATAAATAAACTTGTGTGCATTGCTAACCAACATGCGCTGTTCAGTATTTTAGTCGTACGTCATCCACAATGCATTGCGAAGGCAAAGAAGCTTAACCCCAAATTTAAAGTGCAAATTTATGTCAAGAATGAACGCCGCAGGAAAACTGGATAACAATCATATTCAAATTTTTGTGGAGCTTGTGAGTAACAGGGGTCCCAGTTGTGTAATAAATCTATCATTCGTTTGTTGCATTACGCGTTAGTTATGAACCATGAGAAATTATATTATTTTCGTGTTTTTGTTTCATTACTTGTTTGAATGAAATAACCAAGCAGCATCACTTTCTTTATTTGCAGCGAGAACGTTTTCATAATGCTTCACCCACAGGTGTGCATTACGCGTGGGCTACAAAGTCTGCGTTGAGTATGAATGGAAGCAGTGTTTAAAGAACCTGCTGCAGTGTCATCCAGCCTTTCTGGTAATATAAGCTTCACTATATATGCCCGTAGCAATACATCATTTTGCTTGTCTGTTCTTCATAACTTCGCATCTTTGCAATGAAGTGCAGCTTATATCTGGTTCGGTTAAATTCTTGCCCTTAGCGACGGAATGTGCGTCGACCTCTTTGCAGAGTTTTTCATCAAAATACATTGAAAATTTGCCATTCATAGCGACAAATTACCGCACAACATATCCAATCATTCCGTGAAATTTCGTGTTAAATGTTGATTGATTGATATGTGGGGTCTAACGTCCAAGAACCACAATATGATCATGAGAGACGCCATGGGCAGAAGCCGAACCTGCGACCAGCGTTATTCGAAAGTCGCAGGTTCGGTTCCTGCCCACGGCAAGTTATCTTTTCACCCACTGCTTTTTCTTCATATTTACTTAACAGATCAGTTTAATAACTTCCCTTATACTTTCCTTGGCATTATTGTCTGTTAGATCTGTTTATTATTGTGTCAAAACACTGAGAAACGAGCCCTTAAGTATACACTTTCTCTTATTCATAACTAGGGTCTCGTACTGGCAGACTTGGTGTCTTTAGGTTGTATATGAGGGACAATTTGTCAGCTACCAGCTTGTAAAAAAGTTCTCGTGCTACGTGACGCCAAACAGGCTCATAAAGAATCTGCCACACTGTCCACCATTGCTACTGGTGGTGCTGACTGACACTCCCACGTTCAAATTCACATATATACCCAATAAAGTGGCTGGGGGGATAGCCGCCATGGTAGCTTAGTAGTAGAGCATCAAACGCGTTATTTGAAGGTCGCAGGTTTGGTTCCTACCCAGGGCAAGTTATCTTTTTCCTTACTTTTCTTTCTTCACATTTACTTAACGATTCAGTTTAATAAATTCCCTAATACTTTCCTTGGCAATATTGCCTGTTATATCGCATTAGTACTGTGTCAAAAAAGGGAAAAACGCCTTCCCACTGAGAATTAAGGCATCTCAGTCTCGTATACCACGGTAGCGAAGAGAGCTCACACAATCGTACCGGCTCGACCACAGGAAGATCTGTTGGGCTTCGGGTCTCCTACCCAACTACAATAAGCCAGAAGGGAAATGCTGAACCATCACCGTGACGGCAAAGAGACGAGCTCCTGAAATGAGAGGAGCCCAAACACAATTAGGGCTTCACTACAGTTGCCTGTCCTGGTCCCTCCAAGTGCCCACAAATGAGCCCGCTATTTGCATACGCCACCGCTAAGCAGATTAGGAGGAAGGTTCGTAGAACAAATGGCTATGAAGAAGGAGCTGCGCATGCGCACATTTTGCTTTCCGCCCTATGCTTGAATACTAAAAGTGGGAGAGAAAAAAATGCGAAGTGCAGGACTGTCAATGAAAAGCACGTCATGTTTTCTGCATGGTCATCGAAAGATTGATAAAAAACAAATCAAACCGCTAACTATCGGTTCCAGTGATCGCACGTTTATTGTGTCGGGTCTTATCAATATGCGTAACAATAAATGGGCGTAATCAGTGTGTTGTGGCTCTAATTACCTGTGAAGAGTGTAATCAAGACAAATGCCAAAAGATTGAGTATTTTATATTGGAATTACACGAGACCATGGTAAACAAGTCGTGCAGAAAACCGAGATGTTTAGCATTCATCGAGCGCTATAACCCAGGTGAATTTATTACATGAGCACACATATTGCTCTAACTCAATGAGTCTTAAAACGATGTGAAATAGCTGCCATTGGGAGATCTTTATGAAAGGCTTAAGCGACCACGCCATTCAAAAGCCAGCTACGGAGAGCACTAGCGGGAAAGCATGTGCAACGTTTTGCGCACGCATAACGTTGCACATGCAGGTGCGGCAGGTGCGCACGGACGGAGGGGTGAACAGACGGACGGACGGACGGATGGACAGACAGACAGACAGACAGACAGACAAACAGACAGACAGAGGATTCACGGTTTTATGATACAACCCTCCAAAGCTTTGCCCCACTCATCATCATTTACTCCGTGGATATGCTGTAATTTCTATTTCTCTGCAGAGCAAATGGTGAATGCTCGAACGGAGAACATCCACTAACTGCGCTGTTTATTTCATCTAGGTCAGTGAAATAAAAAAAATCCACAGCATATGCACAAGGGGAATGATGACGAGTGGGGCGAAGCACTCCGCAGCCCGTCCTCGTGGTAATGCGAGTGCGCGTGCGTAAGACCAACAAGGAAATGGCGAACGTCAGTGCCTCGTCCACCAACGTCTGGAAGCTCAACATCGTTCAGAAGTATGAGGTCATAACACCCGAAACGAACGGGCGGCCGGACAGTCGGAATGACGGATGCACGGACAGACGCATGGACGAACGGACGACGCACAGACGGACGCGCGGACAGAATGATGGAAGCACGGACGGACGTCCGGACAGACAAACAGACGGATAGATGCATGGAAGCAGGGATGGGCTGATAGACGCTTCGCCGCACTCATCCTCATTCATTCCGTGGATATGCTGTGACACCGTTTTTATTTACATGCAATGCAAGGCAACTGGCTGCTACGACGATTACGACGGCATGGGACGTACGACCCATGACATAACAAGCTTCACCCCTATAAAAAAAAACAAAGCTAATGCATATTTCACGTGAAGTGTCTGAAAGTTCGTTACTATGTATACAAATGAAGGAAGTGGAATGATCATGCAGATTCATTACAGAGGAAAAATGGTGTACTTCTGTCCCGAGATATCTAATAAAGCGCAGCTTCGCCATAAGAAGCCAGTATTCAATGTCAACAAGCGAGTTATTTCACGAAGTGCTTTTAGTTTACCGAACACCTAAAAGCATAACTGAACTACCTAACTAAAACGTTTTTTTTTCCTGACACATCCTGCTTTTCTTCGCGTTCCAGTGGCGTAGCTAGAGGGTGGTACAAAATCCCGTGCCCTGCGCCCCTCTCCCCCTGAAATATTTTTGCCATGGCATACAGAGCAAAAAGTTACCATTTTAAGACGGTGCTCTCCCTACCCCGAAAACAATGGCTGCGTACGACTCTGTTGTGTTTGCTTGGTTTTGATGGATAACAATGTGATTCAATTTTTCTGCATTTTGCTTTACGCCTACAAGAAAACACAGTTGTCAAAAATTTACTACGCTGTGTATTGCGCATTCTAGCATGTCCATCTCAGTAGTACAGTATTTGCGGTGCTGGGCTGCTGCCTTAAAAATTGTGGGTCAGATTCCAGCCGCAAGGGTTGAATTTTTAATGTGGCTAAATGTTAGAGCCCCGCGTACTGTGCGATGTTAGAGCATGTTAAAGAACAACCTATTGCCGAAATACTCTTAGCCCCCTCCCCACACGCACATTGCAGTGTGGCTCATAATCATACCGTGGCATGTAAAATTCGAGCTCTTAATATTATGACATTCGAGTACCACGGCCACCGTCCCCCCCCCCCCCCCCCCCGTCCCCCCACCCCACACGCTAAAATAGTCCACAAGTTCAACGAAGTGGTCGGTGCCAGTGATAAAAATAATGATGAAAGCATTGCAGTGGGCGTAGGTTGCATGGAATGAAATTTCAAAGTTCTTAAATAGAGCAACACTGGCACGTATGCAAATCACTCTCTCCGTTTGGGACACCTATTACTTCACAGAAGCTCAAGGCTTCGCAAGCATAATGCAAAAGAGGGAGCAAGCAACACGCTAGTGACGGACACCTGAATAAAAAACTGACTTGCACTGGCAGTTTCAGGTAGGCACCAGAGGGCCTTCATGCTTTCTATGTAGGCAAAGGAGGCCTCAGTCGCCTTTCTGAAAATATAGCATCAATTTCTTGCTTCGATCATTAGGGGTGTCTTGTTCAGTAACCCAGCTCACTTCTTAGACGCACTCATCGGCCAACCGAGGCGATGGGTGCGATGGGTGCGTTCCGGTCATCCGAGGCCGAAGACGACTTGGTCAGTCTGTATTCGAATAAGAGAGCATTCCTCGAGCCGTTGCAGCGACTAAAAGCAGTGTATTGTATGGCATATGTCTATGGTAGTGTATGCGATACTACGTACGACTGCGCTGTTATCACGATGGTACAGTGTATGATAGAAAAGAGCAAGAAAGCGCGAAGGATCCCATTGCCACGTGACACAATTAGGCTCAACACCTGACAGCGCCTTAAGAGCGCCTTTTTGTTGCGAAGAGGCAGAGAGCGGGATGCCTCAGTTGTTCGTTATGTGGGGTAGAGGCGCTTTACATATAACTTGCCTTGGGGACAAATAGTGTGAAGCAGCAAGTAATGATGCACTTGGTGGAAGCGCCAAAATAAACTCACTCTCTTCTACTAGGGCGTTTTGACGTGCGAATTTCGAGTGCTCATACGAGGCTGTGATGGTTATAAAATTTAAAGCGTTGAAAAGATAAGCCTGACAAGTGAATTAAACTCTCGTAACTCAAGGCCTCATACTTTCTTCTCTCTCTCAAAGTGATTTGATATGGCTATAAAGCTTACAGCAGTTCAAAAAATCTACTAAAGGTAATGCATCTACCAGCACCATCATCCGATCCGAATTAAGATATAATATTTAGCTTAGTTACCAAGACCTAGGCACTGTTTACTTCCAGCGGCGTCCAAACGAATAATCCCTGTTGCTGCACACGCAATACTATCTTGATGAAATAACAGCTAATGCCTCAGCTAATTAGCACTGAGGTGGCACAAATCACTTTATATTTTTCTGTATGTTAGGTATTGCATTCTGGTCACTGGTTTCACGCTTTGTATTCCCTGGCTTGCGTTATTTTTGCCTCTTTCACCGTGAACAACATATAAAAATCTGGCACGACTTTCAATACGGGTAGCGAGAGAAAGTGAACATCCATTCAGAGAATTGTGTCCTTTGTGATTCAACAAGAAAGTTATTGGGCATTACTAAATCTCGAACGACATGTAATGAAGGCGCAAGAGTTCCTTGTGTTAAATTATTTTATTTATTTTTTCAACCCCAATGACCTTCAGCTTTCTAGTGCTCGTCATAATAGGTACGGCAGGTACGTAATCAAGTGCAGTGAGAGTATTTTTTTATTTGAAAACTGGAAATGAATCCCACTTGCCCTTCTGAACCATAAAGCGAGAAAGAGAGAGAGAGAGATTTTAGAAGCATGTGACAGGAGGAGTGGGCAAAGCAAACATCGTCTTTAGAAAGCGTTGAGACCAGCAACAATTTATTGTGCATTTAAAATTAAGACCATCGCAGCATGAGCAGTGTGCTACACACATCTTTTATTTTTTGTTTGGATGAAGCAACAATGGCATAAAGATTGAAGAAACTATGCTTGCAATTTGCTTACGTTAAAACCTTCATTCGTAGTGCAAAACGCATATCCTTGTCCTCCCCGTTTGCTTGTCATATCAGCTGTTTTTTCTTGGAAACCACCACAACAAATACCACAATGATGACGATCACAACGGGAGAAACATTTACGGTTACTACAACATTCCGTATGGTACAAAACATTTACTTACTAAGGCATAAATGGGTGAAGTGAAGGTTAATAACTATACGGACAGAATTTACAGTGATATACAGCGATGAAATTTGCCTGCTCACGTAACAAGTAACTCTTGTGAAGATGTGCTGATTCAGCATGCCCATAATACACAGTTGAGTTGTAGGAGAACATGCATCGGTTTCGTGCACAAATGTTTAAATATTGTGTTGTAAAAACTGCCAGAAGTGAAGATGAAAGAGCGGAGGAGATGTTTAGCCATGTTTTGAATAAATTTGTTTCGAATGCAGATGCCGGACTATTCCCGAATGTATATTTACTTAGAACGCGAGATAAACTAATCACTAAAAAAAGAGAAGAGTACTGGGGTGCAGTCTCTATGGCGACCAGTTGCCGGTAATTTACTTCCTCACCAGAGGAGGGTTGGCCTCTCTGGTACAGTCCTTGGCCACTATCTTCCATGACTCCAGCAATTAACCCTTAGCCCTCTGTTCACAGTGGCTGCGAAGCAATTGTCCAAGGCGGTGGTCAGACCTGCGACGCAGTGGAGGGTGCTAAGAACCTCTGGGTCTGGACAAGCCGCCATTGGAGTCTGAACTTGGCCACGTTCAGCGACAGAAGGCGCGTGTTTGTCTCGGACGTCATGCAAGCCCTTCTCGCTGCATACAGCATCATTCACTTGAGGTCTACTGCATGCCACCCGCAAACGAGCGGATTGACGGAGATGTTCCATCGAGCTCTCAGTGACATGATAACTATGCTTGTCGCATCAGATCACAGTAACTGGGACGCCGTTTCATCATTTGTCACATTCGCCTACAACACTGCCACTCAAGCCACTGCCACTTATGTTGTACTAACGAGAGCCCTTTTGTACCATGGACATCCTGCTTCCATACCGACCCGACGCTTCCGAATGCACGCCGGTGTCTGCATCGGCGAGATATGCGGACGACTGTTGGCAGCTCGCTCGTAGACTTACAACAGCCGCTAAAGGTCGTAAAACACTGCGACATGACAGTGATGCGACTTCCCCACACTTTATGACTGGTTCTTTAGTTTGGTTATGGATACCGCCTCATAGCCCTTGCCTTACAAACAAGTCTCTTCAACGCTTTGGTGGCCTCTACCGCGTTGTCACACAAGTCTCCTATCAACTACATAGTTGAGCACGTGATTCCATCCCATGACCTCAGACATCGTGGTCGTGACGCGGTTCACGGCAGCAGACTAAAACCGTATTACGACCTCTTGATGCTGACTTCGCCTTAACACACCAGGATGGCTTGTCTTCTCTCCAGGGGTCAATTGCAGTGAAGAGCAGAAAAAAGATACGCTCGATCGTCAGTTGCTCTGCGTGAGATCTTCGTTCGTGTTGGCTCCGCCCTACACTGGCCAGAAAGTATTCACTCCTACCTGAATTAATCGTCATTCGCTATTATGAAATCATAATAATGAACTCAAAGTGGTGCAATCAACTTCTCTTCTCTCTGTTGTGCGAAAAAACCGTATATTCAGTAGTGTCATCAATACTGAGCCTCAAAAAAACTTGTGCATGACAGAAAAAAAACTGTAGATCGTATTAAAGCAGTGGCCGCATCATGTGGGAGTATGTTCTATGTAAGAACATTGTCTACCTTTTTCTCTATCTGCATATAACAAGTGTGGTCATCGCTACGTGTTTTCTCGTATTCATATTCCTATATTCCTCAGTGCACTTCGAAAACGCGTGTCTTTAGTAAATCTGTTCATTCCGAAGTCTGGTCATTTAAAAAAAAAGCGTTATAATAGTTCGAAAGTAAGAGATGCATACACCTCACATACATGCTGTCACGTAAACTACGCTGTGCACTTAGGACGAGATTGTAAAGAGATACAACAGCAATAAGAATAGAGTACAGAGTACATAGTTCCAAAGCCTGTTTTATGGTTTTTTATTCACCAAACAAAAAACTAGCATTTATTCCTTACCTTTATGTGAACTCAGTAGTGTTTCCTTTAAGTGATCATACGTAATATTTAGGAGTTATATTGGACACACATCTAAAATTTCAGCAACATATCAATTCTGTTTGTAAAAAGATTTCGTACGGTATCAGGGCATCGGTCAAGTCACGAACGTGTTTTAACATCGAAACTCTGAAAACATTGTATTATGCATCCATACACAGTCATCTCAGTTATTGCATTACATCATGGGTAATTCATATTCGGTGCACATTTCGCCGTTAAAGGTATTGCAAAAAGAAGCAATTCGACTCATAACTTTCGCTTCACGTCAAGCGCCATCACATGAGATTTTTCGCCAGCTTGACGCATTACCGACCTCCCAAGTGTACGTTTATAGTGTGTGTGTTTTGTTTTTCAAAATTTTCCACCGTACCCTCACTATCGACATATTTCCTATTACCTTTTTGGATAATTCCAATAATACTAGATTCGCGGTCGCCCATAACCTGTTATTACCTAAAGTTCGCACTAATTATGGAAAAATGAGCATTGTTTTTCATCAATTTTATTATGGAACTCTTTATCACATGATGTGAAAGACCTAATGCAAATTCATGTTTTTAAGAGGAAATTGAAAAAGTCTCTATTAGACGTATACCTGCTAGATTTTGTTAAGTTTTGATATCTTGCTTTGTTTGTAGAAAAAAAAGTTCGAAATGTTCCGTGACTTGCTCTTTCGTTACTCATATCTTAGCTTTTTCATTGTACTAACATAGGAGGTCCCGCCTACGGTTTACTACCTTGGGACCTCCTCCTGCATTCTTACTCACAATGTACACTTCTGATGCTAATAAAGAAACATTGACTGATTGCTTGATTGATAACACAGTATATTTATGCGTGTTGTATCTGCTAGCGCCGCCCTCGACACCCCTCACTGCATTGAGTGGGACACACAAGAAACTGCGTTTCTGAAGAATGCACTTGTACTGCCGCGTTATTTTTTCATCGTGGAGAACATCCTCCATCTGAATGCGCGGAACTTCAGCCCTTCCGTAGCTTTCTTTTTTTTTGCAGAAATGACTATGATTTCACACCCCACTCTTTGGTGCCACCATATGAAGACATTCCTGCGCTCTCACCAGCCTTATCTTCGGAGCCAAGTGTACAGCCGTCTCACGCCGCCGTCTTTAGGACCGTTCATCTTCAGTTTTTAGAAGTTCATTGAAAATACAATAAACGGGCTTTCACAGGGCGACGCACTCGAATTACTTTAAAGGCATTCAACTCAATAATATTCAGGATGGGTGGTACGCGCCGGTCATGTTGAATAAATTTCGAAAAAAATTAAGTTTGTAGCTGTGAAAAAATATGTGGCCAGGAGAAGACAGGGAAGCAAGAAAAGGGATCAGCACACGGTCAAAATAAAAAAATATGTTCCCTAACAAGTTGAAATTCATTAATGAGGAAGTAGTGTTATACAGATAACAAGCGGTCGCTATATGTACCTTGTTCGATTCGTTCCACGAAAAAGCCAAAGAAAGCTTTAAAAAGATGAAGGATATCATCCGCCTTTACGAGCGGTAATGCGTTAAGGAAAAGTTTTTTTTTTTGCACCTTCACAAATGCTTGAATTTTTTAAATAAGATTTTTCTGTCAAAAGAAAGCATCTGGCTAAAGGAAGACACCATGATATATTATTGAAGATTGAACTCATCTATTTTCAACAGGAAGATTATAAGTATGCTTTTAAATTATATATTATATTATATATATGCTTTTAAATACGTAAAGCTAGGTCATTATCTCGCAGCAATGTGCAACACAGGAAAGAAGCAAAGAACAAAGAAATGTCGCAGTGCGTGCACATACGAAAGACTATTAGTCCCTGTAGTGTATAAATTGACTTATTGAGAGAACGATTCAATATTCAAAATATTTACAACATTTTTGTGTTGTGTATGCTTGTCTTTCGTCAGGGCAGTGACAAAAATTGGGAGACCTTTTAGGAGATGAACGCGATCGTGATATTCCATTCTTAGTGCGTACTTCGAGCACTTAAGTGTATCAAATCTTTTCGAACTAGCTAAGCACCCACAAAATGACCTCAAAGGACAGTAGCGTGTCTGTATTTTGTAGCGCGTGACTGGCTTTAAACTATGAAGTTATTATGATAATCACATTTTCTGATACCCGGTGGTAATTTATGCATCTACCACTCATTATTACGGCAATATTGCATTTTGTATTGTGAATAATCTATAGAGTACGCGCGTGTTTGTAAAACATGAAAAACTTTCACTGCATTCCCAAGCAGAGCAAGTTATTTTCATTGCACTCACAAGCACAGGCGTGGCTGAGTGGTGCAATACGCACTTTCCATGCAAAGGACCCGCGATCGATGACTACCTAAAATGAAACTAAAGTCAATTAACAATTTATGTCAGAGTGACAGTACAGAGTGAAAACTTTCTTTTTAGGCCGATTGGTCATGTGTTTATTGCCTAAGTGCATCCTCAAAAAGCTGGCACTCACACCAGTAATATTCTCTGTTCTGTTTTTTTTTTAACTGTTTTGCTGGGGAGAGGTTGAAGTGCATATTGCCTCGGCTACTCCACATCACGAAGTTCTGCAGCAAAAAAAAATAATAATACAGAATGATACCCAAAAGTTGACAATTCGAAAAAATTCTCGCTGCAAATAAAATGCAAGGTGTTTCTTAATATCATTTTTCTGTGATCTCCGACGGTCTTTTTGTGAGATTTCAAGAGAAATTGAAGACAGGGCTTTTTAAATATGAAGTTTTCAATGAGCATAACTATCGCCAAAAAAGAAAGTTTCAGGCGTTTTATTAGAATATCTTTTTAGTTACACCAACGGTATTTATGTTGACATAGGTCACCTAGTTATAAAACAATGAATTGAATACCTTAGGAGAAAAGAAAAGTCACGGCTTTGCCGCAAAAGGGGAAGCAATGAACGCGATATCAACAAATTGAAAGGATACGCGCAGAATGGCACGCAGATTGAAACGTGCCCCACGTTCCTCATGCACAAATGACGCACGAAACGTACTCACAGGTACAGACAAATGCCAGTAAACGTCTCAGTTGTTACTTCACTGTGTCTAGAAAGCACGCCCTTTTCACAAACGCAGACTGCGCAACGATTGCAGTAAGCTTTTTGCGCCCCGTAACTACAACAGAATCGTTCCAGTGCAAGCCTAACACCAGCCAAGACGTATGATCTTCCTCTCCGGAAGATAAGTGCACGCGAGAGATCGTCACTAACCTCCTCTCCGCGGGCCAAAGTACGCGTGAGAGATGAGAGCCGCCACGCTCTCATTGCGCCATCTCACTGACAATGCGGAAAATACGATAATCCCCCCCCCCCCGAGATGCCCGGAAACAGTGGTAAGTGGTGTATATAAATAGCTTGCCGTTTGAACGTTGAAGGAGGTACCTCTCGGTGGCTCAGTGGTTAACGTCTCGCATTCACGACGCGGACGTCCCACGTTCAATTTTATGCTCCGGAGTCTTCTTTCTGGATTTTTTTCTTCCATGAGTTTCCGTATATATAGATACGTATGCATATATAAATATGGTGCATGAAGTTGACACCTACTCTGACGCCGGCGCTGAAATCAAACCGAGATTGTTTATATAATTGCTATTGCGATAAAGATTTCAAATATAGTCACTATAACAGCTCTCACCTCTTCAGACATTTTACAGCGAAAGCTGTTATGTGATCACTTTTCGGGTCACGTGCAGTTGTTGTCTCCCGCTGCCACCAGTGTCCGTAACCGCATCACATGAAATTAGAAAAAAAAACCTTGCACCAATGAAACAGTGGGGCTTGAACCTGGGCCCACAGGGTGCCAGCCCATATTCTACTACTGAGTTGCGCCAGTGCTTCAGACTTGTTGTCCAACTTACCTTAGGCAGGCTTGATGTCAGAAAAGCAATCGCGTTATTACGACTTATAGAGCGTAGTACAATAGCGAAAGAACAACGAGTCGTCTCACAATGTAAATAGCGTAATGAGTGGGTCATCCTATGCTCCAACCCATTACAAAAGCTTGTTTTTGTTCAGGCATACCCATTTCGGAGATACTTTCTCATCGTCGTCAGCCATTGCATCGACGATTGGCACGAAATTCCTTGCAAGTGTTTAGCGAATACCACGCTTCTCAGAAGAATGACAAAAAAATAGCATAGCGAATGCCAGCCTACTACCCAAAAGTTTATTATTATAGCCCTAGTGGACACCAAGCAATTGTGCCTGCTGTATTTACCCATTCAGTGTTTCGAAAAGGCTCTGAAAGGTCACTCTTCTAGGTTTCGCTGTGACTGTGGTGCGCCTGCCACACACGCCTGACGTTTTTTCAGAAACAGTTACCTTCAAGGCTTCCAACAATGCTGCTTCAGTCTTCATTACGCGTACATTTATTTAAGAAAGAACGTCTTCGCAACGTAATCTTTGTATATTTATATCGTCGTTAAAGTTTGAGAATGACAAGAAACGAAACTGGTCCATTTGCACACAATGAGTTCGATGTTTTTTACCTCCTAAATTGGGCAGTTATTAAAAAACGAAGTTCACTTTCGGGCTACTGGGTTGTATGTGCTCAAAATATAAAATACGAAATGAAATATAAAATATTAACTTTCGCACCCATGTCGATCTTTCGTGGAATCACCCTAGTTCGTCTGTAAACATTCCAGAGCTTAAAGTAGCATCACATATGTGCTATACAGGTAAACAGATAACGTGGGCGACTGCATTAAAAGGCACCCCAGTTTATTCATCTACCCCACAGGCACTCTTGGTTTTTTTTTTAACAAGCCATATATTTCTTGTGCCGCTGTAGGCAACGTAGATATTGTTGAGTTTGAGCTGTTGATGAAAGATGGTCAGTTAATATCATTGGTCGGCGATGCCATGCAAACACCTGCCTTTAAAAGGGCTCATTAAATTTGTTTGCCAATGAACTAGCGGAATAAGGTACCTCCTCACTTAATAATTCCTATACTGCTTCTTTTTCGCTCTTGTTCCATAGTTCATTAACGTAATACCACACTTTCTGAGAGTCGTTAGAGATATGAGTGAACCTAGCCTCATAACAGAAGTTACGCGCGTGTTTATATCAGCTGTTAATTTATTTCTCATTCTTTGTACCCAGCTAACTGATTAATGTTATTTGTTTTTATAAATAATGCAAGTATTTTACCACGGGCCTCTAATCTTCTCAGTAAAGAGGAATTGCTCCACGATTTTCTCAAATCTTCCTGGTTTTCAAGCTGTTCTAATCGAAGTACATTGTAGTATATACAAGCACATATGATCACTTACGTCTGATATTAATGCCCGTATTCACAAACCAACCTCAACTTTTCCTCGAGTTTTCCTTACCAGTTTCAAATTTTTATTGCGCATGATAAGCAAATTGCACCAGTATTCACAAAGAAGTCTTTTCCTTATCTTTCACCCTGTTACTATTTTGGTGCCTTTATAACGCATGTAGAAGGTATAAAAAATTGAGGAAAACGTGAGGTAAGGCCGAGGTTGGTTTGTGATGACGAGCCTAACACTCCGGCATGAGAGTGACTAATTTGTTTTCAAATATGTTGAAAATTGTAATACACTTCGTTTGTGAAAGCTTCTTGTAGCTTCGCAGGGTCACTAATCGGTCATCCTCAACTAGTTAACCTGCCTACCTTTTCTTCTCTACTGCTTCTTTTCTTTTAGGTGCTATTAGATAAGTCTGAGAAAAAGAAATAACGGCTGCATTGTTTTCAAATAGGTTGCCCCACAGCGGTGGTCTAGTGGCTAAAGCGGCTGACCCGCAGGTCACCCGTTCAAAACCCCACTTTTACGGCTTCATTTTCGATGGAGATGTAAATGCTGTAGGCCTGTGTGCTCACTTTTAGGTACACGTTAAAGAAGCCCAGGTGGTCGAAATTTTCAAATTCTTCTACTACGTCGTCTCTCATATTCATATGATGGTTTTCGGACGATAAATTCTACATATCAATCAGACTTTCAAATAAGACGAAAAGTTTTGATACAACGCTACCTGATATCTTTTCTCTTGTTTATCAACAATGCACACGCGCTTGTGTAGTTCACATGACACACTGAAAAATATGTGAGCGTGAGCCTATGTTATGCCGGGCACGGGCTACGTCTTACACAGGAGGCTTTGAGTCTATCGCATTGCGTATACGACGAAGGTCTGAATTTCTATTGAAGAGCTGAAAAAGCTTCTAACAAGTTATGGCACCCGCACAGTAACATTTATTGGCATTCATATAACTTTATGATACCCGCAATCAGCTATACATCGGCGTACCAGGGAGACCCTTCTCATTGATACAAACTCGGAGTTTACGACAATCCGAGCTGTAAAAGCTGACATCCACGGGAGCTATCCACTCAATCCCGCCACTATTTCAGCCTGCCTAAGCATGCAAGCCCTTTCACAAAGTGTCGTTGGTGCGCTTGAAAAAAAGTACCAAAGTTGGAAAAATAAACTGCTGAATGATACTTCACAATACCGCAGTTTCAGACAAAGTTTTGAACACTTTTATGGGCACACCGATGGAGACCGCTTTAATAAAGTGGATAGTGCAGCATTAGCATTTATGTTTTATGGCTCAGTATTCTTATACCCGTTACTTCATGCGGGTGCTCAGCTCGGTCCGTGTAACTCGTAAAAGAAGCACTTTCGCCATCGCAAGAAGCTAAATGTCATTACTTAAAAACAATACCTTCATTACGTCGAACTTAGCACCGAGTAACAGCAGAAAATTCAGAACAAGCGAAAAGTCTAAAATAAATTGCCCTATAAAATATAAATGATTGATGTGGTAGGATGGCGAACATTTTTTTCCTGAGAGTGGCACGATGAGATAATTAAATATGAAAACACTGTGTTATTCTAAGGGTCCTCTTCCATTACGCTGTCCGCACAGGTTGGAAACGGGAAAGAACGAGCTGTCCTTGGTCGGTCCACTCCCTTTAAAGTACTATGTAGGCAGCGCTTATCATTTAACAAAACCATGCACGACTCCATTCTAACTTCTCTCAACGGCAACACGGTAAAAAAATGAAGTACGAGAAATGTTATCAGGTTGAAGGCTAATGAAGGCATTAAAATAATAAAGAATGTGAAGAAGCGTTCAGTATGAAACACGCCGTGTAGAGCACTGTGTGAATAATTAGACAAATATCAGGAGACAAGTCACTTACACAAAATTGAGCAAATATAGATTACGTGCTCAGATATTGTGCCATGATAAGCCCGTGTTTGAGTTTTGTGGTTGGCGTGAAGTAATGTGTGATCTTTTCTATATTAACCTCGAGAATTGAATTTGCGCTAAAGTCAGCATGACTTGATTGATTTGATTGATATGTGTGGTTTAACGTCTGAAAAGCACCATATGATTATGAGAGACGCCGTAGTGGAGGGCTCGGGAAATTTTGATAACCTGGGGTTATTTAACGTGCGCCCAAATTAGAGCACATGGGCCTACAACAATCCTGCCTTCATCGGAAATGCAGCCACTGCAGCTGGGATGGCTTGAGCCATCTTACTTTAAGATCTTATAAGTAAAAGTGTCACTGGTAGTTACATAGGTTGTGTAAATTATGTAACTCAAGCAACCTTCACGTCAATGCTTCTTCAGATTAGAGTAAGAATGCAACATAAACTCAGTTTCACCACTAGCCTACTAAATAAAAAAGTTTTATTCTGTGAAAAGCTTCAAGTGTTTAAGAAGTAATTGAAGAAGTATTGTTTAGACGCAAGACTTGATTTTAACCAAAGCCACGCAAAGGACAAGGCAAATGCTCTAGCACTGTTTAAATTGGACAAATATATGACTGCAAATGCATTGCTACCTTAGTTGAGAAGACTATACGAACGCATGTGCTGATTGCTGTGGCTATCAGTTGTAGTTAGGTTTTATGGTTTCCATAATATCACGCACAAGTTCGGCTAGGCAAAATAAATTGGTCGCGCTTCATGTGAACCCAGAGGCAGCAGCCAAGAAGACTTCACAGCTCACTTCCCAAATTAAACCTAACCTTGCGATCTAACAGACGAAATATTTTTTTTTCTACTGAATACATATGCGGGGCACGTATGAAAGAACTTGGCTGCAGGAAAGCCTGCTCCGACTTCCGGCACACTGCAGGAATACACAGTCAATTAGCACTTAAAGGCCACAATACCTTTGAAAATAACCTATGATTTTCGTCTTTGAGTTTACGAGGACTAAAACTTCAACTAGTTTGTAAAAACACATGCTTGACTTGGATCGTAAAAACGAAGGCACAAGAAGTAAAGCGAGACTGGTCTAGCAATCATAATGTCTACATCTGCTTTCTTTTTTTTTAGCGCTTCAAGTCAAGCTTGAAGTTTTCAAGTGTTCACGGCAATTAGGCTGAGAGCAAGATAATGAAATATTGCTGACAGTGTCTTCAAAGCTGCTCTTCTTTACAGATTGGACGTAACGCTTAAGCGCTTCGAATTACGGGTCGCAGTAACACGTTCCTTGCCAATTGAACAAAAACATTACACTGCAGCTAAAGCTGAAACAGTGTCTGCTTAGAAAAGTCTCACATTAGTATAGGCACGTTTTAAAGTCACTCAGAATGGAGTGCAAGCCTGTGGTTTTTCGCTGATCATCGCAATCAGTCTATTTCTATCCAATGAACAAGAATCAGAGAAAAATATGTCCTAGAAGAAAGTAAGAACCAGGGTTAAAGTGAAAGGAAAGAGGCAGCCAAGTAGAGTTACCAAAAGTCATCTGCGTTTCATTCCTTGGTTTTTTTTTGTCCTACAGTTTTCACGTCAGCTGCGCTGAAGTGATGCCAGCTGTTTCAAGACTGATCAGATACGCCCATATGGGTGCTGCCATAGTGTCATACGCACTGGATCACACGTATCTCACTCTCTCTGCCTTTACCATGTACTGAAATGTGTGGTGGGTGATGAAATACGAACACGTGTACAATAGCTTTACTGCCGTTCCGCGCATAATGCACCACAATGACGAATTGGGCAACAATCTTCCGGGATGCGTAATGCCACATGAACGAGAACACGTGAGGGGACAGGTGGTCTTGATGTCGAGGAGTTACGGGAGTGAGGGATATTACGCGCACCAGAGACATCTTGAACGATGTCCGTCGCTGCTGGTTCCGCTGCAATTTTTTGTTGCTCGCTTGATATCAGTCGCGCAGGCGTGCGTTCTTGGATGACCCAACATGTGTGGGTTACACCTTCTAGTTATTTTGTAAATACAATAAAAGGAGAGACATTAAGCAAACTTTCTCGATTTACCTATTTCTATACGCTTATGTACACATATACGTAAGAAGTTGGAGAAAGGAAGTTTTTTTTGGCGTTTTAAATAGAACGCTAAAGTTTCATTGATATTTCATTGATTTCATTGCCATTAATATTCATGAACTAGTACGTTATGAAGGAGCACATCAAGAGCTTGTAGTTTCTAAATGTATGTTTCACATCTCGAATATACTTACGTGCACAAATGGCGTAAATAAAAATTCATTAAAAGCAGTGTTTTATGACCAAAACAATATGTCCCCACCACTGTCTCAAGTCCATTGTACAATCACGAGGCAAGGAAAAATAAAAAGCCAGGCACATTATCTAATGTACGTGTGCATTGTAAATGCACACTCAAACATCTAGTTACTGCAGAGAAGTCAACCGTGAAATCAAAGCCCTACAGTTTGCCGTCATTTTATTTAGATTCTGACCGTCACAAAATGTAGAGTGAACAACACAGCCCTGCTCTTAGTCCCATAAGTAAACGAGAGCTAAAAGAAGCATTTATAGGAAACTGCAAAGCAGCGAGGAACATTGTCAACAATGACTGTTGTTGCTGCGGTGTAAACCACCGTGGCCAGCGTCTTTCGTGCTGTTGAGCATCTGAATATATGTGTGCGAAATAGTGCGGCTTAACTTGCTATTTTTCTCATCGTTCGTCGCGTTGAGTAGCAGTACAGGGGCTTCTGTGGTTGACCCACTTTTTTTTTCTGTCCGTGCTCTCATTTTCTGACAGGGAGTAATATTTCAGATAAGTCTACTTTCATTTACTTCATGGACAGCAAGTTAGAAGTGCGTTTCAAGATCCTACAATCCTTCTGGCAACCATGATGAGCCTGTTCATAGCGCCCCTTCGATTGTAGTCACTCGACAACTCTCAAGCTGCACTTATTCCAAGAAATACCTGTATATGAAACTTATTGATATGTGGGGTTTAACGTCCGAAAACCACCATATGATTATGAGAGACGCCGTAGTGGAAGGCTCCGGAAATTTCAACCACCTGGGGTTCTTTAACGTGCACCCAAATCTGAGCACACGGGCCTACAACATTTCCGCCTCCATCGGAAATGCAGCCGCCGCAGCCGGGATTCCAACCGCGACCTGCGGGTGAGCAGCCAAGTATGAAACTTATTCGCTGTAGGAATTAACAGCAAAACGATCTTCAGATGCGAAACATCATATGGTCGAGTTCAATCCTGTCTGCTGAGTGACCCCTCCTACTGCGCATGTACGTCTCCTTCCCCCTCACCTATACTCCCCCCGCTCTCACCTCACAACGGTGGTGATAGCCGTTCTTGAAGAATAGGAAGAAGGCACCTCATTTCTGTCTGCCATAAGTCCGACGCAAGCAGGCAGCGACTGCATAACGCCGACCCAAGCAGCGTCTGCAAGAACTGGCGAACGTCAGTGCCTCGTCCACCAACGTCTGGAAGCTCAACATCGTTCAGAAGTATGAGGTCATAACACCGAAACGAACGGGCGGCCGGGACAGTCGGAATGACGGATGCACGGACAGACGCATGGACGAACGGACGACGCACAGACGGACGCGCGGACAGAATGATGGAAGCACGGACGGACGTCCGGACAGACAAACAGACGGATAGATGCATGGAAGCAGGGATGGGCTGATAGACGCTTCGCCGCACTCATCCTCATTCATTCCGTGGATATGCTGTGACACCGTTTTTATTTACATGCAATGCAAGGCAACTGCTGCTACGACGATTACGACGGCATGGGGAAGTACGACCCATGACATAACAAGCTTCACCCCTATAAAAAAAAACCAAGCTAATGCATATTTCACGTGAAGTGTCTGAAAGTTCGTTACTATGTATACAAATGAAGGAAGTGGAATGATCATGCAGATCATTACAGAGGAAAATGGTTGTACTTCTGTCCCGAGATATCTAATAAAGCGCAGCTTCGCCATAAGAAGCCAGTATTCAATGTCAACAAGCGAGTTATTTCACGAAGTGCTTTTAGTTTACCGAACACCTAAAAGCATAACTGAACTACCTAACTAAAACGTTTTTTTTTCCTGGACACATCCTGCTTTTCTTCGCGTTCCAGTGGCGTAGCTAGAGGGTGGTACAAAATCCCCGTGCCCTGCGCCCCTCTCCCCTGAAATATTTTTGCCATGGCATACAGAGCAAAAAGTTACCATTTTAAGACGGTGCTCTCCCTACCCCGAAAACAATGGCTGCGTACGACTCTGTTGTGTTTGCTTGGTTTTGATGGATAACAATGTGATTCACTTTTTCTGCATTTTGCTTTACGCCTACAAGAAAACACCGTTGTCAAAAATTACTACGCTGTGTATTGCGCATTCTAGCATGTCCATCTCAGTAGTACAGTATTTGCGGTGCTGGGCTGCTGCCTTAAAAATTGTGGGTCAGATTCCAGCCGCAAGGGTTTGAATTTTTAATGTGGCTAAATGTTAGAGCCCCGCGTACTGTGCGATGTTAGAGCATGTTAAAGAACAACCTATTGCCGAATACTCTTAGCCCCCTCCCCACACGCACATTGCAGTGTGGCTCATAATCATACCGTGGCATGTAAAATTCGAGCTCTTAATCTTATGACATTCGAGTACCACGGCCACCGTCCCCCCCCCCCCCCCCCCGTCCCCCCACCCCACCACGCTAAAATAGTCACAAGTTCAACGAAGTGGTCGGTTGCCAGTGATAAAATAATGATGAAAGCATTGCAGTGGGCGTAGGTTGCATGGAATGAAATTTCAAAGTTCTTAAATAGAGCAACACTGGCACGTATGCAAATCACTCTCTCCGTTTGGGACACCTATTACTTCACAGAAGCTCAAGGCTTCGCAAGCATAATGCAAAAGAGGGAGCAAGCAACACGCTAGTGACGGACACCTGAATAAAAAACTGACTTGCACTGGCAGTTTCAGGTAGGCACCAGAGGGCCTTCATGCTTTCTATGTAGGCAAAGGAGGCCTCAGTCGCCTTTCTGAAAATATAGCATCAATTTCTTGCTTCGATCATTAGGGGTGTCTTGTCAGTAACCCAGCTCACTTCTTAGACGCACTCATCGGCCAACCGAGGCGATGGGTGCGATGGGTGCGTTCCGGTCATCGAGGCCGAAGACGACTTGGTCAGTCTGTATTCGAATAAGAGAGCATTCCTCGAGCCGTTGCAGCGACTAAAAGCAGTGTATTGTATGGCATATGTCTATGGTAGTGTATGCGATACTACGTACGACTGCGCTGTTATCACGATGGTACAGTGTATGATAGAAAAGAGCAAGAAAGCGCGAAGGATCCCATTGCCACGTGACACAATTAGGCTCAACACCTGACAGCGCCTTAAGAGCGCCTTTTTGTTGCGAAGAGGCAGAGAGCGGGATGCCTCAGTTGTTCGTTATGTGGGGTAGAGGCGCTTTACATATAACTTGCCTTGGGGACAAATAGTGTGAAGCAGCAAGTAATGATGCACTTGGTGGAAGCGCCAAAATAAACTCACTCTCTTCTACTAGGGCGTTTTGACGTGCGAATTTCGAGTGCTCATACGAGGCTGTGATGGTTATAAATTTAAAGCGTTGAAAAGATAAGCCTGACAAGTGAATTAAACTCTCGTAACTCAAGGCCTCATACTTTCTTCTCTCTCTCAAAGTGATTTGATATGGCTATAAAGCTTACAGCAGTTCAAAAAATCTACTAAAGGTAATGCATCTAACAGCACCATCATCCGATCCGAATTAAGATATAATATTTAGCTTAGTTACCAAGACCTAGGCACTGTTTACTTCCAGCGGCGTCCAAACGAATAATCCCTGTTGCTGCACACGCAATACTATCTTGATGAAATAACAGCTAATGCCTCAGCTAATTAGCACTGAGGTGGCACAAATCACTTTATATTTTTCTGTATGTTAGGTATTGCATTCTGGTCACTGGTTTCACGCTTTGTATTCCCTGGCTTGCGTTATTTTTGCCTCTTTCACCGTGAACAACATATAAAAATCTGGCACGACTTTCAATACGGGTAGCGAGAGAAAGTGAACATCCATTCAGAGAATTGTGTCCTTTGTGATTCAACAAGAAAGTTATTGGGCATTACTAAATCTCGAACGACATGTAATGAAGGCGCAAGAGTTCCTTGTGTTAAATTATTTTATTTATTTTTTCAACCCCAATGACCTTCAGCTTTCTAGTGCTCGTCATAATAGGTACGGCAGGTACGTAATCAAGTGCAGTGAGAGTATTTTTTTATTTGAAAACTGGAAATGAATCCCACTTGCCCTTCTGAACCATAAAGCGAGAAAGAGAGAGAGAGAGATTTTAGAAGCATGTGACAGGAGGAGTGGGCAAAGCAAACATCGTCTTTAGAAAGCGTTGAGACCAGCAACAATTTATTGTGCATTTAAAATTAAGACCATCGCAGCATGAGCAGTGTGCTACACACATCTTTTATTTTTTGTTTGGATGAAGCAACAATGGCATAAAGATTGAAGAAACTATGCTTGCAATTTGCTTACGTTAAAACCTTCATTCGTAGTGCAAACGCATATCCTTGTCCTCCCCGTTTGCTTGTCATATCAGCTATTTTTTCTTGGAAACCACCACAACAAATACCACAACGATGGCGATCACAACGGGAGAAACGTTAACGGTTACTACAACATTCCGTATGGTACAAAACATTTACTTACTATGGCATAAATGGGTGAAGTGAAGGTTAATAACTATACGGACAGAATGTACAGTGATATACAGCGATGAAATTTGCCTACTCACGTAACAAGTAACTCTTGTGAAGATGTGCTGATTCAGCATGCCTATAATACACAGTTGAGTTGTAGGAGAACATGCATCGGTTTTGTGCAAAAATGTTTGAATATTGTGTTGTAAAAACCTGCCAGAAGTGAAGATGAAAGAGCGGAGGAGATGTTTAGCCATGTTTTGAATAAATTCTGTTTCGAATGCAGATGCCGGACTATTCCCGAATGTATATTTACTTAGAACGCGAGATAAACTAATCACTAAAAAAGAGAAGAGTACTGGGGTGCAGTCTCTATGGCGACCAGCTGCCGGTAATTTACTTCCTCACCAGAGCAGGCCTCTCTGGTACAGTCTTTGGCCACTATCTTCAGTGACTACAGCAATTAACCCTTAGCCCTCTGTTCACAGTGGCTGCGAAGTAATTGTCCAAGGCGGTGGTCAGACCTGTGACGCAGTGGAGGGTGCTAATAACCTCTGAGTCTGGACAAGCCACCGTTGGAGTCTGAACTTGGCTACGTTCAGCGACAGGGGGCGCGTGTTCGTCTCGGACGTCATACAAGCCCTTCTCGCTGCATCATTCACCTGAGGTCTACTGCATGCCACCCGCAAACTAGCGGATTGACGGAGATGTTCCATCGAGTTCTCAGTGACATGATAACTATGCTTGTCGCATCAAATCACAGTAACTGGGACGCCGTTTTATCATTTGTCACATTCGCCTACAACACTGCCACTCAAGCCACTGCCACTTATGTTGTACTAACGAGAGCCCTTTTGTACCATGGACATCCTCCTTCCATACCGACCCAATGCTTCCGAATGCACGCCGGTGTCTGCATCAGCGAGATATGCGGACGACTGTTGGCAGCTCGCTCGTAGACTTAAAACAGCCGCTAAAGGTCGTAAAACACTGCGACATGACAGTGATGCGACTTCGCCATACTTTATGACTGGTTCTTAAGTTTGGTTATGGATACCGCCTCATAGCCCTGGCCTTACAAACAAGTCTCTTCAACGCTTAGGTGGCCTCTACCGCGTTGTCACACAAGTCTCCTATCAACTACATAGTTGAGCACGTGATTCCATCCCATGACCTCAGACATCGCGGTCGTGACGCGGTTCACGGCAGCAGACTAAAACCGTATTACGACCTCTTGATGCTGACTTCGCCTTAATTCACCAGGATGGCTTGTCTTCTCTCCAGGGGTCAATTGCAGTGAAGAGCAGAAAAAAGATACGCTCGATCGTCAGTTGCTCTGCGTGAGATCTTCGTTCGTGTTGGCTCCGCCCTACACTGGCCAGAAAGTATTCACTCCTACCTGAATTAATCGTCATTCGCTATTATGAAATCATAATAATGAACTCAAAGTGGTGCAATCAACTTCTCTTCTCTCTGTTGTGCGAAAAAACCGTATATTCTGTGGTGTCATCAATACTGAGCCTCACAAAAACTTGTGCATGAAGAAAAAAACTGTAGGTCGTATTAAAGCAGTGGCCGCATCATGTGGGAGTATGTTCTATGTGTGAAAATTGTCTAGCTATTTCCCTATCTGCATATAACAAGTGTAGTCACCGCTACGTGTTTTCTCGTATTTTATATACCTATATTCCTCAGTGCACTTCGAAAACGCGTGTATTTAGTAAATCTGTTCATTCCGAAGTCTGGTCATATAAAAAAAAGCGTTATAATAGTTCGAAAGTAAGCGATGCATACACCTCACATACATACTGTCACGTAAACTACGGTGTGCACTTAAGACGAGATTGTAAAGAGATACAACAGCAATAAGAATAGAGTACAGAGTACAGAGTTCCAAAACCTGTTTTATGCTTTTTTATTCACCAAACAAAAAACTAGCATTTATTCCTTACCTTTATGTGAACTCAGTAGTTATTCCTTTAAGTGATCATACGTCATTTTTAGGAGTTATAATGGACACACATCTGAAATTTCAGCAACATATCAATTCTGTTTGTAAAAAGATTTCGTACGGTATCAGGGCATTGGTCAAGTCACGAATGTGTTTTAACATCAAAACTCTGAAGGCATTGTATTATGCATCCATACAGAGTCATCTCAGTTATTGCATTACATCATAGGGTAATTCATATTTGGTGCACATTTCGCCGTTAAAGGTATTGCAAAAACAAGCAATTCGACTCATAACTTTCGCTTCACGTCAAGCGCCATCACATGAGATTTTTCGCCAGCTTGACGTATTACCGATCTCCCAAGTGTACGTTTATAATTTGTGTGTTTTGTTTTTCAAAATTTTCCACCGTACCCTCACTATCGACATATTTCCTATTACCTTTTTGGATAATTTTAATAATACTAGATTCGCGGTCGCCCATAACCTGTTATTACCTAAAGTTCGCACTAATTATGGAAAAGTGAGCATTGTTTTTTCATCAATTTCATTATGGAATTCTTTATCACATGATGTGAAATACTTACTGCACATTCATGTTTTTAAGAGGAAATTGAAAAAGTCGCTATTAGACGTACACCTGCTATATTTTGTTAAGTTTTGATATCTTGCTTTGTTTGTAGAAAAAAAAGTTAGAAATGTTCCGTGACTTGCTCTTTCGTTATTCATATTTTAGCTTTTTCATTGTATTAACATAGCAGGTCCCGCCTGCGGTTTACTACCTTGGGACCTCCTCCTGCATTCTTACTCACAATGTACACTTCTGATGCTAATAAAGAAACATTGACTGATTGCTTGATTGATAACACAGTATATTTATGCGTGTTGTATCTGCTAGCGCCGCCCTCGACACCCCTCACTGCATTGAGTGGGACACACAAGAAACTGCGTTTCTGAAGAATGCACTTGTACTGCCGCGTTATTTTTTCATCGTGGAGAACATCCTCCATCTGAATGCGCGGAACTTCAGCCCTTCCGTAGCTTTCTTTTTTTTTTGCAGAAATGACTATAATTTCACACCCCACTCTTTGGTGCCACCATATTAAGACATTCCTGCGCTTTCACCAGCCTTACCTTCGGAGCCAAGTGTACAGCCGTCTCACGCCGCCGTCTTTAAGACCGTTCATCTTCAGTTTTTAGAAGTTCAATAAAATACAATAAACGGGCTTTCACAGGGCGACGCACTCGATTTACTTTAAAGGCATTCAACTCAATAATATTCAGAATGGGTGGTACGCGCCGGTCATGTTGAATTAATTTCGAAAAAATTTCAGTTTGAAGCTGTGAAAAAAAATGTGGCCAGGAGAAGAGAGCGAAGCAAGAAAGGAGATCAGCACACGGTCAAAATAGAAAAAGATGTTCCCTAACAAGTTGAAATTCATTATTGAGGAAGTAGTGTTATACAGACAACAAGCGGTCGCTATATGTAACTTGTTCGATTCGTTCCATGAAAAAGCCAAAGAAAGCTTTAAAAAAATGAAGGATATCATCCGCCTTCACGAGCGGTAATTCGTTAAGGAAAAGGTTTTTTTTTTGCACCTTCACAAATGCTTGCATTGTTTAAATAAGATTTTTCTATCAAAAGAAAGCATCTGGCTAAAGGAAGACACCATGATATATCATTGAAGATTGAACTCATTTATTTTCAACAGGAAGATTATAAGTATGCTTTCAAATTATATATTATATTATATATATGCTTTTAAATACGTAAAGCTAGGTCATTATCTCACAGCAATGTGCAACACAGGAAAGAAGCAAAGAACAAAGAAATGTCGCAGTGCGTGCATATACAAAATACTACTAGTCCCTGTAGTGTATAAATTGACTTATTGAGAGAACGATTCAATATTCAAAATATTTACAACATTTTTGTGTTGTGTATGCTTGTCTTTCGTCAGGGCAGCGACAAAAATTGGGAGACCTTTAGGAGTTGAACGCAATCGTGATATTCCATTCTTAGTGCGTACTTCGAGCACTTAAGTGTATCAAATCTTTCCGAACTAGCTAAGCACCCACAAAATGACCTCAAGGGTGCAGCAGCGTGTGTGTCTTTTGTAGCGCGTGACTGGCTTTAAACTATGAAGTCATTATGATAATCACATTTTCGGACACCCGGCGGTAATTTATGCATCTACCACTCATTATTACGGCAATATTGCATGTTGTATTGTGAATATTCTATAGAGTAATAGAATACGCGCGTGTTTGTAAAATATGAAAAACTTTCACTGCATTTCCAAGCAGAGCAAGTTATTTTCATTTCACTCACAAGCACAGGGGTGGCTGAGAGGTGAATACGCACTTTCCACGCAAAGGAACCGCGATCGATGACTAGTTAAAATCAAACTAAAGTCAATTAACAATTAATGTCAGAGTGACAGCTCAGAGTGAAAACTTTCTGTTTAGGCCGATTTGCCATGTGTTTATTGCCTAAGTGCATCCTCGAAAAGCTGGCACTCATACCAGTTATATTATCTGTTCTGTTCTGTTCTGTTTTAACTGTTTCGCTGTGGAGAGGTTGAGGTGCATATTGCCCCGGCTACTACATATCACGAAGTTCCGCAGCGGAAAAAAAAAGAATAATACAGAATGATATCCAAAAGTTGACTATACAAAAAAATTCTCGCTGCAAATAAAATGCAACGTGTTTCTTAATATAATTTTTCTATGATCTACGAGGGTCTTTTTGTGGAATTTCAAGAGAAATTGAAGACAGGACTTTTTAAATATGAAGTTTTCAATAAGCCTAACTATCGCCATAAAAGAAAGTTTGAGGCGTTTTATTAAAATATCTTTTTAGTTACACCAATGGTATTGGCAGGTCATATTGCAAACATACCTAGTTATAAAACAATGAATGGATTACCTTAGGAGAAAAGAAAAGTCACAGCTTTGCCGCAAAGGGGAAGCAATGAACGCGATATCAACAAATTGGAAGGTCACGCGCAGAATGGCAAGCAGATTGAAACGTGCCAAGCGTTGCTCATGCACAGATGACGCACGAAACGTACTCACAGGTACAGACGAACGCGAATAAGCATCTCAGTTGTTACTTCACTGTGTTTAGAAAGCGCGCCCTTTTCACAAACGCAGACTGCACAACGATTGCAGTGAGCTTTTTGCGCCCCGTAACTACAACAGAATCGTTCCAGAGCAAGCCTAACACCAGCCAAGACGTAGGATCTTCCTCGCCGGAAGATAAGGGCACGCGCGAGATCATCACTAACCTCCTCTCCGCAGGCCAAAGTACGCGTGAGAGATGAGAGCTGCCCCGCTCTCCTTGCGCCATCTCGCTGACAATGCGAAAAATACGATAATCCCTCCCCCGAGATGCCCGCCAAAAGCGGTAAGCTGTTTATATAAATAGCTTGCCATTTGAGCTTTGAAGGAGGTACATCTCGGTGGCTCAGTGGTTAACGCCTCGCATTCACGACATGGACGTCCCACGTTCGGTTCTACGCGCCGGGGTCTTCTTTCTGGCTTTTTTTTTCTTCCTTTAGTTTTTTTATATACAGATCCGTATGTATATATAGATACGGTGCATGACGTTTTTCATTTCATTTCATTTATTTACTCTCAAGGCCGAAGCATTACAGAGAGGAGCAGGTGTACATCGTACAGAAAATCAGGAAATACAGCAAAGCAAAATTATATGCGCACAATGGCGGTCAGAAAACCATAAAAAAAAGAAAGACTGCGTGATGTGAAGAAGAGGCAGGGTGGTTGTAACAACAATGTTCAACATGGTTGCGTCTTCGAATGACATGCGCACACAAAAAAAAACTAACAAGAGAAAACACAGCGTGACTTAAGTGGCGAATTTACCCGAAATGGTTAGAGAGGGCGTTTTTAAACAAAGTGAGGTCAGTGATAGCAGCGATAGGGGCGGGAAGGTGGTTCCACTCATTTGCAGTTTTCGGGATGAATGATTCAAAATATAAATTCCGTGCGGGCGCTAGGAACGCCCAGTTTAAACTGATGATCGTTGCGTGAAGAAACGTACGATGGGGGCTGGAAAAGAGTGTTGCTAAAAGACGGAATGCGATGAAAGATCTTATGGAACAGGCAAAGGCGAGATATTTTACGCCGCAGTGAGAGAGTGGGTAAGTGAAGATTGGCTTTCATCGAGGTAACACTGGACGTGCGATGGTAGTTTGACATGACAAAACGTGCCGAGCGATTTTGAACCGCCTCGATGCTGTCAGCGAGGTAATTGGTATGTGGATCCCCGACTGATGACGCGTACTCGTGTTTGGGTCGGACTGATGTTTGATAAAGCAGAAGTTTAAGGTTAGTCGGAGCCAAAGAAAAGTTTCTGCGCAGATAACCTAACGTGCGATTCACATTGTTTGTAATATAATCGACATGCGTGTTCCAAGAGAGATTGTTAGAAATATACACTCCAAGGTACTTGTAGGACGAAACCAGATCGAGATTGCTGTGGTTAAGTGGGTAGTCGCACGGTACATTATGAGAAATACAACGGGAAATTCGCATAGCCTTGCATTAAGTAACGTTTAGCATCATTAACCATGCGTCGCACCATGATGAAATGTGATCCAGGTCTGTTTTAAGGGCAAGATTATCTGCGTTAGTCTGGATTTCACGGTAAATTACACAGTCATCGGCAAATAGTTTGATGGATGATGAAATGTCTTTAGGTAAGTCGTTGATGTAGATAAGAAATAGTAGGGGACCAAGAACTGAACCTTGCGGAACGCCGGACGTTACAGGGCTAGTCGGGGAACAATGGTCGTTAGCAGTTACAAACTGGGTGCGGTTAGATAAGAAACATTCAATCCACTTTAAGACGTCTACTCCGACACCGGCGCTGAAATCGAGCCGAGATTGTCCATATAATTGATATCGCGATAAAGATTTCAAATATAGTCACTATAAAAACTGTCACCTCTTCAGGCATTTTACAGCGAAAGCTGTTATGAGATCACTTTTCGGGTCTTGTGCAGTTATTGTCTGCCGCTGCTGCCACCACCGGTGTCCGTAACCACATCACACGAAATTAGAGAAAAAAAACCTTGCACCAATCAACCAGTGGGCTTGAACCTGGGTCCACAGGGTGCCAGCCCAATATTCTACCACTGAGTTGCGCCACTGCTTCTGACTTGTTGTCAAACTTACCTTAGGCAGGCTTGATGTCAGGAAAGCAATCGCGTTATAACGACTTATAGAGCGTTGTACGACAGCGAAAGAACAACGAGTTGTCTCACAATGTAAATAGCGTAATGAGTGGATCACCCAATGCTCGAACCCATTACAAAAGCTTGTTTTTGTTCAGGCATAGCCTCTTCAGGGATGCTTTCTCATCGTCGTCAGCCACTGCATAGACGATTGGCACGAAATTCCTTGCAAGTGTTTAGCGGATACCACGCTTCTCAGAAGAATGACGAAAAATAGCATGGCGAATGCCAGCCTATTACCGAAAAGTTTATTATTATATCCCTAGTGGGCACCAAGCAATTGTGCCTGCTGTATTTACCCATTGAGTGTTTTGAAAAGGCTCCGAAAGGTTACTCTTCTACGTTTGGCTGTGACTGTGGTGCGCCTGCCACCAGGCCTGAAGTTTTTTTTAGAAACAGTTACCTTCAAGGCTTCCAACAATGCTGCTTTAGTCTTCATTACGCGTACATTTATTTAAGAAAGAACGTCTTCGCAACGTAATCTTTGTATTTTTATATCGTCACTAAAGTTTGAGAATGACAAGAAACGAAACTAATCCACTTGCACAGAATAAGTTCAATGTTTTTTACCTCCTAAATTATGCAGTTATTAAAAAACGAAGTTCACTTTCGGGCTACTGGGTTGTATGTGCTCAAAATATAAAATACTAAATGAAATATCAAATATCAACTTTCGCACCCATGTCGATCTTTCGTGGAATCACCCTAGTTCATCAGTAAACATTCCAGAGCTTAAAGAAGCATCACATATGTGGTATACAGGTAAACAGATAACGTGGGTGACTGCATTAAAAGGCACCCCAGTGTATTCATCTACACCACAGGCACTCTTGGTTTTTTTTTTAACAAGCCATATATTTCTTGTGCCGTTGTTGGCAACGTAGATATTGTTGAGTTTGAGCTGTTGATGAAAGATGGGCAGTTAATATCATTGGTCGGTGATGCCATGCAAACACCTGCCTTTAAAAGGGCTCATTAAATTTGTTTGCCAATGAACTAGCGGAATAAGGTACCTCCTCACTTAATAATTCCTATACTGCTTCTTTTTCGCTCTTGTTTCGTAGTTCATTAACGTAATACCACACTTTCTGAGATTCGTTAGAGATATGAGTGAACCTAGTCCCATAAGAGAAGTTACGCTCGTGTTTTGTATACGCTGTTAATTTATTTCTCATTTTTTGTACTCAGCTAACTGATTAATGTTATTTGTTTTTATAAATAATGCAAGTAGTTTACCACGGGCCTCTAATCTCCTCAGTAAAGGGTACATTGCTCCACGGTTTTCTCAAATCTTTGTGGATTTCAAGCTGTTCTAATCGAAGTACATTGTAATATATACAAGCGCATATGATCACTTACGTCTGATATTAAGGCCCGTATTCACAAACCAACCTCAACTTTTCCTCGAGTTTTCCTTACCGGTTTCAAATTTTTACTGTGCATGATAAACAAACTGCACCAGTATTCCTAAAGAAGTCTCGTCCTTATCTTTCGCCCTGTTACTATTTTTGTGCCTTTATAACGCATGTAAAAGGTACAGAAAGTTGAGGAAAACGTGAGGTAAGGCCGAGGTTGGTTTGTGATGACGGGCCTAACACTCCGGCATGAGAGTGACTAATTTGTTTTCAAATATGTTGACAATTGTAATACTCTTCGTGTGTTAAAGCTTCTTGTAGCTTCGCAGGGTCACTAATCGGTCATCCTCAACTAGTTAACCTGGCTCCCTTTCCTTCTCTACTGCTTCTTTTCTTTTAAGTGCTATTAGATAAGTCTGAGAAAAAGAAATAACGGCTGCATTGTTTTCAAATAGGTTGCCCCACAGCGGAGGTCTAGTAGCTAAAGCTCCTGACCCGCCGGTCACCCGTTCAAATCCCCACTTTTACGGCTTCATTTTCGATGGAGGTGTGAATGCTGTAGGCCCGTGTGCTCACTTTTAGGTACACGTTAAAGAAGCCCAGGTGGTCGAAATTTTCCAAGTCCTCTACTACGGCGTCCCTCATATTCATATGATGGTTTTGGGACGGTAAATTCTACATATCAATCAGCTTTCAAATAAGACGAAAAGTTTTGATACAACGCTACCTGATATCTTTTCTCTTGTATATCAACAATGCACACGTGCTTGTGTAGTTCGCATGACATACTGAAAAATATGTGAGCTTGGGCCAATGTTATGCCGGGCATGGGCTACGTCTTACACAGAAGGCTTTGAGTCTATCACATTGCGTATACGACGAAGGTCTGAATTTCCATTGAAGAGCTGAAAAAGCTTCTAACAAGTTCTGGCACCCGCACAGTAACATTTATTGGCATTCATATAACTTTATGATACCCGAAGTCAGCTATACATCGGCGTACCAGGGAGACCGTTCTCATTGATACAAACTCCGAGTTTACGACAATCCGAGCTGTAAAAGCTGACATCCACGGGAGCTAGCCCACTCAATCCCGCCACTATTTCAGCCTGCCTAAGCATGCAAGCCCTTTCACAAAGTGTTGTGGTGTGCTTGAAAAAAAGTACCAAAGTTGGAAAAATAAACTGCTGAACGACACTTCACAATACCGCAGTTTCAGACAAAGTTTTGAACACTTTTATGGGCACACCGATGGAGACCGCTTTAATAAAGTGGATAGTGCAGCATTAGCATTTATGTTTTACGGCTCAGTATTGTTATACCCGTTACTTCTTTCGGGTGCTCAGCTCGGTCTGTGTAACTCGTAAAAAGAGCACTTTCGCCATCGCAAGAAGCTAAATATCATCACCTGAATACAATACCTTCATTACGTCACGTCGAACTTAGCACCGAGTAACAGCAGAGAATCCGGGACGAGCGAGAAGTCTAAAATAAATTGCCCTATAAAAAATAAACGATTGATATGGTAGGAGGTTGAACATTTTTTTCCTGAGAGTGGCACGCTAAGATAATTAAATATGAAAACACTGTGTTATTCTAAGCGTCCTCTTCTATTACGCTGTCCGCACAGGTTGGAACCGGGAATGAACGAGCTGTCCTTGGTCGGTCCACCCCATTTAAAGCACTATGTAGGCAGCACTTATCATTTAACCAAACCATGCGCGACTCTATTCCAATTTTTCTCAACGGCAACATGGTAAAAAATGAAGTACGAGAAATGTTATAAGGTTGAAGGCTAATGGAGGCACTAAAATAATAAAGACTGTGAAGAAGCGTTCACTATGAAACACGCCGTGTAGAGCACTGTGTGAATAATTAGACAAATATCAGGAAACAAGTCATTTACACGTAATTGAGCAAATACAGATTATCTGCTCGGATATTGTGCCATGATAAGCCCGTGTTTGAGTTTCGTGGTTGGAGTGAAGTAATATGTGATCTTTTCTATGTTAACCTCGAGAATCGAATATGCGCTAAAGTCAGCATGACTTGATTGATTTGATTGATATGTGGGGTTTAATGTCTGAAAACCACCATATGATTATGAGAGACGCCGTAGTGGAGGGCTCGGGAAATTTTGACCACCTGGGGTTCTTTAACTTGCACCCAAATCTGAGCACACGGGCCTACAAAATTTCTGCCTCCATCGGAAATGCAGCCACCACAGCTGGGATGACTTGAGCCATCCTACTTTAGGATCTTATAAGTAAAAGTGTCACTGGTAGTTACATAGGTTGTGTAAATTATGTAACTCAAGTAACCTTCACGTCAATGCTTCTTTAGATTAGAGTAAGAATGCAATATAAACTCAGTTTCACCACTAGCCTACTAAATGAAAAAGTTTTATTCTGTGAAATGCTTCAAGTGTAAAAAAAGTAATTGAAAAAGTATTGTTTAGACGCAAGACTTGATTTTAACCGAAACCACGCAAAGGACAAGGCAAATGCTCTAGCACTGTTTAAATTGGACAAATATATCACTGCAAAGGCACTGCTACCTTAGTTGAGAAGACTTTACAAACGCATGTGCTAATTGCTATGGCTATAAGTTGTGGTTAGGTTTCATGGTTTCCATAATATCACGCACAAGTTCGGCTAGGCAAAATAAATTGGTCACGCTTCATGTGAGTCCAGAGGCAGCAGCCAAGAAGACTTCACAGCTCACTTCTCAAATTAAACCTAACCTTGCAATCTAACCAACGAAATATTTTTTCTACTGAAAACATATGCGGGGCACGTATGAAAGAACCTGGCTGCAGGAAAGCCTGCTCCGACTTCCGGCACACTGCAGGAATACACAGTAAATTAGCACTTAAAGGCCACAATACGTTTGAAAATAACCTATGATTTCCGTCTTTGAGTTTACGAGAACTAAAACTTCAACCGGTTTGTAAAAACACGTGCTTGATTTGGATCGTAAAAACGAGGGCACAAAAAGTAAAGCGAGACTGGTCTAGCAATCATGATGTCTACATCTGCTTTTTCTTTTTTAGCGCTTGAAGTCAAGCGTGAAGTTTTCAAGTGTTCACAGCGATTTGGCTGAGAGCAAGATAATGAAATATTGCTGACAGTGTCTTCAAAGCTGCTCTTCTTCGCAGATTGGACGTGACGCTTAAGCGCTTCGCATTACTGGTCGCAGTAACACGTTCCTTAACAATTGAACAAAAACATTACACAGCTAAAGCTAAAACAGCGTCGGCTTTGAAAAGTCTCACATTTGTATAGGTACGTTTTAAAGTCATTCAGAATGAAGTGCAAGCCTGCGGTTTTTCGCTGATCATCGCAATCAGTCTATTTCTATCCAATGAACAAGAATCTGAGAAAAATTGGTCCTAGAAGAAGGTAAAAACAAGGGTTAAAGTGAAAGAAAAGAGGCAGCTAAGTAGAGTTATCAAAAATCATCTGCGTTTCATTCCTTGTTTTTTTTTCTCCTACTCTTCTATAGGTAATCGAAGACGTCTGCTGCGCTGAAGTGATGCCAGCTGTTGCAAGACTGATCAGCTACGCCCATATGGGTGCTACCGTAGTGTCATACGCACTGGATCACACGTATCTCACTCTCTCTGCCTTTACCATGCACTCAAATGTGTGGTGGGTAATGGAATACGAACGCGTGTACAATATCTTTACTGCCGTTCTGCGCATAATGCACCACAATGACGAATTGGGCAAAAATCTTCCGGGATGCGTAATGCCACACGAACGAGAACACATGAGGGGACGGGTGGTCTTGATGTCGGGGAGTTACGGGAGTGAGGGATATTACACGCAGAAAAGACATCTTGCACGATGTCCGTCGCTGCTGGTTCCGCTGCAATTTTTTGTTGCTTCCTTGGTATCAGTCGTGCAAGCGTGTGTTCTTGGATGACCCAACATGTGTGGGTTACACCTTCTAGTTATTTTGTGAATACAATAAAAGAAGAGACATTAAGCAAACTTTCTTGATTTACCTATTCCTATACGCTTATGTACTCATATACGTAAGCAGTTGGAGAAAGGAAGTTTTTTTGGCGTTTTAAATAGAACGCGTAAGTTTCATTTATTACACGCCATTGATATTCATGAACTAGTACGTTACGAAGGAGCACATCAAGAGCTTGTAGTTTCTAAATGTATGTTTCACATCTCGAATATACTTACGTGCACAAAGGGCGTAAATAAAAATTCATTAAAAGCAGTGTTTTATGACCAAAACAATATGTCCCCACCACTGTCTCAAATTCAATCACGAGGCAAGGAAAAATAAAAAGCCAGGCACATTATCTAATGTACGTGTGCATAGTAAATGCACACTCAAACATCTAGTTACTGCAGAGAAGTCAACCATGAAATCAAAGCCCTACAGTTTGCCGTCATTTTATTTAGATTCCGACCGTCACAAAATGTAGAGTGAACAACACAGCCCTGCTCTTACGTCCCATAAGTAAACGAGAGGTAAAAGAAGCATTTATTAGAAACTGCAAAGCAGCAAGGAACATTCTCAACAATGACTGTTGTTGCTGCAGTGTAAACCACCGTGGCCAGTGTATTTCGTGCTGTTGAGCATCTGAATATATGAGTGCGAAATAGTGCGACTTATCTTGCTATTTTTCTCATCGTTCGTCGCGTTGAGTAGCATTACAGGGGCTTCTGTGGATGACCCACTTTTTTTTTCTGTCCGTACTCTCATTTTCTGACAGGGAGTAATATTTCAGCTAAATCTACTTTCATTTACCTCATGAACAGCGAGTTAGAAGTGCGTTTCAAGATCCTACAACCCTTCTGGCAACCATGATGAGCCTGTTCATAGCGCCCCTTCGATCGTAGTCACTCGACGACTCTCAAGCTGCACTTATCCCAAGAAATGCCTGTATAAGAAATTTATTCGCTGTAGGAATTAACAGCAAAACGATCTTCAGATGCGAAGCTTCTTCTGGTCGAGTTCAATCTAGTCTGCTGAGTGACCCCTCTTACTGGGCATGTACGTCTCCTTCCCCCTCTTCTACACTGCCCCGCTCACGCCTCACAACGGTGGTGATAGCGGTTCTTGAAGAAAAGAAAGAAGGCGCCTCATTTCTGTCTGCCATAAGGCCGACGCAGGCAGGCAGCGTCTGCATAACGCCGACGCAGGCAGCGCCTGCAAGAACTGCGCTCGCTCCCCCTCTCTCGCCTCCCAACGCCGACGCACGTAGCGTCTGCTAGCGAGTTTCTTGATTGAAAAAACCGTCTGCTCGCGCTGCGCAACCGTTCGCCGGCCACCCCGTTATATAGCCAATGAATTGTGACCTTCAAGGCACAGATTTTTCTAAATATACACTACAGGGAACTCTGCCACTAGTGTCTATGAGAGCTGCCAAGCATGGCGCTTTAGCGAGCACTAGAAATATGGGTAGTACATGAATTTGCCTAACCTTCGTACATTACATTCCTTCTGGCTTCGGGAGGCTTCGAGCTACTTTGTCACGAAACAACAATAGGCAAAAGTTCAGCAGTTTCGCTTTACCACCTTCACCTTTTAGGATCACCGATTCAAATCAGCCAACGAAGTTCAAAACGGCTTGTTATTTCATCCGAAACAAAACCGAAACATCAATAAGCGAAGCCACAAGTGCGATTCGCCACCCTCCAGCACTAAGACTAGGCAAATGCTTGTCATACCCATAATTCCCATAGTCGCTGAATGATCGCAGCGCCAGAGTCTCCTCTATAATTAAATTTAAAACGCTCAATGCCCCAAGGTAGCACCGGTGAGAGATATCTCCTGTGCATTGTTGAACAGTGAAAATTCTCAGCGTGCGCGTCAACTAAAAGCTGATTGTGGGTCTCTCTGTCCAATCATAATCTTCATTTGTCATTGCCCATTAGCGGCCATTGACATGTTCCAGCATGGTGGCCAAAATATAGTTCTAGTAAGAAACTCCGGTCCATCATGGTGTGCTTGGCGCCTCCCCAGGTTTCTCTCCTGCGCAACACCATGATGAGTGCCAGCGTCAAAGCCACCGCCAGTGAATGCGGCAGCACCCGCTGCTTCGCATCTACACATGGTTCCCTTTAGCGGAAGACGGTGTAACTTTTTTGTTTTTTTATTATATCCTTCTTATATATTAGAGCTACTTCTTTTAGATATTTCTTGTGTTGTTCAAATTAATATCGAATGACAACAAACCCCCTCTCGAACTACTGCATACGTTAAAAAGTTCCTTGCTGCGCCTTTAAGAAGTCGCACTGTGCTACGCTGTGCTGAGTCAATGCATGAACTTCCTCATAAGTTTCAAACGGATCCTTTAACTTAAACTGGCACTATGATCATAACGTTATTAACGGGAAAGTAGTGGATGGACTGATCTGCAGTTTCCCAGGCTTCATTACACTGTCAGAGGTTGCGGCGGCTCACATCATGCTACTCCCCTCCCCACAGCAGAAAGAGAAATGGGTGAAAGATAGGAAATAAAAGCATCGTAAAAGCCAGAGAAGCAGGGTGACAAACGTACATTAACAAGATGCGCGTCTCGGCTGCTAGGCCAGAATTTGCGCCATGCAAAAACTTGCAAGATGCGCCATGAAACACTTATTCTGAATGATGCCTATATCTGAATTACCTTTCCGTCACAGCAGCATACATCAATAAAACTTCCCGCATATTCCGTGCCCTTCTTTTGTATAAAAAGTACGCGCATTCGCGAAAGTGCCTGGGGCATAATGTTTTACACTTTATATTGAACGGACACGCACAAAGTCACCGTGTTTCATCCCCCTTAAAACCAACGTTGCTCAATATATTCTGCCAATTTCCTGGGGAAGTGTTGGAACGAAAACGTCCGAGAGATGCTGCACGAAACAGACTATTTTATCAAGATTCCGGACTTCGTTCAACAACCTTTCACATGTTGGTCTATAAAGAGGATGAAATGAACTACCAACCACTAGCGAAAAAAAATCAAAAACACAATCTATTGATGGTCAATTTTCATCCGAGCCAACTACACAACAGAACAGCAATTTCTTTTTTATACCTAGCATTTCCCCTCAGCCTTCAAGGTACAAGATCAATTTTCTCTATCCCCCTGTTCACACCGCATTTTCGATGGTCCGTGAGCCATGTCGCAGCGAAGGGAGACCAAAAACAAGAGAGTGAGCGATAGAGAAGAAGAAGCGATGCAATTTTTCCGTAGCCGAAGAATGCCGTCATCGACCAGCCCCATCACTCTTAGTGCAATTTTCCGCTGTCCAATTTCGTGTTGCGCTCTTGCTCAAGACCATGAACCGGAAAGTGAGTACAACAATTTAGGGGAGCTCTCATGCAGACTGCGGTCACTGGAGATTTACTTACGAGTGGATAAGCATCGATTCGAGCTGCCCTGTGCGTACTTGTGAACGTGCGTAACAGACTCGTGTCACCACTGTTTCTACAATATTGTCGCTCTCGTCATCCGAAGTGTGAGGACTTCGTTTATCCAGAAATTACACAACCGTCGGTATAGCTTACGGTAGCACGTGTTAAAAACGAAGAAAAGAACACATCATCATCATCTTCTTCTTCATCACCTTTATTCTCGTCAGTCAGACTTTGCCGCAGTCGGTACAAGGCAGATGCCTCTCCCACATTCCACCAACCAAACCAGTCCTGTACTTGACGAGGCCATATTACGCTTGCGAGCTTCTTAATCTTATCTACCAACCAATATTTGTGTCTCTTCGCCATATATTTTTCTTCTGTGGAAATCTAGTTTGTCGATCCTAATGACCAGTGGTTATCTTGCTTTAAGTTCTAGATGCCCTATCTATGTCTATTGCTTCCTAATTTGGACAAATATGTACTTAACAGCTGCTTGTTCACTCACCCACTCTACTGGCTTCTTGTTCTAGATTGTTACGCCTGTCATCTTCATTTCTACTGCTCGCTGTAAGTAAAACCTTCTTTGTAAGCCCCCAGGTTTCTGTTTCGCAGGCAAGTATCATTTGATAAGTCAAAGCTCAGCGAAACTTTTGAAAAATCGGCATCCAGCTGTGGAAGTGTTCGTGCCTGCCATCCGTCTATGAAAGACATTACTGCCTTGTACTTACCGTTGTAACCATTAATGTTTGAAGTTAATGTCAATGCTGCTCCGCCAGTACGCACATTGCTGAAGAAGAAATAACTATTGACGATTGCTCGAAAAACACATATGATTGTTTGATTTCGAGGTGTATGAGCCACTGCGAGCTCAATGCTTCACAATGGTACGCAGCAATGTTCACTCTGGAGGACCGGTGTATACACACGCAGAAATATTCGACTCACAAGCGGCACAAACACGAAAGCGCGCGCAACATACAAGAGCCGTCATAGATGTTGATAGTAGGTCTCGTACAACTTGATTTCACCACCGCGAAACCATAAAGGCTCTAAGCAAAAAATAGCCATACTTCCAACTTTTTTTTTTCCACAAGACGAAAACTATAGCTTCCATATAGCACGTACAAGGGCCTTTCATAAATTCTGCTAATAATGTTTCCACATATATATTCTTTTTTTTTTACACTCGCAAGAAATATGACTAGTGGTTCTCCATTTTGCTCTCTCGTTTGTTGTTATCATTCATTTGTGTTTATCGCACTTGGATTCCATGGCTGTGCTGGCAGACAAAGCCTGAAGCCCACATGGAGATGCACCACAGAAACAGAATGTGAACGCACGCTCAAAATAACGGATTCTTAGACGAAAATCTTCCGCCAAGCTCGATTACACAAGTTAAAACAAAATTATAAATATAAAACACGCTCGCGTACATAAAAGGCAGAATCAAGTGTGTAATATATTACACCTGCGTGCATGCATAAAATAAACGTGCTTTTTGTTTGTTATTTTTTTCTGGTGTTGAGATAAAATGCGCCCTGAATTTTTGGCGACCGGATGGCCCATAAAGCTCTTTTTTAGTGTTTTTTAGGCAGCCCATTACTTCACGTCTAAGATAAGATTTGCAATCGCTTTTTCTGAAGGAGGTAGAGTTTGCAGCGTGAAGCGTAATTTAGAGCACAAGGTGAATTCATATACACGCAGCACCTGTGTCATCACTTCATCGCTGATGTGCACGGAGAAGACATGGCAACAAAGGGCTTCAGCCAAGCTTCGATTCGTCGCCCATGTGTTTTGTTTCCCATGAGTACCTATGTGTTTTGGTACATCGTACCAAAACACATGGCTTTCTTTTCTTTCATTTTCCGCTGACAAAATGCTGTTGTAATCACTGCGAATTGAGCCCACATCATCGAGTTCAGCAGAACCTCGCGTATCTTTGGCGCTACTAGCAAAAAAGATACCTTGCATATCAGCAAAGGAGATAAAGTAACGTGTTCCGGTTAGTGTAAACAAGAAAGCCAATCATGAAAAGAACGATTAGTTCCATTTACAATGAAAGAAAGAAAGCACGTTCCTTTTAAAGGGTGAAAAAAAATTGTGTCTGGTGGGGCAATATTTTAGTGCTAACACGGTAACGGCGTTACGTTTATGGCTGCTAACCAGCTGCGGCGGCAATGACTGCGGAAAAAAGCAGGCCACTTTTCTCGAAACGCACTGCTAATGTTTTGAATCTGAACAGCCCGCGCATTCCCAACGGCGTTAACCGTACATGTGCAGTGACACCTGCGGGCCGACCCTCCATTACCGCCTTTTGTGCACTGTCAGTATTGACACGAAACTTTAGAAAAGCTCTTCCTGTGCTGGTGCACTCCGGTAAAATATCGGCTTTCAAAAAAGACTTGCAGAAAATGGTGCCGAGTTTCGTATAATGAGCATTGTTTAGGCTGTATAGGCGAAGTTAAACGACCACTGGAAAAAAGCAGGTGCGTAATGACAAAACGAGTGAATGGTGAAAGCTTTCTGCAAAAAAGATCGAGATCAGCCACTCCTAAATTTGGGCACTAAAGAAATATAGTGCCTTCATCATATTTTATGAAGGGCTTGCACCCGGCAAAAGCAACGCAATCATGAGTTATGTCGTAGTGGTGGACTACGAACTGGTTTTGAGGACATACAGTTCTTCAATGTAAGGTAGGTAAGAGTAAGAGCACTTTATTTACAGTACGCACATAAAAGAAATAACTGCAGGGGCAAAGGATAAAGGGAAATCTACGGCAGAACAAATTTTTCATCAACTGGGTGCCCATATATCTAGATAAACGTGTGTTGTGTTTTCTTTATTCACCCAGTTGGGGATCAATAAAACATTTGCAAACTCCTCACGTTGACTAGAGTATGTCATGCCTTGTCTACGACTGCGTAATACTCTGTGTATGACTATATGCATAAGCAAGCACGAACGCGTGTGGGAAATTCGCGCTCACAGTGTGCATACATGTCCTCAAGTACGTTGATTTCATTGATATGTAGAGTTGAACGTCTCCAAATCACCATATGATTCGGAGAGACAGCGTAGTGGAGGGCTAGAAATTTCTACCACCTAGGGTCTTAAACGTGCACCAAAATCTCAGCACATGGGCCTACGGCACTTTCGCCTCCATCGGAAATGCAGCTGCCGCAGCCGGAATTAGGTTCCGCGTTTGCGGGTCCGAAATCGAGTACCTTAGCTACTAGATCACCGCGGTGGGGCATCTTATAAGACGTCAACATGAGCCTACAGAATAAAAGAGATTCAGAGTGATATGAATAATAATAATAATAATAATAATAATACTAATAATAATAATTTTATTGGTAATAGCCTGCCAACTCTGTTTATAGTCTCGTTTAAATACCCCTTACGGTGGCTTGTGGAACAAATTTGCACTGATCTACGCACTTAAATCGCGAGATACAGGCGTACAAAAAACGACATGTGGCTTGACTGCTGCGATAAAAAGAAAAACGCGGGCACTTACACTATATTCTTAAAACGATCAAGTTTTCATCCAGCACTTATCAAGCTGAAAAGAGGCATATACGTGTCGTCCAGAAATAGAGAATATTCAAATGAAGTCTTCATAAAGGCTCGTACCCGGTACCAAGGTGTTTGTGAAGTAGTTGATAACCACAGCCTGAGGACGAATCAATTAGCAGTACAGGCACGCCAAACACGAAGTTGATTCTGTGGAAGCACGAAATGTAGATGAAAGTTCATAAAATTACCCTTAAGGAACCAAAGTCTTTTCAAACACCACAGAAAGTCTTGGCTAACCCGTTTGAGTTCCGCAGTTGAACAAATTTTTCATCCACTGGGAAGCTATCTTTATGACAAATTCACGGACGTCTGTGTACTTTCGAGCTACAAAGGAATGCATAGACGACAGTTTTTCTGTTTCATAAACACTGCACCCCGTAGAGGGCTTGCGCAGAACTAATTTTATAAGCTTAAATTGTTACGCGAAACAGAGAGAGTAATCGCTGTAGATAGTATAATGACCAATAACTATTGTCTCGGTGAGAGATCAAAAGAAGGTTTCTTTTCAACGCGAGCTGCGTGTCTCAAGCAGTTCGACTCATTCCGAGCTGTAAAAATGCTGTAGAAAAGTCGTTAAACAGCAATTAATCGAGGGCACTGTTCTTTTCCAGCTTTTGCTGCATCCTATTTTGCTTCAACAATACACTGACCCCTCCTGTCACCTTTTTTTTTTCCTTTCTTCCTCCTTTTTGCACATTTCCGGCTCGAGGAGCCGAAAAGTTTAATTAGCAGTTTAATTAAGCCTCGCGTTTGTCGAACCGTAAGAATAGTTTACCTTGCTGACCATCCGGGTGAAAGGAAAAATTGGACCCGAGAAAGGCCCTTTTATAGCCCTCCCTTCATTCGATAGTTTATGGTTGCGTGATCTTTCCCGCTTCCCTCTTCATTGTGCGGTGATAGTTCGATGCAGTGCTACCGAAACAGCACTCGCCACTGAGTTCACCCACAGAAATTTTGGTGTGGTGCTGGGGTTCCCGTTGGACAGCTTTCAATTGGAGAAAGAGCCACATCTAATAGTAGCCAGAATTAACCATGTCTTTCATATGATCGCCACAGTTGTAGCCAGACAGAACACGAACGATATAGTGAATCATCATTTTGATTATTATAAAATAAATAGAATAATTTGGATTAGCAATTTAGAATAAATAGCGCAACTTTTCTTCTTATCGGTCTTCCAACCAACAGGTAACTGCAAACAAAATAAGAAAATATCAGATCAGTGTATCTGCCTACGTCATATCTATAATGGTCGGAGCTCCAGAAAGAATAAGCTGAAGGGTTATTGCAGTTACTAATAAAATAACTAGAACCTTTAAACATTGAAGCGTTTTTGCAGGCAAGCTGTCTTTAGAGACGCTATGTGGGTGACGTCGAGGGCTGAGCGAAGATACTTTGAAATTGTATTAAGGTGTGACAGAAGATATTTCCTGAAACCGAATTTATTTCACACGATACTTGCTATATCTACCTTAAAATACTTCGATACATCTGTAAATTTTCTATAATAGATCTATACAGTGATGCATTAAAAGGCTATGTACAAAGTTGTTTACTAAAGAATCTTTCAACTGCGACCAACTTCAATTTAATGAAATGTCTCTTTGAATCCCAAAAGTTGTCTTTCTTGCTTACCTTGTATTAGTTTAATTCAGAAAGAAGTTATTGACATTAGTTTACTTGACAGCTCGTCTAAGCAGCGATATCAGCTATTTTCACTTGACACTTCTGCAACTTATGCACGTGGCTGCTCAAGTTGGGGAGTAGCTAACGAGTTGCCGTCTTATTGTGTACCCTGGGAATCGATGTTATGCGAAGTATGTGGACGCAAGGTGTCCGCGTTGTCAATTTTTATCGAGTGAAATGTTACGAAGTGGCGCAAGATATGTACAAATGTACGCAAAAAGTTTAATTAAACAGCCGCATATGTTTTATAAAACCAGTTGTTTATAGTTGCGTAACGATGACAACAGCAACATGAAACACGGATACTAGCACCACCAGAAGTGGTAAGCTGATATGAAGTGCTTGTTCTCGTGAGGGTGCTACTCGACACTACTAGATAAATGAGCTTCAGTGGTTGGTGCCTCACAAGAACTTACAATAACCAGACATGACAGCAGTACCATAGAAGTACATATGAATGTTCATAAAACTGTATAGCGAGCACAGAAACGCCAATTGACGTTTCACGAACATTAGGGTGTATTTAAAAATGATTCTCATACCTGACGTGGCTGTGTGGTAAAATACTTTATTGTCACGCAGTATGCTGGGCTTCAATTCCTGCTGGCCCCATGACATTCGTTCTTTGCGTTCGTAGCGTCCATGGTGCAAATGCCAGCTATTTCTTGATGGGGTCCTGCTACGCTTTTTGAGCATGGTTACAAAGCGCTGCCGATCAATAGTAGAGGGTCCCGGCAACAGGCGACTCAAAAATTATAGCGCAGTACGTGGCCTAAAATCCACAATAAATTATCAAAGTCAGCTGAAAATCGCTTTCTCTCCTCTCGACAAATCACGGAACGTGCCCGAAAATTACACGCAGCAAGCCCATGTATCAGCCATTGGCTGTTTTGAACATGGCGCGCTCGCTCGTTACAGAGATCGCCGCGGGAGGCCGCTACATGTCGACGCGTGCAACTGCAAAAGCCGGGCATTTGAGGTAAAAAAAAATGGCAGCATATCCACGGGGTGAATGATGGAGAGTGGGGCAAAGCATCCGTCCGTCCATTCGTTCTTGCTTCCGTCCGTTCATGCGTCTGTCTGTGGGACAATCCGTGCGTGTGTCTGTTCGTGTGTCCACACGTCCATCCGTGCGTTCGTCCCTGCGTTCGTCCATGCATCCGCCCCTGCGTCCATCCATGCGTCCATCCGTCCGTGCAGCCATTTATGCATCTGTCCTTGCATCTGTCTGTGTGTCTGTTCGTCCATCTAGTCAACACTCCAAGTACCACCATATCGCATCTTTTCATCATATATTCCGCATATACAAGCACCACCATCCAGCGGACACTCCAAGGACTATATGAGAGGTGGCACACGCACAATTTCTGACGGCTTGCGCTTCGTGTCTACTTCCCACCTTTAACCACCTCGAGTTCATGGTATATACTAGTTCACTGTATTCATGGCACTGCGGCCCAACGCTCGCTAAACCTTTCTAAAAGCAAGGAGGTTACGCCCAGCGAGTGGAACGTAGCAACCCTTTGTGTCAGATAGTGCTCAATGTACATGCCAATGGCTGCTAATGGGGAATGAGAGACAGGAGATTTCGGCTTTTAGTTAACGTGCACGCTGCGAATTTTTTATTGTTGAACAACGCACAGGAGAAATCTCCCACTGGCACTACCTTGCAGGTCAAAACGTAAGACTGGTTACACACTACAACTACAACTACGACTACTACGAGGGACGAACGGGTGCCGCTTAAGGAGCTTCGCCCCTAAAAAAAAATACGGACAACTACATCGCGCAGGCACTGGCGAGCTTGTTTTTGTCTAGATGGCTCATGTGATATAACGTGGCTCTCGTCCACAAATAGCGATGCGTATACACCTAATCTATGCTCATTAGAGCTCTCAATGTGGAAAAGGACGAAAAATGTCATGGTAGCTTTATGGAGGCGGCTTAGCAGCAGTATCGGCTTGAGAAGAAGGGTTCAGCCGGCGTTGATCATTTCGCATGAAGACGTTTCTATAGCAATATCTTGTATCTTAAGATATACGATACAATATTGATGATTGATATGTGGGGTTTAACGTCCCAAAACCACTATATGATCATGAGAGACGCCGTTGTGGAGGGCTCCGGAAATTTTGACCACCTGGGGTTCTTTAACGTGCACCGAAATCTGAGCACACGGGCCTACAACATTTCCGCCTCCATCGGAAATGCAGCCGCCGCAGCCGGGATTTGAACCCGCGACCGGTGGGTCAGCAGCCGAGTACCTTAGCCACTAGACCGCCGCGGTGGGGCTACGATACAATATGGAATGTTTCGGAAACAAGATATGAACACTGTCTTTGCAAGACGTGTCGTGTTAGAGATACCAGATACGCGAAGAGTATCTAAGATACGTGTCTCTGCGATACTGCTCAGCTCTGGACGGTCGTCGGCATTCGCGTTGGCGAAACAGGTCGAGGAAATAGGAGCACAGAGGGAATTCGTGACGCTGTTCGCAACACAATTACACAATGAAGGAGAATGAATGAATGAATGAATGATTGAATGAATGAATGAATGAATGAATGAATGAATGAATGAATGAATGAATGAATGAATGAATGAATGAATGAATGGCGAGAATATGTTCAAGTGATATCCAACAACATATACCCAGAGAGTGGTAAACAAAGCTTGCCATATCAACTTGATCATCACGTGTAAACTTATACCAACGACTAAGCAATAAAAGTGCATATTTTATGAAAAGTGAAAGAGAAATAAACACGGAAGGGTAATTTAACGACGCCCTCCAGGAGAATAAGGAATCGCTTCAAAAAACTACTTTTTGTGGTGCACATAACTGGCTGCAAGACGGAAAGAATACTAAGGTATCTTGTCCACGAAGCAGGTAGTACCAAGTCACGTTCCCGAAAATGTGGCGTGCGTGAGTTGATTCTGAATTAGAACCACGGACGCGCTCTTCAAACTTCTAGAACTGGAACTTTCATTATGAATGTAGTGAGGGGGAGCAAACATGCACTCCGCAAATACGGCAGTGTTTGCTGCGTTTTCTTACCTATTTCTGTTTTCATAAAACTTATACCAGCTTCATTCTCTTCAGTATATTACCGTATACTTCTTTCAATACACACAAAAAAATACAGATTAAAAGCACTGTGTGTGAGGCAGACTACGCAGTCGTCTGAATCAGGCTACACATAAAAGAGAATTCAATGGCAGATGCATAAGTGAGTGACTGTTGTAATACCATTCAGCAAAGTTCTGGAGTTCGTTCTCTGGTTAATCTGGACTACTAATTATTCGCACACCTTCAGGTGAAGGCTTCATGTTCCGGCAGTTGAGATTTTTCTTTAAACTTACACTGCAAGAACGTTCAGCAGCTTAAAATCTTTCACCGATGTCACACGGTCTCTGCTGATCCCGATCGGGCTTTACCCGGATCAAATTTCTTGACCTTGATTGACTTCTTTACGCCAGTCTCAGAAGATAGCCAATCACTGTTCAGAGCTCCAATCGCACACTAGGGCTTTCCATGATGAAGTTAGCGAGCTAAGTTTGAGTGATGTTTGATGACATTTCAAGGCGCTGGCACACTCGCTATTTCGCATAACGTGATGAAACGCTGGACTTGCCGAGAGTGCCATGGCGAGTTTATAAAAAAAACAAGTGATCCGACTACCCATGCTACTCTCATCACTCCCCCTCCCCGTTTTCTCCTTTCTTTAAAATGTTTCTTGTATTATAGTTTCTCAGTAGCACTATATGCATCCTTGCAGTTAGTGCAAAATTACGCCTAGCATTTGGATAAGTTAAGATAAGAATGAGGATAGAGACGTAGTTCACAAGTATTTATAGGGGCTTCAAGTGCTTACGTATACTGTTTCAATAAACTTTGCTATGTGGGTAGGCTCAATCGACCATGCGAATCCATTGTTGCACGTCGTTGCATTCTCTATTTGTGCTTTGTTGTCTTGTCTGAGCAACCAGGACGGCTTATGGCTAATAGTGTTATGAAAAATAAGTAGGATTTAATGTCCAAAAACCGCTATATGGTTATGAAAGACGTAGTAGTGGAGGGCTCCGGAAATTTTGACCACCTGGGGTTCCATGACGTGCACCCAAATCTGAAACTTATGGTTCTCCAATAGTATAGAGTGCACGTGGTATTCTAAAGCACTTTTGATTCACCCTGACCAGGAATAGTCTGGTGAACTTTACCGCGGCATGTCCTACTGCTTGCTCTCCTATGATAGGGCACGCATGGTATCAAATCCGTTAACCATTTGCTTTAAACAGCTACATAAAGCCATGGCCCCTCGATAGAAAAAAACGACACAAATTTGTAGGACCGATCGGCACGCGTGATCTCCAGAAGCCGCTTTGAACCGCTAGTGCTCTATTCACACCTTTCGTATTACATGCAGCTGAACTCCAAGCACGATATGTGAACTTGTACACTGTCGATTTTTATGAAAGGGAACACGCGCACACGTGGCCTGTGCTCTGTTGCAGCTGCATACAGCATCATAAACCGACAGCCAAAGAAAGCACATCGGCTTTTGGCTTCATATATTGCAAAACAAAATAACGAGTCATGGCCGTTTTCTAAGCGCTGCTAGATAACACTGCCCCTCTATTCTGATAACGGGAGGTGCCGCCAAAGGTGGGCATGCTGTTTGTATCTCTCGTTTGATGGAGCTGTAAACAGCTGCCACAGGCTATGCGCTTGCGTGTTCCCTTTCAATTAAAAATGGCAGTGCACAACGTGAGACACACATACAAACAAACGACGTCCTCGTAAACGACTGAACACGCCATTAACACGTCAATGTACTTCACGGCACGCAACAACCCAGTTGCAACGCTTTTGTGTCTAGCGGTGAGCAATCAATCGAGCTCGTCGCACGCGAACGTGAAAAATCACTCCACGTCGAGAATAACGCGCTGTACAAGATAGCTCAGCAGGTTCAAACGACACGCCTAGTCTCGGAACACGCTCCACTAAGGCTACGCCCTTTAAGCGTCAAGCGTGCTAAACAGCGACGCATATAAGAGCAACACTCCCTTTAAAGATAGCACTTCTCCGGAAGCTGAGGTTCTGAAGGTTCAAGCCCAATCAACTAACGACTTCCCGATGAAGTCTTCGTTGTTCGTCTTTTTCGGGGTTCTTGTGGTCACCTCTCTCGTTTTGTGCCAAGACGAAGGTGAGTACCCCATTCGTTCCAACTTATGAACGATGAAAGTGTAGCGGTAAGCTTAGGAAAGGGTTGCACAGGCCAGCCACAGTTCGAACGAAGGCAAATGTTGGTTCGTCACGAATATGTGATAGCTGCCTATAAAAACTGTGTACTGCCTATATACAATGTATACTGCCTATATATGTGTACTGCTTATATAAAAAGGAAGTGGAAGCATATGTGTAGGCCTGCTGTCCCTGGTCCTACAGGAGACTGAAATCACGCTTGTATGGGCCTTGCACTACCGTGTGTCCTATCTGTCAGCCATCCTATACTTTAAAGCGGTATAAATTCATGTTGACAACGTTACCGTGCACAGTAATGTGCTCAACGTCCAATTAACACGATTGTATGGATGAATACAATGGTCACCCGAGAGAGCGCAGTCCTGTCGTTGACTGTCTACTTTAGGTGTCATGTTGTATGTTGCGCTGGACTTGCGTGTGTCTTAGACCCTTGGCTGTTCGGAGCCGACTTCTCTCAAGAGGGTTCATTAACCTAAGGTGTTCTTTCTAGTCAATTGGGAGCGTGCCGATGTACGCTCTTCAGTAACGTGGCGATAACTGTCTTCCCCGGGTGGTGTCGATGAAATGTAGCAAAGGCTGCATTTCCGAAAGAGCAAGAACGAACCTCACATGCTCATAGCTTTTTTTTCCACTGAGCAACGGCTGGTCTATTTTGTAATTTTTGAGCCCGCCTTGGTGGATGATCAGTGCTAGAGTTCTAGGCTGCTGACCCGAAAGTCAAGGGTTCGATACCGACCATGGCAGTCGCATATCGATGAAGGCAAAATGGTAAAAGTTCATGTGCTGTGCGATTTCAGTGCACGCTAAGGAACACCAGATGGTCAAAATTTCCGAAGTCTTCTACTAGAGCGTCAGTCTCACAATCATATCGTGATTTTGAGAAGCAAGACCCCACATGTCACTGTTATTACTATATGTAACTTTTAATGCGTATATATATTCAGTATGTTGGTGGAACAACTACATTAGTCCGTGTATAACGAAACAAAAAAACTAGAAATAGGTGCGCTGATCCTGGAGATGCTGCGATAGATTTGCAATAACTTACAGTTCAATACCAGCTTGCTCCGAGCCCGAACACGCGTGAGGCAGCTAATAATAAACCACCACCGCTTTAGTTTTTTTTTTTTCAGACATGCTATACTTGAACAACTATGACAAAAACTGACTGGTTAGAAATCGCTTTCAGTGGATACCATCTCACGTTGGAATTGAAGGCAATGAAAAATCTGATGCTCTTCCACGTGAAGCATGAACATGCATTCCAAATATAACAGTTCATAAAGATTACCAGTACCGCAAGGATGTAATACGCAGTTACTTCAGAGCAATCCACACATTTTCACATCAGTCATGCGTATTCCACGAACCTTCTAAAGAACAAGTGACGCTACTTTACCGCATGAGGACTGACGTACTCCGCATGCACGCCGTCTTGGTCATTCAAAACTGGGCAAGACGCTTCTCAGTTTTGAACCATTCGCAACATCGAGCATTATTTCTGGCTGTTCCCAAAGTTTGAGAGGTAAAAGACAGCGATGGTACGCAACTTGCAAAAAGGTTGTCACAGGCACGGCGCATTTGAAGGTCTCGTTTTTCCTCAAGGGCTCGCGACTACGAGGTGGAATGTGCAACGGATTCTCATGGTTTTCCTGCGAGACACGTGGCTGTGTTGCGTTTGGTGATGCACCCCTGTAGTTCAGGAGATGCTCAGGCGGAACAACTGCCGGCCATTTAGGCCAGGATAACACCATCTGTCGAAACACCACAACCATGACCACCACGACCACCATTACCACCTCCTATGGTGTTGAAATCCTCTTCACAGCATTGTGGCTTTAGGTTATATCTAGATGGTGTAGGCCACAGAGGTAAATCAAAGACAGTGTTCTTTAAAGTGTTTACTCAGTAGACTTTTTTATTTCAGTGGATACTTTTCTTTGTATAGAACTATAGAAGCGGGGAACCAAAGCCAATCGTCTCTGCCAGTTCTTTATATTCCACAATTAGAGCACGTTGAAATTAGCAGTCTACTTGGTCAGATCCTACAGACTACAGCCCTTTGTTCCACCCCTAACGTCTGTGTGAGTGGCTTCGGAGAGAGTGCAATATTAAACCGACCCGCTGAATAGTAGAAGAAAGCATAGTTCTTTATTCCTCGTGGGAGGTCTACTCTTCGGGCCAGAGGATCGTATGACTAACTCTGGCTGGTAGTGTCGTCATGTCCAGGGATGTCGGCCAGGGGCTTCCGCACATCGCGGGTCCAACCTTTTTTTTAAATCAAATATTCAGCGTATATAGTTGTTTCTGCTCACTCTTCTCCGTGAGCAGCACAAAACTACATCTGGCCTTGTGTTTATTTTTTATCCTATTCCCCAAAACTGAAAGCTATAGCATTCATCAAAGACATGCACTACTTATTCGCACTATAAGGCATTGCTAACATTGCGCTTCCTTTGCAGAAACGGCTGCAGCGGACCTCCAGGTCGAGCTGAACGACGCTCCTTCGATGTCACGGGTTCGGCGTGGTGGTGGTGGCGGCGGCGGTGGTGGTGGCAAGGGAAAAGGCAAAGGCGGCGAGAAGTCTAAAGGAAAAGGTGGCGCAGGAGGAGGTGGCCATAGCGATTGATTATCGACATCAGGTTAAACCCGGAGCAGATGCCTAACGATAATCTATATGCAATAAAATTGGGTTCACCATTGCACGAGAGGAGTATCTTTTTGCAGAAATGCAAAAGTGACTCACCGTAACAAACACAAATCACATTTTAATAAAACCAGAAATAATGGAACTGAGAGACGAACAGGAGTAGAGGAGCTCGTAGGTTGTAGTAAGACACACACACAGAGAAAATAATAATATTTACACACAAACCTTTCGATACAATACCACGCGAAACGTATACGAAACAAACTTTAGCATCAAAATTTCTTAAAGCTGAGCATGTTTCTTCCTACCGAAACACGAAAATGCTTTCTAACACGAAAATGCTTTATGACAGGGTCTATCAAGACTTCACTAACATATTTTCATCCCGAACACGACGTTGTGAAACGTATACGAAAGATGACAAAAAATGTAGAAAAAAGTTTTCTCATTCGGAATCGAACCCATCACTCTCGCTCCACAGCGCGTGGCGCTACACGACTCGGCCACAAAGTGTACACGTTGCTCCTCTTCCTAAAGGCAAGCTATTTATATACACCATTTAACGCTGGTGGAACGCAGATCTCGGAGGGAATTCAGCGTGTTCTCGTAATTACCGGTGAAATGGCGTGAAGTACGTGAAGGGCACCTTTTAGAAGCATCCTCTTTTATTTGCCCCACTCGTTGCGATGCGCACGCCTTTACTTTGGCCTTCAGGGCATCGTCGCCCGTGTACCGGTGCTCCTTTCGTGAGGAGAGTGCACTTGTGCTTTCACCGCCAATTCTGCGTCAGGTTACAGTGCATACGAAGGTCACTTCACTCGCTGCAGCGGCCACGTTCACCAAAGGAGCACGCCACTCAAACACATAGAAGTAACAACTGTGACTGTTGTTAGCTTGAGCTTTTCCGATGTATACTACCGGGATTCATGCGTCCTTTTTTTAGATTGAGCAATGCGCTTCAAGTGTCCAGCTGCTTGCCGTTCTCCGCGTGAGATTCCAATATGTTGCTATCACATTCATTACTTAGTGCTTGTGGGACGTTTGCATGGGCTCGTTGATGTCACCTTTGCGCAGGGTTCACGATATGTAGTGAGTAAATATGTGTTAACAACTTCAGCTACCACAATGGTTAAAATATGATCATAGGCGTTAGTCATGGGGATAGAGATGCACTACTATAAGCATCAACGTGGATGTGTCCAGGTCAAACGATGATATATCGGCCAAATTCGAATAGACAGTGCACAAGCTTTCATATATCAATGCGCAATAAACACTCAACTACCTCTTAGAGGACAAGTTTCACTTTCATGTTCTACCGATTCTTGCGACTGAGGGATTATCATGCTTTTTTTATTTCTTCTTAAACAGAGCGAGTTCAAAAAGTAGGTTCACGCAATCAAAGGAAATAGCTTCGTCCGAGCAGCATTTCTTACCATGGAAACGAAAAAACTAAACCACTTGATTTAGCGCCCTTCTGCACAATGTTTCAGTTCACAGTGGGCGGGCAATAGAGAGAGAGATAAATAGAGAGGAAAGGCAGGGAGGTTAACCAAGCTTGGCTCGGTTGGCTACCCTACACTTGGGGTGGGGGAAAAGGGGAATAATAGAACGGAAAGAGACAGAAAAGAAAAGGAGTAAGAAAGAGAAGCATAAATAGTCAGCTCGAGACTACACAGCACGGCCTCGCACAGTTCTTTCACAAGCGGTCGTGAAGTTTGGTGGTCCTTAAAAAGTACAAGAGGGCTCTCGTGGCTTTGCGCGTATGAAAAGCCGTCGGCCAAGGTCCCAGAATCTTCTCTTCTGTAAGCGGCCGTGAATCCAGCTGACAGAGCTTGGCTTCCATAATACGTCGTTCAGTCTGGTATGCTGGGCAATGACATAGAATGTGCTCAAGCGTTTCCTCGCAGGCGCAGATGTTGCATGCCGAAGTGCTCGCCATTCCAAGAAGACGAGAGTACGAATTCGTAAATGCACGCCCAACCTCATGCGACACAGTAAAGTTTCAGCGCATCGTGGGAACCCGGATGGCAAACGAAGTTGCAAGTTTGGGTCGGTAGAGTACAGGTGCGTGTTCGCGAAACCCTGCGTATTCCATTGTAGGAGAGATATACGGCGAGCAAGTGATTGTAGCAGCCTTGCAGCGTCCGTTCTTAAGAGTGGTATGGGTGTGCGCTGGTCTTGGTCATGAGCCGATCGAGCAGCTTCATCCGCGCGGTCATTGCCGACGATTCCGCAATGACTCGGCAACCACTGAAATACAATATCGTGACCTTCCGCGACCGCTTCGTGGTAGTCGTGCCTTATCTGATATAGTGATTGTTCATGTAGCCCGGGCTGCATAACAAACCGTAGTGACTGTAAGGCTGACCTGTAGTCGCAAAACATGGCCCATTGGTTAGGTTGCTGGCGAAGAATGTACTTTACTGCACCTTGAAGTGCTGCGAGCTCTGCTGCTGTCGACGTCGTGGTGTGAGAAAACTTGTACTGAAGCAACACATTTTCAGATGGAACAACCACTGCTCCTGTGGAGCTGTTGGAATTAGTGGAGCCATCGGTGTAAACATGTATGCGGTCGAAGTATCTTTCGTCCAACAGACGCAAAGTCAATTGCTTCAGGGCTAGCGTTGGCATGCGTGCCTTCTTAAAGATTCCAGGAACTGATAAGCGCACGTCAGGTTGACGAAGACTCCATGGCGCAGTTGCTGGATGCATCGCAAGTTTGAAGCCAGGCGGTTGTATGTCTTGATGTTTTGTCACGATACCACAGTACGAAGAATGGGGCCTCCGAGCTGTCAAACACGATAAATGATGTGACGGTAGCCGTGATAAATGCCGAATGTGCGCTCTCAGCGTCTCGACAATGATTTGCGTTGTGACTGGTTGTTCTTGTGCAATTACAAGAGTTGACACTGTCGATGAGCGTCTTGGAAAGCCAAGGCATGTCCGAAGTGCTTGGGCTTGTACGCTTTGCAGTGCACGGATGTTAGTCTTGCACGTGTTGGACAGGACAGGAAGGCTGTACCAGAGAGTTCCGAGAAAGAGGGCTGTATAAAGCTGCAGCATGGAGTGCACGGATGGGCCCCATGATTTCCCGGCGACGAACTTGAATACATTCTCAATGCCAATGAGCTTTTTCTTTAGGTATGTGACATGCGGGCTCTAGGTTAGGTCACGATCTACGATGACGCCTAAGAATCTATGAGTGCTCTTATATGGGATTGATCTGCCATCGATGCACAATGAGTAGAAAGACATCGGTTTGCGTGTAAACGCCACCGCTGCGCATTTTTCTGGGGCGATAGTCAAACCTTGCTGGCGAAGGTATGTCGATATCATTGTTGCGCGTACTTGAGGCCGTGTCACGCCGACGCCCTAATGCAGATATCGTCAGCGTAGAGATATATATAAGCCGTCTGTGGCAGCATTTCAGTGAGCCCCACGAGAACCAGGTTGAAAAGTGTTGGACTCAAAACACCACCTTGTGGCACCCCACGACTTGTGAAATACTTATTTGTAGACCCATCTTCAGTTAAAACGAACATGGATCTCTTTGTGAGGTAGCTTCTTACCCATCGAAAGACACGACCTCCAAGTTCAGCTGCTTCAAGAGCATTGAGAACAGCCTCGTGGGTCACGTTGTCATAGGCACCCTTCACGTCTAAGAACGGAACTACCGACAGCCGCTTCTGAGCTTTCCGATGCTGAACAGAGGTCACTAAGTCAATAACGCTATCAACTGAGGACCGACCTCGTCGAAAACCAGCCATAGTATCAGGATAGATGTTATAATGTTCCAGGTACCATTCCATGCGTGTAAGCAGCATCCTCTCCATGACCTTACCAACGCAGCTTGCTAGTGCTATAGGCCGGTATGACGCCAAGTCTAATGGAGACTTTCCGGGCTTCAGCAAAGGCACCAGGCGACTACACTTCCACTCATCAGGAACCATTCCATCATGCCAAGACTTATTGAAAATGTCCAGGAGACAGCACTGTGCCTTCGGGCCTAGGTGACGTAGGGCAGTATAGGTCACTCCATCCGGACCTGGGGACGATGAGCGTCTGCATGTGTTCAATGCCGCATGAAGTTCTTATATGGTGAATGCAACCTCCATTTGCTGATCTCGTGCGACTGGAACATCCTGTGGCATTAGATCGATCGGTATAGGGATGTCGCCGGCGATCTTTGCACAAAATTCCCAGAAACATCAAGCTGTGAGCGACGTTGATGTAGCGCCAGAGCGGCGAAGGAGTGACGCTGTTGCGGATGCGAGTGAATACCTCGAAGAGTCCTCCATACGGGAGACAAGGGTTTTCGAGGGTCTTGCGAGTCACGAAAATTCTTCCACCGTTGTTCATGAAGTTTGTGCATTCGACGCTGGATTTTTTTCTGAATGCGTCTGGATTCTCTGAGGTCAGACATAGATTTCGTGCGTCTGTATCGTCTTTCGGCACGTCGGCGGACCGCTCGAAGTTGTTCCAACTCTTGGTCGAGTGCCGTGCGTCTCGATTCTTTTGAACATATCTTCGTGGAAGTCTCCATTGCACAACTAATCACTTCGTCAATGGATTCCGGTGGTTCGTGTATGCACTTGCTCTCCACTGATATCTGAAACTCTTGCCAGTCAATAAGTCTTGAATGTCCAGGGGAAGGAGAATCGTCCAAACCTCTGACTGTCACGTACGTGGGGATATGGTCACTGCCATGTGTTTCAATATATGTTAACCATTGGACTTTCGTGACAATGCTCTGCGACACTAATGTCAAGTCCAGGCAACTGCTGTAAGTTACTCCTCGGAGATAAGTAGGGCTGCCGTCGTTCAGCACCTGAAGCCCGTGCTCTGATGCGAGATCAACTAGGTCCTTGCCTTTTCGATTTGTCCTGATGCTTCCCCACAATGGATGATGGGCGTTGAAGTCACCCATCAATACCCAAGGTGCTGGAGTCATTGCAAATATACCATTCAATATCTGTTGATCTAGTCGACCTGACGGCGCTATATATGCGCCTATCAGCGTAAATGACAACTTCTTTTTAACACATAGACACACGTAGTGATTTCCATTGTGAGACTCTACTCTTTGGAGAATGTAAGTGAGTTCTTTACGGATGTACACAGCAACTTGACTTCGCTCAATGCACATTGAAGAAACGAACGATTCATAGCCCGACAGACGAGGTATTTTTGAAAAATGCGGTTCACAAATGATGATAATGGGAAACTTATTTTCGAAAATGAATTGTCGGAACTCAGGCATTCTTGACTGTAGACCTCTTGCGTTCCACTGAATTGTGGAAGCACGCTTGAATTTTGCTCGGAAAGGCTGATGCGGTCTATGGTGCGCCATCTTGTTACTGAAGTCCGGCAAGAACTGGTTCTAGTGTGTCCAAGATTTGCAGCGCGCATTTAGCGGCAGGGATCTGTAGACTATCCAATAGAGTGCGAATAACACTCATGAACGACCTCAATTCAGAAAAGACTTGTACCTCTTGGGCGGACAGACTGCCTGCTGGGGGCATATTCGTTGTTGTCTGTCGATATTGTGGTTTCGTAGACACGTGTACCCGCGGTAAAGTGGGCCAGTCAGAGCCGGATGTTCTCTGTATCGCCACAGTGTCTTCCGGCACCTCTGGACGTACCCCACCTGGTGGCGGGGGTGGGGGAGGTCTCTGTGGTCGTGGCGGTGGTGGTGGTGGTGGTGGCGGCGTTAGTGAAGGCACCTTCGGCACAGGACTGCTTTTTCTTTTCTTTGAGCACCGCCGTCGACGGGAACGCCGTTGTTGAACAACCGTTACCGCTTCCTTTCGTAAAGATCCGTCTTTAACAATTTGTCTCAGAATGCTCCTCTCTTTCTTCAGTACTGGGCAGTCTTCGGACGAGGTCTCATGGTTCCCGTTGCAGTTGCTGCATTTTAGGAGAGTTGCTTGGCAAGCCTCTGCTTTGTGGGGTCCAGCACAACGTGGGCATGCTTGCTTGTTGTTGCACACAGCACTAACATGACCCAGTTTTAGACAGTTGTGGCGCTGTAGTGGTCTTGGGATATATGGTCGGACAACGTGACGAAAATGACCAACCTTTACATGTGATGGGCGGGCAAGACTCCGCAGTATACTGATATAGGCGGACAGTAGAGCAAGACACGTATGCCAAAACATTCTTGCGTTTCTGAATTAATTGATTGATTGATATGTGGGGTCTAACATCCCAAATCCACCATATGATTATGAGCGACGCCGTAGTTTAGGGCTCCGGAAATTTTGACAACCTGAGGTTCTTCAACGTGCACCCAAATCTGAGCACACGGGCCTACAATAATTCCGCCTCAATCGGAAATGCAGCCGCCGCGGCCGGGATTCGAACCCACGAGCTTTTCTTAATTACCTGTGGTTAATTCTCTCGTATTGTTTAACATTACCTGAGTACCGTAGTTCAAAACCCTAACCACATTTCTTGAAACAATTCGGCAGACATTGGCGGCTTAGTACAATGCAGGCTATAGTTATACTCTTTCCTGACAGAACATTCAGAATAGTAACGACTCCAAACACGTGAAAAAGTCACTTTGAATTCCACATAAGTAAGCTGGTAAAATCCTTTTATCTAAGGCATAACAATTCAGCTTAGAATGAATTTCTTTCACGCTGCAACGCTCAAGTCGGCAATAAGAGCAGTCTTCATCCAGATTCAGCACCCATATTTGCACTAACGTGGAAATGCACTAACGTGGAATGTCGCAGTATGAAATATCCGCCTCGGTGGCCGAATTTTCAATGCAGGTGAAAATGGTCGAGGCCCATGTACTTAGATATAGGTGCACGTTAAAGAACGACAGGTGGTCAAGATTGCCGGGGTCCTCCACTACGGCGTCTATCATAATCATATAGGTTGGGGACATTTATCCCTATCAATTATTATATTGTAATAAAGAGTATATGCTGAGATTCTGTGGCATAAGATTTGTTTGCTTTTTTTTTTCTGAGAATTACAACAAATAGATCATGTAAGTCTTATGAGCTTACCGAGTAAAATGCTTTTTACTGACATCGGCGCTTTAATTATTTTGATCACTTTTACATGCTGTAGACCCATCATGTCTCGTGAAGCTAATTGCATGAACAGGGTTTGGCTTTTAGTTGGAGCAACGCTCACAAGTACGGTAGCTTGAACGCACTTTAAAGTACTTTGAAGAACGTTACCGGTACTTTAAAGTGTCGTATACAAGTTCAATTATTTGAGTATGGAAACAATTATCCACGCTCTTTCTATATGGTTTCAAGTTTCCACAGAATAGGAAACTCGAAACACGTGAAAGCCTTTAGTAGGCGGAACGTATAAATCGCACGAGTTTTAGTAATCCTCAAGTTTTTTACTAGAATCTATGAAAGACAAGAATTCCTTCCGGGATCGCTAGTACACTGCCAGATACTAAACGCTTTCCACCAGTTCTCATTATGGGATATTTTACGCTTAGCGACGCCTCCTAAGAATTTTAGCTCAATCATGCGAACGTCCTTCTCAAAGGAAACCAGCGCTAAGGCTTTTTTTCATCCTTAAGAAGAGCACAGAAAGGCATCGAACGCCTCAGATGAAGGTTTAAGACGGCTACAAGAGAAAACCAGAAATAAAATGGTGCCCATACCATGTACTGGGATGTTCCTTGTTGCGAATTCGCGAGAGGGAAATAGATTGCGCCCGCATCTGTGGCTTCATTTGCAATGCAAATCAGGCAAGAGAACAAGGCAGCGTGGCGTGGGCACTTCGCTTCGGCTCGAAATTGAGGCAGCCGACACTCGTGGTCCACGAGGCGGGAGAAGCACTGTGGGAAACATTGAAAGTAAAACGGATACATGAAAGTACAATGGATATACGTAGGAGCCGGGGATTCACCATTCCAACGTGCTGGCCAGGCGCTGTCGGGTGAAACACGAGGACGAGTTTGCAGAACTGGCAAGAAAGGCAGGTCTTGGCAAGCCGAGGCTACTCTCGTAAGAAGCCTCGGTATAGGTAGTGAATTAATGTTGCGCGAGGACACGCTACGCTCATCGCGTCCTCTCGCAACATTTAATCGCTGCTTATAGCGCATGTACCTTGACCTAAACATTTATTTGTTTTATTTCTTTATTAATATGATGTGGTGATACTCAAACAAACGAAAAGTTCCGGAGGCGACGGAGGTTGCAAGAGGCCAAAAATCCTTAAACGGGTGTGTGTTGCTGGAACCGAAGATTTGACAAGAAATGTTGGAGGTGGAAAGGGCACGTGCGAAAGTGGAGGAGGGAGTGCGGAAAGGGGAAGACGGGAAGGAATATAGAGATGAGTTGGCGAACCAAACTGCGTGAGTAAAATTAATTCATAATTGTTCAGCGAACTGGGAGCGCGGGAGGAACACAGACACGAAGCAAAGAGGAGGCACACAGCACGAGCGCTCATGCTGTGTGCCTCCTCTTTGCTTCGTGTCCATGTTCTTCCCGCGCTCCCAGTTCGCCGAACAATTATGAATTACCAACTAGCTCACATTTCCATCCTACTGCGAGTAAAATAAACACACACGTGTAAAAATGAAGGACTAAGGGCTGCTGGGGAAAGGTGGAGGGCTACAAGCCTTTTGCCGGGACCCCCTTATATACTTTCGGCACGAGAGGGTAGAAGGTGTAGTTTTGAAAGTAATTCTACTTCCCAACAGCTAAAGGTTATCATACCATAGAGATTAGACTGATAAAAATTCGAAGATGTTAGTCTTAAATCTCACTGTCTCCTATACCGTATCGATTCAAGAGCCCCACTTAAAACGTTTATACTCATTGACTGTACACTTGTGATTATGATGCTGTTGTGTATTTGGGCGCTGTTTGCGAACCAACATTTGAAGCAGGAACAATGCGGCTAGATTACAAGGAATGTGGGTTTTAGGCAGGTTATCTAATAAATGAAATTTTTCACTCTTCGAGTCTGGACATTGTGCATGCTCGTAAGCACCAACTCATTCACAGATGGAAAAAGAAAATAATTCACAACGAGATGCGAGACAGTAATTGGTTACAAAAGGTGAGAGAAAAAAAAGGAACGAACAAGCGAAATCCCCACAACAAGGTCAAGTGCAGTTCCACAAGAAACACCTTTCCCCAACTAACCAAGTACAAAATATATGCTAACTGCCAGTAGGTATTGCATTAAACTTCTAGTTGTATGGGCCTCAGTTAAACGAACATATAACAGTAATGAGCTTTTAGAAAATCTCCAGTGGTTTCCCTGTGCATTCTAGCTAATTTTTTAGTTAGACGAATATTTCAAAATCGACTATTTATTTCAGTTGAGCGCACTTAATCCGTACACCCTGTCTATCATAGGATAATATAGATAGTGCCAGATCCTGAAATTGTTTTCATTGTTCGTCCAGAACAATAACAGTGCAACGAGGAATATGAATAATAGCTGCCGGTGGATGTAAAACCACCACCTAATTTTTAGGCAGCAACCTAATTCAAAAGCATTCTATATTTACTCATCTCATAATCATATGTAGGTTTTGGAACGTTAAACCCCACATATCAATCATCTCATAGTACATTACATTTTTTTTTACTTTTGACCCTATGTCTGCTGTGTCATATGCTGTGCCATATTTCACTGAACATTTATACCAGTAATTTTTATGTTAAGGAATCTATCCTCTTTGATTCCTTAAATTGTTCACTAATGTGGGAGGTCATTGTACGGCAAAAGATTGAAATCTGACTGCTGAGCTAGAGCACCGCATGATGACCCAGTGTGTTTATTGAGCCAATGTGACCAAAACAATACACAGAGACTTTGAGACCGGTGACGGGAGAGTGACTTTCCGCTACTGAAATTTCCGCACATTACTAAAAAATTAGGTACGGGTCTTTATTTTATCTTTCAGTGAACGCATAATCTGAAATAGGGGACAGTGAAGCTACGAAGGAACTATCCATTAGTCACATATCTTCAGCATATCCGTCGCGCCGATTTAGCTCATCTTATGACGAAGCCGCAAGTATCTTACACCTTTGTTACACAGGCAGCTTGAACCATGGTTCACGTAATAACGGTTCGCTTATGTTACACGGTGCGTGAAACCGAGGTTGTAAAAACACTAAATTGACAACCTCGGTTTGGCGGTTAAACATATAAATTGCGGCGCCCTTGAAGGGGACGTTAGCCGCCTTAACCAAGGACAACGTTGCACTGTGTAATACTCGCGAACCATGGTTGACGCAAGGCGCTGTTCAACGTCCTTAACCATCTTTGGTCATAAGCGCAGTTAACTTGCTTGTGTAACTAGTGAATTATAATAGCGTTGCAGTGACATACACGAGGCCACATTCTAAGAACAAACGCATTTGAGCCACTGATCTGCTTGCGGCTGGAGGAAAATGCCTAACGGTTATGTTTGGTGTCATGAAATGCAACATCAGGATGTCCGTACCCGTGCCGATATGCATGCACACACTACAAAAGTCTAAACGAATGAAGGAATGAATGCATGCGTGAAATCAACTTTTATTAGGGCCAGAAAAACTGCATTTGATGTTAATTAAGAGCCAAGTTCGGAGTTGCCACTCGTCCCTCTCTCCCTCTTCAAAGAGGCTTGTTCAGTGTGAGCCTCTTCCCGCCTCCTTCCCCACCCTTTTTTCTCTAGAGCCGCATATCTTATCAGCCTGAATGAAAACTTTGCGAAAACGCACTTTCAAATTTTGATCGCAGGGATGACATGTTCTTCTGTACACAGGCGTAGCCACACATTTTTTTTTCTTCCTTCTCACCAGAGGTGAGGGGGGACAAGAGAGGGGTGTTTAATCACCTTTTTCGTAATGCTGTGCGTGTGTTTATACGTGTATGATTATGCACCTGCAAAATTGGTGCCGTAATTTTCGCTGTGAAATTTAGCTTGCTGTCAATCAACGCTGACTGGCTTGGCAACCCGTTCAGTTGTTTGCTGTAATACCCGCTTCTTTGGGCGCCCAAGATAAATAAAGTGGAAATATTTGTCTCTGTGTTAGCTAACCACATTCATCACCCAAAACACCGTAGCCCAGACCAACGATTACACATATTGGTATTAACGGCGCACGTTCCACCCGTTCGAATTCACCGCTTGCTGCGGACGCATGAGCTTCGCGTTACTATGGCGCCATCTAGGAACGAACTACGTAAACAGGGATGGCTCAGCCGATTGCGCGCTTTTCAACCTCTTCGAGCATTGAAAAAGTGTAGGAAAGAAAAAAACGACAAGCCTGTGTGGTAGGCGCAGCACAGTCACAGCGAAAGCTACAGAAGAGCGGCCTTTCAGAGCCTTTTCAAAACACTCATTGGGCGACTACTGCAAGCACGCTTGCTTGAAGCCCAGTATAGGACTATAATAATGAACTTTCGAGTAGTAGGCCGGCATTCGCTATGCTATTTTTCGTCATTCTTCTGAGAAGCGTGGCATCCGCTAAACACTTTCAAGGAATGTCGTGCCGATTGTTCATGCAGTGGCTGACGACGATGAGGAATTATGGCTGAAGTAGGTATGCACCACAGTTAATAAGGGAAGATTCACCTGATAATCGGCCAATCCCCTTCTTTGGGTACGAGCCATTCGCACAGGGGAACAACAACAACAACAAGAACAAGCTTTTGTAATAGGTTGGAGCATTGGACGACCCACTCGTTAAGCTATTTCTATTGCGCGACGATTGTTTTTTATGTTTCAAAACGCTTTGTTAGTCGTATAAAAGCTATTGCTTTCCCGGCATCAACCCCGCCTACGGCAAATTTGCCAACAAGTCACAAGCACCAGCGTAGCGCAGTGGTAGAATACTGGCCTGGCACCACCAGACTCAGGTTTCGAGCCCCACTGTGTCTTTAATGTCTTTCTTCTTTTTTCTAATTTAACGCCGTGTGGTTATGAATACCGGTGGTGGTGGACAACTGCACGTAACCCAAGTTGTGATCTCATAACAGCTTTCGCTGTAAAGAAAAGAGAAACAGGAAAAGCAGACATGCCAACCATTTTGGCATAACCGGTATGCTATCCCACAGAGGGTGAGGGATGGAGGGATTAAGTGTAAAGAAATAGAAAAGGGCAAACGGGAGCACAGTCACACGCAAACAACGTGACAAAGCAGAGCGGTAGTATTGCGAGGTGCACGGCGTCATTATGAGTCTACGGCTGCTCGGCAAGCCTGTAGGCCTTAAAAAGGTTTCACGATGTCTTTACTGCTTGAATTCTCAGGGACATTTCCGGAGGACAGTTACTAGCAACATTTAAAGTTTAAAGAAACAATAGGCTTACGGAAACAGCGGGGAAGGCAGGTGCAACTAAAATAACCACGACTTTTATTGTGACACTGGTACTACGGTAGACAAAGCGAACTTAATCCAATCTGAAAAAAAAAACAGTTGATTACACACTACGAAATTTAGCGGCTCCTTGTCTCCACTTGAATATAAAAACGTTGCGGGGTCTCACATTGAAGCACAAATATCCACAATACGCGACAAACAACAGGTGGTCAGACAAGGTGGTGTCTAAAACACAATTCTTTGATAACTGTATCAAAGCCACCTATAAAAAGCGATGCAAAGATTCTCAAAACGTACGTATTTCGCTATATGATTCAATAATAAAATTTTTATATAAATACTGGAAAGGAAAAACGGGAGAATAAAGAAAATCTTGATTGATTGACTGATATGTGGCGTTCGACGTTGCAAATCCACCATATGATTATGAGAGAGGCCGTAGTGAAGGGCTCCGGAAATTTCGAGCACCTGGGATTCTTTAACGCGCACCGAAATCTGAGCGCACGGTCCTACAGCAATTTCGCCTCCATCGAAAATGCAGCTGCCGCAGCCAGGATTCCATCCCGTGACCTGCGGGTCAACAGCCGAGTACCTTAGACCACCACGGCGAGGCAATAAAGAAAAGCTGCGTAAGAGTTTTAGAATCATCTTCACACGCTTCCAATGTGTCCTCGTGGAGCGGTAAAACTTGTGCAACAAGCATAACAGACTCACCTAGAACTCCAACCGAATCCATCGAAACGGAATGCGTCTCACGTGTTTTGTGCGTTTCCCACCGCCAGAACATCAGCATAACGAGCAAGTGTCGCTGTAAATGAACGGATGCGTTACCTCCTGTCCAGTTTAGCATTCGTGCCAAGGCAAGTAAATCTATTGGCAACAGAACTCTAGATCAGAAATAAAATAGAATTTCGAGGCACATACGTACCTTGAGGTGTCTTCGACAAGTGAAGGGAAGCATTTCCTGGTTCAAACATTTTAAACGGCCGTCATAGATGAACCGATAGCAACTGGCAAAAGTGAAAGGGGTCTGTCAGTTTAACTGCAATATAGTGACAAGACAACTGTCATGTGCACACGGCAGCTCGACAGTATGTTACGTGTACCCTCGGGTAGACCAGATACGCCTAAAAAGATCGTTAAAAATCGGTGGTATGTGTGCCCGTCAGTCGGGCGAAGGCAGTGCCTATCTTTCAGTCGGAAGTATTACGTCGAAAAATTGAGGCTGCAGAAAATATTTTATCTCGCGTTACCACAGTAACCGGTGATTCGCGCCACCAGATGGTCGCATGTTTGCGCTTTAAAATTTTTCAGGCGCTCTTTCCGCCGTTGGCCTACTTTCACTGCCCAGCTCAGTCATATCAAATTTTCGGTGAACCGGCGGTTGCTATAGCAACTTGAGATAAAACCTTTCCTTGAAGTTTCGACAGGCCGCTGACAGACATCAACTGCCGTCATCGGAGTGATGGACGCGTGTCGTCGCTACTTCATCTGGACGATCGTACCTCGTAAGCAAGTCGAGAAGTGTCTGCAGCAAAGGAACAAATATCAATCGTCACACGCACACTTATAACTGCTGCCCCGTCAATCTAGGGTTGTCGTTAAAGGGATGGGCTTCCAGTCTATGACGTAATCTGGAAAAGCCCACGAGATCGTTCAACAGCGGGCTTTGGGGACAAGCTGTGAGCACACAATTGTATCTGTTGGTGGTTATTATTAGGCATTTTTGGAATAGTGCGCGCCGAGATAGCGTTCGTTGGGTACAATGCACAATTTTCTCTGACTTAACGTGGCCCGCCGTGGTGGTCTGGTGGCTAAAGTACTCGGCTGCTAACCCGCAGGTTGCGGGATTGAATGCCGGCTGCAGCGGCTGCATTTCCGATGAAGGCGGAAATGTTCTAGGCCCGTGTGCTCAGATGGGTGCACGTTAAAAAACCCCAGGTAGTCAAAAATTTCTGGAGCCCTCCACTACAGCGTCTTTCATTACCATAGCGTGGTTTCGGGACGTTAAACCCCACAAATAAATCAACCTCATTTAACGTGGGCGCACAAGAAGATAAGGTATGAATCACGCGCAACAGCAACAAACGCTAGAACAAAAGTTTGCGAACACTATTTTAAGAGTGCCCAATTTTCCCCCATCCTTGCGCTATATACTCTGCACATTGTTACACCTCCCTTCTTCTGAATTCCGATTTATTCACAGGGTTGTAACATGCGACAATCAATTTTCACAGCTCAAATAATTTTTCTAGCCCGAAATGGGCTACAATAAGTTCATTTAATCGCTTATAAATGTCAATAGCAGCAGAGTGCGGACGGGGATTGATTGATTTGTGGAGTTTAACGTCCCAAAACCACCATATGATTATGAGAGACGCCGTAGTGGAGGACTCCGGAAATTTTGACCATCTGGGGTTCTTTAACGTGCACCCAAATCATAGCACACGGGCCTGCGACATTTCCGCCTCTATCGGAAACGCATGCTGACGGGGAGAAGTGGTCAGCATATCCAGCAAGGCTCTGGTTAGTTTCTTCACTCTAATGCGGTTACATTGCGCACACCATACACCCGCTTGGAATTCTCACGTCCGCATAGATCTGTTGGTGGCTACATTTTTTTCATTTTTTATAATATTATTATAATTTTTTGAGCCGATGTCAGCGTTTTACAATCACCAGCTATTATGTTTCACCAATAATACGGTACGTAACAATCATGGCAGCAAAAAATAACTGAGATAAAGGGGTAACATTTACTTACTTTACAACTAGTGTTCGCACATCACAGAATGACCTGGTGCCCGCGAAACAATTTGGAGTGCCAAACGAATGGCCACTCCTCGGCAGAACACACCAGCAAAAAAACACTGCGATGGTCTGCACGTGAGTGGCATCCTCAGAAAGCAGGCCGCGCCATTCACCAATGTATCTGAATAGGAGCCTTGCGTTTAAACAGCATGCGGTTCATCACTCCTAGCGCTGCGACAACACATCCGGAATGATCTGGGCCTGCGTCTGTTCCGTGTTCACGCGCTATGCAGTGTTATCTGTAGCGCACACGTAATTAGTACGGCATATTCATATTTTGCTTCAATTATTACATCCTAAATAATGATTTATATTTGAAATAATTTTTGTGAGCTTCAAGTAATCTTAATTTTGCCGAATCAGTCATGTCACGGAGTTAGTGACACCCATATTTCACTACAGTGGTTCAAAGATAACTTTGAATACCTGTAGTACTGCCAAGCTCCAAAACATTTGTGCAAATTATTCTGATTAATTTTGTATATCGCATAAAATTTTTGTTTGGTGTAAAACTTTAATGCGACATACAGATATGAATCATATAAAGTTGCTATTGTAGATCGTCGCGGCAAAGACGCACTGATTAAAATTTCTCACCATGAAATAACGGCACAAGTAACGTCGTTTGATTTTTTTCTGTAACTGTAACTGAAACGTGTTATTTTTTATGGGTATCGCAGTGCGGCACCGCCTTGCTTTTTTTAGCGTAACGAGTAACGTATTCAGTTACTTATTGTATGTGAAGCAGCTTTTGACTAGCCTGTGTAACGCTGTCCCTCCGTGTGAACGCGCCGCGTGCCTCAGGTATTGGTGTGGTGCCAAGTAGGTCATGCCGCTGCTGCGCGTTTACGTCACGCTTCCCTCGCACTTTGCGCTGACGTCACTCTCTGCCTCGTTTTCCGCGCGCTCACCGCGGCACCCCTAGCTGCGCCTCGTCCGTTCATCCTAAACACCTGCCGCGACCGTCGCTAGCTACACCACCGACTAGTAGGTGCACACGCGATCAACGTGGTGCGCGCCAAAGGTGCGCTTTGAAACATGTCTGTACGTGTCACTTAGAAGACCTACGCTAGTCATCACTTCAAACGAATCTTCCAGCGCTTACAGCAGCGCCGTCCAACGCGTGGCGCCACCAGTACGCAACGCTTCGCATCCCATCATCGTTTCCTTTGAGAAGATGGCGTTACTTTTTTTTCGGTAACGCATACAGCACTAACTCATAGATATGAAATGCGCTCTTACCCTTTACTGACCAAAGGGAGACCACGTGACGTGCAAGCTATGCCAACGGACACACGAGATGCCTTCTGCGAACGCGGACTAGCACGTGCCATATAGTGTGCTGGCGATAGCCTGTACGGCGGCATCGTTGTAACATTCAGCTCCCGTTGGGGCTTTAACAATATCCAAATTACGATCTCAGTTCACAGACAATTTAGCTACACAGAAACACGTAGCATAATGAGCATTCATAATACCCTTGAAGTTTTAAACAACGTCGTTCCGTGCTGGCACGTTGCACACAGTTGCCACGCCACTGTAAACCGTTTAGCCGACATCGTCGCTGCCGGCATTTCAGCATGTTTTGCGTCCGATATTAATTCAGCATCGCAAACATACCCTTTTATTTTAAAGGCGTCCCGCAATTTCTCATCGCTAGTAGTTAACGTTATAGTTTAGGTGACGAGTATGTTATCCTGATAACATACATAATTTTTTTCGAGTTAAATCTTGAGTGCTCTCGGTGTTCTTACCCAGTTCCCTTGCCCTTCGTTTACCAGCGCTTCACCACAGGTTCTAGGCAATTCTGCATAGAGTAACTTCATCAGTCTCTTTTAAAATAGCAGCGAAGTATACAGCTGCTCAATATGTTTGCTTATTTGTTTCTTCTGTCTTCTAATTCCCATTGTGCTTGCAGCCGGGCATGTGGATTTGCCAAGCGAACACGTTTTCCGGCTTTCACCCGTAAACTTTGTACTTCCACCTGTTTCCCTCGGCGCCTTTCGGTAATGTTTCAGCAGCTGCTTTTTGTTATATTCTTTAGAGGGCGTTGGAGAAATGTGAGTACTGGTACGTTGCATTTTTTTTCTTTGCCGTGCTTAGCTTAACACCGCTTTGTCGAATACATGCCTGCGAACGTTGCCACAGGTAATTCTTATTTTTTATTGATGCTTCATGCTCGAAAACCTATATTCCAACTGGAATGTCACATGTTATTTCTATTTTATGTACGTTATTTCCTCTGTCTAACTCCAAACAGCAGTCACTACGGAAACTCTTCGTGTCTTTGCGAATATAGTGCTGCCTACCAGCTTTATTATAGAAAGATGACCAATCCAATGGCTTTAGCCCTACTCGTACGTAATAGAAAAGCTGCTTGGAAGACAATGTGATCGTCGAATTCATCACAAATACTATAATCATAGGCGTCATTGTGGGCAGTGTTCAGTGAAACACGTCAGTTTATGTCTAAGTAATCCGCAAACGTTTACTTTCACCGCGTTCAGTACTTTTTTTTTTTCGCAACGGCGTAATGTTTGTTGCCTACACTTACCTCCGGGACATCATAATTTTATTGGCTACATTTGTAGGCACGCCACCTATTTATTCAAATGAAAGCACCTACCACACGTACTACAAATTTTTGGTGTCAGCTTTCCTTCCGTGAGCATGGCACCACCAGTATACTAATTCTATACTTTACCGTTGGAAGTTTTGCAAGAGCCATAATCACCGTTTTTCTGTCAGTATATCTTTGTGTTAGCCCTATCTCTCGAATAAATCATTAGTTTGCTGACGAAAAGACACAAGGGCCAGCATATATTTTTGTCGACGCTTTGTCGTGCCCACGTTCTCTCACTGCATGGCAAGCTACACTTACATATTCACTTATTCAATGATGCGCCGTTTCAAAAGGACAGCTAAAACAACAGTCACCACAGACCAAGACGTCAGAGAGCGACAAACAACGACACGAAATGATTGCAGAATGGCTAGGGCAGCTGTTCGTTGAGCACGCGATGTCCAGCACCTATAAGAATGGCTTCGAACATTGCGTGCAGTCTAAATCTCTGACACTCAGTCACAAAGGGACCCCGCGAAGACATCAGAGATGCGGGCTTTCACTTTCACCTTGTTCGTGTTACTTTTGGTTTCTCTCTACGTTCGGGCAGATCATGGCAAAGAAGAACATGCTGAAGATGGTGAGTTACCTGTCAAGTTCAACCATATGCGTTTGACAGATTAAAAGTGAAATATTTCTTTGCTTACTGCATGAACTTTAAGCGTCTATCTATCTATCTATCTATCTATCTATCTATCTATCTATCTTTCTATCTATCTATCTATCTATCTATCTCTCTATATATCTATATAGTCGCCTACGTCTGGGTGCTTTAGTGATCACCCTATTAGCATAACCTGAACGAAAATCAGTATAGGAAGGTCAGATGTTTGACGAATATGACTCGCTGGTCTCGACATGAATAATGTCACAATCGCGGCGCATACGTCGTCAAACACTTTTTCCAAGACGTGCGGCACATACCCGTGGGCAAGCATGTTTCGCATGTATGCGGCTATGGACCACAGGTGATGGACAAATTATATATACCCAGAAAGGGCGAAAACATACGTGAATAATGTTAACGTCTGAGCGTTAATAAAGAGCAGACTTTGTTGGCATCGACCCGAATGCAAAGAAAAAAATTTCAAGGTTCAAGCAGGAATCCAACCCAACCGTTCTGAGTGACAATCAGATATTTTACCACACAGCTATGCCGCGTCTCGAAACTACTTATAAAGTAGACCCTAATGTTCGTAAAACATCAATTGTGGTTGCAATACTGGCTATCCAATTTCATTAACCTTATATGTACTCCTATAGGATACAGCCTTCACATCAAGTTAGCATCAATAGTAGTTAGGCGCCATACGCTGAAATTGATTTATGTAGCCGTTTTATGGGGCTATACCACACTCGCGAGCACCAGCGCTTCATATCAGCTTACAGCTACTGGTGTTGCTAATATCCATGTTGCTGTTGGCATTGTCACACAACTGTAAGCAGCTGGTAATATAAAACTTGGGCGGCTGGTAAGCGTATGTCTGTGTGTGCATTTGTAAATATCTTTAAAGCCACTTCACAAAATTTCGCTCAGTAAAAAATTGACCCCCTATCTGCATGTAACACAGCAAATGTAAAGAGAGTGAACAAAACGTTTATTTGATGTTCTGCGCAAAAAAAAAATCGGCAAATGGTGTTCTGGACGCGCTGCGTTAGAGTGCCTCGAGCGTGCAGCGAATGCGAACGAGCACAGTAAGTCACATCACACGTGAGACATGAGCGCTATCTAACAGTTATCTTGGAAAGCAAAGCGCGTGGCATGCGCACCCGTCTCAGAGGCGACAAGGTGTAGAGCGCATGGCGACGGGTAGGTGCCAGTGGGTAGGGTAGGGTAGGTCTTAGCAAAGCGTTGGAAACGTTTGCCTTTTCGTACAAGCGTTGCATCGTCAACCCAGTGTGATAAGCGCTACGGCCCTTAAAATAACTTTTGTATGTCTTTTCTAGTAAAAATACACACATACAGATTATTTACGTGCTGTTATGGTGCCTCAGATATGCGCAATAATTGCTTGCTTTTTAATTAACAATCGCCCCTGCATGAACGCTAAATCTTGAGCAATATTGGTGGGCACTGCGGATGAGGTTGGCCGTTTGGGGTATCGTTTGGTCCCGTTTGGGGTATTGTTAAAGGCGGACAAACAAACAAATTTGCAGACAGACAGACAGACAGACAGACAGACAGACAGACAGACAGACGCACCTGGTGTCTGTCTGTCTTTCCAACCAAATTTTTTGCGTCGAAGGTCCCCAAGAAAAACTATTAAAAGAATTACAACACAGTCACGTTGCATGCGCATGCTTCATATAACATCAATTTCCAAGGTACATGAAATCTGCCATTTTTTCGTAGTTCTCAATTCAGGCGTGGTAACTACAGGAAAAGGATAAGAGAATGAAAGTGAACTACATAAAGATTACAGGCTACAGTGAACCTTTGCTTCTGTTTCCGGGACTCGCGCCTTGGCATTCGTGCACTCCAGTGTATTCCTTTGATTAACCTTTGCATCGCCAAAGAGGATTTCAGAGGCTACGTAGACAGAAGAGCGTGGTTAGCAACAGTTGCACCAGGTGCCGCAGAAGTCTCAGCTGCTGACAGTAATGCCCCTGGTCTTATATTGAGCCTATTCAATCAGTTCGCACTACTTATACGTACCGGCAATCGGACCTTATTGTAAGCAAAATCATGCTGCGATATCATATGTATCTAATGTAAATCTCAACCTACACTAGAACCTCCAGTTTCGTACAAGTTTTATTTTTAAAGCACTCTCTTTTCGGACATTTACAACACAGGAAGTGTTTCAACTTTCAACGAATGTGCATGGAGGAGAACAGATGTCACCCGGGTTGATTCTAAAGAAAAAAGCCTAGGTACCATGTGGAATCCAAGTCCGCAACCTTCTCGTCTTGGTTCAGTTCACAAAGGCGGTTCCAACGTCTTATTTTTTTCGTTACCACGCCTATTTAAATCGATCACTGGTGATCGATGCTTTTCGGTCATCGGTTTTGGCATGTTAAATTTATTTCTCGTGCACCCAGCACTTTCTAGTGGTTAGTTAGGGCACTCCACTTTCAGAATTTTTTTAATTTACCGACTTGGGCAACATAGCGATTTTTTACAGACTTTCGCGCGAACCAATGGGCGTGTATAGTTGGAAAAATTCACAGTTGACGAACACGATAGAAGTGTGTGCTCCTCGTGATTATGCTACCGTAACATCGAAGTTCTGCAATAAAAAGAAACTCTGCAAGCCAATTATCAAATTGATGTGTTCGCTTCGCAATTTGACTGAGTTGAGTAGTAATAATTGTCAGAAATTTATGCCAGCTATTCAATGCAGAGCTTTTGCTAGAAGTCAGGGAAAATTAATTGAGCACAGATTATTTACCAAGGTCCGCCGCATGTAAAAAGTGTGCAGGTGGCTCTCACAGCCAGTTTCCAGCCACTTTGGATTTGCTTGTATTGTTATATCAGACACAGGGTCGCATATCAGGTCACTAGTCCCTCCTATTACACGGTCTTCAAGCGCGCATGGTTGCGCAGCAGCGCTGCAAAACACGTGCGCTGCTTGAAACGGTCTTGCGAGCCCACCTGAATTGAGTGAGAACGAGCTGAGATTTCGTTGATGACAGCACCTCGGCCTCAAGCTTTATGGGGACGATGTTTTGCGTCAGCCTGAGACATCCTTAGCCGCTCATGTGTTTGACTTATTTACATCATCAAGTTATCTCCCCCGCCGCAAGTGCATATGGCTTCTGACCTTTGTGCATAATATTATAGTTGCTCAGGTTACGTGCGTGGTCCACACTTCACTAGGGTGCGGTGTGCTGGCGCTGGCTGCAGAGCTTCTCCTAACGGAAAGAAGGCACCCTGAGCACATCTTGGCCCTGACTGCGGAGCAGCGAAAAACAGTTTAGAACTGCGTGCGATATTTTTCTTTTTTTTAATAGGATATGCATGAAAATGCAAAGTAATATGCTTGGATGCGTATATTGGACCACACACCTATGCGGAGAGAGGGGGCTCATGAAAAGAGGCGACACTAAATGAAATAGCAAAGCTCATTGGACATCTCATTTATAGAGGGATTGTCCACATCACGGGTATCCATCTGTATAAGAATACCCAGGGACCCTTATCGCAGGGCAACAAAAATTTATTGAGAAGAGTGTGCGAGTACACTTGCGTCTCACGAAAATCCATGCATTGCTTCACTACATGGCACGAGCAATGAAGCAGACCTCGGTTCTGATTTTCTTTGTCTATGTGAATAGAAAGATTTTGTACAACAATAATTATTTTATAGTGTTTCAGGGTCATTTATCTAGAAAATTTATATTCTGAATTTTCTTTGCTTTCAATATTTTCATATATAGCGTTGTTTATTGCACTGTTCGCCAGCTGGTGAAAAAAAAGTTTACACTTTTCACATTTTCTTCATTCTAAAATATTTTTGTTGCTCTACAACCTGTCTTTTTTGGAAAGATCATTTCATTCTGCAAAGTTTCGTATGCTGCAATGCGTGCTAGAGTACATTTCAAACTAGGAAAAACGGTCTCCCCGAGGCATGAAAAACAATCATTCTGACGCGGTAACGAAAGAGTCGACGGCTAATGCCCTAATGGTTTATCAGCCATTAGTACCTGCCTCTTTGACTAATATACCGCATACTTAAAAAGTAAAGAGTTCCACCTTTTAAGATTCTGCTTGAGCGATTTTGCAGCAGGCATTCATGCTTGCCACAGGTTACCTTGAAGTAATCAAACTATGAAATGCCAGTTTCCGTTATAATGTCGTCGATGACGTAGTAATCAATCAGCCGCGTTTGTTTTCGGTCGAGATTAGCTCATTTTTCAAAATATAGCTCAATTAAAGCTTCCTTCGTTCAAGCCAGCGAGCTTATTGCAATTTTTTCACAAAGCCAAATGTCGTCGAGTCATCATTTAAACGAACGTCAGTGCTGACCAGCACTTTGTCAACGACAGTGCAAATCCCATTGACCATTGGCCGTCATCGGTACACCGATTCCGCCGCAAGTTTTTGTTTCGCAAGTTTCGCGACAAGACGAGGTGGCCCTTATTTTGGAGCATACTGTGATGCCTAAATCTTACGCTTTCACGCAGATGAAATGGACGACCTCATGGATGACCTGACAGATGCCAGCGAGGAGCTGTCTCGAAGCAAACGTCAGTACATTGGTGGACCCGACCACGGTGATAACGGTCGCCACCCTCTTGGTTTCTAAACTGAGCGGCATCTGAAAGAAGTGATGCTGCCATGCGGCCCCTATGCTCACCTATTCTACATTTTGTTCTGTAGAATTTTCGCACCACACCAGATTCAACAGCGGGTATTGCAGAAAAGTAGTCGAAACTCTTCCCAGAAAGCAGCTTGTCCCACTTTGTGGGATATGCAGCCTGCTTTTATGGAGACTTGGTTTATGCTTACAATACTCTTTGTAATAAAACCCTTACTATTCATAAATAATGTTTCCCGTGATCTCTAAATGGAATCCGCTCGAGCGAAATATAGAATGCTTATGCCGCTGTAGTGTTCGCGGTGAACTGAGTTCGTGTTTTTATTTTTCAGCCGTAGGAACCTTGCTACATAACCAACCTTGGGAACTAGCAAATCGCAGACAATTTATATCCTACTTAGAAATCCCTGTCTCATTTGGTTATACGGCACTGGTACATCGTAAATTAAATAGCTTCCTTTCAGCTGTTGTTGCGAAATCTTCATGCCCCCAAAAATACCACACCAAACTATAGTATACACTTACCCAGCAAACATGCCTTAAGAACATAGTAGTCTTGTAAAATAGAAAATGCCAAATGTTTGTAGACTTCAAAGAGGACTGCCGGACACTAAGTTGAACTTGCCTTTTGGCCAATAAAAAATCAGCCCTCAAAATCAACGAAATATCTTCCTTCGTTCTATTTAAATCCATTCAAAGCAATTCTTTAGATGATAAGTAATAACTACCCACATAACGCTGTTATATTCTAACGCAGAGCAATCCTAACTCAGACAGAAAATGAACAAGGGCAGCTACTCTGCATAATATGACAGAGTAAATATAATTCAATTTACTAGCAAGTGAGAACGTACAATGATTGCGAAGTGGTCGAGGTAAAACATAATTATATCATTTCTGATTCTGATCACACTAATCGGTTCAAGAAGTCAAAAAGGTCGCTATAGCATTAGAAGACCCACGGTCTAGCACCTTATGTGATAGAACACAGCATTACGTGCGTGTAAAATTAACAAATGCTGCCTCACACAGCCAGCTACTGAAATGTAGTCACTATGTTCTGCTCTGCTATGCTGCATGGCACGCACAGGTCATCAACCACCCGAATATGGTGGCGGCGAACGTCGAGGCGGGCGAAGTGGTTGGCGTCAACGGGGCGGAGGTGAAAGACACGGTAGCTACAGGAAGGGCCACCATGGCTGCAGGCGCCCACCGGAACAAGGTGATGAAGGGCCCGGAGAAGGAAACGGCGAAGGGCCTATGGAACGGCGCGGGCAAGGACCTGCGGGGAGACCCGGTGAAAGGCCTATGGAAAGGCCAGGCGGAAGCCCAGGCGAAGGACAAGGTGAAGGACAAGGCGAGAGAGGCCGAGAAGAGGAAGGGGAGTGATAGAAGCGCTGTCTATTTCGTACGGGCCCATGTTGATTACGCAGAGAGCAGCTGCAGCGTCCTTTGAAAAAAAAAGTATACGCGAACGAGCGGCACACATGGAACTTTACGGGCACTGTCGACCAATTTTCAGACAATGTGCGCCTACTGTAATCAACAATATCCGGTGCTTATATTCACTAGATAAATAAATGTCCTACACTATATAAAATTCCACATTTTATGTCTTATATATGCGTAACTAAGCCTGAAGGAGACAAGCAGGAGCAATAAAGTGTGAGTGGTGTGGTAAGAAGGCTTTGAAGTGCACATCACAGGTTTTGTAGCCACCCCTGTTTTTTGGCATACCACACGCGTGAGAAATGGAAAGGTGGCGCGCCTTGTGACCATTGGAATGTACATTAGCCAAAAACTGTGTCTACGCTACGTTCAACCCATAAAACATTGCTCAACATGGCGTGGTCTTTTTCTATATTCACCGTAATTATAAAGGATTATTTCTGAGGGCCAGGACTGAACTGGGAGATGAGATGCGGCGATAAGACCCCGGCCAGCGACGTCCTAGACTGTGGATGTCACTCAATGGGGCGCAGATGTCCCCTGTTCCGCAAATTAATAAAGACTGTTTCTACTACTTGTGGATGGGACACCAAGCCCTTACGATTTGAGGCAAATAGGTTAAGTGTGGAAAACAGATGGAAGATGGAACTCGGAGACGAGCAAGAAGAAGTGGCCAGGAGCACGCTCTATATATTTTTATTAATATACCGTTCTGTCAACAATAAACCGAAGACGTATCGGTTCAGCGGTCTCCCTGGTCCTTCTGAAACATGGTGCCAGGACCAGGATACCTGAGGACAGAAGCAAATACTTCAACCCCATTCGCAACAACGGGTTGCAGAACGAAACAGCGGCGTCTGGCTCAGCGATGAACCGCTGAGGGAAGGAACACGACCGATGACTGTTGGCGACGCAAATACACAGGAAAAAGCTCTTTCAACACGTTTCGAGCATAGATAAAGTGGTCCTATCGAAGAAGCGGAATACGCCTCGAGCAAATGTGACAACGCTTACGAGCAAAATTAATAAAAATATAGAAGAAGACGCCGATCGAGCGCAACCTTTGACGCTTCTAAACCAGATGAAGAGCCTGTCACAGACGCTAAGACAAGTGAAAGAACAGACTGAACCCCTCATCGAAGAAGAAGACGCGGAGGCAGAATTTGAAAGAGTTTTGCAGTATCGATGAAGATCGTCGCCGCAACGACAAAAATAGAGGAGCAATTACGCGAGTTGAAACAAGCTACGCAACTGACTACGAGAATATTCACAGAACAGGCGAGCTCAGTGCAAGGTACTAACCAAATTTCAGAAACGCAAGAGCTTGTTAGGTTGCCATGTCTTGAGATGATGAAGTTTGATGAAAAAAAAAACAGCATGGCCAAGGTTTTGGCATCAGTTCGAGACATCGGTGCATAACAGATTGTACATGTCGAAGAATAAAAAATTTAATTACATTTTTGGCGTCTCTGAGCGGGAGGCGGCGTCTCTAATAGAAGGTTTGCAGTTTTCTGATCAGAATTACGAGCATGCAGTTGCTCATCTGAAAGAAACCTTAGGACGACAAGAAAATTTAGGAGAGACCTACATAAAAGAGTTAGCAAACATGGCAGCAGTGAAGAGTCCTAAAGATGTAGATGGGTTGAGGAAACTCTTCCAAAAGTTGTAAGTGAACACACAAGCGTTGGAAATGGGTAGTTACGCCACAGTGATAGCTCCTGTAGTAACATCTGCGCTACCGGTGCATATGAGGGTTGAGATGAAGATGAAGGAGATAGATAAAGGTGGCAACAGACCAGTAACTACGGAATTGGACTGAGCGTCACGACACCGCACGAGCAGTTTGAAAGGAACTATGGAGTTTTAGAGATATATATACGCAGCAGAGAAGAAAATCCAGAGAAAAAATACGTGACCCAGTCACCGCACAGTATGAGGCAGACGAGAACATCTATGCTTGTAAGCTCCTCGATGAGCCCCGCCGTGGTGATCTAGTGGCTAAGCTACTCGGCTGCTGATCCGCAGGTCGCGGGATCAAATCCCGGCTGTGGCGGCTGCATTTCCGATGGAGGCGGAAATGTTGTAGGCCCGTGTACTCAGATTTGAGTGCACGTTAAAGAACCCCAGGTGGTCGAAATTTCCGGAGCCCTCCACTACGGCGTCTCTCATAATCATATGGTGGTTTTGGGCCGTTAAACCCCACAAATCAAATCAAATCATCAAGCACCTCGATAAAGAAAAAAAATTGGCAGCATATCCACGGAGTGAATGATGGAGAGTGGGACGAAGCATTCGTCCATCCATTCGTTCTTGCTTCCATCCGGCCATGCGTTCATTCGCCCGTCCATGCGTGCGTCTGTTCGTGCGTCCAATCCTGCGTTCGTCCATGCATCCGCCGCTGCGTCCGTTCATGTGTTCATCCATGCATCTGTCTGTGTGTCCATTCGTCCATCTATTCAACACACCAAGTACCACCATCTCGCATGTTTTCATCATATATTCCCCATATAGAAGCAGCGCCATACAGCGCACATTCCAAGGACTAAACGAGAGGTGGCACACGCACACTTTCTTACGGCTTGCACTTCGGGTCTACTTCCCACCTTTAACCACCTCGAGTTCATGGTATATACTTGTTCACTGTAATCATGGCACTGCGGCCCAACGCTCGCTAAACCTTTCTAAAACCAAGATGGTTACGCCCAGAGAGTATAACGTAGCAACCTTTTCCTGTCAGATAGTGTTCAATGTAAATGCCAATGGCTGCTAATGGAAAATTAGAGACAGGAGAATTTGGCTTTTACGTTCTTACGGCTTGCGCTTCGTATCTACTTCCCACTTTTAACCACCTCGAGTTCATTCATGGTATATACTAGTTCATTGTATTCATGGCACTGCGGCTCAACGCTCGCTAAACCTTTCTAAAACTAAGGAGGTTAAAACAATAGCGAGTATAACGTAGCAGCGAATATAACCAGCGAGTATAACGTAGCAACCTTTTCTTGTCAGATAGTGCTCAATGTACATGCCAATGGCTGCTAATGGGGATCGCAGCATGCGCTTTAACTAAAAGCCAAATGCTCCTGTCTCTCATTCCCCATTAGCAGCCTTTGGCATGTACATTGAGCACTATTTTTTATTGTTCAACAACGCACTGAAGAAATCTCTCACCAGCACCACCTTGGAGGTCAAAATGCTATACTTGTTACACACTACAAAGGCTACGAGGGACGAACGGGTGTTGTTATAAGAAGCTGTGCCCCTAAAAATGCATCTTCATTGAGATGACCAGACACTACACGGAATATTGCAAAAGAAGAATCGCTGTGCAACAGAAGAAAAAAGCATTGCAACGGGAGCGAAGCTGCTTCAGATGCACCAGACCTCACCAGATGGCGAAGATATGCCGTACTAACGTATGCTGCAAAACATGCAAGCAAATACACGCGACATCCAAGTGTCGACCACGTACGCCTGCATGAAAGTCAGCACAGCAGCAAAGCGGTGATGATGTTGAGCAAGTACGTAAAAGCGCGAAACCTGACCGGTTAGACACTAGCAAGTCATGCTACATGCATGCACAGCAGTCTGGTGAAAACAAGTGCATACTGCTGCAGACAGCCTTTTCATGGACGGTGGGAGAAGACAGCGGGTACTACGCGTGGATTCCGCTGGACAATAGGAGCCAGAGAACATTCATCCTCAAAAGACTGTCAAGAAAACTAGCGTGCAAGGTAAAAAGCTAAAAAAGGATTACCGTAGGATCATTTGGGGGAGGAGAGATGGAACTAGACATGAAAGTCGTCGAGGTCAGCGCTAGAAAGGACCCCACATCGGAGCGAGTATGTCCGACAAACAATGGAGTTCAAAGCAGGAAGATACCAAATGTGGCTACCATGGAAGGAAAACGAAACATTGGGTGACAACAACACCATTGCAGAGAAGAGGCTTATTCGTGGGACAAAGAAAATATACAAGAATAAAGATGACCTCCTAGCCTACGACAAAGCTATCCGAGAATACTTCGAGCGAGAAACAGCAGAAAACGTCGAAGAAGATGCCGGATCAATTATACAGAACAAATTTGTATAATACATGCCACATCAAGCACTAATTAGGAAGGACCGAACAACGACAAAAATATGGGTCTTCTTTGAGGCATCAAGCCAGAATGCAGTGGAATCCTTGAATGACAACTTAGAAATTGGGCGAAACCTAAACCCTGACATCACAAGTTTGCTGATGAACTTTTGACATAACAAGATGGCCATGTCAGCTGACGTGGAAAAAGCATTTTTACAGATCAAAATACACTAAAACGACCAAGACGCACTGCGATTATCGGGTGGGAAAGAATACCCAGCAAAGATATATCAAGCCCAAAGATAAAAACGTGGAGGACGATGAGGGTTACTTTCGGAACTACACCAAAAATTTTTTTCTATCGGCCACAATTAATCGACATTTGGATAAATTCGAAGAGAAATATCCTGCAGTTGTGGCATAACTCCAGAAAGGAATCTACATCGATGACGTTTTACCAGGAGTCGACGAATACTCGAAATCAACAAGGGTATACAAAGAAGCAAGACACGTTTTTCGTAATGCGGGAATGAAATTAAGAAAATCGACTTCAAATGACGCCGAACTAAGAAAACTATTTTATGAAGAAGGAGATGATCTGGATCGAGGAATAAGAAAACAGGAACAAATAAAGATTTTGGGACTGAAATGGAATTTCGTAAACGAAGTGTTGAGCTTTCCTGACCCTACATGGCGAAATGCCAAGGACATAAGACAACTCTAAAAAAGACAAGTTTTGCAAGCCACGGCAAGGCTATACGACCCTCTGGGTTTTTCGACGCCATTTTCAGTTAGAGCAAAAAGTATTGCTGCAAAAAATGTCGATGAAAAAGCTGAAATAAGACGACCCGTTAACAAGCCAGCATCGATCAGCTTGGAAGGACTGGTCGGAGGAGCTTCAACACTTAGATGACTTCACCGTCAACAGATGCTATGACAACAAACAAGCTGTAGTTAAAGCATCGACTCTACACGTGTTCTCTGACGCAAGTCCAATGGCGTATGTAGCAGCAACATACATTGTAACAGAATGCTCCGATGGAAGTAACGAAGACGACTTAATCATTGCAAAAGGTAGAGTCACTCCAATCAAAAAGATTACACTAGCAACAATGGAGTTGTTGGCTGCCACAATATCCGTCAGATTGGCCAGTCATATAACTAAAAATTTTGTCAGAAAACTATAGGGTGTGAAATTCTGAACTGACTCTCAAATTGTATTATGCTGGATAAAGTTAAACAAAACGAAAGATCTGTTTGTTCGCTGCCACACGGCAGAAATCAAGAGCAAGTCCAACGAGAGTCAATGGAGCTATGGTAAAAGTGATGAAAATCCTGGGGATTTGATGACAAGGGGGATGAAGATGAAACGTTTGCTGAACAGTGAATTATGGTGTAAAGACCCCACGTGGATCAAGAATGGAAAACAAAGGGCTGATTGTGACATCACGCAAGAAGTGGACAGTGATGACAACAAAGACAAAAAAAGACCGTGGCAAGATTAACTACCACCACGAGTCAAGAAAAGATAATTGATGTGAGCAGGTCTGTATCATACAAGAAAGCGTTACGAGTTACCGCTTGGGTGATGCGTTATATACAAAACCGACGAAAAGAAAGGAAAACAGGTTCGCTCACAGAAGAATTAGACAAGGCAGAGTTTGTGCTCATAAAGCAGGAGCAGAAAACGTTACAAAATGCAGTGACACGAATACATGACATGAATCTCTACGGCACGAACATCTTCGAAGACGATCAAGGTGTGCTAAGAGCACAAGGAGGCTTCAGTGGAGTGATTTGAGCTTTGAGGAGAGGCATCCTATTGTTTTGCCAAGAGAGAGTCACTTTTCAGAACTCCTAGTTTTGAACGCGCATCAAGTGACAATGCACGGGGGCGTTGCAGCAGCATTGACGCATCTAAAAACGAGGTTTTGGATTATGCGTGGCCGACAGATAGTGAAATATGTTATAAAAAATTAATCACTCGTTGGAGGTTCATTCTAGACCAATGGCACAAGAAGTTTCACCACTACCGGCTGACAGGATAACGCAGACGAATGGTCTCGAGTGGTCCAGCAAAGTATAGACTTTGCTGGACCGCTAAATGCTCGAGAGGAGAAAGGCAACAAAACTACAAAGTTTTACATTGTGATATTTACGTAAGCAGTAACAAGAGCCGTACAACTGGAGTTGGCCAAGAGGATGTCATCAGAAGCGTTTACACAAGCATTTCGAAGATTAGTAGCTAGAAGAGGATTCTGTACAATTTACAGTGATAACGCGTTCAAGAAATTGGAGAACGAGATGAACAAGATATTGAAGATGGAAGACGAAAGGGTGAAACAGTATGCCAGTAACCTGAAAATAAAATGGAAGTTGATTGTAGAGTTAGCTTCATGGTGAGGAGAATTTTATGAAAGACTGATCAGAAGATTTTAAAACGTCCGTGGCAAAAACAATAGGTGCTCGACTTTTGGATGAAGAAGAACTACGGACTGTGGTTGGTGAAGCAGAAGAACGAGCCACAACCCATCACACCGGCGGACGTTATAGGAGGCAGGCAAGCAAGCAGGAAGACAACAGACTCGGAGAATACAGTTTGCTGAATTGCTAGGGTGCAAAAAAAGAGCAGTGATAACATGTTGGACTGGATTGAAAAGAGAGTACCTGAGGGAGCTTAAGTGTGCCAGAAGAAAAATAGAGGGTCACACAAGTTTACAAGAAGTAAAAAGAACACAGTGGAAACTCTGCAAGGTCGTAAAGATTTTCCCAGGCCAGGGTGGACTCGTGAGAACATGCTTGCTTCGTACACCTGATGGCAAACTAGTCAAGAGGCCGATTCAACTATTGTATTCGCTCAAAGGTTGCTTCGGTTGAATCTGGCCGGCGGGAAGATTTAGAAACAGATTGAAGATGAAGCTCGGCGGCGAGGAAGAAAAAGTGGCGAGGGGCACGCCCTATATATTATTTTAATATCTTGTTCTGTCAACAATAAACCGAAGACGTATTTGCTCTGTGGTCTCTCTTGTCCTTCTGAAACATGCAGATACCACTAAAAAAATGACACCCCTCTATCGCCACTATCACAAAACTCGAGCAGTAATAAATTCTAGAATTTCACGTTCCTAAACCACGATATGATTAAAAGACACGCCGTATTGGAGTGCCATGGAAACTCAGTCCAACCCGCAACCTTCAGATTAGCAGCCAAGAACCGTACCACTATACCACTCTGACAGACGAATATTAGGTCAAAAGGTAATTGCAATTGGGCTACACTCCCAAAAAATACCGCCTCGGCTCTTAAAGAGATTCTCACATATTGCACTTCATTATTAGCGTCTATAGGTAGACTACGTTACCTTAAGAAAACGTCCACGTGGTCATGACAGGTATGAAACACATGAATTCACGTGCCGGGTGGCACTACCACTGAATCAACTACCCCAAGTGAACTTTTTTTGGTTTGTTCAGAGCGCACCCAGAAAAGAATCAAAGTCCTACAGCGTCAGCCTGACATCGATGTTGCTATTTGTGTCTGCCCTCTAAAGTCTAGTATTAAAATGGGTGATGTTTTAAATTCATAATTCACGTATAAAACTAAAGGCATTCTGGGTTTGTACTTACGGAAATACCAGCGCATTAGGGATCAAATTACTTATTTGTTCTTCTTGTACATTGTTTAGCAACAGCCTAAATTTCTTGAGTATACATAGTGTAGTCACATTGCCATACATAATAATTGTCTTATGCAGAGTAGTCTTCATTTTGTGGCAACCTTTGGGTTTTTGTAAAGACCGTTTCTGTAGCCGCTGCCTCGTATGAAACCGTGGAAATACCTCATCTTTTTGAACTACGCTATCTTATATGCTCATTCAATTGGCATTGAGATGCATCTACATTCGTTGAAGTGGTGTCACTGTAAGAATATTAGGGCTGCTTTTTATGCTTCGAAGGGGGTGCGGCCAGCACTCCTAGACCTTCGCCACACCCCTTTCCTTTTTCACATCAACTTCCCGCTTTTAGCGTAGAGCAGCAGACCATGCGCATTTACAAGTTGATCTTAGCAGATCTCTGCAAATCAAGTTTCTCTCCCCTTCCCTCTCTTTGCTTTCGTCAGTCTGCTCAAGAAAGGCATGCTCGGGCTGTAAACTCACATAAATTTGAAATGCTATCTGCCTAATATGATGCGACTGTTATCAGCTGAAAGGCGTTACTAATTCTATATGTTAAATTATGGTTTTGACTTGTCTGCATACTTGTGTGCATACTACTTGTCCGCATACTACTAACAATGAACCTCTGTATTTTCAATAAATAGTAATAAAGTAAACTGACTAGCTCCACCATTTTTTCTACATTGCAAACAACAGTGTCAGTTACGCCTATATACGTAGAAACACCAAGAGAGAAAAACACCCCGTATCGAATTATTCGTGAACTCCTGCGAAAAAATAACTTAATAAAAAAACTACCTCTTGCTATGTTATATCCCGCAGTTTTATTGAATGTTTGTCAGGTAAACTAAAGATTTGCGATTGTTGTGAGAAAATTATGTTTAAAATAAACGTGCTAAATGTGTATAAAAGAAAGAAGTTGAAATTTAAGGACTATAGCTTTTATTTAGACAGACTACTCATGAGAACTAATAGAGAATGGTGTCAATTAAAGTATAACGAATGGTTGGTTGGTTCTCTGTTCCTGAGAGTCCTGGCGCAACCCACCATGGGGGATCGGCCACGAAACGGACGGTGGCTCATTTGTGAGATGTAATTGTTTTACCAGCCGAGTTATTTAGATAATAATGTCAGTAGTGGTAATTTTATTATAGAAGTGAAGAATATAAACTGGACGAAACAACAACTTGCCCCCGACAAAGACCGAACCTGCAACCTTCGAATTGAGATCCCGGTGCTCTTGCCAATTGAGTTACAGTGGCGGTCCTCCCCTGTCTACTTTATTGTGTATATGATGTGCATTTAAACCTGTGGGTGTGAGGCAGTGCGATCAGTAGCCATTACGGTGAGTGTATAACTCTCATATTATGCCAGCAGGCGTCACGTGGCAATTGATTTTATTGCGAGATGGCAGGCGACCAATAATCCCTCGTACGCTACCTGAAGGCACCAACTCTGCCAGAAGGAGACCCTCGCTATGAGTGAATCAAGGAAATAAGGGTAAACAAAAGGGGTACGTCTCTCATCATTGTTAGACACATTATAAATACAAACCAACAGACAACGATGCCAAGAAAAGAACATAAGGGAGGCGTGCCACGCTCTACCACTTTTCTTTCTCCGCAATTACAATACAGTTGCTACTGATAACATCTATACTTTCCAATGCATCATGATTTGTTATTCCTTAATAATAATAATGTGTCGAACAAAGAAAAACGAGCCACTTAATTTCCACTTGTTCAAGTGAGAGTCTCGTTCTGGCAAACTTGGGGCCTTAACGTAGTATTAGAAACATTATGAGTCAGCTGCCAGCTCATAATTATATCCCATGCTGCATGAGGCCAGCAGGCAGAAAAGCGTGCTCCACACCCGCCGTAATGGCTACCCGCAGCGCTGACTGACGCTTCCACGTTTCTTGTGCATCATCAACATCAGCCTGACAACGTCCGCTGCAGGACAAAGGCATCTCCCATGTTCCACCAGTTAACTCGACCCTGTGCTTGCTGCTGTCAATTTATACCCGCAAACTTCTTAATCTTATCTGCCCACCTAACCTTTTGTCTCCCCCAAACTCGCTTGCCTCCTCTGGGAATCAAGTTAGTCACCCTTAATGACCAGTGGTTATCCTGTCTACGCGCTACATGCCCGGCCCATGTCCATTTCCTCTTCTTTATTTCAACTATGATATCCTTAACCCCCGTTTGTCCCCTAATCCACTCTGCTCTCTTCTTGTCTCTTAAGGTTACACCTACCATTTTTCTTTCCATTGCTCGCTGCGTCGTCCTCAATTTAAGCTGAATCCTCTTTGTAAGTCTCCAGGTTTCTGCTCCGTAGCTAAGTACCGGCAAGATACAGCTGTTATATACCTTCCTCTTGAGGGATAGTGGCAATCTACCTGTTATAATTTAGCAGTGCTTGCCAAATGTACTCCACCCCATTTTTAATCTTCTAGTTACTTCAGTCTCGTGGTTCGGCTCCGTGTTTATTACCTGCCCTAAGTAGACATAGTCTTTTACAACTTCAAGTGTACTACTACCTATCTCGAAGCGCGGCTCTCTTGCGAGGTTGTTGTACATTACTCCCGTTTTTTTTTTTTTGCAGATAAATTTTAGGACCCATCTTTCTGCTCTCCGTGTCTAACTGCGTAATCACGAGTTGCAATTCGTCCCCTGAGTTACTCAGCAATGCAGTGTCATCGGCGAAGCGAAGGTTCTAAGGAACTCTCCATTAACTCTTATCTCTAACTCTTCCCATTCTAGGCCTCTGAAAACCTCCTGTAAACACGCTGTAAATGGCATTGGGGAGATTGTATCCCCCTGCCTTACACCCTTCTTGATCGGTATTCTGTTGCTTTCTTTATGAAGCCCTATAGTGGCAGTTAATCCCCTGTAGATTTCTACCAGGATGTTTATATATGCTTCATCGACGCCCTGATTCTGCAGTGTCTGCATGACTGCTGATATTTCTACTGAATCAAACGCCTTCTCGTAGTCTATTAAGGCTATGTATAGTGGTTGACTATATTCTGAGCAATTTTCTATTACCTAATTGATAGTATGAATGTGGTCGATTGTTGAGCAGCCTGTTCGAAAACCTGCTTGTTCCTATGGTTGATTGAATTATAATGTTTTCTTAACTCTGTTAGCCATTTCCTTTGTAAATAGCTTGTACAGTACGGAGAGCAAGCTAATCGGCCTGCAATTCTTCAAGTCCTTGTGATCTCCTTTCTTATGTATTAAGATGATGTTAGCATTATTCCAAGACTCTGGTACTCTTCCCATCAGGAGACGCCTTGTAAACAGGGGGGCTAGTTTTTTCTCACACAATCTGTCCTCCATCTTTCAGCAGGTCTGATGTTACTTGATCCTCACCAACAGCTTTGCCTCTTTGCGTGATCTCCATGGCTTTTCTGACTTCTATCATTGCTGGTGGGGTGTCATCTGGGTTACAGTTAGTTCTTATATTAAGTTCATGATTGTGCTCGCAACTGTACATGTAGATCTCTGTAAAACTCCTCCACTAATTTTACTATCCTATCTATATTGGTAGTTACTTTGCCTTCCTTGTCCCTTAGTGCATACATCTGGTTTTTGCCTATCCCAACTTTTCTCTTGACTGCTTTGACGCTTCCTTCGTTTTTCAGAGTGTGTTATATTCTCTCCTTGTTACACCTTCTTACATCTGATACCTTACGCTTGTTAATTAACTTCTGACGCTCTGTCAGTTCTATTTTGTATGCTGTACTTGAGACTTTCATGCTTTGACACTTCTTAACGAGATTCTTCGTTTGCTGGGAAACCTTGCCAATGTCCTGTCTAAATACCATACCTCTAACTTCCACTGCGCACTCCGTAATGATACTCGTCAGATTATCATTCATTGTATCTACGCTAAGGTTGCTTTCTTCAATAAGCGCCGAGTACCTGTGCTGAAACGAGGCTCCAAATTCCTGTACTTTTCCTCTCAGTGCTAGCTCATTAATTGGCTTCTTGCGTATCAGTTTCTGTCGTTCCTTCTTCAAGTCTAGGCGAATTCAAGACCGTACCATTATATGGACACTGCATCGTACCTTGCCAACCACTTCCACATCCTGCATGATGCCTGGATGTGCAGTTATTATAAAGTCTATTTCGTTCTTATTAAAGTCTATTTCGTTCTTATTTCGTTCTTAAGAAGGCTCCTACATGTCCCCATACGGTTTCCTCGTTTTCGGTAGAAGGTATTCAAAATCCGTAAATTATTGCGTTCTGCGAATTCTACTAGTAGCTGTCCTCTGACATTTCTAGTACCGATGCCATAATCTCCTACTGCCTAGTCTCCAGCCTGCTTCTTCCCTACTTTTGCACTAAAGTCTTCCGTCAGTATAGTATACTGTTTTTACCTTACTCATTTCCAATTCCACGTCTTCATAGAAGCTTTCAACTGAAGCGTTATCTTGGCTGGATGTAGACGCGTGAGCCTGTACCACCTCCATATTGTATCTCTTATTGAGTTTAATTACGATACCTACCCCCTTTCATTAATGCTATAGTATTCCTCTATGTTGCCAGCTATGTTTCTGTGAATTAGGAACCCCACTCCATGTTCTCTTCTGTCCGCCAAGCCCCGATAGCAAAGACGTGCCCATTCTGTAGTACCGTATAGGCCTAATCTGTCTTCTTAACCTCACTGAGCCCTTTTTATCCCATTTAACACCCTCTAGCTCCTCGAATAGTACAGCTAGACTTGCCTCACTAGCTAAGGTTCTAGCAATAAACGTTGCCAAGTTCAGGTTCCAATGGAGTCCTGTCCGGATCCAGAGATTCTTAGCACCTTCTGCTGCGTTGCAGATGTGACCACCGCCGTGGTCAGTTGCTTCGCAGCTGCTGGGGACTGAGGGCCTTGAGTTAATTCATGTATGCATGTGTGAGGTAGTGGCCAGATACTGCACCAGGGCGGCCAATTCCTCTCTGGTGAGGCAGTGCGTTGCCGGCGGTGATCACCGGTGAGGCCGCACCCCAAGCCTCTTAATGCAGTTCCATCACCACGCGGATTTTTTTATCCCGTTGGGAACTGCGCGGCACCGGGATTCGAAACCACGGACTTTTTGCATGCTAGGCGGATGCTCTAACCACTAGGCCGCCGCCCCTATTCTTGCGCGTATATACCCAATATGTGAAGGAGGGGATGACCACTGCCGTACAATGGTAGAGCATCGATGCGTTATTCAAAGGTGGCAAGTTTAGTGTCCGAGAGTGGCACGTTATATATCGGTCCCCTTTCCTTTCTTCACTCGTATACATTAGAATCATTACGAGCACCATCCTCTATATTTTCCTTGGCATCATTCTCTGTTGTCATTAATAAATGTCTATAGTACTTCCGAAGCTATGTCCACAGTGGTGGAGCAGTGGTTCCAACGCTCGGCTGCTGACTTGAAGGTTGAGGGCTCGATCCCGGCTGTGGCGGTCGCATTTCTGTGGAGAAAAATCGGTAGAAAGGCTGTGTACTGTGCGATGTCAGTGTTCGTTGGGGAACATCAGACGGTCAAAGTTGACCACAGCCCTCCACCACGGCGTCTCTCATAATCATCCTGTGAGTTGGGGATCTAAAACCCCACATATTTGCATTTCTTAAGATGCCACATGGTCATCTAAATCAACCGATCGATCAACTGTACGAGTAAACGTGTACGTGTGTACGCACAAATACGTGTGTTAAGACTCTTAACACGTTTTGGGTAACGCCGAAGGGTTTCTTAACAACTCATTTGTTGGTCTTCGAGCTCTTTTTTTCACTAGAGCCCTTCTGGTTATCTTAAACAGTTCTTTTTCATCTCTCAACGCCAACCTGGCACGTTTAATTCTGAGTGATTTAAAGTATCACTTTGCATCGGTCTGCATTCGAAAATGATAAAGAATAGCAATTACGTGATCCATAAGCTTCTCCTTTAGGAGTTGAACGCGATAGCAACATACTGTCCCTACTGCATACCTCGAACGCTTAGTGTATGAAATCTTTTCGAACTTGCTATGCACCCCCTCCTGGCCTTAAGGGTGAGGTAGCGTGTGTGTCTTTTGTAGTGGGTGACCAGCTTCGAACAATGAAGTTATCACAGTAATAGTATGTTTTGTCGCTCAGTGGTAATGTACGCTTGATCCACGCAATAATATTGAAACACTTCATGTTGTATTGTGAAGCATATATACGAGACTCATGCGTTTGTAAAGTATAAAAGTTCATTTAAGTGCATTTTCAGAAGAGGGAGTTACTTTCAATGCATACAAAAGCGGACGTGTGGCTCTGTGGTAGAACAGCGGCTTGCCGTGTAAACAACCCCGGTTGGATCCCGACTCAGACCCGGAATTTTAGATAATTTGTTTTATTGGCATCTTTTTTTTATTTTTTGGTCACGCACAAGATGGTGACATTTTGCTCACAACCAACGACGCCGACGCCAGAATTTCTGCGTAACGAGCTCCTTAACGCCATCGCGTTCAATGGTTATGTTGACATTAGGGCGAGACATATACGAACAATCTTTAAAATGGTATCTACAGTCATCGCATACATCGCACATGAGCCGTCATCGCATTGCTTGACACGATGTCGACACCGTGGTTCGACACCGACACCGATCGTGGTTTGACACACAACCACAGCGGCCGCGTATTGAAGGGAACGAAATGCAAGAGCGCACATGCACTGAAATAATAGGTAAGTGTTCAAGAAATCCTGGAATCAGACAAAATTATCTGAGAATTCCGTATGTCATTAGTCATTAGTTCTGCATTAGTCATAATTGTACAGAAGTTCGGGCACGTTGAACACGCCTATTTAAGAAGACATAGATATAATACCCTGTGTATAGACGTGAATACACAGAGTATTCACTGATAAAATTCCGGATAAATGAAACTTAGCCGTATAGGCTTGGAAAAGTCAGCTTGAATGATTGAACCCTACGTGCTCTATTTTAGACAGCTCTCAAGAATAACGAGTAGACGGCACCCTATTTGTGCGCCAACATATTCTTAAAACATGTCAATCAACTAAAAAAAAAACACAGCAACATACTTGTTTGCCTGTGTAGGCATATCGCAGAGTTACCGGGAGAAATTATTTCTATAGGCGCAACGACATAAATAATTTTTTCGAATGTTCAAGATGGATCTTCATTGCCCATATTGTGGGGAAGGTTTCTGGACTTTATCTCACATGCTCTGGCAGTGGCAGTGCCCTGTGTTACAGGACTTAAACAGCACAGTGGACTGGGAGAAGGTCATCACGAACTCCAAAGCGGAAGACTAGTTCAAGGCTGCCCAGAGGGCCCTTGACAGAGCATAGAGGCATGGCCTCCCGGCTCCAACACGGGATTAGCCGACGGCAAGCCAGGGGTCATCTGTAGGACTGCATGCACACGCTGGCTTCTCACGGCCTCAATATCTGTATGTCTGTCTGTATGTCTGTAGAATGTTCGAATACACTGATATAAAGTGTTGATGCGGCTTGTTGGTACCATATTGAACTTTGTATAAACAGAGATACAACAGGAAAACGAAGGAAGGAACTGGACCGAGCGCTGGTACAGAATTACAGCGTTTGGTCCTGTCCCTTCCTTCTTCATTCCATCATAGCGCTGTTTTTACCAAGTTCTGGCTAGCGTAACGCGCCAATTCTAGAGAAATAGCATTGAAGAAAAAAATTGAGGCAGCTTCGCACTATAGCGTCGAGAAGCATGATGAAAGTACGAAGCTGGGCTTCTCTTCCGTTTTGTCTTTTTTTTTCTCTTTTTTCAATTTCCCGTCTTCACTTTTATTCATTTCTATTTTAACTTTTATTTTTACATTATTTCTTTCTCTATTTCTAGCTTGTTTTCTTTCTTTTCATTTTTTATAAGTGGTTTTACCAGCGTTAAGGCAAGCTAGGGCGACAGGAAGCAATCACAGTTTAAGACAGCTCGGCCTCCTACAGCACTGCAAACTCAAAAAGCTTTAACAAAAAAATAGCGATTACTCCATGAAGGCTACTTCAGACACCATCAAGTCAAAGAAAGCTTTACGCACACTATTGACACATCGGGAAGTTTACTGCTCATTCGCCGCCATCTTGTACGTGAAGTAGGATAACATTTTCATCCGTTTTAGTCTCCCCAAGCATTGTGGAACGGCTGTTTACGCAGTAATTCAATGCACTACGATGGCTTCGGGGACAACAACGAAAACAACGACGACAGCTGAACACATTGGGGCTCGTGCCTTCTCAACACCTACGCTTCCAGACGCACGAGAGCTGCCACGCCACGCCAGCCTTCACACTCCAGCTGCCTCCACGTCTATACGGTCGAGTGATTTGCGTAGAGAAGCGTTCGTAGATTCGTCAGATGTCTGCGGACGGTCACGCGTGCTATTAAGTTGCGTGACCAGGCATGCCAAGGCTCTGATGCCCAGCAAGACCACGTCTGTGTGCGTGTGGTTTCGTCATGGAGCAGCAGTCTACGTTTGCAAATTTGCTGCTTCTGGGAATTAAAGGAAGCAACAGAGCCTCAACAAGCACTAAGGGAGATGATCACTTGGCTTATATTGAGGAACTGCACTCTGAGAACTCTAATGATTCATGTTACACTATCATAACTTCGTCATTGCCGGGGAAGGTAGCAGTTTCATTTTTAAAAATGGCGTTGGAATCTCTGTGCGTGGCGTTAGAAATTTCAGAATCTATTTTTCGTATTTTCGCGGCATTAACAACATGAAACTTTTCTAAAATTTTTTATATTAGGTCTGTGGTACCTACAGACGACAATGTACTTCATTTTTATCGATTAGAAACTACGTTGGGCTTAGTAGACACCTTCGACTACGCCGTCACGGTGTTTGGTGCAGGAATCTCAAAGTGGCATTCACACATCTATTTTCTTTCCCCAAATTTTCTCGCTTACCAAGGGGCGTGCAATGATCATTGCGGTGTTTTCGGAATTGTGAAATCATACATTGCTAATACATGAAAACTCGTTTTGCTTTTTAGTGCCTGCTTAAAAGAGAATATTTTTTTGATTGATTGATTATGTGGGGTTTAACGTCTCAAAACCACTATTTGATTATGAGAGACGTCGTAGTGGAGGGCTCCGGAAATTTTGACCACCTGGGGTTTTTTAACGTGCTCCCAAATCTGAGTACACGGGCCTACAACATTTCCGCCTCCATCGGAAATGCCCTTAGAACAGAATAAACAGAACACTTAGGAACGGCAGCGCAAAACTTAAGGATACACGGACTAACAAACGATGATGCACACAACGCAGACGTTTGTAATGTGCGTATCATTTTCACATTTCCGTGTTCCTTATATCTTGCTTTGCTATTATCAACACCATGTTTCTTCTAATCACCCCCCAACTAAGGTGAAAGTCCAATATTCAAGCCCCTGATAACTCCTGCCTTAATTACGCACAAGCCACTGCCCAGTTTAGCACACTTTTACTTCTACAATTATTTTTTTCCAATGACCTGTCACGAACGCGTCAGCAATAAACGGGGAAAAGCACGCATACATTGCTATCTTAAAATACAACGTGCGCGTAGGACGAGGCATAAGGAGTAGTGATAGCAGTGAAGGAAAATTTTCAGAGGGAACCAGCTATACATACACAAGTGGCCAACACGTGTTATGAAGGTAGAAACACTTCATGGAAACACGTTAGTGGCATTCATTCACCCAGAGGAACAGCCTTCATACTACGAGCAGCACTTAGGCCTTAACGCTCCAAAGCTGAGAAAATCTAACCAAAACATGAACATCTATTAGGCAGAACAATATTATCAACAATTCAGAAGCTTCAAGGGCAGTCATGAATTTTCATGAAGGACTCAAAAAATTAAGGTGCAAATAAAACTCTCTAACCTCAGTTCTTTTGTTTTTGCAATCGACTAACACGTACTTTGGTGCATCGTGTATATTTGACATATTTAGAGATACTCGGTTATAATTAGTGCCTCAAGGGCTGTTCAGCATAGGGTAGTAAATTTGTAATCTGCTTGTTAACTCCACTGCCTTTTCTCAGTTTTTTTTTTCTTTCCTGTTTATGCGTTCGTCACAGCCAAATGGGATTGAAGTGGGCTTAGGCGTAGAATAGTGCCCACATTTTGAACAATGCAACCATGGGTGAGTCGGCGCATTTCTACAAACTTTCGTGGTTTCAGTAGACGACATCTGTTCGATGGCCATTTACACTGATGCCTGGTTTCCCATAAGACAAATGGACCAAGTTTTTTTTAATAGCTCTTCTGAGTGTCAACGTTTTTCAACTCAACAAACAGATCTGTCCATCCTTCTTCCATTACTGGATCCATCCTTCGACAGCAAAGAGAGAGGCAAGTGGGCTCAACCTGCACTTTAGAGACCGGTGAAGACTTTGATGGATACAGAACAGAACAGAAGGTTTTATTGTGCTAAATGAAGAAGAATACATGTGCATGTTATACAGAAAGAGGTCCCATAGTCAGTGACTGCAAGGGGACCTCTTGTACAATGTAGAATTGAGAATGATTGTGATGTACATAGCAGGGAGACAAAGCTACGGTAAAATGTAATTGAAACAAATAAAGTAAGAATATACCCTTGTAATCTCGCAGAAACAATTTAAAAGCAAGCATAACGCGCTAACTTCAATGACAAGTGATTACAGAACGCAACTCACAATGAACAGGAGTCAATTAAGAAACAGCAAAACAGGCTAGTTAGTTGACATGATCTGATTTTTTAACTTCGATTTAATTACCTTCAGGGAACGGCATACTTTAATGTCGGAAGATAAACTATTCAAAAAAGAAATGCCGGAAAAATGAATGGTTTGTTTGCCATAATTGGTGCGAACTTTTGGCAGTAGAAAGTTATTGTTAAGGGCAAACCTTGTGATATTGTTATTTGAGAGAATGGTAGTAAAATGTGGAAGTTGGTTATTTATAGTTCTATACATGTAAATACCAAAGTTATATTTAACTAGCTCAGATACAGTTAATATATTGTTTTCGTGAAGTAGTGACTTAGCGTTAGAGAGATATGGGCTAGACGTGAGAATTCTTATCGCTTGGTTTTGAATTGTCTGAACTGAAGTAAGATGAGTGGTGTATGTGTTACCCCATGAAGTAATACAGTAAGAAATGTGCGAATGAACAAAAAAATACGGTGACATAAGTATTGATGGGTTGAAATAAAGACAAGATTTAATCAGTAATCGAATGCCACACGTCATTTTTTTTCTAATATATGCAACATGTCGGTGGTATTTCAAGTTACTGTCGAGTTCAACGCCTAGGAATCTACAGCAGTCGCTCACAGGGATGTCATTGCGCGCAATTATAACAGGAGGGATAGAAGGTAAGGGTTTTTGTGGTGAGGAGAAGACAACAAATTTTTTCTTAGACGTGTTAATTTTTAACATGTTATTACTGCACCACCAAACGAGTTGTGCCAGATCAAAGTTTAGTTTTCCAGTTAAAGATGTAATGCTGCTACAGGAGTTAAAACTTGTGGTGTCGTCGGCGTATAATATACAACTGGATGAAGAAAGACATTTCGGCAAATCGTTAATATAGAGTAAAAACAAAAGGGGCCCCAGAATGGCCCCTGAGGTACACCAATATTAGTTAATTTGGTTGACGAATATGCATTAGAAATTATCACCTTCTGTGTCCTGTTGCAAAGATAGCTACGCAATAATAGTAATGTTGGGCCAGTTATACCAAATGCTTCCAGTTTATTGAAAAGAATGTGATGATTGATCGAATCAAAAGCTTTAGTTAGGTCGATGAAAACGCTGCCCGCATAGTAACCGTTGTCAATAGCCTTATTTAATTGGTCAGTAAGTGAGATTAGCACAAGGTCACTGGAGTAGCCGGAACGGAAGCCAAATTGACAAGGCGATAGTATTTTAAATTTGTTCAGGTAATTTGTAAGACGTGTACAGATCAGTCTTTCAATTACTTTGCTCAAAAAGGGTAAGATGCAAATGGGGCGGTAGTTATTCAATAACGAAGCATCTCCTTTTTTATGTACAGGGATTATTTTACCCTGCTTCAATTCATGCGGGAAAACACCTGTTCTAAACATTAAATTCACATTAAATTGATTGGCAGCAGCGGCAGCGCACTAAGCAACTGACCGAGATTACCGTATAATTTACTGCAGTTAATTCGGCCGATGCCCGATCGTCCAAGCTTGCTTCCCGAGGTGCTGCTTCATCGCCGGACGCCCTGATTGCTGCCACGGACTACCTTGCTCGTGGCGCCTTCGGAGACTGCGCAGCTCTACCTACGGCTGCGTTTTCGGTGATATCACCACTGGGCGGCACTGGAATCGTCAAGCAACGCTATAAAGGACCAGCACTGTCGACGGGATGTCATTGGCAGCAGCGGCAGCGCACTGAGAAACTGACCGAGATTGCCGTATAATTTACTGCAGGTTGGTTTTCCCGCCATTTGCGATTATTTCGTTTCTCATTTGCTGTCGCTGCTACCGTTGTTCAGATTTTGAGCTTGTCTGAGTGTCTTCTAACTGTGTCCAAAACGCCAACGAATGCTGAACGGGCAAAGAGATTAGAATAACTCGAGGAGAAGCTGAAAACCGAGGCTTTAGTGGAGTCGCTGTTCGCAAGGATTCTGTTAAAGCTGCATCATTCTGGTTTCGTTGCGGTGCAAATGAAGAAAGAAGTTGATGACCTAGTGCAAAATTCACGGAAAAAATTGTAGAGGAATTAAGGCAAGACAACGCTGCCTTGATGGCCGAAAACAAATCACTGAAGTCTGAAAACCGCATGATGTCTAAGAAACTAGCTGAAATCGAACAATATTCACGGCTCAACAACGTCGAGATCAGAGGTGTACCGTGCACACAAGGGGAAGACTGTGTCGTGATCTTGCAAACGGTGGGTGAAAAGATCGGATGCCCGGTGTCACCATCTGACCTTGACGTCGTTCACCGTGTTCCTACAGCAAAGAAATGCATTAAAAACCTCTTTGCGCGATTTTGTTCAAGGGTTAAGAAGACTGAATTCATAAGCAAGGTCCAACAAGCAAAGCTCTGCCTGAGGGACATCAACATAACACAGACACCTGACAATCCCGTGTACGTAAATGAGCATTTGACCCCTGCGAACAAGGCTCTTTTTTCTAAGGCTTTGGCTCTAAAGAAATAGAAAAAATGGATGTTTTTGTGGACAACAAACTGCCAAATCAAAGCTCGCAAAACAACCGACAGTAAAGTATACAGGATACGTGATGAGGCTGATCTGGCTAAAATAAACTAATTGGATCCCATTGTACATAATGCGCATGCTCCAGCCATGCCTTCCTCGTCGGCTCTTCTGTCACCTGTGCAACTAAACTCGTTTTTAGGGAGTAACTCCCGCTCTTTTATTCATCTTAATGCCAGAAGCCTACGAAAACATGTTGATGAAATTCAAAGTCTTCTTTCCACGTTTACCAACCCTTTCTCAGTAATTGCAGTTACAGAAACTTGGTTATCAGAAGACGATAGAAATCTGTTCGGTTTCCCTTCCTACACGCCATATTACAGTCACAGATTATCTAGCAATCATGGTGGCGCAGCCACATACGTATCTTCTAACGCTTCCTGTAAACGAAGGTTTGATCTCGAATTAAACACGCTCTACTGTGAATTGGTCTGGCTTGAGTTTGAGCATACTTTTCCTAATATAGATAACGAAAGATTCATATTAGGTTGTATATACCACTCACCGTCTTCTCCGGTTACTGAATTTTGCACAAACTTGCAACGCTCCCTAAATGTTATTTCCCTTGAAAATAAAAATGCTATTATCATGGTGACACCAACATTAATTTACTAGACGATTTGTCACCTAACTCAATCAAATATCTAGCTGCACTAAACAGCTTCGGGTATGAATCTTTAATCAGTCTTCCAACTAGACCAAACAGCATTAGCAATGGGTCCCTCATTGATCATGCATTTTCAAATCTAGTCATGGCACCAGACGCTGGAGTGCTAGAAATCAATATTACTGACGACTATCCCATATTTCTGCGTTTCGATTCCACTGCAAAACGTGATTCTCCTTCCTTTATTCGCGATATGTTGGACAAGCAGAAATTTATTGATACCGTTGCTAACACTAACTGGTCTTAAGTTTATCTTAAAGCTGATGCACAAGAAGCTTTCACCCTCTTTTCATCTTTGCTCCTATCACATGTTCAATCTTGTACAGATAAGCAAAAATGCAAAAAAATAATCGCATCACCAGCAAATTCCTGGCTGACGAGGGGATTACGAACAAACATGCGCAAACGTGACAACCTTTCAAAAAAACTAAAAGGCAACCGTTTAACACGAATTTGCTTGCTCGCTATAAAAAATTTTGCAACCTAATAAACACCCAGCTAAAGGAAGCTAAAAGAAAGTATTATGCGCAAAAGATAACTGAGGCCGGAAATAGTACAAGAAAAAATGGGACATCATTAATTCCTTTTTAAATAGGAACCCACGTTCGGATACAATAGCTACAGTTCCTCATAATGATGTCACTTATAGTGACCCAGCTGACATCGCCGATCAGTTTGCAAACGTCTTCTTTAACGTCGAGCACACCCTACCTTTAATAAATGAAATGGCCTTAGATCGCCTACCCCATTCGTTCTTCCTGTTTCCCACAACTCCAGATGAAATAATCAGCGTTATAGGTACCCTAAAATTGACGAGTGCTGGCCTTTACGGCATTAACCCCTCCCATATAAAAATGGTAGCTCACCTTATATCAAATGTATTCTCTTCAATTGTGAAGGGAATACATGGTAGACGTCAGTAGATCAATATTTTATAAGGCACATTTTAGTCTTATTCTATGCCACACAGCGAACAAAGAAGAGAACTGAATGGAATGAAAAATTAGGTATTTCGTTTGCAGCCGTCTGGAAATGTCTGAATTAGCTCTACAGTTGTGTCGTAGTGTTAGGGCGGCAAAAGCATATATAACCCTCATTGGGTCAATGTGACTTCTGCGGCCCCGAAGTAGACATCGACCATCTGCTTTGCCATTGCCCTCGATTTGCCTCTGAAAGATAGAAGCTTTCTGACGCATTGCGACAATTGGACGATCGGCCACTCTCTGTGCAGATGCTACTGAAGCACCGTCCTCGTCTTTCGTCGGCTCAAGAGGCAGTCAAAGCCGTCTTGTGCTTTTTGAGGACTACATGGCGACATGAACACCTTTTACTTTTGTGTAGTGCCACCGCTGCATGCGCATCAGCCCATTGATTGGCAGTCCCTTTTTTTTGTCTCTTTCTCTCCTCTTTCCTTTCTCTTTCACTCTCTCTCATATTTATACTCCCCCTTCCCATTCCCCTAGCATAGGGTAGCAAACAGGGCATGTGCCTAGTTAACCTCCCTGCCTTCTCTGTTCTTGTTCTTGTCTTCCTCCACTCAGACTGACTCATGAAATATATTTTGTGCTTCGGACTCACTCTGACTCAAGCTCACCAAAACATTACTCACCTGGACTCACTCATACTACTACTCACGGCTCGATCACAGCCTGAGTGAGTCCGATTGAGTCGAATCACGAGCCAGTTCACCGACCTGTGGTTGCAGCATTAATGCATTTGGAACAAACTTTGTGTTTTGAGTCTAAGTTACAGGAAATTATCTGTCTTGCCTGGAAACAAGGTGAAGTGATCTTGCCTAAAACAATGTCCTGTATTCAGTAAAAGGTTTGAATATTAGACAAAGCAAAGCCCAAAATAAACTATTTGTGTTACATGTAATACTCATGTCCTGTGGAACACATCGGAGCTGAGGGTAAGGGTTCCGTCTCACGTCAAACCACGTAAAATTTGTTAAAATTAAAAAAAAAATAAAGTCCGAGCGAATACACCCTTCGGCGTTCGTCCACCATGTATTGAGACCATGTATGTATTGCCTAATAATGAACGTATCACACCTTGGGAGTTAGTATGAGTTCATCAACAATTTTCGCTGAAAAGATATTAAGCTGTGTGCTTTTACGTGTCAGAACTATGCCCCACCGCAGCGGGATACTATGGATCAATTTCGACCACGCGCTGGGGGATTTTTATATCCACTTAAGTTCAAACACATGGGTGTGTCGTGTATTGCATTTCGACAACTTACTCTCTCATCGTAACGCAGCAACATGGCATGGAGTTGAACCTGCATCCTGAAGCTTAACATAGCTGCAGCTTCACCGCTGAGCAGCCACGGAGGGTAACATTCACTGAACGTTGATTCAGTTGCATCGCCTAATTTAGGTACGAAAATATGCGCTCGTATTGCTTGAAAGCTCAGAATTCCAACTGGCCCAGCAAACTGCTTTAAATATAGAGTCATTTAGCCACGCCTTTACACGACTGATACGACACGTATCTACGCAAATTAACAATTGTATGTCTTGATGCTCGGATAATAATTATCGTAAAAGAAACGCGAATAAATTGCCTTGATTGTATAAACAATTCACTGTCATCTCACTATATTAATGTGTTTCTTTTATACTGTTCCCCGTCGTAATTTGGGTTTTCAACGTGGCAGCTCTGTTTATGTACTAACTCCTGGTTCGCGTGACAGACAGAAACATCACTTTTTTATATATATAGAACGTTGTTTCCAAGAAAACGAAGAGTACAGCACAACAGAAAAAAAAACCATTGCGTGACGCCCAATTGGTGTTCTTCCCCACCCCTTGCCCGCTCAGCTGAGTGTACGCACACACCGACCATTTGGCGACGGATGATGCGCACGCGTCGCGTAAATGCGACAGTATAAAAGCTGCCCACCGGGCGTGTCGACTGAGCCCTGCGAAAGAGTTCCACCTCTCTGCACAAGAAGCGGGCAGCTGGTCGCGCATCCAAAGTCCGAGATGAACCAAGCCAAGGTGGCCGTGATTGCTTTGACCTTGCTGGCCTTTGTGGCAGCGACTGTGTGCGCTGCGCAAGGTGAGAAGTCATCAGCCAACGTTATTTTGTTTTGATATATACCTTACGCGTGAATATTAATCAGCAAAGACGAAGTTTTTGTCTTTGTCACTTGATACGCGGCCGCATTCAAACTCGCCAGGTACTTCCCTGAAAAAAACAATACTTAATCTGCTAGTTTCAAGTATGACAGCAGATCACATCTTCTCGCTCAATTTAAAGCAGCATTTTAAAATTAGAGGGTATATTTGAAGTAATCTGTGACAGAAATTAGGTCGTCAGGTACATACTTGCACTCAGGGATGTGACGCAAAATTACCCATTTAGGGTTACATAATTGGTAATAAAATGGTAGCTTCGGCGAGCCGAGTGCCTTAATAGGTCCTTCCCGGATAATCCCTAGGGACTTCATGAAGTTATTTGCCTGCCTGTTCACTGCATAAAGTCGCATTCCTTTTAGCGTAGCAGTCATAATGTGATAGCAGTTACTGCGGGTTTTCTGCTGCGTCTTTTTATAAATATGCGTTATTGATTGATTGATTGATTGATTGATTGATTGATTGATTGATTGATTGATTGATTGATTGATTGATTGATTGATTGATTGATTGTAGTCACCGAAACACTAGTTTATTGTTACTGGAAGCTGCGAAAAGTGTCGTAAGGTGAAGAATCGCGAAGAGTCCTTAATATAATCAACAGCTGACGAGCGTCTCAGATTTACCCGCCCTTTAGTATCGCAGATTACGTACTTAGTCGACTGTAGCGAAGTTTTTGCCTCTAGTGTAACCGTAATACAAAATAATGTACGACCTTGTCTCCAGTGATGTCCCTTCTATGTATACATGCACCGAAAGCTATATGTAAAGTATATGTAAGGCAGCCTCCACTGAAAGAACCCTGTCGAATATGCCAAAGTTATTTTAAGACTGCACTGAACAAACGTTTTAAAGCAATCTTCACAAATAAATTGCAATATGAAGTCAGAACATGGACACGAAAAAGTACGTATCTACAACAGTTGTTATTCGCGACAGTGAAGTCAGATCACAAACAGTAAAATAGATTGCACACGCAGTTGATATGGCTTTACGCAGTAGTGGTGTGACAGTAATATTAGATTGCACGTCACATTGCGGCAAAAAAAAGGGGGGGATGAATCGAGAGAGCATGAGAAATCTACCAAGCATCTGCCAAAAGCTGCTTGGTCCTCACTTTAAATTTTTCATTCGACATAAACAATCCCTTTGACAAGCTACACACAAGGTGTAGTACAGACACAACAGTACAGACACATTACGCAACTTAATCACTGTTTACACCTTTTGTCTATGAGTCATGAGTCATTGCAATAAACATCGAACGCTTTTACTGCATAGACCCTGCCCCTTCTTGACACTACAAATCTTTTTGTCATATTCCTTGATGGTTGTTCTATAACAAGGACAGCTAGTGGCTCTCACACAGTAGCATGCGTACACTGCTTTGAAGCGTTCACAACTCATTCTAAATACACACATACAAATACTTGTAGGGTAAGCGAGCTAAAATCTAAGATACAGTCCATATGTCTTCTATTTCATGATGTGGTTCTCTTTGGCCACCAAACGGCCCTTGCGTCATAAAAAACCACACACCATCACTGTATGCATTTCACAGCAACGCTTGCTTGTGTTCTGAACAAATGCTCAACAATTTAGAGTACGATGTACTCTGCTTTTGGTGAGCTTCAAGTTGTCCCTGTAAAATGGCAAAAGAAACTCAACTCGAACTCTGCGAGCTGCTACTTTAATTTTTAATAGGGAAAGTGGGGCATTGCTTACCCTTTCTGCGAAGAAGTCCAGGCGTCTGCTTGAGTGTACGGAAACTTCAACGAAAAAGCGCCGCTATAGCGTACGCTACCTCGAAGGATCTCTACATTTGATTCGTCTTCTAATTATAACGAAATATACAGGTAGGGATGATACTCACCGCAAAATGTATCGTTACCCATGAATTTTTATTAAGTGTTTTTTAATATCTTTTAAGCTAACGTCACCAAGGGCAAAGTTCGAAGTAAGCATCTATTAAGTGTGGAGATAAAGAAATCAAAAGCTACAGTTCGATACATCGCAGTTCGTGATAACCACCGGGGTTACGCATTTCAATTTTACTGGGTAACCATCTGTAGAGATCATTTGGAAGCTGATTTTGTTGACTGCTGTGAAGATCAAGCGGTCATTGTTGGACGGCTTAAAAGCGAAATGAACACTTGCAGATGCTTGACATTCCGCACGTGTTACTGCTTCGCCTCATTGATGTACTACATCATGCTTGTAACGTAGCCAACACACATTCCTTTCGTCATGGTGTCCGCCGCAGGTGAGGAGCTGTCGGTACCGAGAGCATACGCCAAGAAGAGATTCCTGAGGGAGGCTACGACCCCTGCTTCGGCAGGAAGCGAAGGCGACAGCGGTAGCTCGGAGTCCTCCGAAGAGAGTTCCGAGTCAAATTCGACGGCCACGGCTAAAGCTTCAACCATGGACATCAGTTCCGAGAAAGAAAAGCCATCGACAACACAGAAACCATGAGCCATAAAAAATGTGTATTGTTAACTACAGGCACAACAATCGCACATGGTTACGAAGTACAGTTTAAGATCCAAACAGCAACTTTCAGACGAACATCAGCACAGAAAGCATGTCTGCCCTCCAAATGCTTTGGCCTCGTAGTACCTGTAGTGAAGTGCGAATTCAAGACATCCTGTAACAACTCTTCACGCTGACATGAACACGTCTGTCCTACGGTGCAGCGAAGCATGTAACGTATATCTAAGCAATAATAAACAATGTACTAGGTGACTAGTAGTACTGAAGTGTTGTTCGTTATCCTTTCAAAGAATTGATAGATTGATATGTATGGTTTAACATCCCAAAACCACCATATGATTAAGAGAGGCGCCGTAGTGGAGGGCTCCGGAGATTTCGACCACATGGGGATCTTTACCATGCACCTAAATCTCAGCACACGGGCCAACAGCATTTTCGCCACCATCGAAAATGCAGCCGCCGCATCCGGGATTCGGTATCGTGACCTGCGGATCAGCAGCCGGGTACCTTAGCCACTAGACCACCGCGGCGGGGCTTCTTTCACAGAAATCATGCTTGAAAATGCGTGTCCTTTTTCAAATAAAATAAACTTTTCATTATGCTATTGAGTCAATACTTCGACGTCTTGGTTCGTAAATTTCTTGGTTTAGTGATATTGAGAGCATGTCTTTATTGATTGTCTTGTTGGGCATATTTTTGTTCGCCGTAGTGAATGGCAGAAGGTTGCAGATAATATGTGGATGTTTAAAGGCATGCAGTAACAAAAACATACTAGAGTCAAGCGCAGTAGGCTACCGTTCAAGGTTGCTAGCGTTGCACCCCAAACAACTACCGGTCACCTCATTTACCAGCTCCTAACGTCGAAACTGAAAGCACGTTTTCAAGTTCTTTTCAAGTGTAAGAAAAGCCTTTCTTCCGTCTTTGACATAAAAGGAATGTGCGTGAAGTACAAGGGAATGTTCTATCTTTTTTGTGTAGCTCAAAACAACGTTTATTTGAATATATTTTGCCAAATAAGGGAAAGAAAATGTAGAAAATGAGTGGGATATTTTCTAACCTTCTTGTTGTCCACCGATGATATTAAGACACATCGGTGGACGGAACCGGATGTCATCAAGGGCCTGTGTTTGTAAACTCTGAAAGGTTTATCTGCCCTGAAGGGAAGTGCTAGCTATGGTAGCATAAAATTTAAAAGATATATGTGACATTGCATGAGGACAAAAAATCAAGCTTCTAATACGATACTTGATATGAAAAAACACGCTTAAAACTGTATTCTATGCAGTCAATTAGGACGATTCGAAGGCTAAATCCATTTTCTTCTCCACAGCCCATAGATTAATAGTGGTCCGCCGCCCGTGGAAAGCTTTCTACACCTTAAGTGCTTTCGCACTGCCTCCAAGATCGGAAGCACCTCACCTGCTTTCCGTTGACTCCGAGATCAGACCACCTTTGATCAAACTACGATGCGGTTTGATCACCACGTGACGTTCTTACTGGAGCGTCATTATGACAGCACCAGTTTTGCTCATGTGGGATGTCCTTATGACGTAAGACGGCGATGTAATCGAGGCATTTAAGGCTTCGGCCTTTAAGAAAATACGATCATTTTACTGCGTAGCTTGCAGGAGTCGAAACCACTTGCTCTACTAGCGAAAGCAGGCGCCCTACAATTCAGTGCGAACGAGACGGTTGTTATAGAGGGCGGCATTCCTCCACTCAACAATGCCCGCAGCACCAGGTAGTCGGCTTGATCGGAGTCAAGAAGCAGGAGCCCGTACACCTAGGCCCAAGATTTCACGTCCGACGACGAGCCTGACGATGACCTGAGTACGAACGAGGAAGGAAGACGAACAGACTGGAGACGGATCGGTGGCGACGACCGTGAGGCGTCTCCAAGTACCTTAGTGACGGGCAAGTGAGCCGTTGTTCTCTGCTGACAATACGAACAGTAAGACGTTCGATTGGGGCGCTTGACATATTTAGCGTATCCCCAAAAATGCCATAGTGTCCAGTCTGGGCTCTAGTTAGAGTCGAGTTTAACATCTCATAAGTGCACTACCTCATCAAATCATAATAACAGTTCGCTATGGCCAATAAATAAATCGATGCAGGTAATCATGAGTATAGGAGATGGATCGATGCGTGGATGGATAATTAGCTTTATTAAGGTATTTTGGTGCGTGCGTCTGGCGCACAGCAGGCCACTCGTAGGTTGGTACAAAGAGACCTTGCCCTTACGCCGCGTCGTGGGTCTGATGGCAATATAGTAGATGCCCAATCGGCATTCTTTGGACTCTATTGGGACAGCCTTGGCTGATTACCATTCAAGTGGCCAGTGAGAGTGTCGAAAGCTATTGAAATTATCTCTCCCCGCTGACAATCTGGCAGTCTGACATTATGACAATTGTCAAGCCAGCCCCACTGCAATCGGCATTATCACGACGAGTCAGCACAGTTCACCGGGTTCGCAAAGTCTGCCTCCAGCGTGCAGCATACATCGCGCAAATTGCTGCCGGAATCGCTGGGTGATAATTCACTCATGATTGTTCATGCGAACCAAGCGCGACTGACAGCAAATGGCAGAGCTGGTGCTAGTATTTCGCAAGTTGCTGTCTTCCCGTGACTTTTGTTGACGCGTCACTGTGAAGCCGCTACTTCGATACTTAACCCTGAAGTACTTCGTTAAAATATCGGTATTGAAACTATGTTGAATGCACTTCTAAGATCTACGGCACTGTCCTTAAAGTTTGCGACACCCGTGTCCTTATCTAGAGCAACAAGCCATATATATATATATATATATATATATATATATATATATATATATATATATATATATATATAATAGCTTTCATGTCACTACACTTTTCAATATACTCTGGGCAAAAAGAGACCCCATTTTCGACACTTTGTACATATACGAAAGCAACGCTCCTACATGAGCCTGGTATTCAAGAGAAAGAATAGACGATGTTTTTTCACAACTTTCATACTCTTCTTTCTTATGATAAGCAGCACTAGTCTAAAGCGGTTCAACTTCGTCACGCTACGCGAACTCAATCAAAACGTGTGACAGCGCAACAGAGTCCAGTGCTACCATATTCAAGAGGCATGCTTCTTTTTCCTCTATCTCTTGTGAATTCGATGCCCTCTCTACATCTATTATACCTGGTGTTTAACGTCCCGAAACCACCACATGATCACGAGTGACGCCGTAATTGAGGGCTTCAGAAATTTCGACCACCCGGGGTTCTTCAACGTGCACCTGATTCTGAGTACACGGGCCACGAGCATTTTCGCCTTCATTGAAAATGCAGCCGCCACGGCCGGGATTCGACCCCCCCCCCCCCTGATGGTCAGAAGTCAAGCACTCTAACATCTAGACCACCATGGCGCGGCTCTTGATAAGCAAAATTCCTGTTTCCCTCAGTTTGGTTTCATTTTACTGGTGTCGCTTGCTATTGCTGGCAAATAGGCAAGAGCTGGATGGCGTTACCACATGGGCTCTGCTAGGAGGGCAGCAAATCTTAGGCGAATAACTTTTAATAGAGATAAGCATGTTGTCCCACCCCAAATAAATAACGAACCAAGAGCCCTCTCAGGATTCATTGTGCGTTCCCTCAAGAGGACTCGAAGACGAATACTATCTTCTTTTTCTTCTCAATTGATGTATTTATGTCCGATGTATTGATTCTCGATGTACTGATGCTTCTTAATCGACGTATCGATGTATTGATGCCCCACCCCCTTCTCAGCTAAGAGGAGGGATGGCAAAGCGTGCTCCCCACAATGACTTAACGCAGAGGGGAGTCACTGCCACGAACCTTCGCCCCACCCTGAAAGGGAAGCCTGCGCACACGCCTATGATCATGTGGCGCGACGTCATAGTGAAGCCGCAGATTGTGCATGTCTGTCAACACACGACGATTATAGAACAACCATCCCCGGCTTCGCTGGAAGCCGATGACGCGGGAGGCCGAATGTGGAATTTCACGTTAGATCGAAGGCTTGTGGCCCTTCAAGTAATCGCACCTCTGTAAACATAGAACCCCCCACTTCTGAGTCCTCGGCCCTCTGTGACACCGCTTCGGCAGAAGAATACCTTAGTCTGTAGACGAGAAGGAAAACACAGGCCACTGAAACCCCAGACTGAAGAGACTACCCACTACAGAGCATAGGAAAGAATGGTGAAGTTACAAAACTTCGATCCTACTTGTTGAAGCGACCCTTATTTAAGGTCTCATGAATGTCTGCCGTTTACCTTGTTCTTTTTTGAAGAGACTACATCCCATGAGTTCCCTGGCCTACCCCTAGATCTTTTATTTTCTTGTGTCTATGCTTTATGTATTCAAACCTATGGTACCCATTGCAGAAAACTTCAAAATAATTTTTATTGTGACGACTCAGACACAATGGCGCCACATTCAGTTAATGTACTTCAATATATGTCGATGTGGCAGGCACATTGCAAAAGGAAAAAGGCAACGATGAGCGAGACCAGTGCCGTTCATTTCTGAGCTCCCAGAAGTTGTGTTAGCCCTTAGAAAGCTTTCAGTAAACAATTATTCCCTATTACTCACCCAAAATATGCGCACCATGCGGTGAATATGGGTGCCATGACATCATAGAATAATATGAACGACATGGCTGATACGATCGCGCAGTTGTCCTCAGGTTATCTAGTGATGTCTATTGTGCCGGACAGAGCTTTTATAACGCATTATAGATTCCGAAAGTATTCTTTACTTCACGAAGCCACCAATACGAACTTACCTGTCCCAGAATATGGTCATCTTTCTTTTGCCTTGAAGAAAATGACAAGCGGTGTCCCACTCGAAAACTGGAAGTGGTTATTGCAAGATTTCCATGCTGTGTACCCCCTCTAAATTTCTGTTTACACTGCTCTGGTTCGGTTCCATCTCCGATGTGCTATTACTATCCAGATCCTCAAAATCTTGATCATTTTTTGCTTACTTGTCGTCTTCCTACACGCCCTAAAAAGAAGCATTTCTAAAAGTTGTTCAGAAACTTACACATTACTCTGAATTCTCAAAATATTCTTTTCCTTGGTGCGTTTTTTCTGGGATTCAGTGACAGGAACGCCTGCTTTGCGTTGTAGACGGTAGAATTTCCTGTTAACGTTATTCCCTACCAAATTTTTGTACTTCAGAATTCATTTTATTAGTTCATTTGTTTGCACATTATTGAATTATTCTATATTGAGTGGTCATGCTTATTTTTTGTTTATTACTCTGGGGATCAATTTCTTCCTTATCCCCTGTCATAATTTTAAAAAAAACTTCTTTCATATTAACAGCACGTTTCATGGGCAATGCGCCATGAAGGGTAGGAACCGAAAATCAAGGAACAATAAAAAACAAGCAAGCACGGATATCGTCCTCATCGCCATCGTCATCATCAGTTTTTGTTGGCGCGGCTCTGTTCGCGGCCAACCCGATGGAGGCGGACTCGACCGGCATCGTTCGCGGCGGCGGCCATCAAATGTCTTCATGCGCCAGGTGGCGTCCTGGATAAGCCTGGGCACCGTGCAGGGCGCCGCCCCGGAACTGGGCTCTCTGCCACCATTAAGCGCCGAAGACCATGAACTGCTCACTCCCTGGGTCGTGGTCGTCGTGTTCACAGTGTTCCTCGTGGGATTCGCCCGAGGCGCCGATGGTCAGTCTGTTTCAACGTTACCTATTGACAGCGTAACTCCGATCACGTGCTGATATATATCGTTAATCGTAATAAAAGCGTGAATTTTAATAGGAGTGGTGACAAACGCCGTCGGCAGCAGTAGTTTAGAGACCACTAGGTGTGAGGGAAATCTCGATTTCCTAGCATCTTGTGTATTTATAAAGACTGCACAGTGCCTGCTGTCGGCATGTTTCAGAACAAGTCGGCAATATAAGCAGTACATGCCGAAGCAATTGGTATATTCAGTTTCATATTGTTTTCAGTGGTCTCTAAACTTCTGAACCTTACTGAGCATACGAAAGCTTCTGTATTCCACGCTACTTATTCGAATTAATTCAGGATGTATGTCTCTTGTTTTGTTTTGTTTTTCATCGTGTTATGACTTACATGCTATTCATGCGGCATTATTTTGATATGAAGCGTGTAATGGATTATCTATCACATCCTTACTGCTATTTTGGATACTACAAGGAGTGGGAGCCCTTCACGGGGCTTTTGTATCTTTCTGCTCCGGCTCCTCATTCTTGTAATTCTCCTCAACCTTCAGCCTTAACTGCATACTCTTGTTGTGCACGTTTGCTCCTTTAGATCACTTAATGGGTTTAGCAGCGCAATTGGTTGGGCGTATAATCGTTAGTGCGGGCGCAAGCATACGCCTATGCACAAGAAGAGGGAGGAGGTGTGCTCTGCGTCCCCTTAATTTAGGTCATCGCCAAGCCAGCCCTATACCATTGCGCAGTCAGAGCTATCATGTCACCCTAAAAGACAGGACCATGAACACGTAGGATTTTGCCTATGAAGGTGGCCGAGGGTCTCCAATGTTGCATTACGAGAACTATATACGCCATGTCTTTACCTCTGGTGTCTTAGGGTAGGCATGCCTTCGTGAGACGCATGTCAACATTTTATTTTTATTTTCGCATCTATTTTGCACCTTGTTGTTTGTGAACACGAACGATTTGGGGGGGGGGGGGTAATAAAGCTTGTTCCTCTCCCTCCCCGTTTGAGTGGAAAACCCTCTGCACGCTTGTGGACATGACGAAGTAGTGATGAGCGCACATGACTCGCGATTTCCGAATACGTCGTACATAGTTGTTTCCTAGGCAGGCGTCAGTTTTAAACGTGACATCCGGCTTTGAAAATCCGAGCCATTCTTGTACAAGGCTTCAGACTTTGCTGCAAAACGTCCCACTCATTGGACTCTGTTTATTGTCTCGTGTACAGAACTGTTCCAAGACATGGGCCTGGAAGCTTACTACTCCGACGAAGACCAATACATGGCCCGGGCCGCCGTAGGTCCAGGCATATCGAGAGAGGTCTGTGGAAATTAAAGGTCAAGATTTTGTTAGGATAACACGTCAAGTTTTCAGCTGTTGGCACGAGAGCGCTTCAGTTCGCAACTCTCGGGCAACGTACGCCAATTTTAGTACCTACCACCAGAGCCTATCATCTGTAGCAGAATTTGGTTACAGCATGTCCAAGGGGAGGGGGGCAGGGAAAGGAAGCATACCACAAAGCTCCTTTGGAATAACCTATTCACTGATGGCGAGGTAACTGCTACAACTTGTAATGTGCTAGCATTGAAATCCCCTGCATTACAAAGACGTTGTCGCTCAGCCCTATCGCACAATCCGGTGCAGCGAAAGCGCAATGTGCCTTTATGGTAACCGGGATTTTAAACGCTTAACACAAATGACACTGGCTGTGTAAATTGAGGTTGTATTAGCAATCAACTTGTAACAGATTCTCAAATAGGTACGAAGGCCGTAGGCAAGGCGCAATACCGAGTTAAATAATATAAAACTTCTCGACAAAGACTGTACATGATCGTTTCTTACACGCATGATTCTGGTAATAGCGGGTATGCAAGATTATTATATGCTAATATATAACGTGAAAGGCCTGCAGAAAGTATCACTATCCTCATTGTTGTTATAAAGAATAGCAATTATATGGTCTCGTTATTGCTGTTCGGCACAACTTTTAATTAAAAACATCAGATAACATTTTAATCATCCTGTTTTGAGTGTGTTGCAGTGATTGGGAGGTAGAGGAAGGAGGAAGCAACGAAAGGGAGAAGGCAGGGAGGTTAACCAGAAAGACATAGATCGGCAGGTAGATGCGATAAAAGTAAAGCGCATGATAAGACAACTTGCCGTCGGCAGGAACCTAACGTGCTACCTTAAGATTACGCGACCGATGCTCTTACAGATTGAATTACATGGCGGTGGTCACCTCCGCGTCCGTTTTTTCGTGTACTTACGTACGTGCGAACCTCAAAGTGTTATCATCGCACCTGGCTAGTCATTGTGGAGGCCTCATTTCTTTTCTAGCTGGCGTCACATAGCACGTCATCCTGAACGAATGGGCAGGTGACCAATAAGCACTCGCTATAACCCGAAGGCTTCGGAACGAGACCTCCGATGTTAATGACTAAAAAAATTTTAAAGGAAGTCTCGTTTTTTTTAACAGTGCCCTAATGACAACAAAGAGAAAATGATCCATCGGAGCTCTTACTACAACATCAGTTTTATTCCAACGTGTCTCTGCAGCATTTAGAACTAAGAAGACAGACGTCCCCGGTCAGAGTACGTGACGTCGACGGGCCGTCGGCGACAAGGAAGCTGAGACAATCCCGCCGCGCGCAGCGCCGCTTGAACAACATTCACCGACGGAAGCGCGACACGCTAAGCACGCATGCCGTTCAGAGCATCGCCGATCGGTACAAGCCCAAAATCAAGCCGAACACGACCGATATGCCGAACAAGAGCGATAAGTCGGACACGCCAGCCTGAGGAGCTACAATGAACTTCTCTTCTCAAAGAAAAATTATCCCAACGGACGCAACCTCTCAATCAATCCTCTCCACAAAAAAAAAGAAAAAGAACCACATAAATTTATCAATGCGAATGCTTCAGAATTTGGTCTCATCAATGGAGGCCGAATTTCTGAGCAATAAAGAAGCGCGCTTCAAGCGTCAGTAACAGGCACGAAAACGTTTTAGGCCTTGGACATCGTAAGTGATGTCATAATGAATTTTAACATCGATGCCAATAAATTCAAATGAGGACATGTGTGGCCTGTATCTACGACAGGAAAATAAATGAAAAAAATTTATGCTAGTCGTGTAGAGCTTAAACAACGAAGCTAGTCAATCTTACTTGAACATCTTGACTGATGCTATAGGTCTTTTTTTGGCTTATTACAGAAACGTCCTAACTCTAGCGCTAGACACAAACGTGCTAATCTCGCTGTAGCACCCTGGGAAAAGAGTTCACCTTTCTTCGGTCGTATTCAGCCCACACTACGCCGGACAAACTTGCCGCAGCGGCTGCACGGACTGTGTCTGTGAGCGTGCCTTGGCAGCAGCTGATCCTTGGCCTTTCTTGGGATACTTGAGCACAAAAAAAAATTGGTCTGTCTGTGTGTTTCTCGTTCGATTTGTCTGTCAGTTAATTAATTCAGCGATTAAGCCAAAACCCACCAATCTTGATCTGGTTTCTGAAATCACACTTGTGCGCACATTCGATTCTAAAGCAAATATGCGCATATCTGAGGCGCAATATGAACAGGTCAGTAATCTGTAGTGTGTATTCTAAGTATCGTAACGTTTATTACACTGCGCTAACAATGCGCCATTATGCACGAAAAGGTGCGTGCTTCCTACTCTTTGCTAAGACGATACGGCACTGACACCTACTTGTAGCCTTGCATTTTACAAATTATGGCCTCCGAGATGGTGCGCGCACGCCGCACGCTAGCTATATCGGAGGCCATCTTTTTGTTTTCTAAGATTACTGCCAGATGGTGCTCATGTCTCACGCAGCGCCTCGAGAACCCCATTCACCAATTTTCTCGCGCAGAACGTCAAATAAACATTTTATTAACTCTCTCCAGCAGGAAGACTATCGTCTTTGGTCGACATTTGCAGTGAAACAAATATATACGGGGCCAATTTTTTAGTTACTTATTTCAACATACTGCAGCCACGACGGTTTATCGCAGGAGTGGGCAAATACAATGCCTAAATAAGCATCACAGGAGTAGGCAAATGCAACACATATTGTGCACAATACACCCTGGACAACATTAGACCCATTGTACTAACTTCGATGTGGTTAAAGTAATAGAAAGATTTCTTTGTGCTAGTCTAATTAAATTTGTAGAAGACAAAGAAATTCTGAGCCCCCTTTAAATTGGTTTTAGACCTGGATGCTCTATTTGGTATTCCCATGTGGACTTGAAGAGCTGAATCAAACTAGCACGCTGTCGCAGATAGTTAAATAGCGGCCCTGGTAATCGGATATCTCAGAAGCCTACAATAGCGTAGAACATAAGATAATATAGGATCAAGTAAAGTATCATAACATCCATATTTGTGTGGTGAGGTGTTTTAGTGAGTTTTTTTTTTAATGGAAGGGTTTTGTATTGATCACTAAAAGGTCATTCCTCAAATATACATTCAGTTACGAGGAGATCCTCAGGAAGCAGTCACCTCCTCTTCTTTTTAATACTTTACTAAGCACAATTCCTGATTGATTGATTTGTGAGGTTTAACGTCCCAAAACCACAATATTGTCATGCGCTAGGAGCTCGAACAAACGTACAAGGAGACGCGGCTGTCAAAATTTCAGGCACAAAGAAGGACGTCTCCGCTTGTACGGGTTGCTCGTCTTCGTCTTCTTTGTTAACCGGCACAGAACTGGCTCACCATTTACTGGCACAGAACACCAGGTGGCAGTATGACTATGAAAGACGCCGTAGTGGAAGGCTCCGGAAATTTTCACCACCTGGGGTTCTTTAACGTGCACCCAAATCTGAGTACATGGGCGTACAACATTTCCGCCTTAAGCACAATTCCTAGTTATGCTGGAGTATACACACATGCATGCAGACAACATAGCCTCTTTCGCTTCAGATACTGATATACATTTGTTTTACACAAGCTTACAATCGTATATTTGTCCCATTAAAAATTGGTTTCAGGCTATTTAGTTAGGTCTTAATGCAATAAAAGCGCAATTACAGCTTTCACTTTCGATAGCCCAGTTGCCTTCAGATTGACTTGCAGCCTGAAGAATATACCCCAAGAGGACTCGGTAAAATACCCGAGAGTAATTTATGATATCAACCTCCTGTGGCATACACACATTGAATACATAGCCAAGAACGAATTACGAGCGCTAGGTGTCCTACGAAGTCTATGCAGTAGTAGATCGGGCATGCGGAGAGACGCCTTAAATATGACATACAAAATGTACGTGCAGCGCCTTTAGAATTTGGATGTCTCTTATATTTGGGTGCACCAGCTTATGAATTGCGTTCTCTGGTACGCCTGGAAAGAGAGACCCTAAGGTAATGCCTTGGATTAGCAATGTTCTCTACGTAGATGCAAGATTGCTATTTTTCCGTGAAACTTTAGAATCCTAACGATACCAATATTTTTGAAAATTTATGCGATACTACAAAACTAAAAATTCTTTTCATGCATGAGCCAGACATTTTTTTCATTTTATTGTCATTGATTTCAGACTGCACAGGTGGGCTACTTACAATCACCTGTTAATCCATTAAATGTTAAACTGCTAGAAATTTCTTTCATTATCACTGCAAGGCAAAACCTTGAAATAGTTTTTGATGATATATATCAAAATCGTGCCAAAAAATTCTCTCCGCACGTAATAAATGGTTTTCTGCAACAGTACTTAGAGAGGATAAATATAGCGAACCTCATAGCTGCAGATGCCTCACAATCCGAAGAAAAATCTGGCACTGGCATTTTCTCCGAGACCTTTAACTGCGGTCATTCTGATTAAAGCTTCCCAATTTCTTGTCAATATTTTCGACGGAATTTCTGTTGGCAATCATGGCAATAAGAAACATCAGCCCACAAACCTCAAGTGTGGTCATTGTTACAGGCTCATGAGTCTTTGTGTTCAGTGCTCACTTCAAGTAGTGATTAGCAATTATCATGTACGCGTATTTTGTGGTTACAACTCATATTACTCTAATCAGATTTATCTGGGTTCCGGGGCACAAGAGGATAAAAATGAATGAAATGGCAAACGCTCTGGCGATAGCCGTCTTCATTGTTCCAATAGCTTCAATTATTTCCACATCAGGACACATAATACGTGAGAGATATCGAAGGTGTGCCATATTCCTAGACTCTGGTAAAACATTAATTACTCTGCTAAGTGAATATTGTCAGCTCTTGTTCGCTTGGCATAAAAATTTCTGGCCAACACGTAAAGGAGAAGTTATCTTTGCAAAATTAGGCTGTCGAGCTCCAAAGGTAAATTATTAGATGCATAGTCTGGATCCTTCCTCTCTCTGCTGATTGTAACATGAATGAAACAATCGATCATTATTTTTTATCATGTAGCACCTTGCAATTTACTGAGAAAAAACATACCTAAAGTGGCTTTTAATTAACTTAGAATGAATTTCATTATTTCTAATATTCTGTCACTGGGGCACTCTCAGCGAGATATCAGTACCACTGCAGAAAGATTTTTAATCAAATCAGAACACTTTTGATCTCAAGTATCTAAATTTTTAAAATGAATTTCTTCTATTTTAGATTGCAGTATATATACGATTATTATGTGATCCTTCCTAATCTTTCTTGGCCAATCCCCCAGAATAGGTGTAAGCCATACACATAGGCCATCATCACCATCATTCATCATTCGCCTTGGAGACGTGCTAGACAAATGCGTAAGGGAACGTCTTCTGCATTATGTCACCATGATCAAACGTGCTGGGAGTATTATTGCTCTCAACTAGTTTACTGCGTCAGCATTTGGCTTTTACCCAATGCTTAATACTGATTTTGTGGGATACTCGTATACACTGGGTGCAGGTGTGTGTAAAGGCTGACCCAATCATATGCCATAATGACGACGTCGAGTGTAGTCATATCACGACGCTCTTTACACTTTGGGCATGTTGCTGTCCTGGTAACCACAGATAGTGCTGTTATTTTCCTTCAACACCCCTTTGCCAATTAACCGTCATTTCGTAAACTGTAACATGCATATTAAAACATATTCATTTACTTTCAGAGTAGGTTTTTTTTTATGTGGGCATTCCACTCATCATGCTTCTATTCATGTGAGGTTACCACCCTAGGAGACCTTAGGTTTTTCTGGGGCTTTCCAGCTCTACATTATACATATGCCTCCGATGCAGCATTCTGCACAGATTAATCAGACACAGCAAAGGAGCAAGCTTCCTCTTTTTTTCTCAGCGATGCTTTATTTGCTTTCGCCTAGCCAGGCGTAAGCAGATTTCATGCATGATGCAAATTTGTTATGCGTATTTATGATACCGCATAGTGCTATTCCTACGAGGAGGTTTCAAAAATTAAAGCGAAATTGCCACAGGGGAGGAACGCACCAGCTGCAGGTGACTTCAAAGGGATAAGTTCCCTCCAAGCATTCAATCGCCCCATAAAACACTAACTTTATTAGGCTACATCTACCCACACTGCAATAAATCAGACCATATGGCACAGTTTCTACTGAAGTGAAAAGCGAGCAAACCAGCGCTACAAGCAGTAGCAACATATGCGGACCTGAAGTCAAGCGTGGAAGTCTGCGACCTCTAAGTCGGACCTGGTCAGCCAGTGTCAACTCGTCGCCTGAGAATGGCGGGTGGTTCAGGCGACTATAGCCACAGATCAGATAATGTTTCTTCTCTCTCTCTCCTCTCTCTCTCCATACTATGTGCCCGAAAGACGCTATCATTCATGTTCCACAAAAATTAGGCCAACCGTACGACTCACCATGCATCTGGTTCACTGAACAGGAAGAAGCGTTCACGGAAAAAAATGTGTGTAAAATGTGTGCGCCATAGAAGCAGGGCTGATTCCGCAACTCATCACGGATCCACTTAAAATCAAGATGGGAACACATGGGCTAAAAAATTTCATTCATGTTTCTAGAATGGCATAATTCATATTCGAGGAACACTTTATTGAACCATCGATACTAACTCAATGATACTCTATGCCTCCACATTTAAGCTTCGCTACAAAAGAAAGGAGATGACAAGGACTTGAAGAATTACAGGCCGATCAGCTTGCTCTCCGTAGTATACAAGCTATTTAAAAAAGTAATTGCTAACAAAGTTAAGAAAACATTAGAATTCGATCAACCAAAGGAACAAGCAGGATTCTGAACAGGCTGTTCAATAATCCAACACATTCATATTGTCAATCAGGTAATAGATAAATGCTCAGAATATAACCAACCACTATACATAGCCTTCATAGATTACAAGAAGGCGTTTGATTCAGTAGAAATATCAGCAGTCATGCAGACACTGCGGAATCAGGGCATCGATGAAGCATATATAAACATTCTGGAAAAAATCTACAGGGGATCAACTGCTACCATAGTGCTTCATAAAGAAAGCAACAGAATACCAATCAAGAAGGGTGTAAGGCAGGGGATACAATCTCCCCAATGCTATTCACCGCGTGCTTACAGGAGGTATTCAGCGGCCTAGAATGGGAACAGTTAGGAATAGGAGTTAATGGAGAGTACCTTAGTAACCTGCACTTCGCCGATGACACTGCATTGCTGAGTAACTCAAGGGACGAATTGCAACTCATGAATACGTAGTTAGACAAGGAGAGCAGAAAGGTGAGTCTTAAAATTAATCTGCTGAAAACGAAAGGAATGTACAACAACCTCGGAAGAGAGCAGCGCTTCGAGATAGGTAATAGTGCACTTCAAGTTGTAAAAGACTATGTCTACTTAGGGCAGGTAATAACCGTGGAGCCCAACGACGAGATTGAAGTAACTAGAAGAATAAGAATGCGGTGAATCACATTTGGCAAGCACTCTCAAGTTATGACAGGTAGATCGCCATTATCCCTCAAGAGGAAGGTAGATAACAGCTGCATCCTGCTGGTACTCAACTACAGAGCAGAAACATAGAGACTTACAAAGAGGGTTCAGCTTAAATTGAGGACGACGCAGTGAGCAATGGAAAGAAAAATGGTAGGTGTAACCTTAAGAGACAAGAAGGGAGCAGAGTGGATTAGGGAAAAAACGGGGGTTAAGGATATAGTAGTTGAAATGAAGAAGAGGAAATGGACATGGGCCGGGTATGTAGCTTGTAGACAGCACAATCGCTGGTCATTAAGGGTAACTAACTGGATTCCCAGAGAAGGCAAGCGGGTTAGGGGGAGACAGAAGGTTAAGTGGGCAGATGAGATTAAGAAGTTTGCGGGTATAAATTGGCAGCAGCAAGCGCAGAACCGAGTTAACTGGCAGAACATGGGAGAGGCCTTTGTCCTGCAGTGAATGTAGTCCGGATGATGATGATGATGATGATGATGATGATGATGATGATGATGATGATGATGATGATGATGATGATGATGATGATGATGATGATGATGATGATGATGATGGTGGTGGTGGTTAACCAACTAAGTTTTACTAACTAAGTAGGCGACTAAGTCAACTAGCCAACTAAGTTAACTTAGCCGACTAAGTCAACTCAGCCACCTAAGTTAGCCGACTAAGTTTTACTGTGCGGATTGTTTCTGTTATCACTGGTTTTGTTCGAAAAGAACTTGAGATAGAATCCCGACCATGACGGACACATTTTCGATAGAGGCGAAAACGCTTCAGTTCTGTGCATTCAGGTTTAGGAGCAGGTTAAAGAACCACGGCCTGTGGAAATTTGCGGAAGTCTCTTCTAATACGATGCCCTTGTAATCAAAGTGGACGGGGTTTTCAGATTTTTAAATCTCAACAATTGATTTCTGGTAATTTTGTTCGAAGATTTTGTTCTACAAGCGTGGTTAATGACTACCTCATTGCATGTACCACTGATAACCACTTCATTATTTTACTTTTTACTCGCGTGGTTAACGACTACCTCATTGCATGTACCACTGATCACCACTTCTTTATTTTACTTCTTACTCGCATTGCAAGGATCTGTGCTCGCTAGCATGCACGTAGAAGTGAGTGTAGCAAAGACACACGCGCATTGTGTTTTCTCCCTGTGTACGTTGTAGGGGCAGACGTTTCTTCAGTGCAACATCGAAAAGAACGAAAAAGAGGGAATGGAAAGTTGAGAAAATGAAACTCCCCTTAAAAAAACATAAAGATTAAAAATGATTTGAATTATTGCCATCACCTGGGTGCCAAGAAAACTCCTGTTTTATTAAGAAAAATGTCCGCCACCAGCCCGTTTTGTATAACAAGTAAGCGGAAAAACGCTTCCAAGTTTCTAAAACACCCTCTGCCGCATCTATTTACCACGAAAACCTGTCTCAATCTTTCGGGACTAATGCTACTTTTTTTGCATTTAATGAATGTAAAGAAAGATTGTGCGTGGCAGGAGTGTGAATGAACTGCTTGCACCTTACCCGCTAAATCAACGTCGTTCATTTGCGAAAATAATAGGGCTTGGGCTTAGAGTAAGCATTTCCGGGCTTTGTTAAATTATGACGCCGAACTACAGTGGCGACAGCTGTGAGTAAGAAGCTAGGGATACACAGCAGCAGGCTTTGGAGAGTATCTTGCCTTTCGGTGCTTTTTTCATCTCTGCTAGCTGAAAACAGCAGTTCTTCAAGAGCAGGTATTAATTATGTAGTTGTGTTCACCCAGGCCATCAGCGAACACGTCTGTCTTAACAAAAGTTTCTACAAGCCCGGACTGCCGCCTCTAAAGTGCTTATGCGAACTTCGAGCATATCCTGTGGGGCTGATCCTCTGTGAGTTTCCCTTTCAAGCGAGAGGAAATGAAGAACCTTATTAATGCCCAGGACCTGGCCTTTCAAATCCTTGCCTTCCAGAGGCCGATGCGAGGGCGCTTGGGTTCAACCTGACCGTCTCCGAGTGGGCAGAGAAGGGATATGAACAAGAAGAGTGAAGGCAGGGAGGTTAGCCAGGCACATGCCCGGTTTGCTACCTTACGCTGGGAGAATGGGAAGGGGGCATAAAGATGAGAGAGACAGGAAAGAGAAGAGAAAGAGGGAGAAAAAAAAAGAGGATTGTCAGTCAATGGGCTGGCGCGTATGTAGCGTATGTAGCTGTGGTTGAACCGATGGTTCAATCACAGCGTCTGGTTCTGGCGGTGCGGTGGTGATTCCAGCTAGAGGAATCACTCTGCGAATCAAGCTGTCACACGTCACTACGTCTACGGCGGCAGAACTTGCGGCTATGCGTGGCGCCCTATAGTACATCAAATCCCAGAGACCGAGTAAATGGGCTGCGTTTTCCGACTCGAAACCGGCCCTACAGAGCATACAGTCAGTCCTTCGACGAGGTTGCCATGAACAGTTAACTTACGAGGTTGTCAAGCTTCTCCACCGCGTCACAGAAACAGGCCGCGAGGTCAAGTTTCAGTGGCTTCCTAGCCATTGTGGGATCAGTGGCAATGATTCCGCAGACAACGCGGCGTTGCAACCTATTATTTTAGCGCACTGTTAAACAGGGCAGAGGAAAGACGAACGACTGGGACACAGCACTATTTCGCAACATTTGATGTACTGGTGAAGGAGTCACGCCAATAAATTCGCTGAATGGCAGTGCACGCATGCAAATGCAGTTGAAAAGAATAAAATCTGAAACCGGCAAGGACCTGTAGACACGTCTATATATTTGTTTAAAAATGATCGACTACGTATTTTACATAGCATGGCAGTTTTAGGATGGTGCGACCTGTAGATTTAAACTCATTTGTCATGTTATCTGAAAATCCGTGGTCAATATTTTTTTAAATCAAATGTACACATGATAGCAAATCGTCGTTGGTTTCATATTTTGTTCCTTACAACTGGTTTATTGGTTTAATCTCAGGAGAAGTACATCAAATGTTGGAAGATATCGCTGTGTACGTGTTGCTCGTCTGTTCTGTGTCTTGTTTACAGAGCGGATTTACCTAGTAAAGTGAAATACAAACATGCCCAAGCCTACATTCAGTCGAGTCATCCCCCTTATCACTTTTTGTTCGTAAAGGAGTAAGACAATGAGATTCGAATTGGTTCAAAACAACTACTGCATGCTCTCGTTAGAAAATTTAGCTTTAAACACCTTTACCCGTTTAACAAGACCTACTCATGCACTCGTCGGCACAATGCCTGACTTGGTACAGGTGATGACTGACAGTGATAGTTACATGCCCACTGTGTTAGACAAAAACCAACAGACAGGTGACAGTTCCTAGTTATGCCTAAAAGCCACATGGAAAATGTGGTGAGTATCAATGTTTTGCGTTTTCCTGTAACTGTGACACTTTGAGTGAGTTTAATGCATTGTTTTTGAGAAGTGCGATTCAAAACTACTCATACGACTCCTGGACTGTGTTTTACTGTATTTTGCTGCATCTGTACTGAGCGGTGGGCGGGGCTAGATAAGCTGCATCTGTTACGCTTTTCAAGCGAAGCTTCCGTGAGTTCTGAATTACGGTGGTGGTTGTGGCATGAACGTGCGGGTGTTCGCAGATTAAGTCATGTGTATCATTTCCTATTGTGTCTGCATCTGTGTTAGAATATTGACCAGAGCCAACTATTTGAGCAGCCATACTCCAAAGATGCACCGGTCGGCTGTTCATTTGCAAGTGCAGTTTTATGATAATTGATGCTCTCTTGATCATGCACTTGTTAGTTATCAGCTGTTGACAATCTGGTCTTTTATGAAGGTGAACTGTCATTTCACGTCGCCAAGTTTTCTTGTTGAATGGATATAAGCAAACTGACCACCACCACCGCATATGTCCCTAACCGCTACAGCGAGAAGAAAAAATGAAATGCGAAAAAATATTCAAATATGGCGCAATTTGGACACGGGCCTTCCGCGTATCAGTCGAGTAATCTACCAAAAAAAAAGCCACGCATATATGCTAAAAACTTCTCATACAAAAGACCATACCCAGCAGTATTTTCGGTCAAGGAATCGGGTTAAGGCCTACGTAATATAGCGTAGTAAAAGCACAAAATATGGACCAGGTGTCACATGTTGCGAATCACGTAATGAGTGGCTCGATTTGTGCGTCCAACTCTTTACAAAAGGCTCGGTCATAATTCTTCATTGTCATGAGCCACAGCATCGACAAAGGGCACATGACGGCTTTTAGGTGTGCAGCGGGTATCTCGCTTCTTTGAAGAGAGAAAGAGAGAGAGAGAGATTTTTTTTAAAAAAAGGAGGTCGCGAAGGTTAACCAGAAAGTAGTGTCTGGTATTCTACCCTGTACTGAAATTGGGGAATAGAGGTTGAAAGGGAGAGAAATAAAAAAATTGATGATAAGGGAAAACAAACCATCAAAACCACGCACACAGATATGAGAGCTTTCCTCTCAACGACGTTTTAACAATCTAATGGATAGCAGGAAGCCTAATAGCGCTTGTAAGGCCTTCTTCTGCGAGGTTAGGTCTGGAAGGTGGCGTAACAGTCTTTTTTCTGATAAAGGCTGGTCGTCTAACTTGCTGAAAGCCTGACAAAGAGATAGTCTCTGTATGGTTTTTTTGCCGAATGAAGAATGACGTCGTATATAGCGTATTCCTCCCTACCTCGCGAAAATTCGGCAGATCTCAAATACTTTGGGAATCGACGTTATGCGACGTATGCGGAAGGTGACCATGTTGTAATCGTTTTATCGGGCGACACGTTATGAAATGGCGGTAAATATATGTACATATATGCTGCACGCACAGACATATTCTGAAGAGTTGCAGATGATTATACAACAAGTTGTTGCATTTGCTTAACGGTGCCAACAGGAACATGAGTATAATAGTTATGACGGTTCATGGCATATAGGGTGTACACGCTGTGAGTTTACATGTATTAGTTGTCCCAATAGTGTTTGATAAGTTTACATTTTTATATCATGGCACCACGAAAGACCTTATAAAAAAGTCGCCCATCTTGGTATCGCTGTTGGGTGATCGACGCATTCCGGGGTTTTTTGTTTGTTTGTTTGTTTGTTTGTTTTTAGCCACTTGATTCTAAGCACATGTGCGTACGTATATGTGTCAGTAATAGCCTCACTTCATAGATTGCTTTCTGTGTATGTGAATCTTTGTTTTGTTTTTTTACGCTGCCTCCTTCAAGATATATGTGTAAAATGGGCGCCCATTTGGATCGCGGAAAGGAGGCTAGAAACAGATTCAATAGAAAAGTGTAAGCCATCAGCAGCGTTGCTTCTTTTAGGTCCAGATCACTTTAAAGACCGGGCCATAGTATGCCGTAGTGTGCTGTCGCCGTCTCTTGGCGTAACGCTTCATGTGTAGCATATTAAGCGTGCTTGCGCCAAACAGCAGTCTCATTCGTCTTGTTCTTCGAGCGTTTTATTAATAATAACATGAAGCAGGGACTATATAGGAAGAGTTAGAAGGAGGAAATATAGGATGAAAAAATACATAAACAGCAAGAAAGAGAAAGTATGTAGAGAGGAGAAGAAATAAACCTAAATAGATAGAAAGAAACAGAACGAGACAGCAAAGAGAGAGAGAGACACACAAGGAAAAAACCGAAGAGAAACAAGAAAGGCTGTCCAGCTCCGCTCTTTCTTAGGGTTTGATACCTCTGGTGCGAAACTAGCTTAATTCTGTTTTATTTTCTTTCCACTTTTAACCGGGCGTTCAAGTTAAACAACCACAGTGTTTGTAATAAAAAGAAGTCCTTCTTCAGCACAAATACTGTGGGTTTAAACCACCCGATGTCATCGTGCCCCAGCGAGAGCACTGAATTCATTTGACCTGCGTCGATACAGCCCGTGGCGTCATCTATAAACAGGTACGCAAGACTGACACCCGGTTCTCGTTTGAACAACAGCGGCGCGACCTTTTGAAATCGGATCAATAGTTTCGAAGCAATCGAGTTCGGCGAGAACTGGTGCTTACGTCATTTTACATTTTTTATATGTCTTGAATTTCGCGAGTAGGTTATAATAACCACTTCATAGTTTAAAGCCCGTCACCCACTACTAATAGCATACACGCTACTGCACCCTTAGGGCCACGTAGTGGGTGCATAGCAAGTTCGAAAAAATTTCGTACACTAAGTGTTTTAAGTATGCACTAGGAACATGATATCGCTATCACGTTGAACTCATAAAGGCGAAGCTTAAGGGCCCCCCGGTTTTTATGATTGCGTGCTTTCTGTTATGATGTTCAATTACGATAATCGGCTGTTGACACAAAGGTCACGGGTTTGATCCTGGCAGTGGTGATCTCATTTCAAAGAAGCCTAAATGCCAAAGGCCCGTATACAGTACGATGTCAGGGCAATTATAGAACACATTACGGTCAAAATTTTCGGACCACTTCGATACGGCGTCTCTTATATCGTGCTTCGAAGACGTAAGAAACCAGAAAATTATATTAATTTCGTACACAGCATATGACATTGTTCCTACTTCGGTTTCCATCCTTTGTACCCGTTCTGTCGCTTTGACTATCCACCAGTTATCTCATCAACGCTATGCGTCTCTTGTGCAACTCCATTTTTTTTTTTTGCTCAACGTCAATCAACGCTTCTCACCTAACGTCGATTCCGCTTAATGTCATTTTTTTTTTTGCTTAACGTTAACAGCCACTTTCCCTTTGCCTTCTGACCTACTGTTCTGCATTTCAGCTCATGAATCTTGCGGCCATTATCTTCCTTCGTTAATTGTTGATGGCGGGTTAGTTGGTTTAGATGCATATTCATAGCGCACGTGTATGTTACCTACCATCCCTGTCTTCTCGAATTCTTTTTAGTTTCAGAATAATCTTCCGTACCATTAGTCGTTAACTTCTTTAAGATATTACTGGTGATTTTCCAGGCTTCCTAGCCTTAGGTTAGTACCTCCCGATTGCAATGATTGTACACATTCCGGAGAGCAATCGGCTGCCATTACTGACAGTAAGTAACTGAAAATAATCAATTATCGCAAAAAATAGTAAGTCAACAAGGTTGATAAACTTGAGGTTAACTATACGTGAATTACTTCTTTATAACTTATCACTTGTCAAAGCATTAGTCACTCTCCCAGTCATTCTTGAAGCGATCGTGAATTCTTTAGACCATCTGCTATGCAAGCACGTTTCATTGCCTTTCTAGCAATGTTAGTAAGGAAATATGCTATATCTTTTAATTCTGCTGTAAATAAAACCTTATTCAGCACAGCGACATCTCAAAGATATATTCGGTCCTGAAGTCGGCCTATCCAACGAACATGTGTAAGCAAAAATACATTTCCCGAGTAAGCAATAACTGTTATATGTTGAGCTGTTGTGGACAGGAATTCCGTGCACGTGAATAGAAAAAACCTATATTTTTTACGTGGACAATCTACCACCATTTGCCCGCAAAACGAGATGTAGTTGTAACGCTGTGTCCACTCTTTTCTGAGCTAGCATATTGATGTCGCGTTCTTCGTGTTCATGTAATCTCACGGCTTTCGAAATGTATACTACGGGCCCATTTCTGTCTCAATCACCTCCCAGTCATGTCTCGAATCATTTCTAAGTGCGCAGAATTTTAGCGGCCAGGACTACTGTATGCTGTTGTCACTAGGCGTAACGCAGGCATAGCCATGTAAACAAAAACAGGAAGGAAGTGACAAATACAAAGAGAACATAAAAAAAGCAATTTAGGAAGAAAATAAAAGTAATAGAAATAAAACGACAACAAATAAAAAAATCTGTCAGAGAAAAAAAAAGATGAAGGAAAAAGAAAATCGAAGTGGAACATAGAAGGCTGCCCTATCTCCACGCTTTTTTCAAGTTTGGAATCACTACAGTGCAAAGCTGCACTACATTTTTGAGAATCGTCGAAAAACCCAAGTTGGCTGGTCGCAAAAGTGCCAGGGAGGGTGGCCTTATATATATATATATATATATATATATATATATATATATATATATATATATATATATATATATATATATATATATATATAGGTTGGTTGGTATCCAACCAACTTCCTCAGCTCCACACTTTCTCATCTCAAGTGCACTGAAGTTGCCGCTATGACGACCAAAATCGATACGTATCAAAGGGGTTGGGTTGCGAAAATATAGACGCTTCCTCGTAAATGTGCTAAAACTTTCTGGGCCGCTGTTTTGAGGCGCCTTGGTGTCGTCAACTCTCGTGTTTACCTCAACGAAATTTCCGACAACTGCAAGCGACAGTTCTGAAGCTCGATCTGCTTGGAGTGCCACCTTCCTTTCAAACAGCCAATGTTTCCCAGGCATGCCAAAGGTAACGGAGCAGCCCTCGCGGACGTTCCGGTGTCCTCGTTTGCTCAGGAACAAACTAAAGTCAGCAAATAAGACTACGATTTCATTCCACATATAGCTTTCTAACTGCACCTCGACGAGAACAACGTCTAGCGAGAGCAAGCACCTCAATGATGACGGTATACTGATATACCGGGCAGCCGGTCGTAAAAAAGCGATTAAGGAGGCGAACTTGGACGCTTTGTATGTCAGCGGGACGAGTGCATTTGGTTCGCAACAATCGCTGCAGTTTTGTACCCGTTGAAAGGGGCCCTCGTCGAAAGTAGACAAAGGTCGTGTCATCGTACCTGAGCAGTCATCAACTTGTATCTTTTTTTTTTGCTCTATTGCTACGTGGGCAAAGGTCAAGCTATTGTCGCGGTGTGCATACGCTTTCTTTATATGGGCTGACTTCAGCCAGGAATAGACACGTGTGCGGAAGCTGTACTGCTGTGATCACCCGGCCCGATTTTCTTCTGACATAATGCAATATTTACACCTATTTTATTACAGTTTCATCAACTAACAGGAGCTCCGAATGGTAGCTTTATACTGTCTTTTATTCTTTTCCTGTCGTTTTTCTAACAATTTTTGTCCGATTAGGTATAAGGTAGCAAACCTGAAAATAATATTATCTGGAAGGACGCGCCAAAACCACGATATGATATGAGTCACGTCGAAGTGACTCATATCATATATATATGGCCGCCCTGTCACGTCGAAGTGAAGAGCTCCAGAAATTTCGAAATCCAGGTGCGTGTTTTTTGTTTGTTGTTTAACGTCAAGTGACATCGCCTAGTAAACGGCTCCTACCATTTCGTCTCCATTGAAATGCGACCACCACGAACGAAACCACGATCTTCGGGAAGATAGCCGAGCACCATAGCCCCTGTTCCACCGTGGCTTACTGGCTAGAGAAGCGGAGATTCCTTTTGAGGGTCCTGCTGTAGTCCCTCGACTTTGGTACCCTTTGTCTGCGTACTACTAACCATGAGCCTTTGTATTTTGAATGAATAAGGTTTAACTGAAACTAATTAACGCCCTTCGTTGCCTTTCTGTCGTCCTTTTACTCCCTCCATATCTCTCTTGCATCGTTCATTGTCTCATGAATCGAAACATGCTCGCATTTTATGATAACGATTGTTCGCACAGCGCAAGCTCCTATTATTTCAAAGTGCGTCCAAACAAGATTTCTTCGACGCAATTGCCAGTTCTTGTGACTTGGTTCTTTATCGCTCAGATCGTCCTTCTTGCCAGCCAGTTAGTTGCAGTCTTTGGACTGGAACACGTTGCATTCTTTTGACTGCAACATGTTGCTCAATAATTTCGTACCCATAATATGTGTAAAGCTGAAAGTCAAATTAAAAGAAACGAGGGTAAATGTAAACAATTAAACTGGAATACATCGCCCCGCTATACTTCTGCAGAGAGGTCAGGTATGAAACCATAAATTTATCGTGTGGAGATTTCGTGTACCGACAATGCGGCCAAAAAAAAAATATCCTCAGCCGTAATCTTCTCATACAAAGCAGTAAGTCTTACCCTGTACCCGTTCGTTCGTCTTACCCTGCAGTCTGTAACCATTTGAGTTCATGCCCCCAGGATGGCTACATGCTCCTTTATAGTAGGGTACCAAGTACTTTAAATCGTTAAGAACTTTTTTCTAAACACATTCCATTTCTGATAGAGTGTTCTTGGAATCGCCTTTCATTTGCGCTTAAAAAATTAAAATTAGTTTACGTGATAAATTGGAGTCATAAGTGAAACATTAGGTGCCGTTTTTATAGATAAATAAGACAAAGAAGAGTAAGAAACTTGAACAGCAAAACACGCAGTACCTGTGCGTGTGACTGGATTCCGGTTTCAACCAAAGCATCAGGAGCTTATACAGAAGTAAGGGCACATACTAATGGCTGGTTGCACCAGCACTGCTCAACTCGCAAGCTACCACCACTTCTGCAGCCCATCATTCAAACTGATCGTAATTGAGAATTGCCCAGCGTGAACATCACCACAGATTCACTTCTTACGAGCATGTAGCAGGAAGAGCTTCATGCATCCGTCGGGAAGGAAAAAAATTAATAAGGTGGTGTAATGGTAACGACACACGCTAAAGCCACCTGAACGCTCTGTAATTCATATTTAATTCATAGCTGTTACATTTAAGCAGACCAAAGTACGCAATATCTCCCTTAATGTGTATCTCCTTATCTTTTACTTTTCTTGAGTTACGACGCAAGCGGTGGATACGAAAGAGTGAACTTGAAGTTACTACTTTCTCGCCCTCTCTATAGCACAGCACGCGCCAACAGAATATGTGTCTTTGTTGTCTTTTTTTTACTCTTTTCGTTATTTTGTTAATTCTGTTCTCCCTTTCAAAAACGGGCACACCCAGCAAGCAAGCCACACGTGGATGACCCAGAACATGCACCGCTGCTACAGCGTCACTGCTTACGCGCACAAGTCTCTTTACTGACAACCCACTGTGCAATAAAGGCGGAAAAGGGAAACGAAAAGCAGCAGCACTAGAGACGCTACTGTGCATAGAAGCAAGACAAGGCGCGCATGGGACGAGCAGCGAGCGAGATCACAAAAGAAAGAGACCATTTACCGACATTTCTTTCTTTAAGGAGGGCGCCTCACGGCATTTGCCACCGACCCAAGGATCTCTTATTCGGCTCCTGACAGCCGCGCGCTCATGCACCGCTAAAAAGCATTCGTTTCGTATCTTCTTTTCTCGTAGCCAGTGCTGGTTTTTTTTGTGTGTGTGTGTGCGCAGTGTGGAGTGTTGGATTTTTCTTTTTTATTATTTTTTGTGTTAGCGCCAACTTCCCATTGCTCATTCCCAGCATATTAATCACGTGACGTCAATCCATATCGTGAAGTATACAGCCGTCCTGAGTAATATTCAAAACTTACATAAAACCCCGTAACACCATCATAATATGACTAGTTGTGAGATCTCTTTAGCACAATTTGATTGGTGATCAAACCTTCGGGACTTTACCACGAGCCGTTATGAGCTGAAAGCTTAAAGTCATCACACCTGTTCAGGTGTGCTGAAGAAGAAACGACCTCTTTACTCAAGTGGCTATAAGGTGTTTTGACCATTGAACATGTTGAAAATGGGGCGTTTCGTCTGGGAGCGTTAAAAGTCACGGGTTCGATTCTCGTCGATAATACCTTTAGGACAGGAAGAATGCAAGAGCACTCGTTTTTGTATATTCATATCCTTTTGAATGTGCGGCTAGTGCTGAAGTTCACACCTAGCCTCCTACTGCAGCATGCGCCGTAGCAGAGAGAGAGAGAGAGAGAGAGAACTGTTTATTGAAAAGCAGAGACTTTAACCCGCATATATAAATCACTGACTTGCTACTCTGCGAGGGGAAAGGGATATTGGATTGAATGTACGGAAAGAGAGAAAGAGAGAAAAAAGATGTTTGGATATGACACAGAATAGGAAATAAAGAGAGAAATGTCACATGTTTGATCATTGAATGAGAACGCGCGTTATTAGTTTTTCTGTGGTGTAAGCTACCACTATATGTATAGCTGACCGATGCTGTCCAAGTACGCGAACAAATGTTTTACATCACGCCTCTGTATCGTGGGGAAGGCTAAAAGTCCGAATACACAGTCAAGGAAAACAAGGTCTCTCAGTTATCGAATGCATGCAATGCTCATAAAGCGCACGCTCATCAGCATACGCTCTACACTCAAATAAGATATGTTCCACAGTTTTGATGGACCCACGATTGTTGCAGTACGGACTCCCTGACTGCCAAAGCGGTACCGTAAGCTGTTTACACATGCACTGTTTAGGCAAAGACGATGGTATAGTGTTTCCAGATGTCGAGGAATTATGTATGAAAGTCTTGTTCTGAGATGGGGGTCCATTGCGTCAGGGAAGGCATAATGATGAGTCGAAAGGTTCCAGCGTCTCTTATTTTTTTCAAATGCAAGTGTTTTAGCCATCTGAGAAGCATCTAATTTGGTGGAATAAGTTCGTCTGTAATTGGGGTGTTGAAGACTTTTTGGGTGGTGCTTTTGGGTGATTTTTCGTTGGCGAGAATGCTACAATGAGCCGGTGTTCTCTTAAACGTGATATAGTTCCCTCCAGTAATAGCCAGGTGATGTAGGTATGCTGTGTCGAATAAAACTGGGTGAGCATTCGTTTTTTTTTGTTGTTGTTGTTGTTTTGTCGGGGGGGGGGGGGGTTGATCACTATATGTAGATCTCACTTGGAGTCATTGAATATTATCCATCGACCCGGCGTTTAGCGCAAGGTATAAAGCACAGCTGCTTCGATGCCATGAAGACCTGCTGCCGTCGAGGATGTGATCTGCTGCAGTCGATAGGATAGCGTTTGTCTTGTAGAGGGGAAATAAAGTCCGTAAGCGGAAGTCGCCTGAGTGGTTGAGGCGTTGGTGTAAATATGTGAGTGCTGAGCATAGTGCTCAGCCAAGAAGAGGAGTCTGCAGCAGTGAAGTCTGTGACATCGTCTTTTTTCCCCATTGATGTCAGGTACATCTTGTTTTATAGCTAGAGGCAAAAGCGTCCACAGAGGAAATGTTGCAGGCATTAATTTCTGTGGCTGACTAATAAAGGCGAGTTGAAGCATTTGCGCAGCTTAGCTGAAGGCTAAATTGATTTGGGTTAGATGAACTTAACACAGGAAAATATTTTTACCCTGTAATATATGTCGTAGCTGAGTACGCATGGTTTCTTGGGTATAGGTAACATCTAGAGGGAAACATCCTGCTTCCGCTACAGTTCCCGATGCTGATGAACTCTTCGGGAACCCCATACATATTCGTATAGGCAGCTGATGCGTGCGGCTTCCCGAATTCTCTTATATGCTTGGGATGATCGGTGAAGCACCGGTTGACAATGGCGTAATGTTTCTTCATTATATGCTTTGTCAAGCAGTACCAATGAGCGGCATCTACATCCGCATCGTGATAGATAGATAGATAGATAGATAGATAGATAGATAGATAGATAGATAGATAGATAGATAGATAGATAGATAGATAGATAGATAGATAGATAGATAGATAGATAGATAGATAGATAGATAGATAGATAGATAGATAGATAGATAGATAGATAGATAGATAGATAGATAGATAGATAGATAGATAGATAGATAGATAGATAGATAGACAGACAGACAGACAGACAGACAGACAGACAGACAGACAGACAGACAGACAGACAGACAGACAGACAGACAGACAGACAGACAGACAGACAGATAGACTAGATAGATAGATAGATAGATAGATAGATAGATAGATAGATAGATAGATAGATAGATAGATAGATAGATAGATAGATAGATAGATAGATAGATAGATAGATAGATAGATAGATAGATAGATAGATAGATAGATAGATAGATAGATAGATAGATAGATAGATAGATAGATAGATAGATAGATAGATAGATAGATAGATAGATAGATAGATAGATAGATAGATAGATAGATAGATAGATAGATAGATAGATAGATAGATAGATAGATAGATAGATAGATAGATAGATAGATAGATAGATAGATAGATAGATAGATAGATAGATAGATAGATAGATAGATAGATAGATAGATAGATAGATAGATAGATAGATAGATAGATAGATAGATAGATAGATAGATAGATAGATAGATAGATAGAATAGATAGATAGATAGATAGATAGATAGATAGATAGATATGTGGGGTTTAACGTCCCAAAACCATCATATGATTATGAGAGACTCCGTAGTGGAGGGCTCCGGAGATTTCGACCCCCTGGGGTTATTTAACGTGCACACAAATCTGAGCACACAGGCCTACAACATTTCCGCCTCCATCGGAATTGCAGCCGCTGCAGCCGGGATTCGATCCAACGACCTGCGGGTCCGCAGCCGAGTACCTTAGCCACTAGACAACCGAGGGGGAGTCCCCATCGTGTTCCAGCCATTAATTTGAACAGTTGAGTTGCTGCTACTATTCTAGTTCGAAATTTCTTCACCTGTGTAGACCAAGAAAGATGAAGATTTCCAGAAATTTTCGAGACCATACAAAGGTCAGCAGCCATCCAGCGAGAGGGAGTAGATACTTGCTCTTTTTTTTTCTCGTGATAGCAATGGCTCTATTCTTTTGTGGTTAAAGGCGCATGCCTCGAATCACTAAACACATGCAGAGGTTTTGTAGAGCTTTTCGAAGTCGCTTTTTGGTGATGTAACGTGAGCTTGAAGCACTCCAAGTACAGATGTCATCCGCGTAAATCGTGATGTGCACTCCTCGAGGCAGTGTCCTTCTTATATGTATCTTGGTAAGGTTGAAAAAGAGCTGGTTGAGCAGGGCACCCTTGGACACACTCTTCTCTACCATGTAGAGCTGTGCGGGACCGTTTGAAGTGCTCATATATTTGAAGTGTAGCTGCAGTGCTCATTTAGTAGTCGCTCTCTTCCATTCCAGTTCTTTTCTCTCAATTTTTTTTTCGCCTGCATAGGATAAAAAACTGACGTTTGTCTTGTTAACCTGCCACTCTTTTCTTATTTTTCTCTCTCCTCTTTCTCTTGGGACCTTCCTTTTAATTTTACTTATCCCTGACAAAGGGCTAGTGAAATTTTCAAGCGTGTTTTACAATCTCTGGCTTCGTTTTTATTAAAATGAGTCTTTCTGAATTCAGATCTTCTTCTGCTCTTTCTACCATGTTCAATTGTGGGAGGTGCGTGAGAGAGAAGGAGGCCGTGCCTCAACGTCATGTCTCGTGCCTCCATCTGCACTTTTTTGTTTTTAAATAATAAGGACGGAAGTCAACCCAGTTGATACACATAAGCTTTCCTTACAGTCATTTCGCAATAGCACGTGCCCTCTCAATCATAGACACCAGTCAGTAAGGTAACAGACCTGGTAGCAATATATCTCAGGTATTAAGCTCACACAGAAAGGAAACAAAGAACTCAAACAGAAGTTTTCTACAAAGCAGCACCAGTGGGACACACATTATCATTAACGCATAATGTGTTGAATACCGGCCCACCCGGTCATTTGAATCTGGGGCTAGCGACGCAGACGCGGAGGAGGGGGGAAAAAACTGATAGCGGCGTCAAGCAACGGAAACTCCCCAGCAGGTCTCGATTGTCTCCACTGTTCTGGCACTGTCTGTCACGACCGCCATTTCCCATGTGTTGCAAGCGAGCCATTTCCGAGCGTACTACAGTGTATGTTGTCCCAAGCAACCGTCATTGCGTTACCCGGGCCCACCATGTCGTTGTTTACTGTTTACGATTTATCGCCGTACGGTCATCACAGTGATGGCCCCCGTGCTCCAAACTGCGGCCTGAATGAGTGAAAGCTGGGTCGGCGGCACGGAGAACGCGAGGCGGTATGTGTCGAGCTTCCTTGGAGTGGCAGTGCAGCAATTGCAAATTACTCACACACTTGCACAAAGTGGGAAGTCATCGCAATTATCGCAACTGACTATCTCACTTGACTAAACTCAGCAGGCAGTAGCGATTCTCGCCAACGTAGATAACTAAAAACATTGGTTATTCTTTCTTCGACATTAAACTTTGAAAATACCATGAATGGGATGACGCATGTGAACTACGGCGCGGTTGCAAACGCCAACCGAATCAATAGCCGTGGCTTTCAAGCTGTAACTTTAAGGCAGAGTTATGTTCGCAACATATTGGAGTAATTTTTTATGTATCTATGAACAGCCCTTATTCCTTTCTTTATGAATGAATTCAGATTCAGCCCTCAAAATAAAATATGAACCTCTCCGCTTCCAAACTCTTTCGATGAAAAGTACCAAACTTATTAGCAGCTCCTTCATGGCAAGTTCACTGTATTGGTACCTATAAAATATTAATGCAGTTTTACTCACTAATTCATTGACTTTACGCTTGAAACGATGCCAGTACATTTTTGAAACGCCTATGCAGAATTACCGAACCGGAAAAGGTGAACATCATAATATTTTTATTAGGTTCTCCACTCGATCTCATGGTTCTTTTTTTTCTAAAAGCTCCATAAATTCCTTGCTGTCAAACGCCATTACAGCTGTAATTCACTCCTAATCCCACTCGCATTACGTTATCCTCAGCAAGTTTAAGAACGTCAAATGCCCAATCACATTGAGCTATGCAGCTATCGCTAGCGACAACATTTGCCTAGTTTGGTTTAGTTGTATGCAAACTGCACTTAGCACGACTGTTCTCACTCCACAAGAATATTTTCCTTACTGAAGTTCATATTTTATCAAGTTACGAAGCTTCTGCTGAATGCGCATAGACAGCAAGCAGTTAAGCGTAGGTCTAACGATCGACAGTTGGCATCCAACACATCATAAAGTTGTTCTCAGCAGGTTTTTACTTTATCTCGGCAATCATGCCTTTATTGAACGCACGTCTGGCATTATTCACAATTTTCAATCACTTCTAAAACTTTTCGTGAATGCCATTATCAACGGTGTATATGCCCACTCCTCTCAATCCACTCATGCAGCCTGCTAAAGAGACCCCAGTGGTTCGCAGCTTTCCTTACACAATAAAACCCCCGAGCAACCATATAAAAAACAAGTGATCGCCATCAAATATGAAAACACGAGACACAATACTTTAGTGTAAGCGGTGATAACTTCTTCGAAGAGATGGCCCGTTCTGCCCCCGGAAAAATCTCGATTGCTTGCAATTTTACTATCATAATTTCACGCGGCAAGAAAACTTTGTTTTCTCGCTAGTGATATCACACACACTTATTGATCAGTTATTGTCAAGGCCTTCGCGGAAGACTAATTACATAACTGCGGCCCACTAGCTGAGGTTACTTTGAGACCCCTGCTCTACGCGCACCCTAAACCGGCTGGGAAGAAAATGGCTGTTGGAAGTCAATAGTTTCACACCGTACCATGGTCGTATGATTGATGCCAACGCATACGACCATGGTACGACAGTTCAAACAGTTTCCGTGTACAAAGGCTCATGGCAGGTGGCTGCTGCTGCTTGTACTGTATTTTGCAGTAGTGCATCCATGAAAACTTGTTTGTCTTACTCGACCCGCAACTTGTGCCGTTTCCTAAGCGTAATGCTATGACCACTGAAGAGTCGTAAACTGCATTTTAATGTGATAGCGTTAAAGAGCTCGTTTCGCAGAAATGCCGGCATCGGCCTCGTTTGTTGTGAGCGAAAAACTATCATCTTATGCGTGACCGGAAAACTGAGAACGATTCAAATAAAATAAATGATAAAGAAATCCTGGGTCAGAGTGGGGACCGAACCAGGGTCGTTTGGGTCCGAGTGGGAATCGAACCCGGGCCTTTTGCGTGACAAGTGGATGTTCCACCTCACGGTCACGCGTCTGCTTGTGAATACATTGAAATGAACGTGCTCCGCTTGGAAAGGCAGTTGAAGTAGCTTTCATGCTTTACAAACACATGCTTCTTGTATGCATGCCTCGCAATGCAATATGAAATATTGCAGTGATAATTCATGGTATAAGCGCCCATTGCCAGCAGGCGTTAGAACATGTGATTCTTATAATGGCTAACCAAACACAAAAGGCACACACGCTACTGCTCCTATTCTCTTGAGGCCACGAAGTGAGTGCGTAGAAAGTTCGAAATGGTTTCATGTGCTAAGTGTTTCAAGTACGCACTAAGAAAAAGAAATCGCTATCACGTTCAACTCCTAAAGGCGAAGCTGTAGGGTCACCTAACTTTTTTTTTTTCGGTTTTCGTAGCGCGCTGTGAAAAGGCAAGTGAATTGAAGTACGCAGCTCCTCTCTTTCTCGAAAAAGTTGGAAAACCAAGCAATGGAAAACCAAGCAAGATTGTATGGCTGGCATTTTTTTTGAAGTGGGTCTCGAGACAACACACCAAACGTCGTTCTCCTATTAATTATTTGGTTATTCGTGCTGTATGCATGTCTAATTTGAAACGCTCGCGTTATTTCCCCATTTGCCTGACGAAGTCCACCGGTGATTTAGTTATTGGTTCGTGGATTGTAGACCTGCATGTGAGCAACCTGCACTACTTATCCAATGGCCAAGCATCGTCCCGTGCTCCTGAGTCTCGCCATGTATTCTCAGTGAAGCGTTCTAGAATAACATACATAGTGAGCGAGAAACTTCAGCTCCAGGCGTCCAAAACCACATTTAATCTCCAGTATTGAAGTAAACATGTTGTTGACTGTCGGCATAACGGACCTTTGATCGGCCTTGCGAGGCGACGGTACGTAGTCGAGTGAAAAGTCGCACTTTTGCTCTGCAAAAAAATCTCGCTAATGGGTTGATTTTCATGAGCCGAGAAAGGAATCATGGTGACGAAACGGTAGCGCGGTCCGCGAGCGTAAATAAGAAAAATAAGAAACCACCAGTCTCGTGTCTTTAGGTTTTGAAGGCTTGGATGATGAAAGGCAAAATACAGTCTTAGTTCTTGTCTGCGGAATCATAATGGCAAGCCAGTTGCCAGTTAGAAATAAGACACGATGATTCTGGTGTATTGTGTCCTGAGAGAACGCATGAGTCATTCCTTCTAAATCAATGCCAAGAAAATTTAATATTAAAGATCCGAGGCTCGCTTTAAAGACATGTCTGTCCGGCCAAAAGCCCGGTAGAACCTCAATATAAAAACTTGTGAATATATTGACAAAGAGAGGCATATATCACCGTGTAGATAAAATACCTTGAGTCATAGCTTCCATAAGGGGCAACATATATCATAGGTACGTTATTTGATTTCAATATTTATACGTGAATATAGCGTGAAGAAAAACTTGTGTCAACTTCCTTATTTTGTCTAATGTACTACTGCGGCGTTCTGCAAAGCTTAAACTAGAAATAAAAGCTTTAAATGCAACGCGTCAATATAGTAGACTTCGTTAGAATAACTCTTTGAAGTGAATTTATTTTCGTGCGGCTTTGGTCCCATGGTCTCTTTTTTGTTAAATGGCATTGGTTGTTGTACATTTTCATATATAAAAACTGACTCGGTGCCCTCTTGTTGAGTGTGCACTTTACCTGGCACTTGCTTGTACTGTAACAAGTAAAATGTTTTCAATAAATACAATGAACCGCTTTAACACGACCATCAGAGCCTCATTAACAGTCGAAACATCCTTCTGGCACCGGTACGCAATTGTAATTTTGTATATAAATTCATTTTGTTTTCTTTTCTTGTTCTTTGGTCCTTTGGTTGGTAAATAAGTGTGTGTTTCTTTAAAATAAATCTGAGTTAGAAAAATGCACTACGTTCTCTCATTTCTTTTTTGTCTAGTGTTTGTGCTGAACACAATTATGACCGAAATTTCGGAAGTTTAACACGACATTTGCGGCATGCATATGTTAATAAATAAGTCATTGATGCAAGCTTTTTCGTTGCTTATTTGTTTTTACGAAAACTCTGTTATCCCTGATTGAACCTACGTGTGTTTTTGCAAAAGTTTCAGTCTTTCACAGAAGCGTAGTCCTTCCATCACACTCAGTGTCCTGGTACAGAGCTTTCTTAAAGGCCGAACACAACTCACAAGAAAAGCGGCGTCGTATACAGTGCACCCATACTTTGTGTACCGTGTATATCATGTGCAACACGTAGCCCAGCAGCCATATTCAGACCGCGGACCTTACATATAGATTCATGGTCGGCGCATCAGTCTCTGCGCTTCACATTTTGTAAATTGTTTTTTTACAACAAGTGTGTTCATGAACTACACATACGTGGCTGCTCTCAAACCTTTCTTTCTTGATGCACCCCGGGCTGTCACCATGTATTAAAACATAACCGTAGGGCAAAAACTGTATTTTTATAGAATCGGCATCCAGATTTCATTCATTCTAGAGATCGCTATTGATATGTTTCTCGAAACGTCAGACCACGTGCCCTTCAGTACTTTACCATATATGAGGTATGGGGAAGGCCTTCTTCAGATAGCAATGGTAGCTGACACATTGTTCGCACTCTCCCGCTGATATAACCACTCCAATCCAAATTTTTGAAAGCGGTCTCTAAATTTGTGACGCTAAATTTTGCGAGGGCGGCCCGCTACGTGAGGTGAGCTTGAACCCTTTGCTGTCCACTAACAGCTGCAAATACAAATAAGGTACTGTAAATTTGTTCAGGATGTAGCGAGAAGGGCACGCCCTCAGTCCTGCTGCTCTGCAACCTGAATGGGGTTATTATTTCCGTAAGAGTGACCTACACTTTCCAACCCTACGGTCAAAATGACCACCAAAACAACAGCCGCCCAAGAACGTGCGTGAGCTATAATGAGGAACACATCCTCACACGCATCCGTTCACGCACTCGCGATGGGCGTGGTTCTGCATAGAAAGGACGAACAGGGACGAATCCAAGCAGGAAATAGCGATGCGGATATGGAAATGCATTCAGCCAGGAGAAGCTGTAACGCAGACAATTTTTCAGTGCGGTGACTTCCTTCCGCAACAGTAGCTCATCGAACACGTAGACAAAATATCCCAACATTATTTTTCAAGACACTGCTTGACTTGCGTGCTGACGTGTTCGTACCTGATCGGTAGCGTTCATAAGCAAGATAGACACTATAGCAACAGGAGAGTAGCTAATGTAGAGGCTAAATATAGCTCTAGATTCGATTACCCGAGTGCGCTCGGGGTCACTACGATACCGGCTAGTCATGCCGGTTAAACCCACCTACGTGTATTATTTAACGTGACTGTTAGTTATGACGGAGTGGGTCAGCTCCTGCAACCACCGGCTGCGCCTCCTGCGGGCATCGTCTCTATCCTTTAGGCTAGTCCCCACAAATATCCACTTCTTCTTTGTAAACGGCATTGCGTAATTTGCATATTAGTTACCCGGTAACCAGGACTAGTCGCTTTAACCACACCGTGCACATTAAAGAACAAGGTCCTTGCCACTGCTCCCACCCAGTGACGTCGTCTCGTAACGTCACACTCCTGCTCCATCGGGCTCGGCTCAGACTCATCTTTAGAAAATACGAAGCATGAAATGTCAAGCGCGCAGTACGGCAGCGAGAGGAAGAAGGGGTTCACGGAAGCGACGGTGTGAGGATGATGGCAGGTCTCGTGACGCTTGGAGGCAAGGGAGGGCAGCGCTGGCGATGGCGATTAACCCATTTCGGCGCTAAAACACGAACGGAGTGCGCCTCGGTAGAGTCATCGCCCCCCAGCCATCCACCCTGTGTCCGAAAACTTCCCCGGAGCGTCCCCGAAAAAATGGAGAGTGGTGTGCCATTGTGTCGGCAGGGGCGGACGCCGTAACGAGAGAAATGTGTGCGGAGAGGAGTGGTGGGAGAGCCCAAAAGGTAAGAAAAGAAGTCGTTGTCACCACCCACACCCGTCCCGATGCAAAGATGAAGGAGTGGAGGAACCCCCTATATAAGTGAGCTACAGTGACGTGGACGGGCGACTCTGAACAGTCCACAGAACTCGAGATGCGGTTACTGGTACGTACAGCCTCAAAGAGCTTTCGCGGATTGTCGTTTTCCTCGATACAAAGAGTTTGGTGACAAAACACAGTGCTAGAATTTTATTGTCGACCAAACTCAGATTACATATTGGTATTTTTATTGCTTCAATATATCTCATTTTTCTTCTCTATCTATACCTCTAGATAGTATGCCGAAAATTTCTTGGATAGAAGGACGCATGCGAAACAGTTTCTTGGTCCAAGTCAGAATCGTTGCCTTTAATGTGATGCTTAACGTGTAGAAAAGTTTTGTATTTTGTGCGTGATTGTAACATGAAATTTTACAAGAGACATTGTTAATTAATGTGGGCGTAGTCAAATCGCTGTCTTGTAGAATATAAGAAAAAGTTTGATGTGGAATATTGAGTGAGCAAAAATGTGCAGCGGATGGACATTTACGTGACTAGTTCGGTAAAAGGTATCCTAGAGTAAAATTTTACAAATAATCAGAAATTCTGGCAGTCACACACAGAGCTGTTGCATACTGAAGCTGATGTAATGCAGCGATAAGGTGTGTGTATTACTCGCTATGATATTAAGACTTTGTGAAAGGAAGCTTCCTAACCTTGCGACTTTTAAATAAACGCGTGCCACTGTTCCTCAATTGGTTTGGATGCTTCGTAGTTAGGGTCCGGTCATCATGGTTCTGACAGAAGGGTCTCGATACTCGAGCTTCATTGCTGGACAGTTTACAGCATTTTTTTTCCTCAATGAAACTAAGATTGTGCATAGTTGAATACTTTGGCTCGTAGTTTGGGCCAGTGAATTATGTGAGCAGCGCAGGCGTCTTCTATTGAGCTAATTTCGAGAGCATCAATTACAAAGCTCGCAAAAGTTTGAGAAGTCATCAGTCGTAGAAGTAGTCGGCATCTGCATATAACTCCGCCGCGTATGTGAAGCGGTTACGGTGCTCAATTGCTGACCCGAAGGTCACGGGTTCGACCCCGGCTGCAGAGGTGGCACTCTCTACGGAGACGAAATGTGAGAGGCCCGTGTATTTTGCGATTTCAGTGCACGTTAAAGAACAGCAGGTGATCGAAGTGTCAGGATCCTTCCACTGCGGCGTTACTCGTAATCGCATTGTTGTTTTGGGGACATTAAACTCCAGATATCAGTGTAAACCAAACTGCTTATAGGAATGACAATCCTTGAACATACGCAGTAACCCGCCGGAATACTCGTTTTGCTCCATTGCAAACTTAGAAAACTAAATTTCACTAGCTCACGAAGCAAGTCGTTTTCTTCGGCACATGGCCACAACATGAAATTTCTGGTCAACAATGCCGAACTCAGCCGCTCGCAGCAACAACTACATATCGCATATCACTGATAGACGCAGCTAACGAGATTCGGCACGAATATGCCTCTCTAAGGGTAGTGTTCCGTGAACCTAATACAATCTGTTTGCGTATTCTTATCAGCCTATAATTTGCTTGTCAAGCTCGTTTGAACCTTTTCCAGGTCGCGATGAGCGTGCGACTCATGTAGTAGATACTTTTAGGGACACTGTGACATGCTACGCTGATATACACGTCTTGTTTGACCATGGGATTCCACATGGAAGACTGCGCATGCCTTCGCGCGTATGTCTGTGGCGTGTCAGTGCTCAAAGAAAGGTCCTCAACGCAACGCCCGACAGTGGCAGCTGTCCACTTACAGAAACCAGAATTCGTCGACCCCGTGACATCGGCCATTATCAGCAAAGGCTGATATGAAAGCTGTACATCGTTTTCGGTAGTCTACAAAATTTATTGAAGGACTATATTGGGAACGTAAAATTTTTTGCTTTTTCTCTTTTCATTTTTCTTTTTCTGCCATTATAAAATGAGGACCAGTACAGGGTAACTGACTAGACCGTTAAGCTGGTTGACCTTATCTCCTTCGTTATTGTCTCTCTTTTTCCGTGCCAACAAAACTATCTTCGCGCCGTTGAGTTGTTCCTTTCCTTGCCCCTCAAGAACTTCGACAGATTTGCCCACAAAGACTCGAGATCTTCACAGGGAAGCATCGCGCTGATGTCCTGCCGAAATTTCGGCTCCAACCTGAAAAGTTTCTCACTTACGCTTCCTTGGCATCTTAGTACGAATCAGACGCCAAGCTCACCTGGTTCAATCTCAGGAGCCAGACTCAAGATAGTTAGCTCATGTTGTTCTGTTTCGCGTGATGTTTTGCAGTTACCACGTCCACTATAAGCCATGAGTGTAGTACTAGTGTCAATTTATTTATCTAATTTTGAAATTGTTTTTTAATGTCTGTCTAACATCCATGGCAGTTTCTTTCAAATATTTTATTAACGTTTTCGTTCATTTCTGAGATTCTTACGGGTGAAGTTTTTGGGATAGCTTAACCTCTACCCTCTTGTTGGTGTTTCGTTTTGTGAGGCACTTGTATTTCGATCTTCATGTACGCATTTGATGCACTGCCCTCTGTACAAGACACCTGTGAGTGTTTGTGAGGCACTAAGTAAACAAAAATGGTTGTACGGACGCAGCTGGTGAGTGTCGTTGTGCTGGCGGCCGTGTGTGCCGTCCACTGTGGCGGCGGCGGTTGGTCTGGCGGCGGTGGTGGAGGAGGCTGGTCCGGCGGCGGAGGAGGTGGTGGCTGGAAAGGAGGAGGCGGAGGAGGAGGCTGGAAAGGAGGCGGCGGTGGTGGCGGAGGTGAGTGGGCAAAGTTTTCCGAACATGACTATGCCAACACCGATTGAGCAGCCAGAGTAAAGCTTCGATTTTGGTAGGGTCTAAACTGAGTAAAAACCTGCTAACTGTCACACGTGCATGAAACTTTTAAGTGGTTTTTGACAATATTGTAGGCATCTAAAATGCACTTCAGTCTTTTCTGTACATTAAATAAACATCTCTTTGGCTGATATTCACCATCGTCTTTGGGTGTGCGCTTCATCATCGTATACGTGGTGTTTGTCCGCTCCGAAGTTTGCGGCCCAATAAGCGAGTCGGGTACGACAGGAGGCGTCACGAAAACAAGAAGTCTGCTTTGAATCCACTTATGGGCCGATGAATTGAAGCTGGAACTTGGCGCACAATAAGCGCCATTCTCCAGAAGATTTACAACGCTGCTTGACAGAGTCTCTGAAGGCACCACTGCACTCAGAACACGTCTTCAGCGCGAGGTTAAATCACGTTCTCGTTACACAGAGCCATGAGAGCTCTGCTGCGGTTTATGAAAGCACCATGCTTCAAATAAGCCTTATGAATAACATTTTCGCTGTCTTTGTGATCATTGAAGACATCTACCCAAACCTTTCACTCGGGCACTAGAGCAGTTATTCAGGCAGTCAACCAGGCTAGCGTCAACAGCATATAACTAAAGCTTCTAAATATCTCTTTTATTCCGTCTTGGTGACGCACTTGCTTGGTACCTGTGGTTCCTTGATTAACAGATATTCTAATACACTGCTTTGATCCACACCGTGCCCAGCTCTTCACTCTCAGATCGTGTCATACCAACATGACATTCATTAAGGTATTGTCGTTATTGGTACATACGAATTTGCACTATACTCCCTACTAGTAGCACAGATCAAGTGATCACCGAAAAGAGAGACACTAAATGGCGAAGCTTGCACAAAGTCACGCAGGGCTTGAAACGGCGAAACTGTACAATTCCGAAGATTAGCCTGGTTGCTTCTACGTTGTTTGTACGTCTTAACTAGGTGATGCAAGCTATTTTTTTGTTTCGTCCAGATCATTGTTAAGCTTTATCTAAGTAATGCTAGGTTGTTTTACTTTGATTTCCAGCGCAGAGTGATTCGATTAAATCCACAGACCATCATTCAAACTCCAGAGGCAAAGAGTCACTGTTTCGCCACAAAGGCGAAGCAATGAACGTGATAGTAACAAATTGAAAGGTCACGTGAAGAATGGCAAGCAGATCTAAACGTGCCTCACGTTTCTCACTCACAAATGACGCACAAAACGTACTCGCGGGCACAGATGAACGTGAAGAAGCGTGACAGTTGTTACTTCGCTGTGTCTGAAAAGCGCGCCCTTTTCGAGAATGGAGACTGCGCAACAAGTGCAGTGACCTTTGTGCGCCCGGTAACTACAACAGAATCGTTCCGGTGAAAGGCCAATGCGTACGATTGTCTCAACCGCGAGATAAGCGAGCGCACGCGTGAGCGTCTTCTTTCTGTGGGGCAAAGTACGCCTGGGAGATGAAAGTGCGTGCTGCCGCGCCGTGACGATCTGGCCACGCGCGCTCATAGCGCCATCTCGTTGGTAACGTTGAAAACACGATAGTTCCCCCAAGATTCCCATCACCAGTGGTAAGTGGTAGATATAAATAGCTTGCTGTTTAAACGTTGAAAAAGATTCTCCTTCGTAGCTGAGTTCCTAACACCTCGCACTCACAATTCAGGGGTCGGACGTTCCATTTCGCACGCCGGAGTCTTTTGCTCAATTATTAGATGCGAAGCAGCTCTTTGACTAGCCTGTGTTTCGCTGTCCTTTCGTCCGCACCGCTCCCCTCACCGCAGGTGTTGGAGCGGCGCCAAGTAGCTCACGCCTTCCTAGCAGTGCACGGTGACGTATCTCTCCCACGCCTGCCACGCGCTCGCCGCATGTCGGCTCTCTCTCTATCACCCTCTACATCACTCGCAATGCTTGACTCCCACTCCTAACATGGGCATCATCACACCCGTGCCACCTCTCTCTATCTGTCGGCGAGAAGAAGCCGTGGGCCGGTAGGTGCGCGCGCTGCGTGCGCATTCAGAATGTGGCGGCGCCGACAATCTGAACAGTGCGCCGCCACTTGCCGCGCGATCGCGCCGATGGGCAGGACGCCATCACTACATGCTTCCCGCTAGTTTGCGCGTGCTTTTCCCGGCTGTCGTCGGCGTTGCGAGGCTTAGTGAAGGTGATCGCGTTCGCGAATGGCTACTTCAACACCGACGAGGCGCGAGGTTGAGAAGACGAACGCAGGCGACACCCAAGAGGTGCGAGTCAAGACCACCAATCACGTTCGAGAATAGAGACGGCGCGCAGGTAACACCAACGTGACACGGGTCAAGGAAGCCGACCGCAAGCTTTTTCAACGCGTCCCGCCTCCCGTGTCTTTGCGTTCTTCCAGCACCCGCGTCGACACCCGTTTAAACCGGGTCAACGCCATGCGCACTGCTGCTGCTTCGCATCCCATCAGAGTTCCCTCCGGGGAGACGGTTCATAATTTATAAATGAGTGCAACATTGGCCAATGACAGATCTCTGCTGTGCCGTATAGGATATGCAATACTGTAGCAATGGATAGGATATGCAATACTGTAGCGATGGTGAAGCACACCAACGGGTCAAACAAATGTATTCACTAAGAGAAGAGTGAACCTGTGCCCAAAACTGAAAGGACTTTTGTTTTAACCCTGCGAATCAGTCAAGCACAAAATGTCGACTGGCTCAGAAACCAGCCAGCTGTCTTCTTCCTCTCAGCGAGAAGCGCGAGTGCGTGACGCATTCGAGCCTAGCCCGGCCAGGTCCTCGTGCAACGCGGTACAAGAATACCACGCGCATGTGATGGACGCTTTATTTCAATGGGGGCAAGATGTCGAAGCAACATGTGCAGAGAGCACTCACAATGACTGATAGTGCAAGCAACAGCTCGCGTTGGCGCTTGACGCAGGATGGCGAAATCACCGACGGCCAATTTTAGCGCTTAGTGAGGCATCTAAGACTTTAACCTTAATAACGCACCAGAAGGCGGACGTCATTCACAGTTCACACCTTCGAACAGATGGGTTGTTTTGTTGACTAGATAGACGCAGCAATCATATTGTGCAAGTGTGCCTCATGAACGTGCCTGACATACGAACTATATCACTGAAAGAACGAGCTAGCGAATGAGGGAATCAACGTGCCACCGCAAGCGTTTCTTTCACGACAGCTACAGTCGCGGATAGGAATATTTCACGAGAAATAGCCTGTAAATCGTCGCGCGAAAGGGCACGTACACCTGTGAGATTTGTAAACGATGACCGCACGCAAAGAATCGGTAGGTTATGCATGTTTCTTCATAGCTGCCTTCGCATCGCAAGTCTTTGGGGCTGATTGGTGAACGTAACAGAGCCCGAGAAATTAATTTCCTCTGAAATATGCGAGCACACCATAAAAAAATCAATGAAGAGTAAGAATGTTACTGTAAGCTTTTGCATTCCAGTTTTGTTTATTCAAAACAGCAGTGTGGAATCCCTCAAGTATTGCAATCACATTTTCGATCGTCCTTCCACTTGCATGCTATGCGCACAAACCCATTTCGCGAACTAAATTCAGTCGGCGCATATAACGCCAACCGGAAAAGGTACCATTTATTGCTGGCAATAAAAAAACAGACCCCACAGAAGCATTACTGAAACCAGAGTGAGAGATGGAGACATAGTGCACAATAAACTCCGACATGTCTAGTGAATTACTTCTTGCGCAAAGGTTCTTAGACAACTAACAAAACGGGGAAGTACGTACGCAACTAACTCAAACCTACACCTTGTTACGCGGCGTGTCTACGGCGTTAGAGCGGGCATTCAATTAAGAAAACCACGAAGCATACGCATTGTTGATTGATATGTGGGGTTTAACGTCCCATAACCACCATATGATTATGAGAGACGCCGTAGTGGAGGGCTCCGGAAATTTCGACCACCTGGGGTTCTTCAACGTGCACCCAAATGTGAGCACACGGGCCTACGACATTTCCGCCTCCATCGGAAAAGCAGCCGCCGCAGCCGAAATTTGATCCCGAGACTTGCGGGTTAGCAGTCACGTACCTTAGCCACTAGACCACCGCGGCGGGGCGGGCACACGCATGAAGAGAGACTCGCAACTTATTTCGCAAAGTCGAGTATGGATTGTCGGCCGGAACTTCTCATGTCCGATTCTCTGCAACCTTGTATTTTGTCGCATCTCGTTGCGCTTTAACGGGCGGTATCATGAAGAACTCTCGGCAATCACCAGAATGGTTAAGAAATCAGAAGGCGCAACAGCCTTCCACAGCAACCGACAGTGACGCCATTCTTGGGTGAAAATTTCACAGCACAACGCACACAGATGTACAAGTGCGTATCCGTAAAACTGATGTGCTGTAGACTCCAGCGCGCGCTTCGAAAGCAAATATGGTAGACGAGAGTGACTGTAAACGAACGAACGCTGCGAGTGGTCCGGCGTGACGGCATCTGGCCAATACCGACGCAGCGCCAGCCGCGGAGAGGTCGGAGGAGGAAGAAAAGGGGGAAGACGCGCTTTTAACCACCTACGTCACTATTTTGCGAATTTCACCTTTGTGTGAGAGTATGCGAAAGTATGCGATAGAGCACAGCAGCGCCTCTAGCGGGAGCAACGAGAATTCGTGGACACGCCGCCGACAACAAAAAAGAAGTGAGCATAAAAAAACTTGACGAGCAAGCTCCTAAAGCGAAACGGAGTGTTGGTAAACAGGCCACTTTGAAGGATGAAAAGAGAATGTTTGTTGCAATGAGGTGCCCAGTTATCAGAGGGCAGAAGTAAGCGGTAACAGCAAAAAAAAAACACTTTCACTTCCTCTATTGCTACTGCTTCTGCTATTATTATTATTAACATATTATTATTATTATTATTATTATTATTATTATTATTATTATTATTATTATTATTATTATTATTATTATTATTATTATTATTATTATTATTATTATTATTAGGCTTGAAGGGATGATTGCAGGATTGATTAAAGCTTAGAGGATTCAAGTTTGAAGGGGTGAAATATTCGTTAAAACAGGGTGTCACGAAGCCAACTTTCATGAGTGGTTCGACTTCTTCAAGGCTGCAACTGAAGGCTTCAACTCAAGTTGCGGCCTCGAAGAAGATAAGCCCGCATGTCGAAACATTGGCTCCAGCGATACCCGGTGCTCACGACAACTACTACTACTACTACTACTACTACTACTACTACTACTACTACTACTACTACAACTACTACTACTACACTACACTACACTACACTACACTACTAGCATTCACACTGAATACTCAGCGACATTTGTTTTCTCTACCAGGCCCCGCTATTGGTGGCGGTGGAGGAGGAGGCGGTGGCGCCACGACCTACAAGACGGGCTCCACGTATCTGGTGAAGTCTTTGCACCCAGTGAGCACCGGTGGGGGAGGCGGCGGAGGCAAATTTGGAGGGGGTGGCGGAGGTGGCCACCACGGTGGAGGCGGCGGTGGACACGGTGGTGGCGGCGGTGGACACGGAGGTGGCGGCGGAGGATGGTCCGGAGGAGGTGGAGGCGGATGGTCTGGAGGCGGTGGAGGCGGCGGTGGCTGGGACCGCTAACCGGACGCTTACCACAGGACCAAGAAAGACTTGCACGATCAAACGGCCCCCGCAATCGACGACCACAGCATTTTCACTCAACGGCCAAACCCGGCCTCAAACTCTTGTGCAATAAAACATCGGACAGATCGTTACCATTAAAATCACAAAATGCAAAAATTTGGCTCCTTTTTTTTACCGACGCTTCAGTTCGAAGAATTGCACTTTGCACAGTATATGATGGCAACGGCGTATGAGATATAGGCCAGTTGACGAAACCGAATGCCTTTAATCAAATCGGGAAAACACGATAAAGTTTGCATACGGATCTCGTCCAATTACTAAAGCCTGATTTAAAGTACATGCTGATTTCTCAGACCATGCTTTCGTGGCCGTACTCAGGCAACCACGGAATTCCAGTATGTCTGCGTGGTGCCTTCAATAAAACTGCGTGGCAGTACAGGACATAAGCAGAATTGTGATAATAATAATCGATATTAAGCCATTTCTCCAAAACCACGATATTGTAGCGATGCTGAGGAAGGCAGGTTAAAAAAAACAAGCGTCTTTATGAGGGCGAACTTGTGCCCACGATTCTAAAAACTATGGTCGTCAAGTCCGAGTATCCGAGTGGCACAGATCCAACTATCTTCCTCTTCCTCGTTGCCAGAGCGCAAGAACGCGTGGCGCATGCCAGCCGGGTCTTGCTGGTGCTGGTGCCACGATGACTGTGGCGGGCTACTTGAACGTGGCCAACCTGTCGCAGCACTATACCCCTCCTCAGACGCATCGTCCCGATGCTTAAGACAGTGAAAACATACATGCGCACTCTCACTCGTTTTGCCATGATCTGTCATGATAGGATTTCATACGGACTACGTGTACCACTTCCGTGGGATTGCGGCGTCTTAAACTTACGTGTCCAGCGAATCTGGCTTCATAAGTGACGTTGCTGATACGGTTGAGTACTTCATAAGGGCCGCAGTATCGGCAAAGAAGCTTTTCAGAGAGTCCGCGGTGGCGCAGTGGTATCCATACCCACACTTTGTCACCGGGATGATAAGGTGCGTCACTGCGTCGCTTGTTGTACCGACTAGAATCGACGTGCTGTTGGTGGCGTATTCGGCATCTTGCCATTTGTCATGCTTCTTTGGCTCTTTGCAAAAAGTCATCTAAGCCAGGTGGATAGCTGCTTTCGTCCTGTAATGGTAACGCGGCATCCAGCGGGGTGGTCACTCTTCGGCCGAATACTAGTTCGAAAAGGGCAACGTGGGTTGCTCCTTGAACGGCTGTATTATATGCGAATGTTACGTAGGGTATTAATTAATCCCACTGTTTATGTTCAACATCGACATACATTGATAGCATGTTTGTCAGAGTTCAGTTGAGGCGTTCGGTTAAGCCATTTGACTGAGGGTGATACGCCGTTGTTCTTCTGTGGTCGGTATTTGTCATGCGCGTAAGGCATTGCATTAGGTCTGCAGTAAATGCGGTGCCCCGATCCGTAATAACGACGATGGGCGCACCATGTCTGAGCACTATGTTGTTCACAAAGAACTTGGCGACTTCGGCAGCTGTCGCACTGTACAGAGAGTCAGTCTCCGCATAACAGGTCAGATACTCTGTGGCTACGACTATCCATTTCTTACTTGCACACGATGTCGGGAAAGGTCCTAGGAAGTCCATGCCGACTTGTTGCTATGGGGCATCTGGAGGCTCTATTGGCTGGAGAAGGCCGGCTGGTTTTACGGGTGGAGTTTTGCGCCGTTGACATTGACGACAAGTTTTCACGTAGCACTGCACTGATGCGAGTAACTTAGGCCAATAGTATTTGAGACGAATCCTGGCAAATGTTTGGCTCACACCCATGTGTCGAGATGTTGGCTCGTCGTGGCATGCGTGCAGAATTGCCCCTCGCATGGCTGTGAGCACGACTAGTAAAAACGTTTCAGCATTAGGTCCGAAGTTCCTCCTGTAAAGGACACTTCCTCGAAGGCAGAACGTGGAGAGCCCTTTGGAGAATATGCGAGGGACTTGAACGTCTAGACCCTGCAGGTGTTGTATAAGCGCCAGCAAATCCGGGTCATCTCGTTGTAGTTGAGTGATTTCGGATGCGTCGACAACGCCTAGAAACGGGAAGTCTTTCTCTTACAGGTACACTTGGATCGACGGGAGAGCGTGACAGGCAGTCGGCATCGCTGTGTTTTCTTTCAGATTTGTACACGACCGTAATGTCATACTCCTGCAGCCTAAGGCTCCATCTTGCTAGTTGACCTCACGGGTCCTTGAGATTTGCCAGCCAGCATAGAGCATCGTGGTCACTGACAGCTCTGAACGGTCTGCCATAAAGGTAGGGCCGAAATTGGTTATTGCCCAGATGACTGCGAAGCACTCTTTTTCAGTTGCAGAGTAGTTTGCCTCAGCTTTTGATAGTTTGCGGCTGGCATGGGCTAACACTTCCTCTTGACCATTTTGCCACTGGACAAGGATGGTGCCGAGGCCGACATTGCTGGAATCGGTATGAACTTCAGTGTCGGCTGTCTCATCAAAATTGGCAAGTATTGGTGAACCCTGTAGTCGTTTTCTTAATTCGTCAAAAGCTTTCTGTTGTCCGCTTTCCCATGGGAAGGGCACGTCGTCTTTTGTTAGTTTTGTAAGAGGTTCCGCAATCTTTGACAAGTTTTCCACAAATCGCCTATAGTAGGCACATAAACCCAAAAATCGATGCACTGACTTTTTGTCTCTGGGTGTAAGGAACCTCTGAACAGCGGCTGTCTTTTCGGGATCAGGACGAACACCATCGGAACTAGTGACATGTCCAAGGAATCGCAGCTCTTCGAAGCCGAAGTGGCATTTTTTGGGTTTGATTGTCAATTTTGCTGACCGGATGGCTTCCAGTACTGTGCGTAGTCGCTCTAGATGTTTGTCAATTGTTGCAGAGAATACCACCACGTCATCCAAATACACTAGGCATAACTGCCATTTCAATCCCGAAAGGACAGTGTCCATCATTCGCTGGAACGTTGCTGGTGCGGAACAGAGGCCGAATGGAATCGCTTTGAATTCGTAGAATCCACCTGGTGTTACGAATGCCGTTTTTTCACGGTCCCGCTCGTCGACCTCTATTTGCCAATATCTGCTTTTCAGATCTAAGGAGGAGAAAAACTTTGTGGATCGCAACCGATCTAGTGTATCGTCGATACGTGGCAAGGGGTAGACATCTCGTTTAGTTACACTGTTCAGTTTTCTGTAGTCGACACAGCATCTAAGTGTGTTGTCTTTCTTTTTAACGAGCTCTACCGGGGACGCCCATGGACTATTCGAAGGCTGGATGACATCATTCGAAAGCATCTCCTCCACTTGCTTCTTCGTAGTTTCCCGTTTTTTCTGTGGCACCCGATATGGATGCTGGCATATAGGCCTCGTGTCGTCTTGCGTTATAATTCTGTGCTTCGTGATTGACGTGCGCTGGACCTTCGAGGCACTTGAAGAGCAATCAGAGAATTGTTTTACCAAGGCATAATTCTGTTTCTTTTGACTGTCCGGAAGGCTCTGGTTGACGGTCACGGATGCGTCGATGTTGCAGGCCACTGGTTGAGTGGTTGATGTCATTAGGCTGCATAGTTCAGTCGCCATACAGAAGTCGTGTAAATAGGCAATAGCCGTGCTTTGAGTGATGTGTTGAAGTTCATTAGAGAAATTTGTGAGTAGGACATCGGCACGGCCATTCGCCAAGTGAACAAGACCCCTAGCTACGCAGACACCTTTATTCAAAAACAGCCCAACATGTGTATCCGCTATGCCTTTGCGGTTGCACAATGCGTCATTTTCTACGAGCACCATTATACTGCAGCGTGGCGGCACTGTTACGTCATCATGAAGAACGCGTAGAGCAGTTAGGCGTCTTTGCTCAGATTCATCCACAGGTATAGCTCATTCAGTCGAAAACGACACGCTGGACCTACGCAGGTTAATTACGGTGCCATTAGCTCGCAAAGAAATCCCTTCCTATAATGAGTTCCCTAGAACATTCTGGCAGCACAATGAAATCGGCCACGTAAATAAAGCCCCGTATCAAGTCTTGCAGTGCATCTGCCAAGGGGCGTAATAATGTGACCGCCTGCCGTGCGTATCTGCGATCCACTCCACAGTGTCACAACTTTGTTTAGCTTTTTCACCATCTTGTGACTTATCACTGAATAATCACCACCGGTGTCGAATAAGGCATTCAGCTCCCATCCTTCCATTTCCAATCACAAATCTGAAGTAACGTTTTTGTTGCTGCACCCATCTACGGGAAATACAACGTCATCACCCTCAAACCATATTGGAAGATCATCGTAATTGACGTTAGAAGCGGCCTCACCTCCACAGGTCACTTGCTTCAGTTTTCTGGGAGTGGACTTGGAGAGCAATGAGCAGGCTGCCTTGAAGGTACACGTAGGCTGGGTGACCGGTAGCGCATAGGCGATGGTGACCATGACCGATTTTGGCGTAGAGGTGGCGAGTTCTGGCGCGTGGACAAGTTCTCCTCAATCTCCGCTGGTCGATCGCCGTTTCGAGGGCACGGTGCATACGACGGGAAGCCTCTTAATCCAGCCTGTCGGTAAGGACAAAATCTGTACAGCTGACCCGCTTCCCCACAATGAAAACACAGAGGCCTGCGCTCGTGATCACGCCAGACGTCACTTTTCCTGGGCCTATGCTCCACATTAGTGATGTGTGCTACGTGCTCCTGGGGGCAGATAGGTAGCTGATGGTTCCCGTGAACGAGGTGCGCTGAGTGCTGTAGATGGGAGAGGAGTCGTCGCCATCGCAACTGCTGCATTGCTGTGTACCGTTGGTTGTCTGACAACCTCAGAGTATGTTCGGATAGGTCACCCCGGCTGCAGCTCACGCTCTGGCTCTCGTATCACGTGCCTCAGTTCGTCACGAACTACGTCCGTAACAGATAGCTCAGTTGGAGTCTGGCGCATTTGCAGTCTGCTCAGTTCTTCTCTAATAACTGATCTAATGCGCTCTCGCAGGGCTTCAACGTCGTTTTGCACGCCTCCGGAGAATACCTGTGCAGCTGCGCAGTTGAGATTCCGGTTGTACTGCCAAGCCCGCTGCTCCAGTGTTTTTTCGATGGCCGCAACTGTGCTTGGAGGGTTGCGGACGAGAATGGCGAACAGCTCTTGCTTCACTCCGCGCATTACATGGCGCACCTTCTTATCATCAGCCATGTTGTAATCCGCACGCTTGAACGGACGGACCATGTCCTCAATGTACATAGCAGCCATCTCATTTGTGAGCTGGTTCCACGATTGAAAAGCAGCCTCCGCCTTTTCTTTTCGATCTATGTTCGCCAACGTAGCCACCGCTTGTCGTCGAAATACCTCCCAGGTAGACAACGAGGTTTCATGATTCCCCAACTATGTCTTTGCGAAGTATACGCGACGGAGGTTCTCTATTTCGTCCCATCAATTCAAGCTCGCCACTCTCTCGAACAGGTCCAACCAATCTTCCACGTCCTCGTACGAGTCGCCGTGGAATACTGGCGGCTGGTGCGGTTGGCTAATGAACACTTGTGCCGGTGTTACCTGGCTAGTCGTAGTGGTGACATCCATCGTTTGAACTCCCCTTAGTGTGAAGTGAAGAGAAGCGAACTCAGGTGAGTCACCTCGAAGACGGCGACTTGCCCTCTGGTGTACAGGAGTCACTTCCGCGGGGTTGATACGCTGGTCGTCGGGGCTACGCTGTCTTGAGCTCGTGGGGCTTCGATTCATAACCCAGTGCCTCCACCAGAAATGTAGCGATGCTGAGGCAGACAGGTTAAAAAAACAAGCGTCTTTATTAGGGCGAACTTGTGCCCACGATTGTAAAGACTATGGTCGTCAAGTCCGAGTAGCCGAGTAGCACAGATCCAACTATCTTCCTCTTCCTCGTAGGCCAAGTGCACGAACGCGTGGCGCATGCCAGCCGGGTCTTGCTGGGGCTGGTGCCACGATGATTGTGGCGGGCTACTTGAACGTGGCCAACCTGTCGCAGCAATATGATCATGCGGTTCCAACGTACCTCCAGAGCTCTATTTTTTTTTCATGAATAACTTATCAAAGTACGAAAGAAGCACATTTTGCTCTGTGTGTTTTTTTTTCCTTTCTTCTTTATTTACGAACCAGAAATGTCTCACATTCACGTAATACATTTTGATAGCCAATATTGCTCCAGTTAGTTCAACTTGTTAATGGGTGGAATAAAATATGCACAAAGGGCGGGAAATATTCTATTAGAGCCAACCGCTAGGCTCTGATGACTTGATTGATATGTGGGGTTTAACGTCCCAACCGTCCCAACCACTAGGCTCTTACCGAAGCACACACGTGAAGCTCTTTTCCAGGCTCCAGGAAAACTACGCATTTTCACTTCGACACAGCTAGTGCCCACAACGCTAGCGACTGCGAGGCTCCTTTCCAGGTCTACTTTACTAAAGAGCCAGCACCATCTCATTTTTTTTTTCTTGCCTATTTAGGTCCGGGTCGCTTTTGTGGTGAACTTTTTTAGTACCCGTTGCGACTGCTACAATGACTTCTTCATACTGCTTCTCAATTTTGTTTTTTTATGCCAGGCACGAATCCCAGTTTGTCCGATGTGTTACGAATGTAGTATACAGGATCATGTGGTGCGTGCCACATCGGACAGACTGAGAGGAGTCTCAGCGAACGCCTGCGTGAACACGCACGTAATGTTCGCAGTGGAAATGATCGCTTGTTGGCTTAGCGTGTGAGCAGGTGTGGTACCCATGCACTGTTTGAAAATGCAGTTGTATTACATAGGTACAAACATGATCCCACTCGCATGAATATGGAAGCTAAGAGAATGGCTCGGGAACCTAACAGCTGCGTGAGCAAACCATCGATTGCCCTCCAGCTTTATTATCTGGCAAACCACGCTTGTGTGCAATGAGTCAGATATTCTGCCTCGTGCTTCGGGTGTATGAAGCTTGTCGCTTGTTCAAATGAACTTTCCTTTCTTTTTTATGGTCGTCATATTTAAATGCAGTGCAGGATAAATACCCATTCAGTTGATAGTCCGCGCTTGTACTTGTCCTTCTTTCGTCCGTGTTTTTTACCTAGTAGTATACTTAGATTAGTGGCAAGCCTCGGCATTAGTGAAAGTTACCATTGTGAGCGTTTATCATTGTCCTCAGATTTGAGTTACGTGGAACATCGCAGATAAAATATTTGTAATAATGACTTAATTGTTTTGACACAAAAACCTTACGACTATCAGTCTTCAAAGACTTGATGATTGATTTGTGGGGTTTAACGTCCCAAAACCACCATATGATTATGAGAGACGCCGTAGGGGAAGGCTCCGGAAATTTTGACCACCTGGGGTTCTTTAACGTGCACCCAAATCTGAGTACACGGGCCTACAACATTTCCGCCTCCATCGGAAATGCAGCCGCGGCAGCCGGGATTTGAACCCGCGACCTGCGGGTCAGCAGCCGAGTACCTTAGCCACTAGACCACCGCGGCGGGGCGTCTTCAAAGACTTGTGTCTTCGTAATCAATAATAACGGTCATTTTGAAGACCTTAAATATTGGCATCCATCTTAAAGATGCGCTTTGCGGCAATGCAATACCACTCGCTACTGAGGCCTGTGCATAAGCATATGGGTAAAAAAAAGAAATCAAGAACCAAAGCATTTTATGGCGCAGTCTTTCACAATGCAATGCGGCTGCGGTGAGCGCCGCCTGGCGGGATCACGGTTGGTGCATGCCACATCCGCTCTCCTCGGCTCCCGCCCCACTCGACACTCCGTGCCCGTTTATGCGTGGCGTCGCACGCATTAATGAGGACGCGTGACTGGGCCGAAAAAAGAGCGGGCAACATGCTCCCTCTTCCGTCACTGCATTCTTTTCCCAAGTACACAAAGCAGGATACAGCGTCAGCAGCACAGATGTATACCGGTTGCATGCAGTCGTTCCATCCTCTGGATCTACACTCTAAAAAAAAGAGCGAGTAAAAAGGGTGTCTTTTTGTCCCGCAACAATAATCGTCATCTATATTGCGTTCCATCCTTGCGCTATGGCCCCACGCCCGGTACATTCCGGTCATGATCGACATTCCCATTATCAGGGTTACATTGGATTCTCGATAGGGAAGTGGCCAGCGCCGAGTTTTCAAGAAAGGAAGCGCACGCAAGCCTGATGACGATTATTCTTGTGGGACAAAAAAAAACACCCTTTTTACTCGATACTTTTTTAGAGTGTAGTTTTCCTTTGCGCCTCAGGGACTGGCTATCCAAGTTACAAGTTAAAGGTCACCAGCTCCTCGTGCATTTGCCCAAGACTACTTGAAGGTAAAAGTCACCTTCCCCTTTGAAGTGCAGAGCACTTCCGGGGATCTGCTTGTCATCTATTCATACATATCAAGGCGCGAGACCACGCTCACAGCGAAGTGCTCAACAAGCCAAAACAAGGATAGCAGAGATCAAACCCGGTTTAAAATGAAGGAACAAGGTTCGAAATATTATAATTAGGAAAAACATACAAGAAGTAATCGCATCAACTTAAAATTGCTAAAATGTTTCGCAAACGTATACGGCTGACTCCAGCGGAAGGCGCTTATGCACTAAAGCGGTGCGCTGACTCGCCGGGGGAAGAACCCGACGGAGCTTTGCAAGCGACGCCTATCGCAAACGACGTAACACAATGTCATTAAAGGGCAGAGAAAAGTAGCACACGTGTCGCACGCCGAATATGTGAGTCTGCCTAGCAATATTGTACTCGTGCCTGGGAAACCGTGCATGGTCACCTCTAACGTTGGCGCCATTGAAGCTTTGGTAAAACGAGCAAAGGAACTCTACGAGCAGAACTCACTCGGTGCCCGTGCGTGGAACTTTCTTAGATTTGACAGCAGTGAAGCTGTCACGTGTTCTGTTTTTCCTTGGTCGATTGTATTGATCCCACCTCCCGGCGGAACCTTTCTGCACCAAATGTTATTTCGCAGAGTCTTAGCGATCGGAGTCATCAGAAGTTTCCTGCTATATTATCAGGGTTTTGCATTGGCTCCGGAATACGGCTACCTTTGACGAAGCGGCATAGTCAGGTGGTGCCATTATCGTGACGTCACTTTATGTGCCGGCTTAGTGACGTCATTATGACGTCAAAATTGTGGCAGCCTTTTGCGTCAGTATGACGTGATAATGCAACGTCATCACGTGGTTTTCTTCCTCGATTGCTTGTGTATACGCCCCGAGGCTTACGGTCTTTTTTTCGCGTTTGAGGAGCTATCCAAGCCATCAGCGTTAGAATAATTTCAGGTTTTATCAACCTTCAAAAAAAAAATGAAGGCTGCGTCAATTTAACCAATGTCTCAAGGTCAAGATGTAAGTAAGCACGCGACGCATTAAAAGTTTCCTAAACGACGCCTAAACAAAATATTGACTGCTACGGTCGGTAGCCTTCACAAAATGCCAATGTCAGATAAAGTAAAGAAAGTTATCAGCCTCGCTCCGTCAGCTCCTGCTTGACCTGCCTCCGGCCACCTTCTCGACACTCGTCTTCAAGACGAACGTCCGCCTTGTATGAAGGCGTCGGCAACTGATAAAAAAGAAGCCGCTGCTTCGACGTTATGAGTGGCTTCACTTTTCGCCTACAGATTAGCAAAACTTTTCTTCAACAGGACGTGTGCGCAGTCGCTGTGAATGGGTGAATGGGTACTGGCTGGAGCCTCGTGTCTTCCTCGTGCTGACCAGCCCGTGAATTGAGGTGAGATTTGTTTTTCTATATCTTCAACCAGTACTGTTCCTGTGAACAACAAAGGCTAAAAACTACTAATAAAAAATTAAATTCTTTATAATAAACCATGCCGATGCTTCTGGACATAAATATAAATGTAATATCCTATTGCAAAAGTAATTCCCATTTGTGTAGAATGTTTGGAAATGTGAGAAGATGGAGGCAAATTAAAGGCCGGAAGGTTATACCTGGTTTGCTACGCTACGTGAGGAAAGGAGAAAAGGGGAGTACATAAGAGGGAAAGAAAGGAGGAAAGAGAAAACAAATGATACGCGCAGAAGCATATCAGCGTTCAGCGAGCACACACAGGCTCTCATAACCAAGAAATAATTTAGAATGATTCTGATCTCATCGTAGACAACCGCAAAGGTGAAAATGCGCTTCCAACAGTGGTACCTACGAGAATTCGACTATTCAACTATATCTTTCTTGTTGAGTTGTTTTGTTTATTTTATTTTCAAGATTGTTAATTATTTTCTTGCGTAGGATTACTAGTACTGGTACTAATACATCCGTTCATTTCCCAATCGTAGCGTCCATATTTACTTTCTGATCAAATTAATTCCTAGTCAGAATAAATAGCCTCCACGCAAGTATATTGTAACTCTATATGCAGTCACTGTAATCTTATACTGTCACTCGCGAGCGGCAACATTCTCTGTGTATCTTGGCCGGCTCTTATGACTGAAATCAGTTCGAAAAAAGGTAAGGGCAAGTGCATGTCAACATACGATATGCCCACAGAACGAGTTTCTGGAACTTCGTCCTATCATGGGGCGTGAATAAACGAAAAAAAAATTGGCGCTGAGCACGATAATTAAAGATTAGGGTGACCGTACTCCTCGATAGAAAAGAAAAAAAAAAGCCATCGACACTGCGCTTAAAGGTATATATCTCCTTGCGGCTTCATCTTTTCGCGAAGCGAATCCTCTGAAACTCTTCTGTAGCGAAATCTTTAAGTTGCATGATTAAACAGTCGAATTGTTTGTTCTGGCGAAAAGACCCCCTTTGAGACATTATAATAATTGGCTGAGTATAGCATTAGTGTTACGCGAAAATGTAAGCCCTTTACGTTTATTTTCACTTCCACAGCAACCGATACTCATCCGGTTAGCAAGCATTGTTGAGGCGATAGAGTATTCGACATGCCCCGGGATCAAAGTACAATTGGCCGCCTCCGCAGCTGATTGAAGAGACAGACGACAAGCTTACGCACACACACAAGAGAGAGGGATACGAAAAATGAGATTAGTGGGTTCCGAAGTGGAGCGCTGTTTTCGTACACGTGTGTAGCTGCCAACGCGTGCACTAATCGGCCATATCTGCCTTCTTATTGTTCGAAAGTCGAGGATAAATGGTAGCAGCACAAACCGAGGGCAACCATCGGCGTTGTGCTTTCCGAGGATGATACCTTTTGTGTAAGCCGCCATGGTTATTTAGGGTGTCGCATTGCTAGGCGCGAGGTCACGGGTTCGCTTTCCGGCCACGAGGCCACATTTCGATGGGGGTCAGATGCGAAGGTTATACCTGTGCGCTTAGATTTGGATGCGCGTCGAAGAACCCCTGCAGGCACTCAAAATTATCCCATTAAGGACCAGTGTACATCACAAAGTATACTTCCTTATTCGGGAATAAAAATGCATAACACGACAATGCTGTTTTTGTTCAATGGACTTTCGGAGGCCAAAGATTGAAGCAAGATAACGCTAACGTGGCATTTTAACTCTCTTGTATTTTTTTCTGTTCTAAGTTTCATTAAACTTTTGCAGAGCGAGAGCCCGCCAAGCGCACGTGGTCAGTTCTCCTTTTCCAAGTTTGTTCCAGGTTCCAAAATTTATGCGTTGAAAAAGGAGATTGCTTGTGCTTCACCAAGAACAAAATAATCCCTGCACAGCGCGAGAAGTCTATAGACAACATAGTTTTGCTCGGAGGTGTAATCAAACCTGGGCGTACTTTTTATATAGTAGAGTGGGAGTTTTGTGACACATACTTAATGTTTTGCGGTGCCTCAGAGCTATATAGAACCAGATATTTTTTTATAGAATACCGTTTTTTTTTCTGACACCCACGAGGGCGCTACAGATAGATGCCACAGTGAATACACGAGAACTGTTGAGGTTTTTATTGTGGCTCCTGACCATAACTTAGACACTTAAGAGGAGAAGGGGAATGACGATGGTACGAAGGGTGCTCTCTAGCAACATTAAAAATATGGAATGAAAGAAATGTTGGCAGTATAGGATTTGTTTCGATACCGGAAACACTTTTGTTTTGTAAGGCCAAAAACAAAAGCGCTGCAATTCTTCGGAATGACAACACAGTAGTTCTCATGTGGTGTAACGCCGTGGCTATCCACAGAAAAGAAAAAAGAACAAAAAACGCAGTGTAACTGCCAACTTATCTCAGCAGCTGTAACAATGACATAACAAGGGCAGAGCTCTGCGACCATGCTGCGAATAAGTACAGATATTTCATCTCTAAGACAAAGTGGTGCAGGCCCAGATATACCGAATTGATAGAAACGGCCACAGACCCCGCATACGGGACGTGCAACTGCACTGTGTGTTTCAGCAGACCCCCTAAGCGTTCACTATTGTCCTTCAGTCGCATCATACATAGCGAGACACTCACTTGGTGTTGTACCGAACAGAAGTGTCAACAAATATCTAGCGTCCACTGAGCTTACTATTACACTGTATCTATACCTACATATTAAAAACAAAACTTGGGAAAGAATGCAGATATGCCCCAATACATTGAAGTACGGTTGTAAGAAGCATGACAAGCATGACGTTACACTTAACATAAGAGCTGGTACTTCAATAACATGACTTTGGTATTCGTTCGGCAGGGGCCTAGCGTACTCTCTATTCTTGCATCTCACCAGATTTCCGGATGTTATATCTGAGGGCCAGAGTACTTTATGATTTACATTGTTATAACTCCTGCGAAAACGTGTTGTTGTCTATTATACCTAATTAAAAGTGTGAATCTCAATAAAATCCAACTAACACTTCTCTCGTTGTCTATAATATGTTAATTGCAGTACCCCCTCCGGCATGCCATATAACTATACTGTGGTGTTGGCACGTAAAAACACAGAAATTATAAACATTTCATGTGTTACTACCAAAGGCGAGTATTCCCTTCCTTGTCAAATTCGACGAGAAATTAAAGCGAAGTTTCCAAACAGTCATCAGTGATTTTTGGCAATGGCCAGCCGCTATCGTTCATTGCACCCCCAGAATCACAGAGTTTCTTAAATATACAGGGAACCCTGGCGCTAGTGTCTATCGGAGCTGCAACGCACGGCACTTCAGCGACCATGGGAATGATGGGTAGTACACGGACTTGTCTAATCTTCCTACTTCTGGCTTTGTTTGTGTTCGCTTTGATTGGAGCTGTTCTTTCACAAAACAAAAACTAGCAAATGTTCAGCGGTTGCGCTTCACCACCTTATTTTCCTAGGCTTACCATTTCAAATCAGGTCACGAAGTTCAAAATGATTCGTTCTTTCTTTGGAAACAAACCGGAAACGCAACAATTTGCTACCCGCAAGTACGAAGACTAGGCAAATCCGTGTACTACTCATCATTCCCATGGTCACTGAACGATCACAGCGCTAGAGTTCCTTCTACAGTTAATTTTAGGTAACTCTATAGCCGGACTAATGATCGGCTGAAGATCTATCTTACCCAAAATTCTATAGCGAACGAAGTCTTTGTGAATATATCTGTTTTCTGGAGATCTCGCTCAGTTTGGTTTCCGTGATCGTAGATTTGTTTTACAGTTTCCTACGCAGAGTAAAAAACAGCTTTGCCAAACGTAATTAAGAAAAAAATTAGTAGGCTGATTTTGCCATTGCGCTCTTCTGACTCGTAAAACAGGTAGGCGTGCATACTGAAAGGACCCTGCGTAAAAACGCCGAAGTGAGCTGGGTACGAAAAATAAAGAGAAAAGTTGACCTGCAAGGTTTGTTGACATGGATGGACGAAAATGAGGCGTTAAGGCCATAAAAAGCTGAAATCTGTTTCTGCCACACCACGCTAATTTCTCGTATTCTTAGCTTTATTCTCGGTTCACTCTTAATTTCCAAGCGGATACGATCAGATGCTTAATAAGTAAGCGCTTCCTTCCAAAGGGCTCCTCACGATTTGCAAGTTGCTGAAGATGTAGAGCTTCGCTACTTATGTCCAGAACGATCGCGATTAGTTGAGAGCTCAGTTGAAAGGTCCGGTATGTTTCCTCCCAAAGCACCTCCCAAGAACTCTGAACACACCAGTGATATCTGAGTACGTCAGCTGGAGCCTGAAAATTTGTTATCGCCAATCAAGTCTGTTTTCTCCTCTTTGTTGTTGTTGTTCTAGTGTTGCCTTCTGACAGCTCTCGTTAAATTTACCCTGTTTTTCCAAAACATGGTAATCACCCTACCTTCCTTCCTTCCTTCCTTCCTTGCTTCCGTTTTTCCTTGCTTCCGTCCTTCCTTCTTCCTTCCTTCTTTCTTCCTTCTTTTCTTTCTTCCTTTATCTTCCTTCCTTCCTTCCTTTATCTTTCTTGGCACATGACAGAACAAGGACCGAAAAAAGACTAAGGTCCAACTGATCTTAGCTCAAAAGTCTGTTAGCCCCGATGTGCCCTTCAAAATATAAAAAAGAATGAGCGCACAATGCACTGAATCTTCCTAATCTGCGAATATGATATTATTTATCACTCCGAATTGCCGACCCTAATTACATCGTAATGGGGCTTCTTGATGTGAAAGCTAAAGTAGGCGGAGTATGAACTCCTTCGACCCACATTATGGCTACAGGGCGACAAAAGTACACGCTGACAGCGTGCTGGTCCACCCGACCCTTCTGCGGGAGTGCCCATTTACCCGGCGGGAACCAGGCCGGGCCGCATACTCTAGGGATGGCCTGTCTAAACAGTCGGCGCTGGCTGCAAGACAGCTGCGGGCAGGAGTGCCGAATAAGATAAAACCCACTCTGTGAGGGGCCGTCTCGAGTTTCTCCATGAACTACGAAAAGCCTTCGAAGAGAGAGAAAGAGAGAGAGAGATGGGGGCACGATACAACGACGTTAACGGACGTTGCCATTTGCTGATGGTCTAGACAGCTGTCCCGAGCACCAAGAAGGAATTGTTCGTGCGTTGGCGCGTCAGGGCAAATTATCTCTACATTGGATGCTTTAAGCCACCACTCCTATTACTATAGTTCACCACAGCCTAAGAACGAATGCAAGCCTCACCTACCGCATCGAGGTCGAAACCACGAAGGAAGGTTTATTGGACCAGCACACGCGAGCACTAGGCGTACTTATAAACTAAATACTTATAAATTGCGTCAGTATAATTTATGTAAATGCGAGACGCAATCTTATGCCGACTGCTTGAATACACTCTACGCTATAGACAAATAAAGTGTACATCAAGACACATGTTAACGAAAGCATTATACCTTGCAAGGAGGTTGAAAAGTAAGCGCGGGAGAAAGGGACGGAGTAGTGTAGTACGGGTGGGGAATCTAAAAACATTTTAGGGGCGAAGCACCTAACGGGTGAGGCTTGTCTGTCCACTGTGCTTGTTGTCGCGGCCGCATTAAATGGGGCAATGGCCGGATGACTTACGGTATGTGAGACACAAAAGAAGGTTTAACAACAGACTTATATCAATCTTAATTGTGACAGAACAATATCCAACACCTAGAAGTACAAACGCTTAATGCTAGTCTGCGACTTCAAAGTAGTCGTTATAGGGTGACTCTTTATGTCACACTATGTCACTTTATGACACACAATTCACACTACTTGGAGCAACGCTCGGGTAACGTACGGTTACTCTTCCATATGATACCCAGAACTTAGCCCACTCATCATGATTCACTTCGTGGAAGAGCGTCTTGTTTTTGTTTTTATTTTTCGTGCGCACCACAGCTGCTTCGCATTCTATCAGGATTTCCTTCGGGGTGACGGTCCATAATTTTGTTTTTGTCCTTTGCTATTCCGGATCAGCGGAAAACCTACGCTTTTGCGGACAGGTGTCTGGTGATGACGACTATATCTGAAGGTGAGAAAATTTGGCAGATCCCACGTACCCGGGAATGGACGTTATGCAAAACATGCGGAGGGAAGGTGACCGTGTTGCAATTTTTTATTGAGTGACACGTCATAAAATGACTCTAAATATGCGTACAAATGTTGCACGCACAGACATATGATGAAGAGTTGCAGATGTTCATATAACCAGTTGTTTGCACTTGCGCAACGATGCCAACTGGAACATGCTTATCAGCAACACTAGAAGATGACATGAAGCGCTGATGCTCGCGAGGATTCTGGCCGTGGACACTGCTTCATAAATCAACTTCAGCGCATGGCAACTAACTACAATTGACGTTAACCCGACGTGACGGCTGTATCAAAGGAGTACATATGTATTGTTTATGAAACTGAATAGGTAGCACTGCAACAACTCTACCACTTTCCACGTTTCACGAAGGCCTGGCGTAGCTTTGTGGCAAAATGTTTCATTGCCACGCAAAATGCTTGGGTTCGATTCCAGCAGAACCCCTGACGTTTATTCTTTGCATTCATCGGGGCGACGCTACCGATGCCGAGTGATTCTCAACGCTCGAGCTTTAAAATTGCCCATTGGTGATTTTGTCGTTCCTAGGTATATACAAAGTGTCAATCACCTTTGGCACATACTCGCATACCAGCGGCACATACCCGCCCGTGAGAATGTGCCACTGTCTTGCGGGAAGTGTTTGACGACAAACGCGATGGGATTGTGATATTATTCATGCCTTGATCAGCACGTCATACTCGTCGAACAATCTTACTCTCCCATGCTAATATTGGTTCACGCCAAGTTAAGCGGGTGACCATGAGAGCACCAAAACGTAAGCGGCTAGATAGATAGATAGATAGATAGATAGATAGATAGATAGATAGATAGATAGATAGATAGATAGATAGATAGATAGATAGATAGATAGATAGATAGATAGATAGATAGATAGATAGATAGATAGATAGATAGATAGATAGATACGCTCAAATTTGCCGAAGTTCGCTGAGAAATGCTTCGCATTTAAAACACCACGCTCTGCGGGCAGTTTGGCACAACTAGTTTTCCCCTTGGCACGTTTATGTTCGCATATGAATGCTCCGATTTTTCTCTGGCGCTGTACAAAACTGTGCCGCTGATAAGCGCACGCCTGCGTCTTCAACGCATTTGCCCTATTAACGAGTGACAGCTTGTGTTCCGGAGCCCTACTTATCCCGTCCCTTGTTTTGGCTATGGCGTCTCCCCATTTGCGATTTGCAAAACTTCCTTCTTCAAAGATCACCCCGAGAAGTCTGACAGCGTACACGAATTGAACTCTCCTGGGGGGATAGTCGGCGAAGTCTCGAAATCACCGCGCCTTCCTTTTGTCGGTATTGAAGCACGCGCCAGGAAAAGCGGATGACTGCTGAAAGAGCTTTTGAAACCAGGTTGTGAACGCTTTGGATCACCATGGCCTGCCCCCAAACCGCATTCAGGAGGGGTTTAGAAAAAGTGGTTAATGATTGAGAGCCCTTAGTACTCTACTATGGGAGAGCATAAAACCATCTTGTGGACGAAGCACCCGATGTGATACTGTGTTTAGAAAAAATGGTCAACGATTTAGAGTACTAGGTACTCTACTAAGGGAGAGCTTAAAGCCGTCCCGTAGGACTGTATATCAAGGCCCTACTTCACCCATCGAAATCAAGTGAAGTGGGTATTGTATATGTGATTGCACTGCAAAGCTCCGAGTGAAGTTCAATAAAATTTTATACAGAACATTTTTTACGTGATCATGTACTCTTACTAGCACATGTTCATGTCGCACGTTTTAAGAAAGACCATTGAACGTCCTGGCAAATTTTATGAATAAGTAAAACAGCACTGCTTGGTCACAGTCATTTTTAGATATAGGGACGATGAACCTTTAGTTAGTGATGGACGCGTTATGTACCTTATCACAGAAAAAGTACTTGTAGTGCGAAACAGTGCCGTAACTAGGGAGTGGCACACCAGAATCTACGCCACCTCACTCTCGCCATGCCGTCAACCTCAACAATAAACGCGCAACGCTCAACCTCTTTTTTTATGTTAAATTCCAATGGTGGGGTCGGAGCAAGTTTTTCGGCTCATTTTAAATGCGAAGCATTTCTTGGCGAACTTCAGTGACTTTGAGCGTATCTATCTATCTATCTATCTATCTATCTATCTATCTATTTATCTATCTATCTATCTATCTATCTATCTATCTATCTATCTATCTATCTATCTATCTAGCCGCCTACGACTTTTAGCTTTCCTGCAGCCGTTTAGGTAATGGTACCAATACCAAACTTGGTATGATATACCATGACTGTATTGCCAACAAAACTGACAAGTCAAAACATGAAAATCATGACATGTATGTCATAAATGTCATGATTTACATGTCATAGTCTCGCTTCTCTTGCGGTGGTTTCATTCACATGATATGTTGCAAAACTGGTACGGTATGACATGACTGCATGGCGAACACAAGCGACAGAGCCTAACATCAAAATCATGACATGCGTGTCTTGTAACAACACTACTACATACCACACTCATGATGTGCTCATGGCCGTTTCGCTAGCTTTGCATATACCGAATTAGGTGCCGGCGTTGGTTTTGTCGCGTCATGCTAACGTTGCCACGCCAGGCACCGGTCCTGTAATGTACTCGCAGGCATGCGCAACGCTGCGTCACTTTGACGCATTGCGCAATTCAGCGTGTCCGGCGTTCCTCCGTCACGAAAAGTGGCAGACGCAGTGCTGTCTGGGCAACGCATCGGCGCAAAATGCAGCATGTCGCATTTCGCGCCAGTTGCTGTCGGGCCGCGCTGACGGACGCTGGTCGCGCTGGTCACGCCTGACATCAGACTACAGAGTTCTCGCGTTTTGCATGCTAACGTATAGCGTCGCTGTGCCCAGCGTGCGCGCGCTTTAACGTTACGTTGGATTATATTGGGCCCTTCGTTATGTACTGGCGACCGTTTCGCCAGCACCACGTATACCAAATTTCCTGTTCCGTGACGTAAATGAATGACGATGTTATATGACTGGTGCAAACACGATAATCGTGACACGCGTGTCATGCAAGAACATAACAATGTACCACGTTCATAGCGTGCTCACGGCCATTTCGCTAGCTTCACATATACTAAATTTGGCTTCACAGGACGTGGATAGATGACGAAGGTAAACGACACATCCAAACATGACAATCGTGACACGGAAGTCGTGTACGGCTTAATCTACCTCCACCTCGTAACGTTGTGGTGATTTTAGTCACATATCGGTCGGGAGGAAGACGAAGTGATTCGTTTACGGAACACACCTTGCTCGTCTTTGTGCTTTTCTGGATTTTTCGCCGCAGTTGTGGGGTCTATCGCCCCATATATCGTGGTGATGGTTGTTCAACCTCACGGGGCACCGTCCGAGTCCAGTTCGACCGCGGCGACTGCTTCGAGGAAGCGAGGAAACGCGTCTAGTGAGAGTGAGGACACTGAGCTGTACTCCGCATCAAGCGACGAGTCCTCGGACGACGGCTTCCAACCCGTCCTGTACCGCAAGACTAAACGACGGATCGTCAATGCATCTTCGGCATCAAGCACGACCACCGTAAAAACTGCCCCTCAGCGATGGCCTCACTCTATCCTGTTTGTGCCGCTGAAGGCTACCGACAGTCTACGCGGGCTGAACAGGCAAGCGCTCTCTGTGTATCTCGAGAATATTACGCCAAATCAGATCAAAGAAGTACGTCTAAACGCAAGAAGGAACATCTTGGCAATCTATGTGCTGAACCCACGTGCGCTAAACGCGCTTCAGAAAGTAACGCAACTGGGTAACATCAATGTCAAGTCTATAATACCAGCTGATAGCACCACTTCAACAGGAGTCATTTATGACATCGCCACTGAAATTCCAAACTCGGATCTCTAAGTGCTAATAAAACCGGCAAATGAGGATAACGTCATTGTGAATGTGAGCCGCCTTGGTAACACACATTGTGTAAGAATTACATTCAAAGGGGACTGTCTCCCCTCCCATGTGAAGGTTGGCCACTTTCGTCACCAGGTCCGACCATTTATTCCAAAACCTATGCGATGTCATAAGTGCCAGAAGATCGGCCATGTGCAGGGAGCGTGCAGGAACTCCGAAGTGTGCCCCCGATGCTGAGAACCACACACCGAGGACAAATGCAGCGCAACCATACTAAAGTGCCCTAATTGTCAAGGTGCCCACAGTGCATCTCCCAAAAACTGTCCACGCATGAAGAAGGAGTTTACTCTTCTATGGACAAATGGTGCGAGACAGCTCTACCCACAAAGAGGCCGCGGTAAAAGTCCGGCGAAGACGACGACGTCACCATCGAAGATCTTCGTGAAGAACACAGTCAACTACAAGAAGTAAGTCAACACATCTGGAAACGGCGCCCACTGCAGGGTACACCGAGGTGAACGCAGACGATGGAAGAGAGAAAACAAGTAGATCTCTCTCTACTGAAGAGTGGCCGCCACTTACGCGCACGCAACTTGTGGAAGAACCGCATCAGAAGCCGCATTCATCAGAGCAAGCTGCAACAACAGAGGAGCAGCGGAACTTGGATAAGCAAGTGATTGCTCTTTTACGACCCATAAATAATGCCATTCGCACGGTGTTAAACAACATGCGCACAACGTCAGCCAGAAGTGCACTTCAAGTAGTGGACGCTCTGAGTCCAGTACTGGCGGCTCTTGAGTAGATAATGGCCCACCAGCCACTGTCTTTCAGGGAAGAGGTCAAAAAAGCAACAATTTTTCAGTGGAATGCACGGGGACTGAAATCACGCATTGCAGATTTCCGTCGGTTCGTTTCCACCAATATGTTTCCCATCATCGTCATCTGCGAGCCAAATTTATCCAGCGCTATCAGACTCTCCGGATACGAATCTTTTATGTCGGCTTGTTATAGTGGAAACAGCAAGGTCCTGCTGTTTATTTGACGTGACCTGACCTGTATTTTTCGGCCTGTATCACCTGACAACGATAACCAATATATATGCTTAACAGTGAAGAAAAAGGGTCTTATTGTCACTGTTGTCGGTGCATACCTGTCGCCATCAAGTAGATTTGACCACAAAAGACTAGGACACATCCTATCATCCACTCCTGGCCCATGGGTGATCATCGGAGACTTCAACGCCCACCATACGCTATGGGGGAGCCCGAAGATCAGCGCAAAGGGTAGAAGTCTGATAACGTTTGCTTCAGACAACGAGCTGTGCTTGTTAAATGATGGCAGCCCAACATGTTTACGTGGTCCTGGATACAGCAGTTGCCTTGACTTGGCTTTTGTTTCTCGAGGCCTCGTCAGATGTGCCGGATGGTTTGCGGACATAGAAACACATGGAAGCGACCACATCCCCACATATGTCAAGATCAGAGGATTATCACCTTGCAAGGTACGCTAAACTATCCAAAGAGTGGACTGGACCAAGTTTGAATCTCTCATGGAAGAACGCTGTCAAGAGAACACCTCATTTGACTTAGAAGAGGTGATCAAGTCCACAGTGCAAGACACAGTGTGCACCCTCACGTACTCTTCGAGAGTAACCGCATTTGATGTGGAATTAGAACGACTTCGGGCTCTCCGACGGCGTGCGGAACGAAGGTACCGACGCACGAAAGCAATCGACGAATTAGGAATCGCTAGACGTCTTCAGAATAAGATACAACGCCGCATAGACAAGCTAGAGTCACAACGTTGGGCAGCCTTCTGCGCTTCGTTAGATCCTCGCAAGCCTTTATCACACTTGTGGAGGACAATAAGAGGGCTCCGGACAGCTCCCATTCAGCGGTCTCCATTCAAGGCTCTAGCCCTCTCTCAACAGAGATCGGAGGTCGACGTGGCAGAAGAGTTCTGTGCCAACTTATCTGGTCAACTCGCAGATCCCAACATCTCCACGCTCTCACGTGGTGGCACGACATCACACGTTCACCACATAGACCAATTTTTTTCTATTCATGAGCTTAAAGCAGCACTGGCTTTGTGTAGACGGACATCAGCACCCGGGCCTGATGGAATATCATACAGAGCACTGTGTCACCTTGGTGAGTGTGCGAGGACTGCCCTCCTCGAGATATACAACGATTCGTGGCGAGAGGGCACCGTCCCAGTTAACTGGAAGACCAGCCGTTTGGTTCTATTACTGAAGCCTGGCAAGTCACCATTGGTGCTCACATCATACCACCCGATTGCACTGGCTAGTTGCTTGGACATAGTGAGGGAGAGGATGGTACTTGGACGGCTAGAATGGTTCCTGGAGCATCACAACATCTACCCGGACGCTATGACGGGATTTCGCCGTGACCGGTCATCAATTGATAGCGTCATAGACCTGGTCAGCTACGTGCAAGACGAAAAAAGGCCGTAAGCGTCTCTGCGCTTCTTTATTTCTTGATGTTAAAGGGGCGTACGATAACGTCACACATGAAGCTGTCCTCACCGCTCTCAAGGAGGTAGGAGTGGGTGGTCGGATGTTTCAGTAGCTACGCAGCTATCTCTCTGAGCGATCCTTTTAGGGGCGAAGCTCCTTAGGGCGTGGGCTGTGCGTCCCCTGTAGCCTGTATGTAGCCACCTCTAGTTTAGTTCTTGCAGTGTTCATTAGATGGCGGTACCGTCCCCTGTATGTGGCCACCTCTAGTTTAGTTCTTGCAGTGTTCACTAGATGGCGGTACCGTCTCCTGTATGTAGCCACCTCTCGTTTAGTTCTTGTAGTGTTTACTAGATGGTGGTACTTGTAGCTGATGATGAAAAGATGCAAGATGTTATAAACTAGAAAGCGGTACTTGTAGTTGATGAAAGACGCGAGATCTTATAAAATAGGAATGATGTCACATATGGCGCGTGTCATTGGTTGAAGGCAATCGTTCGATTTAGTGCGGCGACGTACGCTAGGGGGAGCGATGTAATAAAATCGAGTGGGCAAAATGTACAGAGGATTCATGGTTTACCAGGTTTACCTCCGGAGCTTCGCCCACTCATCATCATTCACTTCGTGGATATGGCGGAATTTTTTCGTGAGAACCGAGGATGGTGATACTTCGCTACATTACAGCCACCGTGGTGTTCCCCAGGGTGGCATACTTAGCTCTGTACTATTCAACCTGACGCTAATAGCTCTCAATGAGCATCTGCCAAGTACTGTCAGATTGTCAATGTACGCGGACGACATCTGTGTTTGGACGTCTGCAGTAACACGTCTACAGCTGCGAGCCCAAATTCAGAGAGCTGCCGCTCAAGTTGCTATTTACCTCCGTCAACGAGGTCTGGAAATATCCTCTGAGAAATGTGCACTTGTGGCATTTACGCGCAAACCAATGCAGAACTACAGCGTTCTGATAAACAGCAAAAGGATACGTCACCTCCGATCATACAAGTTCCTAGGTGTTATAATTGACAGAGATCTTTCATGGAACTCACATGTATCATACATGAAAAGGCGATTGACAGGCATCTGTCATTTGTTCAAGTTCTTCGCTGAGAAGAACTGGGGAATGTCCACAACTGCTATGTTGCGACTATACATGATTCTTTTCCTTGGATTCCTTCGGTACAGCCTACCTGTGTTGACCAATGCAAGTAAAACAAGCATACGAGTGCTTCAAAGTGTCCAGGCTCAAGCACTCCGGATATGTTTAGGCTTGCCCCAAAGTGCGTCAACAGCGGCAACTATCGCCATCACAAGGAACAACCTCATCAAGATCCACATTAATGTGGAAGTGCTGAGGACACATATACGACACCTTGCTCGAACCCCTCGACATCACCTAGCCTCTCTACCAGTGGTCCGACCATGCACATCTTACTGCAAAACAGTGACCGCACATGGTGAGTCGATCCCAACTTCGTTCTCTCCTGCCGCTAGACCTGTGACTCCGCCATGGTGCCTCGCTCAACCAATGATTAATATTAACATACCTGCGTCCAGAAAAAGGCCAATTTGTCGTCACCGGCTCTTAAACAGCTCACACTACTTCTCTTGTATGAGAAATATCAAGACTCCACACATATATACACTGACGGATCGGTTCAGCCGGACAGCTCTACAGGAGCAGTAGTCATACCAAGGTTGGCCACGACAATTAAATTCAAGACATCTCACGCAACAACATCAACGGCAGCAGAATTGGCAGCACTTCGTGCCGCGTTGCAATTTGTAGTTGATCAACCTACACGCAAGTGGACTATTTTCTGCGACTCAAAGGCGGCACTGCAGTCTCTACTATGAGCCTTACGCCGTGGACCACACGAGCAGCTGGTACTAGAGATAGCAGAGGTTATACACCACCTGACTGAGAAAGGGCACCAAATTACATTTCAGTGGTTGCCCAGTCACTGCGGAATCATCGGCAATGAACGGGCCGATCAAGCTGCCCGCTCAGCCCACACAGAGGATCATAAACTGCGACTACCACTTTCTAACAGATGCTGCACGAAAGCTCCACAGGCTTGCTCGCCAGCAAACCACATCACAATGGAATCAGCCACACTTCAAGCATGCCCGACTGTACTCGCTTGACCCTACACTAAGTCTTCAAGTCCCGTCGAGGCTTTGCCGAGCAGACCAGACCCTGTTATGTAGGCTGTGGTTGGGCGTTGCGTTTACCAACGCCTACGCTTTCCGCATTGGGATGGCCGACACCGCAGCCTGTGGCCACTGTGGCAAAGAGGAAACAATTCAACATATTCTTTGTGAGTGCCTAGCGTATAGTAAACAACGACTATGCCTTCGCAAGGAACTCAACAAATTAGATGATCAACCTCTGTCGGAGCAGGGAATTCTGCAGTATCGTCAGGATGCGACTTCACAGAAGAGGGCCCTGAAAGCGCTACGAAACTTTTTGCGATCGACCGGCCTTACTGAACGGTTGTAGCTAGGACGCCCTTCCAGTGTGTGTTTTCGTTTTTTTATGAGTGTGCGTGCGTTTTTTTGTTGTTTTTTCTCTCTATCTACCCCCTCTTTCTTGCCCCTACTTCCCCGCCCCCAGTACTGGGTATACCAAACCAGATGCTAATATCTGGTTAACCTTCCGGCCTTTCCTTTCTCACTCTCTCTCTCTCTCTCTCTCTCTCTCTCTCTCTCTCTCTCTAGTCACGTATCACCCTTCTCATTCATGCTTCGCATATCATTGATTGCCACTGTACGTGGGATCTGCCAATTCTTCATTGTAATGAAAATGGAAGATCTAAGTTCTAGCAGAAAAAAAAAGGAAATTAATGTAGACTGATTCACTACGAGTCTGCATTGTTGAGAGCTTGCTAATTGATTGAATTGTGGGGTGTAACGTTCCAAAACCACCATACTATTATGAGAGACGCCGTAGTGGAGGGCTCCGGAAATTTTGATCACCTGGGGTTCTTTAACGTGCATCCAAATCTGAGCACACGGGCCTACAACATTTCCGCCTCCATCGGAAATGCAGCTGCTGCAGCCGGGATTTGATCCCGCGACCTGCGGGTCAGCAACCGAGTACCTTAGTCACTAGACCACCACGGCGGGGCTAGAGCTGGCTAAACATACATGCTGACATAAAAGGACTATGTAATCGGCATAATATTGTATATTTATCCTAAATTTATCTCTTTCGAATGTTGCCAAAGCTAACGGCAACTTTTTGAGCCAACGAAAATTATGGTATACCTTACCGTGTGCTTGCAATCTACTATATAACACTATAAACAAATCATGAATGAGTCAATAGAAAAATCTAACCTTTATGAAAGCGTTTTTATCATCTTCCTTTCGTTTTCCTCATAGGCATCTTCAAACCTACAAAGGAGAGACAGATAAACAATTAATGTCAAGAAGTTGCCGTGTGAAGCTGAAGATCTGGTGATAAAGTAAACGCGATAGCATGGGAGCTGCCACTGCATAAAGGAGTTTTCCAATGTAGCTATATTCCAGCTGTAGTAGTATAGACTGTGTAAAACGCATAAAAAGGAGGCAACTTGACAATTAGTTTGGAGGTTATGAGTCGGCATTCCTTCAGCCATGTCTTGAATGGACGGATGCATGATTGAATGGCGTAACTTTGTTATTTAGAGCCCTGAGGTACGTTGAAAAACTTTTAGTGTGCCACGTTTTGGAGCCACAGTAATAACTACTTTGACTGCTTTATTTCGTACAATACACCAGTCTTACGGCCCACATCTAATACACGTATAACACAAAATATTATACCGAAAAAGACAGGTTATGTCGCAATTGAAAAAAAAAAGAAAGCTGATGCCCAGTGGTTTAAAAAACAAGCAATGAAAGCTAGCTGTTCATAGTCGAACTAAACTTTCACATGGTGGTACTGCGGAGATTGACAACGCGAGGAGCCATGATGGCCAGTGTGTAACACGCATTTTTCTGCCAGTTAACGTTGCGTATCATGTGACGCCAACCGGCAGCTCGTAGCTGACCATAGTTCAAGACCATTGTATCATGATATCGCATTGAGTTCTTGTGTACATATATCCCAACATTGTCATGTATATTAGAACAAATGTCTTCACTGTAACGTAGTGATGTTAGTCGTGAAACATAGATGTGCCGAAGTGTATGTGCCCTGTTACTGGAATGGTATGAAGCCTTTGTGTTCTGCACATGCTGTAAATAATTTTTTTTCTGAACATAATTCCTCGCATACCACCTCAAAGCGTCCAGTCTGCCAAAACGAGACCATCGCTAAGAATGAAGGAAAAGAGAAAATTTTCAAGGAACGTTTTTTTTTTTGTCTTTTTTGTTAGATATGAAGCAAGCCGAGGCACGATATCACGCATATAGGTTTGGTATCAGCCAGCGACATGTTATCTTTCCGTCCACTTTTGTTTCTCCACATTGCCATTACAGTTTCTACTAATAACAGCCTCTAGACCCTCCATGACACCTCGTCACTTAGTTCTCAATAATATTGTGTCTAACAAAGAGAAACGCGCTCTTAAATTTTTCCTTCTTTTCTTCAATAGTAGTAGTAATTGTAGTAGTAGTAGTAGTAGTAGTAGTAGTAGTAGTAGTAGTAGTAGTAGTAGTAGTAGTAGTTCTTGTTGTAGTATATTATTTAGATTATCTTGTGCTAGTTGTGATCACTACAATCAACCACGTAACACTTTCTTGCGAACGTTTGTGTTGGCACTACGACATATTTCGGCTGCGCAAATACTTATGAATGGGAAAAGAAAGCAATAAATCAAACCAATTGAACAATAAAGAGCGGAATGCCACTGCCCGCTTGTTTTCTTTCCTTCGTTACTTCCTTTATTTTTCTCTCCCTTATCCGACCTTTCGCACCACGAAAACGGTGTGGAACGCTACAATCCAGGAAAAGCTTTCTGCGCACCTCAATGACGAGCCCCAATCACGGTCTCCTCCACGTCGTTTAATGTCATCCCGTAAAGAAGGCACTGAACAACTGTGCTGCCTCTTCCCGCGCTGAAATCTGCCTTGCTTGCAGCCCAACATGTGCGCCCGTACAGCGAGTGAACGAGGACTATCAGTGTCAACCTGCCACTGAATTAACAACAGAGGAAATGAATAACGACAGGTTTATGCGAGAGGGGGGAAACGCAGAGGCAAAGAGAACAGAGAAAACAGCGGCTGTGTGGGATACGGTGCGCGGGGCCATTCCGGGGATAAGGCGTTCGCCATTGGTTGCTTCCGCTGACTACGTCACGGAGATGGAAAGGTGGCAGCAAAGGAGGAGGGTTTATACGGGTTAGCCGTGGTTCGAAAAAAACTGACTTTTTATTGCACCTGCTTCGGTGATCAGGAACGTTTGCCATGTGTCGACTTCGTCGAAGATGAACGATCGCTTAACCCGGAGATCAATAGAGAAAGCAAATACGTTCAAATCACTCTCAGTCGGGTTAACGTAAAACTGTACAACAGCCATTGTTGTCATGGTTTTTCAGCAGTATCGGTCCAGATTCAGTCCAATATTGGTCCAGTTTCGGTCCAGTATCGGTCCAGTATCAACAGTGTCGGTCCAGTATCGGCATACGGAATTTCAGTCGACTACGGAACCCCATGAACTACACGAGGCATGAAACTCGACGAAGCATTACCATCTTTCAACAGTGCTTAGGGTGAGTGCATAACTGCCGCATCAGTTTATATCATTATCAGCCGGTACTTAGATAAAAATCAAGTTATGAAAACCATCACTTTCAGCAATAGATGTTCGAAAAGCACTCCCTTCGGCGATAGCATTTCCTCAAGGAGGCTGCTTTTGACTATTTTTTGTATAACATTCATGTGCGCGTACTTGACGTCAGTGCGAGAAAGAATATACTGTCAAACACGAGTATATATTACTGATTTATGCCCCTAGTTTAACTGTTCGCGTGAGTGGGTTCAATCATCGCAACCCTCATTGCTGTGGGGAAGAGTGTGATTCATAGCTTATCCCAACTTTTTTATGTCTGTTAGCCTAACTAGTCATTCTGCATAGCATGCACAAGTGTTGTTCGCAGGCATGAACTGAAGTCCATATTTGCTTCATCGATCCTACAGAAAAGAATTCTCGCGGGCGCGAATTTTTGGTCTAAACTTGCTTAACTTATAAACTCAGATTTAGCCTTAGGTCATAAGAGCCTAAATAACTACCAAGTTTGATTTTTAAGTATAGTTCAAATAGCGCGGCGGTGCAGGCACTATGTTAGTGGTAAAGTCCTTCTTTAAATATTCGTTCGAGCTGATTTGTATGGTAAGTGAGAGAGAAAGTCACACTCGAATAATAGAAGTAAGGTCACGGGCCCTGCCTTAGCCGATGCGAAGCACCAATTTGTGAACGCATTCAACGCAACAATAATTTGATGAAAGTTGACCTTCAAATTGAAGGTGTGGCACGAAGTTCATGCGCAAAATCGACATGAACACGCTTAAATTGTGCACTGTGCATTAGCTTTAAATTTAAAAAATCACAGCATATTCACGAACTGAATGATGATGAGTGGGGCGAAGCGTTCATCCATCCGTCCGTGAATCCATCTGTGAGTCCATCCATGCGTCCATTCGTGCGTGCATCCGTTCAGGCGTTCGTTCATCTGTGCATGCGTCCGTCTGTCCATTCGTCCGTCCGTCTGTTTGTCTGTCTGTCCGTCCGAGTGTGCGTCCTTCCGTCCATCAAGTACCACCATCTCGCATCTTTTCATCATATATTCATCATATATAAGTACCACCATCCAGTGGACAATTCAAAAACTAAACAAGAGGTGGATACCCACTACTACTACTACTACTACTACTACTACTACTACTACTACTACTACTACTACTACTACTACTACTACTACATACATTGCGGACGCACGACCCACGACATAACTAGCTTCGCCCCTAAAATTAGCAGGTAGTCAAAGTTAGTCCAGAGTCTACGCACGACGACGTCTTTAATCATTGTTGTCACGAAACTCCCCAGAAGCTGGACAGCATATAACCGTTAGCTTAGTCCTAACAACAGAAATTAGTTGTATATGCAACGCCTCGGCGTTCTCTCTGCGTGACAAGGCAACTCAAGTCGCGTTGTGCCGAGAGACGTTCAGTGCACGTTGCTTTGCGTTCAAGGAAGTGGCAGCTGCTAATACAACGTTTAGTGTGTTCACGAGGTGAGTGACCCAGCGATGTGACAGTAACGGATTATTTGACGACAAGTGGTTATACACAAACGTGCGGTTGGAACGACGGATGTGTCAATGAAGAATTTCCCTTTTTTTTCTTGACTTACTCTTTAGTTAGTTCTCAAGAAAGACGAATTGCAGATGAGTCTCATTGATGTCCACAATGTTATTACGACCAAATAGAGTTCTTCGGGAAGCAACATATTACATAAACATGTTTGTACGTGACTGGAAAACTGCATCACGCCTTCGGCTTCCCACACACATACTTTCAAGTAAGGAAAACCTTAAGGGCCTGGTGTGTCGTTTATCCATCTCATTTGGCGGGATCCCGTCCACAGTACAGCACTCAATGCAGGCCGTAAAAAGACTAGCAACGCTCAAAGACGGGTTAAAACGAACGAACAAGGTATAAAATACGACAATTATCGCAGAAGGCACAAGAGCCACCGTAATAAATAACGTAAAACCACTAAAACGTTAGGGAACTTGGTGCTGCCTTCAGCGGGGGGCACGAGTGAGGGCGCCATCGTGACGCCGGGAGAGCGAATGACCCTTCGCCTACGTCTGCGTTGCGTTTGCGCTGCGTCGCTAATGGCATCTGATGGGGAAAACAACCTGACATAACCTGCTGCAGATGGTGCGCATTGCAGCTGCAGTAACAATCGGAAAGTCGATAAAGCGCAGCAAAAAGTAGCACACCTACATGTCAAACCGAGTTTTCAAATGTGCCAAACAATATTCTACTAGTGCCGCGGAAAGCCTACGTATTTACCTCAAACATTGGCGTCATTGCAGTTTTGATAAGCGGAGCAGTGCTAACTCTACGAACGGGAAGTGCGTAAGACGCACTTCGTCCGGTTTTCATAGCAATGCAGCTTCCATACGCGTTTGTTTGTTTATTTTAGACACTTATGGCGCCAACGAACCCTTGTAACCATGTCAGTTGAAGCGTCACACGTGCGATTGTTTAAAATGTTGTACCCCCGATGTCGGCCACTCGTGTAAAAGCACAGAATCGTTGTTGAACGTGGAGATGTGAAGGCGGAAGGACAAGTTTCGAGGCTATGAAACCTGCAGCAGGTGTTCTGAAAGAAGCGCAATTACGGCATTTTGTTTAAAAGAAACAAAAGAAAAAAACTAGTGCAGCTCTTATTCGATGTCATCTGAATCGGTGGATGGACGAATGTGCGAGGAAAAAATAAATGTTAGAACAATTTCAACAGATGCACTACAAGTGGCATATGTCGTTTTTTTTATGGGGCAGTGGTTGAAGCTGGAACTGTGAATTGAAGTATAAAAACGCAAAATAAGTTAGTCAAGAAAATTTGACAGCGGTTCATTGCACCAGAGTATACCACATGTAAAACTTGATCTTGGGGGTCCTCCGGCTCTTTAGATCTCAGTTTCCCAGAACTGAAACAATGTTCTGGTCACGTCAATTGCGCATGCTGAGATTTGCAGTTTGAACCAATTGAGGGGGAAAAGAGAGTGCGGAAGGGGCAAAGGCTTTAGTGACTGACACCCCCTTACATTGCTAAAATGATGTCCAGTCGGAAACATACTGGTTACAGGTGGTTCGGTCACTCACTCTTCAATTTGCCACAAATAAAGTCAGCGTCACTCTTAGTAAAGGAAAAGATTCAGCAAAGTTTACCAACACTCATCACCATGACAACTTGACAACTATTCGTAAAGTACATTGTGATTTATTCGGGCGTTTTGGAGAGAGATACAGGAAAGTAAGAAAAGTAAGGATAACAAACAGGAATATACTGCCGGCTTGCTATACTGGAGAAGTCCGAATTCGGCAGATCTCACGTACTGTGGTAACCGATGTAATGTGACTGGAATACGGTGAACTGAGACAACTCGAGCAGAGTGGATTCTCAGTGACCAGAGCGCAAAAGTAACTCAATACCTCATGCATTTACCTAACAATCATCGAAGGCCAATGTCACCTTCATCTTTCTTATGATTCGACCATATTTATTTCATCTGAGCCCAGGGCCTCTTGCATTTTTCCTTCATTCAAATGCCGCTGGCATTACGTACGTACGTGTTTATGTATGTATGTATGTATGTATGTATGTATGTATGTATGTATGTATGTATGTATGTATGTATGTATGTATGTATGTATGTATGTATGTATGTATGTATCTCACAAAATTATATAGAGGGAAATCTGGCCTATATAGTGAGCTCCTGGATGTAGGGGACTGATGGTATATGTGAGCTTTGAACGTGACTGAGATTCGTGTCTTTCCCGTAGAGCCCAGACACCTCGAAGAAGCACCTGACTTCAACGCGTGTCCTGCGTCAAAACGAGTGAAGAGAGCACGTAATAAGCTATTGATTTTTTGTCATTGTGCAGAAACGTGTTTTATTTAACACAAGAAACTTCTGCGTCAACATTTTACGAAGCGTAAAAAGCAACTAAGGGCCGCCAAACTTGGCAGGTATATGACAAAGACAGCGTTCCCTCTGTCACCTTATGTCGTCTGTTTCTTTTTTCCTTTCACCGTTTGCTTGCGCCGTCAAAGTATGTGAGATTTTATTTAAAGATTTAATGCGCATGAAAGAGGTAAGCTTATAACAGGTCTGTTTGCGACTTCAACTGCACGCGTTCGACATGTTTTACTGTTCCAACGATGATTTAGGCGTTGAAATTTCACTGTGTAAAGAACATTATTTTAACATCATTATCGTCCTGATTATAGCCCCTCTAATGAATTTATATGCTGGTATTAGGTTAATAACCAGGCCATTTAATGATGAATCCGCCATTTCATTGAAAAAAGTCTCTTATGTCCTGGTGCCCAAACCAATTTGACCAAATGTATATGTCGTGGAGAGAGTAGAACTTGCTCTAAAAAACGGAGGAAGCGTCAAAGCAGTGAAGAAAAAACATTGGATAGGCAAAAGTCGGATGTATGCACTAAGGGACAAAGAAGGCAAAATAACTACCAATATGGATAGGATAGTTGAAATAGTGGAGGAGTTTTACAGAGATCTGTACAGTAGCCGGGACAATCCCGACTTTAAATACTATAAGAACTAGCAGTAACCCAGATGACACCCCACCAGTAATGATAGAAGAAGTCAGAAAAGCCTTGGAGAGCATGCAAAGAGGCAAAACTGCTGGTGAGGATTAGGTAACATCAAATCTGCTGAAAGATGGAGGACAGATTGTGTTAGAAAAACTAGTCACCCTGTTTACGAGGTGCCTCCTGACGGGAAGACTACCAGAATCTTGGAAGAATGCTAACATCATCTTAATACCTAAGAAAGGGGATGACAGGGACTTGAAGAATTACAGGTCGATCAGCTTGCTCTCCGTAATATACAAGCTATTTACAAAGGTAGTTGCTAACAGAGTTAAGAAAACATTAGAATTCAATCAACCAAAGGAACAAGCAGGATTTCTAACAGGCTACTCAACAATCGACCACATTCATACTATCAATCAGGTAATAGAGAAATGCTGAGAATATATCCAACCACTATACATAGCCTTCGTAGATTACGAGAAGGCGTTTGATTCAGCAGAAATATCAGCAGTCATGCAGACACTGCGGGATCAGGGCGTTGATGAAGTATATATAAACACCCTGGAAAAAATCTACAGAGGATCAACTGCCACCATAGTGCTTCTCAAAGAAAGCAACAGAATACCAATCAAGGAGGGTGTAAGACAGGGGATACAATCTCCCCAATGCTATTTACCGCATGCTTACAGGAGGTTTTCAGAGGCCTAGGATGGGAACAGTTAGGGATAAGAGTTAATGGAGAGTACCTTAGCAACCTGCGATTCGCTGATGCCTTGACGAGTAACTCAGGCCGGGGACGAATTACAATTCATGATTACTGAACTGGACACAAAAAACAGAAAAGTAAGTCTGAAAATTAATATGCAGAAAACTGAAGTAATAAGCAACAATGTCGGCAGAAAACAGCACTTTGTGATACGTGGACAGACACAGGAAGCTGTAAAGGAATATGTCTACTTGGGACAGGTAATAACGGCGGAGCCGAACCACGAGACTGAAGTAACTAGAAGAATAAGAATAGGGTGGAGCACATTTGGCAACCACTTTCAAATCACGACAGGTAGATTGCCACTATCCCTTAAGACGAAGGTATATAACAGCTGTATCTCGCCGGTACTTATCTATGGAACAGAAACCTGGAGACTTACAAAGAGGGTTCAGCTTAAATTGAGGACGACACAGCGAGCAATGGAAATAAAAATGGTAGGTGTAACCTTAAGCAACAAGAAGAGAGCAGAGTGGATTAGGGAGCGAACGGGGGTTAAGGATATCATAGCTGAAATCAAGAAGAGGAAATGGACATGGGCCAGATTTGTAGCGCATAGACAGGATAACCGCTGGTCATTGAGGGTAACTAACTGGATTCCCAGAGAAGGCAAGCAGGTTAGGGGGAGACAGAAGATTAGGTGGGCAGATGAGATTAAGAAGTTTGCGGGTATAAATATGCAGCTAACTGGATTCCCAGGGAAGGCAAGCAGGTTAGGGGGAGACAGAAGATTAGGTGAGCAGATGAGATTAAGAAGTTTGCGGGTATAAATATGCAGCAGCAAGCACAGGACCGAGTTGACTGGCGGAAAATGGGAGAGGCCTTTGTCCTGCAGTGGACGTAGTCAAGCTGATGATGATGATGATGTTGATGATGATGTGAAAGTAACGATTTGAAAGTAGTCAGCGCTTGTGAGTTCTCATTTGCAGAAAGAGAAAAACGCACCGACAGCGAATCAGTTGAAGTTACGGCCGAACTAGTTGATGTTAATTTGCGAAAAGCTAAAATTATCGTAAAAAAATCTGTTACAAAAATAGGCGTAAAATCTGAAAGTTGTCGAGAAAAATACCAATTTAGAGAAAGGGTGAAGATTCCAATTCCACATTTTTCTTCATTTTGAGAAGCATCTGTCGCAATGGCTGCCTTTATTGGTAATGTAACCAGATAATCACTCAGAATATAATTTAAAAGCCGATGCGGCATTAGTTTTGCTTGTTTTGAAAAAAAAAACGTCAAACAATATTGTGATATAGTTGTAGCTATCCCTGATTGAAGATACGTCACTAACGTGGACACTTAATTTGTCAAGACAGCTCTTTATATGTAGAACTTGAGGCGTGTGAAATTTCAGTCTGTATATGCTCTAAAGAACAACTCGGGCTGGGACATAAAAGCTGTTCCGGAACGCCCTACTTGGGATTCATAAAGCTTTAAATATGGTTGTTTCGCCAACCATTTGAAACGTGACTCAAGTCATGGGGTCTAACTTATACAAGACTGTAATCGCTACACACTTAGGAACACTTAAACACAGTCGCAAGGCTTGCCTCTCGAGGATTACAAGAGGGCGAAGTTTCTAAGCCAGAGCCCCAGCGTACATATAAAATCAGGGACTGGCCGAACGTATGCATGCAGCATATTGACAAAAGCGTTTGCCTTTGCACACCAAAGCGACTATGAATAATTTTGCGTAGCAATCCAACCGCCCGAAACACCCTTTGATGCTATGTGTGCCTTCCAAGTGGTCGTATAACACATCAAGGTGTCTTATCTGCTCTACTTGCGGAATATTTTGTTGATGAGTGCAAAGCGAAACATAAATGGGGTCTCTCAAGGGAAATGAAAGTACAGAGTGTTTGCTGACATTTATATGCAGGTGTATTTGATCAGCTACCTTTCTAGAGCTGATAAGTATGACTGTAGTACCTGGTATAGACTGTGAATATTGTCGGCCGTATGCAGGGAAAAAAAAAAGTGATGTCCACCGTATAAACACGTGTTGACATCTTGTTGTAGTGGGATAGAACTCATTAGGACATTAAATAAAACTGGAGAAAAGACTGATCATTGCGGAACGTCTCTTGTTTGCGTTATAGATGAATAAATGTGTTTTGGTAACAACGGATCGTTCTATTTCGCAAGAATTCCACAGTCAATGCCTGAATGTACTTTGGGAAGTTCATGTTGAGCAGCTGGTTATCTAAAACTACATGCTCAACTTTGTCATACGCTATCGCGACGTGCAACGTTACTATTGCGGCATACTTTCTTTCACGCCGAGCTAATTGAATAGGACTCTCAAGATCTATATTGGCCAGCCATATCGAGCACCCTGATATGAAGTAAATCGGAGACGAGTTCAGAATTTTTTTCTCGGTATTAAAATTTAGTATATGAATGTTTAAAACTCGTTCAATCAATTTCACAGCATTTCAGGTTATCGCAATAAGCCTAATGTTGTCCAGTTTATATTCCTACCAGGATTTTTAAGCAAAGGTGTCATCTTAGCTATTTTCCAAGCCGGAGGGAGCCATGCCATTCTCATTGAGTAGTTGATAACATCTAATAAAAACTCTTGAGATTCCTTATTTAACATTTTCGGCATGGCCGACGTGATTTCATCGGGGCCTGGAGCCGCTGATGGAGTGCTATCTACTACCCTTGTTAATTCCGACCTAAAAACTTCTAGAGAATCTTTCACTCGTTCACGGCAGCCACTCATTTCCACGCTCTCTTCTTCTCCCACCAACGTAGCGTGGCTATATGACGTTTTATGACCTAATTAATTCATGGCGACCTAATCATGCGTCACTTTGTTGCACCATTTGCAGCTTCACTGTTCTTGAGATAAGCAGATCAAGATAAGAATGAGCTACTTTCTTTGTGCATATTGTATCTAAATGGCGGCCGAAGTGACGTAAGTGGATACTCCCTCTACAGGAAGTTAGCTCAGCGCCCAAAAAATCGCTGAACTTCGCAAATTGCTTTAGTTGCTGCAGCTTTTGATCAGAACGAGCCATCGACACAGGTATTTCCCGCACGTAAAGAAACACCACGATGGCCGTCGTAAGCGCACACCTCGGTGGCGGCTTTTCGTATGGGCAGAACACGAAGCACGCATGTAACCATGCCTAATTACCATAACTCGTCTCCGCAAAAACAAGAAGACGGCCTTCGCATTTGGCGCATAATTCGTAATTTTCGCAAGTGGCCGGAGAGGTGAGCCCTCAACAAGGAAGCGAGCTGGCGGGATAACCTCCACATCGGCGATCGCCACGCGATCTCACATTAATCGCTGTTGTTGTTCGGACTTATACAGCACGACAGCATTACGTAAAAGAAAAGGTAGGAGGGTTGAAAATACAGGTTTTAGGGCTCCGCAAATGTAGAACTGAGGCGCTCAACGTCGTGAACATCTATTCTCCGTATTACGAGATGGTTGCGATATAAGGTTGCACGTGAAGATTTCGAGGTATTTCATACGGGAAACAGCCGGCGCTAGTCGTGTATACGTGTTCTCCAAGCCACGCCGTCAATCAGGTCACATCAAAACATGATTGGCTGCATGATCCTAGCGCGTATCATTTTACACGGTCAGGTCAAACATTCTAGAAAAATGTGTGTCACGAAGTCGGGAGAGTTCAGTTTGCCTTTGCTCTTGTGTCACACTCATCTGGCTACCATAGAGCATTTTGTGGCATATGAGTGTGTCTACCTGTTTGTGTATGATGTGCGTATGTACGTGTCAGTGTGTATTCGTGTGAAAGTGCGTATGTGTGTGTATGTTTTTACTGGTTCTTGTCAAAGGTATACAGCTAAGGTGCATGGCCGTAGGTCACAGTTATAAGGTTCAACATCATGTCGTTCGGGCAAACAATTTTCGCTGAACCACGGAGTTACTAAAGAATTACTGCTCACCCTTTCATCTTGTTTTTGGATAACTATATGACAAAATCTTTCCGTCAACCCTAACCCCAGAGCAGTGGGAAGGCCCCCTTCGCGATGGCGCCTCCGAGCTCTGTCGGGTGCTCGTTCAGCGAGCCCGGGCTGTCGCGGACATTGTCACAGGTGTCCCGGAATGGGGCCATTCCCGTTTCATTGGCGTTTCAACAAAGAAAATTCATCATCCCCATCATCACAAAGTGAGAGCCATGGCCAGTTACATTTCACTATCAGTCGCTACCGTATCGTTTCATCACAGTGAACTGAATACAACGTGTGGACATTCCGCTCTGTCACTCTCATTGTGTTTTCGAACGCTCCGACATTTAACATTACTACAGGGAAGAAAATAAGAAAAACTTTTCACGCGAAGAATGAACACATCGAACTTGAGGGCTAATCCTTTGAAAAGCTAAACACAGCCACGAAATCCATACGCACCGCAACTTTCTCCCCTTTGTTTCGCCTTGGAAAAGCCGGCTTTCAAGCCTGACAACTTCCGAAAGGGCAATACGTGGATCTCGCCTTGGCGCTTTCTTTTTCACGCCCCTTTCACTACCGGCAGTCGGACGTTTCCAAGGTCGTCCCACCCCTCTCACCAAAGATGCTCTCTCGGTTAAAGACTCTCGGTGTAATAGCAGCGTTCGCTGCGGGGCGTTCAGGTTTTCAGCTTTTTTTCTTTTCCCTCTTATTCGTATACGTCATCGTGAGCGTCTGCCCGCCTATTCGAGCAATGGGAGGGAAGAAAGAGCGCGAGACACTGGAATAGACGAAGCAGTTTTTTCCACGCAACTCGCGACCGACGGCAGGGAACCTCTCCGCATGCCCGAAGCCTGCTGGCCCGGCTTCACTGCATCTCTTCGTAGCTTTCTCTCCCTCGACAACGTTTGACGCCGGGAGCGAGCGCTGCAGTGCAGTGCGTTTGCGAAAGAGCGAACTCCCTTTATTTTTTGTACGTGTGAGCGTGCGTGTGCCGATTCGTTCGTTAAGTCGTCTGTGCGATGATTGGTGTGTGGACGTGAGCCCTTGAGGCCCTATACGGCCCAGCGCGCCACGCTTTTCTCGTGTGACTCGAAGTGATTGTTTCCACCGGTTGTTTGCGTCCCCTCAGAGTGGTCGCAGTGGAAAATTCGAAGACCGCCCGGAACGCCGGCAAGGTAAGCGCAGCGCTTCGGTTCCCCCTATTGGTGCTTCCTGAAGATACCTGCGATTGCAGTTATCTTTAGACTTTAGGACGCATGCCTGTGCTTCACTGGAAGCAACGAAAAATTGCAAGGTGAAGAAAATATCGTCAATTATTTGCGACATTCTATTGGGTAAAGTATACTTGTCTTTTTTTAATGTTTCAAACTCATAATACGGTTATGAGGCACACCATAATTTCGATCACATTGGGTTCGGTAACGGGCATTCATATCTGTGAACACAGGTACTGCATTTCGCCGGAATTGGATATGCCGCCGTCACCAGGAATTGAACTCGGGTCCTTCAGCTCAGCATCAAGAAATCAGCATTGCAAAACTATAGCTAGCAACATAATATGCGTATGAATTCTGTTGTTGTTGTTAAACGTGTGGAAACCTTGACGTGCATCCTTGTACTGCAACCACAAGGTAACACTAAGAACAGACATTTATATTATTATGCCTTGGTTCTGCATTCGCGAAGCCCTGAAACCTGTATTTTAACCTCCCCATTTCTTCTCCTTTCTTTCTTTTTTTTTTCTTTTTTGTGCGATGCTGCCGATCTATATATATACCCAAACATCAGCCATTCAATGAAAGCGAGATCGCGCGCTTATCACCAATCAGGAAATTACTTCGTTAGTTTGCTTCCTCGTAGTAAGTTCATCTCACCGGACACTTACGAAAATTAGATAAAGTGCACGCACGTACGTCCAGGTACTAAGGCCGTCTTACGCAATATATTCTGCTTTCAATGTTTCCTGACCGATTCCTTGCATAGTGAAATCGATGAAACTTGACCACAATAGCTCTTTGAAGGTAATACTGATACGAAGCTCTTTTGTTGATATGCTCTTCAGTTCAGGCAGTGCTTACATCATAATTAGACCAGGGATGCGCTCAAACATTCGCTTGATTGAAATTACACGGTGTCTTGGCAATCGTCAAACAAAATACAACTCGTGGACATTGCTTAGGTATACGTTACCTTGCTGGCCTGCTTATCACTGCTAGTGATATCCGTACTAGAGTTAAGTGCATAAAATAACTAAAAGCTACAAAATGATAACAAAAGAAGCGAGCCATGGAGTCACCGAAAACTCATAGCAAAGCGCCAACCGAAGCAGGATCGATGCGCCAACTTTTTGCCCTCTCGTTTCACTTTCTGTCCTATAGTTTAGGGGGTGCTGCTTTAAGTTAGTCGTACAACAAACATCGTGCACTAAGAATGAAACACCCAATAACAAGCCCGAAGTCATTATCCTGCACTATATCCGCACACTTCCACTCTATATCCAAGACGCTGTCTATGCATCCCTACGACCACGCCAGTAGTCTTAGTATCCCCTTCTTGCTGCTTTCTTTGCTAGCTATTACTTACCACTTTCTTGTCTCCGCCTACCAGAGAAACTTTGTTTTATTTGAATCGCATAAATAACTATTTGATAGGGTGCCACGCGTTTGTACTTCTTAACACGTGACTACTTTGTGTACGGCTACATGTGCTTTCTCTTCAGTGCTGAGAAAAGTTGTCACCGAATATAGTCAGGTGACGCTATGCGTGACTGCCGCCAATGCACAATTCAGTCTTCATCTTACATAAGCGGTCTCGCCAATGTTGATGTCTGGCCAAAATGTATTACCTTAACAGAAATTCATGTTTGTGTCTGTCATTTCAGATGTAAAAAATTGGGCGCCTTGGTAAATTTTGTCTGGGATTCTGGCACCGCTACTAACCATATTCAAAGCAGTAACGACGAACATTTAACTCATAATATGCACAGTACGAACCGGTGGCAAACAGTGTGATTTGCGCAATTTTCGTGGGTACCCATTTATGACGTACCGTAACGAAGACATTACAAGCCTAGATTATGACGAACGACCCGACACTCCGACAAGACGAGACCTTAAGGTATTTCGCCCCTAAAAATGAAAATACGGTGACGAAGTTAGATACAGCCTGAACGTGACATACGGAAATAGAGCCATGATATCATCTCTGCTTCACGAACCAACTACACAAGGCGCGGTTATACAAATTACACAAGACGTCACAAAACGATAAGGGCCTTTTTATTACCTGTGGGTGCTATAACTTGAGATGATCTGTGGCCTGCTGCGGGAACACGATCGTGTTTTGTTCAGTTCCAGACTGTGGCACTTAGATTAGTGCAAAGCTCAAGTATGCTCGTTTACTTAAATGTAGTTGCACGTGAACCCACATCTATCAAAAGTAAAGTACGGTACCTGTCAAAACATTCCATGAAGAGCGTGAACGTTAAACACGACAATAATGACAATTGTTGAAGTTTTGCGTTCCAGAACCACAGCGTGATAATGTCATATATATATACGTTGGCAAGGGGGTGCTCTACTACAGATCCATGCCCATGCTTGAAAATGTTTTTTTTAATAAACTGTGCGAATGACGTGCAGTGAGAGGAGGGTCCTTAAAACTTGTAATATTGCATGGCAGCACCACAAACCGCACCAGGCACAGAAGCATGTTAACTGCGACAGGAGTTGTTGGTTTGAAAAGCCCACGATTGGTCGCGCATCTCCGTGCTTAGCAGCAAATGTCATCGAAAGACAATAGCCTTTCCCTGGCCAATCGGCCAATTGTGTTCTGCCTTGCTTCAGACAGCGCCTCCTTTATGTTGAATCAGCCGCATCTGGGTGGCAATGATAAAATAGAGGAGGCGCTGCGTGAGATATGGACGCCATCTGGCAGTGCCATAGGAAAACATGAGCTTGTACAGATCCCAGTGCCCGTGCCTGGTGGCAGCACCATGTCGTCGGCAGGGTGATTTTTCGTGCATAGCGGCTCAATTTCAGCGCTGTCTAAGAAACACTTTAGAATTACGTATCTTTGTACATTCTAGTAAAGAAACACACCACCTAATACTCCCGTACTGATGTTGTACCTCAGATATGCATAATATTTGCTTTTTGATCGACATTTTTCACAAGTATATGAACGCAACGACTAGTTCAAGATGGCTGGGTGTTCAGCAAGTGCTTAAACTTAGGTCGGATGACCGAATCGTACGCAGACAGATAGAAAGACAGACAGACCAATATTTCTGTCTTCATGTATCCTAAGAAAGACCATATCACCTTTAAAAGTGGACTAACATAAGTAAACATCAATATATAGGTTATAGCATCCTCAAAGTACACAGCTGCCCAAGGGCGCGCGTTGCCTTGCGGACGTATAGTGGTATAGCTCACCAATGCACAAGGTAGGAATACTTGACACATCGCAAACACATTTCCCTTTAGGCATTCTGGGATAGTTCGAAACGGCCAGGTTCACGCGCACAGGCATTCCTTTGCTCACGGCATGGTTTATCCACCACGGTGGTCTAGTGGCTATGCACATTTTCAGTTTTCCGACAGCGAGCCGCCATATTGAAATGCGTGCCGTCTAACGTGTAAGTTTGGCAAACTCGCCATCTAGGGCTGCGCGTACTCGAATTGGCACGTTATCCGTTGGTGTTATATCTCTGCTACAGTCTGTGTTCACTCATTTTTTCGTTTGCTTAACTGTTTTGTGTGATATTGTCACTGCCAATGTCCGATCCGTCACAGTCTGAACCGCTCAGCGGTGCGCCTTCGCTCTAGTGCCGCAGGAATGAGCTCCGCGTCTGGCAATGACGGTGCTTCGTCGTCCGTATTAGCAGCAGCAAGCGCAGTACCTTCAGAAACTTGCGCACGGACGTAATCACACTTGTCTATAGCAGCGGGATGCGCAGCTCGGGACGCTGTTGCCCGCAGCTGCTATAGCTACAAAATTCCGATCATGCTTGAATCATTGAAAAAGAGTGCATATGGTGTGATTATGTTACGCGTTATTTTACCCTCGGTATTTGCATACTCTTTTTAAGAAAATGACAATTAAAGCGGCCGGCTGGGCGCTCTAGACACGTATGACTCCGTCTGTACCTTTTTTCGGTATCCCAGATGCAGCAAAGGAACGTTGTTCTAGTCGGTTTTCTTGTCGCTAAAGAAGTGCCGTGAACAGAGGCGTGACAATGCCGACACGTGGAGGTTCTTTCGATGTACTGACAACGCCCACTGCTTCTGCAATTCAGGCGACGACGGGAAGCGATGCGGCACAGACATATTCCACCTGCACTCGTGGCGTGACTTACTGTGTTGCAGACGCGATTTCATTCAAATCGTTCCTTTTGCGCTAATTGTACGTGCACCCACTCACGACACAGTGATGGCCAGATTAGATGGTGTGTTCTTCGAATACGCACAATGTCCTGCCACTGCGGTCCCTTTTTATTGGAGAGAGGTCCTTATTACACATACAACATTTAAGCACACTATGTGTAAAGGTACGAGGCGCAGCCCAAGGTAAGATGGCAACACTAAGAAAATAGCCTCGACCTTTTTTTTCTTTTATGTGTGTTTTGTTTTTCGGTTTTACTTTGTGCCAGATCTGAATTTTCTGTTAGATTGCCATTACAAAGGGCAATGCAACAACGATCATCATCATCAACAACCATTCAGCTAAGGTACAGTGTACCTCGGGGATTCGGAGTGCCCATGGGAAAAGGTGTAGAGGCACTCGGCTGTTGACGCGCCGGTCGCGGAATTTTATCTCAGCCGTGGTGGCCGCATTTTTGATGGAGACGAAAATGGTGGTGGTAAACCAAATACGCAGTGGGGCTCAAACCCGGGTCTACTGGGGAAGACGAAAATGCTCGAATCCCATGTGCTTAGATTTAGGTGCACCTTAAAGAACACAAGATGGTCGAAATTTATGGGGTGCTATGGCATCTCCTCCAATTATATGATGGTTTGGAGACGTTAAACACCAAAAATTATTATTATTACGGCACGGTAGAGGCGTCTGAACGATCTCAGTGACGTCATTGAAGAGGCCATGCGAACTGGGTATGCTGCCTCGTTCTATATACTTTTAAAGGCGAAGCCCAAGCGCCATCCTACAATTTTTTTCTCCTTTCACTTCCCGCCAGCCGTTCAGGTTGCATATGACAATGACAAAAGTATCACGCGCAAGGCTGCTGATTACGCCCCCTGTGAGTTTGCTACAGTATGAAAATCGCAGTCCCGGCGGTCGTGTATCGATGGAGACAAAATCGCGAAATAGTATAAGCCTGCCCACTGCGAAGGGTCTGTGCATGTTCTGTAGGTGACCGAAATTATCCTAACAGTATTAGTCACTTTAAGGCGTCAAATTCGGTAAATCATTTTTTAGTAAGTGAAAACTCGCGTCGTTCGGCTTTGTTAAAGCCAGCTTTTTCAAAACAATGAAGTTAATAAGTGACAAGCAATCAAGTAATGCAATCGTTACACTTCAATAAAAATGTACGTATGTCCAAAATCCGAAACGTGTGGGTTTAGGACAGATAACACGGCGAACAGGGTGTACTTGCAAGTGTATGCCTGCACGTAAAGGCAAAAGAAGCACGAAATCATTCCCTTATGAATGGAACAGGATATGTACGCGTCCGCGCCGATGCTCCAGTGCGCCTTGATCTTTATGGATGCCACACTCCAGCAAAGATGGCGCATAGACAAGTTACGTTGTGTGTGCCTTGCGTTGCAGGCACGCCTATTACTCTAGATATCAAAGTTTGAGTAATGGTCATCCATAAACAATTCTCCGTCACGTAAGCGCATTGGTGTTTGCTGTTGTAAGCTTTGCGTTTGAATCACACCGGAATGTATTCACGAGCAAGTCACGAGTGCGGCTCAAGTCCAGGTGGCACTCGCATGGCGTTGCAGAGGTCGCGTTGGTCCTGCTTTTTTACTCTATAAAGCCAGAGATCAAGAAAAATAGTTGGCACGGTCAAGGGGGTACATAATTTGACGCAAGGCAGGAAAGCAAGGCAGGATGCTAATCACACATACGTTAGCCAAGAAGAATAATACATGAGCGCTTATTGATGGGAGAGGTTGGATGGTCAGCCCATATCCTCTCCCTTTGGGATGATGCTTTGAATAAAGCGAAGAAAAAGATCGAAAGATCACATCAGTACTATGGCATACAACATATGCCAATAACTAGTCCAATAAATACCATAGTATACACAACGCTATAATTCCTTTTTCAGAATTAGCGGTAACCATATGGTTGCATCTATTGTCACAATACAGTTGAACTCGTTTATAAGAGGCACCGGTATAGTGGGCAACTTAGTACAACCAACACTAGTGTGCCTACACTCGATGGTGACCAGAAAACATGTTATACGCTCCAAATATTAGACACCATGTGCAAGGGGCAAAAAATGCTCTCCAGCGCATCGCTCTAATGAAGTGGTTACACTGTATATTCATGCGCAGCTGCGTCATACCTTGTTTAGATGGACACTAAAGTCAAATAATAATTTACGCCAGAGTAAAAGCTAAATGTATGACAACATCTAAAACGACAATACCGAGAAATTAAGGTATACGCACAAAAAGACAAGCGCCACAAGAGGACATTTTTTTAAAATGATCTCAATGACATGAGATTGACTACCCACAAATAATCACTAGTAATCGATCTAACTGCACTAAATAAAGAACCTTCCCTGCATCATGAGACGCAATAAAATGCTGCTTGTTCGTTTCTGTTTGATTCGTAGAAAAAAAGAACCGCCAGACATTACTAAGGGGAATGGCGCAAGGGGTTCAAAAATTCAATTTCCGCGTGGTTACACGGCACAGGTGGTTCGATCCTGCCGGGCGCAGTTGAAACGAAAGCGTCTGCAATGTCGAAGCCACTGGCGGGAAATAAATCAATGCCCGTTGTTGCTTTTGTGGCTCCCGCTGCTTTCGGTGTGCTGCTACTAGCGCAGTAAAGCCGGGCATCGTTGTGCATGGCAACAGTGACGTGAGTGGGTCCGGTCGGTTCGCTTCTTGAGGCGGGTAATTTGAAGTGCGCTAACCCGATGCGGAGCACTAAAACGTGATTTTATTTCAAAATAGGTCCTTGGCACAAAAGTAACTCTACAACGTTTCTGGACCGCCATTTCAACAGTCAACTTCGACTAAAAGGTGTCCCTATAGTGTCCCTTTAAAATGAAAAAGAAAGCTCTGCAACGCTTACGAAATTGCTCGGATCGTTGCACAGCTGCTGTCGTATATATTGGCGATATACTTTTCGTACCAACAGCAGGTCAAACTATTTACGACAGCAGTAACGGTGAAGTTGCATGGCTCGTTTCCAATGCGAGAAAAACAAAATATACACGGAGTAAATGTGTTCCATTCCCGTGACTCTTACCTGCGCGAGACTCACGGCGCTGAAGTCACAGCGGCGCGCCTCTTTAAACCGCATAATACTGCCCAATAAATGCGGGATCAACCCGTCTGCCATTGCGAGATAATTGAGTTTTGTAGCGCGCACTTTAAACGCAACATTGTTTTTAAATTCAGAAACAAAATTACTCTTAATGAATGGACATTGTCTACAAGTCCACGGCATTCATTTATTTATTTTCAATACTGTTAGCCCTATCGGGATGTTACAGGGTGGGACAGTTTACAACACAAAACACAGTTTACAATACATTTGTTATATAATAGGAACGATCTTGGGCAAACGGGACAAGAAAGATTGACAGGACTTGGCGCTGAAGTCGGGCCCGCGCCACTTAAGTCCTGTCTTTCTTTCTTGTTCCGTCCACCCGCGCCTTTTCCTCTTATGAGTCTTTCGTGGTGGTGTAACCATGGCTACGGTGCTCGGTTGCTGATCCGAAGGGCACGTGTTCGATCCCGGCTGAGCGTGTCGCGTTTGGTTAAGGCGAAATGCCCGTGTACTGAGCGATGTGAACGCACGTTTAAGGACACCCAATCGTCAAAATACCGAAGCCCTTTATTATATACGTCGTCTCTCATAATCGTACCGCCGTTTTGAGGTGTAAAACCCGCATCTTGAAATTATTACTATTTTCATGTTATGAAATCGCTCCAGCCATCTAAAGTTTGTACCCTTTTAAAAAGCAGATAAAGCCGGTTTCGGTCAATCGTGCCAGTTATACGCGATTTCACTGCCTGCAATAAATAGTTCGTTTGCGAGAGCCCATTTTATTGTCTTTTTTTTATAAGTCTTGCTGGGCCGGTTGGTACAATACCATCGTTAAATGCAGCACAAAAAACACAGTCACAAAAATAAATGGGCCCGCGTACGCAGCGCTGTGCGTGTATACGCGTGCTCCTTTTCCGTTTTCGTGTTTCTTGCTGTATACATTAAAGTTAACAGGCGCCACTTAGCCTTTAAGCTGTTAAATGTGAAGCTCGCCCAACTGCGCAAAAGATAAGCGCCCAAAGCCCGTTGCAGGTGCATTTCACAAGTCAAATACAAAAAAGGAGAACACTTATATTTATATGTGGGGTTTAACGTCCCAAAACCACCATATGGTTATGAGAGACGCCGTAGTGGAGGGCTCTGGAAATTTCGACCACCTGGGGTTCTTTAACGTGCGCCCAAATCTGAGCACACGGGCCTACAACATTTCCGCCTCCATAAAGGAGAACACTTGTCTGTGAAGTACTAAAACGCGATGTGGCAACCATGAATGTATACAACGAATGGTAGATAATTGGTGTTGTGGTAGTGTGTGAACGACGATGTACGTCATGTATTGATGTAAACCTCCCTCCCCTCCCCCTTCTCCATAATACCTTAGGGCGCTAGGGGGTATCTCATGAATAAAGAAAAAAAGATCAACCTGCAGCTCCAGATAACCGCGTCATGTCGCTGCTTGTCTCCGCTAAATGTAACTCTGGCTCTCATCTAAGCATACGTGCACGCAGGTTTATCATTCAGGGGGAGGAGAAGGGCAAAGGTTCATCGCAGCACCCTCTCCCCTCTTATATAAATAGAGGCGTGCCCCCTCCCCCCGCCAACCTCCTACCTGTGCTCACGCCCATGCCTGTAAGTGCCAGAGTACAAATTACGCCAATGCGACACGATCTCCACAGTTTTGAAACGAAAGCACGTGCACCTTTCAGCCATAATTTGACACTTTTGAATCTGCGAGCACGGCCACATTGAGTTGGTCGCTATGCAATTCGGTTGCGAAGCATAATGACGCCGATTCGATTGCCTGTCAATGCGACCGCACTAGAACGGAGACCTGCATAAGACTAACTCCTGTGCCTACATTTCGCTGCTTCGAATCCCGGCTGCGGCGGCTGCATTTCCGATGGAGGCGGAAATGTTGTAGGCCCGTGTACTCAGATTTGGGTGCACGTTAAAGAACCCCAGGTGGTCGAAATTTCCGGAGCCCTCCACTACGGCGTCTCTCATAATCATATGGTGGTTTTGGGACGTTAAACTCCACATATCATATCATTTCGCTGCATGTTAAGCTATTCCGTATGCAGTAAGCGAATCCAGAGACCCTCACTACAGCACACATCATATACATGTATGTCAGTTGTTGTGCGTAGTTTTGGTATTTTTCTTACAACGGCCTTATAATGGACAATCGGCCCAGCCAAGTTGTTATCCAACAGCTATTAGCCAATGGTATCCCTCAGAACCCTTGTTATTCTTGGAAACAAATCCGCAGTATATTTTATTTCACCCTAATGGTAAAATGTGCGGCCGCCATGTGGCCGGGAATCAACCCACGTCCCCACAGGGCACACTTTCGCTCGTTCGAATTTACTCGGCAACCACAGCTCATCAGAGCGATAAGGTGTATACGATTCACCTTTCCTGCTGTTATGAATTTTGCGCAGATGCTTTGCGAAGCCAGAAAATTTAGTTTTTTTTGTTATTTACCATGTTTTCGAAATCATATACCCCATGCCACATGTGCATTCCACAGAGCCCAATTCAAACAAAAAAAATTATTTTGTATTGTTGCCATCTCGAAAATTTATGAAACGAGTGCGATAGATTACGGAGCTTTAGAATACCGTATGCTAAGTTAGCGTTCGTTGGGAGCTCGTAAAAGTTTAGCCCATCACGCATGCACAGTGGCACCAAACGCCAAAGTAATTCTTTGCGTAAGCTACTCTAACCCCCGTATTCACAAACGCTCCTCGACTCAAATTTCGTCCTTCACTTGACTAAGTTGAGCACTGCGCCGCTGCTCGACTGAAATTGACACTGCGACTCTCAAGAATCGCTGCAGATTATGCAGGTATGCAGTAACTTGGTCTGCCATGAGACGGCGCTCCCATCGACCTTTTCAAGTCGAGGTGTAGCGTTGCGTGAAGGGGGCGTTCCAGAATACGGTGGTAAAGCTGCCTATTGTGCTCATATGCTACTAAAGAGAAGGAAGGCAGGTGCGAATGTTGGAAGGACTACTTATAGCATTCTCGGTAAGATATAGTTCACAGCATCGACAATCTCTGGAGTTCGCGCGATTGTGGTAGGCAATCTAGTCCTAAGAGATACACGGAGGTATTCACACACTTTTTTTTCTGGTATCCCTTATGATACCCTGTGTACAGTTTGTACACAATTCACGACGCATCAAGTGCAATCGCCACTTTGTTGTGAAGAATGCGCGCAAACCCTGCTCGGTCGAACAACGCATTAAAACTCGCGAAGTATTTTCGTATCGTTGATTTATTCGTTCAAAGCTTATTTTCGAGCCATTTTTCCTTCGCAGCAATACTTCTTTGAAATTGTACTCTTATTGCCACTATTTCACTACTATTTGCAAGTTCGGCAAAAGAAAGGGATTCTTTTAACAAGAATACTGGAAAAAAAATTTCTCTCTGGGTTAAAATAACACCGATTTCAATCGGCAGCAAGGCGACGTAACGTGAATATCCGGTGCGATTATTTATGAAACACATTATATATAATAATAGAGCATACATTATAAGGTTCTCACAGTTGCAAAGGACCACACGTGGTCCAGTTGTGAATTGAGTCAAGACTTAAACTATTTATTTTATGATATTATGGCAGTTTCGGCTTATAACATTTCAAGGGGAGCGATGATGTCAAGTTATTCTACCTATACGCCGTCAAGTATAACCACTTCAAGTGGACATACTTTGCTATGCCGAGCGAGTGATTTCGAAACATACTCACGAAGAACGTCAACAAATAAAACTGTTTTTCGTGTTGCTTAACGAATCCGACTTTGTTAAAAACAGCCTACCTGACATATACCGCAGTTTCTGTTTTTAACTGCGCAGCTGAGCCACACTTCAGCCAGCTATGCGTGATTACCATATCAGTCATGAAGCTATCCCCACGAAGCAGTTCAGAATACCACGCGTCAAAGATTAGAGGTTGCCACGTATAGTTAACCGACAGTGGGGGTTCAAACACTTTTTGCTGAATGTATACGAGGAAGAATCGAAAGCTGTGATAGCGTGAGATATACTGAACATGACTCCACGTTTCGAGACCTGCGCAGGCGCACCGATTGCCGTTATATAATATATGCTAAAATACCGAGCGCGTGTACGCATAAGTTTTTCTCCAGTTTTCTATATCACTGGTATAAGACGCGAATGACGCGTACACCCATGCCACAAGTAATCGCAGCACCTTGCATCGTGGTTTGTTAGCACCGGACGCATCGGTTAGTGTACACTTGAATTGTTGTACAGCGTAAATTCAGACTGCTTACGTTAGCTGGTGTCACTCTTTCAGGCCGCTTAGCTCGATGACGTCGTCCTGAAGACCCCGACAAGACCAGCGTTCACCGCACGAAGCCAACAACCATGGGTTCCGGCGACATACAGTGTCCGTTGGACGTAAGTGACGTCCCGCGCAAGTACGCTCACATCTTCCGCAAGAAGAAGACATGGGAGCTTGTGATGCTCAGCGGAGCCGTGTGCGGCATAGAGTTGTGCTACGCCGCGGAGACGGCCTTCATCGGCCCCATTCTGTTGGGCCTTGGCATACCCATCTCGTTCGTGGCGCTCGCCATGTGCCTGAGTCCTGCTCTGGGCTTCTTCGTCACGCCAGTGCTGGGATCCATGAGCGACACCTGCACGTCTCGCATGGGCCGCCGGCGGCCTTTCATCGTCATCTTCGCGTTGGGCATGCTGCTGGGCCTGATCCTGCTGCCCAATGGCCAGGACTTGGGCATAGCGCTCGGCGACAGCGCCGTGAACATGCCTGACGATGTGATTCCAGAGGGGTGAGTACCACACTACGATATTGAGAAGCATTATACCAAACGCTTCGTATTTTAAATAACAGAGAAACGCATTAACATGTACAACTCAAATTCTGACACGTGTCTAAACCCTAACTGCGAACTTCTGGGAAATTAACATTGGCACGTAGTGGTTACGTTTCAGGCCCCTTTTCAAGCATTGTATCAGCCGAACGAGGCCTCTCCCTTGTTAACGCTCATTGTAGTACAGCGGTGAGCACTCTGAGGGTGAACACGCGAGCGCGTGATCGACGACACAATCAACGGCCGCGTAGCAGCTATCGTTAGAAACATTGGACATGCGCAGGCGCAGCATGTGCTCTGCGAAACACTCTTTTCACACGCACGCCACATCATGGATACGCTTGTTCGCCGTCTCGTAGTCACATTTTTGTCTGCTGAGCTGATGCATCCAGCATTTTAGGTTATTGGGGGGCGAAGCTCCTCTTACCCCTAGTTCACACTGAAGCATCCGACCGAAATTCTCCTGCCACCGAAACGCAGCGTCGTTCGAACGCGCCCCACGCCGCCGAATATGCCATCTACCACGGAGCGAACACAGGATGCATGCGCTGTCACCAAGTTGTCGCGGCTCGCAAACGCCACTAGGCTATCCGGTGGTCTAGTCTTCGATTATTCTCGTACGCAGGAACCGATAAGAAGCAGTACTGCTTACTTTTCTAGCAAGTCGCTGTCTTGTAATGCATGAAGAGCAGAAAAAAAAATCACCGACGTCAGCGACATTAGTGGGCTGGTCTTGCTTTGCAAGGACGGGAAAGGCTTAATAACGCCAACGACAAGCTCAGTCACCTCTTCTACAAAATAGGTACGTGAAGCAGGCACAGAGTTGGTTAAACTCCCGCTGGTTACAACATTCAGCTACGTGCACTTGCGACGTGACGAGTGAGTAGGGCTTGGCCACCATTTTCCAAAAATTTTTGACTAGCGCTTTTATTGGTTCGCGGCGACCGATTCGGCTGCAGACGCCGCAAAAATTTGTCCGAGAGCAATCGGCGCCGAAAGGACCTTTTCGGCAGATCTCGTCACCACCATATCAGATACGGTGCACTTTCGGCAGCCGGGATGCTCAGTGTGAACGCGCCCTTGTCTAACCTTGTCCTGCGTGTTCGATCGCGTTCGAGAACGCTGACGGCGCGCGGGTAACACCGACGAGACGCGAGCCAAGGAAGCCCGAGCGCAAGCGTCTTCAACGCGCCCGCCGCTCTGCTTCGTCTATGCACCACCAACAATCCGCCACATACGGCGACTATCCAGGGTACTGAGGGAGGCACTCCTTCCTCGCGCATCCAGGCACAACCCGCGCAGCAGCCAATCGGGAAGTAGTGGTACAGCGCCTTCTAGAATATCCTCACTCAACTTCAGTTTGTATGTACTTCTATGAGACAGTGCTGTCTATTATACTGCTCGAGAGATGCTGTTTATTATACTGCTCGAGAGATACTGCCTTCCTTTTTTCTCATCTCCTTATCTCTCGAGCCCCTTCATAATGCACTCGCGACCGTTCTGCTAGGTCCACATACACCAAATTTGATGTTACATGACGTAATTCGATGACGAAATATATGACTGGTGCAAACATGATAATCCTGACCCGCGTGTCATGTGACACAGCATGACAACATACCACGCTCATAGGGTGCTCATGACCGTTTCGCTAGCTCCACATATACTAGATTTAGTATCCCGTGACGTGAATCGATGGCGAAAGTAAACAACACATCCAAGCATGATAATCATGACACGGAAGTCATGTAAGTCATGTACGGCGTTTTGTACTTACACCTCGTAACTTTGTGCTAATTTTAAAGTGACATATCAACATTTCTCATTCGTGCTTCGCATATCATCAATTCCCTCTGTACGTGGGACTTGCCAATTTTTTAGATGCGGAAGCATCTTATACTCGCGCCTTGTAGTGCGCCGTCCGCGCCGTCCGCACCGCTTCTCGAACATTCGACAGCTGACGCGCGCGCATGCGCCGTCGCCCACTCTTTCACCATCTGTGCATCCCTTCCTCCTCTACACACCGCGCGCGCTTCACTCCTCCACCATCTGTGCACCCTTCCTCCTCTACACACCGCGTTCGACATCTACAATTCTCCTGATTCTCCAGTGGACGCGCATGTGGCGTCGCGCTTCGAGAACATTCAACAGCTGACAGTGCATGCGCCGTCGAGCTGTATATATACTCAAGGTCGGCGCTCGCTCGCTCAGTTGCCGCTCGTCGGTTGGTTTGTACGGCGCGTCGACGTCCAAGGTCGCGGTGAAATGAATTCCAACGAATCCACAAACACAATGATCGACGTCCCTTCGACCAGCGCCGCCCTTTCGCATACGTGTGTACGTGTTCACTCATTTAACACCCCCTCCTACAACCACGTTAACCAATTTAGCCATCGACCCAAGTAAGTCGCAATTTAACACCCCATTTCACAACCACGTTAACCAATTCAGCCATCGACCCAAGTAAGTCGCACTTTAACACCCTGTTAACCAATTATATGCTCCGCATCCTCCTCAGTGTTCCCCCGAGGGAAGCTGCGGGCAATTTTTTATCATTGTTAAATGCTGATTGTGCTGCAGAACACAACAACGACCGTCACTGAGTAATTGCATTGTTGTTTTTAACCATTTTTCAGCGGCTCAACAAACGCTCTCAACTCCACTGCCGAAAATCTGGCATACCACAGCTGGTCGAACCATCGCTGGGGCATCATGTTCACAATCGTGGGCTTCGTGTTCCTGGACATGTGCTGCGATGGCTGCCAGTCGCCGGCCAGGAGCTACGTCCTCGACGTCACGATCGTGTCTGACCACGCACGCGCGCTCTCGATGTTCACCGTTCTCTCGGGCCTGTCTGGCGCCATCGGCTACGTCATGGGCGGCATCGACTGGGAAAGCACGACGGTCGGAGCCAGTCTCGGCGGTCACGTCAAAACTGTTTTCGGCATCGTCAGCGCATTCTTCGTCGGCTGCATCGTGTTGACTCTGTCGAGCTTCCGCGAGATGCCCCTGCCCGTCGTCAGGGCGGCCACTGCCGCCGGCTACTTCGACCAAGGCGGGAGCCACGGCGAGTACGAGCGGTTCACCAACGACGACGTCAGCGGGTGCGAGGAGACTGAGAGTATGGAGCTTGCCAGGCAAAAGTCGAGCAGTCCTTCCAAATCCCGCGGCAAGGACAAGGATGACGAAGCACCTCCAACGCTGAAGGAATACCTCCTCTCCATAATCCACATGCCTAGGTACCCGGCTCCACTTATTGTTTTTACACTTGATAGCATGCCTGCGACTGATGAACGCAGCTTGTTAGCGAGGCGGTGCTACAACACGGTGACTAAGATAACATAAACGCAGCATATGCACTTCTTTGCTTATCATGCTTCATTGTGGTGAAAGTGCAGCCGGAACCTTGCTGACCTGCGTGCCTAAATAACGACGTACCGGCGCCATACCAGCGTGCGATGTACGGACAACATCTATGAGACGCCACGAGCCCGGCGTACCGTCTTGCGTGCATGTATCTACAAGCCGGCTTTATTGAAGTTAGGGCCAACTATCTATACTATTATCGACTTTGGTTGTTAACACCTTCGTCATATGCAATGGTCTTTGCAGAGGCGAAGCACTAGCGGATCACTACTGAGCTAATACACTTAGAACACTGAAATCCCTGCGACGAGTACGGATCCGAGATTTGCAATGCATTTGAATGAACCTTTACATGACTTCACTGCTTCTTCGTAGTGCTATATAAAGCCGTTTTTGCGAGCGCAGTTTCGAAAATTTGCTATCAAGTCGTCAAAAAAAAAACTGGAGCAAATCAAAGTGTTGGTATAAGTAGTGTTCAACCTGTTCCTTCAAATCGACTACCTTTATGCTAAATTTATAAGCATGAGTGATGTCATTGGTGCACAAAGCAGTTCAGACGCGCTAAAGCTGTTCTGAAGATCTCTTGAGGATATCTGTATACACATCACAAAACTTTAAGAACTTTTCAGTGACCACCTCGTCGGTGATAATTTCCCGCGGGCACGTGATTCTGGTGGGCAGGGCGTCGCTTTATGAAAGGGAACATGCGAGCGCGTGGTCTTTGCTGGAAGCGCCCACGAATATGGCAGCCAGATGAGGTACGTTAGGGATTTTTTGTGTGTGCGCCTGAACCAGCACGCATATGAAGGTTCCCTAAGGCCCGTCAGCTTATGGCGCTATCTTTTGGCGGCAAGAAGAACCGTCTATAGTAGAAGATTCAATCTAGCAGACATTGTTTTTAGGTCGTGCTTGTACATAACATGTGAGCTATAATGTGGCTTGGTGTTTAGTTCATAACATCCCCTGTCAATCGGAGCTATACTATTCTTTATAACTGTATTCAGTCATCATTCTTAGCGTCTTAATGTCCGCTGTCAGACAAAGGCCTCTCCCAATGACCTCCAGTCTACTCTATCCTGTGCAAACTGGTTTGATATTATCCATGCGAACTTTTTAATTTCTTTCCTCCACATAGATCTCTGCTTACCTAGACTGCGTTTCCTATCCTTTCGTAATAGTTCTGTTGTTCTTGCAAGAACATCATATAGTCTAAATTATCGGAGCCTTCCACTACTGGGCCCCTCATAACGTTACCGTGGTTTTGAGACGTAAAATGCGATATATTATCATTGCTGAATATTATTGTTGCTGAGGCGTTATTGTTGTAAAATACGAGATGTTGTAAATACGATGTTGTAAATACGTATTGTTGTAAATACGATATGTTGCTGAAACATCAATGTTTCAGCAACATATGAAAAAGATAGAAGGAATTGGGCAAGGGCAAGAACGAAGCTTGCTTTCTAGCCTGTCTGAACAAACGTCTGTATATGTTATCTCGCAGGACCATGATGGTTCTGTGCCTGACGAACCTTTTCTGTTGGATGGCACTAGTCAGCTACTCGCTGTTCCTTACGGACTTTGTGGGCGCAGTGGTGTACGGGGGAGATCCCGTAGCACCCATGGGCACGGAATCTTATCGCATCTACCAGAGCGGAGTGCGACTGGGCTGCTTCGGCCTGGCTATTGACTCCGTCACATGCGCACTCTACTCCTTGTTCATCGAGAAGCTTGTGCACCGCTTCGGTATGTATAATGTAGAGTTCGTGGTTCAGTAGAGTACATTCCTAGCAAAAGAGAGCAATTACAGGGACTATGAGTGAGCATCTTTGCTAAATGAAACAACGCACATTCAGCAGATAGATGACCGAACTAAAACGCATCACCTAAAACAAGCTTATTCTCCGAAGCAAGCTTCAGGGTGTATGCAAGTATGCGTGTTCATGGCGGCACTAAAAATTGGCAGATCCCACGTAAAGTAAGAATCGATGATATGCGAAGCACGAATGAGAAATATTGATATGTCACCTTAAAAGTAGCACGACGTTACGAGGAGGAGGTAAAGGATGCCGTACATGACTTCCGTGTCATGATTATCATGTTTGGATGTGTTGTTTACCTCCGTCATCTATTCGTCACGTGATACCAAATTTAGTACATGTGGAGCCAGCGAAATGGCCGCGAGCACGCTATGAGCGTGGTATGTCGTCATGTTTTTACATGACGCGCGTGTCGGAATTACCATGTTTGCACCAGTAATATATTTCGTCATCCATTGACCTCACGTAACACCAAATTTGGTATATGTGCAGCTAGAAAACGGCCGCGAGCGCATCATGAAAGGCCCAATATACTCCTATGTAGCGCTGACGCGCGCGCGCGCTGGGCACAGCGACGCTACGTTAGGAAAACGCCAGCCCTTTAGAGTCTGATGCCAGGCGCGACCAGCGTTCGTCGGCGCGGCCCGACGGCAACCGGCACGAAATACGCTCAAAGTCGCCGAAGTTTGCTAAGAAATGCTTTGCACTTAAAATACGAAAAATGCGGCTTCAAGTGATACTGCTCCGCATAACAAGAGAACCTGTACAGCAGCGGAAGTGTAACGCCTTTTTGTTACGCCATTAATCAGCAAGTGCACTGAAAAAAGTCCCCCAAAATTGACCACTAAAATTCTGCTGCTGTATTTCTAAAAAGGTATCATTGCCCACATCAACATACAATGCATCTTTGGTACATTGGCCGAGAATAGAAACGAAATGATTTATCCCTATAATCGCATTGTTTAGAATTGTGGCAAGGAGATACCACTTCAAATCCCTCACGTTGACTGGATATATACTAGCTATAACGTGGCTTTTGTCATTTACGTTGAGTTGCAGTTTACGAAGAGTTTAGTATGGGCCGAATGTTCGTTGTCGTTTTCAGGTGCCAGACCAATATACATAATGGGCCAGGCGGCCTACTCCGTGAGCGTGGCATTGCTCGCCATGTTTCGCACTAAGGCGGCCGTGCTGCTAGTGTCACCTGCGGCGGGCCTGTTGTACGCCACCCAGTTCACGATGCCCTTCATCTTGGTGGACCACTACCACAGCTCGAACATGGTAGGCATCAAGAAGTTTAGTTTGCAACATTCCATCTTATGCGGCATATTTACTTGTGAGAACTATAATGCACTGCTTGTGCTGCTTCATTTTTGCACCAACGTTTCTACATGGTAAGCAGTTGGGCGACCCTATGTTGTGCACAAATGAAACACTTTTAGGAACCTTTATTGCCTTCGTCGATATTATACCAGTTCAGTAATAAACAATATCCACAGTATGTCCACTTGTTTTTGCATAATGAAGACGGGCAGAGAGAGAGAGAAAAAAAACAAAAAACAGGGAGGTAAACCAGTAGAAGACTCGGGTTTTCTACCCTGTCCTCGGGAACAGGAAAAGGGGAGGGACAAAAAAAATAATTGGCGACAGTAGGGTAAAAAATAATTAGTCACTGCAGAACTACCCGAGCAGTAAGCAGCAACATTTTCCATGAGAGGTAACCCTTCAATGCTTACGCGTTAAAATCACAAGAGCGCACCGCCTACGATTTTCATAAGCTAGGCAACACAAGTCATAATTTGGCCAGTATGATTCACCAGTTCGTCAAGATGAGCCGAATGGGACTGCTGTGGTCGCATTTGGTAAAAATATACCGGGGCAGCAACATCTGCGGTAACAGACGGTGGCTGACGGACCCAAAACCACAATGTCTTCAACACTCCGACTCTAAGCGGAGGTGTGCTTATGAATGTTCTCTCGTACAGAACTTGATTCATGCTTCTTCCCTATGTGCATCGCAGGTGGAGGCCGACGCCGACTGGTCCGAGCGTGGCCTGGGCACAGATATTGCGCTCGTGAGCAGCATGATGTTCCCGGCACAGTTGCTACTGTCTCTCTGCGCTGGGCCTATGGTTCGTCTGTTCGGAGGTTCACCGACTGTCATTATGTATGGCGCGTCACTAGTCAGCGCTTGCGGGGCGCTCTGCGCCATGCGTGTCACTTATCACAGGTTATGAACTGGACACACACACACCAGGAAGGAGCGCATTGCGTGGCGATATTGCCACGACATACCATCAAAGCTGCAACCTCAAAACGATGCCTGATATGGAGTGACTGTTGATACCGGTGGGAAAAGGCACACTTGCCTAAACCTCAACACACTGGAGTTCAGGGCTCTAACAGCTTGAAAAAACCGAGTTTTAACATCAACAAGTTCACAACTGGTGGTGAGGTTACAGACGACCCTCTTGTTCTCCAGCGTACGCAAAGCTATATAAGTAGGCCTACTCAGAACCCACCGCGTTGAAACGGGACAGGCTGATTGCCAGTTTCATAGTTCATCGTCTGGTCTCACCGCCAACAAATGTCACGGTCCCTTCGAACAGTGCAGTATATATATGTTGTCATTTTTTCAGGAGAATATGTATATGTGTATGTTATGTATATACGTGTATGTTGTGGCCGGATACATCCACTTCTTTACGACGTCTTCACAAGGTTTGCACACCCAACATAGCTATGTGCAGTTCTTTGCGAGCGATGTGATTCACGGCGTACTTGTGCCATGCGGCCAGATTGCTAGTACCATATGATAAACTAAATGAAACAAACCTCTTCATGAAGGCCATGCTGACCCCACTCGAGCACTTCCAAACAATGTAGATCACTTCATAGTGATTACCCAGGCATTTCACTTTTATATTCGATTCATCGTTTTATTCTCACCAGTTCCATGCGCCTATACTACTACAAAAACTGCCTCAAGCAACTATAAACATCCACCACTTCAGGGAATGGAGTTCGTTTACAGGTGTAAATGTCAACGCATACAAACCCTTAAGTAGATATTTGAAGCAGCTCTCTAACATGTTTGCTTACATGGACGGCTGCATTGTGCAGAATGCATTAGGCACACACCGCCAATCTGTGCAGCATCATATAAATCGTGCAACAAACGGATGCAGTTGACAGCACCGACGCTACAGTCATGGGCATGGACTACAGTCATGGACATTACAGTCATAGGTCGACATAACTGTACCAGCTGCCCATATATGTTTAAATGTTCAACTACGATGTGTGATGATAGTGTGCAATGAAGCAAGTGTGTGAGACTGGTGCCCAAACTGTAGTGGCGCTTCGTATACGGACATTTTTAATACCATACAATGACACGGATAGCTAGAACGCAGTTCATGTCTTTAATTCAGAAAATGGTGAGATCCCATTTGATCTTCATGAAAATATGACTGCCATACTTGGATGATGGCATGCAGATGTGTGGATTACAAGCAGCTAGGGCAAGGTGTATTATACATGTACAGTCAGCCACAAAATACGGTGGCGGGACGCACAAGTGTGATATACTTCATAATTATGACTACAGGGAAACCTCCCTTTGTGTGCTCACTGTATCTACAAGGTAAATATGCAGTGCCAAGTTGCAAGTTTAGCACTTCGGTAAACAAGCGACTGGAGTCTGCAACTTTCCTGGTACTGTCGCGTACACTCGTGTATATATAATGACAGCCACTCACTCCATGCTCAGAGGCTAGAGATATGTGCAAAAAAAAAAAAGTTCACGTACTATTTTCTCTCCTCCACCTATGCAAACCTCGTCCCTGGTAGCTACGGTTCCCATGCGTAGCTCAAACTCACACTCTTCTCGAGCTCAAAGGTGTGCCAGCATAGATAGCATTTGTGAAACCTAGTCCTATAGGCGACGACATATATACTCTGGGGGTTACGCCCATTCAAGAGCTTTCCTCAAAGTGACAAAGGCGACGCACGAGACGACACAAGGGCCCCGCGGATGTCAGCCTGTCCAGACCAGGCGGGTACTACATAGCTGCACAATATATACGGCTGTGACGGAGTGCGCTCCACAGATAAAGTGCTCTCGGAAACTGGCCATCCTCTCGCACCTTCCTAGTTTTCATAACTTCTCTTCGAGATTTTCGCACCGATTTCGGTTTAGGCGGCGTCGTTTTCTCGTCATACCCATAGCAATTTGACTCCGACAATGCTTGCTTTGACATTATGCCAAAGTTCGGCTGTTAATCTCGGAACCTACATGAACTTAGATTTTAAGACACCACAAGGGAAGACTTCTCGGATATATACAAACACAAGTGAACTCTGTCAGGAATCCCAGTCAAAAATAGTTAATGGGTCCAACTGGATGTTCCAGTTAGGAGCAATGGGTGGCAAAGGGGGCTAAGTGGGGTTCAAATGGTGTCTAACTGGTGCCCAATTGGAAGTGCATGCTGCAATGGGACTGTCCAATTGGACTTCCCATGTAGTGGCTTCTAACATTTTAACCAACTCTGCATATTTGAAGTTCTAACAGGATGACCTGCTGTCATGATAGGTGGTTCCAGTTGGTTGCAATGGGACTCAAATGGACGTCAATGGGACCCAAGCTGCAATGGGAGAGTCCAATAGGACACCCCAATTGCAGTACATGCATAACTTTGAAGTTTATTTTTTACAATTCTCTACCTGAGCAGTATTGAAAGTCATAAATGGAAATCTACGGTGATGCATCCAACCCTCCATATAAAGCAATTCATTTATGTGTGTTACCCAAACAGAATTCGAGCTAGTGCTTCAGCTTGGAATCCCTGAGCTCGGTCACTTACTTAAACCTTGGATTAAATTAAGCTTGTTTACAACACTTGCCTGGTTTACAAACAACCACTGTATCAGGGCATCTGATTAAGCTTTCCATATATGCATCATGAAAATGCAGCAGTTAAAGTACTAGTACACATTGGAACCGCACCTTCTACTGTTTGCAGCATCACAATGTACCAACGATGTCTTATTCCCAAACTAGGGAATATGGCTAACTACCAGTGAGCACCTGATGTCACGTGTTTATGGGCTACCTGTCACTGCATATAATGCTGCTGCAGGATATGACTGAATTTTTTTAATATTCATACGATAGAAAAGGTTATGCAACTAAGAGAAAACAATTAGATGTTCTCACTAACAAGATATCCGAAAGAAGGTATGAAAGGCAACAATAACATTGAAAAAAAAAGAATTTTATTTCAAGGCAAACAGGATTTAAATAGCACAGAACATATTTTGGTGTAAAAAAATTTCTTGGCCAGTGCTGCAACACAAGGCGTACAAGATACTTCAAATATTACAAATACTTATAACAGTAAATTGAATCACAATAAAAGGAATTTTAGTTCCAAAGGAGGAAAAAGGCATTGCCATACAACTGGCATTTCAGTAAAGCACTGAGAAACAGGTTTCATACAGGTTAACAGTTTACACGTGAACAGCATGTCTTTACTTATTTAAGGATGCTTAAAGGTCAACTCCGGTGGTTTTTCGAGGTCAACGAATCTCAATCAAATTCGCTGGGTACACTCTTACGCACATTCCTGTCATTTATGCCAATTACAGGCTTGAGAGATGCGCAGATTATTTGCAAATGAATTTTAAAGATTGCCTCGAAAAACTCGCCTCGCTTGCCAGAATTATTGGCAACACTGTCAGTGCGATGTCAAGTTTGTCATGTCAACGAAAGTGACGCAGGCGATGGCATCGCTACTTTGGCCCCTACATTGTTTATTGTGCTGGCCCCAAGACGACAGCGGTGGTGTTTGGCACGACCATAGCACGGGAGAGCTTTCTTCCTTCCTCTGTGGTGTTTTGCCGGTGCTTCGCTGGTCTGGCTTTCACAGTTTTCATACTACGTGCCGGCAGAACCAGTATACGGCCTCCAGTTCTTAACAAATAGTACATCATATGCAGACCGGGCGCCCGGTCGGGTTTCGGTTTTGCACCTTTTTGCTTATTAAAAATTGTTTTCGAATTTCCTGAGCATTTCAGCTATTGGGCTCGTGACAAGAGTGTCTCAGGAACACAGAAACACCATTACCTTGACATGGTCGAAAAATCGCTGGAGTTGGCCTTTAAGGATGCTCACAGTGGCACAATGAATTATGTATGAATGACAAGCACACATTCTATGCATAGTGTACAAGACTGAACTTGTATGAAAAAGAATAAAAAGCGTCATGTAATATTGCAGTACCCCGACACACACACTAAAATAAAGAATACAATAGCAGTAAGAATAAAAAAATACAGCACCCACTGAATAAATATAGGAAAACATTCAGTACACAATGCAAATATAAAACATTAATACACACAAAAAGAGACATAATAAATTTAAAGAAATTCAGACCCACCGATCTCTTTTCGGTAATATTCAGATACCTAATACAATATGCAAAACACTAGACTTTAACGAAAAAAAAATATTTCCAAAAACAATCAAACCTAGAGAGCAAGCTGGCTTACAGACAGATATTTCACAATTTGTCACAGCCATGTGGTCAATCAATTTAATCTGCACAGCACGATAAATCCCTCTATATCAGTGGTCTCAAATATGCAGCCGGGGAGGCTCTCATGTGCGGGCCCACACATAACCATTTTCACTGCACATTTAAAAACATTTTCTTGGTATGTTCATGAGCTACACAGGCATGACTGCTCTAAAGAACAATTTTTATGAGGTACACCATGTTGTCACCATGCATTGAAACATAATCGTGAAACAAAAAATCATCACCATATCCAGAAAGTGAATGATGTTAGGTGAGCTTGCTTGGAGATGATCAGGTCACCCGCGAATCCTCCGTACAAATCTTCTATTACCATATATAGACGTGGCAATGTTATATATACATAACATACTCAATGTTTATTAATTTACATTTGGATTCACTATATACTTTTTGATGAACTATATACATTATATATACTCAAACGGAATTGTTTCAATGGTATGAGTCATCATGACAAACATCTTGCCTACTAGAAGAGCTAACTAGTCACGGGTGGCGATTTCACGTCGATCGCCTCAAGGCATTTCAAGGGCCACTCACATAAAAAAACGCTCATGTTTTGAGGCATAGTGTGCACTAAACAGGGTTCCTTTAAAACTTACACAGCATAGGTTCTTCACTTCAAATACATTACAATGTAAAGGAACTTGGAGGGAAGCATACATAGGAAGCTCTTTCGAGTTCCACAAACACAACCACCTTTCTGATTTCAGAGCATTCGACCAGTGATGTATTCGCTGCCTTGTGATTTACTTTCAGCACATGTGACATGGCCACCAAGTTGTACATCACTGGACTGCAGCTTAATTTCCTTGCAGATATATATGCTTTGTTGTCGCTGCCATGGTATATTTCTTCAACAATAACAAAATGCCCATTTTGAAGTTCAACAACAGAGCTATTGGTCCTCTTGTTAGATGCATACATGCTATCAGTGATAATTGATCCCTTCGCCAACATTCTTCTGTATTTGGTGAACTCAAGGGTAGTGTCATGTAAAGATGGCTGCAAACCTGCTGATGCACGTCGGGAACCGTGTCCGAAAAAACGGTAGCCACCACTACTAAGTACGCTTTTTTGCGTTTTTGTGCCATCAAAAGACGAGCAGTACTCTGCTACACTTGGACTGATAGCCTGCCGTTGAAGTTCTACTACCATGCTTTCCATCTGTAGGACTCGGCAGACTTGATGGGGAATTCCGTTAGCTGCTTTTACAGCTTTTTTTAGGCTGCCGTTCCCAGCTTCAAATGGGAACGCACTGTGTGCCCAAAGTGGTCCCCAGTGGCGCACACTCTTTGCTATATGAGTCAGTTGGTGCATGTTGAATGTCATGACTGACTTGCCAAACAGCAGTTCTGCACGCACATGAAACTCCAACAATAGCCCCTCGGCAATGGTGAGCTCAGTTGGGCTGATTGCACGCTGCAACATTATGTGCAAGGCTTCAACTAGGCAAGCCCAGTGTTGCATGTATGGCTTCTCAAGAATGCCATGCAAAACAGGGACACTGTAACAAAGTAGCCAGCTCTCAAGTTCCTTGGCCTTCCACCATTTCCGCTCTTTTGTCGGCCTCGGCAATCGCTTCACATCCATTGGTGGCTTAATAGACATAAGCCTGCGGTCCACTATGTGCTGATGTCGGCTTATTGAACAGGCACTATCAGAATTGAACCACAATTCTAGGAACTGGCGCGCTACCCCCAGCAAGACACAGTGCATATAGTCTGGCACAAAGCTCCACACTATGTTAAAATGGGGCAGGTTTATCAACGGTGACACTGTTTTGACTCCTTGCACAGGCACCCCCCCTTTCAAAGCAATCTCCATGTCATTTAGCATTTGGAGCTCACTTCTTTCTGTGGGTTCAACTTCCTCAACTGGGTATTTAGTTGCCCCGCCAGCTCTCTCACCTCTTTGGAGACACCAATTACATCCAAAATACCCATTAAATTGGGTTACACCTTGCATCGGTGCCCTAGCAACAGAATCTACACTTGAACAGATACAATAGACCTTATATTTTTCAACCCTTCCTTGACGTTGTAATTCAACGCCATTCTCACACAGCTCGTTCATTTTCTCAACAAAAGTACCTTGGAAAAGTGCCATGTTTGGCTTTTCTTTCCAGAACCACAATGCGGCCAGGACCAATTTGGACATTCTTTGCTGTGGAGGGAGCTCATTAACAATTAGCTGGATGGGCCAAATTGATGTCCCACTTGATTTGAAAAGCGGGGTCCCATCTGCATTCAACGAGAAACTGATTCTTGGTCCACAGTGTTGAGATTCGGCTACAAAAGTACGATACATTGTACCATCCCAGATGTCTGAAAATGTCCCATTCGTCGGAAGGGGCTTTGTTAAATCAAGAAGATCACAGTCCTTAAGTAGCCTTTGAAGTTGCGACTCCACATCGAGAGTGACAAAAAAGGGGGCATCCGAAAGGGAAGACACAAAAGTTGTGTGACTGCACTTCGAGCATTTCAAGTAAGAATTTGTCTCAAGACTGCCAATATGCGAAAAGCATCTCGGACAAAAAAAGAAAAAAGTCATAGTGGTGCCAGTTTCGCTAAAAAGTTTATGTAGGTGATACTGTGAGTGAGGTAATATAGGTTTATCAAAAATTCTGTTAATTAAATCTATTAAGCTAGTTAAACCCAAAAGAGTCAAATTATTCTTCACAGCATGCTTTAGTGCCATTAGGAGAATATCTCCCTTCGAAAGAACCACTTTCTCAGTGACAAGTTGTGTAAAAAGGTCTCCAAAGCGTGCCTTGCAAGATGGATCAGGCTCTGTCACTGGATCTGCAGCAGGCTGCTGAAAGTAAAAAAAAAAAAAGCTTTCGTCAATGAAGCTATCACAGAATTCAGTTATAGTGAACCGTGATAAGCCCAATGAATATGAGCAAACAACTCTGTTATTGATCAGTACAAAATATCATGCCTGCTAGGCTGATAACTTTTTACAGACCAACTGGTGAGATATTCTTTAAAATGAAAGAGCCAGTGATCTTGAAATGAATCATTCACCAAATCACCGCTACGTGTCCCTCTTAACAGTGCCCAATTTACACAGACATTTTCCAGTACATAAAAGAGCCTGTGAAAGTAGTGCCCTTAAAACCTGACCATAAATCTAGTTATTTCCAGTGAAAACAAACACACCATGTCATCATCTAATGTGAGAAAATCTCCAGGGAAACCTTGCTGTGAAGCATGGTCACTTGAAAAAGCTTCCTGTGAAGAAAAAAAAAAAGAAGCATTTAGTGCCACAGTAACCCAATCTGCCTATTCTAGTTAGCTGTGCTAGTTCACTCATAGCACGTAAATTACATGACAACAGACAGTGTTAAGAACATGGTCTGAAAACCTGTTGCAGGTTGTTCCCAGAGTTTATTGTCCCAAGTGATAACTCGTCTTGAACTGATTATGCAAGAGAAAACCACAGTGCCAATGCACTTGCTCAAGGCTATTCTAGTGGATGTGAATCTTCCAGCTGCACATATTTGTAGAGTGCAACTAGTGTGTAAAAGTTACCTCTTCATCCTTATCAAACAGTGACGAATCATCTGCGTCAGAAAGGCTTGCAATGCCGTCTTGAAGTGGAGAGTCCTAAAAAAAACCAACCAAAATTTATAATTTCCCATCGTAATACATAAGCATAAAATAGCATGTGTATGCTTACTAATTAACTGATAAGCCTTAGTAAAATAACTTCATCTGCTGGGGCGTGAGGCTCGCGTGCAGGAAATTTCTGTGACGGATCAGCGCTGTTCCTCTGCTCTTGTGCTTCAGGGGCTGCAGCAGGAGCTTCCATAGCACTGCCAGCTGACGAGCCTAACCGGCCTCCACTTGACGTTACCTGTGATAGAACAAGTGCGCCGATATAGTAAACGGTTTATCGTATAGAAACAATAGTTCTCGTAGCATTCTACTACCAGCTCAATTTACCGGCTCATTATCGGACTCGGGGAAATCTTCTTCACTTTCCGGACGTTCGGAGCCCGGACTAGCTATGTGACTATTCCGGCTCTTCAGTGATGTTGTTCGACTTGGTGGATCTGCCCTTTCAGTGTCGCTGTCTGCCTCATCACTCGAAGAAGGCATGCTAGGGCTGGCACCCTAGAAGAAAATAATGAGATTTGGACTTAAATTGCTGCGCTAAATTAATGAAAAAGAAAATGCACTGATAAAAAATAGCAATTTAACACGGCCGAGCACATTCGATCATTCGCGGGCAGAACTATAAAGGGTGGTAAAAAGGAAGACCGTAAAACACGGCGCAACGATCGAAGTCGTTGAGCAACATGCAGATTAATGTTGTGGACAACCGCTGATCTGATACCAGCAGGGCCCGGATCAAGCTAAAACCCCGATCGAAAGTGCCCATCCATGTTGAAAATGATCAGAACTTACGGTCGGCGGGCAAGCGCGTGCGGTGCTCCTTGGTAGCTGGAACTGAGACTTGGGATTTAAATAAGTCTTGTAGGGTCCTCTCTTTCTTTTCTTCGGACCGCGCTCCATCGCGAGGTCTTGAAGCAACAAGACGGCTTATTTCACTCCGGGACACGAAGTACAGAAACGGCGATGTAAGCGATAGGACAATGTGCACCGGCTGCCTGCGGCCACAGCGGCTGCCATATTGCATAGACACCCTGCAGCCAGCAGTCTGCATGTGAATTGATTGAAACAGCGTAGCGTTAAACAAACATTATAAAAGTAAAAAAATACTTTTAAAATTATTCTGATTTTTTGTTTACTTATAATGAAGAATAACATTTTCATTGACAAACTATCAGATCCGCAGCTGCGGTCGACCCTTGTTGCTTGCTGTGTGCGACCAGCGTTTGACCAGCTGTAGCGCACGTGTGTAGATGTTTTCTTCAGCATTGCAAGATGATTACCCACGTTCGAGTCCGGTACGAAGATGATAAAAAAATTGGAACGGTGCCAATAGAAGACGTTAAAGATTTCTTCCCCCGTCACCAGCAAGACTTCAAGTCCAAATCCCTCTATTTAGTCAAATGGACGGACGACAGTGGAGACAGCGATTACTATAGGGCCCGGATTCTGGCACTGGGAGGTAAGCCTGCTTTTGTTTGATATGTTGCCGGCGAAATGCATTCTCTTTGGCCTGGCTGACTGCTAAGCACTGTTCACCGTTAGTAACTACAAAGTATTTTATCGATAATCTCCACTAGCATAGTTCATTTTGTTAATTTACCGCGTGCAATCGCAAATAAGTATGGTGTCATTATTAATTTATGCATATACCTGAAAACTCTACGGAGATGACGCTGGTATTACCTGGCCGCAGAGAGATACCAACAGCGTCGGGTATATCAGCCTGGAGTATATAAGGCCCTTTTGCGGTAGGACGCGCCTTTGTTTGTGGCACTGCAGCTTTTATACCTAATGACAAGGTCTATACGCTACTATTTCGCTCGCGGCATATGACGTTGTGTTACAACGGTACTTAAGCATTCACACGAGGTTCGATGGTTAATTTACAATGCAATAAAACTAATAAAAGTGCATGCTAGAGATCGTGAAATGTGCACGCGTCAGAGGATGATGTGACACTAACTCAGTAAATGTTAATGTTGCAATCCGCCCTCACGTTTTCCAGAATCGGAGGACTTCGCGGAGACAGAGGCCAGAGAGAGAACGCGTATTCCGAAGAGGGTTTATTCGCCGGCGTCTTCGGACTACGAGAATGAAGCGGAGGTAAATTATTATCTAAACCTCCTACAAAAGGTCCTGTCAACACTTGTGTAAACAGTGTGTAACAAGTTATTTTCTATTTTCGCCCAGAGCCCTATCAAAGAAAAAACGAAAAACAAAACAACAAGTGGTGCAGAGGCACGCCTGCTTCAGCTTTTAAAAAGCAAGAAAGAAAATATGAAGAGGCAGGCGAAAAATCAAGATGGGCCACATTCTAAAAAGCACCACAAAGAAGCAATGGACAGTGGGCGCCTTCAGGGGGCTCATGAAACCATTGATAACCTTGAAGCCAGCAGTCTGCATGTGAATTGATTGAAACAGCGTAGCGTTAAACAAACATTATAAAAGTAAAAAAATACTTTTAAAATTATTCTGATTTTTTGTTTACTTATAATGAAGAATAACATTTTCATTGACAAACTATCAGATCCGCAGCTGCGGTCGACCCTTGTTGCTTGCTGTGTGCGACCAGCGTTTGACCAGCTGTAGCGCACGTGTGTAGATGTTTTCTTCAGCATTGCAAGATGATTACCCACGTTCGAGTCCGGTACGAAGATGATAAAAAAATTGGAACGGTGCCAATAGAAGACGTTAAAGATTTCTTCCCCCGTCACCGGGCCCGGATTCCGGCATGGGATTTAAGCCTGCTTTTGTTTATATGTTGCCGGCGAAATGCATCTCTTGGCCTGGCTGACTGCTAATCACTGTTCACCGTTATAACTACAAGTTTTTAATCGATAATCTCCACTAGCATAGTTCTTTTGTTAATTTACCGCGTGGCAATCGCAAATAAGTATGGTTCCATTAATTAATTTATGCATTAGGGGCCTGAAACCCTCTACGGAAGATTACGTGGTATTTACCTTGCCGCAGAGAGATACCACAGCGTCGGGTAGATCAGCCTGGAGTAATAGCCCCTTTGGCGTAGGACGCGCCTTTGTTGTGGCACTGCAGCTTTTTACCTAATGACAAGGTCTATAACCTATATTTCGCTCAGCGGCATATGACGTTGTGTTACAACGGTACTTAAGCATTCACACGAGGTTCGATGGTTAATTTACAATGCAATAAAACTAATAAAAGTGCATGCTAGAGATCGTGAAATGTGCACGCGTCAGAGGATGATGTGACACTAACTCAGTAAATGTTAATGTTGCAATCCGCCCTCACGTTTTCCAGAATCGGAGGACTTCGCGGAGACAGAGGCCAGAGAGAGAACGCGTATTCCGAAGAGGGTTTATTCGCCGGCGTCTTCGGACTACGAGAATGAAGCGGAGGTAAATTATTATCTAAACCTCCTACAAAAGGTCCTGTCAACACTTGTGTAAACAGTGTGTAACAAGTTATTTTCTATTTTCGCCCAGAGCCCTATCAAAGAAAAAACGAAAAACAAAACAACAAGTGGTGCAGAGGCACGCCTGCTTCAGCTTTAAAAAGCAAGAAAGAAAATATGAAGAGGCAGGCGAAAAATCAAGATGGGCCACATTCTAAAAAGCACCACAAAGAAGCAATGGACAGTGGGCGCCTTCAGGGGGCTCATGAAACCATTGATAACCTTGAAGAGCAGGTAGAGAAAAAATCTACCATCATTCGCCAACTGCGAAAACAAAATGAAGAAAAAGACAGGGAGATGGCTCAACTCAGAAGACTGAACATGGAGCTTCAGGACAAGGTTATTTCTGCACTGGAAGACATGAAAGGTATGAAGCAGAAAATGTCTTCATTGTACTGATTTTGTGCTGTGAAAGCATTAATGCCATTCTTCTGACATTTAGCAGTGTGTACAGCTTGTTACCATAAAACGTTCGGCAGTCTTTAAGTGAAGATATTTCGAGTTTAGACTGCAAATGGCTATTGTTTACAGCTGTTTGATGAAATTTAATGAAAATATTTTGTCAGCTCTTTTTCCTCTCTGGGCAATGCAAACAGCACGGCACCTCATGTATAAATGCAGGCTGCAGAATTATGAAAAGGATCATGGATGGCAGCCAGTCGAGCCCCTCCGTGTCTGAGGATCTACAAGACACCTTGACAGAGCGAGCCCTTCGCCCAGGTTCATCCAATCCGCAACCGAATGACAGTGAAACAATGGTATTCTATCTGGAATGTCAATAATGTGCAGCTGTCCAAATTACAAACAACTGTTCTTTTGAAAGCATGTTAAAATAATATAAAGCAAGATTGAGCATTATAGATTACTTGTCATAGAAGTTTGTCTCTGCACAGCTGAGCAAGACATTCCAAAAAGAGTTCAGTGATCATTATAGATATGTGTAAATTTTAAGCAGAACTTATGAACAACCAAAAAAAATGAATTTCGTTGTCAGCAACACAACTTACTAAAACAACTTCACTAACGTACTTGTTGGACAGAAATATTAAGGAATACACTTGGCCTTGTCTGCTGCTGTTTTAGCCATCTCGTGCTGCGCGGATTCAGCACAACCTCACTGAGAAGGTGCAGGCACTTTGTAAACTGGTCTTGCACAAAGGCTGCACTTTCTCTCAATGAATACTGTGGTGCTGACACCACCATGTGCAGTTCATAGAAAGAATGCTAGAGTGCAGCACCACAAAACTGGCTGACAAAGTGCTGGTGAAATGAATAGACCTTTGTTGTTTATGATATGCAATACAGGTTGCACTGCACATGGATGCCTTCAGAATGCATATGTTCCGTGCAGGTGGACATTGGACGAGGGCTTATGGTCAAGAAAGGTGCATGGGAACATGTGCAGTCCCATCATAAGGATTCCTTATTTGTCAAGGACCTGCTAGTCACCATCTGGTCGAAAGACAACCTTAAGGAGCGCTCCCTGCATGGTTGGTTATAATACAAAAGCATAGTGTGTGTCAGTTGGTAACGGGGGAATTCGTTGTTGTGGATATCTGTTATGCAGGAAAACATTGTCCACGGTACCCTAACCGTCCACGCAAGGCTCCCCTAACACCGTGGAAGTTGGACGTAATGCGTGGTAAGTGTGCAGACAGTCTCTTGGAATGCATATTGAACCAATCTTATTCTTAGTACATGAAATCACAGCAAAGCTCGGTTGCAATTGAGTCTATTTTGAAGCCACTACAAACTTTACTGTCTGCTTTGACTTCAGTTATGAACACAATTTTACATAAACTATGTAGTTGTAAAAATGTGACCCAACACCTTGCCTCTTACTTACTATTAAATTCATTTGTTTTAGTCAGGAGTGCAGGCAGGTGAAAGTCTTAAGTCTCTTAAATGCACTGGTAGTTCAAAAAGATAGTCGAAAAAAAGAAAAGCCAACAATAGAGCTAGTGTGTAGACTGCCAGCATTTTTTTCATCATAACTTATATCTCTTTCATAAAAATGACAAAAAAAGAAATAGTGTTCTCTGCTTTCTTCCTGCACTATATAAATCCACACAGTTACATGGTGCGAGTGGAGAGCTGTGAAATGTTACTTTTTTAGATTATTTTTGTGCATGTGCACGCTAAGTTCGCAGTTTCCTTTTTCTAATAAATGCTGGAACGGAACACTTTTGCTAACTGGAGAATGCTTTCTGTATTGTTCAAGCCTGTGCTGCTAAGGCATATTCTAGGCCATTCAGCATATAACACTTCATTGCATCAAGAAATATGACTAAAAGTTCAATTTTGAACTTTTGTGTTCTTAAAGTAATATCGATGCTATTAGTTCTTTAAGCAGCTGGTTTCTTCAAGGCTATTTATTGATAATTTTTGTTGTTTCAGACTGCTACAGAGCACGTCTGGAGCATCAAGGCGTGCCTGCAGGAGTACTGCCGTTGGCAGTCAAACAGATGAACCACTTCATTGTTGAGAAGCTTTCAGATATTGAGAAGCTTGCCAAGCGGTAAGATAAGTGTGTTCTTTGTGTCAAAGGACTCCCCCCCCCCCCTTTTTTTAAGAGAAACTTGGCCATATTCATCTGCTTGCAACATGCATGTACAGAAAGAGACTGAGAAAATTTGGAGGCTCGTCTGGCATTTTGGCGCAGCGTGGCGCAATATGGTTTTGGCAGCTCGGCGCAAAAGCGGGGAATTGTATCAAATTCGCGTAATTGGCACAGCTGTTGTACCCCTTCAACATGCATAGCTATTTTTATGTTAATGTTTTTATGTTAAATCACATCTAGACTTGGAAGAATGTAAGCCATTGTGTGGCTGACTAAATGTATAAATTCTGCAAAACATTTGCAGGGCGAAGGACAACCAGGGCGTTGCGGAAGTTTAACAGAGGAGGACCATTGGTGCATTTTCTAAATAGTGTAAATATTATGGAATGTGTGAATAAATTTTCATTCTTTCATATTTTTTTTTTCTCTACCATTGTTTTTATCTTGTATGTGCATGCATTTGAGTGTGCATTAATGTCACATTCACACTAGGTAATCCAGCCTGTGCTGTTTCCACTGTGTTGTGAAATTGCAATTAATGAAGTGCAGTGTGATGACAGCCAGCCTTCTACAGGATTGTCATTTTCTACTTGCATCCGCAGAAATGTGATAATCATGTTTATAGGTCAGCCAAGAGACTGCAATTACTACACTACTACTTAGCTTCAGTTGGCTCTCTCTGTATACCAACCACTGGCTGGCTGAAATGCAGTTAGCAATTTAGCGTCAACCAAGTGCTTACCAGAAACTAATGGCCAGCCATATTAAATTGGCTTACCAGGTAGAATGGTGACTGGCTAAACACCAGCTTTTGTCACTGGGCCAATCATCTGGATACATGCAGTGCAGCTTGGTCGAAGACCAGAGAGTCACAACGCAGACGAGCGCTTGTCTGTGTTCTTTGTCTAAGTTCGCGCTGCATGTATCCAAGTATGTATCAACTAGCCCAACTCAACCTTTTATTGAAACATATGGAATCATTGGAGTCTCAATTACCATCAAAGTGCTGACCATTTGCAACAATGTGGGAAGTCATGTGGTTACCAGCCACATTGAATTTGCTTACCAACTAGAATGAATTGGGGGCTGTTTGGAATGCCAGTTACGATCAGTGGGCCAAACATCTGGAACCACAGGATTACCAGTTAGCTTCAACGGGTTAGTCTACTGAGACCTGCCGGGCAACCACGTGCCTACCATTAATTTTCAATGGGTTGACCATTTCAGGTCAACGGGTTTTCTATTCACCACCAGTTGGCTTCAACAGGTCAGCCTATTCACACCAAGTGGACAACCACCAGTATACCATTTAGTATAAATGGGTTGACCATTTTAGGTCAATGGGGTTTCCTATTGACCACCAGTTAGCTTCAACAGGTCAGCCAATTCACACCAGGTGGACAACCACCTGCATACCATTTAGTATTAATGGGTTGACCATTTGAGGTCAATGGGGTTTCCAATTGACCACCAGTTAGCTTCAACAGGTCAGCCAATTCACACCAGGTGGACAACCACCTGCGTACCATTTAGTCTTAATGGGTTGACCATTTGAAATCAACGGGATATTTAATTGACCACCAGTTAGATTCAACGGGTTAGCCAATTCACACCAATTGGACAACCACCAGCGTACCATTTCGTTTTCATGGGCTGGCCATGTGAGGCCAAAGGGGCTACCAGTTTGTCACCAACCAATTTCAAATGGTGCGCACCATTGCAACTAACTGGCAATTGCTCAGCACCAGCCACACTTAACTGGTAGCCAATGGGGTCCCCTGTTGAACCAGTTGCATTGAAGTGGTGAGCCACTTGGATCCCCCTTTGGAATATAAGGGTTTACCCATTGATTCGAACGGGATAATGTTCAATGGGTGGCGAAAATCCTACTGGTCCAACACCCATTGATTTTAAATGGAAATTTTCCAGTTGGACCCATTGAATATTTTTGACTGGGATACAGCTAGAGTGGTTATATTGATACGGCCATGTTGAGGTGCTCTTATGCCAGTAACTCCAGCACGGCATCTAGAAACTTTACTTCCACCTTTTTGGTTTTTTTTCTCTTCCTTCATTGAACAAAACGTGCACCTTATTCAGATTTGCACGTGTTTACAGGACTCGTTTGTACAGTCAGTGTATAGAAAACTTAGGTGTTTCTGTAAAATGCGGATCCCCTAGATTACTTCGTCGGAAGTCCTGCATGAGTGCAGCATTAGTACAACAAAGTGTGCCAAACAATGATACTGTACCCCCTCACGTCGTTTTTGCCAGCATTCGCATGCATTTACTGTGTCAACTGTCCGTTAACTAGTGTTTTTTGTCTGAACTTTTGTATATATAGTCCGGGAATGAGAAAGTGCAAGCGTCTACATTGTGTGCAAATAAAAACAAAAGTTTTGTCTGTGAATGAGTTTTTATATGCATGTAAATATGTTCCCGTTTGTCTTGTGCCCAAAATAAAGGAGAAAGAATTCCATTCAGCAGCAGGGATGAATCGTGTACGTCAGCATAAAACGCATAAAACTCAAACGAGTGCTTGTCTATTTCATGTGCATCATAAGTGCCCAGGGTTCCCCTCCAAGGACGGGTGGGCGAGGGTTCGTCACAGTGCCCCCCCCCCCCCTATCATGCATGTCAATCTATTGGGCTGACTTTGCGCCCCCCGTCCTTATAATGTTAACACATGGGGCTGGCTTTGCCCCTTCCCTTTCAACCACAGCTGACCTGCCCCCTTCCCCTGTGCACACGCCTACGATGTGTATCCATGTCTTCGGCTAAGTTGTAATTTCTTTTTGATATCGGGGCTGAATATTTGTCCCGAGTAATCGCGCTGTGGCAACACCACCTGGAATTCTAGGTGGTGTTGGCAATGGATTCCCTGTCATTCCTAAAAAAAAAAAAAAATGCCCCTTACTGTTTTCGCCGAATATTTTCTTTCCACATACATAACTCCTTTTAAAGAAACACGTTAACATTTTTTCGGGAGTCATTATACTTTTATTGTAGAGTCATGACCGGCACGACTCTGTAAAGTAGTTAACGTGTCCATTTAGTTTATGTAACGGAGGGAAAAAAAGTAGACAAAGCTCAAAAAAAGTAGAAAGCACTCTTAAATTTTTATAGTATTCCGAATTTCTAATTCGAATCGAATAATTCAATTCGACATTGGAATAGCTATTACTATTTTTTTTAATAATTCAATGCAACGAATGTCTAAAACACAAAAAATGTCCATTATGCAACTTGTGTAACTAAATTTATGCCTACAGTAGACGTTTCTTTAAACTTTTGACAAATATCCTGGTTCAAAAGCGAATGCATGCTTATTTTAAATGCAATTGTTATTTCCCCGCTTAAAATTTAAAAAATAAAAAGAAAACAAAACTTTGTTTTTGAACGAAAGGCGCGGACTTGCGTAGTTCAGTCGCGTATCCCGAAAGTGTCGTAATGTGTCCCCACTTGGGCCCACGGAACATTCAGCAATTGACTTCGCACGTGAAAATTTCTTCATGCCGTGCAGTCGCCACTGTCGGACCTCACCAGTCGTTCAGACTCCCATCTTTCTGGCGCTATCAAAACGCTGCTGCGAATGAGCGCCCGAACATTTCGGGGCAAGGAACACTCATGAAGATGTAGCACATTACTGTTGTAGTAAAATTTCGACAGAATTCACTTACTGCGTTACGTCCTCGACGATACGAGTAGGCCTCAGTTCTTCCTTTCAGTTCTCTCAGTTCTTCCTTTCAACTTTCAATAAACTGTTTCATATTCGATATTGTCAAACTCTTTTTTTCAAATTTTGTTATCACCCACTACGACGTAAGTGTTCCGATGCCGACCGCTTGTCTCGTGCTCCCGTTGATGTACCATAGCAGGATGGGCATGGCAGCTCCTTCGGAAAAGGGTATGGCAATACTTTGGACCACCATGCGATTCGAACTCCATGCCAGATGAAATTTCACTATTCGCACACCCCTTCACACATCAATGTTGCTATTGCATGGGTGCAGAATAAATAGCCATTTCGGTTCTACCAGTGAGAGGAATGGAGAACACTCACGGGTTGTGATGCATGATGAACAAACAGCCCAGACTTGGCACCAATGAAATTACGTTTTACTGTAATAAATAATATTGTAACAGCGAGCTGTGATAAGATGGTTTTATTTACAGGAGGTGAACGATGGTCGTTTGCAGCAGCACACTGCGATCGTGCCAAGACTCTTCGTCTTCCTCTGCTTCTCTTCTCCACCTTTTTCTAGTCTGTTACGTTCCCCCGCAAGCAGACGAAGCCCGTAGGGCGACTTATGATGCACAAGGAGGGTAGAAAGGTTTCAGGCGAGCAACGTGAGTGAGCTGCGTTCTGCTCGATCGTCGACCATGGGACAAAAGACGAGCTATTACGTAAGTGAGCTGGCTTAGACGCTCCAAAACTACAAATGGGCCTGAATATCGTGACAGAAGCTTTTGGCCCAATCCACGCTTGCGTTGCGGTGTCCAAAGTAACAGCAATTCACCTTTTTCGAATAAAACCGGTTCGTGACGGTCGTCGTATCGTTCCTTCGAACGACGTTGAGAGGCCAGAGTACGAAGACGAGCGATTCGACGGGCTTCTTCGGCGAGGCACAGGGTGTTTGATACAGAGTCGTCATTGTGTAGAATAAAGGATAAGAAAGTGTCTAGAGGGCTTAGTGGCAACCTGGCGTACAACAGATAAAATGGGCTGAAGTTCGTTGTTTCATGTTTTACCGTGTTGTACGCGTACGTGATAAAAGGCAGCACTTCATCCCAGTTCTTGCGATTCGAAGAAACGTACATGGCAAGCACGTTGGTCAGCGTTCTGTTTGTCCGTTCAACGAGGCCATGTGTGGAATGACAGAACTGTGTCGTGCACATGCGTAGTAATTCTTCAACGGCATCGGCAGTGAACTGGCGGCCACGGTCGCTGATAATAACACGCGGTGGGCCATGGCGAAGGACCATGGAGTGAAGCGAGAAGTCCGCCACGGATGCAGCGGTAGAAGAGGGAATAGCTGCGGTTTCGGCATACCGCGTAAGATGATCTACACAGACGATTATCCAACGCTTCTTATTGTTAGATAGCGGAAATGGACCCATCACGTTCATTCCTACTTGTTCAAAAGGTGTGCTGGGTGGTGTTAATGGCTGACGGGGACCTGGTGTAGCGGTGGCCGGGCGCTTGTGACGTTGGCACGTCTCGCAGCTAGCGACGTAACGCTTCGTCGTTTCGTACATCTTGGGCCAGTAAAAGCGTTCCTGCGTGCGGTTCAGCGTTCGTATGAAGCCGAAATGACTGGACGTCGCGTCGTCATGCATGGCACGTAGAATATCGGAGCGAAGGCTCTCTGGGACAACTAGAAGAAAACGTGCTCCAGGTCTGGAGTAGTTAGTTTTATAGAGCAACTTGCCTCGGACAGTAAAGCGACCGCTGTGTTGGGAGGCACGTGCAGCGGCAAAAAGAGGATCCAAATTGAGATCGTTGCGTTGTTCTCTCTGGAAATCAGCCGCGTTGGGGAACGTGCTTGTAACAGCAGCAAGGCAGTCGTCGAAATTCTCAGCATCGCAGTCAGTAGTCGCAAGAGGAATCCGGGAGAAGCAGTCTGCGTCAGCGTGACGACGGCCACTCTTGTACGACACCGTAAAGTCGTATTCCTGAAGTCGCAGCGCCCAACGTGCGAGGCAGCCAGAGGGGTCACGCAAACCGACCAGCCAGCATAACGAATGGTGATCGGTAATTATCTTAAATGGCCTCCCGTAAAGATGACAACGAAACTTCTGTACAGCGAAAACAGCTGCCAGACATTCCTGTTCCGTAACTGTGTAGTTGCGTTCTGATTTGCTCAGGCAACGGCTGGCATATGCCACGACATTCTCTGCGCTATTGTGACGTTGTACAAGCACCGCGCCTACACCGATACCACTAGCATCCGTGTGGACCTCAGTCGGGCAAAATGGATCGAAGTGACGCAACAGTGGTGCTGATGTTAGTTCAAACTTAAGTTGTGAGAATGCGGCGTCACACTCTGGTGTCCAGTTGAAGGTTGCATCCTGTCGCAAGACGTTTATCAGCGGATACACGATCTCCGCAAATCGTGGAACAAAACGACGAAAATATGAGCATAGGCCGACAAATGAGCGAAGTTCTCGTGTGGACTGCAGTGATTTAAAAGAGCTCACTGCTTCTATTTTGCGAGGATCTGGTCTGACGCCATCCATGTCGATCAAGTGCCCCAGCACGAGAGTTTGACGTTCGCCAAAGCGACATTTTTTTAGAATTCAGAACTAGCCCAGCTTTTTCGATGCAGTCGAGAACAAGACTGAGACGGTTGTTATATTCCTCAAACGTACGGCCAAAGATCACAACATCGTCAAGGTAGCACATGCATATCTCCCATTTTAGACCACGTAATACCGTGTCCATAAATCTTTCAAAGGTGGCTGGAGCATTACAAAGGCCAAAAGGCATGACATTAAATTCGAATAAGCCATTCGGGGTTATGAAAGCAGTCTTTTCTTTGTCGCCGGGTTCCATAGGTATTTGCCAATAACCTGACCGCAAATCAAGTGTTGAAAAATAGGAAGTGGCATGCAAGCAATCTATGACGTCATCAATCCGCGGTAAGGGATATACATCTTTCTTCGTCACAGTGTTTAGACGCCTGTAATCAACGCAGAATCTCCAGGAACCATCCTTTTTCCTGACAAGAATTACCGGGGCTGCCCACGGGCTGGACGACTCTTGCACGACCCTTTTGTTCAGCATGTCCTTTACTTGTTCGGCCATAACTTTGCGCTCAGAGGATGACACTCGGTAGGGCTTTTAGCGGATGGGGTGTGCAGGGCCAGTGTCTATTTTGTGACGAGCGCGGGACGAGGGTAACTGAAGGGGTGCATCTCTATGTTTGAAGTCGAAAGCAGCAACATGCCGGGAAAGCACCTGCATCAGCGCTTGCCGTTCCGTCGTACTGAGAGTCTTGCTGATCATAGCGAGCATTATATCTTCATTATGGCGAATATCACAAGCAGAGAAAGAGGTGGGGAGGTCCGTAGCTATTGCTACTATCGAGTTGCATGAGGCTTCATCAAAGAGAGCTATCTTCATCCTGCAAGGAAGCACAACCGGCGTGGCAAAACAGTTCAGCGCCCACAATGTTGCTACTCCTTTTGTCATGCGCACAACAGAACAAGGCACAAGTATGTCCTTCTTAAAACAGTTCTTGCATAGAGGCCCCACTACGAGGCCAACACAAGCATCATCAACCGCTGTGGAAGAGACTCGAACGGGTGTCAGGCACCAAGATGGTGCTATCACTTCATCAATCACACTAAGTTGTTGTTGTTGTTTCCCTGTGCAAATGTGTTCCTGTCTTCGCCACGGTAGTCTTCTTCGGAAAGCGACGGTAGAAACAAATTGTTTAGTGATATTTCCCCACTACCACAGTCAACGGAAGCACCGCATTGCTCCAGGAAATCGATACCAAAAATGACATCGTGCGAACAATGAGATAGAACGAGAAATTCCGATACAAATACTTTTCCAGCCAATGAAACACTAACAACACATACACCATGAGGATTAAGCCACTCGCCTCATACACCACGAAAGGTGATTGTATCGTGCCATGAAAACATAACTTTGCGACCTAAGCGCTTTCTGAAGGCGAGGCCCATCACAGACACAGTCGCCCCAGTGTCAACTAATGCCATCGTCGGTATTCCATCAATCAACACATTCACTTTGTTTTTGATCATAACAATAGGCAGAGGTATATCTTGAAAAGACCGTCCGGCGACCTCACCCCCATTGGTCACGAATGCTAGTTTCCCGGCGGCGGAGAAGAACGATGCAGAGGAGACGGCGAGCGACAAGAACGTTAGGATGGTGGTGTCAAACTCCGCTCCGATGCTGGCGAATCACTGCGTCTGGTCTCGCGCGAAAAACGGTCCCTTGGAAACAAGTCGGTTGTCCGCAGGTCATATGAAGCACCGTATCTTGGTGGCGAAGACATGGCTGGTGTCCTTCGTGATCGGCGGCGTTGTTGACAGCAATATTGAGCGATATGCCCAGTGAAACCACAGTTGTAGCACACGTGAGGGTCACGGTTTATACTATATTCAATGGAACGAATCCTGGGCCGCTGCTGTCGGCGAGGAAGTTCGTTATCACGCGAAGAACGGGTTTCTGCCACTCTCTGGAATTCATTGTATTCGTCGTAAGTTACATCTTGGTAGTAGGGTTGGTACTGTCCTTGCCGCAGTGGGACGTAGTCCGGCTGAGAGCCCTGAGTATAAGAATGTGGCTGTGCTCGTCGTGATCGTGCGTCATAGGCAGGGCCTCTATCGTATAGACGTGGCTGATACTCAGGTGTGGCACCAGAATCCTCAAAGCCCTCCGCCACTCGGTGCGAGGAGAATGAAGCAACGTTTCGCTCGAACTCTGGTGGCTGGTAGGGGGGATGAGTGCTTGGGCGGTTTGCCACTTGCGCGTACAGGCCGAGTTTTTCACGTACTATTTGCCGGATTGTTGATGCAAGATCAAGCGCCTGGTTGCTGCCTATGCTCGCGATGGTCGTCACATTGGGTAGCCTGCCGAACTTCGGCGTGATGCGCCTCGTCTTTAGTTGCTCAAAAGTGCGGCAATGACGAATGACACCGGTGACAGATGTCAAGGTGTCTTTCGCGATGAGGAAACTGTAAACATCCTCGGCGATTCCTTTTAGAATGTGCCCGACTTTGTCTTCCTCAGACATTCCGGAGTCAATGGTCCTACATAGCTTTATGACTTCCTCAATGTAGGTCGTGCAAGTTTCGCCTGGCACTTGAGCGCGTTGCATTAGCGTCTGTTCTGCTCTTTTCTTTATCGTTGTTGGGTCGCCAAAACGCTCTTTGATTTCAGAAACAAATCTGTCCCACGTCGTTAGCGTTTCCTCTCGATTCTCGTACCACATTAATGCAGTATCCGTCAGAAAGAACGCGACGTACAAAAGCTGAGAAGCGGCATCCAATTTGTTAGCGGCGCTCACCCGTTTGTAATGGATAAGCCAAGCCTCGACGTCTTCATCTGGTCTGCCGGCAAAGGGACGAGCATCTCTCAGTTGTGGAGCCGAACTGGTCAGCGCAGAAGTCGAGAGGGGTTGGTGTTCATTTGCGTTGTGGGACATGTCCAGACCAGATGGATTCAGTGGAAGTCCAGCAATGCGACGGCTCCGTCGAAGAACTTGCGGTTCACTTTCTGTCTTCGGGTGTCGATTACCCAGCACCTCCACCACAACTGTAACAGCGAGCTGTGATAAGATGGTTTTATTTACAGGAGGTGAACGATGGCCGTTTGCGGCAGCACACTTCGTGCCAAGCCTCTTCGTCTTCCTCTGTTTCTCTTCTCTACCTTTTTCTAGTGTGTTACAATATTATTTATTGCTTTCAACGAGTTCTTAAAATAACACTCCTGATTTCCTGGTTACTTCTGACTAAAATACAGCATGTCCACCTCCCTTATGACATAGAAACGCTGACCATAAAAGAAAGGAAAATAACAACATTAAAGACAACTTCATCTGAGTGTCAAACCCTAGGCGTGGGAAGAGGAGCAAATATCTGTGCCATTTTAAAACGATTTTATTGACTTCAAAAGCTGGTCAAAAGCTATGACATTAAATGGCTGATAATAATGTCCTTACATTAGGACACCTGTAATTCATAGTCTAGTCACACGTAATCATTTTAGAAAAGCAATCAGTATTGTAACTCAACTACTTTTTTTCAGTAATTTTGCCACTTCTGAAACCTATTGATATGTGTGGTTTAACATCCCAAAACCATCATATGATTATGAGAGACGCCGTAATGGAATGGAGGGCTCCGAAGATTTTGACCAGCTGGGGTTCTTTAACGTGCACCCAAATCTGAGCACACAGGCCTACAGCATTTTCGCCTCCATCGAAAATGCAGCCGCCACAGCCGGGATTTGATCCCGCGACCTGCGGGCCAGCAGCTGAGTACCTTAGCCACTGACCACCGCGGCAGCGCTTGCCACATCTGAAACTGACTTTAAATATCACTACTTGACATATCGCTCGTGTTGCCGCACAGTCAAATTCAAATAGGTAATTCCCATCTCCTTTGCCCGTGCGGTGGTACGCTATGCAAATTTTTTTTTTGTATATAGTTTGGCTCTTTACTACATCACCATGTTTTGTTTCAGTAGTGTGCATAGATGCTGATCTGTCAATTACCTGACACAAGTGCATAAGTGTGCACAAAATGTGTCTCCTTTATTAACACTGCACGTACCTATAACAACAAAAAAAACATAATGGACGCCATAGGTTGCAGCACAATTTTTTTAACGGGGCCCTGTAACTTTATAAACACAGTCAGCAAACGCTGTCGATCGGTAGTCGATGTTTTTGAGAACAAACCAGCCAAACAACATAGCGCAGCACGCAGCCTAGAATTAACTATTAATTCGCAAAGTCGGCTATAAATGATGTCATATACCTAAAGTCCACGGCGATTGGCTGACTTGAGCATCGCGAGTTGCATAGTTACTGTGGCTGCCACCAGATGCCGCCACATGCCCGCGCGCACTCTCAGAATCACAGAAGTCTCGCGTTCGAAAAAAAAGTGAAGAGAAAGTGCTAAAATTAATTATGCATGCTGACGAAAGGACGCATCCTTTTGCACCTTTGTCGCCCCTCTAAAAGGGGGCGCTGCAAGCGCGCGATGATGTAGGACGTGCTGCGCTTCGGCTCCGCTGATTTTCGGCTGGAACCACGGGCAACTTCACAGTACTCCGTCAAGACCAGCATCAATCGTTTCGGCAACTCACAGGCAACACGTGGATACCAGTGTCATCCAGGTGGGCCGGTTTTTGACAACTTTACGGCCGATCATCACCCGACCACGTTGGCGACGCCGTTAAGCCAAACGGCGACGCCGATGCCCGGCGGCGTGGGACCGGCTTTCCAAGGCAACATGGACGCTACTCTCATGCAGCGTGGATACGACCCGCATGCCATGACGTGGGAGACGATTACGATTTCCGAAACGCCAAACTCTGCTTCTTCACCGAGGTTTCGGAGCCAAGCTCTCAACGACGCGGTGGAACACCGCTCACAAGCCAACGCCAAGAAGGCGGCGTCCGCCGCTGCTTCGGCATCCGGCACGCCAGCTGACAAGACGCAGCCTCCCGCTTCGCGCGCTGTGGGACGCAAGGGCAAGTTTCTCACCAAATGGAAGCCTCGCCCGTTTCCGAAACCGAGTCCGGACGACTATGTAATAGTCGTAAAGCCACGAGAGTGCATCTCATTGCATGATGCTTTCTCAGAGAACTGGTACGGGACTGCGTTTAAGGCATACCTTGGGCCCAAGCGAGCTGAGACGCTGACAGTTATTCCATCGAGAGAGCAAAATTTGATCGTGATTTACACCCCGGACCCTGACACCGCGGACAAAATCATCAGGGACTTCGCGGTAGACATCGAGCACAGGCAGGTTCTGCTCAACGGGTACCTGCGACAAGATGGTAGCAATGTCTGCCATGGAGTCATCGTAGTCCGCAACACAGATACGACGGAGACGCTCCGAGAGAGCGTACGCTGGAGGTCAGGCACCATCGTCGAGGTGCGTAAATTTGGCACATCGAACAAGGCGCGTGTAACCTTCGCCGGCAAGGAGAAGCCACGCTTTGTTCACTACGACACAATTCTGATCCCCGTCAAAACCTACTACCGGACGATCCCGGCCTGCGGCAAGTGCGGTGTCGTCGGCCATCGGATGAACACTTGTCCCAACCCACGACCGGATACGTGTGGCCTGTGTGGACAGCAGGTTCCGCTTGTGGAGGAGGGGGTGCGGGCCCCTCATGAATGTGTACCCGTATGTTCTGTGTGCGGTGGAGCACACGCCACAAACTCTCGAGCATGTACGGCCAAGTACCGTAATTCCAAGGTGGCCGCACAACAGGGCGGAAAGTCCAAAAGGGCGTCCAAGAAACGACGCAAAGATCAGACTCCCACTGAGCCACCACGCCGGGAAGTCGCCAAGACAGACAAGCCCGCTTTCCCTACTGGAGGAACCGAAAAGCAGCCGACGGCGCAACCATGCGGCGAAGCCGGGCCATGGGCCAACGCCGTCAAAAACGGAAAGCAGGTGGGTGGTACGGGTAGAGCTGCCTCCTCATCCCCCCCTATCATCCCCTCTTCATCGCGTAACGCCGACCAAAATATTAATGCCAAACTTCAGGCACAAATCGAAGCGTTACAGAAAAGACTAGCGGCAGCCGAGGCCAAACAGACCCAACTAGTCTCCCCTCCTCCTCCGCCCGCAGTAGAGGTAATGGAGAGTGAGACCGGGGCGGGGGCGGCAGACGCGGTTGCCGCACTCGAGGCTCGTGTGAACACCCTTGAGGTCCGTATAGACAGCCGTATAACTGTCCTCGAAACCCAAATCTCAGCGGCTGTAAATGCCGCCATTGCTAAAATGACAGAAACCATCCCTACCCTGATAGCCCAACAAGTTGCACGTTTCACCAAACGAGTCGGCCCAATTAAGGACGTGTCTGGCCGGTACCTTAAAACGCTTCGACGACAGATCGAATTTGAGGATGATGACAGCTGTTCTGCCTCCGGAATTGAGGACACCCCCCTCCCCGCGAGTGCTGGCTCCGGAGCACCGCCACCGCAATCGCTCGTTAACTCCACTGACCATGGCGGGCACCCTTAGATTTCGGAACTCCCCACTATACGGCCACTCCCATCTAAATCACCCAGTGGAATTGTCGGGGCTTTAAGGCTCACACTAAGCGCGCCAACCTCCGGCTTTTCCTCGCAGCATTTCAAAACCTTTCTGCTGTGGTAGCCCTCCAGGAGCCAGGGAGTGCTGCCACACTCACAAACTATACTACGTTTCAGCAGGACCCTTTATCTTGCATCTGCGTGCACAAAAATTATACGGCCAACCTAGTTGATCTCGACCTTAAGCCAGCTTTCTCGTATGTGATGGTGACACTCCTTCCGCTGCGTAAACAGTACCCGCCACTGCACGTGCTAAACATTTATTGCTCACCGAAACTAAGCAACATTACATTCGCAGATCTTTTTAGCCGTGCCTTAAAGGTTGCAGGCAGGGACCCTCTGGTGATCGTTGGTGATTTCAATGCCCCCAGCACACTCTGGGGGTATGCACGTGAAAAGAAACGTGGACGTAAATTGGCGGAACTTATGTCCACGCTGGGCCTAACTCTTCACACTGACCCTGCCTACCCAACTCGCGTGGGTAACTCCGTGACCCGGGACACATGTCCGGACCTTACCCTCACAAAAAACATTCAGTATACGGATTGGGCCAACACTGAAGAGACCCTCGGCAGCATCCACTGCATACTCAACACCACCATTCGCACCTATCCTTTGGCAAGACCCTACGGAGAGGCAAAATTACCCGATTATACGAAGTTTCGGCAAATATACGCTAATTCGACACCCATTGAGGAGCAAGGATACCATGCTTGGTCCCAGCAACTGGTTTCCTCATTACGCTCCACAGAAACACAAATTAAACTCTCCGAGGCGACTCCGGCGGTGGATAACCATTTCCTCCACCTCTGGGAGGCCCGGCGCAGCCTCGTCCACCGATGGCGCCGGCAAAAACACAACCGAAAGCTCAAAATTCGCATCGCTGAGCTCACCCAGCGAGCAGCAGAGTACGCGGCCCAGCTCGCTGACTCTAACTGGGTGGACCGTTGCAACACGGCCGCTCGACAAATGTCCAGCCGGAGTACCTGGCGCCTCTTCCGCGCCTTGATTGATCCGACCCAAACTCGAACAGAGACACAAAAGCATCTGCAACGAGCATTTCACAGCTTCGACGGAGACACAGCCAAATTGGCATGTAAACTCCAGACCAATATCTATGCACACAGCAGGACTCCCGAGGGCCGGCGTACTCGTATGCAGGTACCGAGAATGCGGAGCTGGATCAACTGTTCCAGTTACACGACCTGAAGGCATCCCTAGCAAAAATGAGGCGAGGAACGGCGCCGGGAAGGGATAAAATTACCGTGAAATTACTTGCCAATCTTCCTGACTCGGCCTACACCATGCTCCTTGCCTACATCAATTCCATTTGGATCGAGAAAACAAGCCTACCAATTGAGTGGAAGACCGCCCTGGTCACCTTATACCCAAAGCGGGCAAAGCCATTAACACGGACAACCTCCGCCCCATCTCCCTTACTTCTTGTGTGGGAAAATTAATGGAGACGATGGTGCGCGACAGGTTGTCCGCGTTTCTGGAGACCAAAAATGCATTTGCAGACACCATGTTCGGGTTCCACCCACACCGGTCCGCGCAAGATGTCTTGCTTCAGCTCGACCATGAGATTCTCGATCCAGTCGAGTATCCCCTGAATGACAAAGTTGTGCTCGCTTTGGATCTGAAGGGGGCCTTTGATAACGTGACCCACGAAATTATTCTAACACATCTCTCACAGGTGGATTGCGGCCAAAACACTTTCAACTATATTAAACAATTCCTCACTGACCGACAATCATACATTCGGATTCAGGACATTGAACACGGCCCTTACCGATTAGGCACGAGAGGGACTCCGCAGGGAGCGGTCCTCTCGCCCCTCCTATTCAATGTGGCAATGACGCGACTCCCCGCTCAGCTGGTGAAAGTCGAAGGCATACAGCATGCGCTGTACGCTGACGACATCACCATATGGGCGTCACACGGCTCGGCAGGAGACGTGGAGGCAAGCCTGCAGCAAGCGGCGGACATCGTGGATGACTATGCCCGTCGCTGCGGCCTTCAGTGCTCCCCGTCCAAATCGGAATTCGTGCACATACGCCCCTCACCAAAGTGCACCACAAAAATCGACCTCTCCCTTCACAGCGGACCAATACCCGAACGCGATGAGATTAGAGTACTGGGGCTTTTTATACACAAAAATCGCAGAGCAGACACAACATTGGCCAAATTCCGTAAGGTGGGGGACCAGGTGGGCCGGATGGTCCGCCGGGTTTCCAACAAGCACGGGGGGTTACGATGCAAAGATGCCTTGCGGCTGGCGCATGCATTCGTAACCAGCCGAGTCCTGTACTCGTTTCCATACCTCCACCTACGCAAATCCGACGAGAATGCACTCGAAGACATTCTCCGCAAAATCTACAAGCGCGCCCTCGACCTTCCTGTAAGCACCTCTAACCAGCGCCTTTTGGGCTTGGGAATGGTGAACACCATCAAGGAGCTGAGAGAGGCGCACTTGACAAACCAATATACTAGACTCTCTAAAACACCGTCGGGTCGCCGCCTCCTTGCCCGGCTACACATCAATCCTTCAATACACACGGAAGAGCGCGTACGGATTCCAGAAGTTTGGCGATACTCCTTGCACGTGCGCCCTCTTCTGGCTAACATGACCCGAGACGACTACAGTGGCCGACGCCTCACGCGGGCGGGCCTTGGCTCGACACTACGGCCGCAAATTTGGAGTATTCTACGTGGACGCCTCCGGCCCGCACCACGGTGGTTGGTACACGGCTGCGGTCGTCCACCAAAACACCGTTGTAAACGGACTCACATTCCGTACACATAACATTACGTACGCGAAGGAGATCGCCATCGCACTAGCCGCCGCAGACCGACTCAAGGGGTGCCTGTCGCAATATTGAACAGGGATACATTCCGTACCGTGCTTATAAAATTTTGCAGAACAGCAGCTACCTAGGTGCCCCCGCGCACCGAACGATCATATGGGCTCCGGCTCACACGGGCCTCGATGGTAATGAGTCGGCCGATGCCGCTGCCCGCGCGCTCACTCTCCGGGCACCATCCTCGTCCCCTACCGATCCGGAACTCGAATCCAATCCCGCCTACACCTTTAAGGAGGTTACACAATTCTATCAATTCGGCCATAACGTCTATCCGAAACCCTGTAAGGGCCTCACGAAGGCGGAGGAGCGAATCCTCCTTCGCCTTTATACTAAAGCTCTAATGTGCCAGGCAATCATAAAACACTTTGACCCCGCTTGCACAGGGAAGTGCCCGCATTGTGAGGAAAATTCCTCTGACATTTTCCACATGGTGTGGGCATGCCAAAAAATCCCAAACCTTACCCCACTACCCAACTCTTCGCGGGAGGACTGGGAGGCAGCCCTGCTCAGCTGCTCTGACCTGACGGCCCAACGGGCCCTGGTCGAGCGTGCCCGGGCCGCGGCCAACACCAATGGGCTCCCGTAAGAGGGAGCTCACCTAGTGTTTGTTCGGGGCGGCCCATCAAGGACCGTTCCAACCCTCCCTGTATATAACATCTGTAAATAAATGTTTTCAGCAGCAGCCCCTCTAAATGCGTAGCCTTCAACGTGCTCTCGCCGGTACGAGAGGAGAGAGATTTTGAAGAAGAAACAGCACTGGAGCGGGACAGAAACGAGATCACACAAGCACGACGCTGACTAACAACCATATTTTATTCCGCTTGCATGTCAATAGATATGAGAAAAACACAAACAGTAAACATGTTTAGGAACAAAATAGCGCTATAACAATGCCAACTGACACATTCTAATAACATTTCATTCCATTTTTGCGAAGAAATAGTAAAGGTACGGTGAAACAACATTCTCCGCTTTTATGAATGTGAAAAGCCTAAAATATTTTACGTTGGCATTGCTCTGGAGAAGTGCTTAGAATTTACCAATTTTTTTTCAAGAGTGACTCAGACACCCATTTTTTTGCAGTTGTTTGCAAGGTGGCTGCTCACAGACCCTCTGAGCGAGTATGCATGTTCTGGTAGACTTTCATTGATACATCAGCCTGTTTGGCCGGTGCATCAATGTGTATTTTCTGAATGTGTGACTTGGAATCGTTGGAGCGATATCTTGTTCCTCTGTATGTTTAATAATTGTTTTTTTCATATGTATTGACGTGCGAAGGCTGCAAAATATGGTTGTTAGTGAAGGCCGTGTTTGCGTCACCTCGTCTCCGTCCTGTACCAGTGGTGTTTTAAATGCGAATGCATTTTTTAGTCGGGATATGACAGGCATCTGGCTGCATCCGCATGTTGGCAGGTGTTATCTCTTCACTCTCACTCCCTCTCTTATAGCAACAGCTGTGGGAGCACGTGCTTATCCTCGCCCTTAGCAACAGGAGCGGGTGGTGTGGGCGGAGTAGCAAAGAGTGAGTGGAGAGGAGGAGCGCACTCTGGCGTGAGGGCGCTCGTATCACGAGACCTCTAATGCCCCTGACACACGGGCACCCTGAAATCCTTTAGACAAGGGGACATCTTTCGGAAAGGCGTTCGGGCGCAGTGACACACGACAAAGGAGTAACTCCTTTCCGGCAAAGATCCTTTTCGCAAAAGCAGATCCCGCATCTACTTTTCTGGCAGGAAGGGAGTACTCTCGCATACAGTGTGCATAATTTGTCAATAGAAGAAAACGTGTCGCAACACTTCGGTGCCCTGTCAGTATTTTTTTGTGCTGAAAAAATGTTTTCATTTTCAGCAGCAGTGCGATTTGTTGAAAAGTGAAGGCGTATAGTCTGTCCAAGCGCTTTAGGGAGCTTGGCGGAGGTCCTACCTGTGTGGAGAGGGTACGTGCAGTGCCTCGCCACTCATTCTCTCGCCGTTCGCTCTCTCTCCCGTTCTCTTGCTCGTACATATAGAGTGAAGCGCATGCCTCACTTTTGACCGTTTGCTGGCTGATGCATGTGTAAATAAATGGTTACGGTACAAATCCTCGTCTCGTCATTAATTTACGCCATTAAAATTACTATGCCGTGTATTCTCGGCACAAGAAATGCATGCGCATTTCCTCACAATTCCCATCGTGGAGGAAGGGGCAATTTTTTCCTTCAAAATCACTTTCTCCCCACACCTCGAAGAAAGAGAGTATGGGAAAGAGAGCACTTAATTAAGGTCTCTAGATTTCTCAAGTTTATGAACTTTAAAAACAATTGCTGGCACGTCACGTGTTGATTGATTGATATGTGTTGTTTAACGTCCCGAAATCACCATGTTATTATGAGAGTTGCCGTAGTGGAAGGCTCCGGAAATTTCGACCCCCTGGGGTTCTTTAACGTGCACCCAAATCTTAGCACACGGGCTTACAACATTTCCGCCTCCATCGGAAATGCAGCCGCCGCAGCCAGGATTCGATCCCACGACCTGCGGGTCAGCAGCCAAGTACCTGTCTGCATGCCAACTTCCTTTTTCACCCACAAAATTCTGACAAATATACAGACTCTCGCACGAGACTAACAGGACTTCTACAATAACGCCTTTGGGGCATAGTGGACACTTGCCTAAATGACATGAATGCAGACTACACACAAACAAAAAGCCTCCCAAATTAAACACTAATGTTTATTTGTGGTATGCTTCGTGAAAGGCTGTAGGCAAACAATCTCAAAACAGCAACAACAGCTCAACAAAGCCTTAATGCCAAAGTGGAAAGTGGATTATCAGAAAGGAAAAAAAAATCACATGCTCCTATTAGATCTTGGTCCTCCTATTCCCTACTTTACCAAGCACACCTTTACTTGAATTCAAAGAAAAACAAACAATGTGCTTAAAAATGAGCAGCACTGTAAATACCATATGTAACTGTCGTATCACAGCTTAGAAGGTCACTTGAGGCTTCGCAAGACAGCTACAGAATGTTGGTTTGATGGAAGAGGGGTGTACGCACACAAGCAAACAAAACAAGATTGTGACAGAGGAAGGCAGAAAGAAGATTGAAATAAAGCATGCCCATTAGAAAAGCTTTTGAGACTACTCGCTCACAAAACACGCCAAATCTCATTCTACATGCAATAAAAAAAGGCAGCACAGCAAATTAAAAAAAAAATGAGACAAAAAATGCAAGCATCATTTAACCTAAAACAGCATCAGTTAACCTAAAACAACTACTTTTCCTAGACATGAGACAAATTTTTGCACATCACCACCGGGAATGGAAGTCATGTAACCTATGTAAAAAATACATAATCCCGGTTCCACAAATGCAAAGTACTTGCGCTAGTCAACAAGTTGAAGAAATTTCCTATAACACAGTGTCATCTCAGTTCGGAAGTTTTGCACAGGCTTTTGCCAGTAAAAGAGTGGCAAATGACGATGTAATGAAGATGCCTGCTGGAATGGATGACATCAGCCACCAGCTCTTGCCTGCAAAAGGAGGAGATACTTAAAAACAGACTCCACATCACATCGGCACACCATCACAATAGTGCCAAAAGCTCAAGCACAGCTGTCGCAACATGTTGAACGATGAAGGGCAAAGTATCTTCGAAAACTTCTGCCACATATATACCGTTCCTTATTTTAAGCAGCAAACTAATCTCCAACCAAATATAGAAACTCGTTAATTTGAACTACAAGGGGACTGCAGATGAATACAAATAAAATTGAGTCAGAATAAAAGAAAGCCCACAAGAAAAAAAAGAGCAATATTTGAAGCTGGTTAACGATTCTGAGCAATTCTGAGAATGATTATCTAAAGTATTCCACAAAATTATTCAAATCAATGTCTGCAATCAAATGCTAGAAATAACTATTAAAGGCATATAAAACTAGCAACAAGTTCTGAATGGTACACCTGCAGAACTTAGTGACTCGAAATGGATTATGCTGCATGATGTGTGTAGTCTGCCACACTCAGAAGAGGCAGAGTAGTGCCTAGTTCGTTGTGCATAATTGATACTTGCAACATGGTGTTTTAACATGACGAAAAACACGAAAACTAAAGGTAGAATGCAACACGAGCACGATTTAACAACTGAGTTATCACTTGACGCTCGTGTTGTACTTTACCTTTGGCTTTTATGTTTTTCTTTGTGTAAAAATAGCACATCACAACTATGAACTGCCAAATTGACATAGTCAAGAGAGGAAGGTTGTGGACCCCCCCTCCTTCCAATATTTTCTGTATACCACATCCCTGAAAGTTTTCCTGCTATGTTCCTGGTATGCTGCAACCAAAACCATGGGACACTGTTGCCTGTGGTGCTGAAGGGATGTGAATAATATAAAAATAGGTAAACCTAGATATACAGTCGCCGACCGATTTTCCGGACTCCAAAATTTCGGACTTGTTGGATATTCCGGACTTCATAAATGCACCGTCAGGGATCCCATAGAGCTAATGCATTGTTTCGACCGATTTTTCGGGCGAATTTGCCCCTGAAAGTTCGATTTTTCGGACTAAATCGCTTGTTTTGTGCCACGCCCCAAGCCATTGTGAACGCCGCCATGTTGGATTTTTCGTCGGCTTGGCTAAGCTTGGTCTTCAGATGCCTTTCCTGCCTCAGAGATTGGAATGCGCACGCCATATTTTAAGTTTCGGAGGCCGTGTTTGCTTTTTAAAAGACGCAGTGATGGATGCCGTTTTTTCGTCTTCGGTCAGCACTATCGTCATCACATCGCACGGGGAGGAGGCGAAAGAAGGATTCTTTTATTGTCGTTGCAGCTTTTTTCAGTCGCCATTCTGCACGTGTTGTGTCGCGTAGCGTCGAGACGTTGTGTGCTTCGCAGCGGCTATCTGCGGCATCGAATTTTGTGTTCTCGGTGCCATGGCTCCGCCATCTGTGCCATCGCGGGAGCCAGGTGGTGTGAAGAAGTGTGGGAAGTATACGACCCTGACGATGGAGAAGAAAGCTGCCATAATCAAGCTAATAGAGAGTGGACGTTCGCAGCTAGATGTCTCCGGATGACGGTCGACGCCGGATGGCGGTTGTCGACGACAACGACGACCGCCCGCAGCCGGCGGCGGCGGAGATCGCCAACGCGGTGACAATTTTGTCGAGCGTTTATGGCGACGATGTCACCTTGGCGCAAATACGGGCAAACCAAATTGCCTCCGAGCGTAGTTTGAGGCAAGGCAGCATCAAGGACTTTTTTAAACCTGCCTGATGCAATAAACTTCAGATTTTTGGCGAAAACAAATTTTTCGGACTGTTCGATTTTTCGTACTTTTTTTCGGTCCCCGCCAGGTCCGAAAAATCGGTCGGCGACTGTAACACTAAACACGTTGGAATAAACTATCACAATGCAAGCTTCGCTGTATCCAGGCTTCGACACTTAAGATACTGATGTTCCACGTTCCTACAGCCTTCCTTTTCTACTGTATTCGATTAACCATTTATGTCCAAAATTTTTCCGACGAAACTGTGGATAGCATGGCATCTTGACAAGCAACTGGAAGCAAATACTGGCAACAAAAATTTGAGGAATTACACGCAACGCAGCTATTGCAATGAAGTAGAAACCTCAATGTAAAATTGAAACAAAGCATTGCGTACCTTTAATTTGCTCTTCTTTCCTGCCTAATAAAGCATGCTTCTATGAAGTATGCTTCCTGCATCACAGAGGTGCTTCCCAACATTTTTTTATGTAAGTCTATAAAGAACTAACTTCAATTTACTACTTTGTCTGTTGTTTTCCTAGTACCTTTTAAAATGTTTTTTTTTTGCACTATAAAATGTTATCTGTAATTGAGCTTTACCTTTTTAACTTGACAACAAAACTTACCTAGTAGTAATTAAATATGTACACAATATATTGGTTTCCAATATAAAGTAACAAAGTGCGACCTAAATCGCTAAATTTTCTTTTTGTGCTTGCCAAAGCTTTATTGTAAAAGAAAACTGTGTCACAAAACAGCTTCAATGATTTGAAATGAGAAATGCGTGCATTTCCATGAAAGAGACAAATGCCATGCTTCACAAACTTGTTATATCAAGCTTTGAGCAGATTGCTTTCATGCTTGATTCTGTCAAACAGATCAATCAAACAGCTGAACTGGCACACAGTTGTCTAGGCAGAGTAGATGCTCTAAGGTCATTTGTTTAAAAGAATGCTAGAATGCTAAGAAGTAGTTGCTATTTACCAAAATACAGCCATATACAAAGTTTTCTAAAAAAGTAATGCATTTTGGCCCGATCTGTCCACAGCAGTGCAGTAAAAAAAGGTGGGGTGATGTGGTAGGGGTCTGCGTTTCTAACGCAGACAGTCACCAGTTTACTACAAGCAATGCGAGTGGAAACTATGTGCCTGAAATGTTGCGTTTCGACCGCCATTTGAGCATCCAGAAAATCAAGATTGCACCACAGAGAGAGACTGTCAACGCCGCTTTTTACTAGAGGAGCTCGAGTTTGAAACACTGGGCCACATGCGAGAGGGCCGACATCAAGGACACGGTCAAGCTCCGCCGTGGCAATTCCCCAGCCATACACCTTCATTAAATTGTTAGGTTAACCAGTCATCTCCCAAACAGTCCTGACTCTGCTTCGTGCGACAGTTTTTTTTTTCTTATTCTGGAGAGAAAGCAGAAAGGAAAGCATTGGGAGGTCATGAAAAACATCAAAAAGCATGTTATAGCGTTACTGAGAGACATTCTCGTCGAGAACATTTAGGGTACCTTCCAGGCATGACAGAGACGTTCCCCCAAGTTTACTAATACAAGGGGAGAGTATCTCCAAGAATTTCGACCATTTGTACAAGTCCTGTTAATAAATCAATTTTTCCTACAAAATGCACATTACCTTTATAATGGACCCTGTATGTCCAATAGAGTTCTTACATTATTTTATGCAGTTCATCTCATCTTATGTATTTTACATCCTAATATTAGATGCGAAGCAGCTTTTGCTCGGGGCAGCGTTCGTCTTTCCCTCACACGGATGCTTCCCCACTGCACATGCACATCCCCTCCATCTCTCTTTTCTCCTGCGCTCCTCTATCTCTCTCGAATCAGCGGTGAAGGCAACAATTGATCATTATGTGGGGTTTAACGTCCCAAAACTACCATATGATTATGAGAGACGTCGTAGTGGAGGGGTATCATACGAAAATTTCCACCGCCTGAAATGCTTTAACGTCCACTCAAATCTGAGCACATAAGCCAACAGCATTTCTGCCTCCATTGAAAATGCAGCCGCCGTAGCCGGGATTCGATCCCGCGACCTGCGGGTCAGCAGCCGAGTACCTTAGCCACTAGACCACCGCAGCCAGTCGATGAAGTGGACAAGACACTCGTACAGACAATGAGTTCATAGCTGTTGATCTTCGGTTTTGCAGCGTTCCATGTTCCCGTGAGACAAAATGCGCCTGCTTTGGTTAGCACGAGATTGCATTCGATGTCTGTGGCGTGTGGGTTGAGGGACCAGCTGTTTAGCAGTGCTATAGTGATGGTCACCGGCATCGAGCGTAGGTTACCGACAGGGTTAGTCAAGTAGAGGTTCTATATATTGGTGCACCTGCTTAAGGCGACATAGACGAGCTTCTGTGGGTGCCGTTCGCCACTTCCGCGCTTCTTCGCATTCACACGTAGCTCCCATTAGCGGGAGTAGGCGTAACTTTTTGTTTGTTGTGCCGCAAAGTAGCTGCTGACTGCAGGGAAGAGACTACTTATTAGTAAAAAAGTAGAAGCTTAGGAGAGTCGTTTTTGCTTTACGATGATGTACAGTGCAGCGAGCAAGCGTACTGCATCCTTTTAACAGAGAAAGCTATATATGGCTAGAGAAATTAAAATTACCTCGTCCTTGCCATGCTAAGCTTTTCCATTAGTTGCAAAGTCAGTTACGTTGTTCTTGACGCCATACCCAAGCGCGTGCGCCTTTGACTGCGCCGTCAGTGACATCATTCTGTACGTCGTACCTGAGCGCACGCGCCATTGGCCGCATCGTTAGCGACATAGTTCATCCCTTTGCAGTCGTGCCACAGTGCTCACGCACAGCAACTACCGCATGGGTAGGCCACGGATCGTACAAACTCTTCAACAGAAGACAACTTTTGAAGAACAGCACCAACAGCAGAACCCAGACAGAATTTGTTCTGGCCGAGCCAACACTGCAGTTCGGGCACAAATACAGGCTCAGGAGCCCAAGAGGAAGCAGCAACTGTGTACCAAAAATTTAGCAGCCTTCCAAGCCAGCCTAAATTTCAAAGTAGAATGCAAGCATTAATGGCATGTGAATGCTGCTAACCATGATGCCAAGTTAACTCGAGAGATTGAAGGCAAGGGACAACGGCGAGCGGAGGAAGCAGCATTGCAGGCAGAGCACTGTTAACAGGGCAATAGCAGAAACACGTTCACCGGGGCCAACAGCCACTTTCGGCGGGAGTTTCTCGAGTGGCTCTTCGGCTTCGGCTACAATGTCAGTAACCACCTGTGGCCACACGTTTCAGCTTCACTGGTCAACCATTTGTATGGAGTGTTAGAATGGCGATTTCGTTTTCTACATTCGTTCACTGTGCTATATGCAGAAGTGTTTGAAGATGCGCGGGCTCAGTTGGGCACTGAAACTTGCTTTAAAAATCACTATCCACTTTGAAAAAGCACGTCTTCAAGCACTGGTCAGATCCCCCACAGAACCCTTAAGTTGAAGTCCCACTGGCAAACCAGGAACGCAGCCGGTTTTTCGAATTCCACAATGCCTGCTACAATAAAATGGTCTATCTGTACCTGTCATGACAAGTCATAACAAACTGTCAAATGCCCTTAGCAGGAATAAAAGTCGTGCCCGGTGGAATGAGAACAAACTTGCCTGTACTTGCGCGGCACAACTGACACCAGGGCTGTCTTATTTTCCATGTGACGTTATAATAACAAACGGGCTACATTGTGACAAAACTGAATTCTGCTACTATAGATCATTTTACGGATAGTTTCGAGTGCCGCCATACTGGGTAGTTCACCTTTGTATTATGTATCTTGAACAACTAAACAAACACTGTTACGGTAGACACATACGTATGAAAATGGCCCAGTTGGTGCGTACGATATTTCATGGGTTTCTTCAATCACGTCGCGATATACCAAAACAAGAAAACATAGACTTTACAAGCCAAGATGGCGGTGCCCAGGTGCCTTACCGAACGTATTCTATAACAGGCAGTTGTTCGTGAAGAGGCCCCTAATGCTCTGTCAGATTGAAGTGGACCTATAGCCTTGTAGTGCTGCATGCTCCAAGCCATCAGAACTAACAATCCACTCACGTGGCCTTCTCAAAACTAACCGTCAGCTTGCACGTTGGCAAGCGGCATGCCAATGAAGCAAATATTTTTTCAGTGTACTCGTTGCAATGGCTATAGGGCAATAAGCTCGAAGGTGTAATGAGCAGTTAACAGCTCTTGTCTATAACAAATCTTCACCATCTCTATGCAATAGACGCAGCTTATTTTATAGCAGCAGTGGCACAAAGCCGGCAACAACTGAAGAAAATTTGTCTCTCAAAGACGCAGGATTATAAAATTTTCTTTTTAAAAAAAATGTAGCAAAGAACAAGTACAAATAAAAATCGGTGCCATTGGCTGCTGTGAGCATCCTCCCAATCCAGCAGAAGGCTCACGTGGCCACACTGTTGACGTCCTATCCATTGGCCTTCCCTTCCCCCTCTCCTCCTCTGCACAGCCCATCAGCGCTCACGAGGGGCAGAGCTACAACAGTAAGTTATATCTGTGACTGTGCTGCTGTAATGAGCATCACCGAGAAAGTGACGCCAGAAGTTCAGTTGCAATGCAAACACTTCCCAAGCCACCCCAACATTTCCACTTTCAAAGCATGTCCGGCTTCTTTTCTGTGACGCCAACGAAATAAGCTTAAGCAACAAACAAGAAGTTATGTTGTCAAGCTGACGGCTGCTTTTGTGAATATGTATATTTCATGTAATAACTTTCTTTTCAGTTGTACATGCAATGTTCTTTTCAATTGTGAATGCCTATTTAGTACTACCCCTGTTACGCCCAGTGCGAGCAGGACCTCGTCAGGAGGAGAACCACCTCCGTTTGTCCTGACCGTGGGCAATGCAATTGTATTGTCCTAATAATTAAATAAATAAATAAACAAGAAAAACAACTGTGATTGCTCGTAAGGCAACCTTTTTGTCTTGTTTTCGGATTTCCTTGCAAAGTGCATTTTTGTAATGACCATAGGTACATGAAAAGGACATAATTATGTGCAGGGTTTTTAGAGAAACATGTTTCCCAGATTTTTCACCACACAACGTCAATGTGCAGGCAATACAGAACGGTAAAGCTCGTACGAGTAAGCGCAGCATGCTCATGGACAACATGCATAAAGAGTCTGAAGTGGTGCCAAGATAAGAAAGATGTGGCAATAAAGGCGTGATAGCAGGAGATAAAGAAGGCACCGCCGAAGATGCTTAGACAGAATGCTTAAAGTAGAAATGCTTCAGACAGGACAGTGGGGTAAGTGCTTTGCGCAAAAAAGTACAGTCTGCAAGTCCTACCCATGACCACAGCGAGAGTTTAACACACCTGGACACCCACTCGTTCCGAAGTTTGCTGCAGAATAACATAAAGAGACACCGGATGATACAACGTTTTACGGCACTTGGACCAACAATGAACACGGAGGAGACACACGCAGTGCTTTCTCTGTGTTTGTCCTCGTTGCATGCACCATGAAACATTGTTTTATGCTGCACCAACTAGCCCAACCACAGCGACACAGGATGGTGCCTGCATACTCCAAGATACATTTCTGGCTACGACACTGTTCACAATGTCACTGCAAAATGTGTAGAAAAACAGCCCATCCCACATAGCTTTCGTTTTGTTCAACCTATATAGTGCAAGCCATTCAAGGCAGAATTACCAATGACAGGGCCAAGCAGGATTGTGCTACTTCAGAGACAACCGCAAAGAAAGAGAAGAAATGCAAGACATGCACACCTTACATGAAACGGGATGGTCATGCTGAAAAATAGAGGCAGACAATGCCATTGACAAAAGCAAAGAAAATGAACAAGACGTTACTTTAGCCACGACTCGAAACATCTTGGGTGTAGAATGGCTTACCTTGCTGCTTTTTTTTGGCTTCATCAGGATTCACTTCTTGCCAGTGCTTGGAACGAGAAACGGCATCTTTCCATTTTGCAAAACGCTGTTCACGTTCTAAGGAAACAGAGAAAATGCATGATGTTTCATGTAAGAGGTCTATGCATTTGTTCAAGACAGTTGTTAATTGTTTACATTTCAAAACAGCATACAAAGCACACTTCCATCACTTGAAGTGAAGTTAATGCGATGTTCGATTGATTTGTGGGGTTTAATGTCCCGAAACCACGATATGATTATGAGAGACGCTGTAGTGGAGGGCTCCGGAAATTTCGACCACCTGGGGTTCTTTAACGTGCACCCAAATCTGAGCACACGGGCCTACAACATTTCCGTCTCCATCGAAAATGCAGCCACCGCAGCCGGGATTCTCAATCCCATGACCTGCGGGTCAGCACCCGAGTACCTTAGCCACTAGACCACCGCGGCAGGGCAATGCTATGTTCGAATTAATTTGATTTCGAGTGAAGGCCTGCACACAAGCAAATCTATGAGACAAAACAATCACTGTTTTTATACAGATATTAACCTTTGCTAGATATTTTCAATTGAGTTGGTTGTCTCACACCTGCCTTGCCTGCAAGCTTGGCCACCATTAGTGCCCAAGAATACTTTCTCTTCTATAACTGAAATACAGTCGAAACCCGCAAGAACGAAACCCCGCAAGTACGAAATCCCCGTGGCAACGAAATATTTCCGGATTCCCGGTGAACGTTCATAGAAGCCCATGTTTTATGTATTTTGCGGCAACGAAATGTTTTTGGACAGCGACCCCGCATTAACGAATTTTTTGCCATGATGCAAGCCTTATTTTACCCTCCCGCCAAAGGTTAACTGTGGAAAATATGCTCCTGTGTGTGTTATACACACTCAAAATTTGTAAACGACTGCTTTTGCCGCGCTAGCATGGGTACCGCCAATTTTGTTCACTATGCCGCCTCAGCTGGCTCCTCCCTTTAAAAACAAGCACACAATAAGCAAATGTTTGAAGGTCGTTTCGAGGCCCTTGATTGGCTGTGGCCGCTATTGCCTCTGCTCGCCTCGCCATTGGCCCGATGCTCGCTCCGGCACATCGTCGTCTGCTGCTTGTGCGCCGCGAGGACATGGCTCTCGAAAATTGCTACTTCGCGACGTGTTCACGGCTTCATGATAACTTGAGATATAATAACGCTTTAGTTAGGAGCAGTAGGCGGATGCGCGATCAGGTTACTACGAGCGCGGCGCGTCATTGGAGTCGTCTTTAGCCCTCACTCCGCCGACAGCGAGACTGCCGGAACGACGCGCTAGCGCACTCGTGGCAACGTGCTTCATCGCAGGCAACAAAGCTGTAAGCGGCGGCCTCTCGTAGATTACTACGAGTGGCCGCGCTGGATGCACGGTCAGATTATTACGAGCGGGTGCGCGGTCTACGAGCGCGGCGCGTCACCGGAGTCGGCTTTAGCTGTAACTCCGCTGACAGCGAGACTGCGGGCAGGAACGACGCGCTAGCGCATCCAAAACAACCCGAGGGTTGTTTTGGATGCGCTGAACACCTTTCGCTCCTTCTTCGGCGCACATGACGACGACGTAGCAATGGACCACTTGTTCCAGTGCGAAGGGAGAGCTTTGAAGTTGTTGCATGGCAAGGGTCGACAAAGTAAGTTGACGGACTTCTGGCAAAAAATTTTTGTTCTGCTGGCCATATCACTGTTTTTTTGTCTCATACTCCCGCCAAAAAAAATTCTCACAAAGCTAAATTTTTCGGTTTCCCCGGCGATTTCGTTATTGCGGGTTTCGACTGTATTCCATTAAGAGCTACGAGAAGCTCCCTTATGCTTTGCTCAGCTTTACTAGGGTTCACTGCATGATTACCTACCGACACCAATCCTCCTCCTTCTTGGGAGGCATTAACGTAAAAAAGGAGAGGTAAGTTTAAGACATAAGCATAATGATGGTACAATCGACGTCCGATTTCTCGGACCCTCAAGGGACCACGAAAAACGTCTGAGAAGACCAATGCAAGCGAAAACACTTTTTTAATAGGTATTTTTCGTTGACGAAGAAGGTCAGGCAGGAGTACAGGATTTTCATTGCAATTCAGCAAATCCATCGTTAGGTGCTTTGAAAAGAGTCGTCCATGTAGGTATACATAAAAACAAACAAAGAAAATAAAAAAGATTTAATGTGGCCGGGGCTGCTACCTTTGTAAACAATTAGGCACAAAATACAAAAAATAAAAAGAAATACACGAGAAAAAAAGAAAGGTTGCTAATTTTCGCTTGCATGGCGCTCCACCTGCCCGCGATGATGTATGAATGTCTGCCCTGATTTCGGTTAACCCCATGCTGTCGCTGTACACCGATGACCGAGTTGGCGCTCGCGTCAACTCCGAGCGTGTTGGCTGTGTAGGCGCTGCCTCTCCGATCAGAGTGTTGTCATCATTTTCCGTAACTTGATGAATGATTTCATCATCGGTTCATTCCGCACACAGCTCGAGATCTTCGTCAGCGTCGGCGAAGCCCTCGAATGTTATCCCGGCTCGAATCAAAACACCGGCAGCATGCAGATGGTCCACAGGTGTAGTTCGTCGCACACACTGTCTACTCCGAACAAGACGGCCGTCTCGGCTTCAAGTATGAAGCTTGCATGGCGAAAACAGTTCCGGAGGGTTCGTTGCATAACCACCTTCCAAGAATCTGCAAGCATGCCGACAGCAGACCATAGGTATAGACCATAGGTAAATAGCGTAGCTTTTGCCACTGTCGGAGCACAGGCTGCACAGTACCATGCAGCTGCGGCCACAGGTTTGACTAATCTTTGGCTGTCTATGAATTGGCATGTGCTGGATTGACGCATATGCGGTTTCGAAGGTACGGCAGCCGCGACGCGATGGGTTTGAGGGTACGAAAACAACCAGAGTGGCAGCATCAATGGCGACTTCCAGTCTGCGGTTAGCAGTAAAAAGTCCTGAAAATCTGATGGAGAAAGCTATAAATGCTCAGAATTTTGCACATTTTTATGAGAAACTTGATGGTGCCACAGATGAGTGCGGAAAATTAGGCATATCCGGAATTTTGAGCATCCGTGAAATCGGATGTCGACTATTTGCATCAAGCACATCGAGGAGAGCAAGCATTACCTGCAGGAAGTATAGATGGTTCAAAAACATCAGTCGTAACCTTGGGGAAGTTTTGGCTGTCCAGGCTCCACACATCAATGCCATCGGCTGCCCCAGCTGCAATCGCTGCCCCCAGTGCGGTTGTTTCTGCCATTTGGGGTCGCACTGGGCAGAGAAGAAACATGCAGATTGAACCTTGTTAGTTACAGCAAGTGCCTGGAAATATAGGCAAAGTGACTGTATGGGCAACAGTGATGCGAACCCTAGGTATTTATTCCAATATCTAGGAATTTTAACCTCCCTGAGGGATTTGGTGTGCTTATTGTTGATTCTAGGAATTTTTGTAAGGTTCTGCTAATGTGACAATATGCGGCCTGATTAAAGGTATAACAAAGTGCTCACACTCTTTCAACTGAAAAGGCTGTAAGAAATGATAATTGAGGCTATTTCACGTTTTTTGCCCATTAAAGACAGTCTTGGTGTTCTGATGGACTGTGTGAAAAGGACAGCAGTTTTGTAACACGAGATTATTATGGTCTGAATACTGGGAAAAACTAAACTCTGTAGTCGTAAGAGTTAAGCATGCACATATGATGAGATCTCCGAGTGATTGCTGCACTGTGAAACAAAAATTATTTTTGTCTTATAGTGCACATAGACACATGTCAAGATTACGCTCACTGGGTGCCTTAGCCGAGCAATGTCTCCATGTGTAATGACCAGGAATACAGTGGAACTTCGATTATACGACTTTCAGGGGACCACGCAAAATCGTCGTATAATCGAAAAACCAAGAATATAGGCACTGATGGTCGTTGTTGCCCCACAACAGTTGTCACATAATGCGTAAGAAAGTCCGCGGCACAAATTTACGCTGCTCTGATGAAGGTAGATTTCAGGTTACTTGAAAAAATGACAACCAGAAGTGTGAACAAATGTTTATTCGCACCTTTTAAAAAAATCTGTGATTTTTTTCTGCTAGTTTGCCCAGCCAGGATGCATCAGCTTTCTTTCGAGAGCTGCGACATCTGGCAGCAAGTTGCCGATCTCGTCGCATGCGCAAGCAAACCGCCGAATGTTGTCGACGTAGCACAACACGTCCGCGTACGTTGCAACGGACGCACTAGCCTCTGCAGTGTCATCCATCTCTTCCTCGTCGGAAGTTCCCGCAGTGTCAGAACGCACAGTTTCGATAATGTCATCCAGCGACACTGCACTGCACACTGCAACGTAATTATCGGCACCAACATAGTCCGCGAAGGATCCAGGCAGCTCCAGGTTGCCGAACTCTGGTTCGTCGTCAACAGGCACTGCAGCTTCACTGGTAGAACAAGCACCACTTCTATTGAAGCCACAGTGCCTGAAGCAGTTGACAATGGTTTCTGGCATGATTGCGTACCATGCACTAGCAATGTAGTGCATTGCATCAAGCACAGAAAGCTTCTTATCCAGATGCTTGCGTTCCATTCCCGCCAGCCGACGCTGCACCAGAAACTTCCGATATTTCTGCTTCATGCACTTGATGATGCCGGCGTCAAGTGGCTGCAGCTGGCTAGTGCAGTTGGGGGGGCAGAAATGTAACTTTCACATTTCTCAAATGCGACGTATCTAATGGGTGACATGGCGCATTGTCAAGCAGAAGAATTTTTCTGTTTTTAGCCCCTATTTTTGAGTCCAGCTGCTGCAGATATGTTGAAAACATAGCAGCCGTCATCCATGCTTTCCGGTTGAACATGTACTGGCACGGCAGCCTTTTCAAATTCTTGAAGCATTGCGGCTTTGCAAACTTGCCGATAACGAGGGCAGGAAGCTTTTCTGAGCCGTCTTCATTAGTGCAAAGCAATACAGTAAGACGCTCTTTGCTTCGCTTACCCTTGTGACAGCTCTCTCCTTTGAATGTTAATGTCTGCTCTGGCTGCTTATTATAAAATATTCCAGTTTCGTCCACGTTGAACACGTCGGACGCCTTGTATTGCCGTATCAATTCCGGCAGAAATGCAGTCCACTTTTCGACAGTGTCGGAGCTGACTGACGAGCTCTCTCCACAGCAGCGGCTGTACACAACTCCACTGCATTTTTTAAAGTGATCCAACCAGCCATTGGAGGATTTAAAGTCATCAATGCCGTAGCGCAATGCAACTGTCCTTGGCTTCTCCTTCAATATTGCGCCACCCACGGCAATTCCTGAACTGCGGGCCTGACACAACCACTCAACGAGGGCCGTCTCAATGGCAGCATATTTGCCATCTTTCGCGGCCTTCCTGTTCAGGCCAAACTTTGCCGCATTTAGTGGGATGCTGTTCTTTGCGAGGATCGTTTTCAGCGATGACTCAGGAATGTTCAGGTCGCGGGCAATGCCGGCCTTTGTTGCTCCGCTCCGCTTCTCCGCCTCCTCGATTATGCGAAGCTTTTCTCCAAGCGTCAGCGGTTTTCGGTTCCGCGACATTGCGAGACGCAGCACTTGCAACCAAGAATTTGAAAGCTTCCTCGCACACCAATGTCCGAATACTGAAAACTTTGCACGTAAACGCAGCGGCTGCAGTGCACAACCAACCGATGAGGCAAACACGTGAAGGAATAGCTGAAAGGCAACAAGGCAGTGGGCCCATTCGATTTTTGCAAGCGCATACGTCTGCGCAAGCTTCGACCAATCGCGAGGGGCTAAAACTCCCCAGCCCTCTGGTAGCTAGACAGCAGCTAGTTCCGGCTCCCGCGGCTGTCCCAAACGTAGACAGGCTCAACGATTGCCGTTCAACACGTCCGGTACATTGACGCGATATCGAGTGAAAGTTATCGCATACTAGAAAACGAGCTCGAAATTATCTGCCATGTTACCTGCTCATAGCTGTCACTACAAAACCACCCAAAAGAAGGCAGAAAACAAAACAAAAAAAGGCCCCAACGGAAGTGCGCAGTGCAATGCGACTAAGCAAAACGAATGCGCTCCGGCTGGCTCTGGACAACGTTGGGTCTGGCTAGCTATGGCCAACAGCGTGTCGAAAAATTGAAGAGGCCCTGTGGTGGCAGCGGTGGCAGCGCGGATAGTGTGCTAGAACATGCGGAGGAACGAACTCGGTTCCTCGGTTTCCCGACTTTTTCTCATCCGGCCGCAGTGTGCTTGCGTGGCAGACTGCGTGCGTCATCGTAGGTTTTTTTTTTTTCCTCGGACAGTCCAGCTAAGCGTCGTACGAGGTGGGGTCAGCGTAGAATTGCGTCGTAGAATTGAGGTTTTCAATACATTAGTTCTATGGGGGTTTCGCCGGGACCAAGCCAATTCGTCGTAAAACATCGGTCGTCGCAGGACCGGGGAACGTATAATCGAAGTTCCACTGTTTAATAGAAGTTCAGAGCGAAACTAGGACTGCAGATTTGGTAAGGTGGTAGGGGTTCGATATTACAGAAATGGTGTGGTGAAAAGAGACGAGAACACTGCTCCAGCATTTTAGTCTTTCTGTCACGCCCTTTACATGAGAGTGAGAAAGTGACGAATAGATTAAGCCAAACGGGAGCTGATCAAAAGTGCAGAGGAAAGGCGTAGCGCCCATTTACATCGACTGAAAATATTGCAACAGTGATTGCAAATGTGCAAAATTAAGAGTAGACAAGCTATTAAGCTGCAAGTACAAGAATTGTGCTACAGCAGCTGACCCGAATGATCTTATCTATGTCTTGTGTGTGTTGTGGGGTCTCGAAACGGCAAGAGCTAGCGCCACGCTCTTGAAGTGAACGGACATAGCAGACACCGTAGGGACAAACCAAACAATACACACATTTATTTAACAACTTTTTTGATCGACGATATTGTTACGGAAGAAAAAATACGCCGTATCGACGAGGATGTGTATGAAATATATTTCGAACCAGCAGCAGCGGCATGACCGGTAGACCAGGCACTGAGCGGAGACCACTCTTCATCCTCTTCATCAGGAACACATGCGCATTGTCCCACAAAACGTCAACATGCATGTAGCATAATCCCCGAAGGCAGAAGCGCCGTCTCGGCGCATCTAGATGTCAACATCAGTGGGAGAGTGGTAAGGCTTCAAGCGTGCCACATTTACGATATCGGTGGTCTGTGGGGCAGTTGAAGGCGATGAGGCAGCAGGAGCAATTTCGTATGTCACAGGAGTAACCTCACGAAGGACTCGATATGGACCTGTGTAGCGGGAACAGTTTTTCCGACAAGCCTACTTGACAGGTCGGGGACCAGAGCAGCACCAATGAACCGGGTAAAAAGTGCACGCCGCGGTGCCGTCGATCGTACAAATGCCGCTGGTTCTCTTGAAAGGCCAGAAAGCGAGTGCGGGCGATTTCGCGTGCGTGGGCAGCCCGAGTGATAGCATCAAGGGCATATTCGCTGGTCGGTGTCGTGGTAGACGGAATGACTGTATCTAGGGGTAATGTAGGTTATCGGCCAAACAACAGAAAAAATGGGGAGTAAGCGGCAGTGTCATGGCGAGAAGAATTGTAGGCAAATGTGACGTACAGCAACGCGAGATCCCAGTCAGTGTGGTTGGTAGAAACATACCTAGCGAGCATGTCTGTAAGAGTTCCATTTAGACGCTCCGCGAGTCCACTGGTTCGGGGGTGGTATGACGTAGTCAGCTTGTGTCTCGTTTGACAGGACTGCAAGATGTCGGCTATGACCTTTGACAAAAAGGTGCGGCCACAGTCTGTAAGCAGCTGCCGTGGGGCTCCGTGTTGTAAAATCACATCCTTGAGGAGGGAGTCGGCAACATCTGTGGCCCAGCTTGATGGAAGAGCTCGTGTGATGGCATAACGCGTGGCGTAGTCGGTGGCCATGGCTATCTACTTGTTACCCGAGGAAGACTAGGGGAAAGGGCCAAGTACCGTAATTACTCGAATCTAACGCGCACCTTTTTTCCGGTTAAGCGAGTTCAAAAATCGCATGCGCGTTAGAATCGAGTACGAACAAAAAATTACGGTCAATCTATTGCCATCGCAAATCCAAAATGGCCGCCCCCTACGTGCGTCGGCATGGTGCGTCGGCTATTTCTGCCTATGTGTTTACCATGTGCGGCACTTCGTACGTGTGCTGAGGAGTTCGTCATCTAGTAGTGCATTAGCATCGACGACGTGAAAGGGCCGACTCCAAAAACTCAAGTGCACCACGATGCCGCTTTTAAAAGAAAAGTCATCGCGTGTGCAGAAACGGACGGAAGTCGGGCCGCATCGCGGTCGTTCCCGAAACGTGCGTGCGGGACCGGCGGAAACAAAAGCAGAAGATTGTCGACAGCAAAGCTTCACGCAAAGGCTTCAGTGAACCACAGCAGGGTCGGTTTCCGCAAATTAAAGAGCTGCTCCGCGAGTATGTGCTTGAGGAGCGAGCGGCACAGCGGCCCGTGACGACAGAACTGCTCCAAGTGCGGGCTATGCAATTAGTCTTAGAAAAAAGTCTAATGCGGAGCCAGTTTAAAGCGAGCAGGTGCTGGCTAATTAACTATATGAAGAGGAAAGGCTCTTCCCTTCGAAGGGGAACATGCATATGCGAAAACTTTTGCGGAGAAGTACAATGAAAAGCTTTACAGTTTTCAAAGGTTCGTCCTAAACTTGCGGCGCAACAACGGCTACCTGCTTGGGCAAATCTGGAATGCCGATCAGACGCCTCTTTACTTCGACATGCCTGGCACTACAACTGTCGAGAAGAAGGGGGCAAAGCAAGTTCGCGTGCTGACATCGGTCCACGGTAAAACTACAGTGACGGCAATGCTCTGTTACACGTCAGATGGGCACAAGCTTCGCCCGTACCTCATATTTAGATGGAAGACAATCCCGAAAGGAATCGTTTTTTTGAGTGGTGTGATCGTGCGGGCCAGCGAAAAAAAATGGGTGCGCGTTGCAATCGATGTCTTACGTTGTTTTTTTTTTTTCGCGGTGGAAATCGGGTGCGCGTTACAATCGAGGGCGCGGTAGAATCGAGTAAATACGGTAGGTCCAAGCCAACGCGGAAGAACAGTTCTGACGGAATGTCAAGTGATTGAAGGCATCTGGCGGGAAGCGTCATTGGTGTTTTGCGGCGCTGGCATTTCTCACAAGCCGCAATGCACCTTCTGACCGAGCGTGCGAGCCCTGGCCAAAAGAAGCGTCGGCGTATTCGGTCGTAAGTGCGTGACACGCCAAGGTGATCAGCAGTTCGAAGGTCATGAAATTCATGTAGAATTTCCGAGCGAAGGTGTTTTGGAATGACAAGCAGCAGGACCGATCCAGTCTGCTCAAAACTTGGCGGTATAATACACCATCGCGGAGCACGAATGAGCAATGGGACTGATTGGAAGATGTTGATTCGAGACGCTCAATGATAGCACGCAAGGATGCATCATGACGCTTCTCGTCACCAATGGATGTTATTTTCGAAAGGGAAAAGACGCAAAGGCTCGTTGTCGGTGTCAAGCATGGTGCTCAACTCGGCAACCGGGCAGCGGAACAGGCAGTCTGCGTCCTGATGTAGGCGTCCGGAATTGTATGTCACCGTGTAGTCGCAGAGCCCAGCGCCCGAGCCGGCCAGTAGTATCCTTCAGTGACGAAAGCCAACATAGCGCATGGTGGTCCGTTATTACAGAGAAATTCGTGCCAAATAAATATGGCCAGAACTTCGTGACTGCCCAAACAAGAGCAAAACATTCCCGCTCTGTTATTGAATAGTTGCGCTCGGCAGCTGTGAGAAGGTGGCTAGCGTAGGCGATAACTCTGTCGTGTCCCTGCTGGCGTTGGGCTAGGATGGCTCCAATCCTGTGACCACTCGCATCGGTTCGGACTTCTGTCAGAGAGGACGGGTCAAAGTGGGTCAATATAGGTGGAATCGTGAGGAGGGTGATGAGGTGAGAAAAAAGTGGCAGCTTGAGCGGAACCCCACGTAAAGATCACGTCTTTCTTCAGAAGGTCGGTGAGTGGTCGAGCGATCGTTGCAAAATCTTTCATGAACCTCCTAAAATAGAAACAAAGTCCCACAATGCTCCGGATGTCGTTGACAGACTGGGGTACAGGAAAGCTCGTGACGGCACAAATTTTCTCCGGGTCAGGCTGCACACCTGATGCGTCAACAAAGTGGCTCAACACCGTATTCTGCTGGCGGCTGAAGTGACATTTCAACGAGTTTAGTTGAAGGCCAGCAGTGCGGAAGATGTCGAGAACCGCTGACAAACGCTGGAGGTGTGTCTCGAATGTAGGCAAATATACAAGGACATCATCCAGGTAGCACAGGCATGTTGACCACTTGAACCCTTGTAATAGCGAGTCCATCATACACTCAAACGTGGCTGGGGCATTGCATAGCACAAACGGCATCAGTTTGAATTGCTATAGGCCGTCAGGAGTTACAAACACAGTCTTTTCTTGGTCTTTCTCGTCTATCGCAATCTGCCAATAGCCAGAAAGTAGGTCAATTGAAAAAAAGTATCGCGCGCCATGAAGACAATCGAGGGCGTCATCAATTTGGGGCAAAGGATAAACGTCCTTTTTTGTGATTCGATTAAGATGGCGGTAATCGACGCAGAATGCCACGTATCATCTTTATTTTTAACGAGCACAAAAGGAGATGCCCAAGGGCTCAAAAAGGGTTCAATAATTCTTTCGGCTAGCATCTTGTTGACTTCTTGAATTACCTTACGCTCTGTGGCAGGCACCCGGTATGGTCAGCGGTGAATGAGAGGAGAATCAGCAGTATTAATGCGGTGCTTCACAAGAGAAGTCTGACCGAGTGGACTGCTGTCGATGTCAAATATGTCGCGGTAGGAAGCCAGAAGGCAGAAAAGGCCATCAGATTGCTCAAGTTAGAGTTTCGGGTCGATCATGGGGCGCAAGGCCGCATCGAGGAATGTGGCATCCTGTGGGCAACATGGAAGATCGGAGCATGCGTCTGCCGCAAAAGCGGTCACGTGGGCGTCTATTAAGGGTCGGAGCGTGGCGACTGAAATTCTGTGTGATAGTACTTGCTGCGTGAAACCGAAATCGATAATGGGCAGACATGTTCGGTTAGAGGCCATGGTTACGACAGAGTGTGACACAGTGATGTCACGCGCCAGGAGAACATCAGGAATATACGTGACGACATACCGTAATTACTCGAATCTAACGCGCACCTTTTTTCCGGTTAAGCGAGTTCATAAATTGCATGCGCGTTAGAATCGAGTACGAAAAAAAAAATACCGTCATTCTATTGCCATTGGCATTTCCAGAATGGCCGCCCCCTACGTGAGTCGGCATGGCGCGTCGGCCATTTCTGCCTATGTGTTTCCCATGTGCGACACTTCATACGTGCGCTGAGGAGTTCGTCACCTTGTAGTGCATTAGCATAGACGGCATGGAAAGGCCGACTCCAAAAACTCGAGCGCACCACGATGCCGCTTTCAAAAGAAAAGTCATCGCATGTGCAGGAACGGACGGAAATCGGGCCGCATCGCAGTCGTTTGGAGTTCCCGAAACGTGCGTGCAGGACGGGGGAAACAAAAGCAGAAGATTGTCGACAGCAAAGCTTCACGCAAAGGCTTTAGTGAGTGGACTACAGCAGGGTCGGTTTCCGCAAATTGAAGAGCTGCTCGGCGAGTATGTGCTTGAGCAGCGAGTGGCACAGCGGCCCGTGACGACAGAACTTCTCCAAGTGCAGGCTATGCAATTAGCCTTAGAAAAAGGTCTAATGCGGAGCCAGTTTAAAGCAAGCAGGTGCTGGCTAACGAGCTTAATGAAGAGGAAAGGCTTTTCCCTCTGAAGGTGAACGGGCATAAGCGAAAAGTTTTGCCAAGGAGTACGATGAAAAGCTTCACAGTTTTCACAGGTTCGTCCTAAACTTGCGGTGCAACAACGGCTACGTGCTTGGGCAAATCGGGAATGCCGATCAGACGCGTCTTTACTTCGACATGCCTGGCACCACAACCGTTGAGAAGAAGGGGGCGAAGCAAGTTCGCGTGCTGACACTCGCGTAAACGAGCCAATCACGATTAAGAAATGCCCGCGAGTGTCAGAGAGGTGAGGGGGTAACACATGATCAGGAGTGCCTGTGTAGAGGAGACATGTAAAAGCACAGATTAATGTGTAGGGCCATTGCTTGTCGTACGCAATTCCCTCTGGGGTGCACACTTATGTGACAAAGGGCAAGCGGTGTTCAGCTTGAAATTTGACAGATTTCTGCGCCGTGGCGCGTTGCAGATTTTGGAAGACTTGATTATGAACGCATTGTGTATGCATTGCTCTTGTCAGCTCAGAATTCTCAGACCTTGTGAGGGGCCCTTTAAGGGGGGAGGTGGCATTGAAAAAAAACGTTTTTATATGTTGACCTACAGCAATGAAATTTGGCATGCATACTCATAAGTGTCTCGAATAGGGAAATGTGCAGTTTCATCATGATAGCTTCAGTAGTTCTCAAGTTACATAATGCTACACGATCCAATTACATGGCCTGCTCGTTCAACCAGCAGAACGTGACAGTGCTAAAATTGAAAGAAATACCTTTAATTAGCATACTTTGTTACTTGAGTCAATGAATGAAATTCGAGGGAAATAATAAAACACTAGAGCTGTGTGAATAGCGAAATTTCCCATGTGAAGCAAATTTGAATATTGAAGTGCGAGTGCAAATCGAATCAAATATTTTGCGAATAATTCTAGAATATTTTTCTAATACTTCAAGGCAAACTTGAAGACAAAATTAAGAGAGGATTCCTAAGCACATTTTTGTGAAATAGCAACATGAATGTGTTCCTTTAGGCTAGCTAGATAATTCACAGGCAGGGTGGTGTTTCATAGTGCTCTTATCAAGAATGAGGCAATGGCGAGGCTGAATTTTATTTACGTAGACGATTTGGTGCACACAAAGTGTTGCCAACAACACCGTACACATGAAAGGCAAAGATGCTATTTCCTCAGCATATCCTCTTCTTTCAACTTCTGTGAAAGCCCAGCTGATATGATGCACAAGGGTGTGCTCCCTTGGAGTCCAGAGTTCCGAACTTGTCTCGTAGATGTCCATACACAGCCAAGCCTCGTTAGTGCATACCCACTTTAAAGGGAGATGCGGGTCGAAAAACCCGAGTTTTTTTCAACATTACCGATTTTTCTTTTCGCCTGTTTTGATAAGATTAGTACCTCTACTGTTATGAAAAAAATAATAAAGGTCAAGACTTAACTGGAAATGCTTTCAAATTGCATCTAAAGAGCACAAGGTGCCTGTTAAAAGGTCGAAAGTGTGCAGTTTTCGAGCACCTTGCCGCCGATAATGCGCCGCCGCTCGCCATTGTTGATCGCATGAGTCGAAGAGTCGAGCTTCACTCTTCAAATACCAACAGTTTCTCTCGCTAATGCAGCACAAGAAATAATAAAAAGAAGCACTCTTCTGTGTGTTTTTCGAGCGCCGCGACTGGCTTATCACATGGTACGAATCGGGGACTGCCATTGGCCGCTGCGCGCCTGTATGTGCTGTGAAACCTATTTGCGGGGTCCATGTCTTGTCGAGCAGCGCAGCTGAACAATGCTTTTCTCGTGTAATTATCTCCGTTGTGAATGAAAAAAAGCATTGCTCGCAAGTGAAAGCTGTTGCGCGGCGCGCTCTGAAGGAATAGGCTACGAGCAGCTGGCCCGATTTGCGGCAGTTGTTGGCTTGCAAAAGCCAATGCATTAAAAGCCATTCACACCCGTCATTGACTGATTTGTGGGGTTTAACGTCCCAAAACCACCATATGATTATGAGAGACGCCGTAGTGGAGGGCTCCGGGAATTTCGACACCTGGTATTTTTTTACGTGCACACAAATCTGAGTACACGGGCCTACAACATTTCCACCTCCATCGGAAATGCAGCCGCCGCAGCCGGGATTCGAACCCGCGACCTGCGGGTCAGCAGCCGAGTACCTTAGCCACTAGACCACCGCGGCGGGGCAATTCACACCCGTCAGCCGGAAAGTTCGTGATGCGGCAATAAATGACGTCAGCGCCAATCTTGAGAGGTCGAAAGAGCTCGCAGTGAGAGAACTTAGCAGGGACGACATTGCCATTATGTACGACGGTATGTGGCATAAGCGTGGCTTCAAAATGGCATGACACTGGACTTAGTTTGGATTTCGCAGTCCTGTCGAACTTCTTCCTAGCTTTCAGTTGGCACAAGGCTCTGCCAGATGGAGCGGGAGTTTGGCAAGCGCTTCATGGACCTGTCTGTGAGCGAAATGTCTGTGAGGCGTCGGCTCGAAAAAGCCGAGAGGGACAAACTCATGGTGCTGGTGTATTTTAGTCGCAGTGGCCACTACAAAAAGAATTGTTCTTTTGGGTGTGCAAATTTCATCTGATTTAATGATATGTTTCATAAATAAAAACTCAATTTTAACTTTAAAACTCGTTTTTCTCAAAACACAAATTTTGCCATTTTTATCCAATGTGTCTCACCTTTTTCAGGCACTTCTAGTGCTCGGATCTGCATGAAATTATGCCCAAATTTTTACCAAAGTATGAGAAATGCAATTATCTAGTTTAAATTTCAATATCTTATTGTACAATAAAAAATTGTATGTATACCTTTACCCTCAGGGTAGGTAAAATATGATTTTTCACGTGTATTACATATTTTGTATGTGCTTCCTAATTAGTTATTTGCACTCTACACTTTATTTGAAGCCTTATGAGCTATGAATGGTAAAACATTACAGAAGTTTAGGGATGAAAAGAGGGGGGCAAAAGGGTTAAGGTTTTCGCTTTGTCATGTTGCAGAGCTAAAAGTGTGTAACTTGCAAGAAAACTAATTTTATATTTGAAATAAGACTAAAAAGTTCCATAAACGGCTTAAGTTTCATTGCTCTAGGATGAATATTAAAAAAAAAGTGTCTTCGAGTAGCATCTCCTTAAAGCGTACTAACGGTTGAAACGTACTTCCGACGAATCCCCGACCGAGTCTCGTAGAGACTAATGCATTCGTAGACCACTTAAGCCGTAGTGTACGGCCTATGCCTACCAGTTAGTGTGTACTAACTGCGTACAGCGATAACAACTTGCATGACAAAATTTTACTGCTCCGCTAAACTTTGCAGACAACGCAATGTGCCTTGAATGGTTTTCCGTGATGTTGGTAAGTGTGGAGATCAGCCGATAAGTTATTTCAACTTCCACGCGATTGCGGCGATGACATTGCGAGTAACCATCGGGAAAAAAACGAAAGCGACGTGGCGACCAGCAACAAATGCGCAGGTATGACTTATCGCCGGCGAATAACACCCGGAGATAACCGAGGATAACATCCCCGGCTATCTGCCCAGGCACGCGTGTGACATACCGTCACTTTAGGCCTACTGCACGCTTTTAGTAGGGGACTACATGGACACGCTGGGCTGCCGATCTCTGCCGCTCCGTTTTGCGGGACTGTGTTCAAGCACGCACTGCTCTACAAAAAGGGAAGCAGCTCTCTGTCGCGAAGTTTAGCGTTGCGGATCACGAGCACCGAGAAACCTTGCTGTATTATGCCAACACGCGCACCGTACAGCGAGTGTAGCACTGTTGCTACCATGCTGCATGCTTTTGTTTAGCGATAGCCCAAATGCGCCTCCGTCCGCTGCCAGGCCTCCTAGAGCATCGCAGAGAGCACATTGGTTGCGAAAAAGCTCCTTGTCGCCGCGTTAACCCAGCAGGCTACTCGCCGAATTCGTGCATGGCCTGAAGCGGAGAGGGTGCACTCTGCAGCAAGTGAATTGGCAATCAAGGTGTGCGCAGAGTGAGCGAAGCGCTGCACGCAACTAGCCATGCAGTAAAAAGTTTGGCTCTCTGCGACTGTACCGCGTTTAAAAAAAAGAAAACTGCTTCAGTGTTTGCTTAAAAACAAACCACAGAACAACTGTATCACCAAGAGCCAAGTGTGTCCATTCTGGCACTGTACCACGCTGCGTATCCCAGATCCTGCAGCAGTTTCAATACTCTCATCGGTTGCGCGACAGTCAGAAACTTTTCTGTACTTATGCTAAAGGGAACAAATGGCTTTGCGGTGGGCATTTCAGGCAATATTTTCAGTGTCAACGAGTTTCTTCTTTTGTTAGCGGCGATGATGCAAACCAGAAAACTAGGCTTTTGCGAACATTCAAATGCTTTGAATATTCGAACAAATAGTAGGATATTCAAATTCGCTTCAATTCGAATTTAAATTATTGAAAATTTTGAAGTATTCGCAAGGAACGAATAGATGCATATCAATCTGACTGTACTGCCTGTAAAGGTAGTTTTACTGCATTGTAGGGGTGATGAACCATGAAAGCACATATGCAGGAGAAATCTGCTCTGATGCGAAGCCCCTCTACAAATTTAAAGGGGCTCTGCAACACTTTTTGAGCATTGTCAGAAAACGCTGCCATTCGGTAGTCGAGGCTGCCGCAGACACACAAGCTAAATGTTATAGCGCAGCACTCCGGTGTGCGATTCACAATGAATTCTCACACTCAGCTAAAAATTGCTCTCTTCTCTCGACAAATGACTCCACAAGCTCAGAAAGCATGCGTGATATATTTTTTTTCCCCGCGCCATCCCTCCCTGCTAAGCTTCCAGCATTTTCGTCGGGACAAGAGAGAATGCACTCGCAGCGTGCGAGAAATTTTTGCAACTCCGCGTGTACTGGACAGATTCTGAAAATTTTTGCGGCGGTGAATTCATGAGGTAATTCATAACGACTCCATTCTACGGCTTCTTGAAAGTCTGACGGCCCCTTTAAATGAAAATATTACCCTCAAACCAATGAATTTTATTGAGCTTAAAGCTTTTAATGATGGTTTATACACTCCAAGTATAATACATTTTAAAATGTTACATATTTTAAGGGTTACAACTCGCATCCTGCTGAAAGTCAAATCCTGCTACTATTCAAAGTTGTTTCAACTTCTTTTGAACGAAAAAAAAAGGCATTTGCATAGAGGCCCTATTTCAATTAAAAAAGTATTGTGCAGGTTAGTTAGGTCATGATAAATATGCCTATTTTTCTTTATAAGTCATATATAATATTCAAATTTGATTCAAAGTTATTCGACCAAAATCACTATTCCTTTCGAACCTAAAATTCACTTCTGGCACAAGCCTACAGGAGATGCAAATTTGTAGCTGGTGGTTAATGCGTAATACATTTAGTGCGTAGTTACGCCGGCGTCCCCGGCAGGTACATATTAACGGGGTTTCACTGTATAAAAACATCGCACTATAACCACTATGTCTCAGGGTACTTGCATTATTACTGCCCTAGTCAAACCACACTGCCCTCAAATCTATGAATATTTTGTAAATTAATTATACGTTACAATGAACATGTTAAAATTGGTGCCAATAAAATGAAAGATGCGTGCTGAATGCAGCAGAAGAGCAACTATGTCTAATTTTTACCCACTTTGGAAGGCAAGTTGCCATATATACATATAACATACCAATCTAACAGTCTCATTTTGCTTAACTATCAAGGTTGTGATAAACAGGTTTGACTGCTGTGTATCGTAGTACTCAACACACAAGGTGCTTCAAAATGTAGGCGCTGCAGGGAACCTACCCACAGGAATGCCCAGCAAGTCGGCTTGTAGCTGCATAAGCAAGTCGTTGACTGCCATGCCACCATCGACTAAAAGTTGTTTCAGCCGGGTCCCCGAGTCACGATCCATTGAATCCAAAATATCCCGCACCTGCAATCGGAATGATACGAGGCATAGCGAACGTCCTTGGTGCAAAGAACCGTGTCAGGCAAGCACAGGAGTGCGATATTGCATAAGACTTCGTAATTCAGCAGAAATGTGTCCGAGGTCAGACTACTCAAAACACACTTTGCATACTGGGGCCAGTTATATGCAGGAAAGTATGTACAATGAACTGAAATAGCAACCAAAGACCACCACACTGTCAAAACATTCTGCCTTCTCTTCGACACGGTAACTGTTGTTATTCAGAAGTAGCAAGTTCTAAGGACAGAAGAAATACTAACTTGTGGATCTGCTGCCACAGCTTTGTTGCTCTCTGCAGAATGTAAATATATTACCATGTGAACCAGAATATAAGTCAATTGAAAATGTATGTTGGTCTCCCCACTTCGAAAATCAAAAAGGCTGATCACTTCGTCATAGGAATCAGTACAAAACAAAAGTGAAACGTGTCTTCACAGAGGTAGTCAAGCATTTATTTTGCCTTGTTTCACCACAAGGATGAAGGAATGAATGCTATACAGTGAAATCTCGGTAGAACGAACCTACATTAACGAACTTTTCAAATTATTGAACTTTTAAAAAATCTTGCGCCGACTGCTAATAGTTTCAATGCAAAATTATTTCACTACTACGTACTTCAGAATACCGAACTTTTCAGAATAGCGAGCGCTAATTTAGTTCCGTGTTATATTAACAATGCCTTAGTACAACAAACTCATGTTCTGAAATCTATCGCGACCACCCAAGCGGTACATGAGCAGACGACACAGCGAATGGATGCCTTGCTTCTCGGAAGATGCACGACGGTGCTGTGGGGAAAAAAAACGAAAGGACAACTTTTTTTTCTTTCTTTTTGTTGAAATGCCGAAGCTACAGGTTTAAAGTGCTGAGGTGAGGGACGAGGGCAACACGAGAGGGCAAAGTCAGCGAGGCAGAGTGAGAATGGTAGAGCAGGCTGCATGGGCGCGGAAAACCTGAGACAGCGAGGGAGCAGAAACCGAAACACGAGAAATTTTCTTTTTTAGCTCTTTTTTTCCTTTAGGAGAAGAGATGACAGCCATGATAGTAAATAGGTGTTCTGTGTGACAGCCGCGACGCTTCGAGTTTTTTTAATCTTTGTCACTTCTCTACATGTGCTCTAGGAGGCCTTGTCAGTAGTGTTCATCTCTTTTCGGTGATTACTTATTCCATCCGCAAAGCAAGTCGGTGTGAGTTCATCTCTGCTTGCGACAAAAAAGCGGAAGCAGTTCTTGCTAAGCGAGAAAATGGATTGCACCACTGAATCGCACCGCAGGAATATGGATGAGCTGGAGGCCTTCGCACTGCAAAGTTAGTGCTGCATGCGTCAAAAAAAAAAAAAAAACGCGAACTTGTTTAGGTAAACGTGCATTTTTTAGTGTTCACTTGTGCATTCGTTTTTTTCTCATAAAAAACTAGTTAAAGGGCCCACCGTTTTAAAGGTAAGTCGTTTTGGTCGGTGGAAAATAAGTATTTATCATTAACTTTTGGGAGTGCACTATAACAACCTTTCAAAATAAATGAATTGCCGCGGCCCCCTGAAGTTCGTTATACTGAGATTTCACTGTAACAAAAAACTGCTGTGTCACACGAAAAATAACAACCAGCTCCAAGCTTGCAGCGTGCCCTTCAACCAAAGAGGATGCGTGAAAAGAACACACACAGGACGAGCAAAGTGCCCGCACAAGCAACCATGCACTCTCGAAGTGGGCACGCAACACAACGCGCAGAACGTCCTTTAAAGCACACCCTCCGCACTGTTCACACTGTCTTCCAACTGATAAGAACAAGATAAAGCCACCAAGCTTTGAATACTGTGAATGGTAAATGGTATAAATAGCTCGCAGTAGCAAGTTGAACAACGTATGCTCGGTAGCCAAGTCGATTCACACCCCACGATGCGGATCGAGGGGTCGTAAGTTCGACTTCTGATGACTCAACTTTCTCTCTTCTTTTTTTTGCCTCTGCTAGTACCTTACAACATCATATCCGAGACAAAAATCAGTGACAGGACCCCAGCATAAAACACTTTCATGTTAAAAAAAAATATAAAATGTGTTGGATCGCTGATGTACCAAAAGATGCCCTAATGGTAAAACAAAAGATTTTAAATTATGCACATAGACAACGCCATTTATTTACATGTGCTTTTACATGCAGCTGCATTTTATACGAGAGGACTAAAGAAAAAAAAAGAATGAAGCAATATCTTCATGAATGTTGCAACCAGACCTTTGAAATGTGTTCTCTTAAGTTCAAGAACCATCAGTGAAGCTACTGGCTTAGGTTGTTTCGGAGCAGGTCTTGGAGCAGGCAAAAAAGCATTATTGAGCAGCAAAACCAGCTTTCGGAGCACGTGTTGCTGGAAGCAATATTAAAGGGGCCCTGAAACACTTTTTGAGCATGGTCAGAAAATGCTGCCAATCGGTAGTAGAGACCCCTAAAAACACACGAGCGAAATATTATAGCCCAGCGTGCAACCTGGAATTCAGAATAACTAATCAAAGTCAGCGAAAAATTGATTTCTCCTTTCTGGACAGACGACAGAAGACGCTCAAAAATCACACGTAGAAGGCCATCAATCAGCCATTGGCTGATACAAACATGGCCCGCTTGGCCGTTATAGGGATTGCCGCGGGAGGCTGCGACTTGTCCACGCATGCACAGGCGATCACACTGAAAAAGCCGCGCATTCGAAGAAAAACAAGAAAAAGTGCTTAAGGGGAGACGCTCCTCGAAAAAGTTTTTTTTTTATTTCTAGTAATAGAGACTTGAAAAGTTTGTTATTAGTATAGTTTTTCATGCAGATTTCAAATATGTAATCATTTTTTGTGTAGCTGCTATAATTATTGAGTTATGCCATGAACAATAGCAAATAGTTACATTTTTTGCGGGCACTCTTTTATGTACTAAACTTTCAGTAAAAGCACTGTGTCCGATCTTATTTGACTCTTGGTAGATTGAAAAGTGCAAATATCTATATAGATATGTCACAGAAATATTGGAACCAAGAAAAAAAAATTGTATTGAATGACTTATTATTTTCAATCTCCCTTGAAACAATAAGCTAATATTTTCACAACTAATGCTGGTAGGCATTGCAATTTAGAGTAGATATTTGCATTCTGCATGTGTTGAAGAATATGTGTGCCAAGTTTCGTTACTATACAATGAATATAAGTTTCTAAAAGGCTGCCCGGAAAACGTGAAACTGTCAGAAAAAATGAAAATGAGAAAAACAAGTTTGAAAGTTCGCAAAGTTGGCATTTATTAGGAAATCATTTTTTTTTGCATCAAATTGGGGCACAATGAAAAGTACCTCGCCTTGAATGCACTGCAAGTGTCTAGAAGTCCCCTGCACCATAGCTTGGTCCTTCACGGCTCTTGCGGTCAGTGTCCTCAACACGAGCTCTCTTCGCTGTGTTGCAACGGTGTGCCCTCGCTTCTGCAGTTTGCTTCAGGTTCATCTTCCTGATGCGCATGACGTCACAGTGGTCACCATGTGTGGCCAGATCTTGTGAGGGGAGAATTCCAATGCCTTCGAGCACTTCTTCAAAACCCCTGTGGCCTTTGTTGTACCAGAGTACAGCAAAAGCGGTGGCTGTCTCCACAGTTGTTCTGGAGGCGAACTTTGTTTTTGGACATAGCAGCCATATCTTGCTGTTCAGCGATTCGGCTGCATTCTGTGTCTTGCCATGAAGGCACCGAATAAGGAGTTTCTCCTCTGTAAGGCGCTTGTAGATAGGCATAATTGCCAATCCTTGAGCCTTCGTCAACAGTGGGGTGTGGCGTGGTGCAGGCTCCCCCAGTGCTTCCGCACGCTTGTGCTTGCACCACGAATTCGGTCCCGCGGGGCAAAAGTTGTAGCTACTGGCACCATCACTGGAGCAGCAATGAAAATACGATGCCCATATGGCAGTGTACATATTTCGGACACTGTCCTTGTTGCTCGTGATGGCGATCTTGTAATATGTTTGTAGTTTTATTATTGTCGCATCTTTCAGTTTTTCGCCTCGTGGCAGTGGCGTTGCCAATTTTTGTAGGGCAGTTCCCAAGCGCTTTGCAACGTGGTTCGTGCACTCTTCTTTGTCAATGGGGGTGTCACAGTATACATTTACCTCGCAGACTGCAGTGTAGGCGTTGCTGTCACCATCACTTAGGAAGCTGGTGAATCGCAGTGGAGTTTCATAAGACAAGGTCCTCTGCCATATATTGACAGCTGCCACAGGTTCCATTGCATGGGATGAGCAGTCAGTGTTTTTTTGGCAAACTGGAAGATGAAAAGCTCGCCATATCTCTTCATCCTCCCCAAGGTCCCTGTGTATACTGCAAGCATGGCAGTAGTTCGAAAGAATTTCAAAATCGAGGCAGAGCCCCGTGTCCATGGACACGACTGTGCCCACTCCATTGTGGCTTTTATGACCTCTTTTCTGCCAGGTGCCATCAAACATGACTGGCACATCTCTGCCGCCGACTGCGTCCTTCGTGATGTTTCGTGCCTGGTGCAAGTTTTTGCTCACTGCCGTCATCGCCGCACCATGGAGCTCCTTGCAAATGCCGTTGAATGTCTTGTGATGCATCGGGCTCGGAAGACCGAGAATCGCACAAAATCGTGAAAGTTGGTCGTGGCCTGCGCCTATAGCGCATGCTGCCAGAACTGCCTTCACGTTTACAGCAAAGCTGTCACGCGAGCTGCCGCTGTCAAAACGAGCGCTCGTTCCTTGGTCCCCGGCCGAAGCAGTACGTCTCGACGCGCGTGAACGAAAGTGCAGATTCAGGGCAATCAGAATTTTGACAGCACAGTTCGAGGAATGCCGAAAGTCCTTTGCGCTTTCAAGCTGCCTCTCGCACGCCGAGCTTCCGTTCGCGGCAGGTTGGGCATTGCGCACCCGCCCCAAGTGCCGTCAGCGCATCGATTTCGCAAAGCAGCATGTTCGCAGTAGCAGCATCTACCGGTCTACGTTCACTCTTGAAGAATCCAATCTTCCTTTGGGATGCACTGACGAATTCCACGGCAGCGGCTATTTCACAACCACTGTCGCAGGGTTCGGTGACGGTGTTAGGCCTATCCGAAGTCGGAGCGTCGGGGCGTTGGTCGGGGGCGACATCGTCGTTTGCTGTCGCTTTGCGAAGCGTCCGACGCCGTTTCCCTCGATACTTGTGGCGAGTTCTGAACTTTCGATTATCTGAACTGCACTTCTTCGGGCTTGCCATGACGCAAAAATGCAGAGAAACGCAGAAAAACTCGATCGCGACGTCGGAGGCTTCGCTCTTTTGCCGAAGAGATAGAAGGGGGAGGAGCGTGGAGCGCTCCTCTCCACGTTTCAACTGTCTTCAAAACGATTTTCAACCGTCTTTATGAGACGATTTTCAACCGTCTATACGAGACCGTTGTTGTGTTCGCTCACGATGCGCCCAACGAAAAAGAAGACGCTACAATCGTTCGGTGCAAGGAAGCGAGCTATGAAGCTTGTTCGCGCGGCGAGGCTCTCCGCTCGCACGTGCGCCGACGGTGATCGCGCCGACGGTACCTGTGGGGCAGCTTCTGCTTCATCTACGCAAGAGAGTGGTCACATCGACGCGCCTAGCAACGGAACTCCTGCTCCGCCGGTGCAAGAATTTGTCGTTACAAGTGCGCCTGGTGTCTCGTGCTCATCGACAGTGGCTTCCGCATCTTCTCTTTCATCGGCCTCGAGTGCAATCGCGTCGTCAACTGTGCATTTGCGAACAAGTTTCCTGACGTGCGAGGAGAAAGAGGCGGCGGATCAACAACGCGCTGCTGTGCAAAGAGAACTTGGCGCTATGCCAGCGACGGAGCGGAAATTTCAGGCAATGGAGCGCGATCTTGAAGCTGCCACCGCTACAAGAGAAGGCGGAAAATTTTTCCTTGTGCAAATGGATGCCCTAGACGACCTGCTATCTCGAACCCCGTTCCACCGGTGCACCGCGATTGGGATGAAGGTACGAGGAGGCACCCAACTTGGACTTGCTGCAAAGCTTGAGCTAGTATGCTTGCATTGTGGAGTAGTTTCAAGCTCATGGAGTTCATCTCGTCAGGATGACACAAAGGCCTTTGATGTGAATGTAAGAGCCATTATGGCAACAAAACAAATAGGCAAGGGACAAACAGCTCTCAACGACTTTTGGGCAGCGATGAACGTGTCCCATCGTGGCCTCCAACACAAGACCTTTCCTGAAAAAATTCAGGGAACCGCAGACACAATGCATAGAAAATTTCTATGCAGAATCTGCTTCTGCTGTAAAAGCCACTTACAAAGAAATGGATCAATATTTCACCAGGGATATAACAGTTTGTTATGATGGAACATGGCACAAGCGTGGGCACACATTCCATATTGGAGTCGGGGCAATTATCGAATACCACACGGGCCTTATCTTGGACGCCGTTGTTCTGTCTAATCAGTGCCTTGGTTGCCAAGTAGGGCCAAAGCCTGGAGACGCAGACTATGCATGCTGGCTGGAGAATCATGTGTGCCAGAAAAACACCGACTTTAAATCAGGGAGAATGGAGGTTGAGGCAGCTATCATCCTCTTTTCACGCTCACTGTCGCAGCACAACCTCCGTTACACAACGCTCGTGTCTGATGGAGATAGTGCCACCTTCTCTGCCCTTGTACAAGAAAATGTTTATGGACTGGTCCCCATTTCAAAAGAGGAATGCCTGAACCACGTTCAGAAGAGGATGGGGACTGCACTTCGCAACCTTGTGCAGAAAAGTGACAAGGCTTTGGGAGGGAAGGGCAGGCTGACAAAGGCCCTCATCGACAAGTTGACAGATTATTATGGCTGGGCCCTACGGAACAATTCCGATGATGTGGCTGCAATGCCGCGGGCAGTGATGGCATCGTACCACCATGTGACGTTGACGGATGAGGAGCCGCACCACGACTTGTGCCCAGAGGGTGCAGACTCCTGGTGTCGTCACAATGCCAGCAAGATTACCGGTGTTCCACCTCCGAAGCATTCGTACAAGCTGCCACGCTATGTTGCAGATGCACTTCTACCCATTTATGAGAGGCTCTTACAGGCTTCTCTTCTGCAACGCTGCCTGGGAGCAAAGACGCAGAATGCATCAGAGTCCTTTCACTCTGTGCTGTGGTCCCTCATGCCCAAAGAGCAGCATGCGTCACTGATTGCTGTGGAGACAGCACTGCATGATGCAGAGCTAAGATACAATGCTGGCTGCTACAGGGCCACCCAAGAGCTAGCTTCATCAGTGGGGCTAACACCTGGCCACCTGGCCATTCAACGGGCAGCCGAGAAAGATTCTCTGCGCTTGAAAAAGGCTAAGAAGCGATCCCTAGAGAAGATGGAAAGGCGGCAAAGAAAGAGAGTGCCAAAGGACACCTCCAGTTACGCTGCAGGTTCATTTTAGAACTGCCTACGTGCTCAAAACTTTCAAACGTCGTTTTCTCAAAATGACTTTTTTGGCTAGTGAGGCTGCTTATTCCAGCCATATCTCTGGAACCACTCATTGGATTTCCATAAGTCTTTTTTTATTATGTACATGAATAAATTTCTGAGGGGGTGACAAGCCCATTTTTTCAATATATTGTGTGTGTTATTTATTATATTTAATCAAAATTTGATTGATAATATCCTAATCACGAACACAAAGTTTGATGGTCTGCTAAAACTTTTCAGCAAGGAAATTCAAAAAAAGGGCTCTGTTACCCCCTGGAGTATCAATCTGGCAATCATCATAGTTAATTTCACAGTTCCAGCACCTTTTGAAAGTTCTCCAGGCCTGGAATAAGAGAACCATGTGCTCTACCCTGATATTCTGCTTTAACTTGAAAACCAGTGAACATAACTTGATGAAATTTTGTAGTTCTTCTAATGCTTTTGCTATAGGTCTATCCTGAAAATTTCATTAAGATATCTCAATAAACAAAAAGTTGGTATCCGATGGTAGCCTCCCCCCTTAAGGCACGACTGAAACTAACAGCAGTGGCGTTATTACCTAGATGCAGTCAAGCTAGAACTCTCAGACTGACCGATTTGACTGTTTCAAGCCGCGTGCAAGCTCTCCCATTTTTTTTTGTTCGACCTATACAGTTGGACAATTTTTTAAACAGACAGGCACAAGACGTAGTTCTTAATCATTGTTCTTATGAGGTCTCCCTTCTAAGAAGGGTACCTGGTTTTCATTTTCAAATCGACCCATACTTCAAGGCAGACACACAGGTGCCTTTTTACATTAGAGGCTCGATATATGAGTGCCACTTATAACAGTGATCAACCATATTCTAATACAGCATGCAATCAAATGAATGTACGAGCATGAGTGGGTAAACAATGAGGCTTGCGGCAAGTACAGATAAAAATAGAGACCTTACTTGCATGAAAAAGTGTTGAAAAATAAATGCAGGTACACAAAGGAGTGTGAGTAACACACAAACAATAAGAGACAGGTGTATTAACTAAGAGCCTTGCTTCCGCATGTCCACCTATTCCATTATTAAAACAACTCACCTGAAAGCAGACAGCTTCCAGGGTAGCCCTGGCAATGTGTGCTCGAGTCGTGAACTGCGTGAGGCCGCATATGATGCCCCGTGCGTCTGGCTCCCAGTAGGGCGCGTAAAGGCCCGAGAAGGCTGGCACGAAGTACACACCATGGGTGCTGCCTACTGTACGGGCCACTTTCTCTGCGATTACAAAAAGTCGAGCATAAGTAAACTATGTGCCAGTAAGTGTGGACGAAAATGGACACTGTACAATTGTTAAATACGCACACATGCACACACAGCATCTATAAAGCCTTGCACTCAATATACAACGGTAGCAGCGTGGAAGAGTTCCAAAGCATTCGTGGAGCCAATGCGAGAAATGCCACGGCACTTTCTACTCAATATTAAACACAATTGATTCATAAATTTTTTTGGACCACTTCTGAGCACACAAGGATGAATTCTTGAACTCTTAGACAGAAATCAGGACTAAATCCGATTCGTTCCGCTGACTTCCCATTAGCACAGTTCGAGCCAAGTTAATCAAATGTGAAACCATTTCTCTAGTGGAACGACCTCCGAAAACGAACGTCATTATCTCTTTAAGTGCTTTGCTCGTCCTTCCCAAACTGCTTGGAAGAAGTAGAGTTCGTACCAACAGAATAGGCCCTCCTCTGTAGCATTCAACATTAGAAGCACTTGTGAATAGCTCAGATTGAGTGTCATCCACTAGATGGCAGCATTTAGTCAATGATTTAGTTTTCTCCGATGGCAAGAGGGTGGTTTTAGTAAGAAAAGATGGCATGCGGTGGTGACTACCCATGCATAGCTCGCCCGCCAACACCACAAAAAAAAAAAAAAAAAAAAACTGTTCATTTGAGTCATTTTTTTCGAGAGACGACGACTCTGACACAGATGTTTATATTGTGTCTAGAAGCGAAGACCGCGATGACATTTAATTGAGCAGCTTCTATAGCGATCATGACAGCTGGAAAGCGAACATCGCAAGTGCTCGCCATTGAAGCCACTCTGCGTTGTTTCATAGTTTGAAATTTTCTACACAATCCCAAAGCTTCCCATGTGAAATAGCCCAAGGATACTTATCCTACACAAATGAAGAAAACTGTGGCATCTGCAAATTTTTTTCTTCATTAGGTTATTATTTTGATTACCAGCAGGTGGCTCATTTTCTATGTATTCTTCAGAAGTAAACTTCATTGTGTTGATTTGAATGAATATGTGGTACAAATATTTTTTTTGGCATCAACTTGCTGCTTTTTAGTACAATCAGATTCGAAATCAGCAAAAAAAAAAGCAGCTTTGGTTGGGAAACATTAAAAAAAAATTAAACACTTAAGTTAAGGGGTTAACGGTAAACAAGGGCAGATGCGAGCATGAAACAAATACCGGCAAAACATATAAGTTGCAGATGCTACTACCCGCAATCTTGGCTGTCAAGCTGCATATGGCCCTCCCGACAACACCACACCATCTCTCGAAAGGAAGGCAATCAGCAACACCACCACTAGCTCCGACTGTGTGCCATTTATAGGTGTTCCTCAGGCCTTTATAACAACGGTAGCGGAAACTGCAAACAGAGCTTCAGCACGTTGGTAGAGTGGGTCGGACAACGCATCAACATTGGCACAAGGTGGCATCAGCAATATGTCTTTATTGCCATTAAGGAAACCAAACACTGACTGAAATCAAACTGGCAAAACATTAGTAGAGGTACATACATGTGACCCTGGAAGATGATGCTCTTCAATGTGAGGGTTGATTGTCCAGGCTAAGCTATACGCTTACTTCTGTGGCCAGCATCAATACATAACACCTATAGTGGCAAAGGAGCAAGCCTGTAGAAGTTATAGCTTCAGTGATTGTGTGAACAAACACAAAGAGCTCAAAATAAATCTTTTTTGAAATTTTATTTTTTCCATATCTAGCGCATATACAGTGGAACCCCGTTCCTACGTTTCTCAGCGGACAGGGTAGGAAAAACGTAACAGCCGAGAAAATGCAAGAGTGAGGAAAGCTCCGAAAATCAATGAGAGAACAGGTGCTTTGACTACAAACAATTCATTTCGGCAAGGAGAGCCTAAGACTTAGAATAATTGGAGATAGTTGACTGCCGCTCTTTTCACTCGCTGGTAAGCACAATGCATTTCTCAATAATCTGGAAGGCCGCATTGCTTTCAGCGTCGCTTTGGTGTGCGATGTGCCTGCGAAGGTAGTCCAGGGCCACGACGACTTCGCCAAAATTGTGATCGGCCGACTCCACTTCCAACTCTTCAGAATCTTATTGCTCGTGCTCGTCGTCATCATCGATGGCCCTGCCTTCAGTTGCAATAGAGTTTGCAACGACCTCAGCGATTATATGGCGCTCCGATGTCACAACGGCAGCATCCACAGCAACGTAGTTGTCGTGCGTCGTACCCATGGCACCCAGCGCATTCACTGCCTCATTGAGCTCTTGCTCACAAGAAGCTACTTCCAATTGTTGAGCTTCAATGGCAGGCTGTCCGTCCTGTCCATAAGAAACACACACCTCCCGAAGCAGTGCTCTACGGATGACATGCCCATGCACTCCATGCTAGATGCGACGTATCGAATGGCATCGAGTATCGGAATTGTCGCAGATTGCGTTGACAAATTCAATCGTAACAGGCTTAGCGCACACAACAGCAACTGAAGACAAGTCACAATGTGCGGCGTACGGCGGTGGGACTGTCATGCACTTTCGGCATTCCGTAGTGAAACTCCTGTTGTTAGCACAGTGATGATGGTGATCGCACCTTTCACAAATGGCCATCTTGAGGTGGCCTCTCCAAGTCGCTTGTGGCTTCTTGCAGCCTGTTCCGTAGCCCAGCCAGGCCAAGAATTTCAAATTTCAAATCAAAATGACATTGCCCGGGCGGGTTCGGCAGACTAGGTTGCAATGCATCATGCAGGAACATTCTCACAGTTGCGACGTAACACCGGAGTTCACAATACATAGGATTCTATGAGAGCTATCCTGGGGCCGATGAAAGACAACGAAGCAGCTGAGAATATGTAGCAGTGAGCAACGTAAAAGCAGGGTTCCACTGTATGTACTGTATTCCTGTATAAGGAGCTGGTGATCAGACTTTCTTCTTCAACTTTCGTCTGGTTCACTTCAAGAACACCAACAAAGGTTGCCAAAAGCATTTCATGTAGAAAAAGACATACTACTGCTGCGCAGTAGTCCCCGTAACAGCAGTCCACCAACACCATGCAGCAAGTGCGGACCAAAGGAACTCGAGGTCCACTGCGTGCGACTGGCAATGGACACTTGTTACGCAGCTGTCACTGTCATACTGTACTTAGTTTATCAAAGAGCACGGAAAACAAGAACCGCTTCAAAATTCAGGCACTGACCCTATTGCATCTTTTAAGTTTTTTTTTATTTATTGCCAATATGAGCTGACTAACAATCTTTTGTCTCTAGTTGGGGTGGTTAAAGACTATGGTCACTGCAAAGCCTGGAGAAACCAGAGAGCAAGAAGGAAGCTGATAATGCCACTATACCCCCAATGCTGCCCCGCGCATACAGAAAGGAGGCGCAGAGATTGCAGACGGTAGCCACCCGGGCAATGACCAATGCTACCATTAATTAACTGCAACAGTCACCAAGAGCAAACTGAGGCTCTGAGCAGAACACCAGCGAAGGCATATTGGTGCCATTAAATAGAAATCTTCCCAAGTGCGCATTACTGGGGAAGGAATCTAAATGGTGTAAATGCCCAGGTCTGTGAGATCACACATCTGTCTGATGATGATGATGAGTAGATGTCTAGCACCCGTCCTGAGTATGTGTTCCTTACTTGTGTCTGCGTCTAGTACGTTATTCCGCTATGAATATGAATACAAGTAAGATCACTTGGCCACGGGAGGGGAAAGTGTGTGGTTTCAAAGAAACTAAAAAGTGTGATCATGGGAAAGAGAAGGACAGTGCGGTCAGAGCAGTGTGACTGCAAAACTGTGCTCAGGTTTTTCCGAGGTTAGATGATGTCCAAAGTAGACTGTCAGAACTTGTACATATGTTGTAACTAAGTTTAATCTTATAACTACTTGAGTATATAACACTGCTTGCACCACAATCTCTGAGTCCCTACCAACAAGCTGCCCCAAGGACAGTCTCTGACAGGGCATTTCGAGTGCAAAAAAAATCACCAGCCTGCTAGTCGGTCACTGGCTGAATCACAGATCCTCAGACTGCGGAAGAAAAACTCAACTTTACCATCAGTATTAAGCTAACAGTTGTGTTTTTAGGACGTGTAGGTGTTTCGATACAAAGCTATAGTACCTAGGCAAGCATTGGTATTTACGACTCGCATCAGATAAGCCACACAGAAAGTCCACTGTACCAAATATGCTTTATTAACTTATTCCCACTGATATGTAAACATACAAGAATACAAGTTTACTAACTATCCTCTTAACAACGTTTAACAGCACCAAACTACTGTAAATTGTGCCTGCAATGTTTATCTTTATTTATCTGTTGTATTTGACAGCATGCTGCACCAAATCATAATGACATACCATATGAAGGACAATTGACCAAAACAAAAAATAATATAGATCACCTCACCGATGTCACCGCTGCTGTTAAGGAGACCCAGGTTGTCCCTCAGCCACCGAACAGCAGCTCCCGCAATCGCCACAGACCCCTAAGCATTAAAGCAATATATATTACGAAACTGCCTAGCATATATGAACCATGCTGTAGTTTCGCATAAGAACACAATTTGAGTGATGCTACTGGGGACTAATGTTACGGAGCAGTTTTTGGAGCAGTAAAATTTTAGTTTTGGAGCACTTTGGAGCAGTTGGCACAGGAGTGGGATCACTGCAATTTTTTACAGGAATAAGTCAAAATAATAATTGTTGGGGTTTAAAATCCCAAAACAACGATATGATTATGATATATGCCGTACTGCAGGGCTCTGAAAATTTTGACCTACTGGGGTTATTTAACTTGTGCCCAAATATAAATACACAATCCTCAATCATTTTCGCCTGTATTGAAAATGTGGCTGTCGTGGTCGGGATGTAATGTCGCGACCTGTGGGTCACAGGCATACATCCGTATCTCAATGCTTTCAAGAAAGTTACTTGTTGGGTAAGTTGGTACATGGTTACTCTAGTTGCACCAGTTGTTAGTAGCCACGTTTGCGTCACTATCTTTGCTTTCCGCTGCTCAGATTTCCCTATTTTCACATTTTAAAGGCTTTCTTTGAGTGCAACCCTCAATTTTCACACCTTTCAACTTTGCATGAGAAATCATAGTGTTGAACTCCAACTCAACTACTGGAACAAAACCACTAGGTTTAAGAATGCATAACACAAAAAAATCACAGAAAAAAACAGTCACTCTTGTCATATAGGAAGGCCTTGAACATTTAAGATGTCATAGCAAACGTAGCACATCTCTTCCCAACATCAACACCACAAGTCGACAAAAACACCTGCCATCCCAGATTCAGGTCAGGCCAGCACCATTCTATGGCAGCTACAACACGACTTTTAGCAAAATATTTAATGTCACAAAAATAAGAGAACACGCAATAGAGTTTTCTAAACTCAAAAAGGCCATGCAAGTGCAAAAGCGTCGCTCAATTCTTCACTGGACACTTCAGAAATTCAAAGACTTTGCATTCAAATACCCTTACTGTTGCATAAAACGTTGCGTACACATATGTGGACCCCAGTTCTTGCATCCCTACTGCCACTGGTGCCAATATTCTTTTTCTAGTAATTCCTCCCATTTGCTTACTTTCAATGCTGAATGTAAATAAAACAGTGGCAAATCAATTAAACAAATGCAAGTAACATAGTTAATTATTGAAGAAAATAACCAAATTAACAGTCAATTTGTCATACAGTAAAGCATATAGAGACATTAAAATAAGAAAATGTAGCATGATATGTATCCTGGTAGCAAAATGGTCCCATACATGCACTAAGCAAAAGCAAATGATGAAACTGGGCATCTTTTTTTTTGTGTGTCTGTGTTTTAACGTGACAGCATCAAAGAGCTTGTTTCACAGAAATTCCAGTGTCAGCATCATTTGTTGCGAGTGAAAAAACATCATCTTGTTCGTAATCAAGAAATATGCAAATAAAATAATGAAAACCTTTGGTTCGAGTGAGAACCGAACCCAGGCCGTCTGTGTGGCAAGCAGATGTTCTATCACAGAGCTAAGCTGTAGCCTGAAAGTGCCTCAGAACAGGGATGTCATGCAGTGGGTGGAGTCTCCTTATCGCAAGTAATATTGCGCTGCAGAAGGTTGGAATCACACCAGGCGTCAAAACTGGACTTGGGCGAATATTCGAATTCCCTTCGAATCAAATTGAACTCATTGAAAGTTTCGAATTATTCGACACGAATGAATAAATGCGTATTAATCCACACGTAACATCTTGTAAAAGTGGCTGCACTGCAGTGAAAGCGTGCTAAGTGGCAAAAGCAACTGTTAAAATGTATATTAATTCGCAGGTAACCTTTAAATGTGGTTTAACTGCAGAGAATTGGTGCTAAGCCCTGAAAACACATACCTAGGAGAAATCTGCACTGCTGCGAAGCCTCACATCGATTCATTTTTTAAGTCGCAAAGCTCATCACACCGACTTATTTGCACTAAGTGCAGCAAATATTAAAACGCAACATATTTTACAGGCTATCACTTACATTTTACTAAAACTCAACCTTGCTACTATTCATAGTTGTTTCCACTTCCTTTGATGCAAAAAAAAAAATAATAATAAATGAACAAAGGGCTTGTTTCAGTTTTGACAAATACATTGTGCACGCTAGTTGGGTCATGACAAATATGCCCCTTTTTCTTTATAATAGGCAATATACATACTATTTGAATTAGATTCGAAATCATTCGACCAAGATCGCTATTCATTTCGAACCTAGAATTCATTATTTGCACAAGCCTAGTGGAAACAAACGAATCGCAAAAAGAGTGGGTGCTTTAAAGGCCCATTCATTACAAAGTGCTTATTAGCTACACAAGCATCAACAAATAAGCAGCTGCATAGGTTTGCATGTTGCCTTACGAACGAATAGCAGGGCCCTTAACAACTGTACTTGCAGTAGGCATTCTGACAAAATTTGTAACGGCTAATGTTATGCGCACAGTCATTCCTTTCCTTACAGCACAATTGAGGCATGCACTAAGCACCGAAGCTAGGCTAGCAATAGAGAAGGTGGTGTGCGCACAGGACTCGATTGCACTGTCGCAGTTGGCTTTTGAAGGCAGAGCTCAAGCATCCTACAAGTTTTTTTTCAGGAATAGCTTGGAGACCTGCAGCACTTAAGGCAGGCTCCAAATAATACAATCACACGATTCCCCCACATTAATGATAGCATTGCATTTGCGCCATACGCAGGTAGAGGAAGCATCTAAAACATCGACACAGACTGCGCACTGTTTACTGAACTGTTGCAGGAATCAGATGTATGCAGAGTACTCCTTGATGTGCTAGCTGGTCCAGAATACTTATACAGTGAGGGTACAAATTAAGACAAATAATGAGAAAAAAAGACACAAAAGACAGGATGTGCAAGTGCCCCCAGTCTCCTTGATTTGAGTTTAAATTTGTATGTTCCCCTAATTTTATAAGTGTTAGCAATATACTCACATTCCTTAACATGAGGTCGATTTTTAACATTTTTTGCAGTTATAAACATACACACTTAGAAAAATATAGCCTCTGCATTTGATGCACCTTATAAACACAAAGCTTCAGCTGCATTCTAGCCAGTAAGTTTCAGAGAATCTTTTTAGAAGCATCAGGACTCCCAGCTCTACACAGCAAAAGAAGAAACATAAGAACAAAAATAGACCTTACCTCAACAGCATATTGGACAGGACGTTTTGGTCCAAGCTTGTAGGCGACAGTCGTGAGCAGACCGTGCGAGGACTGTACAATCTGCAAGCCAGTCTACAATGTTGTTAGGTACATGTGTCGCCACTCACCGTGTGCATATTGCCTTTGCTTGGAAGCAGGAGCGCAGCAGGGAGAGACAGAGAAGAGCAGCGCAACACGAAGGTACACTCGGCAAAAGACGAGCGCAAGGAAAACCAGCCATACTATGCACAAAGCAAGAAAGAGCTTTGTCCCATTTTTATATTAGCAAGCGCAGCATACCAGGAAGAATAAGAAGAGAAATTGAAGCACTTAGTACACCAATGGGAATTTTTTGTTTCTGGGGTATTGATTGATTTGTGGGGTTTAACGTCCCAAAACCACCATATGATTATGAGAGACGCCGTAGTGGAGGACTCCGGAAATTTTGACCACCTGGGGATCTTTAACGTGCACCCAAATCTGAGCACACGGGCCTACGACATTTCCGCCTCCATCGGAAATGCAGCCGCCGCAGCCGGGATTTGAACCCGTGACCTGCGGGTCAGCTGTTTCTGGGGTATACCAAGGGCAATAATTCTGCAGAGATCCTAGAGCATTTTCGCAAGCAAGAGAGACAAGAACTAACGCTATTGAATACAACATCATGAGGAACATCATTCATGAATGTCGTTTTGACGCTAGAGACACAAAGCTACTGAAAGCTTCTGCACTTTGGCCGTCATGTGGGCTACAAGCTTGATGGAGCGAAAAGTGATGCAAGTCAAAGTGTCAGGTGAGAGAAAATAAGACTACCTAGGCAAGAGATGGTTACATGGTATTATTCAGGTCATATGGCAACAACGACAAGTCGATACAAGTACAAAGATGCAGAGAATGCTGCAACCAGATAGCTTAAAGGGGCCCTGCAACACTTTTGCAGCATGCTAAGACAACATTGCTGACTGGTAGTCGAGGCTCCCGAAAGCACACGAGCTAATTGTTACAGCGCAACACGAGGCATGGAGTTTACAATAAATTCTAAAATTAAGCTGAAAATCGCGTCCTCTTTTCTTGTCAAAAGATGCTACATGCTAAAAATTACTGTGTCATTGACTCAAGTTCCACATTATTGGTTGATTTGAGCATAATGCACTCAAGAGTTACTGCGGCCATCGGAGGGGACCGTCACATGTCTTTGGGGCGTGTGTGACCCGACTGAAAGATAGCATATTCGAAGAAAAAAAAAATGAAGTCTTCACGGTCACAAGGTGCAAGTGACGTACCTTTTCCCCTCGTGCCATCTCTCCCTGTTTAGCTACCAGCACTTTCGTCAGGACAAGAGAAGAGCAAAAGCAATTGCAGCTCGTGACAAATCTTCGTAATTCTGCTCATACTGAACGGATTTTGAAACTTTTTGCAGCAGTTCATTCATCAGGTAAAGAGCTCTTTTAGCGAAGAGCTTTTTTAGCGAATTCACTCCATGGCTACTGGAAAAGTGTTGCAGGGCCTCCTTAAAAATAGGTAAGTGTGTGACGTTCCCGCAAACACGGACTGAACCCCGGCCCTTTCAAGATGTTTACGCTTGTTTACACATGCATAAAAAAAAATGAAAAGAAACCCTTCAGTGTAACGAATGGGCATTCCGGAGTGGAGTGCCTGGAAGGATTATTTCTACTGTTCTCGCGGGCCCCCGCGCGCAAACACGAGGACCGGGCGGTGCCTTGTTGTCTGCAGACAGTGTGACAGTGTACGGTGGCAATAATCCGCGTGCACCCTTCAAATTTGTGGTATGGGGGAGCAGCAGAGCACCTTTTGTTGGTTCGGGGAATGCGACCCTGCCGCAACGCCTGTGTCGGGTTCAGTCTGACTTTCCGTCAGCCTCCGTGGCTCCAGGGCTCATTACTGCGTTCTGCGCGGATGGCCGCCCGCGGCGTTGAATGACGAAGAAGCGGCGGCTACGGAGAATTTCGCGGGAGACACCGAGCTGCATGGAAACGTTGAGATTTGGTCTGGACATCGGCTCATCAAGTACAAGAAACTGGGGCAATTGGTTCGGCCGAAAACATTTCGGCACAACACTGCAAACTCCGGACGCTGGCCATTACGGACGACCCACTTTGTCGGAAGCATTGGGACCATTGTTCGCCCGTAATTAAAGTGTCTTGGGACAGCTCGCCCATCTCTCTCTCTCTGAGGCTTGAGTTTGTACATTGTTACTTGCTCGGCTTTGTTTGGGAAAGGGTTTTCTACTGGTGTGGGCCGCGGCGGCGGCCGTCGAAGACGATACACACCGACTAACAGAGAAATGGGTCGTGTCAACAGTGGCGATTGGTTAGGTGCCATGGAGGGGCGGAGTCGGGTCCTACAAAAAGGGACTACAGAACGGCGAGTGTCAGAGAGACGATGCGATGAGCTCGAGATGGTAGAGAGACGGAATGGAAAAGGAAGACAATGGTGTGAAGAGATAGCAATGAGAGTCGATGAGATGATGACTGAGGCAGAGATGATATGACGAGGAAAGGAAATTAGAGATGGGAAACGAGGAAGCGAGTGATTGCAAGACGTTATGAAAGAAGATTAAGATGGAAATCGCTGAGAGAGACAACGAAGACGATGACGACTGACAACGCGGACCATTCGTGAGACGAACTTTACACACCCTATTTAGACGAGCTTTGCAGGCAGGGGAGCGGCGCGTTGAGACATTGCATGGTTTTATTCATTGATAACTTCATCATTTGTGTCATCGTGTGTTTTTTTTATATATGCGTACCCTTGTATTGTTGCATTAACTTTATTTATGTGCCTGTCCTGTGTCGAACGTCGTGAATGTCTAAATCATATGTTATAATTTTGTGTAGTGGTTGATGTACGCCGGTATACAATGTTTGCAGTTAGTAATAAATTAAATGAATCAGTAAACAGGAACAGGTCGTAACGTCTCTTACTTCCCTGCCCCAGCACGAATCCCTGTATGTGGGAAGTGATTGAGACACATAGCCGAGGGAGAAACGGATAGACAAGGGGTTGAGTGGTCTTCCCTCTCTTTGGTAAACGGTGGCGTAGCGGGGGACAGCTCAAGTGCAAACAGTGAATTTTTGTTTTTTGGTTCGAAGCAAATAGTGATTTGGTCAAATAATTACAAATTTAATTCCAACAGTGATATCACATAAACAAATGTGCACATTAGTCATGACCCAATTAACTTACACACTATACTTTTAAAATTGAAACAAGGCATCTGCAAATGCCATTCTTTTTCGTCCACACAAGTGGAACCAACTTTGAATAGTAGTTGTACGATTGGAATTACGGTAAACTGTAAGTGATAAGCTGCAAAATATGTTACTTCTCAAAATTTACATTATTTAGAGCATATAGGCCAGGATAAGAACCTTTATACCTAAAGCATGATTAATCAATGCAAGGGTGATTATGTTCAATTAACATTGAAGAAGGGCTTCATGGCAGTGCGATTCTCTCCTGAATAAGTGTACTTTCAAATCGAATCACAGCAAACTTGAATACTGTAATATTCATTTAAATATTCGATGTTCGAATATTCCCACAAGCCTAATTAAAAGTCATTAAAGGGCCTTTACACCACCTCCGATATTTTTTCAAACTCGCGCATCGTGTTCAGAGTGCTGTTACGATCAACGATGTCATGCAAAGCAGCATTACAAGCTACAGGCGCGCCACAAATTACAAGAAACAATCTTTTTTTTTTCTTGAGGCCTTTCCACCCCAGTAACGTGTCTGATGTTAGCATGTCGAACCTGCGATGCTGTCGGGAAGTGACGCTGCGATTGGTCAAACAAGAACCGACAACTTCAGGTTAGTCTGCAAGCAGCTGCTCGTGCTCAAGCAAAGGTGCTCTGGCATGGTATGTCACCGAATGGGTGGGCGATTTTTTCGAGGCTGTGCACGCAACGCAGGGTCCATACTGGCATGAATCTTAGGAGCACGCACCAGCATGGGAAGAAAAGGGTTGGCCAAGAAGCATGGAGTTTACAGAGTCACGCAACTGAAAGAGGTTGTTGATTCAAAGAGCGAGTAGGCTACGTCGTATGTCATGCAAGATTGAGAAGGCTTCACGCAGAGGAGAGAAAGCAGCTTTGAGAGAGGAGACCAGCTGTCGAATGGAGGGTAGCTAGGGAAAGAGGGGAAAGACCTAGAAAGCGCGAAACTAGTTTATAGACAAACCCACGTAATTCTGCAATTACAGCAGCGTTTTAAAATATTATCACAGCTACATGTTCATTGTAGAATCACACAGAACTGCCACACCATGACTAAGTTTCGACCTCCGGGTGATTTAGGCATCCTTTATAACTGGGAATTAGTGCAAGGAAAAGAGAAAACATTAATTAAGAAACAACCCTCGTTCTATAATAATGAAAGAATTATCAGTCATTCCCAACTTCTACGAAAGGTTGTGAGGACCAAATATGTTTTGGTATAGGACGCACGACCAATTCCACTAAAAAGTACCTAGCTTGGTGTACTAGATGGCCAAAATATATATACGTAGAAGCTAAAGTGTTACAATATTCATCATGTTACACATTACCTGCAAAACACCGAAGGTACCGTAGACTTCCCACTTCCGATATTGCAAGATTTGTAGGGAGGCCTCTCGTATTTTCATGCCAGTATGTTCGGCGTGACCTACACCTAGCAGCTCTATGCTGATGCAGACTCTTTCCAAACATTAGAGAACCCTAGGGTTCCCACACAGCATTTCAGTAGCAGTTCAGCTTTATTTCAGCCCATGCAGCAGCAATCTCCAAGACTGGTGCCAGATTGCATGCTCCTAGACACTGCCAAGGCAAGTGAATAACAATCAAACAAGAAATTGGAAGACACGTATATGCAGGGATAATATGCACATTTCAAGCTGTAAAAAATAAGTGAGAAACAGAAAAAAGAACAATTCAGCTTGAACATGTATGCAACAGAAAGAGTGCCTCGTTAATGAAGCTAACAATGCACAAGCAGCAATCAAAGCTTCCTTGCAGCAAGCTCTGCAACTAATGCGAATAGACTAGTTAGCAAACCAGCATGCTGTATATGCTTACCTCCAGGCCAGTGTTGCACAATAAGAAGCATCCAGTGCCATATCTGCACAGAAATAATATGAAACTATAGCATATGAAAGTTGCTTGACATCACGTACGAACGTGTCCCGACTTTTCTGCAAGAAACAGGGCGGTGGAGGGGGAGGGGGAGTGCAGTCTAGTCGCACCACATAAGACATTGAGTTCATAATAGGCTTGTGCGGATAGTAAATTTTAGGTTCGAAGCGAATTCGAGGTGAATAGGGATTTGGTTAGAATAATTTCGAATCGAATTTGAATAGCCTATACCACATGTTATAAAGGAAGATGGGCATATTTGGCATTACCAAACTGACCTGTTCAATTATTATTATTTTGATCGAAACAAGACATGTGACAATGTTTTAGTTGTTGTTCCAAAGGAAGGGGAAGCACTTTTGAATAGTAGCAGAATTTGACTTTTGCTCGAACACAAGTGATAACCTATAAAATATCTTACATTTTAATATTGACTATATACCAGAACACAGCAAGTTGTGCACGTGCCGCCATATTTAGATTGCGCGTCGTGCAAATTTTAAAACAAAGCGAAACCCTAGACTGTCACGCGAGCAGAAGCTCTGCAAATCAGGTGCAAAACTTCTGAACCTGAGTGCGGCAGTGAGCATGTTTCGCACTTTTTCCCTCCCGGAAATTCGCGCTGTTTTCTTGCGAAACATCGAGACGACCTTTCTTGATAGTCCAGAACGTCTGCATCACATGCAGTGCAAACTGCAGAAGCAGCTTCATCAGGGACATACGCCATTACATTTGCACTAAACGTGCGTGGTGTGTGCACGCATGCATGAGTCTTGACATATCCTGTTGCAATTGGCATGTGGCCTGAGAGAGAATACAACAATGATTTGGTGCCACATACTACAGGCTGTGCAAAAAGTTTTGCGAGAACTCAGCATTTTAACATGAATCACTCGATAATTGGCGTATGCCTTGCAGCATCAGCACGTAGTTCACTTCGGAAAGCATCTTCAGAAAGGGCTCAGTATATAACTGCGTGTAACGCACAGTACTTCTGTGAAATAAAATAGCTGGGTTCACACTTGAATACATGCAGCAAGTGTACGGATTCGTGCACTTTTACTGGGTTCGTAGGAGTAGCCACTGGTGATGAAGCTAGGCATTTTTTTGTTGCGTGTCAAAATCTGTGAAAGCTGAAAACACTGCGCCGGCACGATTCTCGTGCCGTTTTGTAATCTTCAAAGACAGTGCTAAGTAATGTCTTCCTCTTGTGCAGTATTTTCTTTTGCATCCAAAAGTGGCACAGTGGTGCCCAGACAACTTCTGGTAAGGGGGAGCTGCTTGAATAGGCACTTTATCGCATTTTAATGCCCCAGAGCTACCACCTGCGATGTTAACTTGCCACAATTGATACCCTTCACGGCAGCGAAACCACTTTTCGAAGGAGGGTTACATTCAGACTAAAACACATTTACTCGTCTATTTCAAGTACTTAAAAGTTTCAAATATTTTATATTTGAATCATAGTAACTTCAAATACATTAGCATTCAAAGTGCTCAAATATTTGCACAGGCTTAGTTCTTAACAGAACTACTGGCGGGAACTCTCGCACTGTGAGCGTTCAGACAGGAATGATGGCTGGTAAATTAATTTCAATGACTTCAGAGCAGAAAGCTCCAAATCTCTTCGAAGATCTTTTAACGATCTGTCTCTACCATCCACGGGCAATTTCTTAATACAAGAATAATCGTTTCTTTCTTTAAATTCCCTTGGAGTACATAATTGAAATCTTTTATATTTATGAACATGCCAATTAATAACAAAAGTAAACTGACTGAATTACGTCGATAGACAATGCATAGGCATAATGCATGTACAGCAAAATAGATCACATGTCCTTTTCATGCTTCTGAATGAGCACAATAGGATTCTGAAGTGCCCGTCATCTTTACGCATTTTGCTAACTACAAATCACTCATCTGCTCACGACAAGCGCTACATCCCCGATCACAAGTGTGTTACAGAGATCAGGAACAATAGGAGTTAACATTCCATCCCTTTGCCTAAGCTTTCTATAAGCCTACAACACAGACAACTACTGAACGCATGCGATGCTGTTAGTACTCCAACAGAGCGATGAAACTATTCAGCAGAAATAGTAGGAACAATACAGAAGCAGTCTAGATTCTCGACACTGTTCTAAATTTTGGCTTTAAAACAGCAAAATAGGCATTAAAAACTTGTGCAGTACCAACTGCAGTCATCATCAGCCTTACTATGCCCACTGCAGGGCAAGGGCCTCATCAAAGTTCCGCCTATCAATCCGGTCCAGTGCTTTCTGCAGACATGCAATACCTGCAAACTTCTTAATATCATCGGCCCAGCTAACTTTCTGTCTTCCCCTCGTGCATTTGCCTTCTCTTGGAATCCACCATGTCACTCTTAATGACCAGTAGTTATCTTGCCTGCGTGCTACAGGTCCCGTCCACACCCATTTCTTCTTTTAGAATTCGACTAAAATGTCCTAAACACTCAATCGTTCTCTCATCCACTCTGCTTTCTTGTTGCTTAAGGTTGCACCCATCAATTTCCTATCTTTTGCTCGCCGTGCTATTCTCCATTTAAATCGAACCCTTTCTGTAGGCCCCCAGGTTTCTGCTACGTAGGTGTGTACCTGTAAGATAAAGGTGTTAAATACCTTTCTCATGAAGGATAGTGGTAAACTACCATTAATGAATCGAGAATGCTTGTCCAATATGCTCCATCCACATAATTCTTAATTTTTCAGTAAATTCAGTCTCATGGTTCGGCTCCGCACTCATTACGTGTCCTATGTAGAAGCATTCCTTAACAACTTTCAGTGCCCTGCTACCTACAGTCGCCGACCGATTTTTCGGATCTGGCGGGGACCGAAAAAAAGTACGAAAAATCGAACAGTCCGAAAAATTCGTTTTCGTCAAAAATCTGAAGTTTATTGCATCAGGCAGGTTTAAAAAAGTCCTTGATGCTGCCTTGCCTCAAACTACGCTTGGAGGAAATTTGGTTTGCCCGTATTTGCGCCAAGGTGACATCGTCGCCATAAACGCTCGACAAAATTGTCACCGCGTTGGCGATCTCCGCCGCCGACGGCTGCGGGCGGTCGTCGTTGTCGTCATCCGAGCCGCTCTCCGGCTCCGGGACAACCTGGCGAAGAATTTCGTCGTCAGTGGCCTCCGCGCACGAAACAATGTCGTCGTCCGCACGAGTGAAGTCTTTAAATGTCATTGTGGCAGGTAGAGAATCCTTCTTTCGCCTCCTCCCCGTGCGATGTGATGACGATAGTGCTGACCGAAGACGAAAAAACGGCATCCATCACCGCGTCTCTTAAAAAGCAAACACAGCCTCCGAAACTTAAAATATGGCGTGCGCATTCCAATCTCGGAGGCAGGAAAGGCATCTGAAGACCAAGCTTAGCCAAGCCGACGGACAATCCAACATGGCGGCGTTCACAATGGATTGGGGCGTGGCACAAAACGAGCGATTTAGTCCGAAAAATCGAACTTTCAGGGGCAAATTCGCCCGAAAAATCAGTCGAAACAATGCATTAGCTCTATGGGATCCCTGACGGTGCATTTATGAAGTCCGGAATATCCAACAAGTCCGAATTTTTGGAGTCCGGAAAATCGGTCGGCGACTGTATTTCAAAGTGCAGTTCTCTTCAGAGACTGTTGCATATTAGTTTTCCACATATTAATTTTCAGACATGCTCTTCTGTTTTCCATGTCTAACTCAGTAATCATGAGTTTCAATTCATTTCCAGAGTTACTCATTAATGCAATGTCATCAGCGAATCACAGGTTACTAAATTACTCTCCATTAACTGATATTCATAACTGTCCCTAAACTAGGGCCCTGGAAACCTCCTATAAACCAGCATTGAATAGCTCTGCAAAGACTGTCTCCTCCCTTGCAACAATCTTTACTTGAAATTTTGTCGCTTTCTTTATGAAAAACTATGATGGATTTGGATACACTGTAGATTTTTTCCAGTATGTTCGTACTATAGACTTCTATGCCCGGATTCCGCAGTGCCTGCATGACTGCCGATATCTCAACCGAATTAAATGCCCTCTCGTGCAGCGACTTGGCCTTAATATACATGATTGTGTGAAATGAAAGTGCACTACGTAGATGCAGACAGGATAGACAGGGATAAGCTCTTACTACCAACTGGATGTTTATTCAGAAAGCTGTGAAATATATACTGACACATAAAACAATTTCGTAGACACATACGATAAGACCAAATCACAAACCGTGTCTATGTAGTGCACTCTCATTTCAAACAATCTCGTATCACCAACTCGCCCAATCAACCATATTGGCAGCTTATTGTAGAAGCAAATGTTTGCATTAAAGGGGCATAATTTAACATAGGCTGATAGACAGGAACCAAGAAATAGGTGCAGTACTCTAATGGTGGTTTGAAGTACATATAACAGCATGCACATCCTCTTTTGGCCGACTCCGCATAAGCATCACTGACATCTCAAAATAGGCTTACTGATATAGAGCTTCCTTAAATTATGTTAATTTTGTTAGGTGTAGACTCAATTACTAAACCTGAGAAATTCTTGGACGTTTAAGACATTTAATGCACGCAGTTCTTGGCATACCATCATTGTTCACCTTACATCGTACTATTTCGATTCTGCCAACAAAGAGATAGCACACCGTGTCTTAAGCTGCCAATATTTATATAAAATTAACACTTACGTGCATTTTGCTTCACCGATGTCAAAACAGAGTTGACCCACAAGCGCTGCACTTTGGTCTCCGAGGCACTGTGAGAAAAGATGAAACGAACAATAAATACCGAAAAGCAGTGCTAACAGCGCGTATATTTTGCACAGTCAACAGCACAACAGATGTGAATCTTTTGTACTGATTATAGTCTCCTACATGTGTACACGCACATGCGAGTACAGCCATGGCCGTGTCTCTGTAAAGCGCTCGAGCAGCCAGTTTTCACTTTACGGCGTAACAGCTTGAAGCAGCTTTGGGCTCTGGCGAGGTGTGTCCGGAGCACGCTCGACCTAGTAGTCAGGCCGACCACGTCAGAGCCCAACACTGCCTCAAGGTGTCGCCCTGCAGAGCAAAAACTGGCTGCTTGCGTGCTCTGCAAAGACGCGGCCGTGGCTGTACATGCAGAGGTTCAACGAGATCAGCATATGCCACAATTATCACTTACCCCTGAAATGGGAACCCCAAGAAGTGGACCTTCACACATTCTTCCATAAATTTCTGAAGAGCTACAAATCTTCGGAAGTATCGACATCGGCACCCCAAAGAACCTGCAAGAATTACACATAAGCCACATAACTCCGCAAGAGCACATTGCAAAAATAAGCCAAGGTAGATTTGATGGCAGGGAATTGTGTCAAAACTAGTATATTAAATGTCACTATAACAAAGTTGCATCTCGCACAAAAATAAGTTCGCTATAACCAGAAATTCGTTACTGATGTATAATTTTAACACTGTATCTATTGCAAGATTGTTCTTCACTTACTTTGTTATAACCAATATTTCGTTATATCTGGGGTTTGTTATATCAAGGTAATAGCTAAACAGCCTGAGTGAATAAGCGCGTGTGCTCCAGTGGTCAGGATTTGCTTGTGAACACTATAGGTGAAGTGAGCAAGTGTTCAAAGCATTTTCAAGTAAACTTTTCAAGCAAACATCGAATGACAGCTTACAGACACACTAGCAACAACTATGACACAGACGCAATGACTATAAAGGAAAGGAAAGAAAAACAAAAACCGTATAATTTAAGGTACACTCACTTGCACAGGAAGTTATCCCACTTCAATGTTTCAATGTCCATGAGCATTGTTCGACTTGCGTTTGTGACGTCAGTGATATGAACACCCCCGTTGGTCCCTCCTGTGAAGTTCTAACTTGTAAAAAGAGATAAGATGCACAAACCCAGAAAAACCGTCAGTAAAACTACAAAGTGTCTCTCTTGCCAGACAGTTTCTCCCCAACAAGTAATTCCCAGTCACTGCTAGAGACTTCCATTAAGTAATTTAAGAACCCTTTACAATAGGCTACAGAATTCATGCACACATATACGCACATGCATAAGTACATTGCTAAATAAAAGCTCTCTCTACCACAAAGCACTAGGGTTAAGAAAAAGTAATGGCCAAAATGAAAACAATTTTGTTCATATTTTTCACACATAAGCCAAGAAAAATTTAAGGATGGCTGGATATGTGTAAAAGAAGTGTCTTGCTACCACTTCTGACATAGTTGACATGACCAGTATACAAGATATGCTCATGCACCCAGCCCATAATAAAACATGTATGTTTTTATAAAGAACTGGTAAAAAAATATATGCGTTTTGTCATTACTATAATCAGACGGACTGCATCAACTACAGGACATACACGGTGTTTATGTTTCTCCAATTAAATTCTGTTATGCACTTCCTGCGACCACGCTGTCCCGCAAACTTCTTTATCCCTTTTATAAATTGGGGAAAGAGCAACCACGTACATATATAAGCCACGAGTCCACTGTGCCAAACATGCAACGCCCTTGATCCATTGCCTCTTTTATTTCAGGAACATTGTCCATGAGCCACTTTAGCTTGACTGCACTGAAGTAGGTGCTCAAAGGAAGCCCACATTTCCTCTAGAAATAAAAAAAAAGCATATTGCAGCAAGTATGTAACATGACACAGCATCGCAACCACACGAACTCGAAGACATACACAAAAAAAGTTTGTGTACTTCTAATGATATTGCATGCAGTTGAAGGTGATGCAAACCCAAAGGTGACAACGATTTCCTTCCGTAAAAACACTGTAGACAACACTAAGAGTGAAAAATTGAAGCTTTACACAACACAAGCTGCTGAAGGAGTTTCCAGGATGCAGATTATACAGCTGGTAGCGACAGTTTGCAGTGGGAAAAATATGTGCTTCATAGCCTGTGTATTATGCTTCCCTTCTAATCTCTGAAAGAAATGTTTTGTCAGTAATAGCTGCGTTCAAGCGGTACGTTTTGCTCTTTACTTCATTAATGGCCTAGAAGGCCAAGTCCATCCAGAAATAGACACAAATACGTTAAAGCCATTATGTGCCAGCTTTCCGTAAACGACAAGAAAATGCTTCCACTAGTGTCAATGTGATTATCTTTCACGTAAGTTTGGAACGCCACTGTACACTACAAGCACCATCTCCAAGATGTTATGAAGGACTAACATTGACTTTCGAGGTGCAGGAAACCTAGCACAACCCGCGCGAGTACAACGTGCGAGCACAACTCGCACGTGTTTTCGATATAAAGCTTACTCAAGCGATAAATGCACTGAGACCTGCGTATTAGAAACTCGCTTTTAATGCTGGTCTTGTAACTGGCAAGTTTTGCCACCTAATGTGAGTAATCTTTATAGTCTATAATTTTCAAAATTGAAGAGGGCCCACAACACTTTATTAAGAAGCCATAATATGGATTCACTAAAAGAGCTTATTGTCTCACGAATTCACTGCTGCAAAAAAATTTTAAAATCCTTTCAGCACGAGTAGAGTTACAAAGATTTGCCACCACACACTGCAATCGCATTTTTTCTTCTTTCTTCCAGATGAAAGCGCTGGAAGCTAAGCAGGGAGAGATGGCAAGGGGGAAGTAAATGCAACATGCGCAACTTCTGATGTTGAGCACTTTTCCATTTTTGCTTTTCCTTAAAATGTGCGACTTTTCAGTGCAATCGCACGCACCCGCATAAACAAGTTGTGGCCTACTGCGGCAGCCCTAATAACAATCGAGCACGCCATGCTCTAATCAGACGATGGGCGATACTAGACCTCAAACACAGCGGCTTTTGAGCCTGTAGTGCGATTTGTCGAGAAAAAAGATAGAGTTCCAGTCGACTAAAAATTTATAGCAGGTTACAGGACACGTGCTGCGCTGTAATATTTGGCTTGCGTGTATGTTCTCGAAGGCCTTGACTACCGATTTTCAGCGTTTTCTGTCCACCCTCGAAAATTGTTGGAGGGGCCCCTATGAGATCAGTTGTAATCAGCCCATACCCAAATCGCTATAGCAATGCTAGGAACATTAGTGGCTTTAGAAACACAATTCTTCAAAAATGACAGACTGACACAGTGAGAATCGAAAAATTTGAAGTGGTTGCTAGCGAGCCTTCCCGATTCCATGGCTGCACACACTGAAAGTGCCACGTAAAATGTAATTGGCATTTCCCGTTTTGCTCAGCTGAAACAGGTAGAAATGCTGGTTAAGACCGTATTAAAAACACAGGCCATATCATTTACCTTGAGGTAGTTTTTATCATGGCCTGGGGTTTTCGACAGCAGGCTTTCAACAGTTCCCACCGTCCTGTTATCCAACCACACTGTAGTCAGCAAGAGAAAAAAAAAGGAATAAAATTTCAAGTTATATCAATGCTAACCTCAAAGACAGCATTAAATATTAAAAAAGAAACCAAGCCTTCCCGAACATTAACTGCCAAGGCCGAAATTAAGACTGCTGTAATGTCATGAAAATACACACGCATCAGCTACATTCTTGTGGCTCTACAAACTCAACAATGCAATATTTTAAATAGTAACATCATATATAAATCTACAAAAACACTTCTTTTGAAAAATAGGTGGCTTTCTTTATTATAGTAGATATAACTTGTCTGAAGCATTAGTATATTTAGATGTGAAGTATCGTCCCAAGGATATCATCACTATTATTAGGCAACTCTTTTATATGGCTTCAGCGGAAATTATACAATTATGAGACTCTAGTGTATATGGGCTTATAGTATACACATTCTATTTTCTTTGCCAGAAAACTAAAATGTGAAAAATTTCATACTTTGGAAACTTTTCTGACTTATACTACTTTACTACTGCAAACCTGTTTCCTACTGTTTTGTAACCACTCCACTTTGCTTATGCTGCGTAGTCTTTGAGTCAAAAATAAATCGAATGGGTATATATGATAATAAGGAATGTGCAACCATAATAAAACAGACTATTGAATTGCAACATTGCAACAATAATTATTTCGGTGACCAATTAATTAGGTGACATGGGTGACTGGAGCCACTATGTTGTAGTAATGCATTTCATTGATTTCTTCATCAATATTTCAAGCGACAAACAAGAATTAGACAGTCCCATTGATAATGCTATCAATCCTCACCCTAACCATGAACAAGGCAAAAAGTGCCATCTATGGTCAAAGCATCAATAAAGGCATCGCTACAAGATCTACATGACACAGCTGTCACATCTGTGCTTACCGATGGCATTGTACAGAGGCTTCCCCGTGTTCTTGTCCCAAACAATTGTTGTCTCCCTTTGGTTGGCAACACCAAGGGCTATAACACAGAAGTTATACAAATGACCTCCAACTGAACACGGACACTTTTGCCCCCTCCCCCTCCACACACAAAGGCTCCTGTTTAGAAGGCTATAACAACACTTCATGACAAAACCATCACATTTCATGGAGGTGGCATTAAAGTTTTTATAGAAAGCATCAAAATAAAAAACTCTATCCCCTTGTTTTAAAAACAAGGAGTCGTCCAAATGTCGTGCATAAATTTTATTATATCAGCAAAGTGTGCTAACAGAAGAGTGTTAATACAAATGTCTGAACGTTCTCTATGAGCAGAGGTGTTGATGGGTCACTGTCCAAAATCGTTAAATGTCACTACTGTCCCATCGTGGGAGCGGCCCGCCGTGTGCTAGGGCGCACGCCTTCGGACTTGTCAATAAAGTTTTTCCAAACCAAACTACGTGAAGAGGTAAACAGCACGACGCTCAGGCTGCATCCAATTTATGTGAAGCACCGAGCTATCACAACCGATGCACTGCACTACTAAACTGAGGAATATATTCATGGAAAGATGCCCATTTTGTGCCAGAGCTTGCTTCACATGTATACTGTAGCAAAAAGTAAAACACCAATGATAAGTACAACGACGACGTGGAGTGTTTCTGTCTCCATAATCTTCACCCCAAGTTGGCTATTTGCCACATCTTATCAATACGAAAATTGCACAAGGTATGAGCAAAAGGCAGGAGGCGCTAGTGGTTTAATCCTTTTGGAAAATACACCGTACGTCGTACAAGAGACGTTTATGTGCATGTCAAAGAAGTTATGTGCACCAACGCACACAGGTTACCGATGTTTAAATAGCAGGATAATGCTGAAGTTTCGCATGAGTACTGAACCAATAAATGTCTTGAAAAGAAAAAATCATCACCTAGCTTAACAGCAGCATGCATCTACAAGTGATTCCCATGTGAGTATCTCAGGAAACTAACATGTTTTGTCACAAGTCAACAGTTACATACTTGACAACATAACCATAAGTTATCACAATTAGATTGAAAATTGCACAAACTGCTGCTACAATGACTTCATCTCAGATGAACTGAGAAAGGCTGATGAATTATTTGGAATACAAATGAAGTTATAGTAGAAGAATGTCGTGATACCAGCACGCGAAACGGAACACCAAATGCATTCAATTTCTATTAAGGCATTATCTTACTTATGTGTAGTAACACGTTACAACAGCAGGTTACAAAAATTATTATGTAAATCATAATAATCAAGAAACTGCCACTGCAGGCATTTTAAGAAGTGGCATTCAATAGAACGGGGAAAATGGCTTACCAACGATATCCCGATGGTCAATCTCGAGCGCCTTTAGTTTATCGACAGTTTTTTCTATACATTCATGGACAGACGCCACGATTTCATGCGGGTCTTCTTCCACCCATCTAAAATTGTGATTAAAGCGGGTTGATAAAAGAGTTTCAGCACAGGGTAACCACTCATTCGTGGGAGAAAGATGTGAGCTGGAAGTTCTACACACCCATCGCTTGGAAAAACCTGCTGTATTTCCGTTTGATGGAAGGCAATCAATTCAGATGTCTTGCTCGCGAAAACCTAAATCACAGAAAACACAACAGTCAGGACGGTTTCCCGTACAATGGCTTCTATGGATACACACATGTTTAATGAAGGCCTCGGGGCCTGTTTTTTGTCGCACACAAAAATTCCGAGAGCCGTGAATGGATAAACAAAATAAATTTTTGCATAGAGCGGTCAGGTTTCCTCAAGATACTGTCAGGCAATACAAGGAAGACGGAGCCGTGTTTTTCTGAATTTATCCTCATAAGGTCAGCGCCGGCAAGCAGACTAGTAGAGCCAACGACCTTGGAAGCTAAATTATGCATCACAACAACGAGTAAATACACGGGAGGAAGCAACAACAGCTGTGCAAGGATGCTACACGAGAGGTTTCGGCTGCACACGTGAAGGTCGAGCAGCGGCTTCGGTGAGCACGTGCGCGAATTTCAATAGTTCAGAACTTTAGAGGACAGGGCGAGACTCACCAGAAATCTAGTGCTGCTTGTTCCTTGATCGATGGCCCCAACAAGAGGTCCATGCTTACCGCGCACAATGTTTGTCTTCGATGCCATCGTAAGCACGCCAAATCGACCTTTTAAGTGTGGTGGTCTGGTTCTCAATAGGAGTTCAATAAGCATAGAAGACAATCGAGGCAGCACTCAGAACGCTGGGGCATTTCCAGCTGGGACGACACGCCTACAACGGCCTAGAGAGAGCTTTCAGCATGTTTTTACATATACAACTGCAACGGGTACAAGCCGCTCAACGGCAGCTATCGCACGCCGCCAGCCGCATGGGCCGAAGGGTAATTCTACATATAGTTGCGAAACAGGGAGAAGCACTGGACTGAACTGCCGTGTTATCACGCCGCTAGGGAAAACTTGAGCGTATCGCGAGCGATGTTTGCAGCCGCGAAGTAGGCGCTCGCGTTGCGCCACTATCTACAGTCGTCATTTAGCCAACTATTACTTAGAGGAGTACTGATACAATTTTTAAATACTTTCGGGTTGTTGCTTTACGGTAGGTCAACACCTTAGAAAAAAATGAGTTTTAAAGCTGCAATTATGGTTTTGGCTTGCAGGGCTTTAGAAAAATTTCGGATTAAGATGATTCAATAACTAAAAATGTAAAAAAAATAAATTTCCAAATTCAAAAAGTGCCAAAATATGCTTGATGCGCTTAGAGTGACAATTGAAAAACTTTTGGTGTGACTCAAACGTGACTTGGCAGCTACGTAGTGAGGACAACACTCTGTGCATCTAACCTTCACAACCATCATATCTTGAAGCCTAAGTGTGTTATGAAAAAAGAGTGAAAAAGTTGACATTTGGCAAGCTTGTTTTGCACGCAGTTGGCCATATTACAAAAGTGTTGCCGTTTGTTATCAATAATTCTGCTTGAATGCAGAGCTGCACCTGTAAAGAAACAGCACGCAAAATTTTATGTGAAAATATTGGTTAGAAGCAGAGCTATCATTGTTTGCGTAACCGCAGGATCCGAAAAATCACGTTTTGAGAAAAATGGATTTAAAGAATTGAACCAATATTCATGTAAGAAAGAAGCATGCAATACGCCCGAAATTCACCAGGCTCATAACTTGGGACCTCTTTTGGAGTGTTACAAGCGTTTTTTTTTTTTCTTTATTGACACAAAAGAAATATTTTTCTCTAGCTCGTATTGTGTCATCCCCGTGCTCTACAAAGGGTTCGCGCTTGTCATGCTGAATTGCTAACTTACGTTTACGCTTTTTTTTTGTACTTTGCCATGTTTCTTGAAATATCATAAGCAGAAATACATCGAAAAACTCGAAATGGCATGGAAAACAACACTGGCTGCTGAAGGAAAACCCGCGCGATTTGACTCCCTCAATGCTTTGCCAGCAGTATTGTAAAGCCAGCTTTTGCCCTCCGAAGATCTGAGACACCTGCTTTTTATGGGTGAATTAAAGTTCCTTAAGGCGTGGGGTCTGTCCATCACTTGTATGTACGTAGTAGTACGTAACCACCGGTGACACATACCCGCTCTAGAGCAGCTATACGTGCCACAGGGGATGCGAGATGGGAGATGGCGATACTTGGAGCGTTCTCTAGATGGACGCACAGGCGGATGGACAGACAGACTAGCAGATGGATGAACGGTTGGATAGACGCACGGACGTACGGTCGGATGGACGTACGAACAGACAGACAGATAGATGGATGGACTCACGGACGGTCGCATGAGCAGAAGGACGGACGGACACATGGATGGACGAACAGATGGTCGCGCGGATGGACGGAAGCAAGAACGAATGGACGAACGGAAGCACGGACGGGCTGACGGATGTTTCTCCCCACCCATCATCATTCACTGCGTGGACATGCTGTGATTTTTTTGTGGTGGTGCCCATGCACCTAGACATCAAGTGGCTTTGATTTGTTAGTGTCCAGGCTACGGTAATTATATATTAAAAGATGGTTCATTCCGAAGAAATAATCCACAGACACCTGTATCGGTGACATAATCTCTAATGAAATTTGCCTTTAATTCGAGGCTTACTAAAGAAAACTAAAGTAACACAAGGACGCACTTAGAGTATTATTTGACCCTAAAAGGTAGCCACGTTAAACTCGTTGGGCGTGCGACGAAAACGCTCCTTCTCAGTCACCGAACGCCAAAGCTTATTATGCCCCTAGTAAGATGGCTGCCGTAGCCGGCATCTTACGGTTGGCACGGCTTCATTCGTGGGCAAAAATTTTCACTCCAGCGATTGTTTTTAAACCTTCTTGGCTGCAACCGAGTAGAGAAAATTTTAAAATAAAATGAGAATGCAATGTCCGCAAGCTTTCTAATGTACTTAGATAATGTATCATTACGTAATATGTATATGAAAAATGTTTATTACGAGATTACAGGTGTTGTGGAAACGGAAACAATCAGTTTCGGTTTCGGTTGCATTCATCAGGGGTTGAAAAAATGGTGATAACTTTTGAGCGACTTAAGATAATTACATAATTTTTCCATTGAAGGGACTCTAAAGTCCAATAACAATTTACTTCAGAGTGAAAGCTCAGTGTATGACATCTAAAACGACAATATTATCAACAACAGTGCCCTACTTACCGAGAAATTAAGATAAATGCACAAGAACACAATCGCCGCAGTAGAACATTCTCGACATGATCCCGATGACATCAGACGGACCACCTACAATTAATCACTAGTAATCAATCTAGCTCCACTATATAAAGAACCTTCCGTGCATTAAGAGACGCAATAAAATGCTTCGTTTCATCTCTGATTCATGAAAAAGAGAACCACCGGGCGTTACTATAGTGAATGGCACGAGTGGTTTAAAAATTCGATTTTCGCGTAGTTACATTGGACAGGTTGTGCAATATAGCGGGGTGCAGTTGAACCAAAAACGTTTGCACCATGGCTTCCGAGATTGCGGGCGCGCAGCGGGTTTCTCTCCAGCCGTTCCAATCGCACGGAGAGCGCGTGTCTTTCATTTGATTGATTGATATGAGGTGTTTAACGTCCCAAAAGCACCTTATGATTATGAGAGACGCCGTAGTGGAGGGCTCCAGAAATTTCGACCACTTGGGGTTCTTTAACGTCCACCCAAATCTGAGCACACGGGCCTACAACACTTCCGCCTCCATCGAAAATGCAGCCAGCGCAGCCGTGATTCGATCCCGCGACCTGCAGGTCAGCAGCCGAGTACCTTAGCCACAAGACCACCGCGGCGGGGCGTGTTCCCATGCTTACCGGGAAGTGTTGACAACATATAATTCTGTTCATCATGTGAATGTCCTCGAACACCGATGCATTATTTATCAGAATTCCTGAACACTGCCTGTCCCATATTATTGAGGCTGGTTGAGCATATACCTGCAGTTGTGCCATTGCAATAAAGAGGTGTGTCAAAAGAACAAATCAGTCTCGTTTCTCGATGGTTTGGTTGGAATGAAGGCTAAGAGAAATGAACACTGATATGAACTGCCAACAAACTGCTTGTAATCCGAAGTTACAAAAGAAAATGACAAGAATTGTTCTTCAGATCCAGCACAGCATCTGGAAAATTCATTCTGTTTTTATTTATAGTTTCAGACAACAAAATAATGCACGGAAATATTGTCTTTCACAAGCCTTCACAGAGCAAGCGGTCTTGCGCAGAACAGTTTTACCATATGAAGTACCAATAGAAATCTTGCTAGCTTTGTAACTTCTTCAAGCAAACTAATTTGTGAGCCTTAACCAACGCTTCATAATTTGTAGCGATATAAAGGCATACTTAGTGGACAGAAATAAGTTATCTATCCATGAAGCTTGATTCACACCTTCTGGAGCAGCTACAACATCTGACCTTGTTGAAAGTTATTTCGCGTTTGCATGTACGATACAGACATACTGCTCTGTGCACGCTCCGCATTTTAGCGGTTAAAGCATACAAGCGCCGTTGACTTCTACACGTTTAAACTACCTTCAAAGGACACTTATGTAATAGGCAAACGTACTAAAATTTGAGGCAAAAATAACAATAAAAGAAGGAAGCGAATTCATTCTTTATTCATCTGTACAGAGATCATTGAATGCGCACTCATATTAATTGTTACGCTTCATCTGATCGGTGCAGTGAGGTATACGGGCGGCGCGAAGCACTAATATATATATATATATACATATATATATATATATATATATATATATATATATATATATATATATATATATATATATATGCGGTGAATATTGAACAATCCAACGGGCAGTCTATTCTCGGGAAGTGAGCAAGCATCGTTCGTTAGGGCACTTGTCAAGTGCAATCCTTTTCTCTTATACGCAACACATACCAAGACCCTTAACTTGGCTTGTGCGCATTTGATGTAAACAGCTAATTCGCGGCATGGCGCTGTGATAAAATATCACGCCATATATACGCTTGCTTGATTTTGCCTCTCCGTTTTGTCAAGTCTTCCTTATCTTGCATTTGTGTAGCTGTATTCAGTGACTATAGTCGACGGCAGCTGACAATGGCGTAGCCACAAAAATTCTTTCAGCGCCTCCACCTGCCCCCCCCCCCCCTCCACAAAAAAAAATGTTATGCTTTCTTCATGTCATATAAATGAACGCGCGCATACAGAAATTGCTTGTTATGTGAATTGGGTGAATTGGAACATGTCGTTTCCATTGGAATTCAAACACAAGACAACAGACAAGTCGGATAGCACGTATAGACGCAGTGAGTTCTTAAAATAAAATTTATTTGAAAGAGCGCGCACACATATATAGACATATACAAACTCACGCACGAACATTGGTAAAGGCGCCTCCCCCCCCCCCCCCTCTCAAAATTGATGACTGCGCTTCTGCTAGCAGAGTACCTTACAGGCTTTTCAACAGCGGGACTCTGATTACAGTGCAAAATTGTCGGCTCCGGCTCTTTTTCACTTCTCTGCAAGGCACAGAAATAATATGCCTATTTGCTTTTCTACTCACTAATTCCTTTTTGCAGGGATGGGACGATGTGGATAAAGATTTTACGCAACGTTATGTTTAAAAAAATATTCCAGAGACCTTAATGTTTCCCTATCGTTTCGATAGGGAAGCGTAAATAATTCGTGCACATGTTCATAAAAAAAAAGAGTTTTGAAGACTTACAAACACTTCTTACGAATGCACGAACAATAACGTCGAATTGAACGCCCGAGCCAGCCAGCAGCAACAACTGCGTTGCCAACGCCATATGCAACCGATAGACGGGTGTCATGCGTAACGAAAGATCAAAGAATCAGTATCGCCTAACAATGGCGGCAGGCGCGTGCTGCAGCTAAGCCCAGAGGGTGTTGGAGGGAGAGATGATGTCTGCAGATACCCGGACTGTGAACTCTGCTCAATAGCATTGTGCTACTTCAACTGAAATTCCCACTGTTATTCCGAACGGGATGAAAGGAGTGAGTTTTCGTCTTCAATAGCTTCATGTCTCACCCGCATTTAATTCTTGGCTGCGATGGCTGCATTTTCGATGAAGGCGGAAATGCTGTAGGCCCATCTGCTCACAACTGGGTGCACGTTATAGAAACCAAGGTGGTTGAACTTCCAGGAGCTCTCCTCTACGGCTTCTCTCATAATCATAATCACCGTTTTGGGACGTTAAACCTTTATTATTATTATTATTATTATTATTATTATTATTATTATTATTATTATTATTATTATTATTATTATTATTATTATTATTATTATAACACCCACATTAATTTGGCTCACAAGCTGGGGTGGTGAGACATTTGGCTTCCGAGCGCGGTGTTGTACGCTCATAACTCCCTACCTAGCATTTTTCTTTTTGAATTTATTCGGTTTATATGAATAAGTTTTTTTATATATAAAGCAAGACTTGCTTTTGGATCAACTGGGAAGCGCACCTTCAAACAAATCTCAATCTGCCGATAATACACTACATTCATGGCCATCGAACAATACCCTTTACTGGGGCTAAAGTTTTGAACGGCATGCCTACCCTAATTAAATGTCCGCAGAATCTGGCACTATCACTCTAGAAACTCTCTTTATCGGGGAGTTCCCAGCCGCCATAATAATGTCGTAGAACTGTGAGTACATGTCACACTGATTATGTTTTCTTTTTCTTACGTGAGCGTATTCTGTGATTCTCGATAGCATTCTATAAGTAAACGTTGTAATCACTTGCAAATAATTTATTACTTGTTTTGAAATATTGCACTTATCATTCGACGATTTTGAAAGAGTGGTATATAAAGTGATTGTTGAATAATGACGAAAACATAGATTTATATACCATGTGGAATGTATACACGGCAGGTGCAAACTGTCGCGGGCGAAAAAATAAGAAAAAGTTAAACTCTAGATACCATAAAAGTTAGAAAGCTACGCTATACTTTATGCGAACGAAGCAAAAAAAAAAAACACATTACCATTGCTAGCTATTTACGAAGACGCAAAATATAAGTACCTTAAAATCAGTGACAACGGAACACAAGTACTTACAGCATAATGCAACACCATTGAACTGGCAAGTGTGCCTTCTAATTAAAAAAAAAAAGACAATGCCAGCGAAACCTCTTGAGGCTTCAATTTGTCGGAATCACTTTGAAACTGTAGTAAAATATGCTTCAGTGGAAAGAAAACATGCAGCTTGTGAAAGTGGGATTTGTATTTTTTGTTATTTTTTAAATTCTGTGACGGGCAGCAAGCGCGGCGAGATGAGAAGGTCACAGCGCCTCCCACCCCCTTAATGCAACATACACACGTGCAAGGTCTACGACGTCGCAACTACCCTCAGTAGTTGTGTCTCACATTAATGAAAATTTCCATCGTGCCGCTAATCAAGACCATGGCATAGCCTTACAATGGCTGTCGGGTAACTGCGGGATCAGTGGAAAGTAGAAACCACCTCGCCGACGAAGCTGCCGGATGTGCCCTTGATAGAGCGGCTGCACTGTACACGTCCTTGTGAATAGTAGACGCTGCCAGAGAACTTTGTCACATCGCGCATGTAATGCCACGATTATGCTCTAAAATTATCCGCGAAACTCCAATAATTGCACACAGAACCGCGAATCATTATGTTAGCTAAAACTACCATCCAAAATTTTTGTATGTCACGCTACAATGCGGTGTTGGTTTTGAGTCAGTGTATAGTCGGATACAGCTTTAGAAGAAAAGAGAGGCTCCGCCAGGAAGACCGAAGTGCAGCAGCCGATTATGTCCGCGACTAAAGAAATAGTCACGCTAAAAAAATTGTGCCTTCTTCAAAAACGCGTATTTGACGGTATAAATCAGATTTGTGTATCGTGACGAGTGCTTTGGTAAAACTGTAATGATGGAAATACTACAGCACATGCCGGATCGCACTTTCCTATAAGCAATGTCCCTCACTAATCATGCTTGATTTCAGAAGTGGCACACAAACACATTTCAATGCTCGCATATCTGAACTGAAACACTATTGTTCCCTATCGTTTGCGAGCTTTACATGCTCATTCGGGTAGCTAGACGCTCAGCTATCTTATCACACTGCTGCCAACTATCGGTCGTTTGCGCGCTGAGCTGGAAACAGGCGGGGGGGGGGGGGGGGGTCACTGGACGTCCGGCTCATGACGTCACATGAAGTGCGCGCCAATTGGTAGAGGTAGCCGCAGTAGCAGAGGCTCGTGTGCATCCGCCTTTGAGAAGAAAATGCGCATATAATGCCACAATTATGCGCTGAAATTCTCCGCTAAACTTCAATAATCACCCACAGAACCTCAAATCATTACGCCAGCTACAACTGCCACATCCAAGATTTTTCTAAAATCTCTGCATTCTAAAATCTTGCTTTTCAAAAATATTGGCCTTATAATGTTGTACCCGACTATAGTGTTTTTGATGATCGGCCGTTTACCGAAGGAAAGGTCTTGGGAGCCTGGTCTCACAGCGCAGCAGCCCAGAAAGCCACACGAGCCTTCCTATACACTGCTTGAAGGCAACAGCATTGAACGGCCAGCCGTCATGCCTTGCACTGTGTCTGTATTGGGAGCCCCGCCGCGGTGGTCTAGTGGCTAAGGTACTCGGCTGCTGACCCGCAGGGCGCGGGTTCGAATCCCGGCTGCGGCGGCTGCATTTCCGATGGAGGCGGAAATTTTGTAGGCCCGTGTGCTCAGATTTGGGTGCACGTTAAAGAACCCCAGGTGGTCTAAATTTCCGGAGCCCTCCACTACGGCGTCTCTCATAATCATATAGTGGTTTTGGGACGTTAAACCCCACATATCAATCAATCATCAATCAATCAATCAGTGTCTGTATTGGGAAATGGGATCTCTTTTACTTCCTTGTCGTCCTCCCTATGTGTAGAATAGCAAACTGGAAGTGATCTAATTGACTTTCCTAGCCTCCCTACATTCATTCTCTTTATATCTCTTTCTCTCTCATTAGGAATGTGCGCTGGCCAAAACAAACCACAGCCAATATGTAGCCCATTTTAAAGTCAGATATATTGGAATTGGTTCTGAACATTCCAGAGTGTTGAATCTGTCGAAAGAACCCGGATTAGCAGCAGTCCCAAGCGTAATTTCACACTCGCAGCATGCATGAACGCCCTAGACTTGAGCAAATTAATCAAAATTCAATTAAGGTGACAGGTTCGAAGGCATCCGGTTCCACACTCGGCTCGCTCAGGGGCCGGCAAGTCTGCACGCCATGCAGAGCTATATAGGTCACTTCCAGCCGAAGATCAATATCCACTTACTTCACACATTTGCGTGGGTGTTCTTACATCCACAAACAAAATGACGCTTACAGTTATGCCCCGATTCTGTTTTCTTTCCTTTTCAGTCTTCGTCACCGGGCTGACCTTTTTCCAGGTCAAGTGACGTGCAGGAACCACCTTGTATATAATGAACGAGTGGTGCTTCGCGGGAACGATTGCATAGCCAGAAGGAGAGAATCATTCCATCAACATTTACGTCATGCTTATTCTAACAATGCTATAATGAACGTGAGCCTTCGCTAATAGGTTTTATTGGCAGGCATTACCCACCAGGTGCGTAGCCAGAAATTTTTTGAGAGAGGGGGGATCTTCTTGATTTAGAAATGGGCACCCCTTGAATTTGTCATTTATTATTTTCTAAGTTGTGGCACAAATATAATTTGGGGGGGGGGGGAAGCACGGACCCGGTGTGCAGCCCCCTGGCTACGCCCCTGTGACCTGCCATGGTAGTGTAGGGGTTATGACACTCGACTGGTGACCGCCAGGTCACGAGATCGAACCAGGGTCGGCGGCGGCCGCGTCGTCGGTGGAGACGAAAACGCTTGAAACCCGTGTGCTTAGATTTAAGCGCACGTTAAAGCGCACCAGATGGTCAAAACTTCCGCAGCCCCCTTACTAAGGTGTCACTATTAATCGTATCTTCGTTTTTTTATCACGTAGAACCCCAGACGTGTTTATTATTATTAGCTTGGCAGACACCTGTCTGGTTGAATGCCGCGTGAAGATAACGCTTTATTTGTTAGTTATTATTTAGTTATTTTAACATTGTGCGGGCCGAAGTTGCCGCACGAAAGCAGGCTGAACATTCGAACGGAACAAGCGTATGCAAAATTTACACATTCACAAAAAGGTCTGACAAACAATATCGACTGAAGCAGCACTACAATGACGCAGTCATAGGGAAGATTGCAAACAGCACAAAAATGTGAAAATAAATAAATAAAACAATTGGCACACGAGGCACCCAAAACACACAGAAATGTCAGTATAGAGGGGTTGCGTCGAACCAACGTGTCTACAAGCGAAGGTGTCTTCCTCAAGGCAGCATCGCAAACTTCAATCTTCCCCTTCGTATACCGTTAAAGAAACACACACTTGTATCACAAATTCATAGATAAATATTCTTCTAGAGAACGGTGAAAATTGGGTGCTTGAACGACGACTTATGGCAGATTATTCAATTCTGATATCAGTCTCGGGTAAAAAAGATAAAAACCTCTTTCAGAAAGCAAATGTGCGAGCGCATATGGACTCCTAAGCGTGTGCTGATGTGTGACGTGTTCTTGACGTCAGCTGTCCAAGAAAGAACGAGGGTGTTATATTTACCCTTTTGCACAAAGCGATATGCATGAAAGATAAACGGGCTATCTTTCGGCGTGTTTCCAGGGGCGTAATCTGTTTATTCTACGCTATGCCGGAAAGATCGAGCTTTACGCTGAAAAGCGACGAAGGCCCTCCTGAAGTTTCTGTGATCGACCCGCCTCGTCGAAGGTTTATGACGTTTTAGTGTGCTTGTGTGTTTTCGCTTCCGTCCCGCTCTGCGTTTTCCTTACTTTTCTGTCTACCATTCCCCCTTCCCCAGTGCAGAGTAGCAAACCAGATACTCGCTTTCTGCTTAACCTCCCTGCCTTCATACCATATCTCTCTCTCATGTCTCCTAAGCTTTAAAAAAAATAAAAAAACAAGCGAACAGCTTTTCTATAATATTGTCGTGCTAGTGAATGTCTTTTTTTTTGTGGGTCGAAAAAGCACAAGGGTGTTCCAGCTTTTGTCTTGCGAATATGAAATGTGCTAAAAGCAAGGCGTCTCCAAAAATTAGGTCTAAGAACGCGTAGTTTACGAAACGCCGAGCAGCTAAGATCTATTATAATAGCCGTCCACGTTAAATAGTTGGCCGGTGTGCCTATAGGCGCGTGCAGGGTTACCCTTCATGGGGGAGGGGCAAAGGCTCCTCGCAGCGCACCCCCCCCCCCCCCGACCTATTACGTCAATGTAAAAAGCACACTTTGCGCGCCCCGTCTCAGGTGGAGCAGCCGTCTTTCTAGTTACTTAAGAGGGGCTGCATTAGAATACGCTCGGTTCCTGTTTACGCGAGATCTGTAGAAGCACTGACTTTGAAGCACTTAATTGCACTTTGGAGTCTTTACAACACTGATCTATTCTCAATGGTGATTCCTGGATAATTTTATGGTCGCTGTTGTAAACGAACAGACCAAAGAGCCATGATGGTTAGAACTGTTCATTCAGGTGATTAGAACGTAAGTAACATAATGACCATATGTCTTCTTTTTCTTCTAATTATTCGTCGTCTTTTCTCTTGTCTTGCCGTTTCTACATCTTCCCGGGGCCTCAAATGTTCGCACTTGTAAGCATCTTTCTAGGGGATAAAGCAACCTCGTGGGTCTTCGTAGAAGCTCATTGTCAAGAGTCTTCAAAACGCAGGCTCTTGCGAATTGGTCTTGGCCTGGGAAAATGTCCTTTGAGTCTCAGTATACCCAGTTTGTCTGCGAACACCTCACATCCCCTTATTATCTCGTGTACGCCGACTTTCTTCAGTTTTTTTTGCAAGTTACACATTTCGTTATTCTCAAATGAAACGGGTATCCGTGGCCTCGATCTCTTCGGCTGTTATTGGACCGCAGAATTGGTAGTTGAACATTGCTGTAGAAGCGAAACATCTAAGCTGTTACCATCAACATCTTTGACTAATTGCCAAACTATTAAATTTTGATTCCTCGTTCTGGACCTTGTTTCGACGTATATTCGACAAGTATTTCAACTTCCCTAGCCTCTTATTACCACCTCGCTCTTTGTTACTTGGATAGCTTTCGTTCTGTAACCACTCTGATTCCTTCCACCGAATCGCTGTGGATGAAAGTTGATCCACAGGGATGCTTCTGGTTAGAAGATCCATCGAATTTTCCTTACTGCTCACGCATCCCCAACGACTCTCCGCTGATAAATTTCTTATTTCTTGTAGTCGGTGTTCAATGAATGCTTCACGCCTTCTTTTTTTCCATATTCAGTTTAACGTGATTGTGGCATCCATCCAAAACCTCACGAGGTCACTTTCTTGTTTCAGGTTACTTTTGACGCAACTCAACATTCTCGCGTACAGTGTGGCTCCTAGAAGTTCTAATTTTGCTAGACAGATTATCTTCATTGGAGACACTATACTTTTTGCGAGAATCAGCGATGTCTCTTTGTCTCCGTTGTCGTAGTACAACACTATGAAGGTGGCACTCTCATACGCCACTGGGCTTGCATCAAACAAAATATGCAATTACGTGTTCAAATGCTGTTTCTTATTTGCGACGTACTGCGGAAGTACTTTTCTATTTTCGATTGATTTGATTTTCTCCAACCATTTTCTCCATATATTCTCATCTTGGTCTGCTGAAGGATCGTCCTAAGAAATCACAGTCTTCCAGAGCCTTTCTATCGCTATATTTGCTCCAACTGTGACAGGTGTTAGAAATGCCAATGGATCAAATATCTTGGCACTTCCTTGAAGCACTGCTCGCTTGGTCAGTCTTTCACTCACTTCTGCTGTCATTCATTTTTTTCACAGGATACTACTAAGTATCGTCATCCATGTTCCATGCCATTTCTAGAACTTTGGTTTCCCTGGAAGATGCATGAACGGCGTCTTGATTCTCAGAAAAATGTTTCCTCACCCCTTCACTGTTCGATGTCTATTTCCTTAGGTTCACACCGCCTCGGCAAAAAAATTTCTTTGCGTCCTTGTATAAACATTTTGCTTGATTCTCGTGCGTTGCTCCAAGCATGAAATCATTGACATAAATTGAATTTCAAAGTTCATCTACCATTTCGGCAAAGCCTTGCTGTCTTTGATTCAGGTTATGCTGCATTGTTGCTGATAGCAAGAAACTGCTTGGCGTTGTACCAAGTGTCACCCTGGTGATCATCCATGCAACGATGTTCTCTTTAGTTAAGTCGCACTGTTCATTCTTCCCCCGCAAAAGACGAAGGGCATTGGTTTTCTTTGTGAATACTGATCTGCAAGAATGCCTTTTCCACGTCTGCCATGATTGCAACTGAATGTTTGCGAAAGTTCATTATCACTGCAAGTATGTCCGGATTTAAGTTTTTTCAGCTTTTAGGCTTTCATTCAACGACACTTTTGGTGTCGTTGACGATGACGCGTGAAACACTATCCTCACTTTTATTGACAGTCGATCTCCTCTGATGGCTGCTTTAAACGGCATGTAGTATGCAACATGCTCGGATTCATCTGACATCGCTAACTCTGTCACTACCAATGTGAAATACTATTTCATAGTACTGTTGCATTTTTTTTCAGCCCCGAGTATTTCTGAAGTCTCCGAGACGATTGCGCCAATCTTCTGGCTGCTACCTCCTTGTTGTATTCTATGTTCACTGTTTATTTCCACGGTAGTCTTACTGTCTACCTCTCTCCATCCCTCTAAATTGTCTTTTCAAATGATGCAAAAGGGTGGTTAACTCTAAGGAGCCTGTTCTTCATTTCCTATTTTCCAGTGTTTTCGAGCTCCCAAAATCATTGGATGGCATCCGCTATATCGTCTGTTCCTTCTGCAGCCTGAAGAACCATGCCTTATTTTTTCTCTCGTACGTGTAATTCTACACCACATGGCCCATGTACGATCCAACCCAGAGAAGAAAAAATAACAGAAAGGTAGGGAGGTTAACTATACTAAGTCCAGTTTGCTACCCTACAGGGGGAGAGGGGAATGGTGGAGAAAAAGAGAGAGAGAGAGACCCAGAATGCTTTTTACTATAGTATCGTGTGTTCAGTCTTTTCGCACCTCCTGTGATTACCAGCTAGTAGAAATCATTTCGTAGGAGTAAGCTTGTTTCCTGGGCTGTACGTTCTTCATCGTCATCGTTATCATTAGCGATTTTCATTCACATCATCTTCGTATAGAACTTTGACTGGTCGGGGCAAGGAGGGTAGCTCTTGATATCATGTCTATTTCAATAGCCTTCATTACTAGTAATTCCCCATGTGGATTTCTTTTTCTTTGAGTGAAACTTCGACAACGGTCATAAAACTCATTTTCTTATCCTACCAACGATCCAACTGCCAGCTTTGCTTTGGGGAGTAAGTACCTTGCGACCAATTTTTCGTGACAGACTGGTTTGTAGAAACGATCTTTGACTTCCACTGTCGAATGAAATTCTTGCGTACGTTCCGTTACTTTCACCTTCTGTCCATTCTACGACCATCCGCAATAAAACACGACAGTGTTCTTCTTGCTGTTTAAAAGTTGCTAGCAGGTCGCACGAATTTTTAGCAGCCATGCATATCGTCGTTTCGTTCATCACCGTTTGTCCTTAGGCTTGCTGCCTTTGCTGCTCTTATTCCGGCACATGGAAGTTGCGCGTCTCGCTTTGCGCCGTTTACAAACTACCGTGGCTTCACAAACTCTTGCGTTGTGATTTGGTCTTGTCCACCTACAGCAGCTGTTTTCTCCTCGAAGCCTTTCATTTTTGTCGTCGTATTTTAGCGACCTGCGACAGTCTTCAGTGCTGTGATTGGTTAGATTACAGAAGCAACATCGTTTTGTGACGGAGCTCTGAAATGCCGAAGTCTTGCTGACGAAGATTGATCTGTTAGTCCATTCTCTACGAGGACTGTCTTCACCGTCTTTCGAACGTCCCAGCGACTCTCTGCACTTCACTTGTTCTTCCAAAAATGTTATCAAGCCTTTTAGTGAATCTTCACTAGTTCAGCAGTTTCTTTCTCTTTACCGAAGTTCTTACACTCTCTCACATACCTTGCCTTTTCTTCTCATAAAATTGGTATTCATTGAAGAGTTCTTATTGGGTGCAACGCTTTAATATCGGCATAAGAATCTGAGTGTACAAATGCACTGCAACTCCAAGCGTTTACAGTGCGTCTGAGTTAACCTTTGACATTTTTTGGATTTTTAACTGGTTTTAACTTGACCAATGTATTCATGAGAATTTCCTTCAAATGTTCTTCGTGTTTTGATCAGCAGAACACTTTAGAAACAGATTCAAAAGACCATCCGGTCTAGCACTTTTTTCTTATGCCTAAATTACATAACATTTTCAGAACACCCTCCACCGACACCATGAGAACGTCTATGACAGAAGAATCAGTCACAGATGCCACTGTAGTGCCACTATCGTTAATACATGCACTCTCAAAACATTCATGAAAACACTTGACTATTCTTGTAACATTTGTCACTCGTTCTACATCAAGTTAGATCGTTTAGGCATTTTTCGCGGTTGGAAATAAATGGCCAGAACTTCTATTGATCACTCTTAATAGACTCGGTGAGTGTGGTCTTGAAATACTTTCGTTTCGCTAGACCAGTTTTAGCGGTTAAGGAATGGTTAAGCTGACGAGAAGTTTGTGTTCCGGTGTTACGCTGCTTGCAGAGTCTCTTTACTTCTTGTTTGGTATGAATATTCTCGTGGCTGATGCAAGGATTGCAATGCCTTTTTTTTATTCTTTCTACGGGTACAAAGTACTCCACCCAGTGAATTATAACTACATTAATCCTCTTCCACAAAAAAAGGAACATATTCGAAGTCATGATAGGCTAAGTTTCTTTCCAAAGAGAGAAAGAGAGGACAAAAAAAAAAAAACACGGCATTAGACCTGCAACTTCTACTTTGGCACAGAATAGCTTACATCTACTGAAACACCGTGGTGACTCATCTGGCAGTCTTGTCCTTTTGAGTTGAAGACTCAATCTTTTATACCTTGGTCACAGTATACACTTTCGAGCTATCCTGTCGTTGCTTTCTCAGCTAGCTTCTAAACCCAATAAACAGGTACAACAGGTTGAAATCGTGCCCCGTGAAGGCGGATTCATTGTGTTACTTTACTACATCTTCCAAAATGAGTAATGTTAAAATGGCATTAACACAAGAAATGTGTGGTATCAAAATTGTTGCGTGGGAGGGAGAATTCAATTTTCCATCTTAGCAGTGGTGTTTGGCTAATGTAAGCTTCGCCCAACACTGTTTTCCCAGTGTTGAATAATTGGACTAGAGAAAAAAACCAAATTCTCAGTTAGCCAAACGTCGCACCGGGATAAAATACTAGCGCTTGTAGCACCGACGTTAACTACACCCGTTTACGTGGAGGGCGTACTAATGAAAAGGGGTGGTCTTATTGAACGTGTTCTGTTGGGGCTGCAGTGTAAACACGTTTACTGCACGCCCAGAGCACCGCAATCATCCGTCAAAACATTAATGTAGCTACAATTGTTTTTATTAGGCGTACGTGGAAATGGACCCCAAGACGATGATGTTGTCTCACGACAGGTTTCAAGGGCGCCGGTGCAATGCGATCGACAGCGAATGAGTTGGCAGAAACACAAGTAAAACAACTATTCACGGGCTTTGCACACAAAAGACCACGCACGCCCCATTTCGTGCTAAGAGTCATTACCGCCCGTAGTGCGAGTTACCTCAAGACTGGGAGACTAGTGTCCCCGAATAGAACCGTCTTTTGTTGGAGTCCTGGCAGTTCTTCTCGAGGTATTCAGCGTTTCTTTGCCATTGCGACCGGTAGAGAACTGGCACTTAACCATGACTATAGACAACGTCGCTCCTGCCCGACCCTTTCACGAAGGCGTCCGGCGGGAGCAGAGAAGCCCCGCGGGCCGTCGAAGCGCGTTGTTTCCAAGCGCGAGCCATTCTCGCTTTCTGTGTCACCCGGTGACACGCGAACCAACTTTAGGTCGAAAGTGTGTTCGTAGTACGTGCCGCAAATTGCAACAGCGCCCTCGCTTTCCCGCTCTGGCAACGAGAAGCGTCACCGTGTGCGGAGCGCTGCAGTGACCCGTGCCAGACCACGTGATGTAACACTTCCCATGAGACACCACGAGACGACCGAAACCCGAGCTGGTTGGTTCGCACCACGGGCGCTTCATCGAGCGACCCGGTTTACTGGCGAGGCGGCACAGTTGACTTCAGGCGTGGGCGCTCTCGGTTCTGAAGCAGCCTATACGGAAGTGGTGAACACGTTTCCGCGACCACGGTAGTATGACAACGGTACTCGCTGCCACAAGATGACCCAGCTGAACTGACATTGGCGGAAGGTTATCGCTGATGGTGTGATTGCGAAGTGTCATCGAGGATTGCGGGAAGAGTGTAGAAAATCGACGCAGGACTAATATGCGGGAGCAGCGGATTACTGAGAACGAGGGAGACGATCACAGCGGCAATTGGCAACTGATTCTCCTTCATATTGAGTGACGCCGTTGTATTGATACCATATACAGAGCCGTCGGAGTTGAATTGGAAGCAAGACAAGAAATTCGCTCGACAGTTTTCTGTGTTACCCTCAACGATATTGTTCTTCTTGTCAGGTCCCCTCAGACAAAGGACACTGGTAGTTCAGGCAACAGTCACCGAAGTAGCACAATTGACTGTGACATTTATTTTTTGATCCACGGCATTGACACTTTTATGCTGCTGAGTGAAGGGTTCAACAATGTTTAAAACTTTTTCTAATATGCCTAGAACTATCGTGAAGCATTGCTCACATCTTCAACATTTATACTCGGTATGTTGTACCTCATTGATGCTGTGGTTACGGAATGTAGATGACGGTGCGTTTTGAGACAGTCACAGAAAATTAAACACACCAAGGCGTGTTCTGCGTTCATATGCCACATGTGCGCAAAACTGTGTAGTGAACGAAGCTGGCAATGACTGCGCGCCACAATAACAAGAATAGACGAGAAAATGTGTTCGTCTTCTCCTTGTAGAAGCAAATGACAAGAGAAAGAAGCATTTGTTCCGAAAACGCGAAACATGAAAAGGCCGTACACATACTTGGTGCACTTTTGCAGCCATAGAAGGGCAAATATATATAATCGCCCACAGTTTGCAAGCTGAGCGATGTTCGTCAGAGAAGTGTGAGGGGAGATCAGCCGAGACGGAGAACTCACGGATCAGAGCGTTTTTGTTCGGCTTTTCGAAGCGAAAGCCCCCGCTCAGAAGTATGGAACCTCCGGGCTTTGATGATCCTCCCTTCTCTCGATCTTCGGCCTCGGAACGCCTCGTACACGCCAGGAACTCGTTCGGCAACATTAACCAGGGTGAAGACAAGTTCAACGAAATAGCGCAGAGCAGCGGACAACGGGTGCTTTCCAAGCTGAGAACGCGTCAGTTGGCCTTGTCGACTTCGGTTAAGGACGCTAAGCCTCCCAGTCAACAGCTGCAAGTTGCCAAGAACGAGAGCTTCAGCTATCAGCCACCACCAATCTACACACGCCCACTTCAGCCAATGCCCCGAAAACTTGAACCCTTGTTGCCAACGGTCCGAGACGTTTCTGACTCGAGATCACGCGAGCGCCGCTCTTCTGTGCAAACTTCGAGGTGATTTTGGAGTGTCCCACTTACGTGCTGTGCTTTCGTGTCATTTTGATGTGCGCGGTGCCACCTTCGATGTCTCATGTTATCTCGAAACCATTTTTCATCGCGTTATTGAAGTCTGATACTAACATCGTGCATTTTGCGTTCGCCGTTATGCCTACATGTAAACCCATTTATTTAAACAAGCTGAAAACAGAGTTCTGGTTTCCAAAGTCCTTGCTGAATTCTTAAAAACAAAACACCTTTTGTGAACTGCACACATAAGCTACCGAGAGGACAGGCTTGTCTGACGAGGAGTACTTAATAGCGAAAGTGTTTATGTGCTGGCTGGCTTGTAGTAGGAATGGGCGACATTAATGTCAAACTAATGGTAAATATCACGAATCTTGTGGAGTCAGTGTAGAAATGGTTTTTTTTTTCTAATTGTACGTGCAGTAAAAACGCTGATTGTATACTCTTAGCTCTAACAAAGTTACAAACTGAATGCATGCTTCTCATATTATTATAAATGCAAGCTTCTATTCACGCAGCTCATATTTTCAAAGTTGCTTCGCTTTTCACATTTATGACGCAGACACGAAATAATCACCCGATGAAATGTTTGCTTTTCGCTCAAATAAAAAATCAGGAGAGAGTTTACATTGTTTTTTAAAGTAGAAAAAAATGGCATTGCTTTTTTATTTGTACGATACAAAATATTTTAAAACGAGAGTAAGATTGCAAAATTGTTTTATTAAAATGAAAATAAAATAAAACAAAAGCTAATTTTCCGCATGTGGTGGCGTCACTCACATTTCCGTAATATTTATCGAGGTACAGCGAATGCTTTCTCTCTGCCAGCTGTCTGGTCCAGAGTGGCAGATGCGTAAAATACATCGTAGTATAATCTTGTCTATAACTGAAGTATATATCCAGTAGTAACATACATGTCTAACGCTGGTTTTTTTTTTGTAATACAAAAAGATGCCGTTACATTCTCCTGATCTCTCACCGACAGTAATGTCTCGCGACTTACAATGTAATATTCTTTTTTTCTTTTAAACTTGGTCCACAGAGAATTTTTCACACGGCACGCAAAATGTATACTATACGACACAATAAACGTTCACTACTTAGCTTGTTTACGTTCTCCGATAAGGACTCAAACATTTTTCAGCGTAGTTTTAACGAGTAACATACATTTTTTTAATGTAGTGGTTGAAACACAGACTTATCTCGTTCTTTGCAAATAGAAACAAAACATAAAAGAGCTTAGCGTTCTAGAATTCACAAAACGAAGCTTGTTTCATAGTTATTGATAGTGGACTGCATTTCTGGCACTGTCTGCAAAATGAGATGGATTTAACGTTATTTTATATACAATGAAACGGGGTTGTTTTACTGACTTTTTATCCCTGTCAAGACCACATAAAAATATTACAGCCAAGAATATAAATGGACTGAAAAAAATAACTCATTTTTATTATTTTTTTTCATGGAAGACTCCTTTCCATGAAGTAAGACGACAAAAAAAATAAGAGTAATGTTCTTTGAATGGTAAATAATACTTTTGAACTGGTTAGTTATTAGTAATTCACCATAATAATGCTCAACTCAAACATCTCTTTGGCGGGTAATAAATACTATGACAAATGGTTTAAATTAAGTACGAGCTTTTCCGATATTCCACCATGGTCGACAATATATTGGCGGCACCCATAAGCACGAACATTACATCTTACTAGGGTTCTGTTTACTTCGTCGTCGTCACGAGTAAACATGGAATGCTATCACGACTTAATAAGAAAGAGTCATTGCAGCACTCACATTTAACAAACGCAACACAAGTACTTGTAATTGAAAAGAATACGGAAGTGAATATACGCTGCGCCAGATGGTGCATGGTGAATGCGTGACCTTGAGAAAGTTCGAGCCCCTCATCGTTGTCCTCGACCATGATCGGCGGCTTCGGCCGGCGGGAGCAATTAGCGCAAATGGCCTACTGGCGTGGTTGCAGAGGCCTAAACATGACAGTGTGGCTTTTTTTTTTCGCTTGATTCTCGCTTAACGCGAGGCCTTGGGGGCACTGTCACTTAGTATCAGCGAAAAAAAGATCGAATATTTTAGTCACGTTCAGTGCAGCGCCAGGGTGAAGATGTTTCCGCACTGGTTCACAGGAGAGTGACCCGAATAACATGGACAACGAAAGCGCGAGATTAAGAGCGTATACATAACGCTGCTGTTTTAATAAAATTGAGAGAGAGGGGGGTCAGCCCCCCTTTTTTTTTCGGTCATGTATGGAGGCACGTTTCACCTACCAGAGGTCGGTGGTCTGGTGAGCAGAGGAGTGCTCGGATGTTTTCGGGTCGGTAATCAGTATAAAAAACTACGTGGGTCACATGCGAAAGAAGGCCGAGCCGCAGGCGAGCTCCACACGCCTGACACAATCGGAAGGGAGCGCTATTTGTATATGTACACCAAGTACACTGGGTTCACTACATCGAGCCCATGTATTCGTGAAGACATGGTGTGTGTGTGTTGCCATAAAGTGCTTTCAAGGAAGAACAACACTTGAATATGTATTTGTAGACCGAATCATGATAATTATTGTGTGATGGTTTTTCAATATGTGTCGCAGTATGGCCACTCCCCATCCAGAAGGCTGCGTAGACTGACCGTGTACGGTTATGACACCGTGCACTTGTGCAGCTTGAATTTGTGCATTCAGTTATTAAATACCTCGTGTTGCTCTTTTTGTGCGGTGGCCGCTTTTTCAGGACTTTAGGCTTTTTCTGTTCAAAATATATTGCTATGTATACAGTTTAATTCCATATATAAACTAGCGGCCTCTCGCAGTTCGTCTTTGGGATGTTCCCGCGTACGTTATCCTTATGAGAATGCAGCGATATGTAGTAACGTCAACAGCTCTGTGCACATAGCTGTCCTGTCTGCGACAGGACAAGACCTGGGCTCACGTATTCGTGGCGTTCTTCATTTGTATGATCCGACAGCGCTCATAAAACGAGGACTACGGCGGAGCTACTGGCCGATCTTGGTGCATTGCGCTGACGCAATCATTGGCAGCCAGAACTCAGGCCAGAGCTGGGCAACAAATTTTGCACCTACTGCAAATGTTTGGAGTAGTGTAGCTGGTTGGATGAACGTTCAAAGAGCAGCTGTATGGTATCTACGAAATCTGCTACGAATACGAAAAAAAAGATGGCCATTGAAAGTGTAGCGAGATTTAGAAAAATGACTACGCATTTTCGTAACTACTTGCAATTCACTTTTGCCCTCGTGGCAACTTAGTTACGTAATCACTTTTTGCACATTCCCTTTCTTTCTGATTATTTGCAATTTCTTGACTCTCTACTTTAGCTCTGGCAACACGGATGCTGTGTATTGCACTCGTTAAAAAATAACTTGCTCGGCACTAGAAACAAAAGGTAATGATATTGATCACGACACCATTGGTCGACAACATATGGATGTAAGGAACTCAGGTGGTTACTTTTTGACAGTTGAAAATGTTTAAAATATTGAGTGCGGGATGCTATGAGTTTCTTCACATACGTTTACTAAAACGCATTAAATAAGCGTGATATTGAGCATTCGTTACTTTAGATAGAGAACTTGTGCACTTATGCAATGATGATAGAATGGAATGAAAAAGAAAGAAAATACTTTATTTAACACAATGGGCCGGCAATTTGATCTCGGTGGCTTTAGGTGGATGGAGGCTTGTAGTCCCTGGACTTGGGTGGAATCCTCGGCCTGCCAGACGACAAGAATTGGTCGTTCAGCTCTGGGCTTTGGAGGGCCGCCTCCTCCATAGGAACAGACAGGGAATACCCGGCGGCCACTTCGTGGGCCTGCTGGACGGCAATAAGTGAGGTTCTGAAGTACCTCTCCCACTTGTTTGAGGTGGAGTCGGAATGAGCACTCCCGCACTCCCAGAGAATGTGTGCGAGTGTCGCCTTGTCTCCACACGAGGGGTACGGGTCGCTGGGGCACGCATCGAGATAGCAAATGGAAAGCTTGGCAAGGTTTGGGTACGTGTGAGTTTGTAATAAGCGTAGGGTTAGCGCCCATGGTCTGTTAAATTTGGGATGTGGGGGTGGGAAAATGCAGCGTTCAAGGTAAAAGTGCTTTGCGATGTCGATGTACGTAATGAGTGTATCCCGATTGTTCTCTAACTCTTCGAGATGGGGTCGCCCAGTGGCGGCACAGTCGGTAAGTGCGCGCGCTGCATCATGAAAGATATTGTTGAGGTTGGCTGGAGCACTCGGCACTCGGTTGAGATGGGCGGGGAACAACGACAGTGTGGTGCGTCAGGGCCCCCGGGTCCATGCTGTGGAGGATGTGCAATGTCTGGTCGGAGATGACGCCATGTTCGAAGGCTTTGATGGCCGGTCTGAAGTACGACTTTTCGTTTACAGTCGAGCATCTCGATGGCTCTATCTACTTGCTCCACTACTTCGGGGATTCGGGGGAGGATCGTGGCGGAGCCAAAAATCCGCTGCGTGGATCAGACCACGGGGAAGGCTCGGTTGTTGCGATTGCCAGCGGCGTCCACAAACGAGACGTCGTCCGCTTCCACGTCTATGCGCTTGAGAATGGAAGTCGCCTGCGCAAGGCGCCCGCCTCTGTTGTGTTCGGGGTGTACATTTTGTGGAATGGGAGCGATCGTGATAAGGTCGTGGATTTCACGAGGAATCAGTGTCAACTTTGGGGATCTCTGGCCATCGATGAGAAGAAGCCGAGCTCCCGCAGAATGTGCGGCCCGCCTCAATTGGTGGTCGTGAGCCGAGTCAATTGCACTCGTTCCTGAGCCTCGGTGATCTCTTGTAGCGTGTTGCTTACGTCAAGTTGAGGGGTTTGTGCGTAAGTGTGGTGATAGGGAGGCTGAGGGCTCGTGTGACAAACTTTCGAATAAGGGCTTTGAGTTGATTGCGCTCAACACGTAGATACTTGCGTATAGTTGAGACGCGGGTAAAGTCAGCAATGATGATAATTTCTAGTATTTTAAATGGTAAAACTACTATACAATTGTGAGGTGTGCCACAGTGAAGGGCTCCGTACAATCCCAACCGCCTAAAGCATTTTAATGTGCACCGACACCACGCAATATACAGACCTCTAGGAATCGGCTTTAATTGAAATGTGACCACCACAATCATGTTAGAACCCGCGTATTTTGGGTCATAAGCAGAGGACATAAACGCGAAACTGCAAAAAAACATTGAGGATCCGCTTTGCGTCCCCTTAAGACAAATTGAAGGCGAAGCGCATCCTTTTTTTTTTCTTGGTCCCTGACTCTTTACTATTTGAAAGCTGTCTGCACCCAACGTGGTATGACACTGCTTTCAAGATAGGAGGCGCTTCGCCTGGTATTGCGTTGCCTCTGTGACCAGACCGCCTTTGACCAAGCTACAATGCTAACTGATGGCATCATCATAGAATAAAAAAGGACTGAGTAGTGGGTAAGCACTTAAAAAAAAACAAGGCGTGTCAACATGGACGCCACAAAGACAAGGTGTCCGTGTTGATTGATATGTGGGGTTTAACGTCCCGAAACCACTATATGATTATGAGAGACGCCGTAGTGGAGGGCTCCGGAAATTTAGACCACCTGCGGTTCTTTAACGTGCACCCAAATCTGAGCACACGGGCCTACAACATTTCCGCCTCCATCGGAAATGCAGCCACCGCAGCCGGGATTCAAACCCGCGCCCTGCGGGTAAGGTGTCCGTGTTGTCTCGCGTTGTTTCCTGTTACTGTGTTTGCAAACCCCCGCTTTTTGAATGGACATCATCATGTGACGTGATGGCACAATTATTTCATGATAAAGTCATAATTGATGACGTCTAATGGCGACGTCATTGCGCGATGCTGAGGGACGCTAACGCCGACGGTCTAATTTCGTGTTTGATGGGACATCTAAGGCTTTCGCCTTAAACACCGAAACGCGCATGCGCAACCAACTATCAAAAAAAAAAAGAAAAAATACACGTCACTTCGAAGACACATAAGGTCAAGTGGCCCCTGCGAGCTAATGTGCCACTGTCACGGAAAAGGGATGTTGGCAGTATTTCGTCAGCACCTATTTGGAACGACACCTCAACATACTGAATCCTGATGACCCCATCAAACTGAAGTGTTTAGACGTTTTAGTGCAAGACTTGTTGGTAGGCATGCGCGGTACTAATTAGATGATTCACGTTGATGTTGAAGAATTGTTTTATTCTGTCCCGGATGATAACCTGTTTACAGCTGTGCAGGAGATCATTGACTGTTTCGGGGCAGTAAGCTTTCGAAACAAGGCCTTAATCAATGTAGAACATTTCATGAAGCTGCTTCAGTGCTACCTGTGTACGGCCACAATCAAATGGACGATCTGGCACTTGTCGAAAAGAAGGGCATTTGCATTGGTTGACGTGTAGTCCCAGTGCTACGTGAAATATTCTTAGCAAAGCTTCACCGGCCGCTACAAGCTGAGCTCGTGGGATAACCTGTGGCAAATGCATTCAGATATGTCGACGACTTCGCAGTGATGTGGAACATAGAGGATAGCATGTCTTTACCTTAAGAGGTAAACAACATTTCGGATTGTTTTAAACATTGCACAAGTTCATTAACACTCACCCACGAGCAACGAACCAAAGATTCTTTGCAGTTTTTAGATCTTAACATCGTTTTAAACAAGTTGACCACGTTTTCTGAATTTTTTTGGTCTAGCAAGGGCCTGTTACCCTTTAACTCTTCTAACAGCAAGCTAGTAAAAAGGGCGATTGCTGATTACTGCCTTAGTTCCTCACTGAGCAAATCATGTCCCCATAAAATAGAACAGAGTTTACGGGATCAAGTAGGTCACTTGCTCAGCTAGTGTTACCCGAGAAGTTTACTTGTAAATGTACACAACACGCAGGAAAAAAGCCAACCAAAAATGGTTGTAGTCATTCTTTATGTGCATAACGTGACGGAGATAGAGAGTAAGTATGGAGTAGACGTCGTGCTCACAGTTCCCTACAAACTGGCTAAAGTGTGACCCATAATAGGAAATCGTGGACAGGGCGAGGTGAATAAAAGCACTTGCACAAGAAAAACTACAAAAAAACATGCCACGTAGTTTGTACCGTATTCTTTCGATGTTGGGTATAAAATGCCGTTGAGCTGCGGGAAAGTGTGCAGACGGGCCGATGTTTAAACGCTCCACTCCGACGACATACATTGTCCTCGAAAGTATCTCGCGTGCGGAACGCGCTTGTCTTGCATTGCGACATTTGCAGGCGCAATCTGCAGTTTGGCAGTACGAGTATTCTGAGCAAATCCAAACTGTGAGTGACCAGAGTAATCACGGAAGCAGGGCAGATTAGGGCAAACGAAAGAACGAGTATTAGCGTTCCCTCGGTTGCGTTAAGTTAAAAAGGAATTTGCTTTTCGAGTAGTTGAAGGAGATAATTACGTATTGGGGGGGATGTTTTTTGGGGGGGAGGGCGGTGCTTTCTTTTTGTAAAAGTTAGATGCGCATGCGCTTTTCGGTGTTCTCGTGCAAAGAAGTTTTCTAATAAAAACTGCAGTTGTAAGTGAACGTCTTTGATGGCTGTCAAGTGCTTTCCTTCCTTCTACCTCGTGCGCTCATATATTTTCACATTACAAAGAACAAGGTCACGGGTGATATGCAAATGATCCAGATGTACGTCAGCAGCAGCAGTAAATGATATGAAAAGTAGAAGATTGGCTCAACATGGATAATAGGTTTTGCACACCGAGCGAAAGGTGGCGTGCTCCGAGTGGGGAAGCAATAACATTCCCAGTTTTCTGTCATTTTTATGATTGATATTTGCTCTTCGATACTAAACGATGGTGCTGTGAGTTCGGTTTACTTATTGATTATTTTTTGACCAGGCGTGCTTTCTGGGTGATGGATTATACCTCAAAGTGACGTGCCCTTCTCCCCCCCCCCCCCAAAAAAAAAAAGAAAATCCAACATTTTTATTTGATGGTAAGAAAGCACCGTTATACATTTATCCCTTTTCCTGCCACTTGAACCTTAAACGAAGGGCAATCGAAAACACAGTTAGTTATTTTCGGGTTCAGGTTTTGGTTGCGTATTACATATTCATCTGAAATAGAGCGCGAAAAATACCAACAAAAAGATAAAGCGGAAAAATTTACACGAATGGCAGGGACATTACCAGGAGAAACAAATCGATCATGAAACTAAATAACTCAAGTCTCAAGCAAGTACTGAACACAGAATCATACATGGGATGCTCTTAGTGACAAATTATAATATTTTTAGTTTTTTCGTCTAAAAGCCTCTCGTGACAGCTAATATCTGTCCTAGGTCATAGAAGTTCTCAAGCATGTTGGTTCCAGGAAACTTTGCCAAGCTCAATTAACTGTCAAGGAACCAGCCGTCCCCTCCCCCATTTTCATGCCAGAATTTTTCCTTCTGTTCACGCCTACTTCACCTGACACAAGTTCAAAAACAAGGGTAAACAAAAGGTCGACTCGCGCGAAATTCAACTCTTTTTTCTTACACGAGCACGCCCTCGAGGACCTGTAAGACTAACAACAACTCGTCGCCAGTGCCAAGAGGGCAGTAGAAGCCAGAGGGTTCCTGGACTAAAGAGACCTCCCACTTCAAGGTGACACTAAGCATTACTCGGGGCACTGTTTCAAAAATAAACGGTCACCTCTCTCTCTCTCTCTCTCTCTCTCTAGCTTACACGAGCAATACTCAGGAACAGTGGCATGTCGGCTGCATGGTTCAGACGATTCAATTTCCTGTGCTTATTTTTCCGACAGGCTTGTGTCAAGAATGCCCACTCACAAGCACATATTTTTTGCGAATGGCTGCAGCATGCCCTCAGCCTTATATTCGGAACGGACCTTCAAACATGAGAAATGCACATGGGGGGAATAAAAGACCTCCGAGACTCAAGTACAATGGCTTACCCATTTGGCTTGTTTACGCAATATGGCTAGCTACAAGCAGCTGGAGGGGCTTATCGCACAATATGCGCGTCTTTGTTATGTCCTGATATGTGCTCATTACACCCGGGCGTGGGTAATGTATAGAGACAGCATAGGTCAATCACACTTCGGGTTTGCCGTCTAAAAAAAAGTTACACAAGTTTCAATCCTGTTGATGCTAAACCAGGCACAATTATACTGTCCACATTAGCGATCATTTTCCGATATAGTGCTTCTTACCTGGCAATCGTGTGGACCAAAAGATGAAGTATTCATCAGGAGTTACTCCAGTCATAATATAGAACTATTTAACAACTTCATCACTGGAATCGACTGGAGCCCATTATCCTGATACGTCCTACAACACTTTCACGGAATACTTGACCTCCATATACGAGAGGGCTTTTCTGTTAAGCACCGCAAAAAAATTAAAAAATTTCGAAAGCTGTCGGTGACAGTGGAATTATACAACGAAATTCCAAATTAGTTTAAAATTTTGAATTATGCAACCTATTACAAACGCTCTTATCCTCCAGAGATGGAAATGATCTACGTAACTATAAAAAAGAAAATCCACAATAAGCTGCACAATGGTTTGAAGACACCTAAGACGGAATACTGTATTAGTAAATTTACTGCTTGTAAAAAACTTCAGCAGTGCCTCAGTCGCTTTCTGGCTTGAAGGTAGGAGATTCCGGCATCTCAAAATTGACTGTTTCGAAAGCAGCCAGTCGTCAAGTCGCGCTAACGTTGCCGAAAGCTGTTGTCTTTGGCCGATATAATGATGCAGTCAACCGGACTCGCTAAACGACTGTGACATTCCCATGTTGGAGTGCGTGCACGCTTTCTATTTTTTAATCACCCCTTTCCCTTCTTTTTCCATCTTACCTCTTCATGCCAATTTCTATTCCCAACTGCATGGTAGCAGACTGGAAATTTTCTTCTCGTTAAGCTCCCTGCATTTCACTCAACCTTATTCTCTCTCTCTTTACTGCTCATACAGGATATGCACGCCTCCATTTGAATATTATTACTGATATGGTTGACAAAAAAGAAGTATCGAGAGCAATCAAGTATTAAAACCGGGTATAAGTAAATTGCAAATCGCTCCCAGTTTTAACAAACACTTTCTCATGGTTGGTCAGTTTACAGGTTGGTCAGTTCTCGAAACGTATTTCGACAACTATATAAACTCATATTGCTAATATAGTGTTTTCCTCTTTCCTACTGACCAACACGAAGTGTACATATTAATCTCGTCATTAAAAGATCAATGTACTTGTGGCGGTGATGACATTAAGCCGAAGCCCTTAAAGGTTATAAGTAACATTATCGTTATTCCTCTTACGCATTTTTTATAACATTATGCTATCACGTGGCCTTTTTCCATATCAAAGCTTTAACTGCGCTAATACGAGCAAGGACACTGGTAAAGTAAAGCACGTGCGCAGTCTCACAAGTAAAACTTTATTGAGTGATGAGATGCGTATATATAGAATACAGTGAACATGAAAAGACAGCATGAGCACATTCGCAAAAAAAAAAAAAAAAGTCACGTGAACTTAGAAGTGTGGTGGTTCGGGCTAGTTGGTTTGACATGACGGTAGATATAGCGCGAGAGCAGAACGACGACAAAGAGACTCGTCTCCTGCTTGTCCCTTTGTCATCATCCTGTTCTCGTGCTCTATCTACCGTCATGTCACGTGAACGCTTCAAACGTGGTGTCACAATCTAGCTTTTAGATACTGCACTTCATAGTCGCCAAGCAGCACCGATGGATCGCTAACACACCAGCTTGCTTTCTTAATCGCATGTGCCTCGTATATTGAGCTCTCGTCTATTGCGGTTCTTAGGACGATGTAAAACTGTGCATGCGCTGTCTTTTATTTTCTTGGTGTGCTCGCTTACATTTGTGTACTTCAACCTTTCTGAAGAAAACAGCCTGTATCATGCACTCGACAACGTCCTCCGAAGGCGGGCTCACTGGCTGTCTGGCTTATGACGTCAGCCAGGAGTGCGCGCTCATTGGTACAGACTTCTGTGCACCTGATTTTGAGAAGGCAATATCAGCAGCTTATAAAGTTGTATCCAGCTTTAGTACTATGAATTGTCTGGCATTTTTTATAAACACAAACACTGTTGAACTCTAGATATAGTGCATGCGCATTTTGAAGAAAACAAAATTGATTTGTGGGGTTTAACGTCCCAAAACCACCATATGATTATGAGAGACGCCGTAGTGGAGGACTCCGGAAATTTTGACCACCTGGGGTTCTTTAACGTGCACCAAAATCTGAGCACACGGGCCTACGACATTTCCGCCTTCATCGGAAATGCAGCCGCCGCAGCCGGGATTTGAACCCGCGACCTGCGGGTCAGCAGCCGAGTACCTTAGCCACTAGACCACCGCGGCGGGGCAAGAAAACAAAATGGAAGTATATATACCATAGTAAAGGGCGCAGTACTCTGAATCATCGCCAATTTTTTGTGAACCCACAATAAAGAACGAGTTCAGAGAAAGGGAATTGCAACTTTGACAACGGTATGAAAAATAGGCAGTGGTAATGCAGATGACTACCTGTGGTGCTAGGGAAATGGCGCTGTACAAGCAGCAAGCGTAAACGAAATCTGTTTTCTGTAGCTTTGTTTGATAAATCCCAAAAGGCCGAACACGCCATCAACACACTAACATCAAGGCACAGCACGCCATCTGGATGGTATCCAGTCTAGACGTTGACATGCCGACCAGTGGACTATGATCGATATCTAATGGTTAATCTTATTAGATACCGGTTCTAAATGTTCAATTATATTCACTGCCACGCCTTTTATTGAAGTGTCAATAAGTCAGAATGTCAAAAGAGGTCCCTTGCTTTGTTCGCTCTTTGGATACGTGACTTGGCACACGCCACAGGACCGCACGTATCTTTTGAAATTATCTTGAACCCCTGGCCAAGCGAACGAAACCAGTACACGATCGATAGTTGTTGTTATGGCTTGATGCCCTGAGAGCAAACTTTTATGAACCATCTTCAAGAATCCGACACTTCAGAGAGATCAGCACCAGCTGTACCATTTTGCTAGAAAAGAGTTAGTAACAGAGATGGAAGAATGCCGCGATTCGAATCCGTGCCTCGAACCCGCACCCCCGTTTGAATTGGAATACGTTAAAGCGTGTCAGAGACAAATAGATGCCGGAAATATTCTTCGAACGCTGACCGTGAACAAATGGTTCTTTCAACTAGAAATGCGAAATGCAGAAGAAAAGTCTGGCAGCACTAAATCCTCAATTTTTTATTATTCGCATAGGAAAATGCAAGAACTGCTCTCAGAGATTGTAAATATTGCCTAGCACGTACAATTAACTGCTTCCTCTGTATCTGTTACAATGGCTTCATGTTAAGACTTGTTTTGCTCTGCTCATTGGTGGTTTCAAAATAGATATTCAGTTAGCAGAAAAATGATAATTGCGGACTGCCAGCGCACGACAGGGCTCACCATAACTTCTTGCACGAGCGATGTTATTTTGTGGGTCACCCATTCATAGAGCAGTAGACAACATAGGCTTACCTTTAGGTAGGTCTACATGCATGAGCACAAATGAAACAGCATCACTTGGCGGGCAGCCTGGGACAAACAATTGTTAATGAATTGTTACTTAAGCAAGGAAACAACTCGCTTGTTGTATTAGTTAATGTACACTTTCTACTGCTACGTTAAGCTTGAGAACACTGTGAAGGAAAAAAAAAACTGTAAGCAAAGTTTTGTTTGATGGAAAACACCACGCGAACGTGCTAGTGCCCTTTCAAGCGCAGCAGATCACCCGCCTTTTATTTATGGCGGCGGTTCTGGCAGCCGCTTTTGACCCTGTAAGAAAATGGGGCGGGAGTTTCAAATACAAGCTTTGAAAGACCCTTGTTAAATGTAGGACCACACACACATATCATGGGCAGGCGCATACTTCCTTCGAAAATGCATCGGTTGGTGGCTGTGTTCTAAAAAAAAAGAATTTTTACGTCACTACGCTGAGCTATGATGAGTGGTTGACAATGACGTAATCACTATGGTATGTGGCGATGCCATCAACTGATACCGGTTAGCGACATAGTCTGCGGCTGTTGATGCGAGATGGGCTGCACAAATTTGACTGCGTCAGTCTCGCTACTAACGGCATAGTATGCAACTGTACACACATATGAGTCTCTCAATTTTTTTTTCTTCAACGTATCACCAAAGTAAACCACAGACGACGGCGCTGAGAATTCGAATTAGGCAGTATGTCATTAGCGGTGCATATTTTTACTCCTATATATTATGTGGGCCTATGTAGACGCCGTCGAAATGTGTAACATCACGCAAATAGAAGTGGGTATGTCAAGGGTGCGGAATCAGCTTAATTTATTTTGCGAGTTGAGTTTCTTTTCGGCGTGTTCTAGAAGTAATAGTAGTGCCTCGGGCATTGTGAAACGGTAATTTACTTACACCAGAAAAACAAATTTTTCGCTTCAATGCACCTATAAAATTTTGCGGTTTTGGTACGTATGGGCCGTGCATTCTTGTGTTTTTTTATTCTAGAAAATGCGGTGGAAACATGGTTTTTTCTATTGGTTATACACATTCGAATGCAATAAACTTATCTTAAACGAAGGCCCCGCCGAGGAAGCCTTCGTCGAGTACCTTAGCCTAGTGGCTAAGGTACTCGGCTGCTGACACGCAGGTCGCGGGATCGAATCCCGACTGAGGCGGCTGCTTGTTAGATGGAAGCGAAATTGCTGTAAGCCCATGTGTTCAGATTTGGGTGCACGTAAGTGAACCCCACGTAGTCGAAATTTCCGGAGCCCTCCACAACAGCGTCTTTCATAATCATATGGTGTTTTGGGACGTTAAACCCAAAATGTCAATCATTCAATCAATCAATCAATCAAATTTTAAATGAAGAAACATCGGCAGAGCAGACTGAAGACGAGAGAATGCAAACACAGCGTTGTGTACTTTCTATGTACTTTCATATGTGTTTTTAACTACTTTCACTGTTGCCATGAAAATCAGCGGCCATGACGTTGAGATTGTCTAGTTTTGTTCATCCTGCAAATATTTCATTTTTTTATTGCGATAGTAAATATATGGGCACTCTCAGCTGAATTTTTCCGCCGGCATCGATGTCGGCGTCGCCATCAGACCCCGCATATGTATACGTATCTATATATATGAAAATGCAAGAAAGAAAAATAATTCAGAAAAAGACTCCGGCGCGCGGAATCGAACATCCGACCTCTGAATTGTGAGTGCGATGCCTTAGCCAACTAGCCACAAATTACCACCTTCTTGTACCCTCAAACAGCAAGCTGTTTACACCAACCACTTACCGCGGCAGATGCTCATCTCGGGGAAGCTGTAGTGTTTGCATCAGTACCAGCGAGATGGCGCAATGAGTGCGCTTCGCCAGATCGTCAAGATGCGGCGGCGCGTGCGGTCATCTTCCACGCGTATCTTGCCCCACGAGAAGAAGGGGGGGGGGGCGCTCACTCTCCCGCCCTTATCTCACCGTGCGGAGGATTTCACGTCTTGGGCTTTCGCCGGAACGATTCTGTTGTAGTTACCGGGCGCGCAAAGGTCACATCACTCGTTGCACAGTCTTCATTTGCGAAAAGAGCACGCTTTTTAGACAAAGCGTAGTAACAACTGAGACGCTTATTCGCGTTCACCTGTACCTGTGAGTGCGTTTTGTGCGTCATTGTTGCATGAAAAACTCGGGGCGCGTTTCGATCTGCTTGCCATTCTTCGAGTGACCTTCCAATTTCTGCTATCGTGTTCATTGCTTCGCCTTTACGCCAAATCTGTGACTTTTTCATTTATTTTTAGTAGGCACGCACGTTCAGACTGGTTAATAACCATTTATTGCAACATTGCAGCTTTAAAGCTACGTATTCATACTTCCTTCAAATAATACTTCCTCTAACCACCCCGATGCTGTCAGTTTTGAAGTAGGCTTCTTATCACTATGAGTGTTATTGCGGCAACGTTTACATAAGCGAAGCTATGGGTATGTTCGTGCGAAAACTTTTGTAATAATGTGGTGGTAGTGACGATTATAAAAAAAGCGACATAAAGCTTCAATTACTTTGATGTAGAACAAAAAACTAATTCTGCTTTCAGACATGGTTGTGTGATTGGAAGAGAGACCTCCAAGTTGTTTACTTAAGCTGAAAGAAGTGGAAATCGCTCCTACGACACTTTCACTGTATAAGTTTAAGGAACTAGTAAAGAGGAGAAGAACAACAAGTAGAGTTCAATAGCAAAAAGACAGCAGAGTTGTCCTGATCTTTCAGGACCTCAACCAACTTTTCAGCTATGCTATTAGGTTGTGTGACTATGATATTTTACGCGTTTACACAACAATAGGCTCATACGGCGTGCCTCAGTGTGATGTACTTGTAATTACATTGGCGTGTTGGGGTTCTTCAACATGCTCCCAAACCAAAGTGGAGAAGTGTTCCTTCACTACACCCCATCAAAATGAGCAGTGACCACTAATCCAGTCTATGTCTTGGAGCTTGCCGACGCAACACCTTACCTCAAAGCCAGGGGTCTGAAACTCATCTCAGGCAGTGAGCCGCAAGCAGGAAAATATGTGAGAATGTAGGGCAGGGTAGTCAAGGGGTTAGGTCTCACACATTTTAGACAAACGGTACCATTGAAAAGAAAACCTTTCCCATATCTCATATACGAGATCTTTCTGAAGAAGACTTGCAGCCAGTACATGGGCGGGTGCATAGCCTAGCGAAGCTATCACGGGCCGAATTTTACAGCGAAAGTTGTTGTGAGATCAGAACACAGGTCACGTGCGGTACCATAGTTGGCTGCCGCCACCGACGGTGTCCGTAACCGACAAACCTGCTCGCGCGCCAAGCACGTCGTATGCCGATGCAATCAATACTTAACGACGTACAGTCGGCAATAACACAAAGCTAAAGCTACATAATTTGATGCGTATGATGAAAACCACACTGTTGAATTCTGAAACAACACGATTAGATTTGCTTTTACTTTCGATATTACGTATCTCGCGATGCAGTGGTTTTACCATCGATAGAGACAAAACGTCTTTAAAAGTAATACGTATCTGCCAATCGCAATCTACTACAACTTCCCTCTGTCGATCTCCGACGTCCGAGTTTCTCCTACAAAGTTGCGAGACTTCAGAACTGTGAGATACGCTGACCAATTTGGCGACGGGGGATGCAACTCATAAATTAATATTAACGATAATAAATTAAAACGCGAATGGGTTTGCGATGTAAGAAGAGCGTAAGTGGGAACTCCTCCATTTGTTCCTCGGTCCACAATCGACCTGTCCAGGCACGGCTGAACTACACACGAAGCGAAAACAGCGACTGCGTGGCGTCTGTGTTTCGGTCTGTAGTGTGATTCCGCGTAAGCACACGCGTCAAGCGTTCATCCATTGACTGTTCCCCTTTTCACCCTCCTCCACTTCTCCAAACAACGGGCTTCATTTCGAGTTTGAGAAATCGGTGGCGCTGGCGCCACGTGCTCGCTTCCACAAGTGCCGGCGGCAGTTACGTTGCGATTGCTCGCTGCCACTGATCGATCAATGGTGCCGGTAACCGCCGGATGGATCGACGTTTGAGCGAAACGCGCACGCATCGCTCAGTTTTCGACGGGCGTCATCTATTCATGCAAGCTGTGGCCCTGTCACGCGCTGCTCATTTGAAATGTCTTATTGACATTCGGAACTGTACATTCGTCCACCAATGACGGCATATGCGACTTTCGGACCTTGGCCTAGTGGCCTAATAAGATGAAAACGATTGTCGAGCAGGCGTTGTGTGCCGCACTTCGCAAAAAGGGTTTGCACATAAATATCCGCAATCAGCTTACAGGGAGAAAAAAAAATGGACAAAAGAAGAGTGTGAGGCAGGGAGTCGGACCAGATCTTATCATTTTGCGTCTTAAGCGGGAGGAGAGGAGAAAATGAACGAAATAAGCAAGGAGGAAAGAGAGAAGAATCAATACCAGCGTTCACCGAGCATACTGATACAGTCTCAACCGAGAAATAGTTGAGTTCGGTTCCTCTACGATTATCTCAAAGTCGATTCGGAATGCACGTCTGTACTATGCTTCATTTTTCACGGATAATTTCCTCTGTAGAGATCTGACAACTCCACCACTTCATTGCACCCTGCAAGATCTTAATTCTTTGGAGACATGCTTTGAAAGCCTTTTCAGCCTAAATCTAGTATGCTAACCAACATTGGTATAAAGAAAAAAAAGTGTGTGGGTGGTGAGGGGGGCGAGACAGATTTGAAAGAGGAAAGAAAAGGGTGAAGAAACGCCGTGGCATGCGTTGACTGTGAGCGAGTCTCACTCACTGTGGACGTCAAGTGATATCATCACCGGACGACTAAGTTTCGAAACGGACAAGTAAAGAAAATGCTAAGCAAAAATATTTAATTGATCCAGTTTATTTTGTTATTCGATGTGGCTGGCTCAGTGTCATCTTTTCCCGGTGTCCCTTGGGTGTGTCACACTGTTCGAAGTAGTTCTGTGTAAGGCAAGTTCCATCGCTTGACTTCGTAGCTGTCCTGGAAGCTTCTGCCAAATCTGCGAAATGACAAAAAAAGTAGTGTAAGATGCAGTTTCTGACATGATGGATGAACGAAAGAAAGCTACGTTACGTGATGTAAGAGCAGGGCTACTTTCTAGTACTTATGGCGTTGTCCTGATCGCCTTTGTACTCTTTAATGATGATTTCCTAAATGCCATTGTTCTTTCTCTGTGCACTGACAAAGTCCAAAGCCCCGCAGGGTTTCGCAAATTTTTGACACTTGTTTAGAATCAGACTAGGCTTCAGGCTGCAGATAGGACAAATTACAAAAATTAAGACTTATAATATAGGATAGTGCGTGGCTCTATGCTTCGGCTATAACACACCGCACAGTGTCACCAATCAATGGCAGAATAATCAGAGTAATGTAGCCTTTTCTCTCTGTATAGTAGTGATCAACAAAGAACAAAGTACAATATGAATCTTTTTAAGGGTTAATGTGGAATTTATGGATCGTCATTGATAAAACTGAGTGATGCATGCAACGTTATTCACCACTAAATAAAATCAGCACACATTACAGAAAGTGGCCAATCCGCTCTGCAAGAACTGCCAAGAGGAAACAAGCTTCAAGAAAGGGAAAGCTCGCATTACTTCCTGCAAGGAGTATCTGTGGTACTGGGTTTGAATTCTGGACCAGAATGAATTTTTTTATCGACTAACCAACCTTCTCTCTGAGAAATTTGTAATAACCGCTACTGAGTTGTGGTGGTTATGATGCTTCACTGCTCACACGAAGGTCGCGGGATCGAATCCCGGCTGCGGCTGCTGCATTTTCAATGTAGGCTGAAATGCTTGAGGCCCGTGTGCTTAGATTTCGGTGCCCATTAAAGCATGGCAGGCGGTGTAAAATACTGGAACTCTCCAGCACGATGTCTCTCGTAATCAGATGGTGGTTCTGGCGCATTAAATCCCAAATGACTAATGTTATCAGAGAAATACGTATGAGTTTTGTTTTCCAGCTTCGTGATGCAGACGAGTTAAGGAAAATTTTCTCCCTCTCGTTTAACATGTTATTGATGCAAAGTGAGACCAGCCGTTGTGGGAGCAATCACCTGGGCTTTCCGAGCAGCAGATAGTAGTCGTCGAGTGCCTGCAGGTACTGGGAGAGCTGTTTCTCGTTCTGGAAGACGTGCGGCATGTTGGGCTTCTGGCTTTCGCCCATGTTGGCTACCGAGACGGAAGCAGAGGCCACCAGCACCATCAGCATGGTCACCAGAGTCGAAGGGGTCATGACTTGCAGGCCGCGAAGAGGGCAAGCTGCAATGCGATGCACGAATGCTTTCGTTTATTCACGCATCCATGTTATATGATGTACAGCAGGGGTGTCACTTAATTCGTGAGTGGGCTTGTTCTGTTCATTGAGGAATCCCCATGAGCACAGTCGTGCTCGCGAAAATCACTTTAACTTCAGCGAAACGAGTCTCATCATCGAGATGCTCTGCCAGTTTGAATGTGAGTGTGGTGATCGAGTTCTGAGCACCAAGCCTTCGCGAGCTTGCGCGTGTCCTTACGAATGACATTTAATGTTCGTATGTTAGATAACACTGTATATTAGTGTCCAGTTTCATTTAGGCGAGTTGGCTGTATAATACGAACCTGTAAATACGCGAACAGTAAAACTGAACAACGCTCAAGACATATCGCATTTCTTTGTGCGAACACAACGTTACAACCTATATCTCATGCTTCAAGTTCTAACGTTCATGCGCGTTAAAATGTGCGGGTGCATAGTATGGTGCAACAGCACTTATTAACGATAATTCAAACAATATAATTGCCTGCCGTTTCAATATAACTTGCTTGAAGACGAAGTAGTTGCTTGTGTTGATGTTGCTGCAGTTGATACTTTAGAAACGCGCCATATATCTTGCGACTCTTGTCGAGACAACGAGCTAGGGTGAATCCTATTTGAGATTTCTCTGAGAAAGATCGCGCAGAACAACGACATTGAACAGAACAGAGCATGGCGAGGGGCATTACAAAACATTTACAAAGTGTGTGTGCATTACAAAATATTTATCATAAGAAAATGTTGTCGATAACACAAATTGAACTGTCATTAGACATAGAATATAGCATAGCGCACTGCCCATCTTTGAAAACAATGGCCATGTGATATATGTCAAGAATATCTAGGAAAGCAGAATGACTACGAATACTTGAACTTCAAGAGCGTAGTCAAGAAACTTTAGTCTGTCTAAATATATCCCGAGTGAACCGGGACAGTACTTAAAAAGATGCGATTGCGAACGCACTCTACAACTTCGAGCAATCGCAGAAAGCCTTATTCACGTTCTTTTTCTTTTTAAAGTGAGTGAAAAATACGTCTCCATATAGCAAAATAAGCGAAGCGCCAAATGTGTTCGTAAAGTAGCAAAACGAAGACGAGATGGAGAAAACGGATGTTGCTTAGAACATTCTTATTTTGAGTTATCTTGAAAGTACTTCATCACGACAAATTGAATATCGGTATCTTTTTTTGACGAAACGAAAACTTTCTGGTGTTACAGTACGCGTGAGTTACGAATGTAGCAAAGGAAAAACGTTTCGCACCTGATACACAAGGCGTGAAAAAGAAGAAAAAGCGTATCTGCACTATGAAGCAAGTAGCGTAAGTTTGAAGGAAGAGGTTCCGGAGGAAAAATATCATTGCAGGTATTAAGAAAAAATTGAACTTCCAGTTCACGCTCTCTGGTTTCGAAGATTGATGGTAGTGGAATGCAAGATTTTTCTTTCTAAACACTCTCCCAATATAGCAGGTTTTTGCCCATGGCTTGAAACATTTTCTGTAGCTTTTACGACAGAAAGAAAAAAGAAAGAAAGAAAGAAAGAAAGAAAGAAAGAAAGAAAGAAAGAAAGAAAGAACCTTCGCAATCGGATGAAAAAGTGACGACAGAAGATCTGGTTCCACAATCACAATAAAAAACTGCCAAAGTATTCTTTTTGTGGCCCCGAAGTAGATTAATCAAGGAAGCACAGTTTGCACTCCACCGATTCGTGCGACTATAAATACAGTAACAAAGCCTCACTAGTATCAGAAAATGACCGGAGCGTGCTAAAACTTGCCCATGGAAATTCAATTGAATTGGCCGATTTTCTTGCAATTCACGGTCAGTCGCAATACCAATAACACAAAATAATTACTCTTGGTAATTCGCCTTTGTTTGATAAATTTGTGCACGTGTACTCAAGGCTTGTCTAAGTCAAACCTCGAAACATACAAATGATACGAACCGTGGAAGGTTTAAAGAACTTGGGGTAAAACTGAATTCGTACGCAGGCAAACCATGACCGCTCTTTTTTTCTATGTACCTGATAGACCCAAGCATGCCGTAGGAGAGAGAGAAAACTGCAGGTGCCTGTATAATTTTAACAATTCATTAGGTAAAACAACAATTGGATAGTCATTTGAGCTCCACAGTATGAATGTTGTGATGTAAGTGCCCGTTAGGTTAAGCTACGGTAGTTGTAATTGTGAGAGTTTCACAACATGACCTACACTTCAGGCTATCTTTAGTACACGTCCGGCAAACGAGGCTGCAGAACTTCAATTGACCTATTTTATTTATTTATTTATTTATTTTATTTGTATGGACATTCTTGCATGAACGCCAAATATTATTAGGCGCAACTTAAGTATTGGCACATTGTAGAGTTACGAAGCCTATATACAAAATTTAAGCGCGAATGCTGAGCTTCGAACGAAGGACCATTCTCTTGAGTTGCTGAGTATATATACGTGTACATGCAAGCTTTAGCTATCAAAGGGCGGATATAATTTTACCAGCTAAGTTTGCGAAGGCCTACATGCGATTTACCCCGAAATATTGCACTGTACACAATATTTTCAGCTGTGAATTACGGGCACAAAACAGTGTTCGCGAAAGGCTGGCATGGCTAACGATGTGATGCTTTTTTTTTAGCCGGGTATTATCTCGAACCGATTTGAAGGTTTTTTTGAGTACTCACATCGTATTCTTGGCACGCAACCAATAGCCTTTAAATTCAGGCGGCATTTGAAAGCAATATTATGCAACGGGAGACGATCAACTTTTAGAACACTTTCAGAAAACATGTGCGAATAGGACTCTTTAATTGGCGCTTTAAGCTTGTTTAGAATGGCAAACCTGATTTGAAGCCATCGTTATCAGCTTTTTCAAACCAAACTTCAAGAAAACCTATGCACAGGCAGCTTGCTTTGCGGTTTATCAATTCACTAAAGCACAACAAATACAGTTTCCGTACTTCAGTCAATGCTTATACTTTTTGAAATTAAAACAATGGCAAGAAAATTGAAGATTGTTGTGGTTCTACGTCCCAAAACCACGATGTAATTATAACAGAGAACGTATAGTGGAGGGCTCCAGAAATTTTGCTACCAAGGGTTTTTAACACGCATCTAAATCAGAGCAAATGGTACTCTAAGCACTTTGTCCGTATTGAAATGCGGCTGCCGCTGCCGGGACTCGAACACACGACCTTCGGCTCAGCAGTCAAGCGCCATAGCCAGTAGCCCACCACGGCTGGTAACAATGGCTAGACAAGACCCACTAGGTAGCGCTGCGCTAATTTCGTTCTGCTCGGCAAAGTTCCACGCTCACTTCAAAAGTTTCAGAATTCTAAACATTCACATCAACTGAACCAGAACACAACACAGGCCAAATAAGGGAAGTAAAAAGTAGAGGCACGCATCTACTCACCGTTTCGTGTATCACCGGGAAGCTGACGAGCCTACTGAATCGTTCGAGCGTCTCAAGCGGCCGCTTATATAGCCTCCGCTGGCCTCAACAAATCGCTGCAGGCGCGGTTGCAACCACGCATCGGCGTAAGGTGCTCCGTAACCGCACAGCCCTTCCCGTCGCCTCTTAGGATAGACGCAATGTGCCACTGGACACGCATCTCCCCCTTACCCTCCCCTCCACCTCTTCATCGCTTACCAATCTATTTCGTTGCACTTTACGTACATCTATCGCTCGCTTTATTTGCATATTGCTGGCCATTTCTTGTTGGTCGTCTCGATAGGTTGTCCTGGGGATGCCGAAGATCGTGAGAAAGCTCGTTTATTTTTCTGTCTTCATTTCCTGTTTATAAGAAATATACGAAGAAATGTGACACGATATGCCCGGGGTGGGAGAGGGGGAGGGGTGGTGTAGAAGCGTAACACCATCATTGCCCTCCCCATGGCGCACGAGAATGGCAGATACTCGACGCCCCGCCGTGACACCACAAAGGAAGCTCTCCTAGCGGCTGCTGCTCCCGCGGCGTGAATTTGCCCACGTACGAAGTGCTGTAAGGGATGATAGGCATTGGTGGGGATGCGTGCGGTTCGCATTTAGTCGGGATGAAGTTGAGGGGGCGTCGGTAGCGCGCAGCCCGTGCCTTACATGCGCGTCTTATATACTCGTCTTATATACGCTTCGCCTCCACAATGATTGAACGTATGGGAGGCGCCCTCGTTTTGAAACCCCCCTTCCACCTTCCCCAATTTTCCGTTGGTCTCTATATGCATCCCACTGTGAAACCAGGCTGTCGTCAGCTCATATTTATTTATACTGTTCATTTAAGTTTCCTGCAAACTAGTTTCGTTTACATGGAAACGCTATCCGTGCATCCCGTAGCTATATGCAAAAAAAGAAAGGAAAGCTGCGAGCCGATTGCATTATGTATTATTTGTAAACCGAATACGTTTTGAGAGTATTCTTTCTAAACCCTCTGGTGCCATCTTGGTTTTTTCATTATAGCTTGATCGATCTGGTATATACCGTAGCGTGCATGGCAAGACAAACAAGTGCGGCATAAGAAATGGCACATCGTGCTATTATTGTCATAACTGATGCCGTCATGCTCAATAGCTTAACTGAGATTTCTCGTACTTCGAGAAGCAGTCCTGGCGATTTTATTTTCCTGTTATAGATAAGAACTAGCGTGGTATGATAAACAAGCATGACGCAGATAAATGATGCGCCATGGCGCGTGCGACGAGACCTCCATGACATGCGTGGCATGACATGAAAGACACTGATAAGGAAGCACCATTGCGGTCGGTTAATTAGCCTCACATTTTGGTACTCTAGCGTTATCGCACTCGTAGGATAATGTTAGAGTACGAACTCTGACACGAATTGAATGAGCAGTGGGCGTAGCCCGGCTGCTGATTTTTATGATGAAGGTGAAGATTGTGTGAGAATGAGATAGTCACAAATGCCTCGGCAAGAATGGTATATAGTTTAAATAATGGTGTTAGGCTGGCTGTTCTTTTTTCACAGGGCTGTACAGGGTTCCCCAGCTAACTTTAGATATAGTTTAAAATATGACAACACATGCAATTTCGACGCGACCAAACGCATGTTGCTGACCATTGCCTCGCGTTAGCTATACTATTTTTGTGTTCTAAAATATTGTTTAATTAGATCTGTTTAATTAACTTACTTTTAAAGAAACGAGAATAGATAAAAATTTCAATGATAAAGTTGTAGATTGGTTTACAAAATGTTCAAGTAGACAGTCTCGAACTTTATAACTGTTAATTATTAGTGTTTTTTTGCTGACTGCAAATACACGAGAAATGAAAAAAATACCACGTGACAAACTCTCTCGTGCGCTAGTGCGCACGATGATTCTAGTGTTCCCTAACGTTCCGTGTACGAACAGCCAACGCATTTGTCCCATTGTGTTGCCTCGACAAGGCCACAGCAATGGTGGTGGCTTCGCGATGAACAGGTTTTGCTATCGGCCACAAAAGCGATAACTCCGGTGACAGCTTATTGCTGTCATGAACCGGTGTGAGAGAAGCGCATCGTTTGCACGCGGAGTATTAGGGAGCACCAGAATCATAGAGCGCGTAGGCGCGAGTGGGTTTGTCACGTGGAATTTTTTTTTGTATTTCACGGGCATTTGTAATTAACAGAAAAACACTAATAATTAACAGATATAAAGTTCAGCACTGAGTAATCGGACGTTTTGCGATCTGATCTACAACTTCCTCATTGAAATTTTTGATCTACTTTTGTTACTTTTAGAGTTATTTATTTAAACAGATTTAATTAAGGAATATTTTAGAACACAAAAATGGTTTGATGAACTCCAGGCAACAGTCAGCAATATGCCTTTGGTCGCGGCGTAATTGCATGTGTCGGCATGTTTTTAAACTTTGGCTAAATATAGCTGGGGCAGCCTGCATATATGAACAACATGAGTGAGGTGTCATAAAATCAGCGATACGTCAAGACATGTTTGCTTGTAAAAATTACATGACGCCTTCGCGGTAGCTTCTTTAACTTCTTTAACTTCTTTAACGTGACATCCACACATTTTGTAACACGAATTGCAAGGTATGATGTACATAAGACACACTGCTCTTACGTGCAGTTCATACTCGTGTTTTCTTTTAAATACACGACTAACCGACGATATGCAGAGCTAATAGAAATTGGTGCCAGAATCGCAATTGCTTATTATGGAATCACTATTCAATAAGAGCAGCGTAAGCCAGTGTGTGTAAGCATGACTTGGTGGAAGGGACCTTACTGTTGTGCGTTCTCTAGCCATCGCATTATATCGCATACACCTGTGAGCGTACGCAGGCGTTCCGCAGGGGGTAAGGCGGATCGACTACACTATAGAAGGTTCTGCAGCCTCCTTTCTGAATGACAGTTTTCAATGCCGCGAACGACGTATACGCTAGCATGGTATTGCTTGTTTCGTATTCTAATTTTCTAAGTTTTCTATGATGTTGTCTAACACCAAGCAGTCAGTCTCGTTTATCTCAACAGCAGATAATTCTATACCGTAGTCATAATGATGTCAATAGTTTGTAAGCAAAGATTTTTCATACATTGTTGCTCGAATACATATTTCCTTCTAGTATACATCGAGAAACAGTTGCCCCGAGACTTACAGCAAACAGCAGGTGAATGTGATGTCCACGTAACATCTGCCGTTGTCCTTCTATAGTTGGATAACTAGTGAAAGGAACGCCAGCTTATGTCAATGTTTACAAAGAAGAACCACATGTGTCTTGCGTTGGGAGTAATATTAGTCTCATGACGGCGAAAAAAATCACGAGATAGAGAGAGACAGAGAGAACAATCACAGGGATCTTTTCAAATCACCTAAATGGAAGCCGTCTGCTTTCTTCTTCTCATTCGGTGTATTTAGAGTCCCTGGCCATTGTTATGAAAGCACAGTCTTTCTTTTAAACAAGCCGCCGTGCCACACGCTCTTTTTTTTTCCGCCTCTCGTATGAGCTCTTTTTTTTGTTATACTCGTAGGGCTGTAGCCATGGAAACGAGTGTGAATTATTGTTTTTTTTCTTGTGTTGTCATTGTAAGGCGGCTCTATCAACTATGAAATATCACAACATATCAACAAAGTCAATCATAACGGGTGGGCGAGTCACTGATGCCATTTGGTGTTACCGTAACCCACACGTGACGTCGACCACTTGCTCGAGTGAATGAGTGACAAAGCGATGTACAGTTATGTATATTGCTTATTAATAATAAATGGTATGTCGTGTTGAGCTGTGAATTAAGTTTTGACTTCATTATTACTGTTTCTGGCATCATACCTAGCCTGCAGTTAGTAAAGGTGAGGTCGGGACACGTTTCTGTTGTGGCTGTTGCATGTTTCCAGTCATACGAAACGCACCGTATAGAGCATATCGAGATGTCATATACTACACTAGCCAGTCGTTGGTCGTGAACATCATCGTCATCAGTGTCATCATTATCGTCATGACATATAGTAAGTGCATTACAAGTGGTGGGCCTTGACGGCAGAATTTATGATCTGAAATGCGCTTCATCATCCTCGTCATCGTCATCGTCATCATTGCTCATTGTATAAGGTCGGCGCTTGCACGGAAGCAGTTTGGGGGAGGATATAGCAGAGGCACGCCCTCTTGTGGGAGGAGGCTCGGCCATTGGAGATGATATATCTTCTATAGTAAGGGGCTTGCTTCACCGCCCTTCAAAAGCTTTGTGCGCCTAACATTGTTTTGCACTGCCTCGAAGATAAGAAATGTAGTGTGCGCCTTCTGCACTTACAAGGAACAGCCTCCGGGAGCGACCCAGCTTTGACCATGCGGTGATGTCGTATAATGACAGGATTATGCAACGTAACAATGACGTCACAACATTTGGTGAATTGTGACTTCATCACATGACGACTTTTGGCATCATTGGTGTTGATTCCAAACCCGATGGCCAATTTTAGTTTTCGATAAGTAATCTAAAGTTTTTGTCCTAATAAACCTTCATTTTCAGAAGCCTTGTTCCAACATGAGCCCAGTGTCCCCTTGATGCAGTATAGCCCACGTGACTTGCATAAACATTTCCTCTATGAGCATGTATTGTAGTGTCTTTATTTATTACAGCCATGGCCTTACATATACAGGCATCCGGCCCAGATAATTAGCGTAAGAAAGGGAAGAAAAAAAAAAGGTTGCGCATAACAAAAGCTCCAGCTACACAGCCGACGAGGTGATTGTGGTGAGCTGACTGAATTACATAACTGTACCCTTTGAGCGTCTCGAACAAAGCGCTTTATTTAGGCCGGAGCTGCATGTCATGCAGGCATACTGGAGAAAATAGTTCTATGCGGGGCTGGCGTTATATGACGTGGTATTCAGGCTATGTGAACATGCCTCCATATTTGGTGCAAAAGGAAGAGACGGCGCGGAGCCATAGGTAAGGAATGTCTCTATTTTGCCTAGTCCGAGAAAAAAAAAAGAGTAAGTTGACCAGCTGCCTATCCTGTGCTTCTTTCAATTTCCAAGTTTTGTAGGTTGCAATTCATCACACGTTTTAGTTTGTGCTCGTATGGACAAATGTCGATACATGGTGCTTAGAGCACAGAAACATTTATTATGACGCCAATGTTTCAAGGAACATATTATGAGATATTTTACCATAAAAGTGCTCGTAAAAGCCAATTTTCCAGCCATGAACCTATTGTTCGAAATTATCACAATGCTTAAGACGGTTTGATGATAACAAGCTGGTGCACGAATGAAAGGTCTTTGGAATCGATCGGTCCTCGCGTCTTACTGGGCCTACATATACACTGCAGTTCGAACTACTTTTGTCTTCAAACTGACCAGACCTCTTAGTACAAAATACGCTATAGATCATAATCTACGCCATTAAAGGTGGTATAAAATTCTTACCAGTACTGTCATCATGGCAATACTATTTGTACTAAAGTAGTTCGGTAATTGTGAAGACGTGTAATAAAAATCAGGAACTTTTTGCAAATGCATATTCAGTAGATGTCAAAATAGCAGTTTGGTTGTGTGGTTACAACCATTCGGACAAACAGAGCTGGCTGCTGAAAAGTGTAAAGCAGAGTTCCGGGTGGTCAAACATGTTGCTTTTATTTTCTCTTTGTTATCTGGAGACAGTGAAATCTAGTGTACGGACTGTAGCAACGGCGATTGCTACTCGATCCATTATTGTCGATGGCATCGATTGCTTCTGCAGTTATTTTCTCACGCTGCCAAGTGGGGATTCTGCAAAATTCTTCCTCGATGTTCCCGATGTATAGTAACATACGAAGATATAGACTATCACATGGTGGGTTGGCCGAATGTTTCAAGTATGTGACTCAGCAGAGGCTATATGTTTGGTGATTGGAATAATGCTTGTTCATATGCACAAGAAAGCTATTACGCTGACCAAAGAGAAATGGAAGAAAAAGAAAAGCAAGGCTTTCCGAGTCTTTGTTAACTTTCGGCTAGCGAAAATATGCGTGTGGGGGTGCTTGTTAAAGTGTTACTTTTTGCTCGATTCAGTTTGCACCAATATCAGCGACCGACTGACCCAACAAGTTATAATGCCAAGGTTACAGCTATGTACCTGTAAAAGGAAGGAAGAAAGAAAAGAGAGGTCATGTATTTATATCGTTCAGAAGCATGGTTAAACTTATCTAGAGTGGGTCATATGACATTGCTATCCCCCACATTATGCAGATGAAGTTTTTGGCTGACGTTCTGTGGGTACGGGACAAAATATTTGGTTGCATGGACCATAAAGGTTTAAGCGCTGTTCGACTCTCACTAGCACACTATTGAGTTTCGCTTATGTTCAGAAAGGCCTCGGTTGCAAATAAAACTTCTTGTTCAGGCTAGTGTCATTGTCTGTAATGAGATATCGAGCACGCGTAAGATACACAGTAAACGTCCCTTCCATACCTGCCCGCTTCTGGTAGATTTTGAAGAGCCGTAATGAAACCACTGGCAAGCCAATCAGCTGCAAGTACGTGCGACCAGTTTGTCCGTAGCTTGGGTTCGATCGATAACACACCCGATGATGTCGATGGCCAACAACCTGATGTAAGCAGTTTGGTGAGAACCACTTTATTCAGCTGACCACAAATAATCAGATATATAGCACCCGTTTGCTCTTGTTTTAATAGTTACATTGGGCCGCATCTGCGCATTCCGAACATTTACTTTATATTTTCATGTCTTGCATTCCTGTTATACCACATTAACACCATGACAAGACCTAACGATAGCAAATTTTAGCGGAAATTTATTACGAGTGTGTCATGCTAATTTCAAAGGAAATTTTACTGTTGAGGTTAGAAAATCAGCGCATAAAACCTAGGTAAAAAATGTCACTTGATGGAGAACAAAGAAAAAGAGGGAGAAAGATAAAAGAAAGACAGGCAGCTTAACCAGAAGAAGGCTCCGGTTTGCTACTTCGAGCTTGGGAATGGGAAAACAAATGTAAAAGAGTAAAAAAGAAGGAGAAGAGTTGGTGACAGTAGGGAAAAGATGATGCGACTGGAGCACTATCGAAGCTTTATAGGACACTTTGCGGTCCGCGAACAGTCACAGTTTGTCTTTAAGTCTGATTGCTTGTAAGAACCGCAACAACACCTATAGAGCAGCTCGCGATGCAGACCGGGTAGGCCATGGCCAACGGAGTTTGTTCTCTGCCAGGTGGACGTTGGCCAGCTGTCCTAGGACGGCTGAGAGGGTCGTTCTTCGCAGTCGAAGCGGGTGCAATTTCAGAGAAGAATCCGCATATTTTGCATAACGGCATGTCGGACATTCCAATAAGAAATTAATAGGTATTGGAGGATACCACTCCCAGCTATAAACTGGTTAGCTGGGTAGTGTCACGTTATGACAGGCTGAATGGGAGACGTAGCTACGGGTCAGGTTCCAAAGTACGTAGCCGTGCACTTGTGAAAGTCGATGAATGCCGTAAGTGTAACGTTAAATGATGGGCTAGCACGCGAAGTTATTTTGCTGCATCGGATCTTCAGAGGGGAATGGCCACACTGCTGATACGGTCATGGGCGGATCGGGCAGCTGCGTCCATTTGGTCATTGCCCTGAATGCGACAATGACTAGGAAGCCACTGGATTATCAATTTGTGCCTCTTTTCTATTATTTCATGGTGCACTAGCCTGATTTCCGCTATGAGTTGCTCATGAAAACCATGACGTAAAGTGGATGATAGACTTTGTCAAGCTGCTATGCTATCGCAGAAGATGACCCAAGAATTAGGTGTCTGCTCTGTAAGAAAGTGAAGAGCGGCATGGAGGGCTACTATTTCAGTTGGTGTAGTTGCGGTTGCATGTATCATTTTAAGTTGTGTTGTAATGGATCTTGTGCAATTATTAGGCACCGTAAAGGTAAGGGAGGTCTTGCTGCAGGCGTATAAAGTTGGAGGGCAAAGAAGTAATACGGGCAGCAGTAATGTGACTAAATGTTATACGCGGCCTTTGTGCAAGTAAAGATGCCAGATGGTGTGAAGGTACCCGTGCAAGGGGTCGAATAAGCACCATGAGCGAATCCATAGATGTGTACGTGGTCATAGGATGGTCTCCAGCCATGACAATTGTTCCTGCTGTAGACATACATTTCGAAAACCGCGGCACGTCCTTATAGCTTGAGATTGCAGCCCCTGTAGTATACGTAGATTAGTTTAGCAAGATTTCCCATCACAGAAAGATTGTATCGCACAAAGCCGAGGAATAAGGCATTATACAGCTGCAGCATTGACTGTACTGACGTTCTCCATGACTTACCACCAAGAAACTTGAGAAGATGCGCTATAGTAGTCAACCTTTTTTTTAAAATATAAAACGCGTGGCATCGATGATGAGTCTCGATACATTTTTACGCCTAAATAGCGGTGCTTGCGGTCAAGAGCCATGACTCGCCCATCGATCGTTATTGTGTACTGCCCCGCATCGTCCTGCGTGTATTTGCGACAAGGCAGCACTTATCTTGTGACAGTTCTAAATTTTCATTTTTCAAGTACAACGTGGTCAGCGTAGCTGCTTTTTGTATTCGAACTCATACCGGCATGCGTGTTACCACAGATGCCCAGATACAGATGTCGTCGGCATAGATAGACACATGGACTGTCTTAGGCAGGCATTTATATGAATGCATAATAAGGCGGCTCGTATTTGTATTCTTGCCACCATGATAAAAACAAAGGCATTAATAAAGGTTACTATCGGCTATCTGGGACAAAAAACCACTTGGATATGTCGCTAAAGACATTGCTTCTACAACAGGGCTTTTTTGTTATGTCAGTGCTGGACGAGTAAAGGTCGTTATGTTAAAATGTTAGGTATATCAACATTCTATGCCCAAAAAATTTTTATCCCTTGATGACCCAATGCTTCTCCGAATTTCAGTCTTTTTTGTATATGTACTTTAAAGAAAAATTAATAGCTCGGCCACAGACTTTGGCTTTTGCGGCCTGCCATAATCTGAGATGACATGTGCATCGTCTCTGAATCCCAGTTTTCAGGTGACACGAATTGCACGAGCTGTCGTTTGATGTTGTCACGTTGCTGACACAAAAGCCCTGCAATATAGGTACTGCATGCAACTTGACATCAGGTTCGTTTGTGGGTGCGCTATATTCAAGACTTTGCTAGAGACTCTGAAGCATATTTTTGCATAAACCAGTGTAGGGTAGCATACCCTACACTGGTTTATGCCTCCCTGCCTTCCTTTTTTTCTCGTTTCTCTATTTCTGTCTATTGCACATACAGTGTAAGGTTATTCAAAGCACGAAGGAACATGCAGCAATTTTATAAAAATTTTACAATTTTACCAGTTTATGATCACGATGAAAAACACCTCTGAGTGCGTTTTATGAGGCTGTAAATAATACTTGATGAGCCGTGTCGTGGCATTCATGTCTATCGCTCCCTTTCCCAGGACACTGAAACAGTGAATAAAAAAAGAGAAAAGAAAACAAAACCGACAAAACGTAACTTTTGTTCAGCTTCAACAACATCATCGGAAATAAAAATGCGATCACATAGTTTTGTGCTTAAATTTATTGAGATCCATATCCTGAAAAAGAGGTCACTGGTCACGGGTTGTTTTTAGGGCACGCTTCCTTGCCCAAGTCTTTCATTTACTAAATCTTATGCAGTTTTGTGGCTACATAAGTACATTTTATATCTTTCTATCTTGTAGGTTCTCATGTTAGGGGACAGCAGTTTTTTTTTAAACTAAACACAAAGACACACACATGCACTTGTGAACAATGAGTGCTATGATCTCGCATCCTTTTGCATCTGCAACAGCATCGCATCAGGTTTTGCTATATATTGCGAATCAGTAAAAAGTGAAAAAATAATGGTGTGAGTGATGGTCCATTATCAGCCGTTGAGCGAATGTTCGTGAATTGTTCCCGCAAAACGAAATGTTCCAACAGTTATACAAGCCAGGAGTTTGATTGTTAATGGCCGCAAAAAATTACAATTCAAATGCATTACAAACTGGCGTGTCCACACAAGGCGGTTGATAACACACGTCGTCAAACAGCATGTTCCATTCCATTGAGTTAATACAGTACTGGGATCCGATTCTACAGGACGCAGCGTTAAACTCGTAGATGTTCATCCGGCTGATGTACCTTGAATTCAAAAGATCTTCAGCCAGAATTCCTTGGTGGTTTCGAAGGGATAACGCCAATAGCGTCACTCATCCCCATGAATGCTTCGCCCAAATCTGCAAATATAAGAAGTCGAGTAAGAAACTGAAGACAGAGAAGGGACCAGAAAAAGGAAGAGTGCTTAACGTTGTTCTTTTACGAGTTAATGATAAAAGAGAAAATATACGTTATAGTAATCTCTGACAATTAAAGAGCACGTTGATGTACTGATGGCCAATACCGGCAACTTTAAGAGGACTGTAAAAAAAGAGGAACGCCAAAGGTACCAGAGAAGAAATGTGGGTGTATCGGGCGCAATCAACGAAAGAAAAAAAAAGCAGAGAACTAATACCTTGTCATAGAAGGCAGCTAGCACGAAAACAACCCAACAAAGTTCAGCTTCGACTACTTTTATTGAATCGGTTCTATGAGCTGGAGATTACTTTCCAATATTCTCTATCAGCTTGGCTGTGATCTGGATTACATTTGAGCACCAAGGAGTGCGCACTAATCTTCATATTCGAACGTTTTCATATCACGCTTCCAGAGTAGAGGACCGTTAAAGCAAACCGGTACAGAATTCTGCGCGAGCTGCGAAATTTAATGTTGTAAATATGTAGCAGTTCACTGACGAATCTATCTATCTATCTATCTATCTATCTATCTATCTATCTATCTATCTATCTATCTATCTATCTATCTATCTATCTATCTATCTATCTATCTATCTATCTATCTATCTATCTATCTATCTATCTATCTATCTATCTATCTATCTATCTATCTATCTATCTATCTATCTATCTCTATCTATCTATCTATCTATCTATCTATCTATCTATCTATCTATCTATCTATCTATCTATCTATCTATCTATCTATGATATGTACCTGGGCTTGCCGATGATGAGGTAGTAGTCGTCGAGCTCCTTCAGATACTGCAGCAGTTGCTGCTCGCTAATGAAAATGGGTGGCATGGCCGGCTTTCGTCTCTGCACAGCGGCAGCCTCGTGGCCCGCACTCCAAAGGATTATTAGGCACAAGACCACTACCAGTACGTCAGCCTTTCGCATTGCCCGACGCCTGCGTATGAGCCGAGACACTGTGCGCAAGTAGCGGTGCTGTGTTTACGGCGCCAAGAAGAATGATATCTGCGAAGTTACCAAGTCGACAGCACTCCTCAACGGTGCCGCACAGTGGCCGCCCAATACCTGCAAATAAACGCTCCTTGAAGATACGAAACAGTAAGGCCACGTTAGCGGGAAACAACGCTAGTAGAAAGGGGCATAACGAAGTATACAAAAAGTGCCCTTGAGTGCGTCGTTAAAACGCCAGCATCAACGGGCATAAGAATATACCGGATGAAACGGCTTATTTGATTACTTATTACGCACATGCTCAGATTTTGAAGACGAAGTCCTCCTGGGTCTCTTTACCAACAATCTGCAAAAATTTCGAATGATCATCTTTGATAGTTTGACTGTCATTCTACCTCCCTTGTTACCAGGACATTTTACAAGTGTCTCGTGCTGCCTTACGTTGGTACAACGATGTTCAGTGTCCCATCGTGTTGGCTAAATCACGCTAGTGGTTCGACAGTGTCGACTATATGCTGTTGCTACGACTATAGGCTGTGGTCATTTAACCCCAATCTATTTATTGAGTTTTTCTTTCTTCAATGGACCACTCCTATCTAACTGTTATATGACACACAATATAGCGCATAACATGCACTCCACCAGAAGCTGCACTTGGCAATAACTGTCAGCTAGAGAGACTTCTCGCATTCTACCTACACTCCCACATTACTACGAACGTCAAGTGGTTAATACACTGACAGGTATATCTTGCGCTAGTTTGGGGTAGTGCCACACATTCGCAATAAGGTTTTCTAAACTTACCGAGGTGCTCACAAGTCCCAGCTTTTGGTAGGAAATAGTTGGGCCTCAAGACAGAAGCTCGTCGGGACCACAGTCGCGTCCTATGCAAGGCTCAGAATAAAATTTCCTGGTTATCACAACTCCTAGTTCTATATTATGCACTGAAATAGTGATATCGATTGTGGCCTTGTTTGGCCAATGTTTGCCTTGAGGCAGTGTGTCAAGAACAGTTTACGGACTTTGCCTCGATTCTGCACACAATTTTAATCTCGCACTTCTTCCCTTATCTCTAGCGGCGTTCTTGAAATCGCCGTATACTACTACGAATGACCGAACGTAAGACGAGCGACAGTACGGGTATATGGCACTCTGATTCCACCTCTCCACCTCTTATCGAACTCCTGAGCACGTACAACCTCTTACGGTGATTCTTCCACAAGACATGCATAACTGTGACTAGCTCTTTCACAATGTGTTCTGCTGGTTGCTCTCATTCTTGAAAGTATCATGTCTGCTGGTCCTATCTGAGAATACTAGATCTCGCCAATACTTGCGCATGATGCCAATTTAACAGAAGTACCGAAACAACTAAATCATTTGAATGCACACGTTTGTCATGGTGTGGTATTAGCGTGCACGTCTGCATACGTAGATGCAAATACTACACACCGTAAAACCTGGCAGATGATTTAAAATGTGCCAGCTGATAATTAACAGCCTAACAGAGCCCGTCCTGTGCCTCTGTACGAAATAAATTGAATTTTTCAAATGATAACTTGGCTTAACGCTGTCGCCACGAGAGGCACAAAACCTTTCGCACACTCACATGGTAACTTACGTTCAGGTTTCATCGATCCAGAAGGGCACCACGCACGGCGGTAACGTGTTACGAGAAGCGTTTATACTGCCACATTAAGAAACACGCGAAAAATTGTAAGTGGGATGTGCTGGCATGCATGACACTTCTTGAAGCTCGGAAATCAAGTGTGAAGATAGGCTTGCGCACTTGTGCTGTGAAGCATTACTGCACCCGATTACTCGCAAAACAAACACCTAAGCACACAAGAAGACAGCAAAACCAAGGAAAAAATGGTAAAATAAATAATGTCTATGGTCTGGAGTGCCTGTGCAAAAGCTAAATTAGGATCCAGGACATTCAGTATAGAAAGAAAACCACAGTGTGACAAGTGTCTTTGCATGTATACTGACATTAAACAAGTTTGTAGCGATGCGGCCGCCACCGCGCACCCCGCGGTCATAAAAACCTGCGCGGCAGTATTCCAAGCAACGTGCTGCTCTCCTCTCTGTTTCTCCTTCGTCTCTTTTACTCTGGCCACTTCCGCTGCACTGCGTGCTGCTGCTCTATTTTCCACTCTCTGGTTGTCAGAATAAAGTAGACATCTTTATGGAAAAAAGGTGTCCGTGTCGTACAACCTGGCTCTACGAGTTAGCAGTGAAACTTGTTAAAACTCGGCCATCATCACAGTACGTGTTTACTTAAACTTACCATTTGACGTGACATTACATCATAATGTTGTATAACCCGTTAAGCCCATTAATCTGCGCTACAAAGGAATGCTGACAATGTAGGAGCCCACGAATCCCTCATTGTTCATCGTGCTTCTTATACACTTCAGATAACCAGGCAGAATCAGCATATTAGTGAGACATAGTTAATAAGACAAAAAGTTTGGGGATGGGGAAAGTGACTGATTAAACAAGGTAAACCAACAAGCAAAATGTACTATACGAATAGACACCACCAAACTAGCAAAAGCTAACGGCTATTACAATGGCCCCAATGAGCGAACAGGTGAAATAAAAAAAATCTTACAATAGCATTAAAAATGAACAGATCGATAAGACGGTGAAGTAACGAAGACTATAAGCGCCCTCGTCGAAATGCGCTCATTTAGAGCTAGCTAGCTGACACGCATAGATATAAAAGATTTAAAAGTTTTTACTTACCCTCCGTGCTACAGTGACAAGACCGCTTCCCAAGTGTCCAACAGCTTTGATCGAGTGGCAGCGCGAGATGTGCGAATCAGTGGACGTGTGATAGCCTTTTATAACTTCGCATCTCCTCCCCTCTTTCTATATTTTCGACGTCCTGCTCCTTCTAGTCACTTCTAGCACCGTCTCGGCTCTATAACGTTCAACATGCCTCATTCTTGGTTACCCGCTGTTTTCCTTTTCGGTCAAAGAGATGCCCCATGACGGCGGGACCTGGCTTGTAGGCGAGCGGGAGCGGTCGGGATGGAGCGGGTCTGCCGCGGACTCGGGACAATTATGCAACGGACACTTCGTGTCACGTACAGAAGGCTCTAGTTCCAGCTGTACGCCTTTCTATCCACCAAGGCGGGTCCCCGCCGCGCCTCGCATACCGGCCCAGTGAACAGGCTTTTGCATTCAGCGATAGTTGGCAAGTAGCACAGCAAGGCTCCCGTCGGGACCACAGAGACGCCGATTACGTCACAAACTGGTGTTCGATTGGTGCACTGTGGAAGACGGGGCCGCACAGTGCGGCATCTCTTCAACAAAGATTTACACTACTTAATGTCTTAGTAACGTCACAGATATCTATGTATTCCTACATATTTATCCATTTTGCCCAAGTGTCACTTCCTGGCATTCGGTCTGGGGAATGGACCCCGAAATGGTTTTGATGATCTCTCATGAGCCCATTGAGCTGGTAAAGCAAGTCCTAAGGATTGTCGGCAGACTTACTGACAATATTCACACCTGCAGACCATAAACAGTGCAATTGTGTAATTTGTTAGAAAGCTTTTAACATGCAAAATCGCAATCACTGAAGAGGCACTGCCAAACGAGTTTTCAAGTTGCCGCTTCGACTCTACCTAGCATTATTCCTTGATACTTAACATCAGCGACCGACCTGATTGGATATGTCCAGTTTGGGTCATTAAAGCTCCGGCGGACAGCGAGCGTCCTCTGCCATTGTTTCAACAAGCCCCATATTGACGTGAGCCGCGTGACTGCGTCAATCTCGAAATTTGTTTTCTCGAACCCCATGAATTGCCCGTGTTGCGTTGTGTGCTGCAAATGTACGTATTTTGCGACTTGTAAAACCGCGACATCGTGTAAGGCATCTATGTAAAGTGGTTGCTGGGGTTGCTAAAGCCTGTCGCTGCAACGAGTGTCAAATACTCGCCAAAGACCATTGCCAGAATCTGCGCGTCTGCGGGTGCAACTTGCCTTTTGAAGAGGCGACAACGCTGTCTGAATTTACGCCTTCCAGTGATAGTTGCCGAACACTTCTAAGTTCGCAGCACTTCGGGGGTTCGGCTTGTCGATCTATTTATCTTATGTGGCATACGAGTCATAACAAGGCTAGCATTTCTGAATTCCGTGTTGAAAAGAACTAACAAGATATGAAGCAACATAATCAACAGAGATATCCTAGCTGTAATTGCATTGCCATAAAATTGATAAGACATTCTGGAAACATAAGGATGACATAGATGGGGTGCGACAGAGGGTGCCACCACTTTGCTGAGGGGGTGAACTCCTCCGGTGCCACCTCCACGTGAGCACGGCGCCGGAGCAGTGCCGACGTGGAGGTGGCGCCGAAGGAGTCTGATGGGGCCGACGCTATATCTGACGCCATATCTTGTGTCGCTATAATTGAAGGAGAAAACAGCCTGACGGAACTCGCTGCAGACGACGCGTATCTCAATGACCTAACAACCAAGAAGTCGATGAAGACCAGCATAAACATGTCGCGCACCAAGTTTGGGAATCTGCCTAACAAGATTCTACTCGTTCTGGTAATGCCCTACATGCTTATTTCAAACATTGTCGTCACGGACGCCTTGATAAGCGGAACATTGGGAATCCCCAGGAGTGGAGTTCCACAGTAGTGCATCTGTAATACGTTTTAGGGGAAAAACCGCTATGAGATCACAACAAGGATATACCGTAGTTGTCCGCCGCCACCGGCGTCTGTGACCGATATCACACGGAATAAAAAATAATGATATAAGAAAGTATATCCACGATGAAAGGGTGTTCGAACCTGGGTCCACTCCGTGCCAGCCATGTATTCAACTACTGAGCCACACCAGTGCTTTAAACTCATTTGCACAAAAACCCTATGTCGGGAAGGAATTGTGTTAGCACACGGAATGAAACGTGGTATATATAGAAGAGTAATATAAAAACTTAGCGTCACAGAACGTGAATTGTATAACCAGGCGTCACACAATATGAATTAAATTACGAGCGGATCTTTAAATGCTTCCAAAACATTACAAAAAGCTCAGCCGTAATTCTTGATCGTCATCAGCCGCCAAACTGGTTATTCAAGCACGGGGTACCTCCCAAGCGTACTTGTCTTGGTATCTTCAAAAGCATTTATAATGGGTTCTAAAAACAGTGCTCATGAACCTTTCGGGGTGATTGTGTTGTGCTTTCTGCGCAGTCCTGTCGTTTTTGTTTTGTCCGCATTCTTGGCATTTGTAGAGATTCGGCATACAAGAGGATAATGAAATAATAACGGACGGGGATGTTTCGGCCCCTGGCGGGGCAGATCTCCGCCATTCCGAGTGCTTCGTTGCAGTTGCCCGACAGTGTGCCGTGAGCGTTATCGGTGTTGATTGCGGAAGCCATGAGGACTTTGCTATTCTTAAGTCGTCGAATGTGCTGCCATCTTCAGCCAGGGCCGAGGTTTAGACGAGTTAAGGACGAAAGCGCGCGGTAGCAAGGTGGGTAGTCGTGTAATAGCCCGCAGCCAGCTTGACACAAGATGCGTCGCCTAATCAATGGTGCGAAACGTTCGATGAATAGTTTTAGACAAATATCTAAAATATTTTATGGTGCTATAGTCAGAACGTTGATAAAATTTCAGCAACCATTTAAGGGTTCCTTCTGGTTTCCTTCAAATGTAGTGTAAACATTTCTTACCAATAAAGAATAATGCGGGTTCTAGCAGATGTCAATAAATGTGTAACATCAGGGTGTGTTAGTGCAAGAAGGGGAAGGTGGTACCATCGCACGTGCTTTTTTACCCATTTTGTTGCTTTCCAAGCGTCTGCTCATGGCAAAGTGGTAATTTTGAAAGAACAATTTAGTGCTTACACCAAAATTTGGCCTTGTCTTCAGTGTGCTATGAAAGTAACTGGTGCTTTGTAACATAGTCTACTAATTATTTATAAAGCTACCTGTAGATATACTATACTTATAGAGCTACCCGTAAGTCGAACTTTCTTCCAGCATGCGCCCAAAAATGTGTGTGTGTGTGTTTTATGTTAAGCTTGATGTGTCCAAGTGACACTGTGAGAAAGCTAGGCAAGTCACGATATTTCAGTATTGCACAATATGTGAAGGCGCATACAAGTAAATGAAAGAAAAATGGCCAGAGAACGTCCTATGAGCCTGCACAATCAAACGCAAACTATGCACAATAGTTTAAGTAACAGAACCCAGGGAACGATGCTATTTAGCATAAAGCTTACAAAATTGAAAACAACGTGCAGGAATAATGCTATGAATATGAAGAGATGGTATACATACATAACTGCTGTTGAGCGGAGGAGAGAACTAAGACGAGCGTAAACAACTGGCCCCCAACGGTGCTTGTGACGTCATGCCGCTGGCTCACTGCATAGAGAAAATATATCATCAGCAGCGCTCCGCTTAAACAAATCTTATATCGACAGCTAGCCTTGCAAATGATGCCCCGTTTATTACGACTAGCTTGCTCCTAGACGGGTAGATGAATCGATGTTAAAAGGGGGGTTGGAGGATAGATAAGCACCGTATTAAGACAGCTACTAGGTCATGTGGGCGGATAGATGGATGATCATCGTTATTAGAAAGACTGACGAACGGAAGTACGGACGGACGCTGGAGAGGTAAACGTATGTATGTATGTATGTATGTATGTATGTATGTATGTATGTATGTATGTATGTATGTATGTATGTATGTATGTATGTATGTATGTATGTATGTATGTATGTATGTATGTATGTATGTATGTATGTATGTATGTATGTATGTATGTATGTATGTATGTATGTATGTATGTATGTATGTATGTATGTATGTATGTATGTATGTATGTATGTATGTATGTATGTATGTATGTATGTATGTATGTATGTATGTATGTATGTATGTATGTATGTATGTATGTATGTATAGACTTGTTAAATAGGTGGGTGGATAGATTCACTCGTGTAAGAGTAGATGGTGCCTATCGCCATCACACAATTTATTTTAACACGAAGGAATTTCGTGCCGGCGTCCATACGGACTTCAGTGACGTGTATCTGTCATAGAAGTGACATTGTAAAATTGACGCTTCCAAATAAGAAAGGAAAGACTTATAGGAAAAAATGCAATATAACCACTAATGAAACTATTGCAGTGAGCGCTTTAGCAAAGCAACGATGTCGAAAGGTGAATGCCATGCCTTGGTAAAGCGAGACAGAGGCCAGCGGAACGTGGAACGCCAAGGCGTGTTTGCAGCTCATGCTATACCAAAACTGTCATTGCGCGACGTGATTACATGAAGACCTTAAATGACAGATGGAAACATGACAATCATTACGGCATGTGAGACGCAATTTACGGGCCATGTTAATGGTGCGCGTGTTACCATGCCATTGCTGTTGCCATGCAGTTGCGTCACGCAATACCAATTATCCTTACAACATGCTGTGTTGTGGAATCGCGAGGTGGTAGTGTATGCATGAGCGCACATATAGGTTACCCTATCGCTCAGGAGCGCACATCATGCCATTTCCCTTCTTATATGTACGACTTGAAGATACGCCTGTCGAGTTCTATTTTTCAGTGCCGGTGTCTCAAGCACATCGTCTCGCGGGCCGATTCTCTCGCTAGCGTCTCACGGCCTCATAAGGAATAAGCTCATGATTTTCTCGATTATTGCGGTTGATAACACTTCATTAGGATGAGCTATAAAAATGGAATTGGACTGATGATTTTTTTTCCTAGGCACTCCATGTGGTCCCTAGGTGTTGAAACACCACCGTAGAGCAAAATATCTGGCTCAGAAATTCAGTCGATTTTCACATCAAACTTACATCTTTCTCAACCAATGGCAATTTGTGCATTCTTTCCAATACATAAGTCACTTTATTAAACTCCTTTCTTAATTTATCTTTCCCAATACAGAAGAGCCTACCAAGATCAGTTTTTGTTAACATACCTGCCTTTCTGTTAACCTAGTTCGCATTCTATCTTGTACAATGGCCCTGTCAAATGATCGGACGATTCACCATGTCCTGCACTCTTTATTTAAGATGCAAGCAAAAAAAAATTGATGCAGATTTGCGAAGTGAATGCTCATAATTGAGCGAACCTGCATTAATTGATGGGTAAACGATATAAAAAATGTTCAGAAAATTCATCTGTTCGTCCGTTCATTCATCCATCCGATTGATTGTTTGATATGTGGGGTTTAACGTCCAAAAACCACCATATGAACATATGAGAGACGCCGTAGTGGAGGGCTCCGGAAATTCGACTACCTGGGGCTCTTTAACATGCACCAAAATCTGAGCACACGGGCCTGCAGCCTTTTCGCCTCCATTGAAAATGCAGCCGCCGCAGCCGGGATTCGATTCCATGAACTGCGGGTCAGTAGCCCAATACTTTAGCCACTAAAATACCCCGGCGGGGCCATCCATCCGTCCGTCCATAGATGGACGCACGGATGGCGCACATATGGACGGAAAGATGCATGAACAGACGACTTTACAGATGCACAGGTGGACGGACGGAAGGCCAGACAGGTGCACGGACAGAATAGGGTCTATTTTAAACCTATCGGTGCGCTTTAAATGCTCTATGTACAGTGTATAAGATTACATGCCCGTTATGTCATGCACGACATGCATGTTATGATTTATGTTGACCGTGCCATTTATGTTCGTCACACAATATAACGTCGCGTAATATTAATTATGGTGTATACCAAACTGGTGAATGGGCCGCGAATTCACCATGAGCGTGACATGATGATGTCTTACCTGATATCAATGTCATGATTTTTATGTTACCACATGCAATTTTCGTTTGTCATGCAGTGACGTCATGTAATATCAATATTGGTGTGTATCAAGCTAGCGAATTGGCTGCGAGCACAGAATAAGCGTGGCACGTAAACTATACCCTGCATGACGGCATGGGCGTCATGTTACTACCTGTCATTAATGTTCACCATGTAGTCACGTCGCGTATCAAACTGGCGAACCGGCAGTGAGCGCACCATGCTCGTAGCACGTAAACCATGTCATGATTTTTAAGTCGTCACTTGCCATTTGTTTTGGTCATACGGTGCGATCACACAATAGCAATTTTGGTGTATATCAAGCTAACGAATTCATGGCAAGTGTACCATCAGCGTGGTATGTAAATAATGCCGTTCATTAAGTGCGTATTATGATTGTTATGTTACCACCTGTCTTTTATGTTCGTCGTGCAGTCACTTCAGCTAATACCAATGCCGCTTTATGTCAAGCTAGCGAAATGGCCGTTAGCACAACATGAACGTGGCATGTAAGTAATGCCGCTCAAGTCGTGCATTTGGTGATTTTCATGTTATCACTCATCATTTATGTTTGTCGTACAGTCGCGTCACCCAATAACATTTTTTTTTCATATCAAGCTTGCGGAATAGCCACTACTACAAAATAAGTATGACGTGTATGTCATACCATACATGACATGCATGTCATGATTTTCATGTTACTACCTGTCATTTAGGTTAGTGATACAGATATGTTCACATTGCCAATTTTGGTGGAAATCTATTCATATATAAATAACCACTAGTGCCACGAGAGCATGTGAAGCAAATGATGCTGTACATGACATGCATGTCGTGATTTGCGCGCTAGTACCTGTCACCTATGCTCGTCATACACACTTACCCCACCATATACCAATGTTAATATACAGCCAGATAGCGAGCTGCCGCAAAAGCTCAAAGGACATTGCATGTAAATTATGTTCATGACAAGTATGCCATGATTTCTGTGATATGTCCTATAACTTTTTATACAGCAATGTTATGCCACAGCAATTTCGGTACACATCTTATCAACGATAAGACATAGTGAGGAGAAAGCCGTGGGCGGCTAGACAGACAGATACACTCAAGTTGCTGAAGTTGGCTGAAATATGCGTCGCATTAATGAATATACTTTTAAATAATCATAATACCGTGGGCATAACGTGCCAAAACGATGACATCACTATGGGAGACGTCGTAATGAAGGGCTTCGGAAATTTAGATCATCTAGTGTTCTTTAACGTGCACTTACATCGCATGGTACACGGGCCTCTATCACTCCGCCTCCATCGAAATGTGACCGCTGCAGCCGGAGTCGTACCCTTGACATTCGGGCCAGCATCCTAGCACCGTATCCACTGTCCCACAAGTATCATGCTTAAATAGCGGCTTTCTAACTCATATACTGCATCAAAAGGCTGTATTAAGTTGTGCCACACTGCTTTGATCTGTTTGCATTGTGTAAAAAGAGGCATTGTCATTGGACATTCGTTCGACAGGTGCTTACAGAATTTATTGGGATCTGTTTTGGGAAACGCACCCACGTTAATGCCATCCCACCACATTACTGCCACAGCATCACGGTTTCCAAAGTGGGCAGTGAGACTGCGGAACAAAAATAAGGATATTCGAAAATATAGTCTAGGATAAGAACAACCTTAAGAATTGACCTGATGTCACGACAAATGGTTCAGTGTGACTTTGGACATTCACGAATAACTTTGCTATTTTGGTCCAAGACGGAGGACTGAATCTACAGCAGGAATGATCACACCACAGAGAGTGCTGCTGCTGGTGCGGTCGTACTAACTTCCCTTTACTTTTGTGACATGGAATTCAAGCATAAAATATTCGTGGGAATACAGAACCCCCACCAGCACTCATAATAAAAACTTAACAATAATTGTTTGTAAGAGAAACTTTTAGCCACCATTCGCGAAGCCAATCAGTCACTGGCAAATGACGTTTACGGAGAAAAAAAGAACGTGTAAATTCGGCCATTGATTTGTAGGCAAATGTATACGTGTGTACTAGTTCGAAAATCCGTACTAACGTCATAGATGTGCCACTCACATGCTTGGTTAATAAGGAAACTCCGCAGAGAAACTATAAATACTGCATGAAGAATTATCCATGACGCATGTGTACTATGCCCGTGAAGCGAAATATTATATTATTATTTCAAACTAGTCACTTGGGCCTCTTTTCGTTTTTAAAATCGCACATTCAATTTGCTTGAAGTAAGGGGACTAGTGGAAGAGGGGAGATCTATTTACCCGCCCTCCTTTTGCGAGGTCAAAATGAGACTTGAGGGTGTCTTATCGCGCTACTCAATCGCGAAGCACATCTTGGCAGCTTAAAAAAGTGTAACACGTGATAGCCTTGCCAAGGCCACGGCAGATCAAGGCGGATAAAGTTGTGGACACTTTGGCTATTTCACTGCTGGCGAAACAGAGAAAGTACAGCCTACAGCAAATAAAGAACGCGTCTTTCATGTACAGATACGAACGTGTGTCCTGCGGTACAAGCACTGGTTTACAGTTAAACAGTTCTATAGCCAAGAAAAAAATAAGCAGTGCCAATACCGTGTTGCTATCTGTGTTAGCTGAATGCTTCTTCAGTCATTTACGTTCGTGCGGGTGCTATCACGCGTTGTTCAACTGCGTCGGGTATGCTGAAAATGCAGACATGTCGACTTATTGTCTCATACGGCTCCTATATGTAATTTTAAGCAGGTCAGTCGAGAACACCAACGCAAACTGAACCTGCCGAGACATATTTCTTTCTAGACACGAAAAAAGAGTGATGAGAAAAGAAAGTACTCGTATTATATTGCCGTGTGTTTTACTGAAAGGGCATAGCGTTTACCGAAAACCGTTCATTTAAAATGATCCAACAAAAGTTCTGCTGCCATGGGAACAACTGTGTCAGACTATATAGGTCAGCTTTCCGTATTCTTTTGTATTGTGCCTTCTGGCGGGAATTTCGCGTCTATCTCGTGCCAATATTGAACGCCGAGATGGGTGGATTGCGTGATATGCCCCGTGTTTTGAAACAGTTCAATTCCCGAGAAAGTTTTCGCCTCGCCCGATCCCCAGTACATGTGGCCTACAGTTTCAGTATCAAGACTGACACATTCATTTAATACAAGTTTATTCTTCATCATCATCATCATCATCATCATCATCAGCCTAACTACGTCCACTGCAGGACAAAGGCCTCTCCCATGTTCCGCCAGTTAACCCGGTCCTGTGCTTGCTGCTGCCAATTTATACCCGCAAACTTCTTAATCTCATCTGCCCACCTAATCTTCTGTCTCCCCCTAACCCGCTTGCCTTCTCTGGGAATCCAGTTAGTTACCCTTAATGACCAGCGGTTATCCTGTCTACGCGCTACATGCCCGGCCCATGTTCATTTCCTCTTCTTGATTTCAACTATGATATCCTTAACCCCAGTCTGTTCCCTAATCCACTCTGCTCTCTTCTTGTCTCTTAAAGTTACACCTACCATTTTTCTTTCCATTGCTCTCTGCGTCGTCCTCAATTTAAGCCGAACCCTCTTTGTAAGTCTCCAGGTATCTATTGGCTCCGTAAATAAGTACCGGAAAGATACAGCTGTTATATACCTTCCTCAACAATACAAGTTTATTATTGCATATCAAAAACTGTAGCCTTTAAACCACGCGGAATAGTGGTTTTCTTTTTCGAAAGTACAGATTGAGACACGATTGCCCTGGGACGGAATTGTCGGACGCCTCATTTTCGGTGCAGCTTCTTTTTTCCTGTGAGATACCGTGCGATTGAGGCTGCGCACATTTAAGAGTGAAAGAGAGAGGTAGTTTTTAAACGTAGGAAATAATGGTGTCTGGAACTATCATATTTCATATCGGTTTTTACCAGCGCCTTTTTCAAAAGCCAATGCATGGAGATGTTTCTGCTGTCGCTGTCCTCACCACTATGATGTTTGTTCTTTATAATGCCCTAATTGATAATGTCCGATGGAACGCATGTTGCGACTTGAGGTGGAGAAATTAAGCGATGTGAGGGTGCAGAGCAAAAAACAAGAAAAAGAACACTAGCTGCGAGAGTAAGGCATACTTTAGTTAGGCCTTGTATAGTATAGTTAACAAGAGGGGGGGATTATAGTGAGGGGAACCAAAATAGAAATGGGGACGAAAGAGGGTAAATCACAGCACAGCCTTGTATATTGTTGTATAGAATAGAATGTGGAAAGAGAAGTGCGGGTGAGGAGGGATGAGGAGGAAACGACGCCTATTCACCGTTTCCTGGGTGTTCGCACTACCTGTGCGAGAGTGGCTCAATATTATTGTTATGAATAATAATAATAATAATAATATTAATATAATAATAATAACAATATAATAATAATGGGTTTATTCAGGGTATTTCGTTATTATCAACAATATATATATATATATATATATATATATATATATATATATATATATATATATATATATATATATATATATATATATATATATATATATATATATATATATATTGCCACCTGGTGTTCTGTGCCAGTGAACAGTGGGTCAGTTCTGTGCCGGTGAACGAGGAAGGCGAAGACGAGCAACCCGTGCCAGCGGAGAGTCCTTCTTGGTCTCTGAGATTTTTGACAGTCGCGTCCCTTTATACGTTCCTTCGAGCTCTTAGCACGTGACAACTGGTGGAGGTGCTGGGTACCCTATGCACCGAACCCCTCCTAGTACAAGAAGCTCCAGCCCCATACCGGTGGTTACGCCTGTTCACCGTGCTAGCCGCAGGATCCGTGGACTGGACCCTGAGTTCGGACTTCTCTCTGAAGAGATGACGGCCCCAACTATTCCAGGCAGCGCCGTCCCAAGCGGCTCCAACCCAGCCGGTATGGAAGGCGCAACGCCATCGCAATATACACTCTTCAAACCAAAAACGCCGAATCCCTTTCATGGTGCTGTCCATGAGGATGTTGAAGATTGGCTACTCCACTATGACTTCGTTGCCGCTCATAACATGTGGGATGACACAGACAAGCTCCGACATGTCTACTTCAGTTTGAATGACGGGGCACGGGTATGGTACGAAAACCGGGCAGGTGTGTTCACGTCATGGGTGGACTTCAAACGCCGGCTTCTTGAAACGTATGCAAGTCCCGATCGCCGAGAGCGAGCCGAACGTGAACTCCAGTGCCGTATGCAAATGCCAAATGAAGGCGTAGCAATGTATGTTGAGGACTTGACGCGTCTTTTTCGACGAGCCGATCCTCACATGCCGGAAGAGAAGAAAGTGCGTTACCTGATGCGTGGAGTGAAGGAGCAGTTGTTCGGTGGTCTTGTACGCAGCCCCCCCCCCCCCCCCCAAGACTACGTCAGAGTTTCTTGCTGAAGCCGTCCTGATTGAAAGCACGCTTCGGCAACGGACCCAGACGTACGAGCGACAAGTGAACTTTGCTTCTGCTACGGACTACATGGGTGGTCTTGGGGCCCACGTCGACTTCTTCAGAGAGCTCATACGCTCCGTAATTCGCGAAGAACTGCAGAAGTTTTCTGCACCCTCAGCGCCCACTGTCAGTTCTTTGTCCGGCATCGTCCGAGATGAAGTTCAGCAGGCACTACGAAAACCGTCCTGTCAGACAGAGCCGCGGCCCCTAAATGACTTCCCTCGCATGTCATATGTGCAAACTATCCTCCAGCCAGCACCACCTTTGGCTCCGCTTCCCACCGCGGCCCCTGCCATGCTTCCGGCAGACCAAACTATGCGCCAACCTGCACAACATTTCACTCCGCCTTATACCACAGCCCCAGCCATGCTTCAGGCAGTCCAAGCGGGCCCTTGCCTCAGTGACCGCCGACCGATTCCGCGAAAATCAAACGTGTGGCGGGCCCCCGATCGACGTCCGCTTTGCTATCACTGTGGTGAACCTGGGCACATCTACCGACAGTGCACTTATCGACAGCTGGGACTTCGTGGTTTTTCGGCCAACTCCCCACCTCCTAGGTTCGGCCAGTGGCCTCCGGAAATCGCTGACTACGTTGCTCAGCAGCGCGGATCGACATCTCGGCACCACTCACGCTCTCCATCACCGCGGCGGTTCTCGCCGAATCATCGCACCTATGCGGGCGTGGCGCAGGGCCGGTCACCTAGCCCGCGTCGGGAAAACTAGCCTCAGCGACCTTCAGGGGCAAGGCCGCTCACACTGGTCATGCTCAAGGCCCCCTATCGACGCGGACTGAAAATACCGACGATACATTGACAACGACACCACCGGCTGATTGCGGAAGAGTGTCCTTAGATATTCCTGTTCTGCTAGATGGTCGCGAGGTCAGCGCTTTAGTGGACACTGGTGCGGACTATTCCATAATTAGCGAAAAGCTGGCCGTCCTTCTCAAGAAAGTAACGACGCCTTGGAACCGAACGCCAATTCGTACAGCTGGCGGGCATATCGTCACGCCACTCGGTATGTGCACGGCAAGACTGCAAGTCCGCGGTTGCACATTTGTTGCTAGTTTAAGCGTTCTCCGGCAGTGTTCTCGAGACCTGATCATCAGCATGGATTTTCTCAGGGAGCATGGTGCTATAATTGACATTCGACGACGTCTAGTCACTTTCGCGACCACAAACGCCACAACAGCCTACGCCGACCCCAGCCACTCCCGAGTGTCTCTTCGCGTCGTCGACGACGCTGTCACGTTACCACCCCGTGCAACTGTAGTGGTTCAGGTGGCGTGGGACGGAGTGATGCACGGTGAAGCAGTCGTAGAAAGCAATCACTTGCTTTTGCTGTCTCAGGGTGTCTGCGTAGCGAGAAGCCTTGTTGACCTTCGTGATAATCACTGCAACGTTTTTGTCACAAACTTCAGCTACGAGCACCGGCACCTTTTTCCTTGAACTGTCATCGCCTACGCCGACCCAGTCGCCATTGTTACCGAGTGTTTTGCTTCCGAGGCCATCGGCACTGCTGAAACGCCTTTCCGCAGCGTCGACATCAATCCAACGCTTTCTGAAGCGAACAAGCGGCGTTTGAGCGAGCTGTTGCTGGAGTTCCACACATGCTTTGCACGTTCATCGAAGATACGTCAAACACCGATAACGAAACACCGTATTATCACCTACGACGACGCGCGTCCCATACGGCAGCAGCCTTATCGTGTTTCGCCAACCGAACGGCACGCGATTCAAACGCAGGTTAAGGAAATGCTTCAGGATGGCGTGATACAGCCTTCAAGCAGCCCTTGGTCATCACCAGTCGTTCTTGTGAAAAAGAAAGATGGCACGCTTCGCTTTTGTGTCGACTACAGAAAGTTGAACAATGTCACAAAGAAAGACGTGTACCCGTTGCCCAGAGTCGATGATTCTCTGGACAAGCTGCGACGTGCGAAGTATTTTTCGTCCGTCGACTTGAAGAGCGGTTATTGGCAAATAGAGGTCGATGAACGTGACCGGGAAAAGACCGCTTTTGTAACGCCAGATGAACTTTATGAATTCAAAGTGCTCCCTTTCGGCCTCTGTTCCGCTCCAGCCACATTCCAGCGAATGATGGACACCGTCTTGGCAGACCTCAAGTGAAAAAGCTGTCTTGTCTACCTCGAAGATGTCGTTGTGTTTTCAGAAACGTTTGACGAACATCTTCGTCGCCTTCGGAAGGTGCTCGAAGCTATTAGATCGGCCGATCTCACACTCAAGCCTGAGAAATGTCATTTCGGCTACGAAGAATTAAAGTTTCTTGGTCACGTCGTGAGCGCCGTTGGTGTTCGGCCTGATCCTGACAAAACTGATGCCGTCACCGCTTTTCCACCTCCAACAGACAAGAAAAGTCTTCGACGGTTTCTGGGTCTGTGCGCGTATTACCGGCGCTTTATTGAAAATTTCTCCAACATTGCGGAGCCACTATTACGCCTCACGCGTGATGATACACCATTTGTCTGGGCTGACGACCAGCAGACTGCCTTTGCGGAACTACAGCACCGGCTCTCTTCCCCTCCCGTGCTCGGCCACTTCGATGAAGATGCTGACACTGAAGTACACACTGATGCCAGCAATATCGGTCTTGGAGCTGTTTTGGTACAAAGACAAGATGGCATTGAACGGGTAATAGCCAACGCAAGTCGCACACTGTCTCGCGCGGAATCTAACTATTCCACATCAGAAAAAGAATGTCTCGCGGTCGTTTGGGCAATAACAAAGTTTAGGCCGTATCTCTATGGAAGACCATTTAAAGTGGTGACTGACCATCATGCTTTGTGCTGGTCGACCAATCTACGAGACCCTTCAGGACGATTAGCACGATGGAGTCTGGCCCTAGAGGAATTTGATGTCACCATCGTGTACAAGTCAGGCAAAAAGCACGAAGACGCCGACACGCTATCACGAGCACCTCTTCAATCCGCCAGTACTAGCGCAGAAGAGGACGGCGCCTTTGTGGCAACTGTCAGCGGACCGGATCTGATGTCTTATCAACGAAATGACGCCGATCTAAGAATGATTATAGATCATTTAGAAGGTGGCACCGCGCCCATTCCTCGTCCAATGTCGCGAACGTTGCCATCATTTTGCCTACGAAATGGCGTCTTATACAAAAGGAACGCCGGTGCTGGTGACAGATCTCATCTTCTCGTCGTGCTTAAAGCCCTCCGCGATGACGTCTTATTAGCTTGCCACGACGAGCCCACATCTGGCCATCTGGGCTACTCGAGAACTATGGATCGGGTGCGGCAACTCTACTACTGGCCTAAAATGTCTGCCTGTGTCAAACGCTACGTGAAGGGATGCCGTGAATGCCAGCGTCGCAAGACACCACATTTAAAGCCTGCAGCTCATCTACAACCGATCGATCCACCACGTACACCATTTGAACAAGTGGGGATGGACCTCCTAGGCCCGTTTCCTTTGTCTTCTTCTGGCAACAAATGGATTATTGTCGCAACCGATTATTTGACGCGTTACGCTGAGACGAAGGCGTTGCCACGAGGGACCGCATCTGAAGTTGCCAGTTTTTTATGCATCAAATTGTGCTACGGCATGGCGCCCCATCATATGTCATCACTGATCGAGGGACATCGTTCACAGCGAAACTTTTGGATGATATCTTCAGGTTGAGTTACACAACCCATCGAAAGACCACTGCGTATCACCCTCAGAGTAATGCTTTAACAGAAAGGCTAAACAAAACGCTAGCCGACATGATCTCTATGTACTTGGATGTGCAGCACAAAACGTGGGACGACATCCTGCCGTACGTAACAATTGCGTATAACACTGCCACGCAGGAAACTACACGCTTCATGCCATTCCGACTCGTTTATGGTCGAGATGTTAGAATTATGCTGGACGCCATGATTCCATATGAGGACATCGACAAGCTCGACCAATTAGCCTCCGACATCAATGAGTACATTCAGCGCGCTGAGGAAGCACGTCAACTGGCCCGTGTGCACATCCGAACTCAACAGTGTGCAGATGCACGGCGGTACAACATCCACCACCGAGAAGTTAATTATGAACATGGTGACCAAGTTTGGGTTTGGACACCCATTAGGCGGCGAAGTCTCAGTGAGAAAGTCTTGAGGAAGTACTTTGGACCTTACAAAGTACTCAGACGTGTGAGCGACGTGAACTACGAAGTGGTTCCAGACGGAGGCTCACCATCATCACAGCGCAGGTTACCACGTCCAGAGACTGTACACGTAGTCCGCCTAAAACCATACTTTACGCGGTGATGCGAATTTTCTTCTTGTGCCAGTGAACTCTTCGTGTGAACAGTGAATGCCGTTTATTTCTGATTGCCGGGCCCAGGACGCATTTTCTCTCGTGCACTAATTTGTTTAATGTTTTTTTCTGTTACCTACTTCGACCCACGGCTGTGCACACTTTTGTTTGAGCATCGGGTCGATGCTCTCTTGGGAGGAGGAGTAATGCCACCTGGTGTTCTGTGCCAGTGAACAGTGGGTCAGTTCTGTGCCGGTGAACGAGGAAGACGAAGACGAGCAACCCGTGCCAGCGGAGACGTCCTTCTTGGTCTCTGAGATTTTTGACAGTCGCGTCCCTTTATACGTTCCTTCGAGCTCTTAGCACGTGACAATATATATATATATATATATATATATATATATATAACCGGTTGAAATTCAACATGTTCGAGATAAATATGACAAGATGAAAATGGAAGTTTCGTCTACTTGCCCAAATGCACAGTGAAAACAATTTATCTGATATATTGCCCAGTATTCTCTTTCTATTTATTTATTTATTAATTTATTATACAATTTCCAAATTATATAATAAATTTGAAACTACGAAGCCCTGGCCAATCTCTCAGAATGGGTATGTGCCATATTTTGTAAGGCTCAAAGAAAGAAACGTAATCACACCAGAAAGCCATGACATGATGTTGAGAGAAGCTTTGTTGGAGAGCTCCTGGAATTGAAACTGCTTGTGATCCTTATCGCGTGCCCGGCACACCGGTCGCCAGCTTTTCACCACCATGAAAATGTGTCCACCGGAATACCACTCCTGAGATCTTAAGATCGGCCATCGTGAACCTTAACCACTAGACCACTGTGGCGAGTTTCGCTATGCAAAAGAACGAGTAGGCACCTACATATACACACGCACAATTCAGCGCAGCTACGCAAAGAGCTTTCATCGTGTTGTTTGCCCTCTGACAGGTTATGTAAGTAAAAAGAAATATCCTTCGAATGCTTTTTTTTTCATGTCTACAACCACTACATCATGCCCAACACTGGTACAAACCAATGCTTATTTGAGAACCAATTCGTTCTGGAAACGTCGGTACAAACAGCAGCAGCAACAGCAACAACAACAAAAATAATGTGCACATTTGACGATCCGTTCGATTAACCCATAGTGCAACTAGAAGTTGTCAAAAGCAAAAAAAAAAGAAACACAAAACAAGCTGACTAGATAACTACGCAATGACTCTATTACATTGCTACTGTATTTCGCACTTCGTTAGCGTTCGGGAGTACTTCTGTTCCTGTCATCACGGAGACTGGCTGGTTGAAATTGCAGAATAGGAAACGAGTGCAATTAGGTCAATAGTACCATCGCGTATATATACGATGTACACTTCGCTGTTTCAAAAGAGAAATCGGTGAGCATGGCATAATAAGCCAGCGTGTAACATTCGCAAACTGGGATTAGCGTCGCTTGTAACTTCTCCGTGTTTCCTTGCGGTAGATATGCATGTGTGAGAAAAAATGGAGCAGGAAGGAACAAAGCCACACGTACTGTGCGTGTGTGTGTCTCGATCTCATTATGTACGGTCTTTTTACGCTGGTAAAATGCACATAAACCAGCTCGCTCAAGCAGCAGTTTTAGCTCGACTGCTTTGTTGTTACTTTTCAGACATCGGTCTATTCTTGGCTCTGTTTGGGTGCGCATTACGAGCTGTAGGTTTACAAACACGAATCCACAAGAATGAGTGGTGCGCTGCTTCTGCTTTAGCATGATGCTCCTTACGTATGCAAAGTGCAGACAGGTCTCTTACACAACGTCGGCGTATAAGATCTTTCGTAACTACCACAGGTATAATGGTCTTTCTTTCACACATATTACGCCACACACACAAAAACGGGACAACCAGGGCGCAAATCATTGCTATAGGAAATTGAAGATCGCTTAAGTAGTGCTTACTGTCCATATTTCAGTGTTTATAGTGAATTTCACGTTTTTACGAGCTAAAACCCCGATATGGTTGCGAGGTGCCTGTGGACTCCAGATTAACTTAAAGGGACTCTAAAGTGAAACCATGAAGATGTTTACATTGACGTACTTCACTGTGAAAACTCTAATGTCGTGAATTTCACGATTATAGCTCTAATAATACAGCAGACATTGAAGGTCAAAGTCTAATTTCTAAGTATGGTGCCGAAACCTTCGCGCTTGACGTCATGAATTTCAAAGTGCATTTTTCATAGTTAAGCAACACTAGATCAATAAAATTTTCTGAGAGTTCGTGTATTAAGTCTTTGCACCTTTCTGTGTACAATGTGCTTCCTTTTTATTGATGACGAATGACGTAAGTCCTAACAGCTAACGTGAATGTCTACGATGACTTGGCGATTGGTGTGGGCTCTTCGAGTCACGGAGCGACACAAACGCTTCACATATTGCTCGGTCGTTACTATTGTAGAATAAAAATAATAAACAAACATCAGCACCTAAAAATGTACCATCAAGTGAACTTGTAAGAAATCTGAACAGAATGCATTTTATTGTGGCTGGGCAATACAAAAGCGCCACATTAGTAATCAAAATATTGAATAACAACACACTTGAGAAACATTTGACAGTGTGTCGGTTGGTTAAACATGATGAACGGTTCTTGTGCGCTTGAATCCTGTGTCTTGTGTTTTGATTCCTGCGTTTGAAGAGAGTGAAATTGGGCACAGATGGAAGAAGCAAACGAAAAAGCCTGAATCATATTAGTCCACAGGCCAGCCACACCGAGAAATCAACAATTCATGTCGATAGTTAATGCGGAAAACAACAAAAGAGGGAGAAAAATACACATGGGCAGTGCTTGTTTTGAGTGTTTTCACCGTGTCCTGTTTTTGCATGTGCTAAGCATTGCCATGAACCTATACAAGCTGGGCCCAGAGGCGTACCAACTCTTTCGCGAGTGGGAGGGCTAACCTAACACACTTGACAGATGATATATATATATATATATATATATATATATATATATATATATATATATTGTTACGGTATAACTAAAGGATAGGTGGATTTATTTACAGGGTGAGGATGAAGTTCGGCAGCCGCGGTAAAGATGGAGTCCTCAGGCCACACCAGACAACGTCGTCTTCCTCTTCTACCTACCCGGCACATACTACAGCCCGGCTCATACCGTAGCAATCCCCGGTTCACAGACGAAGCCCGCTGGGCGAGTTTAAGTCTCTGGAGGGATGAAACTTCTTGAGGCGAGCCACGTTCACCAACTGCGTCCGATTTGACCGACGAGAAGGTGTTGTCAAGCGTGCCACAACGTACGTCAAGTCAGTCAAGCGATCTTCAATGACGTAGGGGCCTGTGTACTGCGGTAAAAACTTCTGACGTAAACCAGGTTTTCGTTGGGGGGTCCACAACCACACGAATTCACCTTCGCGGAATGAAATGGCATCATGGCGTTGATCGTACCGTTGCTTGGAGCGATCTTGTGATGCCAGTGTGCGCAAGCGAGCAATTTGGCAGGCTTCTTCGGCCCGGCACAATGTTTCGGCCACGGACTCATCGGTATGGAGCTTAAATGGGAGGATTGTATCAAGGGAGCTGCGTGGTGATCAAGCGTACAGCAGGTAGAAGGGCGCGAAGTCCGTGGTCTCGTGCTTCGCTGTATTGTATGCGTAAGTAATAAATGGTAAGCTCTCATCCCAGTTTTTGTGATTGGATGTGACGTACATAGCGAGCATGTTAGAAAGAGTTCGATTGGTACGTTCTACAAGACCATTCGCCTGGGGATGGTATGGTGTCGAATGTCTGAACTGTGAAGTGCAAAGGCGAAGTAATTCTTTTCCAGCGTCCGCGATGAATTGGCGACCACGGTCACTGATGATTACTTGAGGTAGACCATGGCGAAGAACAACGGAGCGTAACAAAAAGGCAGCGACGCCATCAGCTGTAGAAGATGGTATCGCAGTGGTTTCGGCGCATCTGTTAAGGTGGTCGACGCACACTATTATTTAGCGGTTGTTGTTCGAAGATCGCGGAAACGGGCCCAATAGGTCCATGCCCACTTGCTCGAAAGGCGTAGTAGGCGGTTCTACGGGGTGAAGAAGGCCGTGCGGTGCACTGGTAGGTCATTTGTGACGCTGGCAGCTCTCGCAACCCGAGACGTATTGTTTCGTAAAATCTCGCATTCGAGGCCAGTAAAAATGCTGCTGCACTCGATGCAGGGTGCAAATCAACCCAAGGTGTCCTGACATTGGATCATCGCGTGCATAGTACGGAGAACGTCGCATCGAAGACTTTGAGGTACAACCAGTAAATAACGTGCGCCGGTTGCAGAGTAATTCATTTTGCACAACAGCCCATCACGAATGTGAAAGCGACCACTGCCTTTGAGATTCCGAGCGTCAACGAACAAAGGGTCTAAAGATAAATCATTCAATTGTTCCCGTTTGAAGATATTGGCGTCAGGAAACGTGTGAGAGACCGCAGCAAAACAGATGTCGAGGGTATCTGCACTGTCCTCCGTCGTGGTCATAGGTAGGCGAGAAAGGCAATCAGCGTCCGAATGACGTCGTCCACTTCTGTACGAAATGCTAAAGTAAAATTCTTGAAGGCCTAAAGCCCATCGAGCAAGGCTGCCAGAAGGGTCTCGGAGGGTAACAAGCCAACATAATGAATGATGGTCTGTCACATCGGTAACATCGAAACTTCTTAATGGCGAATACAGCCGCTAAATATTCTTGCTCTGTCACCGTATAATTCATTTCAGCCTTGCTTAGAGATCGACTCGTATAAGCAACAACATGCTCTGAATTATCATGGCGCTGAACAAGCACACCTCCGATGCCAATTCCACTTGCATCACTGTGCACTTCTGTAGGAGCAGAAGGATCGAAATGACGAAGAATAGGCTCAGATGTTAGTAGAAGTTTCAGTTCAGAAAATGCGGTATCACAATCAGGTGTCAATTCGAATGGGCTGTCTTTTCGACAAGTTCGTCAGTGGGTGTACTACGTCTGCGAATCGGGGCACAAAGCGGCGAAAGTATGAGCATAGGCCCAAGAAGCTGCGAAGTTCCTTCAGTGTCTGGGGTGGTTTGAATGTGCCGACTGCTTCGATTTTGCGGGGATCTGGCCTGACACCATCTTCGTCAACTAGTTGACCCAGGACTAAAGCTTGTCGTTCACCAAGCCGGCACTTCTTAGAGTTCAAAATCAAACCAGCCTTTCCGACACAGTCTAAAAGAAGGCTTAAACGGACGTTGTGCTCTTCGAAGGTACGCCCAAAAATGACGATGTCATCCAAGTAGCATAAGCACACCTCCCATTTAAGACCACGAAGGACAGAGTCCATAAACCTTTCAAAAGTGGCGGGGGCGTTGCAAAGCCCAAACGGCATCACATTGAATTGGTACACTCCATCAGGCGTCACGAATGCGGTCTTCTCCTTGTCTGAAGGGGGCATGGGTATCTGCCAATATTCTGATTGTAGGTCTATTGAAGAAAAGTACGAAGCCCAGTGTAAGCAGTCAATAACACCGTCAATCCTAGGCAGCGGATATACATTTTTTTTGGTCACAGGTTGAGTCTTCTGTAGTCAACGCAGAACCGCCAGGCACCATCTTTCTTCTTAACCAAGATGACCGGTGCTGCCCACGGGCTACACGACTCTTCAATGACACCATTCTTCAGCATTTCCTGAACCTGGTCAGCAATAACTTTTCGTTCTGATGGCGATACTCGGTAAGGCTTTTGTCGGATCAGATGGGCAGTGCTGGTGTCAGTTCTATGGTGTGCGCGAGAACATGGTAAAGGTAGAGGCTTCTCCTCTTGGCAAAAGTCAAACACAGAAGCATGTCGCCTCAACAGATGGCGTAACGTCTGCTGCTCGTGTGACCGCAAAGTGGCGCTAACCATGCCTAGGATTTGCGACTCGTAAGAGAAACTGCGCTTGCCAGAGACTGTACCTTTCTCGCTTTCATCGTCGTTAATGACCGCTACAGGACCTTCAGTGGAATCATCGAAGATGCCAAGCTTCATTCCTCGAGGGAGCACAACCGGCATTGGCGAACAGTTCAGTGCCCACAGAAAGGTTGCTCCTTCATCAACAGATACCAAACAACGAGGGACGAGTATGCCTCTCTTAGCACATTGAACGATGGCAGGTTCAACGATGGCGTCAAAAGATGTGGCAGATTTTGGGGCGAACACCGCAAGTGACCTCATTGACCATGGCGGCACTGTCAGCTCATCGGAGACAATCAGAGCGTCCTTCGTGGCTTGCGGCGCCTCATCGATGAGGGCAGGAACAATGTCACCGCTGACGGAAAGTTCACCGCTTCCACAATCGACGCAAACGCCACATCCTTGAAGAAAGTCAAGACCGAGAATCACATCGTGAGTACAACGTTGCAGCACAAGAAACTCTGTTGGGAACACCTTTCCTGCCAATAAGACATTGACGGCACAAACTCCGACAGGATGAAGTACTTCCCCACCAACACCACGAAACCTTGTTGATTTACCCCAAGAAAACAAAACTTTGCGGCCAATACGACTTTTGAAAGAAAGACTCATAACTGATATCGTAGCATCAGTGTCCACCAAAGCACTTGTACATAAGCCATCTATTTCCACACGTATCTTGTTCTTGGACATTATAACTGGCGGAGGCATCTGAGGCAAATCTTGTTGTGCGACCTCAACTCCATCGGTCGTGCTGGCTAGTTTCCCGGCGGTGGCGATGATTACAGGCGTCGTCCCGGCGAAGGGGAACGATGCAGTCGGCCAGATGGAGACGTCAAACTACGGTCAGAAGCGGGAGAACGGCCACGGTGATTTCCCCGCCGTGAGGTACTCCTGGAATAGGCGGGCCAATGACCGTTGTTGTGACCAGTGCCCGCTGGCGGAAACTCTGATGGGGAATGATATCGGGATGTCGGCTCTCTCTGTTGACGACAGAACCGAGCTATATGCCCGGCGATACCGCAACGGTAGTACACAGTGGCTTGGTGGTATGCATTGTACTCATGGAAGGCATTGCGCTGATGTGGTGGTGGTACAGGTACATATTCGTTCGGGTCGTAATAGGTGTTGGCTAGCTGATGGGGGTAACTGTACCTCGGCAGCGGGTAGTTATTGCGCTTTGACCTTGGTGGTGAGGGTGGCTTGTAGTTGCAGTCATCGATGCCTGCTGCGGCAATTGATATGGGAGGGCGAGAGGGAGGCGGTGCGGGTGTAGCTTTGTACGGCATCGGGCGAGCGTGTCGAGTGAGCTCGTCTCGAACGATCTGGCATATTGTCGACGCGAGATCAAGCGGCGTGTATTCGTCAACACTTGCCACGGTGGTTACATTCGGTAGGCGACCGAACTTGGGGGTGATACGTCGCATCTTCAGGGTCTCGAATGTGGGACAGTGGCTTATGACGTCGGTTACCGTAGCAAGGCTGTCTTTGCTGATGAGGAACTGATACACGTCCTCGGCAATGCCCTTCAACAGGTGGCCAACTTTGTCTTCCTCTGACATAGAAGGGTTGACAATCTTGCAGAGCTTCAAGATTGCCTCGACATAGGTCGTGCACGTCTCTCCTGGGATCTGAGCTTTCTGCAGTAACGTTTGTTCCGCCTGCTTTCTCTTAGCTACGGAGTCTCCGAAGCACTCTCTTATTTCGGAAATGAAGCGATCCCATGACGTGAGGGCATCTTCGTGGTTCTCGTACCACACGAGTGCTGTGTCCGTTAAGAAAAATACTACATTGGTCAGCTGGGTCGCCGCGTCCCACTGGTAGTATTTGCTCACCCGTTTGTAGTGTGTGAGCCAGGCGTCCACGTCCTCGCCAGATTTGCCACCGAATGTGCGAGGCACTATCAGATCCTGACGCAACCAGGGACCAGCCGCACGCGAACCTGGCGCTAGCGGTGCTGCTGGGACTGGTAGAAGGTCTGCAGCTGCGGGGATCCGGTTTCCTTCTTCGCCGTGAGACATCTCAGCTGCCAGTGGTAACGGGGCAGTCCAGCAAGGCGGCGGCTTCGTCGTAGATCAGGCGCTTGAAGCGTCGTGTTGCTTGGTTGTTTACCCAGCGCCTCCACCACAAAACTGTTACGGTAGAATTAAAGGATAGGTGAGTTTATTTACAGGGTGAGGATGACGTTCGGCAGTCACGGTAAAGATGGAGTCCTCAGGCCGCCCCAGACAACGTCGTCTTGCTCTTCTACCTACCCGGCACATACTACAGCCTGGCTCATACCGTAGCAATATAATATATATATTGTGAGCATTATTCATGTGCGTCATCTTGTCATATGTACATACTCATCATCATCAGTCTGACCTGTTTTAAGGGGCAGAGGCTCGGCATGTAAAAGAAGTGTCTTGCAGCAAAAACGTTGCCTTACAAGTGGTGGAGAGTGCTTTCCGGTCCCCTGGTCCTCTCCCTGCAGCGCTTTTTCGCTATCTTCAACTACCAATCATCCCTGGAGCTCCGGTCGGGTCGCCGTTTGCGCAGTCAGCCCACGGTCATGTCGCAAGACGAGCACAACAACAACACGGCTCCATCCACCCCGCCTACACCCCTGGGCATGCCTTCATGGACTGTCACCGCCCCTCAAAAAGATCCCCCGATGTTCGCTGGCCTTCGCGGTGAAGACGTTGAAGACTGGTTGGACGAGTACGACCGTGTGAGTGCGCTTAACTATTGGCATGATTCTGTGAAGTTGTCCCGCGTGCCGTTCTATCTGACGTGGGTCGCTAGGACATGGTTTCTCAACCATCAGCTGGATTTCCCCGACTGGCCTACCTTTAAGCAGCAGCTCCGTCAGATATTTTCCAACCCTTCTGTACGTGCAGACATCGCCAAACGAAAGCTTGCTGAACGTGTCCAGCACTCCGGCGAGTCCTATACTTCGTACATTGAAGATGTCCTCGCCCTATGCCGTCGCGTCGACAGCTCGATGGCGGAACATGACCGCGTTCGCCACCTGCTCAAGGGCATAGGCGCCGTCGCATTTAACGCTTTGGCGGCAAAGAACCCCACCATGGTCACGGATATCATCAGTACGTGTCAGCGACTCGACGACCTTCAACTTATACGTTTACAACCTGACACAGGAGATCTCAGGCCAACGCATGACAATGAGCTCCGTGCGTTGATACGGTCCATGATTCGCGAGGAGCTGCAACTCCAGGCCACCTCGTGGTCTTGTGAGCTCCGCATAACACCTTCTGCAGGCAGCCTCCGCAACATCGTCAGGGAGGAAGTGGCATCCATGACGTGTGAGCGAGTCCCGAGCTCGCATACCACTCCAAAGCCGACATACGCTCAGGTGGTTGCAGCGTCACCTTCTCAGCAATCACCGCAGTATATGTCAACTACGCAGCCCTCCCTAAATGTCCTCGCCCCAAGGGCACCGCCTCCTTCTTTCCATGCCTAGCGTCCATCTCGACCGATTTGCTATTATTGCGGAATACGTGGCCACATCTCACGGCTCTGTCGTCGACGTCAACAAGACGAAAGGCGGGGCTATGGTGAGTACGAGAGGGATGAGTTTGCCCCTGCTCAACAACATCGCCACCCATACCAACTGTACCAACGCCGCTCACCATCGCCGCAGCACTTCGATGCAGCCAGTACCTTCCGCTCCTCGCGCCGTCGTTCCCCGTCACCTATGCGCCGTTCCTCGTCACCACTTCGTCCGGCTACCACGGCGTCTGATCATCGCCCGGAAAACTAAACAGTGCAGCTTTAGGAGGGAAAGCTGCATTTGGCGGACTGCATCGAACTCCTCCGGAACGCCCTTCAAATATACTTTCAGTGTGTGGTGAGGGTATATTGACTGAAGCCTTGGTGGACACAGGTGCATCGCTCTCAGTTATTAGTGTGTACTTGTGTTCCCGTTTGCGCAAAGTGAAGACACCGTATGATGGCCCTCCCCTTCGCCGTGCTAATGCGGTTTTTGTTCAGCCTTCTGGTGTTTGCACAGCACGAGTTTTTATTGAAGGCATCCTTCACCATATACAGTTCCTCGTTCTGTCATCGTGTACTAATGCGCTCGTTTTAGGGTGGGACTTTCTCTCCTCAGCTTCAGCCGTGATATCTTGCCGTCAGAGGGTCATTCGCATGTCAGATACTATGCTTTCGTGCGATAAAGATGCTCATAGCCAGCGCTTCGTCCCCGCTGATGACTGTTTTATTCCTCCAGGTAATGAGCATATTCTGACCCTGACATCAGATGAGATCAGTACTGGTGATGTGTTCCTGGCACTGTGTGGACGCTACATCTCTGTGGGCTTACAATCACTCCTAGCCTGGTGCGCTTTCATGGTGGCGGAGCATTAGTTACGGCAGTTAACCCTACTTCTTTGCCTGTTGCACTGCCCCAGGGCACCAGTGTGGTTTGCTTCACAGATATCGAACCACTTTCTTTGGTGCCCCTTCACGCAGACGCGCCATATTTCTCTACGAGTAATGATGACGATGCTACAACGGCTGATCTAACAGCCACAATAAATCCCGATCTCACGTCGGCGCAAAAGCAAGAACTTTTGGGTATCCTTCAAAAACACAGTGCTTCATTTGATGTCAATTACAAGCTTCAGGGTCGCACTTCCGTCGCCGTACATCGAATTGAAACGGAAGGCAATACAATTGTACGCCACCGCCCATATCGAGTGTCATCCGCAGAGCGGAAAATAATCGAGAACAACGTTGCTGATATGCTGAAACGAGATGTTATCCAGCCTTCGTCCAGCCCGTGGTCATCACCTGTAGTGCTAGTCCGAAAGAAGGATGGCTCGGTGCGATTCTGCGTCGATTATCGAGCACTTAATAAGATCACGCGCAAAGACGTGTACCCGATCCCACGAGTCGACGACGCACTTGACTCTCTGCAAGGCGCTGAATTTGTCTCCAGCCTCGATCTACGGTCTGGTTATTGGCAAATACCTATGCACGAAGCGGACAAAGAAAAAACTGCCTTTGCAACACCAGACGGGCTGTATGAATTCAACGTGATGCCATTCGGTTTATGTAATGCTCCTGCCACGTTTGAACGCATGATTGACACAGTTCTACGCGGCCTAAAATGGAAAACATGTCTCTGTTATCTAGATGACATCGTCATTTTCTCCTCTTCTTTTCGTCAGATTCTTGATCGTTTAGACGAAGTTTTGATGTGTATTTCTAATGCTGGACTTCAGCTAAACAGAAAGAAATGCCACTTCGCCAACAAGAACATCAAGGTGTTGGGCCACCTTATCAGCAAAGATGGCGTTCGCCCGGATGCTGACGAGCTTGCTGCCGTGATACGCTTCCCTCGGCCAGAAAATCAGAAACACCTACGAAGTTTCCTGGGCCTGGCGTCCTACTTCCGCCGCTTCATTAGCCATTTTGCTGCCATCGCGTCGCCACTGCATAAGCTGCTGACATCCGGATCAACTTTCGCTTGGAACGACGACTGCGAGCGTGCCTTTCAAGCCCTCAAGCATGCTTTAACATCCGACCCTGTTCTGTGTCATTTCGACGAGAACGCACCTATATGTCTCCACACCGACGCGAGTGGCCAAGGCATTGGTGCAGTTCTTCTACAGCGGGATGCCACTTCACGGGAAAGAGTTATTGCGTATGGTAGTCGTGCTCTTACGGCTGCTGAACAAAACTACTCCATAACTGAGCAGGAGTGCCTTGCTGTCGTCTGGGCCATACAAAAATTTCGACCATATCTTTACGGACGCCACTTCACAGTTATTACAGACCATCACGCCCTGTGCTGGCTATCGTCACTGAAAAACTTGTCTGGTCGCCTCGGTCGTTGGGTGCTCCGCCTACAAGAGTACGATTTTGACGTCATCTATAAGTCAGGCAAAAGACACCAAGATGCAGATGCTCTCTCTCGCTGCCCCCTTCCACTGTCACCATCGAGTACGTCAGGTGATTGCTCGTCTGGTGAGCGAAACACTGCGTCACCCCTCACATTATCACAACTTGCGGTTATCGACACGCCAGCTTCAAATTGCTACACCGAGTTCGCCACACGCCAGCGTGATGATCCATATTGCAATAGCATTATTCAACGCCTAAATAGTATATCACCTACTTCTAATGCTAGAGTGCGCCGACAACTACGGCAATTTAAACTCGATAACTATGTGCTCCATCGCTACGCTTACACTACTGATGGACACCGCTGGGTTCCAGTACTTCCGCGTTCTCTACGTCACCAAGTCCTCGAAGCCTTTCACGACGACCCATGTGCAGGCCACTTGGGATTTCACAAAGCACAAAGCCGCATCAGGAAACGTTTCTTCTGGCCTGGCATCTCTACTTTTGTGGCCAAGTAAGTTGCATCTTGCCATCTGTGTCAACGGCGGAAGCGACCAACTTCGTCTCCTGTTGGCCTTCTGCAACCCATCCCGTGTCCCGAGACACCTTTCGCCATCGTTGGCATAGACCTACTAGGACCTCTCCCCATCACGCCAGCAGGTAATCGTTGGATTGTGACTGCTGTCGATCACCTGACACGGTACGCAGAGACTGCTGCACTACGCAGAAGTTCTGCTTCAGACGTCGCAGACTTCTTTCTCAACGCCATTGTATTGCGTCACGGTGCACCTCGCGTCCTCCTGAGTGATCGCGGGAAGACGTTCCTGTCCACCATAATCGAAACCCTGCTCACAACCTGTGGTACAGTACATAAGACGACGTCAGCCTACCACCCCCAAACTAATGGGCTGACAGAGAGATTTCATCGGACACTAACAGACATGCTATCGATGTACATAGCACCAGACCACGACAATTGGGATGCGATTTTGCCTTTTGTCACGTTTGACCATAACACCGCGGTTCGAAGAACTACTGGCTACTCGCCTTTCTACCTCGTGTACGGCCGTACACCGACATTCACCATCGACGTCTCTTTTTTAAATGTTCCAACTGACTCCTCGGCAACCGTATCAGAGCAGTTCATCACAAGGCTCAAGGAATGTCGGCAACGAGCTCGCCTCAATACAGAAGCCACTCAGCAAGATCGCAAGCAACGCTACGACAGCTCTCATCGCGACGTCTCCTTCAGTCCGGGGGATGAAGTGTTGCTTGATTGTGCGATAAATTTCAGTCACGCTTCATTGGACCCTATACAATCAACGAACAAATGTCACCAGTGAACTACCGTGTCACTCCCAGCGACCTTTCTTCGGATCGCCGCTGTCGTGGTTCGGAAATTGTCCACGTATCGCGTCTGAAGCCATTCGTTCGACGTTCCGTTTCCGTCTAAGACGCGTCCGGGCTGGCCGCTCAAGCGTGGGGGGGGGGGGAAATAAGTGCGAGCATTATTCATGCGCGTCATCTTGTCATATATACATACTCATCATCATCAGTCTGACCTGTGTTGTGGGTCAGACTGATGATGAGTATGTACACAATGCTCACAATATATATATATATATATATATATATATATATATATATATATATATATATATATATATATATATATATATATATTGTGAGCATTGTTTATGCGTCCCATCTTCTTTTCATCTGTACATACGCATCATCACTAGTCAAGCTTAGGTTGTGGGGCACATACTCGAGACAATAAAGAAAAGTCTTGAGGGTACTGGACGCCATCTTACAAGTGGTGGAGGTGCTGGGTATCGATCCCAGTACCTCTCGCTCTCTCGGACAACCCCAGCGTCTTCTAGAACACATCCCTGGAGCTCCGTTCAGGCCGCCGCTTAAACGACCTGGGTTCGGTCATGTCGCAAGCCGACCATCCCAGCGCAGCAGCTGCGCAACCGCTCCCACCGCCAAGAAACCCTTCTCACCTGGTCACCAGCCCTCAAAAGGATCCTCCGCTGTTCGCAGGGCTTCCGGGTGAGGACTTGGAACACTGGCTCGAGGAGTATGACCGCGTGAGTGCCATCAACTACTGGGATGAGCCTGCGAAACTCACCCACGTTGCATTCTACTTGAGTGGCGTCGCAAAAACGTGGTTTTTAAACCACGCTACAGATTTTTTGACATGGCCCGCCTTTACGCGCCAGCTCCGCCAGATTTTCGCCAACCCGTCGGTGCGCTCGGATATCGCCAAGAAAAGGCTTGGTGCACGTGTTCAACGCCCCGGCGAGTCTTACACTTCTTACATTGAAGATGTTCGCGCCCTTTGCCGCCGCATCGACAACCATATGGCGGAAAACGACCGTGTGCGCCACCTGCTAAAAGGCATTGCGACTGTCGCTTTTAATGCGCTTGTGGTGCAGAATCACCAGACCGTAGCCAATGTTGTAGCTACCTGTCAGTGCCTCGAGGAGCTTCAAACCACTCGGGTGCAACCTGATATGCCTGATCTCAGCTCGAGTCATGACACAACAGAGCTGCGTGCATTGATCCGCTCTATCATTCGCGAGGAACTTCATGCACAGGCTTCACCTCGCCCCCTTGATATCCGAGCTACGCCACCTGCTACTAGTTTACGCGACGTCGTGAGGGAGGAACTGACATTGATCACAGGTAAACCAGTTCCGAGTTCACATCCCGTGCCCATTCCAAGTTATGCCCACGTTGCTGCAACGACACCTGCGCCCCAGCAAAGCCTGGCCTCGATGACAATCTCACCAGTTCCGAGCTCATATCCTGTAGCCATGCCAACTTATGGTCAAGTTGCTGCTAGGACACCTGCACCCCAGCAAAGCCCAATGCAGCTACAAGCGGCCGAATTGCATGGTTCGCTCAACCCACTCGCACCGCGACCATCTTCCCAGCCTTACAACGACTGGCGCACTTCGCGGCCGACTTGCTTCTATTGCGGCATACGTGGTCACATTTCAAGGTTTTGCCGACAGCGTCAGCGAGACGAAAGACGAAGCTACGATAACTTTGAACGGGACGACTTCTACCCCACTGGATCACCCTATCGCCGGCTGTATCCGAACAGCACACGTCGGTCGCCGTCTCCGCAGAACTTTGGCTCAGTTGGCAGTTTCCGTTTCTCACGTCGTCGCTCACCTTCACCGATGCGGCGTTCCTCTTCTCCTCTCCGGCCTTCTACTTCAATTCCTGACCGCCAACTGGAAAACTAAACAGTGCAGCTTCGGGAGGGAAAGCTGCGTCTTTCGAACTGCGTCAAACTCCTCCGGACCGTCCATCGAATGTTTTGTTAGTGTACGTTGAAGGTATACAGACAGAGGCACTGGTAGACACAGGCGCATCACTTTCCGTAATTCGTGCAGACTTTTGTGCCCGCTTGAAAAAAGTTAGCACACCATACGATGGCCCTCCCCTTCGTTGCGCAGATGGAGTCCCTATTCAGCCTTCAAGTGTTTGCACAGTCCGCGTTTTCATAGATGGCATCCTTCACCACATTCAGTTTCTTGTACTTCCTTGGTGCACTCACAAAGTAATTTTAGGATGGGACTTTCTATCTTCGGCATCAGCTTTCATATCGTGTCGTCAGCGAGTAATTGAAATGTCAGCTACTGAGAGTTCATCTGATGTCGATCCATACAGCTTCCGTTTCGTTGCTGCCGCTGATTGTTTCATTTTGCCGGGAGATGAACAAATTCTCACGATCACTTCGGATACTATAGTTAACGGTGACGTGTTCATAGCCACATCTGTTCGCTCCAAACCTGCGGGGCTTACCATAGCACCCGGCCTTGTGCGGTTTAACGACAGTAAAGCATTGGTCACCGCCTTGAACCCAACTTCATCGCCAGTGATGCTGCCCCAAGGCACTGCTGTGAGCTGCTTCGCTGACAGCGAGCCTTTCTCGCTGGTTCCTCTTCACGCAGAATCAACGCCTTTGTCTGCTACAACTGATATGAAGGCTACCAGTGTTGCTTTAAATGACACCATAAGTCCTCACCTCACTGCCGAGCAAAAGAGAGACCTCTTAGACCTTCTCCAAAAGCACAGCCTTTTGTTTGACATACATTCCAAAGTTCTGGGCCGCACCTCCGTTGCAGAGCACAGCATTGAAACCGAAGGCAGCTCCATTGTGCGCCGCCGCCCATACCGTCTGTCTTCGGCGGAACGGCAAATCATTGAGCAAAACGTCACCGACATGCTCAAACGGGATATTATTCGACCTTCATCCAGCTCTTGGTCGTCTCCTGTGGTGTTGGTCCGAAAAAAGGATGGCTCTGTCCGCTTTTGTGTTGATTACAGAGCGCTCAATAAGATCACGAAAAAAGACGTATATCCGTTGCCACGCATAGATGATGCCCTGGACTCCCTACAAGGCGCAGAATATTTCTCCAGTCTCGACCTCCGATCCGGGTATTGGAAAATACCTATGCGCGAAGCAGACAAGGAGAAAACAGCGTTTGCGACGCCTGACGAGCTTTACGAATTTAACGTCATGCCTTTTGGCTTATGCAACGCTCCAGCAACATTCGAGCGCATGATAGATACCGTCTTACGTGGTCTCAAATGGAAAACCTGTTTATGTTACTTAGACGACATCGTAATTTATTCTTCTACTTTTCCCCAGCACTTTAAGCGTTTGGACGAAGTTCTAACGTGCATTTCGAACGCTGGTCTACAGCTCAATACAAAGAAATGCCACTTCGCCAGCACAAGCATCAAAGTATTGGGTCACCATGTCAGCAAAGATGGCGTTCGACCCGACCCCGACAAGGTTGCTGCCGTAATTAGTTTTCTACGTCCGGGCAATCAAAAACAATTGCGAAGTTTCGTGGGCCTGGCGTCTTACTTCCGCCGCTTCATCCGTCACTTTTCTGCCATTGCGGGGCCGTTACACAAGCTTCTGACGTCAGGAACGGCTTTCACGTGGACTGACGAGTGCGAGTGTGCTTTCCAAGCCCTTAAGCGTGCTCTGACATCAGACCCCGTCCTCCGTCACTTCGATGAGAGTGCACCCACTTTCCTGCACACAGATGCCAGTGGCCACGGAATCGGTGCTGTCCTCCTCCAGCGCGATGAAACATCACGTGAGCGATTAGTTGCGTATGCCAGCCGCGCTCTAACACCTGCGGAGCAGAACTACTCGATAACAGAGCAGGAATGTCTCGCTGTCGTTTGGGCCATCCAGAAATTTCGACCTTATCTGTATGAACGCCACTTCACTGTGATCACCGACCACCATGCCCTATGCTGGTTGTCCTCGCTGAAGAATTTGTCTGGGCGCCTCGGTCGCTGGATACTGCGGTTGCAAGAGTACACTTTTGACGTTGTGTACAGGTGTGGCAAACAGCATCAGGATGCTGACGCTCTCTCTCGCTGCCCTCTGCCACTTTCATCTCCAACCACGAATCCTCAATGCCCCTCAGGTGATCAAGCGGCTTCCTATTCACCCACGTTATCACCCCTGGCAGTTGCTGGGTCACTATCTTTAAACAGCAGCGCCCAGTTTGCCGCGTGCCAACGTGACGACCCCTACTGTAACCGCATCATCGGATACTTGAATGGCTCGTCTTTTCCACCTAACGCCAGACTACGTCGTCAGCTACGGCAGTTCAAGCTAGAGAACAACGTCCTGCAGCGCTATACTTACAATGCGGATGGGCATCGGTGGGTGCCAGTACTTCCCCGTTCGCTGCGAAAACAAGTTCTCGAAGCATTGCACGACGACCCATCAGCTGGACACTTAGGATTCCAAAAGACCTACAACCGCGTTAGGAGCCGTTTCTTCTGGCCTGGTCTTTCTACATTTGTGGCTAATTATGTCGCTTCTTGCACACTTTGTCAACGCCGGAAACAACCAACTTCAGCTCCTGCTGGTCTATTACAACCCATTCCATGTCCCGATACACCTTTTGTCGTTGTCGGAATAGACCTCGTCGGGCCACTTCCCGTAACGCCAGCGGGCCACCGCTGGATCGTCACAGCTGTCGACCACCGCACACGATACGCGGAGACCGCTCCTCTACGCACTAGCTCTGCCTCAGACGTTGCCGCCTTCTTTTTAGAAGCCATTGTGTTGCGTCATGGTGCACCTCACACGTTGTTGAGTGACCGGGGCAAGGCCTTCATATCGACAATTCTGGACGAAATCCTAAAGACTTGTGGCACAGTTCATAAGACCACATCCGCTTACCACCCGCAGACAAATGGCCTGACAGAGCGATTCCACTGGTCTATAATCGACATGATATCCATGTACATCGGACCGAACCACGATAACTGGGACAAAATCTTGCCGTTCGTAACATTTGCACACAACACCGCTGTTCAACGAACCACCGGGTATTCACCTTTCTTCCTCGTCTATGGTCGTGCGCCGACATTCACCATTGACGCCTCTTTCTTCGATGTAACGACAAAAACGTCCACGACTACGCCAGGACATTTCGTTTCCAGGCTCGCTGAGGCACGGCAACGTGCTCAACACGGAGGCCAGTCAACAAGACCGCAAGCAACGCTATGACAGCTTTCGTCGAGACGTCACTTTCCGTCCTGGAGATGAAGTATTACTTTGGACGCCTGTTCGCACTCGAGGATTGTGTGAAAAGTTTCAGTCACGCTTTCTCGGACCTTACGTTATTTCTGAACAAACATCTCCTGTCAATTACCTTGTCACTCCCGTCGAGGGTTCCTCGGACCGTCGTTACAGTGCCTCCGAGGTAGTCCACGTTTCACGTCTTAAACCCTTGGTTCGCCGTACATTTCCCGCCTAAGTCTCGGCCGGGCCGGCCGCTCAAGTGCGCGGGGAAAATAAGTGTGAGCATTGTTTATGTGTCTCATCTTTTCATCTGCACATACTCATCATCACTAGTCAAGCTTAGGTTGTGGGGCACATACTCAAGACAATAAAAAAGAGTCTTGAGGGTACTGGACACCATCTTACTATATATATATATATATATATATATATATATATATATATATATATATATATACATATATATATATATATATATATATATATATTTTAGGAGACAGACAACGTCTTCGACGCGCTCCCACTTTCATGTCATTTTTCGTACACACAGCACTAGTTTAATAGCGTAAAAAAAGAGGCAGTCAGTTTTAAGCAGCATGCACTGGGACAACATGTATATGTTATTTATGATGCATGCAATAATATTACGTGCGACGCTTTTTCTGCTTTACCTCACAACTTTCCGCATGACTACAATTATGTCGATGGCGGCCTCCTCAACAGTAAATATTTTGACATTGAATAAAATTTTTGACTAAAAACAGCTCACAAAGACTTCAGTTTTTAATTGAAAGCACTTCTTGAGGAACCAAAGCCATTTTGAGCACTTCTATCTACTTATTTTAGCTTCTCACTAAGCTTTAGTCCACTGCTAAATTTATTCGTCGCTGCTTTGCAAGCTGCCTCAATCGCTCCAAGTTGCCATAAGCATGACTGATCAGATTTATTGGAGATTAAAGAGGAAGCCTTTCTTGGCGCTTCCAGTACGGCAAGATTAAAATATTTAGAAACATTAGTCGCAGTCATGTACTCACAGCAGCTTCGACAGAGCAGCGGTAATGGCAATCTTTTTTTGATGAAAGAAAATGATTTTACTGAAGCAGAAAATGTTTTGACCAGTTCATGAAGAGTGTGTTCGTTCGCATATATAACTGCATCGGGGAGTTGCAGTAGAATAAAAACATGAACAAGTGATGTAATTAATAGGGCACCTGTTCAGCGCTAGCCTGCTCTACAGTGCTACTGCACAGGGTGGAAAGTGTCGCAAAAAGCCTTCAAGGAAAATTGCCAATGCTGAAACGTTGAAATATCACTGCAATGTACCTTTGCCTTGTAATACTTTTCTTCTCGTAACAATATAATTCAGTGATTACTAGTGGTAAAGGAAAATTTTGCCTTAGTTGTTTTCCTCAGCGTGCAACCGACTGTGACCACCAGCTGTCGAAAGGGGTGGGGGGTCTCGCCCCCCAACTTTTCTGAGGGGGGGGGGAGGACTTGAGCCCCCCCTTGCCCCCCCCCCCCTCCACGGCTGAGACGCCTATGGCTGGGCCTGTCCACCACTTCAGCTCATCTAAAATGTCTTCTTTTTGGGGGAGTTAGTCTTTACATTGCTCAAGTATGCTTGGCTTTGGCACTAAATACAGTTTGAGAAAAAGGAGCCTAGAAAAGAAGAAAGGACATTGAAAAGACATAGAAAAAAGGGCGATTCATATTCTTCTCTTCTATTTTACCTATTTCACGTAATGTTTTGCGCCACAGTCAAGCAAATTCAAGAAATAGGGCCATCTAGGAACTTGGCACTGCAACAGGAAAAGTTAACTGCATCAACATATGACACATCATTCATTATTAATAAGGTGATGGTAGCGACAGCTTAAACAGGTACACAATCATCAGTGACCATATTTTATAAACAAGCCGTTTATTAGTCGATACCTCAAAGTGAGTGTGAGCCAGTCACATAGTGAATCATCGTCATCATCTTGACGCAACTTTTCCTATATAGATAGGGAGCAAAGAAGAGCTACCACGGTGCCTACCCTGTATGTCTTAGGCAGTGCTACACGCATATACGATGTCGTAAATCTGACCCGTCGTAACAGCGTTTACTTTCCCGTGACAATGCGCGTGTTTTAGCCCCATGAACGTAAAAGCATTCACGAGGTGATCCTGATCAACCCAGGGCTTTAAATTTTGTACTCAAATGATTTTACATCCTCTACGTGGACATAAACTTTAGAAGAAAAAAGAAAGAAGGCGATGAAAAAGGTTTCATTTATTTTTCTATTACTAAAATAACTTACGATTTTGCAAATTTCAGTCAGCACAAAAAAATTTATATAAAATAACAATATTTTAATTATAAACTTTAGTATTTAAAAAAGTAAAAGAAATTATGAGACCCTTCAATTTTTCACCTCCACACAGTGGGTCTTAGCCACAGCAAAAGGAGCGCATAAGAACAAGCCAAGGAGGGACGCCATCAGCCAAGTATTGACAAAGGACCACTTTGGGATTATTTTAGTGAGTTATTTCGTGAATTTTAAAAGGGAATTTCAATTATCCTTGTCACTACAGTAAAGGTCCGAGCATCGGTGTATTGTTTTTTTTTTCCTGAAATCCCAAGTCACAACTCGCTTCAGCCAAATTAATGTGTTTCGGTATCTCGTTGCTTTTCAGGGCTTTGACTGAGTCCGAATAGATTCTACGGAAATCACTTTGAGGTGAAGCTTCGAGGAGGATGCTCGCACATTGCGTTGGAGGCAACGCGTTTCTTCGGAATGTAATTTTCGTGGGTGTTGTAGCAACGGCCGGTATTTGTGCGCCACCAGCTACGCGAGCAGGAGGTTCGAGTCCACTGGATGAAGTAATTAACGGTATGATACCATTGTTCCGCCTGGACAACCTCAACGGTGCCGTCTTGTCCGGTCAACCTTCAAGCTACAGCTGCTTCACGGCAACGCGTTCGCCCATCAGCGTTCACTGGGAGGTGAATGGTTCCCAGGCTTTCGACAGGAAGCAATTTGAGATCTTCTACAGCCCTATGGACACTATTGGTCCCGAATCTAAGCTCGTGTTCGCTCGGTACAGCACACTGACCATCAGGAAGACGGTGGTACGTACCTGTTACCATGTGAAGTACCACGTTTCTAAGGTAATTTTATTGAGATAGCAATTATATGGACACTCCCTGAGGGTCTTGCTTTCACCGTCGCGGTCATGTTGTGTAAAAAGCCAAGTTTGTAAAATTCTCCGGAGTATCATATGCTTACGCGCGGGTAAACGCACGCGAGCTGAGCCACGAACGCGGCGGAAGTAACGGTAAAACGAGTCGGCCCCCCTCCATTGCTCGAAGAGCGCATGCAATAACATTGGCCCCCACCCCACCCCTCATGTTAGACCTGCCGTAGAATGCTCAAGCACAAAGCAAACGCCATGCCCGTCTTGGACGAGCATGAAGATACGCGCGAGGGGGGGGGGGGGTTGCTGTAGCAGCTTACGCCTGTAAGCTTTTATTATAAGGGCATGGGCGCTACCGCTAGTGCATGTGCTATCTCGGCAGGCAACAGCACGGGTGACTTCTACAACCCTCTTCTGGCTGCGCATCTCTCCCTGAAGTGGTGTATTATCTTACGCCAGCATTCTTTATCGCTACATGATATCGGACCCAAAAGAGTCAGCTGGCAGCCTTATACTTTGTACAACAGCACAATTTCTTGCTGTCGCACTCATTTCTTCTCCTTTGCAGGGAAATGAATAATTTTTATCTTCATTAGCACCCAGTGCCATTCTCGTTTCTTTTTCAAACACACCTAACTGAGCGCCTACTTCTCGTTGCAAGAGTAATAATAAAACGTCTCCTAAAAACTGAAAATTATGCTTCTGGTTCAAATTAGAATTTTAATTGAGTACTTGTGATATCGAATCACAATACGTTTTGCTAAGTGATTGGCCAATCAACTGTCAGGATAAAAAGGAGTCAACTGATTGAGTTCACTAAAATATTGTCAGCAGCTGGGATGGTTGTGCCACCTGGCGGTGCAGATATCAACCAGGCGCTTTGTTCTACGTGGCCTCTGAGATCACTTCGGCGGCGTACGAAGCACGATGTCTACCGGAATAGCTTTACCGGGGAGCGCAAACGTTGACCTACAAGTGCCACTGCCAGACACTGTTGTCAAACCCGCCATAGTGGTCTAGCGGTTAAGGCACTCGACTGCTGACACGAAGGTCGCGGGATTGAATCCCGGCCGTGGTGGCCTCATTTTCGATGAAGGCGAAAGTGATTGAGCGCCACGTCCTTAATTTAGGCGCACATTAAAGAACCTCAGGCAGTCCTCCACTGCGGCGTTTATCATCATATCATGGTTTTAGTATGTTAACCCCCCCTCCTTCCTCTCAATCAAAAAGAAAAAAAAAGAGGAAGAAAACCTTATGTCAAGAGTCAGGGTCTCCTCCACAGTTTAGAAGACACCATATTTATTGACCTGATTCCCTCACTTTCAGTAACGTCGTGTGATAATTTCTAATAGGAAATATGGACCGATCTTCGACACCGGGCCTGAGAATTTCACTAAATCAAGGAATTTCACCAAACAGTGTTACTTGAGTACTATCAGCCTTCATTAGGGGCGACTAATGTTGACTAAAGAATGACTACGTGACGTGTAATAATGAGTATCCATGACTACTCGATGAAGCTAACTATTGTAGATGTATTGCAGAGGCAAGGTTTATTAATAATACTGACATTGTAGATAGTGCCCCAACCGTTGACTAAATAAACGAAGATAACGTCTTTCGATCGTTTTATCTCTCGTGGACATACCACCATTCTCGATCATAGGCCGGTAAGGTTTAATTATATCTTTTTTTGTGTCAGCTCAATCATTCAGTTGGTCGATAGTGAGTGATTGATTGATTGATTGATTTGTGGGGTTTAACGTCCCAAAACCACCATATCCCGGCCGCAGCCGGGATCAAATCCCGGCCGCAGCCGGGATTTGATCCAGCAACCTGCGGGTCAGCAGCCGAGTACCTTAGCCACTAGACCACCACGGTGGCGCTGAGTGAGTGAGTGAGTGAGTGAGTGAGTGAGTGAGTGAGAGGGTGTTAGTGCGTGTGTGGGGGTGTGTTTTTCGTGGGTGTGCGTGCTCAAAGCTGCATATCCAATGTGTACCTACACCGAGCCTAGATGGGCAATTCCTTGCACTTTGTAAGCATTTATTGCATACTGCGCGAACTGGAACGGACTGCATGGCATACACAAGCCCAAGTTTAGGAGGCTCTATCTTCCATTCGCTCATATAGCCACTTAAACAATGCGTCAACTAAGTAATATAAATATCCGTAGGTGAACCACTCACGTTCAGATTTCCCTTTAGTTTGCATAGCTCTTCGCGAGCTGGTTGTTGCTTCTCATTTACGGCTCTTATCATCTAAAAAAGGGGATAGGCAAGAATAAGCTGCTTGTACACGTGTTCTTGATCGGCTTTTAATCGATTAAGCTTACTTGCTGTTTTCGTTGCGGTAGACAAAGCACAAACAATATGAAAAGTAAGGTGTCCAGTAAAATAGTAATGATTAATAGTGTGTATAAGTACATTGCTCTTGAGGGAGACTTACACTTGCTTTACTTAAATGTCACTGCAATAAACAAAGCACACACAATATTAGAGGTGTAATATTGAGATAAAATAATAAATAGTATTACTCTATACAGATGCTTCAAACTATCACAGGAATAACAAGAATATATTGTTTTCTTTAATGAAGGTGCCAGCACATTTGCTGTATATTCCAGTAAATATTACTGGAACAGCCAGTGGAGGATAAGAAAACGTTCCATCTCTTGCCTAAGAAAAAAGAAAGAAAAAGGTAAACTGGGTACGTCCTATGCGTGAATTTTATGAAATGGCTGGTGAAGTTAGTGTCAACCCAAGCAGGAGAAACCCAAGTTGGAAAAAAAAAAAACCGTCGAAACAAGTTCAGGGCCCCTATAAAAGACCTTAGATATCAGCCACGCTATACGCAGCTATGGTAATCTCTCCATCTTTTAACACCAACCTTCTTCGTCTCGCCCACCAGGGTACAACGGTGCGCTGTATCGTCCAACAGTACGACGAGGAGCACTCTAACCACTCCCTGCGTGTCACCCGTCGTGTCACCCTGAGCACTATTTCGACGGTGGCCAAGGCCAATGGTGATTATCTGCACGTAACGTACGGTCAACCCTGTCCCCGGCGCACGCCGAACTGCGTGACCGAGCATGCCAGCTGCAGCGTGGATATCAAGCCAATACCCATCTGCCTTTGCGACAGTGGCTACAGATACGTAGACCAGGCAAGAGTCGTTAACTGTGTACCACGGCGTCTAAAGTGTGTTAGTTAATCAGCCACGTAACGCAGGGTCGTAGTTTATAACGTGGTGTAGGGATTCTCAGACAAGAGCGCATATCTTGATTCTACCGGATTTAACACACGAGAGAGCGAAAAGAGATGCACGCGGCAGAAGCAAGGCAGCTCACGCACGTGCAGAGGAGTTGAACTCTTTGCAAGAGTTACGCCTTTAGGAACAGTTACGCTTTTAGTAACAGCTAGTACTGGGGTCCCAATCTTGTCTGTGGTGGTCAAGAAAAACAATAAGTGGATTACCATCTTAGCAAAAAAGAAACTAGGCTACAGAGTGTTGAAGATTGGGCGAGTTGGTTCGTCGTAGTAGGCTACAGAGCAACGTCTTAATGAAGCCACGCAGCTTTGTGCACACAATCTTCTGGTTGTGTGCGCATGAAACATGTAAGCTTGGGCGCATATTCAACAGTGACTGAATCTGTAGTAATGTTTTTGTCCGTGAAAAAAAAAAAACTTTCTCTGATTGGGCAGTGGTCTTCTAATATGCTCGATAATACGCTCGCTACCACTCTTGAACACCTCTCGTTCTCCGAAGCATTATCAGTATAAGGATGTTATTGTGGTTATGGGCTCACATCTCGAACTCGGCATGGCTAGATACTAAATACAGGAAACAAATGCGGAAAGTACACGCGTCTATGTACAATGAAAACGACTACAAAAAAGCGAAAGAAGAAGGGAGAAGTCTTTTCTTTGACCATTTCTTGCCGTTAAGGCAGTTCTCTTTGTTCAAAAGAGTGAACCAGTTTGCCTAGTTGTAGCCATTTTACCGACAATTTGGGTTACAGATGCGTACGTGCGTGGCGCTTCGGCAGCACAACTCGCCTTGCATCCTGGGATATCCCTGCGCCCTACCGGTGGACAAGTGCGACGGCCGCTGCCGCTGCCGCAGACCTTTCCTACAGGACGCCTCTGGCTGCCGCATGAACACGACGCTGAACAGTGGCTGCGACCAGTACCGCTTATGCCCCGAGGGGGCGCACTGCGTGAACAACGTGTGCGCTTGCAGGTAATGCAGACTCCACCGCTTTGTGTGACAAGCTTTGTTGCACACATCATAATTTAGAACTACGGTCCCCGCCAGTGGCAATTTTTCTTTTTGTACGCTCTATTTTCCTCACAGTTACATCGTAATTATTTTAAATAACATCCCTCGTACTTTTCTTGACTTTCTTGTATGTTAGTTCTAGTTATGTCTACCAATGAAAAACGAGCCATTCGAATTCCCCAAACTTTGTTGCAGCAAGACAACGGTTGCGACGGCCGAGTATTCTTACAAACCGGATCCTACAAGTTTCGCTTGACCTCCCTGCCTTTCTCTCAATTTATTCTCTCTCTCTCTCTGCTTGAAATCTTTCTAGATGAAATTTGTTAGCGTAAACGGCCTATTTTCGTCAGTTCGAAAGGTCAGCGATGTAGATAGGCGAGCGCAGAGTTTCTCGTCAGGCGGGTAACGTTTCATCGAAAGCCGCCAATAGTACCACAATATTTATAAGGGTGACGTCGCGAAGCATACGTTCTATTTACAAAACCGATTGCTGAGATCACAGCGGTAGTGCAAGGAAAAGCAGTACACAAGAAGACAACGAAGATACTCACAGACAGCGCTACACTTCCAACAAATGTTCTATTATCGGGGACCACGTTATTGTTATACAGTTTTTTACGCACGGCTTGAACTAACACGTGCATGAGCACAAACAGTGGTTCCGCGAAAATTTTTGCGCCGCTAATCAAGCTGGAGAAAGGTATACGAGAAGGACCAACAGATTTAATTTAATCCACCCATCAGCACACGAGCGGGTATTGCAACTCCTTTCTTGCATTATTGCGTCCTCGTTTTCTTCTCGCTATACCATAGTAATTCAAATGTGCCTACCAACAAGCCCGCCTTGCAACTTTAACCCTATTATACGCAAACGTTGCTGGTCGTGTTTTCAAGACTGTTTTCAGGGCTCAACTAAACCCATCGCAAAAATTACCTGGTGCAAGGGAACTTAGAGAAGGCTCGAAACTAATGGTGAAGCCAAAATTCGGAAAATTATCTAAGAACAACCAAACGCATGGCGCCTTTATGGCCCGCACATTCGCACTGCAACGCGTTGACATTTCGACAGAAAGTGGGTCACTTTTTAAACTACTGACAGGGATGCCTGCCCATGCTACTGAGTACAGTGGCAGCCTGGCTGTTTGCTGCCACGTAAAATGTAGGATCACCAGCGCGTTAGACAGAGTAGTTCTTAGCAGAGCTACTTCCCCCATTAGAACAACTTTGCTACAAGAACCAAATGTATAGCATCACACGATGGAACATCGGAAATAAACTGAAGTTTATAGGGCAGCCCTTCGCAAGCGAATGCATCGACCCGTTGTGACAACGTGCTGGGGCCTTCGCGTTGGAGAGCAGTGCGGTGCCATCTATACGAAAGCTCGCGAAGCTTTGCTCGCGTAATTTGCTTTTTTTTTGCTTCGGCCATCAGCTTGGTGACACAACCACGTGAGGCGCCAGGAGTCCAATGAAAATAGAGAGCGCCTTCAAGCAAGTGCTCAAATTCGGGCTTTTCTCGTTAACAGCTGGAGTTTTCAGGGAGAGGTCTTGAATGCTGGAGAGGCCTTATTCGTGAAGCAGCTGACCTAATCTTATTGCAGTGAAACCTCTGTAATAAGACCACGGCTCGTACGAATTTCGGTGTCATAAGAATTTTTCTGTGGGCCCAGGCAAAACCTATCAGCCTGCAGTGCAATAGAGTACGGTTGTTAATTGGAAACCAAACCACAATTCCTCCTTCCCCCATTGCGTTTGATACGAACGTACGCTACAGCGCAGGAACTGCCCGCGCTTACGTGTAAAAGACCCTTACTTCGCGCGAGTGCGGAACGTAAGTACGGGCATACGCTTCGCGCTGCCTATTTGTCAGAATCATTTTGTAAGAAAAGTAAAATTTTTACACAGTGGTAAGAATAAACCTCCAGTGAAGCGTCGTAGCCTCCAAGACTATGTGCATGTATCCTCGATCTTGGAGGCCCTAATGCGCCTCTGTGCGTCTTTGCGTTTAGATTACAGATGGCGCTTGCGTCATGCTCTTTTTTTTTCTTGCGCGTCGATGCGTGCTGTTGTCGTTCTACTGTGTTTATAAATGCCCACCTCCGCGATTCAGTTGTCAGTCGATCGCGTCACACACTCAACCATATAGAACATTCTTTGCGTATGGTGGATTCTTTGCTGATCTCCATGTGTCGCCGACTGGCGGGGCGCTTTTGCCTAGCTATGCGCATAGAAGCTATTCTTTTATTATTCGATACACGTCGGCTCAGTTCCGCAAAACAGTAGAGACATAACCGGGTCTTCGAAGTATTTCGATACATTCGATAATACATTCGATACAAAGGAAAAGTATTTCACTACTGCGGTACAAACACACTTTTCAAATGTATTTCGATACAGGAACTCAAAAGTGTCTCTGAGATACTACTGCATCGCGATGCTGTCCACCTCTGTACTACATATTTCGTGTAGGGTTCATACGACCACCGCAGTCATTCAGTGTAGTCAGACGGCAGCAGTTTCATTCTGTTATACCCAGTTTTACAACCTGGTGCAAAGGAATACTTCTGCCAAGGTTTTTCTGTCCAACTCAGCGTTACTTTATTCACACCAGCAAAAATACCACGCACAAGCGAATACAATCGCCAGCGCCTGTTGGTCGAACGCACGTTCAACGTTGTTGTGAGGAAAGAAGCTTCAGGAGAAAGGCGTAGTGGCACCACCACGCCGTGCACGAAAATTTCCGTGTGTTTCACCTCACTGCCGCTGCTTGCTTCCGCTCTCCGCTCATCCCACTACCCCTATCTAGAGCACTGTATTACAACTTCTACTTTTGCAAGGGAGTCTGGTGCGTATTATTTTCTTCTTATTTTTTTTTAAATTTTACCTGCCTGAGTACTGTATTTGAAATACGACCTTAAAAAGCTTGCTGACGTGCTCTTTTCTGCACATAAATTTGATAAATCACGATTGTTTAGGAGCTCATGTAGCTATTTCAAGCATTCTGCCGTTCCTCTGGGAGCGATTATTCCATCACCTACGAAAATGTTGAAATATGCGGGAAAAATTCTGGAAGTGTTTACACTGTCGATACACACCACCACAGATTTCAGTGGTAAATGTAATAATAGGCTTGCTTAATTATGGATACGAAAGCAGTTAAAACCTTAAATGAATTATTCTGTATTAACTTTTAGTGTGGTTAAGAAGTAAATTTGAAATGAATTTTCGTGAAACCTTGTTGGTTCAATTCCATATATTTTTTCCCGCCCAATGTGTCTTTTCGGTGAACTTCCTTTAGAAATAATGTATTTTCACCGGTTTATAGCGATCATACTTTAACAAAAATAGGGTAATACGACCATGAAAGTGGATCTTGACCTATCTAACTAAAGATCACACGTTTATTCATCAATATATTCTCTCAAACTGCGTTTCTACAAGTCATGTAATGCATGTCACAGAGCCGCTGAGGCCCTAGCAGCGTCGGTTTTGTGACCGAAAGATTGCTACCAACAGCAAGTGACGTAGTCGAACACTTGTATACAGTTCGCGTATTCCCCGCTAATGCAGAGCTGAGCAAAAAAAAAGTTGTACTTTTCAGAAGAATTTACGAAGCGACGTTAAAAAGAAGACGGAAAGAAACGGACTACGTGAAACGCCGAACTAAGAAACGTCAGTCGATGTTCAGTAATTGTTTTGTGCTTTCGCTGTCGTGTTCATCTTTTCACTCAGTGCGCTCTGTTACACAACGTAATGATCCACCAACTAGCACACAAGTGTATTTCAAGCAAGTTGAAAAGAAAAAGTGCCACGCAAATTCAGTGGTTACTTCAGCATTGTTCTAGAAAATTGGGTCACAAATCGGGCAAGCATGTCTTCCTCCTTTTTGTCCAATACTATTTTTAATTAGATTTTGTATAAACGGCTTTATTTCGTGGTTCCCGCGAAAACACTTGTTAACGAGATTCCAATGTACCATGTAATATGCGTAAGAAGAAACCCACTTACTGTGAAATTAGGGAGCACCTTAAATAAATATTTTGTAATCTTTTGATTGGCATAATCAAAATATTTTAAATGAAATACTACATGTATAAGAAAGGCATGGATATTTGCAACTTTCGAAACGACTGGACAAAGTAACATTCTAGTTCACGTGGACTATTGTAATCTTATTTGTACTTCAAAAAAGTAATCAGACGCATCTGGATATGTAGAAAACCTGAAAAAAAAAAAAAAACTAGCGCCTCAGCTTGATGAAGTCGCCAGGGCGACTGGGGGGTGCGTTGTGCCGAGCTTTGCGCAGAGAAGCTTTTCTTGAATATTCCGATACGCGTCGGACTCAGTTCCGGCAGAACAGTGCCGACCTACTGTCGCTATGTCACTACTTCGCAGTATTCGATACATTGGGTAACACATTCGATACACAGGGAAACGTATTTCACTAATGCTGTACAAACACACCTTTTTCAATGTATCCTCGATACAAGGAATCTCAAAGTATCTCTGAGACTACTACTGTTGCATCGCCGGGGATGTTGTCCACCCCGGCACTACATACTTCGTGTAGGGTACATACGACCACCGCAGTCATTCAGTGTAGTCAGACGGCAGCAGTTTTATTCTGTTATACCCAGTTTTACAACCAGGTGCAAAGGAATACTTCTGTCAAGGCTTTCCTGTCTAACTCAGCGTTACTTTAGTCACACCAGCAAAAATACCTCGTACAAGCGAATACAATTGCCAGCGCCTGTTGGTCGAACGCACGTTCAACGTTTCTGTGAGGAAAGAAGTTTCAGGAGAAAAGCTCAGCGGCGCTACCACGCCATGCACGAAAATTTTCGTGAGTTTCACCTCACTGCCGCTGCTTGCTTACGCTCTCCGCTCGTCCCACTACATCTATCTAGAGCATTGTAGCATAACTTCTACTTTTGCAAGAGAGTCTGATGCGTATTATTTTCTTCTTGTTTTTTTTTATTTTACCTGCTTAAGTACTGTATTTGAAATACGACCTTAAAAGCTTGCAGACGTGCTCTTTTCTGCACATAAGTTTGATAAATCACGATTGTTTAGGAGCTCATGTAGCTATTTCAAGCATTCTGCCGTTCCCCTGCGAGCGATTATTTCATCACCTACAAAATGTTGAAATATGCGGGAAAAACTCTGGAAGTGATGACACTGTCGATATACACCACCACAGATTTCAGTGGTTAATGTAATAATAGGCTTGCGTATAGATACGAAAGCAGTTATAACCTTAAATAGGTTATTCTGTATTAACTTTTAGTGTGGTTAAGAAGTAAATTTGAAATTAATTCCCGTGAAACCTTGTTGGTTTGATTCCATATATTTTTTTCCCAACCAATGTGTCTTTTCGGTGAACTTCCTTTAGAATAATGTATTTACACCTGTTTATAGCGATCATACTTTAACGAAAATAGGGTAATACGACCGCGAAAGTGCATTTTGACCTATTTAACTAAAAATCACACGTTTATTCATCAATATACTTTCTCAAACAGTGTTTCGACAAGTCACGATATGCATGTCACAGAGCCGCTGAGTCCGTATAGCAGCGTCGGTTTTGTAACCAAAATATCGCTACCAACAGCAAGCGACGCAATGAAATATTGATATACACTTTGCGTATTCTTCGCCAATGCAGAGCTGAGCAAAAAAAAAAAAAACTGCGCTTTTCAGAAGAATTTACGCAGCGACGTTGAAAAGAAGATGGAAAGAAACGGATTAAACAAAACGCTGAACTAAGAAACATGAGTCGATGTTCAGCGATTGATTTGTACTTTCACTGTCGTGTTCGTCTTTTCACTCAGTGTGCTCTGTTAGACACCGTAATGATCGACCAACTAGCACACAAGTGTATTTGAAGCAAGTTGAAAAGAAAAAGTGCCGCGCAAATTCAGCGGTTACTTGAGCATTGTTCTAGAAAATTGGGTCACAAATTGGGTAGGCACGTCTTCCTCCTTTTTTTTCTAAACTCTTTTCAATTGGATTTTGTATAGGATGCTTTATTTCGTGGTTCCCGCGAAAAAACTTGTTAACGAGATTCCAATGTACCATGTAATATGCGTAAGAAGAAACCCACTTACTGTGAAATTGGGGAGCATCTTAAATAAGTATTTTGTAATCTTTAGAGTGGCATATCCAAAATATTTTAAATGAAATGCGATATGTATAAAAAAGGCATGAATATTTGGAACTTTAGAAACAACTGGACAAAATAACAATCTTGCTCACGCTGACTCCCGAAATTGTATTTGTAGTTCAAAAAAGTAATCAGACGCATCTGGATATGTAGAAAACCTGAAACAAAAAACTAGCGCCTCCGCTTGATGAAGTCGCCAGGGCGGTCGGGGACCGCAGACCCGAGGCCTGGAGGGCATTTTGTGGCAACCGTGGCTCCGAGGCATCTTCTAATTTTCCTACTCTAACGTTTTCTCAATTGTTTTTTGCTCACAGTGGTTCTGCAAGCTGTACCAGAGAAGAAAAAAAACTGTTGGTGCGGGTCCTACGTACTGTTGCATTCTCATTGTGCTTTGTTATTCGCAAGACTTGCTATGCAACTCAACCCTGCTACATCCATCTTTTTTTTTTTTTCGTTTTCACCTTGGGCTCTCACTTTGGCTACGACTTTCGCTGCCTCGGCGGTGAGTCTCGGAATCGAATGAACGTGTGCAGGCCGGGCTACGTTCCCTGGGGCTTCGGCTGCTTGCGGAGGTTCCTGTCGGGCGACGGCATGCACAAGGTACACGCGGTCATCCGGTTCACGCTGACTGCCGTGTTCACCGTTGCCATGGTGCTTCTCGGCGTCTGGCTCTACCACCACTCCCACAGTCCCTCGCTCATGCGAGAGCGCTCCGTGGCAAACTGGGAGTACATGCCCAAGATGGATCAGACATAGTGCGGGCATTCCCTGCTGGGCAAAAATGTGGACATTGTTGATTTTCTCTGTTAAAAAAATATATATAGATATAGTTTCGTTGTATACTCCTTCTTTTTGTTTTCATTTTACTTTTACCAGGTACAACATTAGTGTTATGATAGAAAAAAAAAGTTGAAACCGACTACTGCCGATCAAGATCGTGAACGCCGACTGTGGTGGCTTCCAGAAGATTCTTTAAGAATTTTGGGAAAAGATGTACACGCTGTGTACAAAGGTAAAGTTGTTCTATTGCACTGGAGGGTGCGTGAACCTATGGCTTAGTGTGAAAATTGAGCACCGAGTGTCAGTACTCGAAGTTCCGAGTTCAAATAATGTCATGGAAATGTTTTGATAACGTTTACGTTTACTTACGAGTATTGGGTGTAGGCACGTGCTGCGCTGACGTCGCTCGCTCGGTGGCGCGCGCGCGCGTGTGTGTGTGCATGCGTGCGTACGTGTTTTACAACTTCGTTGCGAAAAATGGCCGTGGAGACTATTTCGCCTGATAAAAATTTCAGTGGCAAAGCACCTTAGAACTGGGGCTTGCCCGTCCACTTCCGTGGTCACGGGGAGACGCGTGAGACACACAAACACAAAGTTTATCAATTGACTAATATCAGCCATACTGAAGATGATGAAACCTAGAAGAACAAACCTTTATTCTAGTTGGTAACTTCAACGTTCACATCGCGGACCTTCGGACCTAGCCTTGTCGTCGACTGTGATTGTCCGCGGTCAGGGTTTATAGTCTAAAATTGCTATAGTCTAAAAATGTGTGTGTGTACGTGAGAAAAACATTTGCAATAGAACAACAACAACCACAATTGTGACAGAGCAATATAAAACAGCTACAAGCACAAACTCTTCATACTAGTCGGCGTCTTCAACGTAGACTTTATGGACCTTAATACGAACCTTTGTCGTCAACTCTTTACGTCACTTTTCCACTTGATTTACATTATACGGGGCAATGATTGGTAAACGTATGGTTACTCACCCATACGATACCCACAGCTTCGCCCACTCATCACAATACACTTCGTGGAGATGCGTGGATGATATTTTAAAACAATGTTCATCTTGTGCGTAAGGAGGAAAAACCTAAATGTCAAACTAGCAGCACGCCTACACTCATCGCCGCACCTCTTGAATACCAATGCGCTTTCTCAGTGAATAGTGGAAACCCAATAAAAGCGATTGTTAGGGTATTCATCGAAGTTTACTTGTCAATTTTCAATCTTTCACTTTCGACAAAGGTTGGTTTCTCCATATTGCTCACGACCAAATCAGGTAAGGAATTAGAGTTCCTAAGTTCGCTCAGTAATACACATTGCCTTTTTTTTTCACTTTACCCCGTTGTCTTATATTATAATTTGTGTCTTCTCTGTTTGGAAGGGCGCTTTGATATTAGGCGCACTTTAGCTTGGGACTGGGGATTAATTTTCATTGTCTGAGACTCTTCACGCATTCTTGATGTAGCTACACGACAGCGGTATTTGCACTTCACTTTCCGATCGAGGTGGGGTTCTTAGACAACCCTTCATGGCGAACGGGCCATGATGACGTTATAGTCACTAAGGTACCGGAATGCATATGCGAAAGTTTCACTGACACAAACCACTAAGATCTTTAGCAATAATATTGTAGTAATCAACAATTTAAACTTCTCTAGTAACAACACACAATAAAAAGTATGCCCTAAGTGGTTGAAGGAAACACTAGGAGCAAAATATTGCTGTCGCGTTCAACTCTTTAAGACAAAACCTAAGGGTCCTTCAATTTTTCTTTCGGGGCAGTTTCTCGTCCCCAAGGCGCTATCAAAGACATGCCAGTGATTCCTGAGAGGCTGAACCTTGCAGAATGTTTAAGGCATAGTAACCTATTTGAATTTCTTGAAAACATTTTATGATGTTCATCTGTGCAGTGTGTGCGATGACAGAGCCACATAAAAAAGACACTTGTGGGCTTCCCGCACAGCCTGCCCCGCCGCGGTGGTCTAGTGGCTAAGGTACTCGGCTGCTGACCCGCAGGTCGCGGGTTCGATTCCCGGCTGCGGCGGCTGCGTTTCCGATGGAGGCGGAAATGTTGTAGGCCCGTGTGCTCAGATTTGGGCGCACGTTAAAGAACCCCAGGTGGTCGAAATTTCCGGAGCCCTCCACTACGGCGTCTCTCATAATCATATGGTGGTTTTGGGACGTTAAACCCCACAAATCAATCAATCAATCATCCCGCACAGCAATCTTTACTAAAATTTTACATGATCTTTAACGCACGTGCATACTGACGGCTCTCCGCATTTTCATATGCAAAAGGTTCGAAAGTTTGCGGTTCAACTCGTTATATTTGCACTATGACAAGACAACAGCATACCTATCTTTTTCACAGTACAAGCTCTTCTAGTACATCACCATCACAACTGCCGCCATTGCCAAGCTACTTTCGCAGCTCGTGCCACGACGCATGAAGCACCGCAAGAGATCAGTGGCTTGCTTATCTTTCGCTTCCGCACTGCGATATAGTCAGATGCGGGGCAAAAATGTTTGGCCAACTCTCCTGGGATGGCATGGCGCCACGCTTCAAGATTGCGGCGCACACTTTTTTTTTTCTGTTATGGTGGTTGCACCACGCCGCTCAACGATTGCACATACATAAGCGAAGCGAAGTAGGTAGATAAAAAATAAAGTTACGACAAAGCAAGGCGCCACCGCTAGCGCCGATCCATGCGACCGTGAGCAAGAACACGGGTGTCATGAGCGCGGGAAAGAGGGCAGCACTGTTCGACGCGCACGTGGTTTGCTCCTATCGGTGATGGCGGCAACTACAGAGGGGCGCGGGGCCTTGCGGTGAAGCGGCTGACCTAGGGAGGGTAAGCTCCGGAGCTGGGGGCTCTTCGGTCGCCGTGTGTCGCATTGGTGCGCGCCCGCGGCCTCGGCATGGGTCCCGTCACAGGGCGGAGTTAGGACTCGCTGCCAGCAGCGCTCCGGTGCGTCCCGGGCTGTTCGAAGAAGCAGGTGGAATCGGAGGAGGACCGACGCCTTTTGCCTTGTCGTGCGAAGTAGGGAGAGTGTAGTAACAGAGCAAAGACCACAATGACGCTGCCTACCGTGATGACGGCACCGCCGCTTTTCATGCTCTTGCTGCTTATGCTACGTGCAAGCCAACCGGACTCGCTGGCAGTGCTCGCTGCACCGTCTGCGGCACCCGGTAACGACACAGCGACCGGTGAGTGATGACGCCTCGCACACGCGATGGTCTGCGTACGCGCACGTTTTGGACAGCGCGGGCAGCTGTCGTTACAGCGATGAGAAAGGCGGCACACGATCACCATCGGGTCCAACTAATTGTACGCGGAAGTGCTTCGGCGAGTGAGAGGAAATCAACTCTACGCCGACGTGCAATCCTACTAGGTTCTTCGAATAGGCGCAATTACGTCAATACGAATGATAGACAAGTATTTTCTGTGTCGATCAGTGTACTTAGGAAAGACCAGCGCAAGCTGAAAAATATACTTCGTGAAGACGTAGAAGCCGAGATGAACTCTGTGTCATTGTTTTGTTCATGTCCGAGTCCGTGCTTTGATCTTGCATTAATATGTTTTCCAGATGTGAGTAAACGGCTGCATTGAGAGTTTCGAGAAGTTGGTTTGGCTGTCACGGTGTGTTAATACTACGAGAGCTTTATAGAAGTTAGGAGTGGCACATGAAAGTGCAGGGTAAGACAACCTTAGCAAATATGCTTCCCAGTGAAGCCTCGCAGACGGACATGTAAAGTTACAAGCACGGGTCTTCCGATGTCCAGTTGTGTGAACACTGATGTATTTTTCCTTCGAGTGACGGAAAAGGTGAAACACTACTGTTCGAGCGATTCGCTTGTAGTGCACAGTTGACGCTTGAAAGACCATCACTTCGGCCGGTAAGGTAGTAGCGAAGTGTCTTTTCGATTGATACATGAATTTTACGTTGTATATTGCTTTCCGTGTAACCGACAATGCTGTTAATAATAATTCACCGCGTATAATTAGGCATGAACTCTGACTGTTGATTTATCAACACAACATCCGCTGACTATAGTAAATCCTTTGTTATGTGTCATTGATGCGATTTATTTTGACAGACGTCATCATTAAGCGAATCTTTCTTATCCGAAATGTTGACGTACTGGACAATATTTTTTTTCTCCTAACATAACATAATGTATTCATGCAGTGCAAGTATTCAGGTTAAAAACAGGTTTCTTTTTTGTTCTAGCAGGAAGCGAAGCAATATTTTCACAAGTGTATCAAATCGCCTCGTTAAGTGTGCAGTACATCTTCGTAATGTATTTTGCGTTAATGCCCGCGTTGTCAACTTGACACAGCGGTAACCGAACGATTAGCACACGGGACATTTAAAGGAGCCGTAATGTGCAGTGACAAATACGGATTATCTCGCCGCGAGTAAAAGAACAGAGAAATACAAAACAAAAAACAAGCGGTATCCACAGAAATTAGCATAGCGGACAGTAATTGACTGCAGCTTGCTTCCCTCAGCTGAGCGTGATGCCCATAATCATCATTTCTTGAATTATTAAGAGAAAGTGCTCCGTGAAAGCGCTGAAGGTAAAAAGTGAGGGGCTGAAGTCATTACTGTGAGGCTCCTGCGCTTAATGCCAGAGCTAATGAAGTTTCCCGCCAAATTGCTAACCGCGCGCATTCCCTCGGCAATGCACTTTTTATCGCTTCGCGATTTGAATATTGTTGGCTGCCCTGAGTAACTTAATATTACAACACATATAGTGTAACATCGCGTGAGGTTTCCTGAAGTGTTTCTGATGGATAATCCATATTGACAGCCTACACTGCTCTTTATTTGTATTGCGTTATATTAGCGTCGTTACTATCTGCGCCACAAGGTGTAACGTGAAATATTTGTAACGTGATCGGTGATGTGAAAAACGCAATGACGATGACATAATTACTTCGTGAAGTGATTGCAGATTAACGAAGAGCTACATTACTGCCAGTTCTACCCACAAGGATATGAAAAAATCTCACTATTTCTCTGTTTTATTTTTAACCTGATGGCTTGGCTGGTTCTGAACATAATGCGAATCGACTTGAACAATGCAGCTTGAATTGGAATATGCAATACTAAAATACGAGCGAAGTGTTCGTAAAGTAACTTGAAAAAGAAACGAAAAACTGAAGCAAACTTGCACATGACTACATAAGGTCGCAGCAACCCACTTACTCCAGAACCAGAGTTATTGGTTTCCCATCAGCCTACGTTACACGTCGCTATGTTCAAAAAGCTGTGTAAAACGAATCAGAGTAATTGGCCGATCAGAGTAACTGCCGAAAAAAATATATTGACTATGCCTATATTGTGTTTTATACTTATTGAGAAAACTAGCAACACGCTTGAGCAAGAAAAAAACGGCAGAAACGTATTCCGAAGGAACTGCTGCCCAACAACAGCAAAAGGCAGCGAGCTTTACTGGGAACCAGTCTTATTTGCTTCAAAAAACAAAACAATGATTCTATTTGGCATAAAAATAAAAGCCGGTAGTTTTCTGACATGCGTTCGATATCCGCGAGAAAGGCTTTGAGGTTCTTTTTGTTTTTCGAAATGAAGCAGAACTCTGAACCCTTCCTCCGTTAGAACCGCAGTCTAATGACACCACTTTCATGGAGCATCGTGTGAATAAGTTTCAAACCTGGTAGCCCACACGAAAGCAATATCACGCCAAAAGGCTGTTAATGTATTTTTTTTTTGCGACACCAGAACCTTCGGTCGATTCAATTCTTGATCGCATCTAACCGGCAGTTCACAAAAAAGGTTGCAAAAAAACTCTCCTCGGCGCTTCTAATTGGAGACTCAAAAACGCAGTGAAGGCTCTACGTTCGCAACTGTCTGACGCCTTGAGAGTTCAAACGTGTGAGAATGGCCACTGTCGCTAGTCGGCGGGGTCATTGCGAAAGCCCCCCATTTGCCCGGCATTCCGCGAGAGGACCCCACAGAAGGGAAACCATTAAAAAGTGACGAACCACTGAACAGAACACGCTTATAGTTCAGAGTATATAGCGCGCACTCGTTAAAAACTCCCCGCCATGCTTTTCCCGCACGTGACATGGTTTTCTCCCGTTCACCAAAGACCACCCCCACAACAAATGAGCGTGCCATGCTCTGGCTTTGAGGACGCCTTCTCCAACGGGTTATTTCGCAAGCATTTTTCCCGGACCCAACAGGAAGGCATCCGTTCCGGGCATCCTAATGGCGCGCTAACCCTTTCTCTGTCTCGGTGGCGCGGCCACGCTTGAAAAAAAAGACTAATCAATACTAGTGGGTCTTCTCGCCTGGCTGAACTCCCGTTGTCGCTTGTATCGTCTCTCTGGTCACCGCTACTGTGCCGCGTGCGGGCGCGACACAGGCCAATTTGGCATGTGAGGGTCGCCAGCGTGATTTAAGGGCGCTACGCTGCATACGAGGCCGCCTATCAGTGTGTGCGTAGCAGTACGCATTCATCACCCTGTGACGCGGCGTGTTTGTGGTGTGCTAGCTCAGTTTCGTAAGTAAAGGGTCCATGATATCTTACTGATACTATTGAACGAAAAAAAAAAGAGAAAAACTCCGGAAGTGTCAGACAGCCATACTGTTGCCATAAAAAAGGACTCATTATTCAGTTGTTTTCATTACTGAGATTTATCGTTTCATTCGGTCTTTTTTCGTTTGGGCCTCTAGTTTTGCCAAATTAATCTTGTGTAACTGAAAGAGTGCTTCACTGCACTAAGAGCATTTGAAAGGAGATGCCGACCTTACAAATTGTACACACCTCGATTTTTGTCATTCATTCATTCATTCATTCATTCATTCATTCATTCATTCATTCATTCATTCATTCATTCATTCATTCATTCATTCATTTGTTCTATGTAATGCGTCCATCAATGTTAGAGCGACAGAAATGAGTTCAATACACAAAAGTTGAGATACGTGCGGAAGGAAGGCAAAAAAAAAAGCTATTTTAAATTGTAGGAGTGCTTACGACTTGCAATATGTATAAATATGCTCCTGCACGCTTAGTTATTTAGTATATTGCACTTTAAAACAGGTTAGTACTTGTCTTCGTCGGCCTTTGCGAAGCAAGATCAAGAAATGCTATTTACAGCGCAGTACACTGATGCTGCAAAGTAACTTTGCGTCATCCTCCCATTTGCCATTCTCTGAACGTAGAATTGCAAATGACAAGCAGCGAATGTTGTTGTAATCATCATTATCATTATGAAACCAACGTCATGCGTTGTAATGCAGCTCCGTTGTCGTCTTTGCAGCGGTGACCTGTACGTAAGGATAAAGAAAGAAAAGAAATTTGTCACTGGCACTAAGAGATTCTTTCTAACTGCAGACTGTTCAGGTCTCCAGATCTTTCCAGATCTTTGCAGTTATGTTTGCAGTGCTCAAAAAAGTTTTGCATATTGACAAACTTATTTCTTACGCTTTCGATTGCAGCTATAAATGACATTAAATTTGTACCACGCAGAGAGAGAAGAATGAACCTTGCATCTGTAGTACAACAGTGATTAAAAGAGTATGACTTCAATAAACTTATTGCAAATTAAGGCTTAGTTCATAATAACGTTTTGTTTTAGTTTACCACGTAGAATGGATATGTATACATAACTTTTTGTAACAAATATATGTGTTTCTGTGTATATTTTGTTTTGTTGAGGTGTTTTGTTGAGTTGTTATTTATGTCCACTGTCTGTATAAATTTCTCTAAACGCATCAATAACGTCAATTTAGTCATTATCAAGTACTGCACAGTCGATGAAGATTTATGCAATACTATGAGCATGTGAAAGCCGGTCAGATTAATATATCTCACATTCCATGAGTTCACCTGTACGTTATTCTGTGACCCAGAGAATGACATGAAACCCCCAGGTGCATAAGCACCCTAATTTTTCTTGCCTGTCAGTTTTTTTTTAAATAAGAACCTGCAATAGTAGGCATCCCAAAAATAATCCCGTGCTTACATAGGAAACTCGGGCTACTGAGGCCGAGCGACATATACTGTAACCCCTCCTGATCCATTGGGTATTGTAACGTACATTGGGCACTTTAAGGTTATAGCGCATGAAAGTCGTATTAACAAAATAGCACCATGAAGCGTGTGTCTCTTCTGTGCAACGAAGCAGCAAGCCAAAAAGAATAGCCAATAAATAGTCGATTCACTAGCTTCCTACTATTACTGACACATGCTAAGCGAATAGTTCACGATACGAATCAGCTTCACTGCCGGGGGCTGCGCCAACAACGATGTTACCCGCCACAGTAGATCAATGATTCTGGTGCTCTACAGCTCATCCGAAGATTGCGGGTTAAATTTCTGCCGTGGTGGTCGAATCTCGCTTGAGGTAAAACGTTAGAGGCCCGTGTTCTGCGAGATGTCAGTGCAGGTTAACGTACACCAGATGGCCAAGATTTCCGGAGCCCTCCCCTGTGGCATCACTCGGAATCACACCATGGTTGTGGGACGCCAAACCTCAGATATTATTAGGGAGCCTTCGAATAGCGTGTGCAAAACTTTGCCTACGCTATTCGTAGCCGTTGCTGCCACTTTGCATGCATCATAAAGCGAGCCGCCATTGACGTGCGTTTTTCGCCCGCAGAAAATTCGAAATTGCGTACTGTCTGCAACGCTCGCAAAGCCCTTTTGCGGTGAACTCGAGATCACGCTTCGAGGGGGAAAAATGCTATTTGAAAACTGTAATGACACCCCTGCACAAATGCTACGCCCGCAACGCCCGCTAACGTTGCGTACGCTATTCGAAAATTCCCTATTCTTAACTTTGATGTTGCATAGGAACGTCATCCTAACGCTTTTCGAGTTATGAAGGGGGTGTTTACGCACTAAGAAAGAGAGGGAGCACAGAGCCCACTGACTCTCAAATTTATACTATCTTCTTTCGGGACTTTGAGCTTCACATTCCCTATAGGTAAAATGCATAGTTTTTTTCAAGAGGCACGCTCTCTTAGGGTAATAGTATTTATACAGTTTTCTTTTCTTTCGAGGGAGCGAGGGAGGGTACGACAGTTATGCGAGAGTAAACCGAAAAGCCTTTGTAAAGAAAAAAAAGTTACTTTCGGCGGTGTTGGCGAGAAAGAGATCATCAAAGAAATTCAGTGATGTGATTCGGAGAAAAAAACAAATCACAGCATATTCACGGAGTGAATGACGATGAGTGGGGCGAAGCATCCGTCCATCCATCCATCCGTGTGTCCGATCACGTTCAAGAATGCAGACGGTGCACGGGTAACACCGACGAGACGCGAGCCAAGGAAGCTTAGCGCAAGCGTCTTCAACGCGTCCGCCGCTCTGCTTCGTCCATGCCCCACCAACGATATGCCATGTATGGCGACTCAGGAGACTGAGAGAAGCACTCGTTCTCCGCGTACCCAGGCACAGCCTGCGCAGTAGCCAATCGGAGAGTAGAGGCACAGCATCATTCAAAACATCTTCACTCAACTATAGTTTGTATGTGCTTCTATGAGACAGCGCCATCTATTTTATTGCTCGGAAAATACTGCCTTCTTTCCTTCCTCGTTGCTTCTCTCGGTTAGCGTGACGCATGACAAGGTCAGACAAAGAGGAGCTTCGCTCCTATAAAAAGACTATTAGATTTTGAAATATACGTAACGCTTTATGCCTGTAAAGTTGTCTGTAAAGTAGTTGTCTGTAAGTTTACATTTGTCTGTAAAGTAGTTGCGTAATTCTACTCACAAAATAACGATGTATGTTGGTGGTAATATCGCTTGGCAATGAATTCTGAAATGTGGTTGAATGTATTACTGTGATTTACGTTATAAACTTACAGCTTTGAAGATAACAAATGTGAACTGCCATTTGGCTGAATATGACATTACGGAGCAACAAACGGTTTCATATGCGCATTTTGCGAATCGACCTCTCTCGCTCGGCGTACTTTCCGATGCCGTGGCGTTCCCAACTAGTTGATGCAATTCACCCTCAGCTCAATGCGTATGCGAAGGAAGAGAGCCAGGTATATATTGTTAGACTGGTTAGCAAACGCGACTTTGTCGACGAATAGATGATTAGTGGTGTTCTGCATCAATTGAATTGGCTGAACCCGGGAATCCTCGAGGTGATTAGCGGAGACGCCGGATCTATTGAACTACAATGTAGAACAATTAGACGCCGTCTTCTGTTCCCGTTGCAGCTTCTTCGACTTTAGTTTCAGTGCTATGATAGATTACTTGTATTGCAAAACCGATGTTGGAAGTTCATTAGGACAGAGCTTTCACAGGGCAGTACGTAAGGGTAGCTTTTGTTGGAAAGGCGAAGTTGCATCTGGTTCACGTTTGCTTTCACTAAATTATTGTGCAGCAAAGGTGCAGAAAGATTGTCTCTAGGAGTACTAAAAATTGTGGCGTTTCATGTTGGAAAACTGTATGTTAGGTAGCGTGTTTCAGCTCCACAACTTGTAACCTATAGTCAAGAGTCCGACGGAATCCGGTCTGGTCGGGGACAAACATAGTGCAAAATAACAAAAACGCTGACCGAGGTGAAATACACAAGTTAAAAAGACGTTTTGGCTCCGCACACGGGAGCCTTGTTCACAGGGCTCCCATGTGGGGAGCCGAAACGCCTATTTAACTTTTGTGTATTTCACCTTGGTTGGCGTTTTTGTAATTTTGAACTTGTTTTGTTGAAGATTCTGACGCCACTGCTAAGCGAAACCTAATTTTTCAGACAGTAACAACAAATCTTTAACCCATAATATGCATATTATGGAACGGAGCGCGGTGACGACGACACGACACGTCGGCAAGCCGATATTCGAAGATGCTTCGGCTCTAAAACACTTTTTGGGGTTTCCGTCCTAAAACCAAGATATCATCATGAGTGACACCGAAGAGAGAGGGCCAAAACTTTTGTCAACTTGGGGTTCTTTAACACGCACCATAGTCTAACTAAGCGGGCGAGCAGTATTTCGCCTTCGTCTAAATGCGGTCGCACATTCAGGATTCAACCCCATGACATTCGATCCAGCAGTCTAACACCGTAATCACTAGACCACCACGGTTGGCTTGTGTGTATGTGGGTGTTTGTGCATGTGCGTGTGTTGTGTATGTCGGGGGGTGTCGGGGGGTGGTATGTCGGGGGGTGGTTGCAGACGGGAAAATGATAGGGTTTAAGAAGGACTGTGGTAATAGAGCAGCGATGGCGTAGTGGTTAGAGCATCCGCCTCGCATGCAAGAGGTCCGTGGTTCAAATCCCGGTACCGCGCAGTTCCCAACCGGGTTAAAAAAAAAAATCCGCGTGTTGATGGAACTGCATTAGGAGGCCTGGGGTGCGGCCTCACCGGCAAACACCGCCGAGAACGCACTCCCTCACCAGAGAAGGATTGGCCACCCTGGTGCAGTATCTGGCCACTACCTCCCACATGCTTACGTCAAATAACTCACGGCCCTCAGTCCCCAGCAGCTGCGAAGCAACTGACCACGGCGGCGGTCAGATCTGCAACGCAGCAGAGGGTGCTAAGAATCTCTGGATCCGGACAGGCCGCCATTGGAACCTGAACTTGGCAACGTTTAACGCTAGAACCTTATCTAGTGAGGGAAGTCTAGCTGTACTATTCGAGGAGCTAGAGGGTGTTAAATGGGATATAATAGGGCTCAGTGAGGTTAGGAGGACAGATGAGGCCTATACGGTGCTACAGAATGGGCACGTCCTTTGCTACAGGGGCTTGGCAGACAGAAGAGAACTGGGAGTGGGGTTCCTAATTCACAGAAACATAGCTGGCAACATAGAGGAATACTATAGCATTAATGAAAGGGTGGCAGGTATCGTAATTAAACTGAATAAAAGATACAAAATGAAGGTAGTACAGGCTTACGCGCCTACATCCAGCCATGATGACGCTTCAGTTGAAAGCTTCTATGAAGACGTGGAATCGGCAATGAGTAAGGTAAAAACACAGTATACTATGGTGATGGGCGACTTTAATGCAAAGGTAGGGAAGAAGCAGGCTGGAGACCAGGCAGTAGGAGATTATGGCATCGGTACTAGAAACGCCAGAGGAGAGCTACTAGTAGAATTCGCAGAACGCAATAATTTACGGATTTTGAATACCTTCTACCGAAAACGAGAAAACCGCAAGTGGACATGGAGGAGCCCTAATGGCGAAAATAAGAACGAATTAGACTTTATAATGAGTGCACACCCTGGAATCGTTAAGGATGTGGAAGTGATTGGCAAGGTACGATGCAGTGACCATAGAATGGTACGGTCTCGAATTCGCCTAGACTTGAAGAAGGAACGACAGAAACTGATACGCAAGAAGCCAATCAATCAGCTAGCACTGAGAGGGAAAGTACAGGAATTCAGAGTGTCGCTGCAGAACAGGTATTCGGCTCTTAGTGAGGAAACCAACCTTAGCGTAGATACAATGAATGATAATCTGACGAGTATCATTACGGAGTGTGCAGTGGAAGTTGGAGGCCGGGTAGTTAGACAGCACACTGGCAAGCTTTCCCAAGAAACGAAGAACCTAATTAGGAAGCGTCAAATCATGAAAGTGTCAAGTACAACAGACAAAATAGAACTGGCAGAGCTTTCGAAGTTGATTAATAGACGTAAGGTATGCGATGTAAGAAGGTATAACATGGAGAGAATTGAACACGCTCTGAAAAACGGAGGAAGTGTCAAAGCATTGAAGAGGAAACTTGGGATAGGCAAAAGTCGGATGTATGCACTAAGGGACAAAGAAGGCAAAATAACTACCAATATGGATAGGATAGTTAAAATAGCGGAGGAGTTTTACAGAGATCTGTACAGTAGCCGAGACAACCACGACCTTAATACTATAAGAACTAGCAGTAACCCAGATTACACCCCACCAGTAATGATAGAAGAAGTAAGAAAAGCTTTGGAGAGCATGCAAAGGGGCAAAGCTGCTGGTGAGGATCAGGTAACATCAGATTTGCTGAAAGATGGAGGACAGATTGTGTTAGAAAAACTAGCCACCCTGTTTACGAGGTGTCTCCTGACGGGAAGAGTACCAGAGTCTTGGAAGAACGCTAACATCATCTTAATACATAAGAAAGGAGATGACAAGGACTTGAAGAATTACAGGCCGATCAGCTTGCTCTCTGTAGTATACAAGCTATTTACAAAGGTAATTGCTAACAGAGTAAAGAAAACATTAGAATTCAATCAACCAAAGGAACAAGCAGGATTTCGAACAGGCTACTCAACAATTGACCACATTCATACTATCAATCAGGTAATAGAGAAATGCTCAGAGTATAACCAACCACTATACATAGCCTTCATAGATTACGAGAAGGCGTTTGATTCAGTAGAAATATCAGCCGTCATGCAAACACTGCGGAATCAGGGCGTAGATGAAGTATATATAAACATTCTGGAAGAAATCTACAGGGGATCAACTGCTACCATAGTGCTTCATAAAGAAAGCAACAAAATACCAATCAAGAAGGGTGTAAGGCAGGGGGACACAATTTCCCCAATGCTATTTACCGCGTGCTTACACGAGGTTTTCAGAAGCCTAGAATGGGAGCAGTTAGGGATAAGAGTCAATGGAGAATACCTTAGTAACCTGCGCTTCGCCGATGACATTGCATTGCTGAGTAACTCGGGGGACGAATTGCAACTCATGATTACGGAGTTAGACAAGGAGAGCAGAAAGGTGGGTCTTAAAATTAATCTGCAGAAAACGAAAGTAATGTACAACAACCTCGGCAAGGAGCAGCGCTTCGAGATAGGTAATAGTGCACTTGAAGTTGTAAAAGACTATGTCTACTTAGGGCAGGTAATAACCGCAGAGCCGAACCACGAGATTGAAGTAACTAGAAGAATAAGAATGGGGTGGAGCACATTCGGCAAGCACTCTCAAATGATGACAGGTAGATTGCCACTATCCCTCAAGAGGAATGTATATAACAGCTGTATCTTGCCGGTACTTAGCTACGGAGCAGAAACCTGGAGACTTACAAAGAGGGTTCAGCTTAAATTGAGGACGACGCAGCGAGCAATGGAAAGAAAAATGGTAGGTGTAACCTTAAGAGACAAGAAGAGAGCAGAGTGGATTAGGGAACAAACGGGGGTTAAGGATATCATAGCTGAAATCAAGATGAAGAAATGGACATGGGCAGGGCATGTAGCGCGTAGACAGGATAACCGCTGGTCATTAAGGGTAACTGACTGGATTCCCAGAGAAGAGAAGCGAGTTAGGGGGAGACAGAAGGTTAGGTGGGCAGATGAGATTAAGAAGTTTGCGGGTATAAATTGGCAGCAGCAAGCACAGGACCGGGTTAACTGGCGGAACATGGGAGAGGCCTTTGTCCTGCAGTGGACGTAGTCAGGCTGATGATGATGATGATGATGATGGTAATAGTGAGTTAGCGTGTCAGCACAAAGTATTAATATTGTACTTAACTGTATTCTGCCTTTTCATTATAGACCTATCATTTTGTAATAATGACAATATAGTTGTCAATGGCCATTCAGGCAGTCTAAACTGATAATCTTTCCCTTTTTTTAATGTTTCTTTAAATACCGGCCGTTATCTTTTTTAAGTTACAGAATCGCGCATGTAGACGTTAGCGATGGTTCGACAATACATTTCGTAAACGTTGTATCCTTGAACGAAATGAGAATTTTGTAGTACTTAAGCCCGTAAGCGATTGCTTGCTTCGGTGCGGCACTGCTTCTTGTAACATGGAAACCCTAATCTTGCAGAGGAAGTCAAGACGCCCGCCCACGTTAGCCTTGAACTAAGTCAGCCGACTATGATTTAGCGGCAGACGTCTTTGCTCCAGACTCCAGAGAGATGAGACTCCAAGAGGATTATACGTTGAGAGAAAGATGCGAAATCGCTTGGCATGTTTTGCACTTGGTTCTTGGTAGTCTTTATTTTCCAGGTAATCTCTATGTATTGTCACTGAGTGATGTATATTTAGCATTATGAATAGCGTTATTGCACATTGCTGAAATACTTTGGTCGCATGAAGTTAGAGGGACACAAAAGAAAATCAATTACTTGGTTTAGATTGACAAACTGCACTTTGAGAACCTGAACACCACATGTTTCACTATCATAAGCTGATAATAAGGGGAGAGAGTCGAGGTTGATGTTTCATTTTTTTTTTTCAATTTTCGGCGGAAATCTTTTTATGTGACGTAAAAACTTCAAAATGTATTTTTTTGTATTGTCTCGAAGTTGGCTCAACAAAAATTTTTGGAACTTTGTATGCTAGGTTTATGGTTCCTGCAGGCGACATTGTACTTCCTTCATATCGTTTAGAAGCTACGTAGGACTCAATAGATGCTTTCTAAATATATGACGTCACGGTGTTTGGTGCGGCAATATGCCCGCAATTTCTTTCTGCGCGTTTTATCGCTTACCAAGCGTCGTCTAGCAGTAATAGTGGTGTTTTGTTAAATTGTACAGTACTGCTACCCGAGAAATTGTTTAGCTCTTTGTGTCTCTTTAAACGCATTCCTTTCTAACTTCTTTTACCCTTTCTCTATGGAAGGGTAGCAAACCAAAAAATTCCTGTCCTTCGCACAACTTATTATCTCTCTTTATCCATCTCTCTTCTTCAAAACGGGAGGTAATACTGGACAGCACTGGTGCTACCTCCCACTATCTCTCCGTTTTGTGTTTTAATTTTAGTTTTATGGTGACTTTTAAGCTACTAAGGCACTGAATTTTGAAGGCCACCTCGACAGCGAAATCACCGTGATTCAGCTCCGTCATCAAACCTAAGCTCGAATACGCATGAATATGATGGGATCCTTCCGCAAAAACTTATACAAAGAGAGATTCAAGCTTAAGCTACTTTTACGCAAACAATTTATTCAGACTCCTCTCTCGTTCTATCTGTCGTAGCCATCAACCAGAGCTACACAATGGTAAACGTGGGACGTTAAGGCCTTACTTTGCAGGAACAAACTCATTCAAGTATTATTAGTCTTTCTTTTTCTAGTACTACAACCAAGTAGATGTACAATTGAAGCAAATTTTTAATCATCTGCTATCATGTCGTTTTGCCATACTTATTCACTGTTTGTATCATTTGCCTCCCTCACTGCTTACATAACGGGTCTGTGATATTCGATAAATAAATAGATAGATAAATAAATAAATAATTAATTAAATAAATAAAAAAGTTTATGGCCCCGAAACAAGACATCCTTACAAAGTAAGCGTGTTAGATGTTGTGTGCCTAACTAGAAAACCTGGAATGTTCACATGTTGAATATCGAGCGCAAGTATTTCATGAAGGCATTCTGTAGATATTTAAATAATGACATACATCCAATGTTTAAGCTTCATGAAGGGTCAACTTATGTATAACACTAAAACCTTCAATTTAGCTTACGTTAGGGTCAATGCTTCATTACTAAGGATCCGTTGGTGCTCATTGGCACTTTCTATAAAGTTCACGGATTCACACTTGCTTTCAGTAAAGAAAAGTCACCAAAGAGAGAGAGAGAGAAACAGAGAGAAGTAAACGTTTGTTATCGAAACAGTGCCCCGAGCAATGCCCAGTGTCATCCTGAAGTGGGAGGGCTCCTTAGTACAGAAACCCTTTGGCTTCTACAGCCCTCTTGGCCCTGGCGACGAATTTTTGTTGGTCTTCCAGGTGCTCGAGGGCGAGCTTCGCCTCCCACGTTTCGTTTAGGTCTTCGTTCGTCCGTCCTGCTTCATTACCAATCGTGTGTTGTTGTAGATTACGTCATGCAATACACTGGCATGCAAGAATCAAGTTTGCCAGGGTGTCTGGTACGCTGCAAAGCGAACACACAGAGCTATGCACTCCACTCCCATACACTTGCACATTGTGGGTGCCAGGACACGAGGGTCTGCAGGGAAATGAAGTGGCCCACGCCGCTGTCTGCGAGCACGTCAGCCGGGCTGCCCCCTGTCCACAGGACATCCAACCCATCGTTGAAAAGACGGAAGCTGTTCAAAACACCTATTCGTCGTCACTACAGTATTACAGGCTGAAGCGACGAATATACTCTCCACCACACCCAAAACTGACAAAATAGGAAAGCATGATGCTGAGACGCCTGCAAGGCAGCACATACACACATGAGGTCCTAATGCACTATCTCTACCCAACAAGACAGACAGACAGACAGACAGACAGACAGACAGACAGACAGACAGACAGACAGACAGACAGACAGACAGACAGACAGACAGACAGACAGACAGACAGACAGACAGACAGATAGATAGATAGATAGATAGATAGATAGATAGATAGATAGATAGATAGATAGATAGATAGATAGATAGATAGATAGATAGATAGATAGATAGATAGATAGATAGATAGATAGATAGATAGATAGATAGATAGATAGATAGATAGATAGATAGATAGATATAGCCGAAGTCGCCAATGTTAGCTAAGAAATGCTTCCCATTTAAACTGACATGTTTAAAATTTTAACTGCAGCTTTGGCTCCTCCTGCATAAAAACATTATTGCAGTGAAGTACTCTCGTCATGCAAAATTACCTTATTGTAATGGAATGAAAAGTTGGGGGAGTTGGTTTGAAGATATTCTTGGTAACATTTCGGCGCGCACACAGTGGAGAGGAAAACGGGAGGTGAGGATACAAACAAGCGCGACATTGTTTGTCTTCTCGCCTACAGTTTTTCTGTCCACTGTGTGCGCACCAAATAGTTACCAAGATTATTGTAAATGTTTAACGCAGTTGACAATAATTTTGAAAGTAGGCTTCCCTCTTTATGTATCGTGATACAGTGAAAGGCTCTTGCCAGCTGGTGTAATCATCGAGCGTATTAACTCAGAACTGATTCCTGTTTGAACGTTCGCTTCTGTGGCATGACCATAATTATTTAGAGAAGTACTGTTACAATTCTTCTACTTTGGTAACTGTGCCTGTATATTCGTGTAGCACTGCTTTTTTGAAAGCAATAAAGTTAAATTGAAATCAATTCAAACATATTTGTGTATGAAAGTACTGTTCTCAGGCAATAGTGACTGCCAAAGTTTCACGAATAATCTCACCAGCCCTTGTTTCAACCAACGCTAACACTAAGTTCGTTGGTTTTGTAAAGTCGACTAAGAATCCTTTGCTGATTATTGACACTTTCTACAAAGTTCACGGTTTCATTGTGACTTGCAGTAAAGAGAAGTCACCAAAAAAGCATATTTATTTCTGGTGAAGGCGGCACGAGAACTTTTTCTCAGATTGGAGGTTGGGGAGTCCACTTGTTTTTATGCACTTTCATGCGTGGGTTTGTATACTCGGCGAAAACGTTCTGTGGCAGCACACGCAAAAATACGTGGGCGGAGCTAAGTCACTTTTGTTACTACACCAAGTAGTCCGCTCTTTTTTGGTGATTTAGGTTTCGGTTTCGCAAGCGCATGCAACGTGTACGTTTTAGCACGAGCATCATACAATAAAGTTAAATATATTTAGAAAAATTATTAAAATGTTTATTTCTTAAGAAAAAGAACACGAAGCTTCATTGAAGCGTTCAGGTGCGAGGAACAAAATACGACGCCCCACTGTCTTCGTTTCTCTTTGCTCGATGAACAAAGAGCTTGCTGCAACCTATTGATGCCATCGTTGTTTACCAGGGCAGAAAAAAGATGGAGTGACACACAAAAAAAGCAGGAAAAAACAGAAAACTGAAAACAGCAAAGAAAGAAAAATTTGCATAGGCCGAGCTTCCTAATAATAATGTGAACAATCTTGAACAAAATATTTACATTTTTTCTTTCTATATTTTTCTTTATGATATGCAGTATACAAAAGGACTACATGCAGAAACATAGTAAAAAGGGCGTGCTTGGGCTTCGTAGCCTTGGATGTGCTGGCACTGAAAGTTGTCACTGAGTGTATACGTGCGTGTATATATTATCACTCACTTAATCTGCCAGCGTAAAAGAGGCAGGTGAAGACGCAGTATTTCTCATGCATGTGCCTTTGTTTCGGCTAAGGCTGTGCCGACCACTCTCGGGACTTAGACCTCGTGAAGGCACCTTGTAAACGTCGCCGTCGTTAAGAACGTGACATTTCGCTTAGAACGCGCTTAATCTACCAACATGAAAATATACACATGTAAAGCTAAAAAAAAAAAGAGACAGAGAGAGAACGTTTTAAATACAGCTACCGCATGGCTGCGCCAGTCTTGTGATACAAGTCTGTTTGCGAAGCTTTTGCTTCAGCACCATCACTTTCTCGACGGCGTCTCATGAATTCACACACTTTCCAACAAAAGAATAGATCCGCCATCGGTGCTTAGAGGGTACGACATTACGCTGTTAAGGAAGTGTTTGCAGGTTGGATTCCCGGCCACGGTGACCAAATTTTGATTGGGCCAAATAAATAAATAAACATATAAATAAATAATTGAATAAATCCTTATTTTGTGTACACTCCAAAAAACTTCAGGTCTTCTCACTTAAACCACAGTACTCCCACCACGACGCACCTCATAAGCCTATCATAGTTGTAAGGCGTATGGTCAAATACTATCATTCGTTAAAATATAACAATGAAAGAGATACCAGAAACCCACGGTTAGCTTTGATCGCGACCGGACCTCTTTCGTATAGAATTTCGTGGTAGTAACTGTTTCGTTTCGGCTATGTGCTGAACGGAGTCATCACTGTTGGTAAGTGTGACTCTGTTCGGGCACTGATCGACATCAGCAGTGCACCACGCGACACAAATGTTTGTGAATGATCATACTAGTTTAGTGCGATCACTGGCTCGAAAACCATGATAACGAGTTGCAGATAGTCGCTAAGAGCCGGCAGAGGAGAAACAGCAGCATTGCGTTAGTTGGAAGGTTGAAGTACTGATCTCTCTCCCTCTTTCTTTCTCTCTGTCTCTTACAAATACACCGCAGTTGATTACGGCTAATCCGTTCTTCCTCCGGCGCCGTGGCCGACGGCGCCTTCAATCGTGTCTCGCTTCGCACGGAAGAACCACTCGGATCAGCTATTCGATGCGCGAGCTGGCACTGTCATTTCGGGTGACGCGTAGGTCGTAGCTGCGGGCTCTCTTGTGACACTACTGATCTCCCGCGAGACCTTGCTGGCGGCCTTGTTGCCGAGGGAATCGGGGCGACGCGTGGATACTGATTAGACCAGTGATGTGTCAACACTGCCCCTGCGATTTGTCGGTTGATCTTATGAACCATGCAAACACGCCTTTTCTCCACGAAGTTCCTTCGGAGGTTAGTTCAAGAAAGGTTTAGCGGTTTGAAAGCATGTGGTACGGTACTAGCAAGCAATCTGTCGGATATATTTGAATTGCATCAAGTCGCCTTGCTTTTTTGTTTTTCCTTTCATGAATGTTGATCGAAATTTGTTTTAATGAATAACATCGTTGTGAAAACTAGACACCTTTCTTGCGAAGAGAAAGAGAGAGAGAGAGAGAGAGAGAGAGAAAGAGAACAAAAGTCTTTATTGGAGAACACAGTTCAGTAGAAGCGTGCTTACTTCAGAATGCCTTGAGGCGTGCATAGCTCGGAGGGCCTACGTGGCAACTCAAGGAGCCTTCTTCTTACGCTATACTTTTTACAAATCACAAAATGTCTACCGTGCATCAAATTATTACCATTTCACTCTGCGTCGTATAATCTACTCGACTAGATATGAAATACTTCACTGAATCTCTGATATAAATAACTATATATACCTTTTTTTTCAGAATTGTTACAATGTCCCTGTTTCCAACAGCTGTCATAGTAACGACAGCCCGATGCCTATAACGGTACATGACTTCTGTTTTTTTACGTGGACATCATGGTGTGTCGTGAAGTTTGGCAGAGCTCTCAGAATTTATGACTGCAGGCTCACCCTCAAGTTGTGGCATTGTGCTGATATGCGTGATGGAATGATAGTATTTCAAGTGCCGCTAGCTGTTATGCTGTTTCGATTCCACAATACCACAGTGCTTCCTCATATTTTTTATTAGCGCTTTGGTAATAGACATATGAAAACCTTCACGAGAAGTTGTCGAAAAGGACATGTTACTTGAGTTACCTTCTCGGTGCGAGGACTCATCTTTCCCGAGGGAGCGAGTGCCTTTCTTAGCAGCACTCTCCCCAAAGTTAGTGGTTTACAACGCTTACGTTGTCAGCTCCTTTTTTAAACGCGAAGCATTTCTTAGCGAACTTCGGCGACTTTGAGCGTATCTATCTATCTATCTATCTATCTATCTATCTATCTATCTATCTATCTATCTATCTATCTATCTATCTATCTATCTATCTATCTATCTATCTATCTATCTATCTATCTATCTATCTATCTATCTATCTATCTATCTATCTATCTATCTATCTATATATCTATCTATCTATCTATCTATCTATCTATCTATCTATCTATCTATCTATCTATCTATCTATCTATCTATCTGTGTATCTGTCTGTCTGTCTGTCTGTCTGTCTGTCTGTCTGTCTGTCTATCTATCTATCTATCTATCTATCTATCTATCTATCTATCTATCTATCTATCTATCTATCTATCTATCTATCTATCTATCTATCTATCTATCTATCTATCTATCTATCTATCTATCTATCTATCTATCTATCTATCTATCTATCTATCTATCTATCTATCTATCTATCTAGCCACCTACGACTCTTAGCTCTCCTGGCCGTTTCAATAATGGTATCGATACCAAACGTGGTGTGGCATAACATGACTGTATGAATAATATATTTGACTAGTCATGACATGAAAATCATGAAGTATATGTCATGATTTACATTTCATGATCCTGCAGCTCTTGCGGTGGTTTTGTTCACATGATATGTTGCAAGACTGGTATGGTATGACATGATTGCATGGCGAACACAAGCGACAGACCCTAACATAAAAATCATGACATGCGTGTCATTGTAATAACATGACTACATGCCACGCTCGTGAAGCACTGGCGGCCGTTTTGCTAGGTTCACTTATACCGAATTTGGTATTACGGGACGTGAATGTATGACGATGGAATGCTGCTGGTGCAAACATGATAAACATGAGATGCGTCTAATGTAACAGCATGTCATGTCATCATGTCAGGTCATGTAGGATAAGCCTACGTGAACAAGTGTTAATCTTCTTATCGTTCGATATAAGTCAACCATGTTCACTACCATTACCCTGACCCTCACAATTGGTGTTCTTATTGAAAATGAACCTAAACGTGCACTGCAACGAGCAGCGTATGTTCTTCATATTTCACACCTTCTTCGGTGCTCCGCTGAGGCATCCGTTCTCGTCTCCCGTCGCTTAGAGTTAGAGTGGCAGAGGAACATCACCGCTAAATTGGCCTCACTTTGGCCATGCGCTACGAAAGAACGGGTGAGGACCAAATAGGGTGGAGAGAAAATTATAAAAGCCGATATACATCTACAAATACATCTTGCTTCGCAGACACAAGATGGCGCAACTGCTCTCCATTGCGTGGTCTATTGGAGCAGCGATTTCGCTAAATAAAAATATTAAAAGCAGCATCAATTCCGTGATGAACATCTCTCTTTGGAAGCGCGCTAGGAAGATCGCTGGCTCTTGCGGACGCGTGTACAGATTACAAAGCCTACGTTTTGAAACATCGCTGCAAGCAAGCATTTATTTACCTGTGACAACACTGTAGCTTTCGCCAAGTGCTACCGTCATAGTTTTCAATACTTTATTTCACTTACCAATAAAATATATGTTATTTTTTTTCTCTTGTTTCTTGCTTCTTACTAATGGGATTCTTTGTCCCAACTTTCACAGGCTATGTAAGGAAGTGTGAGGCGCCTTCGAATATGCCAGCAAAATTATCTCCAACAGCTAAGCTAAGCTAGGAAATTGTAGAACCTGTTGTTTCCCATTCAACACATCATCGAGGTAACTCACTCACTCACTCACTCACTCACTCACTCACTCACTCACTCACTCACTCACTCACTCACTCCTGCTTACGGCAATAAAAGCCTCGTGACCACGGGGGCTATTTGCCCCGACAGCCAGCATCAATGCTTAAATGCGCATCATCTGCGCGACGCCGGGATAGCACGCACAGCTTCCGCAAGACGGAGCACACCCAGTTGACATCCTTCATCGCTCACGTATAAAAGCGCTACAGCAGGACAGACGGGCATCAGTGTCCAGCGTGCCATCTCTATTACTCCACTGACGTTGCTCGTGCCGGGCTCCCTTATCTCTTATCACTTTCGCAACATTCCTAGGAAAAAGCAAAACAGCGCGATGCGTCTGCTGTCACTATTAGGCTATCCTAGCTGGCAGGCATGTCATGACGTTGCTTGTTTTGCAAGCGTCGCTAGCACATTACTTGGGACGGCTAAGAAAGTACGCGCATTCTCTTTCTCATCTCCTTCTTCTTTTTTTTTCTTTATAGCGAGCCTGTCTGACGTCCAAAGTGCATTCCCATACGCATCTCGGCGCGTTCACTCCAGTACGTTCACTATCTCGACGTTCGTGAACGCCCGAAGCATCAGCAAAACAAGGCGGTCAAGAGTGCACGAAGTGAAACGTGTGCTCTCAAAATGATGAAGCAATGTTTTCCTGAACACGACGGCAAAGTTAGCGGCATGCTCGTAGCGCGTTATGGTACGCTCGCCTCTTGTAAGAGAAGCCTCGCTTGATAGTCGCGCAGCTGTTTCGGTTCACTCTATGCAAATCGGTTACATCCAAGAGAGCCGGCTACTTATTCCACGCTCCGAGTGCTGCTTTTAGTATTTTGATGTATCATCAAGAACGCTTGACTTTTTGTAATTTGTTCTAGTTTTCTGAGTTGCTAGTATTCGTGATGCGTCTTTTTGATATTCCAGCCATTAAACACGGCCTCGTACCGAATGTGAAGTTCAAAGGAAGCCTCCCGCTTTTGAGCACCGCTGCTTCCGTTTTCTCTGATGTTCCCGACGCGCACACGTAATATAATATGTATTGTGCATCACAACGTGGCACGAAATATTTGCCCGAAATTCCGCTTTTCTTCAAGCAACTTCCTGTTTCACTATCACGCTTCATTAGAATTTATAAAAGCATCTTAAACTTTTTCCACAACTGCTGGCACCCAGCATATGGCAGGTAGTGCGGGCATCTAGCATATGCCATCCACAAACAGCTTTCCGTTAGCTTCAAAAGAATATGCTGTATGCTGTGTCCCGTCTGGCTTCTTAGCGTATTCATGCCAGCTACTTTTTCATCAATATCACTATCATTTAAGCTATAAAATCACAGATATCAGTTCGTTTCTACTAATGTATTGCTCAAAGCAAAATGATAACATAACTACAGCGCGAGTGCACACAGGAAACCAAGGGCGCGTTATCGACTTTTACTATTCAAAAAGCAAAAAAACGGAGGTTTTTTCACTTAGCCACCATGCGGGAAGTTATGGATCAGCACATAAGTTTAAAGCGAAGCTAATATTGGTACTATAGAGCACGTTCTCTGTCACTGCCCTCGTTACAGCGTGCAAAGACGGGAACTAGATGCTGCGTTAGCTCGCCTTGACGACAGTCCTTTGTCTGAACAATCAGTGCTGGAAAGGCGACATGATTTGTGTGCTCACAGAAAATCAGTGAAGGCCTTACTGAACTTTTTGCGTGGCAGTGGCCTATTGTATAGACTGTAGCGTCCCAGCCCTCCCCCTTTTTTTTTTGCACGCGTCTATTTCCCTCTTCGCTTTCTTTCCCATTTTTCTTCTCCCTTCCCCCTTCCCCTAGTGCACGGTAGTAAACCGGATGCTCCATTTTTTGGTTGACCTCCCTGCCTTTCCCTCATTTTAATCGCTATTATTGGTACGTTGAACGGAATGTCTCTCGCTGTACGTTGTCCCTCGTAAAGAGAAAATGTGGTACGAGATCGCATACGTTGCGAATTTCAGCCGGACCTATCACATAGAAGTAAAACATTTCCCCAAACTGAACCGGTTTGTACAATTCAAAACCATATTTTTGTGGGCACTCACAAGTGACCAGCTGGATAGCTGTAACGCGTTATCGTAACATAAGTGAAACGTTTTATCAGAAACCCAGAAGTCAAGCGGTAACATGGGATTCGTGCAAAAAAAAGAACTATTCTATAGTCCCCACGTTCTTTTCGAACATAAAGTTTGCGCCGTGCAAATAAACAGCCCAAGAAGAAGCATGAAAGAAAGCACACGCACCGTCTCGATGATTCTGTGTTCTTTCTGATCTTACCTTTTACTGCATAAGACAATCAAACAGTAGCAGAGAATTAAGAGAGAGAGAGAGAGAGAGAGAAGGTTTAGACAGCGTATACACAGCCCTGCTGCATCTGGAATTGTCTAATGGGGGTACAGAGAAGTATCCATGGCTGTGGATACGAGAAAAGAAGATGAGGAAGAAAAAAGTAAGACATGTATGAGTGTTACGTAGCGCAACAAATCGGTACGATATCTCTAATACAATCAAGCTTTCACTAAACAAGCAAATACAACGTGCGCAACTCCTTCTCTGTTTCAGATTGTATTGGCCATTGCGCCGCGGATGCACGCTTCCGAAAAAGGGCAATTGTTCAGTGTAAACACGGCTTCTTTTTCCCCCCGACAAGCGCTCTATCGAAACAACCAGAAAAAGAGGCGCGCGAATGCGTCCTTCCGTTCGTAAGTTTATTAAAGCCTGTTGCTCATTCTGATGTAAGGTCACGTCTTGAATTCAACATATGTTCATGGAGGCGGAAATGTTGTAGGCCCGTGTGGTCAGATTTGGGTGCACGTTAAAGAATCCCAGTCGGTCGAAATTTCCGGAGCCCTCCACTACGGCGTCTCTCATAATCATATGGTGGCTTTGGGATGTTAAACCGCACATAGCAATCAATTTAACATATTGATACGTATGATACGTCAGCTCCGAGCGAAACCGTTCACGTGGCTCGGCTAAAGACCTGTTACCCCCCTTCGACATCATCTGCGTAGATTAAGCACCGAGACGGTGCTTCTACCGCCGGGGGTTATGACACGTAACAGCCACTAAACACGGCTGCATGAAAGAGGAGGACGAAGTGAGTTTTCGTTTGATGCTGGACTGGTGCCATCTTGCTCGTCGAGCTCTGTGCGCTGTAAACAGATCATCAAACAAGCTACTCGTAACAATATGTTTGATAAGAAAATAATCTCCCGAGTAAACCACAATATAAATATGAGGCCTAACGTAGCGAAGGGCTATGAATTGGTTTTGACCTATTAGCTTTCTTCCTTTTCATAATCATCCCCATAAGCCTGTCTACGCACCCTGCAGGGGAAAGAACTTTACCACGTTCAACTAATAAATCCGGTTCTCTGCGTTTTCCCGCCACCTTAAAGCCGCGAAGGGTTCGTATCCCGGCTGCGGCGGCTGCATTTCCGATGGAGGCGGAAATGGTGTAGGCCCGTGTTCTCAGATTTGGGCGCACGGTAAAGAACCCCAGGTGGTCTAAATTTCCGGTGCCCTCCACTACGGCGTCTCTCATAATCATATGATGGTTTTGGGACGTTAAACCCCACATATCAAACAATCAATCAAAGCCGCGAACTTTTTAGTCTTATCTGCCCGCCCAACTTTCTGTTCCTTCTTTACTTCACCGTACGGTCAAGCCTGACTATGTGAACACTTTTCATTTTTTTACGTGGCTGTCGTCAACATGATACCATTGTGGCTTGGAGAAGAGCAAAACCTCGTAAGAGCACGAAAACATCGTACGAATCGGGGATACCCTGTGCTATGCTAAATTCATGTTAATATGCCTGTGTTCACCTATTCAATGCGTGCGTGTTTGTCAAGCTTTGCATGCCCCCTTTTCCCAATAGGAAAAACAGTTCTTCTTCTTCTTCTTCTTCTTCTTCTTCTTCTTCTTCTTCTTCTTCTTCTTCTTCTTCTTCTTCTTCTTCTTCTTCTTCTTCTTCTTCTTCTTCTTCTTCTTCTTCTTCTTCTTCTTCTTCTTCTTCTTCTTCTTCTTCTTCTTCTTCTTCTTCTTCTTCTTTTTCTTTTTCTTTGTCTTTTTCTTTGTCTTTTTCTTGTTCTTCTTCTTCTTGTTCTTCTTCTTCTTCTTCTTCTGCCTTTTCTTTTTCTTTTTTTTTCTTCTTACAGTGGTTATATAAGCAGTCGTGAGATCACTGGCCGAGGCAAACGAAGAAGTCATGGCCGTTGCGGTGGTTTTTCGGAGTACCCGGTTGCGCCACGCGTTTTGCAACGCACCATCGTTAACGACACTTTAAAAACGCCTCTGCGTCGAACAGTGATTATCGCCCTTTTCAAAAGACAATAACAAAGATCCGAACATATTGGCGTGCCCTCCCGATGGTTACACGGCTACCGGCATGCTTACGTAATCGGTCGGAATGAATACAGCGCAAATATTCTACGTTTCTTTCGTCCGACAAAGATTCGCCGCTGGCCTTGGCTGCAGGCGCCTATACGTCTCTCGAAATACCGATGTACGTCTACGCCCCAACGCATCTTCTCCTTTCGCTTAAAACAGTCGATTATTCTTCCCGAGAGGATGACTGGAAATCGAAGAAAGAGTCTAAGGAAGGGGAAGGCGATAAGTGTTTGGTATTTCACCCAAGGCACTCGTCTTTCCGCGAGGTTTACTTTGCTATAGCCTTTCTCCTTTCATTGCCAGAATGAATGCGAGAGTAATAAGAAGCGCACAAGAGAGAACAAGACGACGAATGTATATTTATAATGAAAGAGGGGTGAGTTGGGCTCGCTCGGTGTGAAGGGTTCAGCGAATCCGAGATCCCTCTCCGCAGGAACACTTATCGCTGGGGCGCTCCTGACATCAGACGTGTCTCCCGGAAGCCGACCATCTAGCCGCGCCGGCGAATTTAAATTCGAAAGCGGGAAAAGGGGGATGCGAGAAAAAAAAAACCGGCCACAGTCAGCGCTCCGAGAACGCGTTCGGCTGCGTCAGCGCCTCTTATACGTGAGCGTCCGAAAAGAGCGAAAAACAGAGTGTCCCCCGGAACTCGAAACAAAGGGATCCCCGCCCGCCCGCACCGCCGCTCAAGCACGACAGCAATACAGGAGGTACTATACCTCACCAGTTGTGCACGCTCAAAAAGTTCGGTGCAGTTTTCCTCGACAACGGTGAAAGAATTAGCCGAATACGTGTGGGAGGGAAAAAGCGTTAAGCCTACGAGGTTTGCCAAATTCTGCAGGAGCAATGTAAATCGCAATTATAATGTGCTTCGTACATTGTCAGTACATTGTAGCAAGGTGCGAAGTAAATTGTTATTTCCGGCAGTATTTGCCAACTGAGCACCAGAGGTACTGAGTTCATCAAAACGTGTTTACTTCCATCCTCGTAAACATCACGGGCTCCATTCAGCAAGCGTGCTCTTTCGTTAGTTCATTTCCCTGTTCATCAACCGGCTTCGCTAATGGTATGTACCACAGCGTTATGACTTAAACATCCTTTAAGGAAATTTTTTTGGTGTAAGGTGGTTTTTTTGTGTGAATACGGGCTCGGATGTTTTCTCCACGCGATGACCAGCGCCACGCCGAAAATACATACTTCAAGCTCAACAACCAAATTATGCCGACCTCAGTGACCAGCCGTCGTGCCTAAATGCAATCTCGGATAGAACGCCAGTGAAGCCTTTTCTCTCACTTCTTTCTTTCTACCACCCCTTTTCCTTACTCCAGTGCAGGATAGCAAACTGAACGCGCGTCTGGTTGACCTCGTCACCTTTCTTGTTTCCCGTCTTTATCTGTCCCTCCAGGTGCTACAACTAAATATTTCATCCCACCTTTTGTTTTCTTTGCTCAACCAAGACAAATAAACAAGCTCACGGTGTGCCAGCACTTTCGAGGAAGCTCCCTCACATCTTTCCATTGTTATCTTTAGCGCACAACTTTTTAGGTCGTGGTAACTCCAACGTTCTGTCTATAATTACTGTCTCAGGTGTGTGCGGCTTTAATTACAACATATTTGAAAAAAAAACTGCTCAGTTATGAACAGCACCCACGCCTGCGAAAAAAAAACATGCATAGCACTGCAGTGCCTGTATCCACACATTCCGCTCCACTGCACCGCACTATCAGAAGCACACCCCAACCTTCTCCCTCCGTGCGGCGCCACTGCGTCGTATAGGAGCGTGTAGACGCGTACTGCACTGCAGCTGGCGGGGCGCCCGCGAGGGTAGCGGCTGGCGCGGTGCGAATCGGGTCGGCGAGTGAGTTTTACTTTCTCCCGTTTCGTTCGCCGCCCTATATATTTAATTTTTGTACACTCTCCGGCTTAGAATCTTTGCTGCGCGCCACTGCCTCTCACTGCGTTTACTGTCTCCCCCGGCTGCGGGCTTATCTTGTGTGCATCGTCATCGCTTGGAGTCCTCCTCGTTTTTCCGAGCTTTTTCTTGGGCTTCTGTTCGGTTTTCAGCTTTTAGAGCTGGGTTGCGCACGCTGCGTTTGCACGAGTACGGTAGCGGCGCGCCTGTACATCGCGGTCCGGCTCTATTCGCGCAATTTAGTCGTCCACCAACACGAGTGCGAAGCGTGTTCGCACGCACGCACGCACGGCACCAACGCAACTGTTCCTCCACCCACAGACGCACTTCACACGCGCTTTGGGAATACACACTAACTCTTTCCATACATAATTGCGGGCGGGCTACTCAAAGGAAATTGCGAAAGAAGAAAAAAAAAGAATCTGCTTTTCGGTGTTAGTTAAAGCATTGCGCTGCGGTTTGGTGCTGTGGTTAATGAGAACATTTATCACTCCTCCCTACGTTCGCACCTATTTGTGCATTGTTGCTTTGCCGTCGTTGTTGCGCGGAGTACACACTCGTCGTCAAGCGGCTCTTTCGTGATATGGCTTCCTCTTCCCCGCCACTGCTGCAATTGCATTGCACGCCATGCGAGCGCTTCTACGCGGTGTGCTCTGTATGCACAAGGCTCGGGATGTTGCTGCTGATGTCTGAACAAAGACTGTGATGCTATAAGGGCAGCCATGCCAGTTGCACAATAGCTAAAGCCGAGCTGTTTGTCTTTAGTATCTCTTGTTCTTTGCTGCCGTGTAGTTAACGTGGGTGCCGGTGGCTCGGGTTCACATGAACAATACTTATCTGCTTTTCTTAACGTTTTCTTTCTTTCGTTCATGGGAAATGTTCTCTGTTGCTGGTAGTGCTGGTACGTTACGTACTCTTGCTTTGTTAGTCAGCTAATAGCACGTCGTTACACATTTTCCTGTGTTGATAAGATATACATCATCAAGAACAGAGAGCTTTAGATTTACGCTAGTAAGAAGTGCCCATTTTTGCGTAGGTAAAGCGAGCGCACGAAAACCCCAAAAGAGACAACGAAACAGAAAATTGTGTCGGCCCCAGGCAGATCTGATAATCAGATCGTGGTCTTGGAAAGTAAAACTACATGAATGATTATATGTTCATTACGATCATACTTTTTGCACCTTTTATTTGTAGCATTATGTAGTACTCTAATTTCAAGCCGACTTTTTTTTGTAATCGCGTTTATAAAACTTCAGTATTTGTGGTGTGGGTGTGGAGAAGTTTCGGTTAATCAAAAATAAGCTACAATGAATGATCGGACAATGTGTGCAATAGGACATCGCTTTATTCTATGATATTGTATTTTTATCCGAGTCTTCGTCTTATGTTTTTCTTATTTTTCTAACCTTTTTGTTTATTCTCGCTTCCTTTATTCCATTCCTCTATTGCATCCCTCCTACCAAAAACGCGGGCAGACGTTTTGCCCCACCAGGTGGCAGTTCAGCCTCCTCCCTCACTCTTTTCTTTTGTGCCTTGTATTTGAGTAAGCATGTGCAGAAATACTACTACTACTACTACTACTACTACTACTACTACTACTACTACTACTACTACTAATAATAATAATAATAATAATAATAATAATAATAATAATAATAATAATGTTTCAGATGAAAGGCAAACTTTTTCACGGCCTTTTTAAAAGAATCAAACATGAAATATTAGCTATAAGTTTTTTTTTTTTTTCACAAAGTATGTAGGTGCCGAAATGTAACATACCGCAAGATGTTTGTGCTATTCTTCAAACTTATAGCAGATTGTGTGGTACACAGATATGCGATATGAAAACATCAAAGCATGCGGTGGCAGCAAATTGAGGACACAAAGAGCACAAGTGCTGTGTACAAAATTAAGACCTCACCCCCAGCGTTCCGCGGAATCTGTATCAGATCCATTATTTCAGTTAGGAGTATACACATTTAGCAGCTCCAGCTCAGAAAAGTGGCAATAATGCTTTTCTTCGAATCTGTATATTGACACAGAGAGCACTTAATACTAGAAGAAAGCCAGAAGAAAGCCTGCCTAATCATTGTGCCCGAGACTTATCCATGAAAAATAAGGCCTTCTTTATAATTTTCTGTTCCTTTTTAATGACTATGCTCCCTTTGATTTGAATTAGTCTTCCTGTTCGAGCAAATACGTTGATAATATTCATTTACGTAACACGAGTTATGTTTACGTGTGCACGATTTAGTTTCATGTGCTCTCTGGTGATGCACTCATGTTTGGTGCACTTAAGTTTGTTTTCAAGTGAATAAGCTTTATAATGCCTATCTGCTGAACAATAGGTTTATAGGTTCGCCAAGAAGCCCCTGGAAATCTTTCTTCTATAACCCCTCTGTCTGTAGTGCAAGATGGGAACATACGATTAAACTGAAGAGGAAGTACGGGGGCATGCGGTATCTGCTGTCATTGAGTCTACTTTACAAGACCAACAACGTAGTGTTAGCGGTGGTTGGAAACAAGGGCTTGTGAGATTAGTCGTGAAATTTTGGCAGTCACAATTACGTGATAACAATACTTCCATACAAAAATATATATGAAGTAACTTCAATTCTGTTTTAATGCTTTCAAAAAAAGCAGTTCTACACAAATATACAGGCACGGGTACCAAAGAAAAAGAACTGTAACAGTACATACCTACATGAATATGTTTAAGCAGAAGTGAGCTTTCAAAGAGGACTCAGTTCTGCGATACTACGTTCATTGGTTACACCAACTGACAAGAGCCTTTCACTGTATCATGATACATTAAGAGGAGAAGCCTACCTCCAAAATGTTTGTCAACTACGCTCAACATATATGGTAACTTGGCCTGGCAAGAATACTTTACCGCAGTTTGATCCTTATGCAGGAGAAGCAAAGACTGCAGGTAGAATTGTAAATTACATGTCAGTTTTAAAAGAGAAGCATTTCTTAGCGAACTTCAGTGACTTTGGTCTATCTATCTATCTATTTCTTTTATCTATCTATCTATCTATCTATCTATCTATCTATCTATCTATCTATCTATCTATCTATCTATCTATCTATCTATCTATCTATCTATCTATCTATCTATCTATCTATCTATCTATCTATCTATCTATCTATCTATCTACGTCTGTCTATCCGTCTGTCTGTCTATCCGTCTATCCGTCTATCTATCTATCTATCTATCTATCTATCTATCTATCTATCTATCTATCTATCTATCTATCTATCTGTCTATCTATCTATCTATCTATCTATCTATCTATCTATCTATCTATCTATCTATCTATCTATCTACGACATTTAGCTCTCCTGCCCGGTTTCTATAATGACATCTAAACCAAAATCGGTATGGCATAACATGACTATACGACGAGCATAAGTGACTTGTCATAACATGCAAATCATGACATGTATGCCATAAACGCCATGACTTACATGTGTTAGTCTTGCTGCTCTTGCGGTGGTTTTTTTCATATGACATATTGCAAAACTGGTATGGTATGACATGACTACATGGCAAACATAGGTGACAGACTGGCAAGAATACAATAGAATGGCAAGAAACAATTTTTTTTCTTTCCTAATCAGCATGGTTTTAGAAAGGGATTTTCGTGTGACACACAACTGTTTGAATTCACCACCGATTTACACTCAAACATGAACAGCGACCTTCAAACGGACTGTATTTTTCTTGATTTTTCTAAAGCCTTTGATCGTGTGCCCCATTGCCGACTAATCTCTAAGCTATCTGCTTTACGACTTGATTCTTTAACATTAACCTGGATTCGAAACTTCATTTCTTTTCGACAGCAGTTCACTGTTGTTAACAATCTTGCGTCCCCTTTTTCTTCTGTTAGTTCGGGCGTACCGCAAGGCAGCGTCCTTGGGCCTTTACTATTTTTAATCTACATTAATGACTTACCCTCCGAGATTACTTCTTGCGTGCGTCTATTTGCCGATGATTGTATAATATACCGTTCTATAAACTCCAGTAATGACCACTTAACCATTCAAGCAGATCTCAACCATATTTGTAACTGGTGCGACAAGTGGCTTATGAAACTGAACTTAACAAAATGCGAGGTAATGTCTTTCACCCGTAAACACGTAAACTCTGAATTCTCCTATTACTTGAACAATACCATGCTTTCCCACACTTCTTCCTACAAATACCTTAGTGTTCTTCTCACAGAGAATCTTTCATGGGCCTCACATATCGAGTCTACCTGTGCCAAAGCATCACGTTCACTGGGCTACCTACGCCGCAACTTGAGAAATTCCCCTGCTAATATTCGAAAACTAGCCTTTCTTACCTTTATTCTGCCAATATTAGAATTCGCCTCAGCAATTTGGTCTCCTCATCAAAACTACTTGATTATTATGGTAGAAAGAATTCAAAATAGAGGTGCCCGCTTCATATCACGAAACTACGACATCACGTCAAACATAACGCAAATTAAATCAAACCTTCAGCTGCCGTCATTGGATGGCCGTCGCAATATTGCTCTTCTCTGTCTGTTCCAGAAATATATTACCTTTAATAAACGAACGTGGCTTCAGCTTCAAACACCTCACTCTTTTTCACGCAGATTGCATAATCAGTTCAGCTTCATACGCATATACGGGTCAACTAATGCATTCAATTCATCACCGCTGCCTCGGGCCGTTCGTCTTTGGAATGACCTGCCTGATTGCATATCCTCCATATCTAATCCCGATACATTTCGCCGTCAGCTACTCACTCTGTTCACCATGTGACCCTGTTTTTGTATTCTGAGTGCATTGCGTAACGGTGATTTATATTCCCCTTGTCTTTTATTTTTAAAATGTATCCCTCTGTCGCCATGTTCATATCAACAAGTGCTGTATTCCCTCAAATTTACCTCGCCCTGTATAGTCTAAAATGTGATTTCACTTATATATATACATAGTTTTTCGTTGTTCTTGCACTGATCCTGCCTGTAAACTGTTCGTTACCTGTCTGTACCATTCCGATTCCTCCCCACCTTACCCAATGCCCTGTTCTGGGGCCTGTAAGGTTTTTTTTTGTATAAAGAATAAAGAATAAAGACTCTAACGGGGAAATAATGACATACATGTCATGTAAAACATGACTACATGCTACTCTCATACTGCGCTCGCGGCCGTTTGCGCTTGCTTCACATGTACAGAATTTAGTATACGTGACATGAATAAAGGACGTACAGAAATACCAGGCGCAAACATGATAATTGTGATATGAAAGTCATGTAGGGCATAATTTACGTCCGCCTCGTAACGTTGTGTTGATTTTAAAGTGACATATCAACACTTCTAATTCGTACTTCGCAATATCATCGATTCCCACTGTACGTACGTGAGACACGGCGTTTTTTATGTCCCCCTAGTTTTGGGGTTTTGAAACTTTTATTTTAATCCAATACATGTGCGTAAACTAAAACTTTATTGCAACAGTTTGTTATGATATCACTTTATTGTATAATCAAGGGGAAGATATTGCACAATGAAATGGACAAAATAGAATACACAGACGAATAGCAATACAACAATCTGATCAGTTGATTAAATCAGGGAGCTATGGTGACTCCTACGGCTGAAAGAAGCTGTGATTCAGTGCATTGATAAGGTGGTTCTATTTCTGATAACTCCTTGGAGTAAATTGTCTGTCACAGGTTTGATTGTTATGTGGGGTTTAACGTTCCAAAACCACCATATAACGGTGGCTCTCGTTTTGGTATTCAAATTACGTGTATAAGTTTATACATTATAGATAGCTTAGATGTTGATTGTTTTAGAAATACGGCCCATTAGCTTACTTCGTGGCCCCCTTAAATAATGAAACTACTCACAAAGAAGATCAATTTCACGAAGCCCACCAGTTCGATGACAGAAGAAAACCGACAAGAGGTTGATGCATGTGAACAAGGCGTAGGATCCAATTTATTAGAATTGCTGACCGTGCTTATCCGAAAAGGTATACGTTTGCTCTACAGGCCATTGTGCAATCATTTGTTTTGGGGGTGCCCCTCTGTCTGTGTTGTTCTTACGCGATTGTGATTTGCTTTTTTGCAGTGTATGTTGACGCGATTTGTAACACGTAGGTCAATGAGAGACGCGGTAGTGAAGGGCTCCGGAATTTTCGACTAACTGGGGTTTTGTAACGTGCACCAAAATCTGAAAAAACGGGCTTACATCACCTCCACCTCCATCTAAAATGCAGCCGCCGCTGCCGGGATTCGATCCCGTGACTTGCGGGTCAGCAGCGGAGAACTTTAGCCACTATACTACCGGCGATGGGGCTGGTTTGTCACAGGCAACGGTGAGGTATTGAATTATTCCAGCGCCATAAATGTGATCAATGCGAGATGAAATGCAGTTATGAGATAGTGTCAAGTTATCGCGCGGACAGCAACTGTGCGAATAAAATTCATGAAAGTAGGCAAGGTGCAAGCTCCCACATCGGTTCTGGCGAGCAGGAAGTAGTAAAGACTTCCTTATGGAAAGTCAGTGTGATGTGTGGTTATGACTGCGCGAAAATCGAAGCAATAGAAAATCTTCCAGCAAATACAATTTCCTATCCTGTGAGGTATCACCCTCCTCGTTACGTTCCTTTCTCGTGTATCCAATACGCGAAAGAAAAAAGTTCATTATGTGCTTGCAACCACAATAAATTAAGTTGTAAAAAAAATGTTGAAGTTCTTAGCATAACTAACAAAAACTTAATAAATTTCTTTATGGAAATGTCATTGAAGTATTATGTTTCTTTATGTGCAGTAAATGAAAGAAAGAAGTTTATGTTTAAGGGCTCGTTTTTCTGTTAGACTCACATTAGTGAGATCTAACAGACAATCATGCCAAGAAAAGAATTGAGGATGGTATTAGATATAATCGTAATGCAATTGTGAAGAAAGAAAAGTGGACCAAAAGATAACTTGCCCTGGGCAAGAACCAAACATGTGACTTTCGATTAACGCGTCTGACGCCCTACCAACTGAGCTTCCACGATGACTATTCCACGAAGGCTGGGCTTCAAAGTTCTACGGATCGTTGTGATTTCTTTCACCTCTGCGTTGTTGCAGCCGCGCCTGGCGGTTACGTAGGAATTGCGCAACAAACACCTGAAAGGAAAGTTTGCGGGGTGGGCTTCGTCATTAGACACGTAGCAATGGAGCACATGTCAGTTAATGCAGATGGTGGTGTGTTCTTAAGAGGGTTTATGGGCTTGACTGTTACATGTTGAGCTACGTGTTACATATCAACGTGCACTGCACAAAAGCAAATCACAATCGCGTAAGAACAACGCAGACAGAGGGGCCACCCTCAAAACAAGTAAGTGCATATTCGCCTATAGAGCAAATGTATATCTTTCCGCACAAGCACCATCAGTAATTCTAATGAACTTGATGCTACGCCTTGTTCACATGTATCAGCTTGTCGTGGTTTTTCTTCTGTAACTGAAGTGGCGGGATTCGTTAAAGTGATCTTGCTTGTCAGTATTTTCAGTATTTAAAGGGGCCATGAAGTAAGCAAATGGGCTTTATTTCTAAAACAATCCACATCTAAGCTATCTATAATGTATAAACCTATACAGGTAATTTGAACACCAAAACGAGAGCATAAATTTGTGTTTATATTCGTGTGTAACGCTAGTTTATTTCATATCAGGAGCAGGAGTTGTGTAGAAACGTAAATTAACAGATATATTAGGGATGACCAAAAGTTATAGAGTAGCATGCAGTGATTGCTTTTTTTTTTCTGAAACGCACACATCGAAGCTGGGTTCAAAGTATTTTTCATGGTATAAAAACTCGCAATAATAACATAGTGGAAAAGAGAGACCCACAAAGTGTTGAATGCGCATTAGTCTTTCGGTGCCACAACACTGATGCTTTGTTGTTTTATTTATTGGTATTCTGTAATTCTCGAATCGTAACTTTCTTTCCTCTGTATTACCTTATTGTCTTCCTTCTGTAAAAGAAGATAGCAGGCGTTGTGTCCCTTTGCAGGTGGCAGGTGCCAGCCTACTGCCTCCCTATTGCGTCTATACATTTGTGCGTCTGTCTATTAAAATCAAACAATAAAGATAATGAGCCATTTGCACCACCTTATTTCGCGTAGAGAGACGCGAAACGATTGCTATCTCTGCTACACTTCGGGTTCCCGGAACCAGCCGAGCAGCAGCTGGCGTTACGCAAGCGCTAATCTCCTGTCTTCGCCTCCACTCCACCTCGTGGTCCGCGCGAAACCTAATCCATGATTCAGGGTCCGGTGCGAGGCAGTCTACCGCGACGCGATCTGGCCTGGCTCTGGGCAATCGAACGACGCTTCGGTATCACCGCATGCTGGCGAGCGCTCGGAGCGTGACGACTGCGGTTACCACCGCGGTCAACGCAGGCCTCGGCGTGAGGTGTACGCCGGGGAGACGTGGAAGGGGGGGGGGGGACGGGCTGGATTGGTGGCGATTGCGCACGCCCACTGCGCAACACCCTTTCTGCCCCTACCCCTCTCATCTACTCACCGCTCTACCTTTATTCAAGCGCTGCCCTCCCTTTCCCTTACCTGGGCGCACGCACGTTCGTACACCTGCACGCGGGGCCACCTGCATGGCCACTGGCTTTGCAAATGGGAAATGAGAACGAATCTCCGAGGCCAACAAGGCCTCAATGTCCAACTGCAGTGGCGTTCATTCTGTTTTGGTCGTTGTGCTGATTGACATGAAAGCGAACTAACCAAAATGAGCTGCGATGGGTATGTAGTAGAGTTGACCGGTTCATTTTCGTCTCGTAAATCGATTACTTTCGGCCTTCATGTTTGGCTTGAGCGGTCGGCCCATCGTGGTTTCTACAATTCAACGAGCCACGCATTTGACGAACCGGACTGATACATGAAAAATGAAACAGCCAAAGTATAAAAAATCTCACTTTAAAAAACAAGTTGTGGAGAGGGTTTGTGATACATTCTTACTTAAATATTGTAGCGCTACATTTGATAAGAGCAAATTAAAGAAAGTAAGTGACAGCCTGTTTATTTTTAGTATACAAGTAGAAAGTACTGGATTTTTTCCTAATATGTTCGGAACATACGCACGATGATTGCCACTTTTATGACTAAATTGTGCCTTTTTCAGCGCCCGTTCTGTCATGTACATTTCTGTCTTGTCCTTGTCAAATATAGCACAACAATATTATCAAGAAGAAAAAAAAAGCACAGTTGACAGGGCTAAAAACTTATCCACGCATATTCGTGGCGTGAACGTTGATGATGGGCCGAAGCAGCGCACATTGAATCATAAATACCGTGCCTTCTATTTTGTTCTGATCAGCAGCCTTTCATTTTGTTTTTATTAACCTATTCTTTTGTGACGTGCTTTGATTGATGGTTGATTCAATGTTGAGGCACTTACTGTGTTGTGGCCTTCTATTTCGTTTACCCTTTTTGTTGTTTTTTTTAACTTTTCTCAACCGTCGCAGCTGTCTTCACAGATCTTTTCACATTTGTCTTGTGCTATGAGCGTGCATGCCACGACACACGGGACACAGCTAGGTCGTGAGGACGTTCGCCCCTTAAAAAAATTCCAGCTTCTTCACGCAGTGTATGATGTTGAGGTGGGTGATGCATCGGAGGTTTTTCGGTGATAGTAAGAATCCCCCGAGAAGAAGCACTCGGGTCCACCTGGCGCCGCGCGCGCTTCGCCGCTGCTTTCCGCTCTCGCATTCCGGGGTCTGCTTTTCGTGTAGCACGTTTCGCAGCAGCGTCCTTGTCGCACGCCGTTTCGGGATCCGCCCGGCGCCGCGCTCGCTTGGCGGCAGCCTCTCCGGCCACTAAGCGCGATCCGACACGCACTGTGACGATACAGGAGAATGAGAGATGACGGCCATGCCGGCGCAGCCCTGCGCAGTAGCCAATCGGAGAGCAGCGGCACCTCCAACGCCATCTAGTGTCCATTCGCCCAACGGCCATATTGCACACACCTCTATGGGACATCGCCGATGTAGAAAACTAGATAAAAATTGGCATTGACGACACAGAATGCGTACAGTACAATGCCATATAGTATGTCGTCACTCAACTGCAGTTTGCATGCATCTTTATGAGACAGCGCCATCTACCGCATGTTGAGGGATGCGCTCCTGGGTACGCCAGAGCGACAGAGGATTTGCCATAGACCACAAAAAGGTTCGCTCCCCCCCCCACTCCACACAAACACAAAAAAAGGAAACCCAGAATACTTCAACAGCATTTATACACATTTTCATAAGGACCGTATGCACAATGCAACTCGTTAGTTGAGGGGATTAACAATAGCTACTGTCGGTAAATTTCGAGCAAGATTTTTAAGCAAGACTAAGCAATTTAGACGATTCTGAGTGTTCAATATCCGGCATTGCATACGGACGCTGTGATTAGTCACCTCTTCAGGCCTGTTGTGACAGGTGTGATAAAGCAAAGGCCTGAGTGGCACTAGTTATGAGGTGTTAATAACAGCACTTACGTTTTTGCTTTGAAGCAATGTTGAGGCATATGGTACGGTTTTTCTACAATGAGGTAGGGTCAGGTCATCTCCTATTCATTCGTTATACAATATGTGAATCAATCATCGAACGCAAAACTTTCGAGTCAGAAGCGATTCAGAAATTGAATAATCAGAGTGCTATAGACATGCAATGGTGTATTGCTTACAGGGGAGAAGTGTATTTTATACAAAGAGACACGTGTGCCACTTTTCCCGAAGCTTAACTTCAATGCCTCCATAAATGTAAGTAAACAAAAAAACCCTATGTTTTTTTTTTCACAAGTGCAAACTATATACTTATGCCTATATACATTAAGCAAAGTACATCATATAATGAAATCTTGCGTGTCTCTACGTATGCAGCTTTTCAGAAAGATAAAGAAAAAATATGCTCACGAGTGCGTGATTCCTGAACAGAGTATTATGAAAATTGCAAGGACAATCCGACTATGCAAGACTTCCACTTGGATAGGCTGTACTTCGCCGTTTCTGTTCTCTTTGAAGATCGGCATACCACAAGGTTTTAATAACTCACGTTTACTCGAGGAGAAACCCTGGCACACATATACAATCTGGAATGCTTGCGGTTCGTCGGCACAAACTTGGCAGTAATTATAGAAGAGCGTTTTTCATTAGTAATGAAACTCTTAACTGAAACGTAATTACCAGGCAACACAGTTCGGTTGCGAAAGCACATTATGTTACGCACGCACGAAGCTGCAAATAAATTAAAAACCAGAAAATCAAGAACACTATGGCTTGCTTTGAAATTAACTTTTCTGTAAATAAGGTGCTCGTTTGCCAGTGACGTGCAAACCAGTCAGAACTTTTGTTTTTTTGTTTCCTGCTGTCTCTGAGTTGCTAAGATTATTAAGAGCAACAACACAAAACTGCTGTTAGTAAACCAGCCACTTGGTAAGTGCTGGATTAAGTTTGAAAATAAAACGTAAGCCGTATTCAGTAATTAGGCTCTTCAGAATCGTTATAATTGAACAAATAGCCGCAATAATAGCACAGAAACTCAAAAGCAATCTAAAAATTAACCACGTCGTAGTTGAAATCTATCTCGGATGGTATTATATTCGATGCACGCTACGCGATGAAGTGTGCCGTTCAAGTATACATTGGTAAAGCTGCACCTGTTTAACAAGATATCAAACATTTAGCGCGACGCTAGATTAATGGTGGTGGTATAAGCCACTAGGTCACTAATCGTGAGGGTGCAGAGGTGGCACCCAAGTTGAGGAGGTCGTACTTTTGTAGGCGCGAAATTATGCGTGCGTCAATGCATTTGCTCTTTAAAAAGGTCCATATTAGAATTGATGCGCCACATTTAATTGATAGTTGCTTAAATTTAACGTCCAAACACCGCTATATGATTGTGAGAGACGCCGTAGTGGAGGGTTCAGAAATTCATACCGCCTGTTTTTTTTAACCTGCATCTAAATATAAGCAAATCAGTTTCAGGCATTCTCACCTCTATCGAAAATGCGGCCATTACGGCTGAGATTCGATCCTGTGACCTGCAGGTCAGCAGCCGAGTGTGCTAGCGGCTAGACCGTTATGACGGGTCACCACATGTAATTGCGTGTCCCCTTACTGAACCTCAGTTTTTTTACCGTAAACTTACATTTAAATGTACAGCAGTTTCTATGCATGATGGATAGCTCCGCGTGGTTTGTGTGGTACTAGTCGCGCTTCACTTTGTTCTCGTTGTTACTTAAGTTATTTTCGCCAGGAAGTGCACATATAAATATACTTCCCGAAACATCTTGCACATAATGTTTTACGCCATGAATACTCTTTACAGTACCATCAGGACAAAGTCAAGGGGCGTAACTTCCGCTCTATCCTGCAGCAAGAGAATATGAAAACACAGTGCATAAAACGAGCAGCTAGTAGAGAACAATGTGCTTTATAGGAGAAGACCTACGAGAAATAAATTTATTACCATTTATTTGTTCCTATCACGCGAAGACTACAAGGGCTCGCTTGCTTTAAACCATGGAATAGTATACGTGATTCCTAGACCATATAACACTCCATGCTTCCTGGTTAGAAGATAATGACCTAGCAGCATTGATAACCTGCATGTCTAATAGTGATTAGGCAAACATTGGTCAGAGCTAACTAACTGCCAAGTTAAGCTGTTACCCGATTTTTACGCCAAACACACCAAAATGAAGCCATTTACGAGAACCGGTCTCCCATCGTATAGCGTTGTCAAACACGATACCGCGAGCCCGAGCCACCGTCTGCAGCTGCACCTCGTGTCTCGCCGGATAGCTGCTACAATGTGAGTCCACGACACTACTGGCGCGTCGTGCCTGCGACCCTGGGGTCCTAACGATTTTTGGGAGGGGCTCCGTCGCTGTTTTCGGCCGCGGGCCAACGCCGCTCGACGGCGGCCCATGCGTTGTCGGGGCCCGCTCAATGCCGCAACACTGTTTTCCTTTTCCCTTTTCTGCCCTTCACCTTCCCTTTCATAGCCCCGTATTTTGTTTCTCGATCATTTTTCCCTATCTACTTACACCTACACTTTCCCCAACGAAGGGTCTCCCTATTTAGCCCTTCCTCTCTCGCTTCGCCAGCCGTGTGGTTATACCCCAAGGCACCCCAGGCATTACCTCATTTATTTTTTTTCCTTCCCTTTAGGTAACCCTACTTACTGTTTCCATGCTATATTTTTGTACGTTGCCCTGTTGTTTGATTTTCTCGCCTCCAGTCTTCACTCTTTTACCCATTTTCGAGCATCCGCCTATTTGTACGAGGGATCGCAGTTCATTTTATCGTCCGCGTCTATATTTTTGTTCCCTTTTCTTGTACCCTCTTCTTTCCCGCCTCCCTGCGCAGTACGGTTTATTATGTTTTCGCCAGCCGCCCGGCCTCAGGCATCTTCCCTATCTCTACATCACGCTTTCCCTCTTAGCGTCTTCCTGCCTCGGTGTTCCCTTTACGCCTGAGCAGTTCAAATGGGCCCTTCCGCTGCCACCTCCCCTTTTCTCCCCGTATTCCCTATTCTTGTTTCCTTTCTGCACTGTACCTGTGCTCGGGTAAGGCTGCAGCCTCCCTAGGAGTTCCCTCCTCTACGCACCGATCAACATAACACTCGCTGCATATATATATATATATATATATATATATATATATATATATATATATATATATATATATATATATATATATATATATATATATATATAACAAGAGAGAGAGAGAGAGAGAGAGAGAGAGAGCACATCGTGGTTCACGTCGGTTTTCCTGCGTGATGCGGCCCACCCCGGAAGAAGCAACGTGGGGTGGCGTGATCGCTGACTGCAGCAGCGCCTCGCCTGCGCAAAACCGACCTTGATTGTGGTTTCTACGCGCGTCTCGGCAGCGGTTGTTGACGTTGTGGCGTCGTCACGAAGCGGGCAGGCGTTTGATAGCCTATCACAGTTCCCGGGAACGACGTGGCCCGCCTGAGCGTCCTCTATGGCCTGCCTGCGTTAGGGAGGAGGACTGAGTTAGGAGACCAACGTACCCGTTCTCGTCGCCTTTGCTTTCTCCGTTTATTTCTTTTGCGCTGATGCGGGCTCGGAAAACAAGGTATTTCGCGCTCTTCTATGGCGAGGCCCATAAGGGTAGAATAATCTTATCAATGTGTCGTATACTTAATCCCCTTCCGCCGGGAAGATAACGTCGGTGATGTTACTCTTTCTGCCTACATACACTATTTGAAAAAAAAAAGAAGAAACCCATATAGAACATGCAAAATTCTTTTTCGGTGAGTTCCGACTCACCGTGATGACTCACTTTAAAAAGACATTTTAACTCGCTGTAGGTTTTCACGACTCTCCGAAGAGAGTATATAATGATTCCAAAAGGGAGTTCCTCCTCTGTTCCTCTAAAGAATCATATACAGGGCAAGACAGGACGGCCGAAATAGAGTCAACAAACTCCTTCTTTCTAAGGGTAGGTCACAGCAAATCAGAGGCAAAAAAAGGGGGGTGGGAGGGGAGAGGCGATAAGTACTTGTACCTTGTAACGTGAAAAAAAAAAGAATGAAAATTGTCAAAGCGGGGTTGAATATGCCCAGTTAGCACAAAGTAGCCTCGGTGTCTTGTGTCTATCTCAGTTATTAAGCACCGGATTTTGCTGCTTCGAGTCCAAGATGGTGTGCCGTTTCCGCATGAGTCAGAGATGCTGCTCTCAAGTGAACACGTCTCTGTTTCCGTGCACCCGGCAATGAATGGCTGAAATGCGAGCAAGTGTGCCAGAACAACGCCTGCTCTCACGGATCGGGATGACAAGCTACAAGAAAGAGAACATCTGCCCACATTTAAACATTTGTTCCAAAGATATATTTTTCTTAGCAAAGAAACCTCAGTATTCAGTGCAGAGCAGATACATGTAATCTGTTTTTGGCGGTTAGAAGGTTAGAAACAGATGTGCTTGCGTTCAGGCTGCGCTGAGAAGTTAACAATCGCACTTAAATTATTACGTATCTAACATATCGTATTTTCACTCAGTTGAGTAGGCGGACATTGCTTCTATGTTTATCCATTCTCATCGTGCTGTTCGGAAACTACATCAGGTATCTATCTGCAAGCACAGTGTGACAAAATGCGTTATATTAGGATATCAGGTGTGATACTATCCGAAGAAACACGACTGAGCTAGGGGTGCGGTATTTGCTGCCAGTGAAAAATTTCCATAGGACCAACCCACGTAGTGGCAGCCGAGTGGGACAGAAGAGTCCGCCAGTCGTAAATCATGTATAGGCGGGCATCTTCACTCAAAGCATTTTTTTTTCGACATGCACGATGTAGTGCTCTCTGAAACATTGATGTGTCTCGACATCGTTTGTATCCCATGTACTTTTTTTTTCGTCGCGAGAATAAAACTATACAAAGTTGATTTTCGAAACAACAAGACACTTGCCAGGGCAGATCGCTTTGGAAAGTTTGCTAAGAAGACGGCTTTATCCCGACTGACGCCTTCGGCTGAAGTGACTGTCATCGGCAGTGCTAAAAAATCCCGACGTGCCGAAGCAGCGCGCGGATAACGCGACAGGCCGACGCTGCGCAGAAATAAATGGCTTTCGACGTCTCGCGTCGGACACGAAACACGACCTTTTGGAGTCGCTCGACAAAGATGTATTCTCGTCCCCATTTTTCGGTCTTTTAAAGTCGAGCTTCTTCTTGTTCGTCCCGTCGGAGCTCTTACTTTAGTCACACACCAGCAAGTGCGGTACATGTTCAGGCTGTAAGTAGTTGGGTGTCGAGCACGGGGGGTTGACTGGAAGCGAGCGAGCCGGGAGGAGAATGTTTCACGCGGTGATGTCTTCATGTGTGATTGCCCCTCCAGCGTTTGGGGAAGGCGATACTGGAGCGATGTAGAGTGCTTGCCGAACCGGCTTCGAAGCTTGTTCCTCTTGTTCCTTCGTAGTGTCTCTTGTAAGAGACGACAGCAGCGTCTGCGTATCCGTGATTCTACATTGCTTTGAAATACTGCTCAGCATGTGCTACGCAGGGTACGAAACGGGAGTGAAAAAGTCAAAATAACAGCGTAGCAGAGGATAAAAGTGGAACGCGGCCGAAAGGTCATACAAATTGCAGGGGTCAGTGAGCTCTGGGCCTCTCTCTCTCTTTTGGCAGCATTCACTCGCGTCTGTGTCAAAAAAGAAGAGAGAAAAAAACATGAAATTTTTCGTAGTATAGCGATGACAAAAACAAAAGCGGGTAGGGTGTGTTACAGCTGGAGCCAAGCGACACGGGGGCAAGCAAGCGGCAACGCGGCCTCGCGAACTGACAAAAGCGTTCCGCCGTATATTGCAACCATTCATCGTAGCCACGTTTGCTCTTGGAACGCTGCGGCTACTACAGTGCAAGTTGAAGCACGAGGGCCACCCGAACGGCATGCTTCTACGCGCAGTCGTGGGCTGGGTAGATTGTCGCTTTGTCGGCCGGCTGATTTAGAAGCACGGTGCTGTGGCACTCTTTTGTCTGTCTTCAGGCGCTCCTTAGCGTGTATCCACACGACGGACATATCCGCGCAATCCTTCCCGCGACGTTCGTTCCGCCGCCCGTTCCGGCTTGCGAAAGCACATTCAAGACGTACGGACGAAGCGAGCAGACGGATCGCGCTGGAAAAAAAAACATGGCGGCACTGTCTGAAGCGAGAGCTGCCCGCTTCAATCTTTAAGCTCTTCGTAGCGCATCGCCCCCCCCCCCGTGGGCTTGTTATTCCCAACTGAAGGTTGTGTAGGCTTTAGTCTGGTCCTCGGCTTCGAACGGCAACTATCCTGACTATTTGGTACGTTTCCGACGCGCTGTACTCGTTTTCTGAAATGTTAAAGCTTATCGTACCACCGCTATTTGCCAATAATGAGCGTCGGTGATCTGCGGTAGCGCTGTGGCTACCATATCTCGAGCTCTGATAATGTGGCTAATGTTTGCTTATTTCCTTCTTTTCGATAATTGCTGCTAGCATATCAGAAATGAAATCTAACCTTGACCTACCCAATTTAACTGTCCGGAGGAAACTGGCGCGACTGCATTTTTTTCATAAGATATTTTTTCACAATCCATCAATGAAGCGAGACCTCATTTCACAACCGTCATACCACTCATCGCGCATTGATCATCAGCATAAGGTTGCCATTCCGTTTTGCCGCACCAAATTCTTTTCAGCAGCCTTCTTACCGAAAACAGCCGCCGATTGGAACCACCTTCCATCTTCCGTTGTATCAATAACAGACCCTTTGTTATTCAAGACTGCAATTTCTCAGCAATGCTTGTAACTATACGCAGTTTCCTTTATCTATCTTTGTCTTGTATGTGCTTGAATTCTTATACATTTTTAGTTGACCTATGTTGCCTTCCTGATTTGCGCATCTGATACTTGTTTCTTTATTTTGTCTTTTTTTCTTGTGTGTTATATATGTTGTACCCACCCCCTCTGTAATGCCCTACGGGCCCTGAGGGTATTCTAATAAATAAATAAATAAATAAATAATTATTCCAAAAGGGAGTTCCTCCTGTGTCCGTGTAAATAATCATATACATGGCAAGACAGGACTTCCGAAAGAGAGTCAAACAGCTCCATTTTTCTAAGGGTGTGTTACAGCAAATCAGAGACGAAAAAAAGGAGGGGGGGAGGGGTGTAGTTTCCACCTGAGCCAGAATGGCTGCTCCCAAGTGAAGACGTCTTTGTTTCCGTGCGTCCCGCAATGAATAACTGAATGCTGAATGATATATCTGAAAAAATGAATAACTAAAAAATATATCTTTCTCCGCAGATGAAACTGAGTATTCAGTGCAGAGGAGACGCATGTAATCTGTTTCTTGTGGTTAGAAGGTTAGAAACAGATATGCTTGCGTTCAGGCTGCGCTGAGAAGGAACAATTGCACTTGAATTATTACGTAACTAACATTTCGTATTTTCACTCGATTGAGTAGGCAGACATTGCTTCTATATTTATTCTTTCTCATCTTGCTGTTCGGAAACTACATCAGATATCTATCTGCAAGCACAGTGTAACAAAATGTGTTATGTTAGGATGTCAGGTGTGATACTATCCGAAGAAACACGTCTGAGCTAGGGGTGCGGTATTTGCTGCCAGTGAAAAATTTCCATAGGACCAACCCACGTAGTGGCAGCCGAGTGTGATAGAATAGTCTGCCAGTCATAAATCATGTATAGGCGGGCATCTTTGCTCAAAGCATTTTTTTTTACATGCACGATGTACTGCTCCCTGGAACATTGATGTGTCTCGACTTCGTTTTTATTCATGTACTTTTTTTCGTCGCGAGAATAAAGCTATACAAAGTTGATTTTAGAAACAACGAGACACTTGCCAGGGCCGATCGCTTTGGAAAGTTCGCTAAGAAGACGGCTTTATCCCGACTGACGCCTTTGGCTGAAGTGACTGTCATCGGCAGTGCTAAAAATCCCGACGTGCCGAAGCAGCGCGCGGATAACGCGACAGGCCGACGCTGCGCAGAAATAAATGGCTTTCGACGTCACGCGTCGGACACGAAACACGACCTTTTGCAGTCGCTCGACAAAGATGTATTCTCGTCCCCATTTTTCTGTCTTTTAAAGTCGAGCTTCTTCTTGTTCGTCCCGTCGGAGCTCTTGCTTTAGTCACACACCAGCAAGTGCTGTACATGTTCAGGCTGTAAGTAGTTGGGTGTCGAGCACGGGGGGTTGACTGGAAGCGAGCGAGCCGGGAGGAGAATGTTTCACGCGGTGATGTCTTCATGTGTGATTGCCCCTCCAGCGTTTGGGGAAGGCGATACTGGAGCGATGTAGAGTGCTTGCCGAACCGGCTTCGAAGCTTGTTCCTCTTGTTCCTTCGTAGTGTCTCTTGTAAGAGACGACAGCAGCGTCTGCGTATCCATGATTCTACGTTGCTTTGAAATACTGCTGAGCATGTGCTACGCAGGGTACGAAACGGGAGTGAAAAAGTCAAAATAACAGCGTAGCAGAGGATAAAAGTGGAACGCGGCCGAAAGGTCATACAAATTGCAGGGGTCAGTGAGCTCTGGGCCTCTCTCTCTTTTGGCAGCATTCACTCGCGTCTGTGTCAAAAAAGAAGAGAGAAAAAAACATGAAATGTTTCGCAGTATAGCGATGACAAAAACAAAAGCGGGTAGGGTGTGTTACAGCTGGAGCCAAGCGACACGGGGGCAAGCAAGCGGCAACGCGGCCTCGCGAACTGACAAAAGCGTTCCGCCGTATATTGCGACCATTCATCGTAGCCACGTTTGCTCTTGGAACACTGCGGCTACTACAGTGCAAGTTGAAGCACGAGGGCCACCCGAACGGCGTGCTTCCACTCGGCGTCATGGGCTGCATGGGGAGATTGTCGCTTTGTCGGCCGGTTGATTTAGAAGCACGGCGCTGTGGCACTCTTTTGTCTGTCTTCAGGCGCTCCTTAGTGACGACAGCCCGGAGTTATGAGTCTTTGCGGTATACATCATTGTCTCTGCGCGCCTACGGAGTTAGAGCATTCACCCTCGGTAGCTTTTGTACCATTTTCTATCATTGCCCTAAGAGACTGCGTCGTGTTATTATGCGAGAGGCAGGGTTTTGAAGAAGGAAATGAAAGTTATGAAGTCTTACGACTCTGGTGCTTGTGACAAAGTACGTTTTCTCTTTTTGGAAACCAAATTTCGTTCCTCTGATGGGCCTCTTATGAGTAGTTTCTCGTACAAGAAGACTGAGAAGAGGCTTTTGCGTTGTTTTTAGTCTCGCAAAATGAAAATTATCTGCGTCGGGAATCAAGTATCACTCGGATGTAAGCTCCTGAGCTCCTTTCTGGGAGAGCGGGCTTTGTTTAATAAGAAAACGTCAAGAATTTTCCGCCTACGAGGCTACGTGTATTGTTAGTAAAGACCCTCATGCTTTATACGTCCTTATTGAATATACATATCTGGTGCTTCTGATTACTTTTATTTTTTATTCTTTTTGATTTTTTTCTTTATTTGAGTGTATCTTGTATCTTCCTTATATATTCTCGTATGTACATAAAAAAACGGTACCTCTTCGCCTTTGCGTGGTATCAAAGTGCCGGCTTGAGTCTCAACGCAGTCATCGTAGCATGGCAAAGTTTTACGCCATATAAGTTACGTAAACGGAGTTTAATGTGCTACGCACAGCTTGCAGTACACTAAACAAGTGTAGTACCCAAAGTAATAGTCAAGTTTAAGATGATCACACACTTCCACTTAGCGTGTATCAAATTTCGGCGCTCAAAAACTATCAAAAGCATATTTTGTGACACTAATACTTCAGATGCCAAGTCTACCGCTAATGACCAGCCTCGCACAGGTACGAAATGCGGTTGCAGGCATAAACGTACAAATATGGTTAGGGGGTAAAAACTGATAATATGTAACTAAGGAAATAGTATAGAGAAAAAATCTCACTACAACGATCCTTATACCTAATGTGCTACAGCAGGGTAACAAAACACAGAATAAGGAGCTGCAATATCGACGCGCGAAAAGAAAGTGCGCTTAAAGAAAAATTGAGCGCGCTTAGGTAGCAATTATAGAAGCTCTAGGCGTAGGCTGGCGAGGGGCACGCAACCGTGATAATTACGCCCCACCTGCGCCAATCCGCGATCATAAATTCCGCTCGGTAATTGCTCGGATACCGGAGTTCGTTCAGGCGTTGCTCGTAAGACACGGGCAACTCTCAGCGGCTCACGGGTCTCCTTCAACTGGCGCCCGGAGGTCAGATAAGCACACCGTTAAGGTACACGCTTCGGTCACATCTACCGCTGTGCAGAAAACTCAGACGCATCGGCCACGTCCACGGTGTTATGCCCCGATAACGCAGCTCCAAGTTAACGTTCGTAGACACGCAGCACCTCCAAACGTTAAGACGCCGCTTCCTTTTTAACTACGTGCTATACCTTCTTCTTTCGAGGAAGGATTATGATCGACACATCCCCCGCTTGAGATAGGTAAGGTATATGATGCGCGGTCGAGCGTGCTAGATATTCCGGGCACCTCGAGTGTGCGCTAACGACGTTAATAAGGAGGTGCCGACGAAGTGTGAGTGGTGATGAGATTTTGGGAGAGCTGAGTTCGACTGAAAACTTCCTTAGACACCACCGACTCGCTCGTCTAATCGAACCATCCAAGCTAATTTGTGCGATGCGATGCATATTCGTAAACGCGTCACATGCACCCACGCAGTGAGCTTGGACATTGGGATGAAGTAGAAGACGGAGGTTAAGAGCATGTGAGTAAAGCTTATTTATGGCCCTCATTATGAACGCCCAAGACAGCGTGCTTGAGCTTTAAAAATAAATTGTACGTGATTGGTTGTTGTATAAACTAATTTCACTAAAACCTTACGTATAAACTGGCTTATAAGATTCTGCCTTTCCACTAGTCACAATAAAAAAAAAAAACGCCAGGCCTACGCGGAAGCCACAGCACAGTCGCAGCGAAAGCTAGAAGAGTGGTCTTTCAGTGCCTTTTCTAAACACTCATTTGATAACTGCTGCAAGCACACTTTGTTGTTACCCACTACGCCATTAATAACAATTTATTTCTCCGTAGTAGGCCGCCATTCGCTATGCTATCGTTCGTCATTATTCTGAGAAGCATGGGATCCGCTAAACGCTTGCAAGGAAATTTGTGCCAATTGTTCTTGCAGTGGCTGACGGCGATGAGGAATTATGCCTGAAGTGCGTATGCGCTGAACAAAAACAATCTTTGTAATGAGCAAGGCTTATTATGAGAGATTGGCACAGATAACGCTGATTACAAGCTCACTACTAAGATCGCAAAAGAAAATTATTGCAAGGGACTAAATGAAAGATTGAAACCAATTCTAAGCTATTTTCGGAAGTATTTAAATGGGTGCGGATCGAGTGATCTGGGCATTCCAGAAATCGTTTGCAATAACCAAGTTGTCACGGATGACGAAGCAAAGGCAACGTATCTAAATGACTTATTCTATTCACTATTTCTTTCAGCTAAACGCGACACTATAACGGCAGCTGCTATCAATGTGCCGCCTATGACGCAGGTGGAACTCAACGTGTCCGGTATCAAAAAGTTGTTGGAGCAATTGGACGAAACCAAGGCAGTTAGCCCTGACGGTATTTCATCTCACATGTTAAAGCACTGCGCTGCAACCGTCTTTCTTTATCTTTTGGTTATCTTTACGCAGTCGCTTCGTGCCAGTGAATTGCCGTACGACTGGAAGATAGCACACGTTGTGCCAATTCATAAAGGGGATACGAGAAAAGATGTCCATAACTATAGGCCCATCTCCCCAACATGCATTGTATGCAAATTAACAGAACATATAATTTAATAAGCTATCATGAGTCACCTCACGGGGAACAATATCCTAATAAAGAACAGCATGGTTTCCACAAGGGCTTGTCCTGCACTTCATAACTTGTAGAATTCTATCATAATTTAGGAAGTGAAATTGATGCTGAGGGCCAGATAGATTGTTTGTTTTTAGATTTTCGAAAAGCTTTCAACACGGTTACGCATTCACTTCTTGTCTACAAGCTACGGCAAATAGGTATACATAGATATGTCATCAAATGGATGTGAAAAGCTCTTTATCTTGCGCAGGCCAGTGTGTTGTTGGTAATGGCAAAAAAATCGAGTTACGTAAACGTCATCTCAGGAGTCCCACAGGGCTCTGTATTGGGACCTATATTATTTTTGATAGACATAAATGATTTAAATTTGGGCATTACGTCCTCTTTGTGACTGTTCGCAGGTGACCTCGTGGTGTACCGAAGTATATCTTGCGATGAAGATGCGACGGCTTTACAGGGAGACTTGAACAGGCTAAATCATTGGTGTAAACAGTGGAACATGTGTTTAAACGTGAAAAAGTGCATCCATATGTGTTTTACTACAAAGAAAAAAAACCACTGGTGAATAACTATTCTATAAATAAGAGTTCCTTACCACAGTTAATATCTCTAAGTACATAGGCGTCGTGTTTTCTGCTGGTTGTTCATAGAATGCACACATCAGTGAGACAGGCTTGAAGGCGCTGAACTTTGTTCAACAAAACCTAAGATGTCGCGAACTTGAATTGAAACAGAACGCGTTTACTACGTGTGTAAGACCAATATTAAGGTACGCTTGCCAACTATGGTATCTATCGGAAGCCGGTCTCACTTTTCAGATAGAAACTATTCAAACAGAGCAGCCAGGTACGTTTTGGGCAGGTACCGTAGAACGGACAGTGTCACAATGATGAAGCAAGAATTTAATTGAGAATTGTTGTCTTCGCGACGACGGATGTTATGGCTGAAAGTGTTTTTGTTTCAAATATATAAGAACAAGGTAGGCATAAACAAGGATAATTATTTAAATACATCTTCTTATGTTTCTGTGTGTAATGATCACAAGCACAAAATCCGAAATACAAGCCCAGGACGTGCATGTTTGTGAATTATTATCTTGCGAAGTGTGTAGCCGAATGGAACAAGCTTGCTGAAAAAAACCGTATGTTGTGCAAATGAAGACCTATTTGTATCTCTGTTATAAATCCCCCTACTGTAACGCCCAAGGGCAATGCGGGGTAATTATTGAATAAAGGATAAAGTAATGGGTTAGAGCATTGGACGACCCACTCGTTACACTATTCGCATTGTGTGACGACTGCTTCTTTTTTCGCTGTTTTAAAGCGCTTTATAAGTCGCATTAACGCGGCTGTTTTCCCGACATCAAGCCTGCCTGTGCCAAGCACCGGTGTGGCTCAGTGGTAGAATATTGGGCTGGCACCCATCGAAGCCGCGTTCGAGCCCCACTATGTCATCGGTACTAGGTTTTCTTTTCTAATTTCGCGCGATGTTGTTACGGACACCGGCGGCGGTTGACAACTACGGTGCTGCGCGAGACCCGAGTTGTGATCTCATAACAGCTTTCACTGTAAAAAGCCTTCAATGATTATCATGCTCAAAGATAGCTAAGCATTTCTGTTAGCAAGATAGCCAGTATTAGGAATGTTTAGCCTTTTGCAATAGTATATAGGCGTTTGTTCCACTCCTGATGCTTGGTTGAAATAGACCATCAGTATAACGTTCTTAATGGTTTTTTTTTAAAATCTAACGTTTTTGTTTTACAGTGATACTCGATATGGCTACGGCGCGTGCGTGTGTGTGCGCGTGTGTGCGCGTGTGTGTGTGCGTGTCTGCGCGTGTGTGCGCCCGTGTGTGCGTGTGTGTGTGCGTGTGCGTGCGTGTGTGCGTGTGTATGTGTGTGTGTGTGTGCATGTGTGTGTGTGTGTGTGTGTGTGGGTGTGTGTGTGCGTGTGCGTGTGCGTGTGTGTGTGTGTGTTGCGCACAAAGCGCCTGGTGCATGCAGCAAGTCAGGCAAGACGACCAAATTGGAGGCAGAAAGATTGCTGTTCCTATAATCAAAACATTTAAGGAAACACACTCTAAGTTCACAAAGATCATTCTAGACAAGACATTTCAGAATTTGTGGCAGCGTGTGTCACCCGCCTTGGTTCGAAAGTCTGCGTCACCTCTGCGCCGCGTGCTAATCAGCTTAGCTGTCATCCACCTTGACAAAGTACAATGGCCCCTCAGCCTACCGTCACCCCCGGGGTGATCCCTTCGTCTCTGTAAATACAGATACGAATCTTTGACCACTAGGTGTGTGTTCATTCGTGGCGATCACAGAGAATGGAAATGCAAATGTGACGCAAAGGATGCGAACTACTAAGTACATTTAAATAACGTTCTGGCCAGGCGAAGAGAGTTCTGCATCAAATTTGTTCGCATGATTGAAACGGATATCGGGGGGAGGGAGGGGAGCGGTGTATTTTAAAAGAGGGAAACTTAAAACAAACGTGAACCACGTGACAGTCCGCAGCAAACAGTGGTTCACAAGTGATTGAATAAGGATGGAATAAAAGAGATATGGAAGTAAGGATATGTGAGAGAGAGAGAGAGAGAGAGAGAGAGAGAGCATAAGGAAAAAGGTAGGAGGTTAACCAGGGCTGAGCCCCGGTAGGCTACCCTTCCCTGGAGAAGGAAAGAGGGGGACGGAAAGTTATAGAGGAAAAGAAAAAAGGTCAGTGACTGGGCCGACGAGAAACGTAAAAAATTGGGAGATGGATATAGATGTCCGCGGACTTCTCTCACAAGTCAGGCCTGTCCCCGATCGGCTAGCGGTCGTCGAAGAGAGGATATCGCGGACGGGCAACCGTTAGCCACACAATTCACCGACCGTCTCCAATGCAAAGCCGAGCCCGTGTGCTTGGCGATTGTTCTTACCTCGTGAACTCAAGCAACTTTCGCGTCCTTAATACGGGAGCTACGCATCGAATTGATACGAATACATTTCTTTTTACTTTTCAGATGAAGTTTAAAATCTTTATTTCGTGGTAATTCACTGATTAGGCATGTAGGGTTAGCAAAACTTTCATACGGGGAGGCGTAAAAAAGGGGGGGAGGCAGACGAGTGTAGCAATGCGGTGTGGGAGAAAGGGGGGAAAAGCTGCAGCCGTTCCTATTGTACCTCCCTACCAATGCCCATTTTATTGGCTGCTTTGTGTTCACAGGAGCTGAGGCCTGCCCACGATGTCACCGAGAGTCTCTCCCTCCCGGTGCCATCGTGGATGCGGCCCGCAGAAGCTACCCCTTGGCGGGGGCACTCTCGCCTTCTCAGCACGAAATAAAACTATTTGATTGATTAACTCACTGACTGACCACAGTCCATGCTGCTTTTTAATATCGTCATTCTTCAGTTGCACATAAACCGGGCGTCATCCTATATAATAATACTAATATAAAACAAATGATAATATAATCACAATATTTCTGGAGTTTAACTTCCCAAAACCACGAAATGATTGCAATAGACGCCGTAGAGGAGTGCTACGGAAATTTAGACCACCTAAGGTTTCTTAGTGAACGTTAAACAACCTTAAATCCTTGAACCTTAGTACACGGGCCTCACACATTTCAGTCTTCATCGAAAACGCAACCGCCTTTGCCAGGATTCGATCCCGTGGCCTTCAGGTCAGCAGTCGAGTGCCACAACAACTATACCACTGTACGTGGTGGGGAATACTATAAAGAACACAATGGTATACTGGCCTACCAAAACAATGGCGCATCGGTGTAGCATGAAATAATAACTGTTTTGATGTACCGGCACATTTAGTCAATCATACGAAGGAGACAACACGTCAGCCTGTTCTTTCTCTACTCCTCATTGATGTTTTCATATACGCAGCACAAAAACGTTAGGTTGTCACTATAGCGACGACAGACGTAGCACTTTTCTCTCAAAATGTAGCCCAATACTCATACACGATAATTTAATTGTTCGAAAAAAAAAGGTGAAAATTTCTCTCATCTGGCTTGATTCTGTTGCATTTTCCTTTCGCCTTGAACGCGGATGACCCTTGCCAATAATTATATCCGTGAAACATTGCTTGAATTTTTAATAAGGATTAACGAGAAATAACTTATCGTAGCATGCGGAAGACAAGTAAGTGAATTAAAGTATGCGGGGCAGGAATTATGAAACAGGATCAGATGCGCGGCCGTACTACCATGCTGGGGACGAATAATTGAACTTGAATAATATATTTTAAAGTATATTAGTGTTCGTCGCGGATTAATGATTGGCATCAATTAAAATATTACAAGGTTAAATAGCTCGAGAAGGCAAGTTACTCCGTAAAACGTCACGCGAGGTTTTTCTTTCCTTAAAATTGTTTTGTAATTATCATTAGCTCGAGCACTTTCCGGAGTTTCGACGTGCGCGTTATTGCCACGCCACGTGAACCCGGTTATGAAAAAGTGCCTCCTAATTCATAACTGCATTTCATTTTCTCGGATAAGCGCACACGAACGAAGTTTTAAATTACCTTAATAACACCACTAAGTTCGTGTTTTCCCTGCACTTGCTTTACCAGCTAACCATATTAACCTCAGCCTACGCTCTTTTTCTGCGATACGACGGGGTGCAAAAAAAAATACCTTGCTTAACGTTCTTACGTGGAGACATGAAGAGCATATATCGCCACGTACGGTATGGTTGATTTCATCAGCATGAAAATTTTAGGCCCTTACGGTAGTTTAACGTCTGGCCGGAAGGCATAGAGCTATATTAAGGGATCGACTGCTAGAGGGAGCAGCATCTCGGAATAAATGATTCAGGGCTCGGTGAGATGGTGGAGGAGCGGAGATTAAGTTTAATGGCTTCCGAGGACAATCAATTACCGTTTCGGTGCTTCAGGTCGCAGCCTCCAGGCTAGAATGGAGAGACCGCAATTAACTCTTATCTGAACCTCTTATCAGGAATCGAGCGCAACTGTGCTAATTACGACAGGAGCAGCCAAAAAAAGCCGCAAGACAAAAAAAAAAAACGTCCTCGCGAGTTTTAATCTAAATGTCACTCGGAAGATTGAGAGTGGCCACTTCTAGCATAGGCGTTGACAACCATTAGCATGAACGAGGCGATCGGTAAGACAAAATGAGTGTGTGAGTGTTGCCGGCGGCTGTGTCGGTCAGCTGAACTCTCGATCTGTAGCACTCTCGTTGCAAACTTGACCGGTTACCAAGGAGTATAATATTATTACTTGGGGTTGTACGTCCCAAAACCACGATATGATTATGAGAGACTCCGCAGTAGAGAGCGCCATAAATATCGGCGATCTGGTGTTCTTTAACATCGGCACTGACATCGTACAGTACATGGGCCTCTACCGCTTCGCCTCCATCGATATGCGACCACCCTGGCCGGAACTGAACCCATGAACTTTGGGCCAGACACCTGTAACCAAGTATCAACGATAGGTGAACAGATACGTGGACAGTACGTTCGAAGAAAGTTTTTATTGATGCGGTGGCAATCTAGGCAGGAGATATTGAGAGGCGATGCTCCAAAGCCACACCACTTTTCCTGCTAGGCACCCCGCCTCGGTGGTCTAGTGGCTAAGGTACTCACTCGGCTGTTGACCCGCAGGTCGCGGGTTCGAATTCCGGCTACGGTGGCTGCATTCGCGACGAACGCGGAATTGGTGTAAGCCTTTGTGCTCAGATATGGGTGCACGTTAAAGAACTTCAGGTGGTTGAAATTCTCGGACCTCTCCACTACAGCGTCTCAAATAATCATATCGTAGTATTGAGACGTTAATGCCCACATATCAATCAATCAATCAATCAATCAATCAATCAATCAATTTTCATGCTAGGAGTAATCGAACACTGCGTTCCAGTATTCACAACAAAGCGATGGCATAGACAACAAAGTGGATAACAAGCATACGCAAGTTTTAGGTAAAGTTCCGTTCGGAACCGGTCACGGAAATTGTCGGAAAAGAGCTTTCAAAGAAAGAACAACGCAGGTTACCTTGCTGCGTCAATTGGGTGGCTTCTCAGCATCATCTCCGACACCTGGCAGGAAACTCGCCTGCATAGAAAAAAAGAACTCGAGTATTTCCATGACCTTAAGGTAAATGACGTGGCGCCTGAAAAAAAAAACCAAAAAACATTGCAAACTAATGTACAATAAAATAGAGTATTACATGTAACTGGCTATTCAGTGTTATGGTATTGTCGACATGGTTATCTCTAAAATCGCGGAGCCATGTTACAATTGTATTGTAATACACCAACCCGAAGGTTGCTTCGCCGTGCAAAGCAGCGCTAAAAATTTACTTCTTAAATATAATTAACTACGACTCAAGTGAAGCTACGCAGCCTTCGCAATCATTTAACGTTACTTAAGCTACTTATCTTCATTACTATGATCTAAGCTCGAAGTGATTTTTGGTTGAGCAGGAAATTACGTGAGAGGAGTAGATAAACACCCTGCAGGGACGCAAGCGCTTGTCTGTACAGCAAATCTCATTGTCATCATTCTCCTTGGAGCAACTCCTACTTTTGCACCTGGTAACATGGCCGTCACTTTAAATCGGTCAGGTCGAAAAGGTAAAGACATGATGGGCTAACTTCATCCACAGTTATTTCTGCCCTAACCGACTTGGCGTTTTACGTAAGAGTCGAATTGACTAATGTCGTCTATAAAACACAATCTTTTCGAAGTAACAGAGAGTAAGAGAAAGTGAGAGACGTAAAGAAACAGAGAGAGAAATGACAACCGGGTGACGGGCGTTTAACTGGATGATAAATATATAGACATTGTCTTCGTTACCATTATTATTATTCTAAGTCTAATCTGTCCCCCTCTACTTAGTTCGTTACCCTGCAGTGGGAGAGAGGAGAGTGAAGCCAGGAAGGAGAGAGAGGAATGAAAAGAAAGGAGGGGTAAACGTTTCTGTATACGTAAAAGCGTGCAAGATTGTGAATGCTCTTGCGCAGCACCAAACGTTTTGACTTTATATCTTTGTCATTCCTGTCCTTTGCCGAGCTCAACTCTTTAGTCAACATGCAGCCAAGTCATAAAAGCACCAGCATTCGTCTACACGCTCCCACAATAGCACGCAAAGCGTATTAACGGTCTCCTTGCGACAACTCGTCATTAAAGATTGAAAGGCGCTTATTCGAAGCACTCTCAGAGAATTGGCCTTCTTCTTTGTTTCCGTTTTTTTGTTTTTTTCTTAACGTTACGTTTTATGGACCTTAATTCATCCAGGAATCACTTCATTTTCTTGAATGCACGAATATGAACGTTTTGTGCGTTTTGCTTTTTTTTCTGGCAAGCCAGCTAAGCGCGCTAAATAAGTGATAGCTCGCGTCGACACCGCTAGAGTATTAAAAAAAGATATTTGAATAGAAACGCCCACACTGTTTGACTGGAGACACGCCCGGCTTACAGAATGAGCTGCTGCTGCATCGCCGAGAAGAAGCTCATCGTGAAACTTCATGAAAGTAAACACTCACCTACGCCGCCGTTGCAAACTGTCGAAAGAGTCGTTATCTATTTATTGTTTACCCACCAGCGTGATCGAGACTGCATTTTATTCTGGTTTGCTGCGTGCAAGATTCCGTGGCGCTTGTAAGCACCAGCGTCTGTTGAAGGGGGCGCGAACGTCGAACGTCAGCCGATACAATAAATGTGCAACATAGGCATAAAGCACACAATCTAAGATATTTTTTTTTCTAAAATACGTAATTCATGACGTTTGAAGGCATACAAGTGGCCGTGAGAGAGATGCGCGCCGTTACAAGTGCTTCACTTTGACTGTAACACTAATTGTGAATTCAGAAGCAGAGTAGTTGTGAAGACACAAAAACTATAGATATGGAACGTGAAAGCGGAAAAAAAAAAGAAACTGAATGCAAATGTTTTGCGAACACCAACAATTCAGAAATATTAGGTGTAGTAAAACTGAAGTGTCACAGGGTACTCTCAAAACTGCGTTTTAGTGCAGTGCAGTACTGTGCTGAGATAACTGTGAACTGAAAAAAAAGTACGAGTTTCAATCGCCCGACTTTTCAGTAAGCACAGTTTTGTAGAAATGACTTCATGATTTCTACAATTTTAGGAGCATTACAAAAATTTGTTGTATGTCATCAGAAGCCACTTAAGTTGGACAATGGAGCCGTCTACTGTTCGTTGTTACGCAAGCAGAATTTATATCAAAATACAGAATACAACGCGCTAATTGGAATTTTATTGATTGTTGCTACAATAAGGTGGCTTGTCTTCATTCCTGTCTTAATGTTTCGTAAGAGACAGTACCTCATGTATCCGATATAACTGTAACTTGAACTAGAACCGTCGATTGCGTACCGGCTTTATTTTTAGAAGAGTTTGTCTGAATATTCTTAAAAACGGAAGGATGTGCCTAACCGGAAGTGCTTGGAGAAGAAGCACGACTTTTAATCTATACTCGCATCACTAATAAATTATTTTCATAAAAACATTTTCCGATTTGGCACTGCAGTGAGCAGGTCGACGACTAGCATACCGAGCAGTGTAGACAAACGAGGGCCTTGTTGTCCAGAAAACGAAAAAAAAAGAACACCAAATGGACACTTCTACACAAGTTCGCTTGCTTCTGTAAGCTTATTAGGTAAACATCGTTTGTACATAATCAACACTTCCACCAGCATCGTCATCACATCAACGTATGTGATGCTATGACCGTATTACTTTTATTCGAGGGGCCAATCTAATGTTTACAGATTATAAAATATTTCTAACAGTTACTAGAAGTAACAAGTAAAAATCTAGTGATAACATCAGGCGCTTCGCCAACTTGACGAACATTTTTCTCTTTTATTTAGGCTTTGTAAGGTCACGACTTTGAGACCACTTATGTAATACACGATATAAACTCCACTAGCAAGCTTTCTGCAGCATTGTAACTTGATACAGGAGCTTAATCGTATGACAGCGTCATAATAGGTCCACGGTTAATTAAGATGAAAACTCGTTCGCCAATTTCAGCCTCTCTCACCCATGTATGCCTCCTCCCTTTTTATTAGTGTTGTTCAAGTGAACGACTACACTTGTTATAATATTAGGCTCCATGCCTTGAACTTTCATTTTTTTCTCTAGCATTTCTTTCAATAAATAGTTTTTTTTTGTTTTTTTGTAAGATTTTCATGTGATGGAGTATTTTCTTTTTTATATACGTCAATACTGTGAACCTGTTTCTTGCCGGCTGCCGAAGTAATTAGCTCTCCTGGACGTTAATGACTTCGTCCTCGAATTGAGTAATCAATATTTCTTATAAGTGCTGCTAAGGCAATATGTTTTTTTTTGTAAGCACTTGTAGGAGACGTTTGCACTATGTGTGATGTCCGATGCTGCTTCTCGTCTGAGTTAATATGGCATGACAAAGATAGTACAACATCAAGAACACAAGTGAACAAAAATATATAGACAGTGGAAATTGAACATTCCCTTGCATCAGTAGACAAAAAATTAAGGTAAGAAAACAAAATTCAAACCTTTCCTAATACTCGAAAGTCACAATGCAGATGAACCTATAAAAATTTCACTTCGGTCACCTACAAAAGGGTGCCGTGCGTGGTTCGTATAATGTAAGAATGCAATAAAAAGAATCTATGAAAAAAGACATTTTTGCACACCACGGCATAGGAAAATGAAGAAACATTATTTGATAGTGATTACTTTTGTTTGATCTACAGCTTAACACTAATTCTTGCGTGCAAGCCACACATTTTTTCGCTCCCATTGCTTCAATGTTGGTTACGTGACAGCATTAACAGCAGCACTGTTTTGATCTTGGTATGCCGTTTGTCATAGACAGAAAAAAATTGCCCCATCTCCTACTAAAGGGACCTTGCCCGATGTTAACTCGTTCTTGCACGTGGAGTCCACCATGAATTCACTGTAGTTTTGGGGGTGAAACTCATTAGGGTCGAGCCAAGTCCCCTGTTCGTCGGCGTGACGTGCTATGTATATCCATATCCACATGAATAGCCTTATATATATGCATATTGATATCTATATGGACATTCATATGGATATCCATATTCATATGGATAGCCATATGGACAATATGGACACCTCAACACCATATGCACATTGTGAATAATAAACAACCTTGTACGTACTGTACACAAGTGTTGTCGCGTCTTCGCATAATTGAGTGGGCAATGTGTGGAGATTAACGATCCCCCGGAGCTTCGCCCACTCGGCATGATTCACTTCACGGATATGCTCTGTTCTTTTTTGTTGTTGTCGTTGTTGCCGTTACTCGCCCCGAACTATTGGTGGAGCATGCCACGCAGGTTCATCGCCACGCTACGCGAAAGCATGTAGGTTCATCGCACGCCTGCATAATCTCGTTCCCCGACGCCATCACGCGATTGCTGAGAGAGTGTAAGGGGGAGAGGCCACAGCGTCTTACCCAGCCAGTTACACAGGCTGGAACGCGGTAGCGCGTGAGCGTTCTGGCAGTGCTTGGACCAGATGTTGCGCATGCGCAGTAGGTGTGGTTAGGCACACCGAATTGAGCTCTGCCTAAAGCATCTTAACATCGAATAATCATCGTCATGAACCGGCATGGGCTCACATCACACTGTTATTCATTGTCGTCCTCTTTGTCATCTGTTGCTTCGCTTTCAGAACACGTGCGCCGATTTGTCAGGCGTGAGATGCAGTAACTCTGATGAGTAAGATAAAGAGTACAGAGAAAAAAAAAGAAAATGAGATATAACTGAAGAGCAAAAGATAAATGTTCGGCGAAAAACAATTCTTGGGGCAAGATTTGAGCCCACGTGCCTATAATTCAAAGGCGAGTGCCGAAATCACTCGGTCATCCAGGCATGCTGATGGAGACAGAAATAGATGAAAAGAAGAAGGCTGGAAGGTTAACCTGGTAAAAGTAACCAGTTTGCTACCCTGCGCAGGGCTGTGGAATTAAAGGCTGTAAAGACCACGGGGAGAGAGAGAGAGGTAAATAAAGACGAAAGAACATTTATGGACACGCACGCAATATTCATGCTAGCGGAGCATAGTATAGTATAGCGGATGAGGGGGGAGCAAATGTGGGTGAGGAGGAGGTAAATGACTAGTAAAGGGAGCGAAGCATAGCATAACATAGAAAGAAAGAAAGCAAAAAAAGGAAAGATAAACAGAGAGAAAAAAATGAAGAACAGAAGGAGAAAGAATGGAATGTAGAGAGGAAGAGGGAGACAAAGAAAGAAAGAGAGAAGACGTTAGAAATGGAGAGAAAGAGAGTCAGAGAGAACTATAGGGAGAGAAAGAAATGGAAGCAAACAGAGTCAAAAATGAGAACGAGTGAAAACCTAGGCATGTGGAGTAAAATGAAGCCCTCTTCTGCGGTACAAAATATATCATCATCAGCAGCTGTAGCAACGCGACTATGTCTACTGCCGTACAAAGTCCTTTCCCATGTTTTGCCAGTCAACTTCGTCCTGTGCTTGCTGCTACCACTATATAGTCGCAAACTTCCTAATCTTGTCTGCCCACCTAATTTTCTGTCTCCCCCTCATGCGCATGCCTTTTCTTGGAATCCAGTCTGTTATCCTTAATGACCAGCGGTTATCTCGCCTTCGTGCTGTGTGCCCTGCTCATGACCATTTCTTCTTTTTTGATTTCGACTAATTATATACTGAATCACTATCCCTCCAGAGTCCATGCAGAGCACCAGTGCTTGAAAAATTGTGGGCTTTGTGGGATAGTGCATAGATGACCGCGTTCTGATCGCAGCTACACATCCTACCAAGGATGGGCAAAGTCTTACGCAGTCGCTTATACGTCATCACAGCACCTTTGGGCTAACGTTTGAGGGTAGCATTGAAATGTTTATGGAGTCATATCAAATATCACTCGATAAAAATTATTTAGTAGTTCTGTAAGCTTCAGAGATGTTTGAGAGCCGGCAATGCAGAATCATTGATTTGATTGATTGATTCATTCAATAATTGATATAGGGTCTAACATCCCAAAAGCACGTTATGATTAGGAGAGACGCCGTAGTGGAGGGCTCCGAAAATTTCGACCACCTGGGGTTCTTCACGTTCACCCAAATCTGGGCACACGGGCTTAAACTATTTTTGTCTCCATCGAAACTGCAGCCACTGCCGCGGGATTCGATCCTACCATCTGTAGTTCAACATGCCGAGTACCTTAGCCACTAGACCATCGCGGCGAGGATAACGTAATATCATGTAAATATGTTTTTGTAAACGCAAGAGATGTTCAGTGGTACACAGTTGGGCCCAGTATATTACGCTTTGTGCAAATCCACGTAAGATAGCCGAACAAACAACAACTATTAGCACTGCACGCGTTGTTTGGTACAAAACAAGGCATGTGTTTTGTGCCTGAAGATGTTTTTCAGAAACGATGGGCGTGACACTATTAATTGAACATACAATGCCAATAAACTTATTCGTCGTAATTTATTTAAACCTATTATTGTTGCCCTGAGAACAGCGCAACCACTGGAACATCGATAATAATTCAGCATGAAGCATATACAGTAAGCATGACTTAATCAAATTCACATCAGTACAGTGAGAATTTATCGGTAACAAGAAGAATGCAAACTTATTTCCGTTAAATAGTTTTGGGATCAACAGGCTGCTAATTTGATTGCCGAAATATGAAGGAAGCTAAGCAGCGGTACAGCCTATGCGAGAAGACTTACCGTTAACTTTTCCTGTTCATTTGTCACATTAAATTATGCATATATTCATCAAACTATGTGTTAGATTTTGCGGGATTAAAATAAACGACCCCACACATATGCGCCTAAACGCAAGATGAAAGAGTGAAAATGTAAAAAAAAAAGAGGAATGGGGCTTCGAAAAGCTAGAGGGCGCAGCCTGAAATTGGGTGAGATTTTGTGAAACGCCTGTAGATATAATGAAAGCAGACGGGCAGAACTATCCACGAAGATACGCTGTGTAGCTGCTTATTCGAGGATTTGTTTCGTACAGTTCATATCAGTGCTCGCTTCCTGGCGAGGCAGCAATTTGTTTGAAGGCGATTTCGATCAAAATGTGTTGCGTCGGGAGCCGGCCGCTCTACACGCCGCCTCGATGTTTATGCAGCGAATGCCGAAGAAAACGGGTACCGTATTTCAAGGGCCGCCTCTCGGATACCACGCACTTCTTTATGGCCTTCTGGCGTGCAAAACAAACTGGATTATGTCGACGAAGACACTGATGCATGCACCGTGTCGAAAGGATAAAACAAAAAAAATGAAATTATGCATCTAAGCCAGAACGCTGCATAAAGCGTTCATTTATCAAGACTTATCAGTGGCGCACCTTGGAAAAATTTCTGCTTCCAGGAAAAAAAAAAGGGGGGGGGGGAGACGTCGGTATATCTCGAAACACTGCCGTGCAAATTCGACTTGGGATAGACACGCAAGAACAAAACTACGCAGAGGATGATAAGAAGTTTCTGTATAAAGATACCCAAAACCTATAGTGCTTACGCAATATGTTTAGGGATCTTGATTGGCTAAAATTTTTTAGAAAATCATTGAACGTAAGCCATTTTTGTCATATAATAACGAAGATATACATAAGCATGAAGTATATTTTCTGTTAGGTGGAGTGAAATCATGCGAATTTGTATGCGCAGCTTCCAAAATTTCATGTCTTCTTGATCGTGGGCTAGTCGGGGATTAGCTGTTTTTAATGCAGCACTCCGATCTTTCATCGATGTCGTTTGAGGAAATAAGTGTAAATTTAAGGTCTCGTTTTCACTGTTGGACACAATGTAATGAGAACTAACAGAACAGTAAGGGAGAATGAATTTAGAGAAAGGCAGGGGGGTCAACCAGAATCGTAGCATCCAGTTTGCTACCCTGTACTAAGGGAAGGGGAAGAAAGCTGAGAAGGAAAGCATAAAGTAGACGCGTGAAAGAAGATTATAATGAATGCTACTTGAAGCAAATGTAATCTAATAGTGAAAAAAAGTGGACAGGAAGATAACTTCAGGTAGTACACGAGGTATTGCATGTCAGCTGCGACCTCGTAATAGGATCACGTGTTACTTGACGCCAACACTAAAAAAAAACAGTGTTCGACCCTCACCGTATAGTGGCTGCTGGCGGCGCTGACTGACGCTCCCACGTTAAAATGCACCCAAACTCCCCATAAAGTGAACGGGGGGAAGAACCTCCACCGTACAACTCAGTTTGTAAAGCATCGGACGTGTTATTCGAAGGCCGCAGGTTCCGTGCCCTCCGGCGGCAAGTTGTCTGGTCGTCCCCTTTTCTTTCTCCCCATTTACATTACACATGTTTTTAGTAACATCTCCTATACTTTCCTTGGCATATTTGTCGGTTGGTTATAGTTAATAGTGAGGTCAGTTGTCATTTATTGTGACCGCAATTCATTGTTGCCCAGTTATGGACGCGTTGCAGTCGTCGTTTCCTGTAGCAACTGAAGTGTTGCTCCACTAAGCGGCTGAATGAAGCTCCAACTACGGTCATTGAAAAAGCAAAAAAAAAGTTAGGAGGAGGCATTGCGCAACTCGATGGACCGAAAGAAAGAAAGAAAGAAAGAAAGAAAAGTCAGGCATGCACTCGCGAAGGTTCTCTTGTCCCCATTTCTTGAACAGGGAAAGGTGCCTGAATTTCCGGTTCAGAGTTGACGGCATGGTAAGCACTATTAGACATATATATCTTGGCTTACGCATCTGTCCCGAGCGGTCTGTTGCCCGACACTGCTGTGTGCGAATTACTACTACACTCATGCACGATGCTGTTTCTCCTCACGTTGTGAACGAACCTACACGAGTGCCGCGGAGCTCTTGGTACTCTGCAGTGCACTCCGCAGGATTGACCGAGAAGCACCACTAAAGTGGACCATTTTTACTTGCTTTTCTAAACAGCCCTCTGCAATGTCTTCTACCCTCCTAAATCAGTGTCCGAAAAACCAGGATGGTGCTATAAATAAGACAACTACACGATGATCTAATAGACAAAGGTCACTGCGTAACTTTTCAGTGGTTAAAGAGTCACTGCGGCATCACTGGTAACGAGCATGCTAACGACACAGCTAGGAATTTCCACTGAAATGGCGAGATGGAGCCTGTTCCACTATCGAGAAGCGACGCAGCCGCAAAGATCAATATGCTCGCACATAAGGTCGCATGGTCTATGTGGAACACGGCCGGTTTTCTCCAGACCCGTATGCGCAGCATGGATCCGTGTCAGCAACTTGCTATTCCATCTTGCCTACTTCGCCCCGAGACGACTGCTCTCCTCCGCATGTGGCTTCACTTGCCGCATCGAATGGGCAGACAGTGCTGGATGTGCATATTGTGGCCCTGATAAAACCGCTGAACATGTTTTATATCAGGGCCCTGAGTACAGCGTTAAGGGGCCGTGTCTCGCAGCAGTGTTTGCTCGACTCTATGACTAGCCACTTTCTGAGAAGTCAATCTTGGAATGGCGGAAAAACCGAGCTTCACGCCTGAAAGCGAGGAAAGCGCCGTTGAAGTTTGTGCGAGCGACTCTCCTCGTTGAACGATTGTGACACTCGTATGTGTTTGTGTGGGCGTTTCTACTTCCATCCTTTCTTCTCTCATTCCTTTCTTTCCCACTTTTCTGTCTCTCCTTCCCCAGTGCAGGGTGGCCAACAAGATATTTGTTTTCCGGTGGACCTCCCTGCCTTACCGAATCGCATTCCTTTCTCTCTACACGCTCTACTCATTTCAGAGCGTTGCCCCAGCCAACAATGCCTCTTTTTTAAGTGTTTTTTTAGCCGACTGATTTCACCGTCCTTTTCGTCCTTTGTGGCAGCTGGTGGTCGAATGCGGGACCTGTTAATCGAATTCACTGACGCAGCAAGTTGCTCTGTGATGAAGAATGCGAATGCGAAACCCACTTGACATCTCCACTGTTAGATTTTAGAGTAAGTGAGATTTCCAGAGGTGAAGCTTCTTCCAAGTGCTCCTGCTACAGGGATGCCATGCTTTGCTGCGCAAATCAACACGCGCTGATGCAAGCACGCGGTTCATCCAAATTTTCTTAAGAACATCTGTTTGAGGAGCCTGTGAGGGAACCCTTGCTTCCGTTTAAGCAACGCAGTTTGGAAAGAAATCAGTTTCGACCTAATAACCTTAACGGAGCGTGAGCATGTTATCGTTACCCAGCTAAAAAAAGAGTTTGGGAAGTGAACTTGCTGCTTCAGAAATTGGGAGGCCCGTGTGGAAACAATTACGCATTTTACGGCAGAGGTACACACATTTAAAATTGTCGTTTCGAGACTTCAGTACAACCACAGGAACAAAACATCAGCGTCTTTCGATCTCATTTATGCCGCCTAAGACATTTTTTGCGAGCTGATGATATGCGTACTTTAATTGTATTGTCCCGCGTGATAACAATGTACGCTTCAAGCGAAATGGCGCAAACTAGCATAGAACAGGTATAGCCGCTTGACTTAGGTCAGGAATTACGTTAAGGCTAGTTGAGCAACTACAATGCCGGAATACCGCTTTTTTGCAGTTGTTTATTGCAATTGTCATGCGTAATAACAAGGCACGTTTCTAACAAAATGGCCCAAAGAAGTTTTGAACAGGTATATTTTTTCCAACTATACATCATGGATTACATGCTTATGCACATGCCTATTACTAGCGACTACAATGCCTGAGTGCCGCTTAAGTTAATGCAGTTGTCATTTGTGGTAAGAAAGTACTTTTTAAACTAAATAGAGCAAACTAGTGTCGGAAAATTAAGGCGATCTAGCTTACGTCATGCATCATGTTAAGCCTACCAAACCAACTACATCGCCTGAGTACCGCTTAATTGGACGCAGTTATCATGCGGAATAAACATTCCATTTCGGACAAAATGGTGCAAACCAGCGTCTAAGAGCTATAACAGGGTAATTTACGTCACGCATTGCTTTAGGACTGATATCCGGAGTGCCCATGTCACAGCCATCAAAAGGTGATGAATGTCTTTCGTAGACGCGAGAGCCGCTGCACTCAAAACACGACGCCTGTGTTGTCACTCACAGAGCCTGCAGGACCGGGTGACGGAGGATGTTGGGCCACCCAATGCCTGCAAAGGCAAACTTCTTTCCTTTCCCCCGAGGGAGACCACTGGAGGCAAGAACAAGACACGAGCAGTTATAAGTCACTTCTTGGGAAGGAGAGGGGGGGGGGGGGGGGAGTGGCATGCACGAACCACCAAGCGTAACTTGCTGCCTTTAGCAAACCTCGACTCATATACTTGTTTACTGCCGCCCAATAACATCACCTTCAACGCTTTGGCGTGGTGTAGGCCAAAACATCGACGTTAATCACAAATGCACTGCTGCCACTGACGTTGCTGAAGAGACTTAGATCATCGTTTCAGCCTCCCGCGTTTTCTTCATTTATTGTTTTTTTCTTCCTTGCGCCCCACGCTTTGTAGCCTGAGAGAGAAACGCAGCGTTACAAAAGAATGACCGTGGCGGTTCTTTCTGCCTGCGACAACACTCCAGTATACCTACAAAGGTGGACACACCAATTTCTTCGTTTTAAATTTTTCTGAACTAGAGACCCAGAACTATTTATCGTGTAGCGTATACATTAAACCAACTTGTCATTGCTGATGCGAGCTACAAGGTTTTTTTTTTCTTGACTCTCCCCCACAATTGAAAGTGGACAAGCGAGAAATTTGTCAGCGTTTTGTTTTTCGTCCTCATGGAGTACTCGGAATTACACGTCTAATACACTATATTCCCCGAGGGCTGGTTTGTTTGTGTGGTGTTGAATGCTGACCACCAGGACAGCACCATTACATTTTGATTAAGCCATCTACTCATGCCGCCTCTAGCTCGAGACTTTGTGTTTTTTACATTTCTAGCAGACCGGCCGAGACGCTCAATTTATTACCTGCCTGTTCCTTGCTTAACGTTACGTTTTGCTTCCAGCTCACCTGTGTCCTTTTTCTGAAGCCCGTGTCGGTTTCACTTCCCGCCGTTTCTTAAGATTTATTTCATTTTACCGGCAAGTGACCACAACAATATATTGCGTCTAGTTTATCTTTTCTTGCGAAGAAGGATGTTCTTTCAGAAATTCAGGTGATTTCAAAAGCCTCCCGGCAAGTTGCTTTGCGCTTTCTTATACCTTCTTGCAGGGAAGATGTTTATACTCAATGCAAAATGAATTATATCGTTTTTAGTGATAGCATTGTTCAAAGTTTCCACAGTGATGCATTCGAAAGGGAAGTACCGTCACCGCTGAAGGGGCTTTTAATACGGAACCAGTGGTAAGCATGAGCAAAAAATGCCTTCATCAAATTCAGTGCAGTCACTGTTTGTAATGTTCAACTGCCTCCTCGGTTGGTCCCTTAACAATCACTCTAAGTTTTGATTTTTCTTCTTTTTTTTTCTTTCCTTCTATCTATCTATCTATCTATCTATCTATCTATCTATCTATCTATCTATCTATCTATCTATCTATCTATCTATCTATCTATCTATCTATCTATCTATCTATCTATCTATCTATCTATCTATCTATCTATCTATCTATCTATCTATCTATCTATCTATCTATCTATCTATCTATCTATCTATCTATCTATCTATCTTTCTTTCTTTCTTTCTTTCTTTTTTCTTTTTTTTCTTTCTTTCTTCCTCTCTTTCTTTCTTTCTTCCTTCCTTTCTTTCTCTTTTTTTCTTTCTTTCTTTCTTTCTTTCTTTATTTATTTCTTTTTTGTTTGATTTTACTTAAACTGAATTTCGACATTAGGTTCGAAGTGCTGACTTTACAAACCGCTGACATATCATTTATGCAGTATTTTAAGCTCAGTCTGTTTGTACTCTGCAATAACTCCAGTGCTTTGGTGCAGATGAGTTACTGCACAGCCCAGGGCTGACACTGCGGTATCCACATGAAGTTAAGAAACAGGAACAAATTGTCTTTTGGAGACAAAGAAGTGAACAATAGCACGGAAACCGCAATGCGTTTTTAGAGTAAAAGATAAGATAGGAAGTCAAAGTGGGAAGAGCAGGAAAGAACAACCGCCATAACCAGCTATTGCTTGCAGTCTTTCTTAAATAGTGCATTCATTAGGCGACCGCCTGCGGCGCCACAGTCGACAAAACGTACACACTATACACCTGAGCACAGCGAGCTCAGTGAGTGCTGCCATATTGAAAAGCTCGTCAGCGCCATCTGTTGCAAGCGTGGCGAAGCGACACCTGTTCACTGCCACGCGAGCAGACGCTCGACAAATCAAACGCGAAACGGCACAACCCGAGTCCTGACCGTAAGGATTTTTCGCGCTCTTCCTCTCCTGAAGTTTTGTGCTGATTTTGTGTGAAACGTCGAGGAGACCTTCCTAGACAGTCCGGAATGTCTCCAGCATGTGCATTGCAGACTTCAGAAGCAACTCCATCAAGTGCGTACTATTGCGAATGAAAGAAAAAAAAAACGCGAAGAATGGAAAGCGTGGATTTCGACTCAGTCACACTGCGGCTTGCCTTTGCTGGGGCAAGGCAGAATTTGTGCTGAAAGTCGGCGTCAACGTAGCGCTAGAATCTCGCTCCAACTTGCTCTCATCTACTGCATGTGTTTATCATTTGCCACTCATACTGGGCACTCGGAGCACACACGCGTTGCGAAAGTGCCAACCAGAATAAAGATTTAAAATGCTGTGGTGACGCCGACCGAAAGCACAAATTCGCTTAGGTAGTCAAGACATGCCGATGTTGGACTGAGTCAAAAGCTATGCTTTTCGCGCCGTTCACGTCTTTTTGCATCGCTATAGTAGGTCGTTACCATTGTATACGTGAGCGGTGCTTACATACACGCGTGATTCATAATATATATCCTATTACTGGCATGCATACCGCTAAAGAATATGGCAATGATTTGGTGCCGCATACTATATGCAAGCATACTGCACGGAAAACGCTTCTGTAAAGCGGAACAGCTGGTGTTTCGCTTGAGTAAGCGCAATAATTATATTTACTCGCACACCTTTACTGGTATCGCAGTTTTTCCTGCCGATTGCGATTATAAATACTAGTGGCGGAGCTCGGCGTTTTTCGTTGCGGAGGGAAATCGGTGCAATCAGCATACACCACACTTGGACCACTGCCGCATCGTGTTGGGATCTTCACAGACAGTGCTTAGAATAATCTTACTCTTGCGCTGGTTGTTTTTGCATCCGAAGACGGCGTAGTGGTACCCAGATGACTTCTTATAAGCTAGCGCAGCGTGAACAGGTGCTTTTTTTCACACTTTAAAAGTCCCAGAGCCGCTGCTTGCCATGCTAGCGAGGTACGTCTTGACCGTTCAAAACAAATAATGGCATCTGTGGGAGCGAGGGTATACTGCCGAAGGCGCCTGGGTGCGAGATAGCATGCTCTCGTCTATAGGCGTCCGGTAAATCCCAAACATCAGCAAGCATTAGAAGCTATATAGTGCGTGCCGTCCAGTTATCACCATTGACATGTGCTCAGAACTCCAATTTGGTAGCACCCCAGAGTTTCATACAAAAATACCTAGAGGAGAATCTGGCACGAGTGTCTACGTGGGCTCCTTCGGGGTGCGTGTACCCCCATGAGAATAATGGGAAGTATAGGCTTCGGATCTGCTTTAGATGGATTACGTTCACGAGATTCGCCGGTTGTTTGCCGGTTATAAAACAAAATGATATGAAGTTATACTTAATTGAAAATCGCTTCATTCTTTTGTATGCAAATCTTGTTGCTAAATGTTTCCGTGACCACAAGACAGAAGTGAAACATGGGCAAGTTTAGCCACCATGGTATGCATTGCTCTGCCATTGCGTTCCAGATTTAGCGTCAAGATATCATGAATTATTTCTTACAACACTTAAAAACAAACATGCTTGTTTTGCCCTCGAAAAGAGACATCATCTATTTATAAAATTAAGAGTACAATATTAAGTGACAAACACTTAACCTTTCGTCTGTGGCGATGCCAGGTGCATCTGTCTAAGTATAGTCGGCGGGGACCCTGCCGACTCTGCCCCAAACGTACCTCTCGTTTTGTTGTGAAGTCAAGTCAAAGGAGCGTGACGGCGTCTCAACTTTGTTTCACCGCCGTTTTTCAGTTGTTTCAAATGAGTTTAGGCAAGACGCGCCCATGAAAAAAACATGAACTCGATGGAATATCCTGCGCTGTCATGGGACGCTACATCTATGCGCAGCGGTGAATGGACGACGCTTCGTTTAAACTGTCAAATACGACTCGTAAAGCTCCAACATCGCCACAAATCAAAAACCTAGTGGTCTTCGGCATTTTTGAACAACAAAGGCACTGCTTCAGCGTTTTTCACTACTCGCGCTGCGCGAAGAATGAAACTGAAACTGTCGAAAAAAAGTCTGTAGACAGTTCGCTAGATTTCTCTATACAATCAAAAGCCTGTACGTCCCATATTTCCCATGGAGGTACAAGATGGCGGAGCCAAATCATTCTCTAGGTATTATTGTATGAAACTGTATGGGCAGCGCTATGCATGTTCATCATGATGACTGGACAGAGCGCACTATACAATTACTAATGCTAGCCACAGTTTAGGTTTTACCTGACGCCGATAATAGACTATGGCGTGATTTGAAGCTTCTTGCACTAGGGACGCTATAGGCCGTTCGACGATAGGCCGTTCCACCGTTTTGGAACAGCGGGTAGCTAGATTACTCAGTATGCTCGCCCATGTGGCTGTTCCATGCGACAGAAATCGGCCACATACGACGAATTACACACGATTTTTCTCTCTTTATTTTACGTCTCCCATTTGTTGCGATCAAGTGTATTCCAACAACCACATTGCTGGGAAAGACATGGTAAAGCTGTTGCTTTGCGCTGCGCCATTTGAATGACTTGCTCAGTTGCTAAATATACACATTTTCACAGGAGAAAAAGAAGCGCCATTTTGGATTCCGCGAGGAAGTACAAAGGCTGCCGTCAATGTTTTGGCTGTGCATGTAAGGGGGGTCACGTCATTCTGCGCAGGCCAGAACAGACTATGGCGGCCCCCAAAAAGCTGTTTTCAATTGTCATAAAAATAAAAATGCGTCTTCCTGAGGCAGGTGATTAGTAGCTTAAAAATAAGAAAGAAAAACAAAGTTAAGTGAAACTTTTCTGATAATTCCCTTTCAATAAAAGAGGATTTCGGGTGCTGACAATATTTAATGGTGCCAAAACCACCATAATGATTATGAGAGACGCCGTAGTGGAGGACTGAGGAAATTTCGGTCACCTGGGGTTTTCAGCCGCCGCAGCCGGGATTCAGTCCCGCGATTTGCGGGTCAGAAGCCGAGTACCTTAGCCACTAGACCCCCACGGTGGCGCATAGTGGCGATGTTGTATTCGTTATTGATCGACCCTCGAGCGATAACCTTCAAATCGCGTTCGACTCTACAAGACACGCAACAGATACATAGTGCTTCGAGAAATCGCACACATATGCTGGCATACTCAAAGGCAACTCAACACTGATCAGACTGAATACATCGTCGACATCGTTTACAACATAGGCGTCGACACAAAAGAGCGTAGTCGCGCAACAAGGAACTGACCAACTATCAAAATATAGATATCGTCCCACTCCGAACCACCACTGGCCCATAGGCTTATACGAGGCTGTCGCTTGGAGTATACCGAAATGCCTTCGCTGAAGATAAGAAAGTTTCCATACCACATTACTTACGTGTCCGGACGCAATTACCGTCGTTTCGTCTGTTGTGCGGCCATTCCCGACAGGAAAAAAAAGGGGGCAAACCTTCGATTTCTATTTCATCTAAGACCAAGATTAAGCAGCTTTTTTGGCGCAGCTTGGAGTTGCGTAGAGAGGTCTACAAATAGATACATGAAAGAAAGATAACAAAAGAAAAGCAATCTCAAGACTGATGAAGCAGACAGGGATCCGAAACGAAGCTAATTTTCTCCGTATAAACTCGGGTGCAATGCAGACAGTGAAGCCGGTGCGACAAAAGGACGACGGCACACGCGTCGTACTGTATGCTTCGGAGTCGCTTTTCATTTATTTGTTCGCTCGAGCCTCGAATTTTTATTACGTATTTTTTTATTTCCCTTCGTCCATAGGCGTGCGCTTGTTGTTCGAGGGCCCCGGTGTCTCTTAAGCCTTTAAGACTCTTAGCAGGTCCACTGAGCCTGATCTTTTCCTTGGGCCTTCTTTCTTTGCTCCGAGGTTACGTTGTTCGATTGGATTCGCTGGATTACGGGCGTTGACTATTAGGCTTTCGGAGTGCAACCAAATAGACCACAATACCTGAGGAAGCGTAGCATAGAAAACAAGCTGTGTTCCAAAAAAAGCATAAAAAACAAGCTGTGCTCCATGTGGTTTGATAGAAAAACAAAAACAGAAATACACGAATGATGGCTATTTTGCCGCAGGCCTCGCAGCAACGGCGAAGATGCAGCTTTACTGCGCTTGGATGTCGTGCGTGGATAAAAAACGGGCACTGGTTTAGGTTTGCGAGTTGAATTGAGACCACCAATTGTTTTTCGTCCTAATCCGAAAGACGTGCCTCGAGGCACAAACTGAAGACGCGCTAGGGTATTAGTTTTATAGACACACAGTCATATTTCTCGAACACGTGAGACGTAAAGCAAATACGAAAGTAAACAACTTCCGCAGCGCCAGTGTGGGGTCGCGATGGGACGATTGTGACGATGTATGCGCTGCAAACAACAGCAGAATGTGGAAATTCCTGTTATTCCTTTTCGTGTTAGAAAAATAGGAAAGATGTGGAGGCATTTCGAAATTGGAATAATAATAATAATAATATATATATATATATATATATATATATATATATATATATATATATATATATATATATATATATATATATATATATATATATATATACATATATATATTCACAGTTCTGCCGCAAAAGCGAAGCAATGAACGCGATAGCAATAAATTATTTAGGCATAGTCCAGGCCAGGCCACCAATGAGTGGCAATAAGGAGAGAGATTTGAATTGCTAATAAAGAATCAGTCATGGGCAAAGAGCAAATATTTCAGAGCAGTGTGTGCCAGCGTCGAACCGTCAAGAGAAAGTAGCTATATTTCTGAGGTTACTTCCCGGTTGTAATACAGAATATGAAGGTTGCACGAGTTACGGGCACGTGACGGATCAACAAACTTTAGGGGAGAAAGTAAATTTAGACGTTTAAGAATTTAAGAACGCCAAGATTGCCGAAGTTGAGGTAAGACAGGTTATAAGAAGGTGAAAAATTGGGTAAAGCACACTCGAAGAACAATAGGTAAGCTCAAGAAAAATATCACAGAATAATAAGAGGGCCGTCTCGAAGCTAATACAGCGTTTGCCACCTGACAATTTACGATTGAGCAGTGTTTTTCTCGTATCTGACGCGTAGGAACAGTTTGGCAGATATGCCGTATACCTGCTACTGTGTTTACGCCGGTCACAATACGCGCCAGGAAAGTATAGTTCTATCAATGTTGAATCACAGTCAATGCTAGGTTCTTGGTTCCGGGCTCCTCCTTTTTGTTCCTGTTCCTTTTATACAACCAATTATGTACTATATTGTCAATTACGGTCAATGTAGCTGTCACTGGCATAACAAACTTTTGATGTATGCTTCCGTGTGACGATGATTCGGAGTGAGCGCAAGACGCACTTCGCTTGTCTGAATAGACAGACAGGCATCAGATAACGTTCGGCTAAAACGAGTACATTGCTTTGACAGAACTGCTCTGCTCGTACAATCATTATATCTGTTTTTCAGTAAACTTGTTAACCAACATTTCGTTACGACGGTTTTGTTGTTATCACACTTGATAAACACGTTTTTGCATGCTTTTCTCGAATGTCCTGTTACGGCACTCAAGGTAGTACGGCGACAGCTGAAACCAAAGGTCATTGTTACGCCTCTAACAGTCCTAAGAACGCGACGCGTGCTCGCGTGCCTCTAATATAATTGTAAGAGAACCTGCACTGTTCATGCACACCACTTCTTCCTGTCCCCACCACCACCACCATCATCATCATCATCATCGTTCATTCCTCTTTCTTTCCCCTTTTCTTATTTCATTTGTAGAGTAGCAGGCTAAAGCGCACTAGCTTTGTCCGACCTCTCTGCCTTCCACTAAATTCTCGCTTTCTCTCTCCCTCTCACATCCTATAGAATAATGCTCTGAAATTGAACGGCAGCTATCAGAGAACCAGCAGCAAAGTTAACAGAGAACCTGTTAATTTCCACGCCGGCGCCTTGCTTTTCCTGCTCCCCGGTGTTCGTAAATAATAAATTGTGAAATTTTGACACATACCGAAATGGCAGGGCCTGCCAGTGCGACATTTCTTGATTTTCAAAAGAAATGTGACTCTGTAGTTTCTAGTTGACATTGTTTTACAGAGACAGGACAGGACAAACAACTTTATTTGGTCCTGAGAGGCAAGGCAGCGGGCCAACTATGTAGGTCCCCACCCAGCCGTTGGCTAGTCCCATGTCGGAACACAGAGGCCATGCCTCTCCGCTCGTTCACGGGCCCTCTGGACAGCCTGAAGCTGGACGTCTTGTCTGGGGTCTGTGATTGCCGTCGTCCAGTCTTCTTCTGTTTTAAAATCCTGTAACGCAGGGCACTGCCAGAGCATGTGACTCAAAGAGCAAAATTCACCACAATCTGGGCAAAGTGGATCAATATCCGGATGAAGCATGCTCAGAAAGCCCCTAGAGGGGTAAGACCCCGTCTGGAGCATGCGGAGCGTGCTTGCTTGTGACCTGTGGAGCTTATGATGGGGAAAGGGAAAAGTCTGTCGCTCTCCTCTGTAATGAGATGTTATCTCGTGAAAAGTAACGAGAGGATCACTGTTGACGAGCTCTCCCGAACCCACCCGAGAGACCACCCCGTCGCGGCTTGTGAAACCTCGCGCACAGTCGTGGGCTATCTCGTTTGGGTTCAGGTGACCCGGCAGTACGTCTGGCCCCATGTGAGCGGGAAACCAGACTATGTGATGAATAACGTCTGAGGGGGGTTTGCTGTGGAGAATTCTGGCTGCCTCTGTGGCTATCAATCCTGATGCGAACGCCCTAACGGCCGCTCGGGAATCGGTGTACACCGTGGTGCGTTTCGTGTCCAGTAATGCCAGCGCTACAGCAGCCTGTTCTGCTACATCGACCAAGGAGGTCTTCACTGAAGCTGCTGAGACAAGTTCTCCCCTGTCATTGACTACTGCCACGGAAAACCCGCTGCCGCCGGCGTGGCACGCCGCGTCCACAAATGTCTCTGTTCCGGAGAGGTTCTTTATGAAAGCCCTAGCCCTCGCCAACCTACGACCTTTATTGTGTTGGGGATGGATGTTTCGTGGAAGAGCGTCAACAATAAAGGAATTCCTTGTTTGATAATCAAGCTGCGTAGTTTCTCCCTGATTGAAGATAGGACGGAGGCCTGCCGCATCGAGCAGTTTTCTTCCTGTTTTGAAACTCGATAACCGAATTATTTGTGCTGACCTTTGCGCTTCAATTAATTCCGAAGTGGTGTTGTGCACTCCCAACTTCATGAGTTTTTCTGTGCTAGTCGTGATTGGGACGCCGAGCACCTTTTTGACACTTTTGCGCATGAGCGTGTCCAATTTATCCCTTTCCGTTTTGGTCCAATTGAGAGCCGCCACTATGTATATGATATGGCTCATGAGGAAAGCGTGGTGGGCCCTAAGGAGGATATCCTCGCCTATGCCGCCCTTCTTGTTGGACACCCGCATAATTAATCTCAGAATGTTCTCTGTTTTTGTGGTGAGATGGGCTATAGTCTTTGCGTTGCATCCCTTAGAGTCTAATAAAAGCCCCAGATTTTTCATAGAATTGACTCTAGGAATTGTGCGACCATCCTTGGTGCAAACGCTAATGGGCACCTGATCGAGAGGGGTGAGTCCCCTAACACCTCGTCTAGCCTGTCTGTACAGCAGGAGTTCCGACTTTTCCGGCGAAAGCGCCAGTCCCGTACCTTCCAAGAAAGACTCTGTAACGTTCAGAGCCTCCTGTAGAGCTTGTTCAACCGCCGCCTCCGATCCTCCGGGACACCAGATTGTAATGTCAGAGATAACCTTTTTAAACTGAATCAAATTGCAAAATTTGAGCAATTACCGAGGCAAGTAATTTTTATTTGTATTTTAAGGAAGAGCGGGTCAGTATAGTTTGGTGAACTTATGATGCATGTCTTGCACGAAATTTCTTATTGTATGAGAATGCCAGCCAGAACAGTGCTATCTGTATTGTTTGACTGTCTATAAATTTTTATCACATGAGATTTTGTTACTTGCAGATCGAACGTGTAGCCGAAATAAAGCGTACCATTTTTGTCCAATATTTGTTCTTGTTTTGAAACGTATCAGTGGCACTCGACAGACACTCGTTGTTCGCGCATATATGTGTTGAGATTTCGTAGTTTACAGTTATGATTATTATGACGATGATTCCTTTTCTCACAGCACTCCCCGGCTAAAGTGACTGGGCTAAGAATCCAGCAGCAGGAGGCTCATTATAAGAATCTGTCAACTTATGATTGACCAATTCTTTTCAAGATGAGACATCGAATATACAAAAATACTGATCCAGAAGTTGCCAGTCTATCAGATGGAATTTACACTAGAAGCAAATACCCAATAGGTTTTAAAGAACTGCAGGTAAATTTATGTACATAAAACCTTTTTATAAAAACTGGATTTATAACAAAGAAGGAAATGAACAAACGCATTACTTTATTGATTTTATTATATAACTTGCAGCTTCTTATATATCTTCAAGATTTGCTAAGCATCTTTGGTTTTCGTCAAATCGATAATTTTTTTTTCTCTGAAAAAAAAAATTCCTTATATCCCGTCTCCAAAGTTTACATTTTATCATTTATATTAGCTCTGTAGCTTTAAAAAAAAAAGGTTCAAAAACATTCTAGCGATAGCATTTTTTTGCGTTTTTTTCACGGGCATAGCACGAGCTATGCCATCCTTTTAAATATTCAGGCGTTTTCTCGGAACACGTCTTTCGACGGAATATAAATGCGTTGCTTCTAAAGTAGTGTATGCCGTGAAAATCCCTCGAACTCATCTGGCCTAGGTTCTCAAACACCCGGATGACGCCCGAAGCAGGTGTTCCCGGTCCAAGAAAGAGCTTGACGCCCCAAGTACATACCTTTTAGGTGAAGGGTACACAAAGTAATATCACTCTGCAGGCGTCTCCATTCCTATCGAGTCCAAGGCGTAAACACGGAAAGAACTTTCAATATTATTTCATTCTTCTTTATTCAGTATTTTTTTGTTATCACCAAAGACAATAATTCAATCGATAGTGAGCCACGGGCGTGGAGAAATGTTCGTGACGAGCTTATACTTTCCATTTTGCAAGCAAACAAATCGACGTGATCGCAGAGGCTCCTGCTGAATTCTCTCGCGTTCAACTGAATATTTCGCAGAGTACTTCCCAAAAACCACGATATCTTGCTCAATAAATTTTCTTCTTTTTTCAAGCGTAGCACTGCCGTATATTATTTCGTTGCTCGTATACGCACTTTGCTAACCTGTCCGATATGTGCGTCTTTTGGCTCCTGCGAAACGCTTGACCTTCTTATCCCGTAGTGTCCTGCAATTGTTACGCATCGTTCAGTGCTCTTCAGCGAATATGACCACATTGGATGTTGGTCAGAGAGCCTTCATTGAGAGCGTCTTAGAGGGTGTTATGTTGTACGGGACCAGATCTATAGAAGTTTGCTAGCTCTTATAAGCCGAAGTGTGCTGCCTAGTGTGCTGTGTTTATCTCTCTTCCCTCTCTCCTCTCTATCTTTCTTCTCCCCCGTCCCCTTCCCATGTGCAGGGTAGCAAACCGGCTGCCTGTAGGCTGGCTAACCTCCCTGCTGTTCTTTTCCTGCTATTTTCCATCCTTCCTTCCTTCCTTATAAGCCAAACAGATTGCACCATCAGGTTAGAGACGTAGCTTTCGTGCTTTTTCTTGGTTTTGTCGAAATTATAATTTTTTCTAATACTTTCCTGTTTATTTTCCTCTTCCTCTCATCCTATCTTCCATTCATTCATCTGTCTCTTCTTTCCCACCAAAAAAAAAACAGGGTAGTGTTGTGTCTCTCCAGATGAAAATTGTCAGCCTGCTCTTTCCCTATTCCCTATTTCTTTTGTTATCATGTACCAGTGTGCGGACATCAAATAATAATAATGATACCTGAGGGAGCAGCATGTACGCCCACCGATTCCTTTGGTTCCACTCGCTTTTCCAACCAACACTCCGAGTCAAAAAAGGCCAATGCGCCACGGCAATGCTCTCGTGCAGCAGCAAGCCACATGCTCCATGATTCTCTGAGAAAGGACGTTGCATTCGCCTCCTACCAGCGAGGGAGCCCAAAAATCTCGGAAACATCAGCGATTGTTGGTCATCTCAGCTGCGTTCGCGCGCAAGATGGGCCGAGGACGACGATGCTAACGACTGCGAGCTCGACACTACCGCGTGACATACCCCTTTCCACATTATCCCATCATTGTTGCTCCCTTTCTCTCTTGCAGCTATCGGTTCGACGTGATCGAAGTTCTGTTGGAGCCTTGGTTAGCGGCCGTACGTTTTCACCTCCGAATCGATAACCAAACATCATGGGAACGTTCACCTCGGTAGTCGCGCCACGGTGTTGTCGCGCGGGGCAACGACTGCCGAAAGGTGGGCGCTGGGAGACCAGGCAAGGTTTTTCGCAGAAGCGCGAAGCGCCCTTCTGCGGATACTGTTCGTCGGGGTTTTTCAACGAACGTCTCTTGGCGGCGGATTCACGTTATACTTTTCTCCCCAGAAGGGGGAAGGCGCGGATAAAGAAGATGGTGGTGAACGCGTGGCTAAAGAAAGAGGGGAGAGGAGGCGGGAAAGAGGGTGCGATATATCCCGGCGTTCAAGCCATGCTGGGCGCGACCATTACGGGGAAGCCTGCCCGGCCGGCAGCCGTCGGCGTCCAACCCGGGGCCTTATTTGGTGGATGGCCGGGGGATTCTCCCTTTTGGCTCCGTTCCAGCTGCAACGTTTTTCCCGGACAGGAACATTTGCATCAATCGCTTCTGCGTTCCATCATTGTCGCCTTTCCATCTTTTTTTAACATTCTCCTCCATTTGTTACTATTTGCTTCTTTTTCTATACGGCTACTTTATCTTTCCTTATTTCTTTCTTTCTTCGAGTTTTTTCTTCAGGAGACTTCTGCTAACGCTCCATCGGTAACCGCGTTTCGTTCTTCCTTTCTGCGTGAAGAACACGTTTAAACAACGGAATAAACGGCAATGTGCAGGAACGAACGAAGGAACAAAAAAGAGCAAACTTGACAGTAGTCGATGATAATGGAGATAGATCTGGTTCACGCAAGGAGTAGACTTCTTGCTGCGTGTCGAAGATTGCAGAAAAGTATGAGGGGCAGTGGAGAAAAAATGGCGTGAAGGAATGCTTCGAAGCGGCCAACGCGAAGGTTCGTAAAAAAAAAAAAACTATAGCCAAATAGACCTGCAATAATGCGACAATATATATAGCAACTCGCTCGTTTCGCATCCTGTGCAGGGGTTGGCGCCGACCTATTTGCGCACTGTCCTCCTTTTTATTTGTCTTTGTGTACTGGCCATAAGCGTATGTTTCTTTAGCTCAACTTTCGGTGCCTATAGTTGAGCATTCCGGATTTACTAGCTGCTTACTTTCCACCTTCCAATTCATTCTCACTGAGTTCAAAGCAGTAGCTAGCTTCACATGTACCGATTTGCTCCATGAATTTACCTTTTTTTCTTTCGCAGTCCTTCTTCATGATTCAAAGTTTGTTTGCGTTTATTTACTTTATTTATTATTCAACACTCAGCTTGCTGGTTCTTATGTGCATTTGTTGTTTCCTTTTCAGCACTGCCAGATAAAACACAGCTTCTTCCACCGGAACTCATTTGTCTCTCATCGTTTATTTTTTGAGCCGCTTGAAGATCACATCGTATTTTCCTTTCTTATTTTCTCTAGGAAACACTTTTCGTCCTTATTGTGAGCAACCACTTGTATGTTTACATCCAGTTCTATTTCTACCAGTCCTGTTTCTCTACCAGAAGCGCTGCAGAAGTCTTCTATACTGGACAAAGCCGCTTTCATGTCATCACTTTTTATTTTTTTGGGGGGGGGGGGGCTCCCCTTAACCAGCAGCGGTTCTTCCTGTTGCCTCTCCGAAACATCAGAAAACAGCCGGCTCGCTTCCTTATAGTATACTTTGGTTTCCTTTTCTCCACATCACCCTTGTCTCCTGAACAGTTACACTTTGTGTGACGTCACGTACCGCCTGTAAATCGTTGAGATTGCCCTCTTCTAGCGACAGTTATCGTGCACACCAAACCCCTTCCCTCTTCCTCGTCAGAAGCACTAACATCATCTTGGTCCGCCCCCCTTTTTATGTCGATGGCCTTGAAGAGTGAACTGCCCTCATAAAGCACACCACTGTGTAATGCATTCGTTGTGCCGGAAAAGCCAAGCCAATTTACCAAATACACTCAGATAGAGCGTACTACAACTATAGTACCACGAATTCCACTGAAAACAAAACAACAATGAAATGAATCTAATCAATACGTTACAACGTTGTTAGCGCACTCACAACTTGTGTAGAGCCCGAGGTACCGCAAGAAGACTTAAAAAGACATCGCTCAACACCGAAAGCGAAGGTTGTCCATCGTTTATTTATTTTTTCGTTTATTTATTATGTTTTTGCCGTTAGTTACCGTCATTTACGCTGCAGTACGTGTAAGGTGGCCAGGAAACCCTGAAGCCGATTGCTCAGCTTTCTTTTTTCTCCTGGCCTTCAAAACACTATTGTTGTCAATACACAAATAAATTAAATTAAAATAAATCGGAAGGAAAACAGGACGAAGCAGAAAGCCAGGGCAGAATATTTTCCAATTTGTAGATGAAGACATATGTTCCATCCTTCTAGAATGCTCACAACACGAAACACCAAGACGACGACTTGGGTGATCCTTGATGATTTTAGATCACAGACCTTTCAGTTCAAGGAAGCAGTTGGGCGCGTGGCCTACAAGAGGTTTACAGAAGTGTGCTGTAAAAGCATTGAAAGTTTTTCTTGAAGACAGTGGCATCCTTGGTAGATATTAGTGCAATTCAGATTTTTAAAAATGTGTGACAGTGCATATCTATGGGATTATTGACTGTTGTGTTGTGAAGTTTGTGATTGTTATGTTGACATTTATGTGACTGTTCGTCTGTGCGCAGAGGATTCTGTTCAGTTTGTTTACATCATTCCATATGCCGGTATATGTGGTTGTTGAATACGTTGTTTCGAAATGTCATGTCCTAACTGTTGTGCTAAATTGTATATTATACGTGCTGTGGACTTGCTACGCTTGGACATTTGCGCATTCCGCGAACTTTGTTATTAGACACTTTATAGGGATAAGCAGTAGCCGGTGCCCTATTGGTGCGCTAACATCTCCTTCCATCCCATCAATAAAAAAATTGGCCCCGTATCTGCATGTAATCTGCAAATGTCGCCGAAATACGATAGTCTTGCGTGTGGAGAGAGTGAACAGAACATGTATTTGATGTTTTGCGCAAGAAAATTGCTGAATGGTATTCCGGAGCTAGGCGCTGCGTTAGAGTGCCTCAAGCGTGCAGCGGAGGTGAACGAGCGCATCAAGTCACGTCACACGCAACTCATGAGCGCCATCTGGCAGTTCTTTTTGGAAAACAAAGCGCGTGGCCTTGAGACGGGTGTGTGCGCCCGTCTCAGAGGTGATAAGGTGTAGAACGCAAGGCGACGGGTAGGTGCCACCACTTTGTCGTCTTGGGAAAGCGTTGGCTTCTTCGTGCAAGCGTTGCATAGTCAGCGCAGCGTGATAACCACCATGGCCCTTATAATTACTTATCTATGCCTTTTCTAGTAAAAGACGAACATGCAGAATATATATGTGTTGTTATGTTGCCTCAGATATGCGCAATAATTGCTTTTTAATTCACAATCGCACACTCATGAACGCTGATTATTTAGCAACATTGGTGGACACTGCGGATGTGGTCGGCCATTCGGGGTATCGGCTGCTGCTGTTAATAGTACCCAGTTCACGGTAACGATGGACAAACAGACAAATGTACAGACAGACAAACAAACACGCAGACAGACAGACAGACAGACAGACAGACAGACAGACAGACAGACAGACAGACAGACAGACCAAAGTTTTTGCGTGGAAGGTTCCTAAGAAAGACTATCGTTTTTAAAAAAATGTTGACCAGTGTGACATAACTGGTACGCTACACTGCACACGAGGAAGGGATGGGGGAGATCGAAAGAAGAGTACGGCAAGACGGAAAGTTAAGGGGACCACACGCTCAATACATAGTTATTGTTTAGTGTGGCCGTGATAGCAAGGAATAAGAGAAGAGTGTCTCCTTGCGGCAAACGTTCTTACCGACGGTCTGCTTCAGTTTAGCGCGATGGCATTTGCGTGCCTAAGCTATAACCCAATTGTAACGGGGGCGTCACCTGGCGTCACCTAGCGGAGGGTGAAGCAGTAGTACTAGCAGAAAAAAACTTTAGTATGTACAGAAACCAGACAGGTTAAAACCCTTGTGCGCCGAATTGAATATAAAGGTGAAAAGCGTGGGGTGGGGCCCCACTGGCGAAATCATAAAAAAAACAGTGAGAAGAAGAAAAACTGACAATGAAAGTAAATAAACATGAGACTACGCGCCAAGAGCAAACATTGATCTCTTGCAGATTTGTTTGCATCAATCTTCTAGTCAGCGCTGGGGACGTTAAAAAGGGGAATCAAGCTCAAACAATAAGTTATTCGCTATACTGGATCGTTGGAGCTTTCTCAAGGCAAGCGAGGCCAACGTACCCATTAGTTTGCTATGAATGATATGAATCAGTTCACAACAGCGCTAAATTCAGTTCTAAGCAGGCATCCGAAACCGCTACCATGTTTTACGTGCACTGCGCTAACCAGGCAAACGTGGTAACGCTAAATGTGAAAAACAGCGGGCGTACAGTAAACGCCATACGGGCCGTTTAGCTTTATTGAGCATGCCTATTTTGGTCTCGCTATTCCTCTAAGCCTGCAATTCGGCTAAGCCCACTAAACTAGCTGTCAAATGTCATAGTCCGGTATATAGTCTTGTGTGAGACGCCGCATCGTCATCAGTCTACAGCGGCTTGCGCAAGTCTGTTGTCCATCGAAATTTCAACAAAATGTCCTCGTTTCTTTAATCCTCGATGGCTTTTTCGGGACGACATTCGGAGATACTTGCTAATGTCATTGGTCTGTGGTCAAGACGAGCGAAGGTGATCGTCTCTGCACAGCGCAAAACAGTCGTTGAAGATATGCTGCAAAGTCTTCTCGTCCCTACGAACGTTGCAAATAGTGTTGCCGGCCATGCCTATGCGAAGCATAGACGACGTTGTGAAAATCCCTCTTAGGCGTAACCTGCTTGGTAGAGTGACCTCTCCTCGTTACCTTCTAGTAGGCGTTGAAACCGTTGCATCGCGTTAACGCGTTCAGGTGGTGTTACCGGTAGTATTGTTACTTGATTTAAATTAGAACAGAGAGCTTCATAATGCGGCTGCTACCTTCTCGAACTGATAGTGAGAGAACAAAAATATATTTGTCGCAAGAAAATGCTCTTGCAACATGCATTTTTTTTGCTTCCCCACCCTGAATAGCCCCAGAAGTAATCTCTTTCTTGGTATTGATGACAAATGATGTATTGTTTATATACAAGCCCATGAGGTCTAAAAAACATTTATCTGAAATATACGAAAAAGAAAGTAGTGTAGCGTTGTGACTTCCAGCTGCTAAACTTGTCCAGTATTCGGTCTATACATTCAAGTAAAAGAAAATTTCAAGCATTGTTTATGTCGGTCATATTATTACGTGGTGTATGTGCCGGACTAAAAGAAGAAGCAAGAGCTAGTACTGTTAAGAAAATATCTAAGGAGCTTCGTCCTGTGCGGGCTCAATGTGCTAGCATTCTGCCGATAAACCCGAAACGCCTACTCTGTATGTGACAACATCATTGTTGAGGAAGAATGACCAATGAAAATGTGCCCTTACGAATGAAAAGTTTGATAATTTCGATTCCTGGTCTTCAGTCCAAAAACGTAGGCCTAATTTTGACAAGGTGTCACTTATCTACAACTCAATGAACCGTTAACGGCTTGCCACCGATGCATCATTGCGTTTAACTGACCGAAGAGACCAGTAGTTACGATTTCGCAGATGCAGCACGCCAGTGATGCATCAAGGCCGATAGAGCGCTCCATTCCCACGAAGCACTGTCGCGTAGTGATTAATACTCGTGTTCTTTCGCGCCAGCGACGGCGTTCTGGCCCGCAACGCGGTAATTACGGTTTAGACCGTGCTCGATAGCCTGAAAAGCGGAAGGGATGATTGCGCAAGTTTGACAAAAGTTCCGGCCGATATCGCCCCACGATACGAGTCGCACAAAAAGGCGGAAGCTGCGAGAGAGACGAATAAACGCATGATTGAAAGACAGGTGAACGAAAGAGAGAAAGTTCGCAACGTGCAGGGACAGAGGCAACGAACCACGCTTCGGCGTTGAAGGGGGTTATACGTTGGCGTAGCTTCCCAAACGAGCCGCATCCGTACTGTGCTAGGACGCTAAAGAATCGATAAGCGTTGACGGTGGGCTGTAATTAAGAGCGTCGCTTTCGAGCGGAAGCGTCGAATGATACGTTGACGGTGGCTGCGGCATGAACGGGCGATTTCGGGCGGAACTGTTGCCTCGCGACGTGGGAAACACCTCTCCTTTGCTGGGTGCGGACGCAACCCCGCAAAGCCTTTTGCACTCGCGTTGACGCTTTTGCACCACCTCCTCTTTTCTGCATCCTAATGCAACGACCTGACAAAAGAGAGTTCTCCGAAGTGCTTTCGCAATGGGCCTTTATTGTTGGCACCGTCGCGCCGATGGGCTTTTTTGCCCAGAGACCTCTAGGCTTACAAAGAGAGCTTTCCTGTTCGCGTAGCCGAGACGCGTTGTGCTAGCGTTTGATACACTGTGAGCGGGACTATAGAGTTACTGTCACCGCTATCTCATTTTGAATACCGCGCGAGCATTTTAAACAACCTCTGAACTGACATTCCTCTTCGCCAACTTGTTAACAAAAAACAGAGCAAGAGAGACAGACAGAGAGAAAACGTTTCTGTGAATGACTGCCAAAATACTGCGTTTTGCGTTTCTCTGTTTTTATTCTTTTTTTTACATACCTAATCATATCGATATATTTTGTTATTAAGCCGTTACAACGGTTGTCGTATTCCAATCAATGGTACACGCATACTTGACATAACAGTGTTCCATCAAAGATGGACCATACACATACCGTTCAGTGAACCCTTCATGCAAGTAGAGGTGCGCTCTCAATAAATAATCAAGTGTATTAGATAAATCGATCAATTTGTTTGATTGTGATATGTAGGAGTGTAAGTACGCCAGATCTAATAAATGACGCAAACAAGGTGCGAACTTACAGTGAGCACATATTTAAGATTGCGCCGAAATCACGCCTTGACAAACTAGTAGACGAGCCAGTTCTCTATATACACCGAAACATGACTGAGTGATCTTTCTGTCTTTGCAGGCAAACATTATTGAGAACATTTGGCTACAATCACTAATGCACCAGAGAAAATGTGCATACTGCATTTAATAACTGCATGACTGAAATCTTCCTCTTTCTTCGGTATGTATGTATGTATGTATGTATGTATGTATGTATGTATGTATGTATGTATGTATGTATGTATGTATGTATGTATGTATGTATGTATGTATGTATGTATGTATGTATGTATGTATGTATGTATGTATGTATGTATGTATGTATGTATGTATGTATGTATGTATGTATGTATGTATTTATGTATGTATGTATGTATGTATTGCTACGGGGCGCCACAAATGAACATTGTAGAAAAGAGGACGATGTTTAGGGCGAGCTCGTGCAGACCGGGCTCCATATTGTATGCCTGCCTGTTTACCGAAAGTAAAGGCATTTTTCAGACGCCTTCTCCCCTAAACATTTTGGTGGAGAGTGCGGGTTTTTCCACAGTCAACACCACGACGATCCTACGCAGCGGACGTTCCTTGGCTGCCTGTGCAATGCCTGATTAAGACGAACACGAGGATTCTTCGGAGACTACCCCAACCGTGCTTCGTCCAACTACGCAGCAACCAACAGCACCGCATCCAGCTGCAACTAACCGCACCGTCGTCCTGACTAAACCGCGTGACCCAGGCACATTTTCGGGCAGTGACAGTACCGACGTGGAGGAATGGCTTCAGCTGTACGAAAGGGTGAGCGCTCTTTACAACTGGGATCCGACGCTCATGTTGGCCAATATTATTTTCTACCTTGACGGTACAGCTAAAGTTTGGTTTTCCAACCACGAGGAAGATATCACGAGTTGAGACATCTGTAAGCAGAAACTCATCGATCTCTTCGGCAAGCCCATCGGGCGTCGTCGTGCTGCGCAAAAAGAACTAGCGTCCCGACTGCAGTCCGGCACCGAGTCGTACGTCACATACATACAGCATGTGCTCGCCCTCTGCCGGAAGGTTGATGACAAGATGCCGGAATCTGAAAAGGTCGCGCACATCCTCAAAGATCGCCGATGACGCCTTTAATCTCCTCGTATTTCGCAACTCATCGACCGTAGACGACGTTATTAATGAATGCCGACGCTTCGAAGACGCGAAAAGTCGCCGTATCACTCCACACTTTTCACGTCTTCCCAACACGGCTGCAACATCAACCTGCGAGGACGCCCGTTTGGCACCAGCCCCTGCTGCTTCCGACAATATCGTGCGCATTGTGCGCCACGAAATCGAGGCAGCATCTCCCCTGTCTGACCAAGTCGAGGCCCCTGACGATTCTCGCGCCACGATTTCTTTAATCAAGAGTGTCGTACGCCAGGAACTGGCCAACGCCGGACTTCAGACGCTATGCCCCGTTAACCGACCTGACTACCGATTGCCCAGTACACCTAATATGTCCCGCGGACTGAACAACCGCCCACGTTACTGGAACCCGGCAGAATGGCGAACTTCCGATGACAGGCCGATCTGCTTCAACTGTGGACGAGTGGGCCATATTTCACGTCATTGCCGCACTTCCTGGGGTTGGCAGCCATGGTCGCATTATGCCAACACCCGACGCCCCCCTTCTGGCTCTCGGATGCCGATCTACACGGCACAAGATGCTGCTTCGCCATCCAGACCCGCCCGACCAAGCCGCTCCCCGTCGCCCTCTGGACGCATGTCCCGCTCAACTAACCGACGTCGCTTCCCCTCACCCTCCTACCACCAGTCCTCGGAAAACTGACGGGCGCAGCTCCTAGAGGTGAGCCTGCTTCGACGACCCGACCCAAAATTCCTCTACAAACGATACCCGGACACAACAACTTGATTAAAGTAAATGTTGACGGTACTTCTGTGGCAGCACTCTTTGACACCGGCGCTCACATATCAGTCATGAACTCCAACCTTTGTGCTCGACTCAAGAAAGTGCTCACTCCTGCTCCGATCACTCTTGTCCGAGTAGCTGATGGTGCAACACCAGCGGTCACCGGGATGTGTGCCGCCCGTGTCACTGTTGCTGGACGTCATACCACTGTTCTGTTTTACGTACTGGACCACTGCCCACATGACATCATACTGGGACTCGATTTTCTGTCGGAGCATTCCGCCCTAATTGACTGTTCTGCTGGTGTTGTTCAGCTTGTCCTACCACACGCCGTTGACCCTCCTGATCCTGCGCCGCCAAAGCTATGCTCCGCCGACTTTGTTCGCCTATCTTGTCGAGCTGTGACGTATATCGACGTCTCTTCTTATCCACCTGTGGCTGACGGCGATTATGTCATTTCGCCTAATCCTACAGTACTCTGTTCGCTCAATGTTACGTTCCCCCACACCATCATCACAATGAAGAACAACGTGGCATGTCTCCCTATTGTAAACTTTGGACTTTGCCCTGAAGTGCTGCCACGAGGAATATCCCTTGCAACCCTTGCCCCGGCCGGCGACTACCACATATCGGCCCTAACAGAGGATACACTGTCATCTGCAAGTATTCAGTCGCGTAGTACACTAGACTGCATAACTGGAATGATTGCCTCTGATCTCCCGGCAGAGCATGTGTCTGCGCTTCGTGGCCTTCTTGCGTCGTATCAAGACGTCTTTGATTTCTGCGACCGACCCCTAGGTCAAACGACCGTCGTAAAGCATCGGATCAACACCGGTGATGCAAATCCAGTACACCGGCGACCCTATCGAGTTTCCTCCACCGAGCGCCACGTGATCCAGCAAGAAGTCGACAAGATGCTTGCCCGAGACATCATTGAACCTTCTTCAAGTCCTTGGGCTTCGCCCGTTGTGCTTGTGAGAAAGAAGGATAACAGCTGGCGCTTCTGTGTCTACTACAGAAATCTTAACAAGGTTACAAAAAAAGACGTGTATCCTCTGCCGCGGATAGACGACGCTCTTGACTGCCTTAGTGGAGCAAATTATTTCTCTTCCATCGACCTCCGTTCCGGGTACTGGCAGATATCAGTTGATGATCTGGACCGTGAAAAGACGGCATTTATAACTCCCGACGGGCTCTATCAGTTCAAAGTAATGCCGTTCGGGTTATGCAATGCCCCAGCTACATTCGAACGAATGATGGACGCTCTTCTTCACGGTTTCAAGTGGTCAATCTGCTTATGTTACCTTGATGACGTCATTGTTTTTTCGCCAACTTTCGAAACTCACCTCGAGCGTCTCTCAACAATTCTTTCGGTTTTCCGCAAAGCAGGGCTCCAACTAAACTCGTCCAAATGTCACTTCGGCCGCCGGCAGCTCACTGTCCTTGGACACCTTGTCGATTCTTCTGGTGTTCGTCCCGATCCTGAGAAAATCCGTGCCGTGAAAGATTTCCCTGTGCCGACCTCTGCGAACGATGTTCGAAGCTTTGTGGGCCTTTGTTCTTACTTTCGTAGATTTGTGCGGAATTTCGCTGACGTCGCACGACCGCTCATGGAACTACTAAAAAAAATGTGACTTTTGAGTGGGGACCTGAACAAACCAGAGCATTCGTTGAACTGACGAGTAGACTTACGACGCCACCGATTCTCGGCCACTTTGATATATGCGCTCCAACGGAAGTGCGTACCGACGCCAGCGGCCACGGAATCGGAGCCGTTTTGGCACAACGACAGCATGGCTGCGAGCCCGTTATTGCATACGCTAGCCGTCTTTAACGCCAGCAGAGCGAAATTACTCCATCACAGAACGCGAATGCCTCGCACTCGTCTGGGCAGTGGCTAAATTTCGGCCGTATTTGTATGGACGCCCGTTCACGGTTGTCACTGATCACCACGCCTTATGCTGGTTGTCGTCCTTAAAAGATCCTTGTGGACGTCTCGGCCGGTGGGCTCTACGGCTACAGGAATATTCCTACACGGTTGTCTACAAATCAGGTCGCCACCATGAGGATGCTGATTGCTTGTCGCGTCATCCAGTAGACCCAGCAGACCTTTCTGAGAGCGATGACGCTACTTGCGTTTCGGCACTTTCCGCGTTTAGCAACATCGGAGATCAGCAACGCCGTGATCCTCACCTCAGAGATATAATCCTTCGGCTTAGTGGTCCCACAACTCCTCCGTCTCTCCGTATGTTCCTGCTCCAAGATGGCGTCTTATATCGCTACAGCATGCATCCTGACGGACCTGAGCTGCTGTTGGTCATACCACAACATATGCGTCAGACTGTCCTTGCACAGCTGCATGATATTCCGACAGCTGGTCACCTGGGAGTTTCAAGAACTTATGACCGCGTTAGCCGTCGCTTCTTTTGGCCCGGTATTTACCGATCCGTCTGCCGTTACGTCGCCTCATGCAAATCCTGTCAACACCGCAAAAAACCAGCAACACTTAAAGCGGGACACCTTCAACCCATTCAGATCCCATCCGAACCATTTTATAGGATAGGTGTTGACTTACTAGGACCGTTTCCTTTATCGGCCAGCGGAAACAAGTGGACAGCAGTCGCCACGGATTACACCACTCGGTATGCCATCACACGGGCCCTTCCTACCAGTTGTGCGACCGACGTCGCTGACTTTCTTCTAGAAGACGTCATATTACACCACGGCGCTCCTCGGCAACTGCTTACCGATCGGGGTCGCTACTTTTTATCACAAGTTATCCAAGACATATTGCACTCTTGCGCTACAAAGCACAAGTTCACAACGGCGTATCATCCTCAAACCAACGGGCTCACGGAGCGGCTGAATAGAACCATCACGGACATGCTCGCTATGTATGTTTCTTCCGACCATCGTGACTGGGACACCACCCTTCCATTTGTAACATTTGCCTATAATACGTCTCGGCATGACACTGCAGGTTTCTCGCCATTTTTCCTCCTGTACGGACGAGAACCTACGTTGCCTTTCGACACGCTCCTTCCTGCCGTTGGCCACACGTCAGAATATGCCCGCGATGTGATTTCTAGAGCTCTAGAGGCACGTGAGATTGCTCGCCAGCGTCTGAGCGATTCCCAGGAACGACAACGACAGGTCTACAACGCGTGCCATCGTGATGTCCACTTCAGTCAAGGTGACACAGTCCTTCTCTGGACGCCGTCGCGGCGAGTTGGCCTGTGCGAAAAACTGACTTCACCGTACTCGGGTTCGTACCATGTGGTGCGCCAAGTCACCGACGTGACATATGAAATTGAACCTCTTAACGCCACCAGCGCGCGATCGTGTTCTGACGTTGTTCACGTCACTCGGCTGAAACGATTTTACTCAGACCAACCAGGCACCGAGGCGGTGCCTTCGCCGCCGGGGGTGATGCTACGGGGCGCCACAAATGAACATTGTAGAAAAGAGGACGATGTTTAGGGCGAGCTCGTGCAGACCGGGCTCCATATTGTATGCCTGCCTGTTTACCGAAAGTAAAGGCATTTTTCAGACGCCTTCTCCCCGTAACAGTATGTATGTATGTATGTATGTATGTATGTATGTATGTATGTATGTATGTATGTATGTATGTATGTATGTATGTATGTATGTATGTATGTATGTATGTATGTATGTATGTATGTATGTATGTATGTATGTATGTATGCTTGCATGTATGTATGTATGTATGTATGTATGTATGTATGTATGTATGTATGTATGTATGTATGTATGTATGTATGTATGTATGTATGTATGTATGTATGTATGTATGTATGTATGTATGTATGTTATTATGTATGTATGTGTAGTCCGCAAACAAACGAATCACACGTTGTCTGCAGCAAGTACTAAGTAGGGCAACAGGGAATCTGGGAACGCGCTCTGATTTTCATTGTTCCCTTATTACATTTACAATGCCTCAGTTCACTCACCTGATTGCTGTAAGGTAGCCAATTGAATATTTACGCAGGTCAACATCACTGCCCCTTCACTTATTTTATCTCTTTCTCTTTCTACATGTCCAACTAGTTCAAAGACAATACTTTAAAGCTATATGCTTCACTAGAACTACGAGTACACCAAAGCTTCTGCTGTCTTCGCGCACTCTCGTATTGCACGTGGTCATTGCTTTTTCTACGCTCTCCTACCTCAAATGAGGGCACCAAAACGCGGGCCAGCTGGACTCCGAGTTTTCACTTTGCGAATTATGGTGCCCCGCACCCACTTTTACACTTTTCTTGCGCGTGCTCGGGTCCGCAAGATAACAGAGTCATTCTTTTCTTCGTAGTCGTTTTGACTACGCGAACCCTCAAGCAATAAAAGGCGAAAACAGAACGTACTTTTTCTTTGTCTCCATATTCTTTAGCCTCTTTCTGTCTAAGGGTCCCGGCCATTTTCGCAAAGTGCCGAATGAAAAATTCACGGTGGTCACGCGGAACGTAGAAAAAAGTGGAGTGTTCCAGCGTTTTCATGGCAGTGTTTTTTCAATATATTCCTCTTTGCACTTCTAGGAGAGCTTTAGTTCTTATACTCTATATACGTGGGCCCTGTGTAGGAACAATTTCTAATTTGGTCCAGCAAAATGGAAAGAAAGTAAGCTGCTGCTTCAGCTCGGTGAAACAAACAGTTGCTTTAGCAAGAAGCGAACTACAACGTAGAAAAAAAAGCGACAAGTTTCATAAAGCTATATAAACACACTGGACATGAAATAGTCCTTAAGCTTCGGAAGGGAGTGGCGCCTTCTTTTTCGTCAACGGTGACAGGGTGAACTTTCGCGGCAACCGCGATCTACGAAGCGCTTTTTATAGATCTGCACCAAGAAGAAACAAATCGCTGTGACACATCGTCCTGTTGAGAAAAAATTTATTGCCACAAACGTCAATAACACTCAACAGAACATTTCCGTCTTAGACATACTCTAACGATGATGACAAGACAGACGTCATTTACATGAGCATGAATATGAGATGACGTTGAAAAAACATGTACATTCGATGGTTCACACAAACACAACCACAAAATACTTCAAGGTAAACATCGTCCTCGATAGACGTGCTAATTCAAATTATAATGATTTGTTTCACACCTAGAAGCCAACCAGCACTTTTCGAATGACGACACGCGTGAAGACCGCAGTATTTTTTCGCTCTTTTTTCATTTTAGAGAGCAAGTTTGCATTTGCGATGAACATGACCATTTGCGAAACCTTTCCTCATCCAGGATTACCAGAACACTTTATATTTAAGTGAAAACTGCATAAATAATTCGCTCATTTATTCATTTTTTCGACGCAAGCTACATATCGCCCTCTAGAGTAATACAACGTTGCTCATAATCCCATAACCCAACATACAAAGTAAGAATCGTATACATACCACAGTTATACTAAGTTCCGTCATTAAATTCTGATACTTTGTATTTTCCTTCCTTATAAAGCACGTGGGACGATGGACGTCATCACCGAACTCTCAAAGCCCAAACGTACATTATAAAATAGAGTAGAACAGTTAAAACAAAAACAGCAATGATAGAGCCGAACTTTGAGATGGAGAAACACTGTTTCTTTACTAGCGTACGTTTCCGCAAACGTAGAAAAAGACCACCACTTCGATCTATGCGTACATTTCCCATCCTTTAAATCGAATTCGGGCACACGAAGAACGCTCTCAGTCATCGCCGTTTGCCGCAGCTGTCGTCTAAACGTGGTGCTCACTTGAAAAAAAAATATCAGTTCCTTACACTTTCACACTGCACACCGATTTTTTCACCTATAAACCAGTATTGCCCTTGTTCCGTCATTTTCAACGAAGAAACATGCAAGCGTTCCGCTGTAGCTCCCAGGGCACTGTGCGCTGCTGTCATTTTCGTGAAAGGCAATGTAACGTCGCTGCACACTGCGAATGAAAACGAAGCGGCTGGTTCTTACGTTTCCCGAAATACACTTTGGCTAAATTCCCTATGTCTTCGACGGGCACTCCGAGCTTTCGAATGCGCGTCCATTCAAAACCGCACTCCGGAAGATGGCCACGTGCACGCCATCGCTTTATGACGTCGGGCGGGCCGAGTGATCACCATACGCATGTTTTTGGCCATTCTTCTATTTTTATCTTCTGCAGATATATTGACTGTTGTTTTGTTTTTGGGTTTCCCGTACTACTGATTACATTCTCTTCGAGTAATTCTTCTGGTGAAGAATGACGAAAACAAAAAAAGGGGGGGGGGGCAAGAACAAAGAAAGAAAAGATGAATCTATGAAACATTTAAGTTTCTAGAACCACTTCATAAGTGTTCTGTGAAAACTAAGAACTTGCTTCGAGTTGAATGACCATAAAATTCTATATAAACAATCTCCACAGGCAGTTTTTTTTTGTGGTTTTCTTTACTACTTGCTAGAACCTTTTTGCTTTTCTCAGTGAAGCAAAGACAATCATGCTTTGCAAAGGTTAAAAATTGAAGAGCAGTTTCACCGATGAGGTTATCGCTAGGCATCATCAAAGGCACACAATATGCTTGCAAATGTGACCTGGGTAAAAAGTAGAAAGCTTAGTCAAGCTAAGAACGCGGTTTACAGTGCACACCAAAGATAAACGATCTCTTAAAAATTTCTCGAACTGGATGAAAGGTATAGCGTATGAAGAGTATAGAAGGCGGAGAACAGAATAAAGCTCTAGTACATATTCAATAGTCCAATACATGTTTTTTTTCTCTCATCGAGATGCAGAATAAAAGTATCCATGAAGCTGATTCAACTTGAAATGCTATTTAAGAAAATAATTTATTGATGTAACAAAGACATCACTGCCATGTTGAGTGGATATCCAGTTTTCAGTGGACATAAAAGGGGACCGTACCTTGAATAAACTTTCAAACCATCTAATAATCGATGTCACCTACATAATTTGCCTTCTCGACAGCGTACGCTATTCCAAAGAGTGCGTTCCTTCGAATTTTTTGGGGGGTTTATGAGCTTATGGCCTGCAATCTCTACGACTCGCTTGAAACTGACGCGTTATCTCTCTGACGAGATCACTATATTCTATTTGGGAAGTCCTGGGACGTAAAAAAAATGAGTTAGGGAGCATTTTTGAAACGAGCCATGCATGTGAATCTCTGTCATATTACGGGAAAGCCAGAAAAAATGCGAAAAAAATCACCGATTGTCAAACTTAGTGGCTCGTTGCATGCAGCATCAATGCAAGCCACTGTTTAACAAAACATAAGTGATAGATAGGCTCAGTAACACGGCCCCACCGCGGTGGTCTAGTGGCTAAGGTACTCGGCTGCTGACCCGCAGGGCGCGGGTTCGAATCCCGGCTGCGGCGGCTGCAATTCCGATGGAGGCGGAATTGTTGTAGGCCCGTGTGCTCAGATTTGGGTGCACGTTAAAGAACCCCAGGTGGTGAAAATTTCCGGAGCCCTCCACTACGGCGTCTCTCATAATCATATCGTGGTTTTGGGACGTTAAACCCCACAAATCAATCAATCAATCAGGCTCAGTAACACGAACAAAAAGCTTATCATATCTAGAGACGTACCGTCCTAATAAATATAGAGAGCTGTGTATCAGTCAGCCTTCTATCACCTTAAGAGTGACACAACCATTTTTCCGAAAGTCACGCACAGGTGTTTAAATAGATTAGGATACTTCTGGTTGTTGTTTCATTTCTTTTGCTGATAATTATATATTTTTTCGCATGTGCCCTATGCGATAAACCACAGTTGAGAGTCAGCGCTGTTCGTGTGTTTCATACTGTATTATACGTTGTGCAATTACATAAGCTATTATTTAAGACTCACGAGCCTGACGTTGCGTTTTTATTTATTACTTGCAGTAGGCATTCTAGGGTAGCCAGCTAAGGAACAACGAAATAAATAACCAGTAGTTTGAAAGGACCAATGTTTAATGCAGAGGGACCAGTTTTCTTGCGACGCGGCTGAGGCATGTAATGAGAAAAGATTGATGATTGATTGATAGAAGGTGTTAAACATTCCCGAAACCTCCATAAGGTTATGAGAGACGCCGTAGTGGAGGGCTGCGGAAATTTCTACCACCTGGGGTTCTTTGACGTGCCCCCAAATCTGAGCACACTGGCCTACATCATTTTCGCCTCCATCAAAAATGCAGCCGCCACTGCCGGGATTCGACCCCATGACCTGCGGGTTGGCAGTCGAGTACCTTAGCCACTGGACCACCACGACGGGGCTATTGAGAACAGAAGCGAGGCTAGCAAGAAAGGACGCGATGCACATGGGGACCAATTACGCGATCAAGTTCCACTCTCGAAGGCGACGCTCAAGCTTTTTCCAAGTTTTTCCTTTAGTGTAAGTACAAATAACACATCCAACTGTGCACACGGAGTCAACATTCAGTTGTCTGTATCTCTTGCTGATTGGATACACCAATTACCAACAATAAAGCATTAACGTGTGAGATAGAGCACTTTCGACGAGAGTTGCAGAGCCGATGCAGAATTGATGTGGACTCTTCCAAACAATATATTTTGACAGCATTACAGCGTTTTCTTTCTTATTAACCATAACTAAAATAATTTGTTTGGGTGAAGACGAGTACGACGAAATGTAGCGGGCCAAGCAGACAAGCCCTCGGTTTGCTACCCAATGATGGTAGCCAGAAATGAAGGGATGAAAAGAAAGAAAGAAGAAAAATGGTGCTTTCGATTGGATGATACCATTTCCTATAATACTAATATCCAAGATTTTGCAACTCAAATTCACCATATCATTATGAGAGATGCCGTCGTAGAAGGCTTCGGAAGTTTCGGCCATCCCGTGTTAGTTAACGTGTACTAAGACAAGCCTCTACCATTTCGCCTCCTTCAAAATGTGACCACCGCGGCCAGGATTGAAACCGTGACTTTTGGTTCAGCAACCGGGTACTGTAACCGCTCCACCATCATGGCGGACTGGATCAGAACATTTCATATACCCCACGCGCACTGTGTAAGAGATGAAAGGACCCCATGAAATAAAGATTTGTATGTTTCACGCATTGTAGTATTTCGTTTACCTTTTGAATGAACCTATGTGTTTGAGCGCGTTGATCGTTTCTCGTGTTTTTTTTAAATGCGAAGCATCTCTTAGCGAACTTCACCGAATTCGAGCATATCTATCTATCTATCTATCTATCTATCTATCTATCTATCTATCTATCTATCTATCTATCTATCTATCTATCTATCTATCTATCTATCTATCTATCTATCTATCTATCTATCTATCTATCTATCTATCTATCTATCTATCTATCTATCTATCTATCTATCTATCTATCTATCTATCTATCTATCTATCTATCTATCTATCTATCTATCTATCTATCTATCTATCTATCTATCTATCTATCTATCTATCTATCTATCCACCTACCACTTTTAACTCTCCTGGCCGTTTCGATAATGGTATCGATACCAAACTTGGTATGGCGTCACATGACTATATAAAGAACATATTTGACTAGTCATAACATGAAAATCATGATTCATGAATAATGAATCAAACTCCGTATTTATGCAACTCATGATTACGGAGTTAGACAAGGAGAGCAGAAAGGTGGGTCTTAAAATGAATCTGCAGAAAACGAAAGTAATGTACAACAACATCGGAAAGGAGCAGTGCTTCGAGATAGGTAATAGTGAACTTCAAGTTGTAAAAGACTATGTCTACTTAGGGAGGTAATAACCGCGGAGCCGAATCACGAGATTGAAGTAACTAGAAGACGAAGAATGGCGTGGAGCACATTTGGCAAGCACTCTCATATTATGACATGTAGATGGCCGCTATCCCTCAAGAGGAAGGTACATAACAGCTGTATCTTGCCGGTACTTAGCTACGGAGCAGAAACCTGGGGACTTACAAAGAGGGTTCAGCTTAAATTGAGGACGACGCAGCGAGCAATGGAAAGAAAACTGGTAGGTGTAACCTTAAGAGACAAGAAGAGAGCAGAGTGGATTAGGGAACAAACGGGAGTTAAGGATATCAAAGCTGAAATCAGGAAGAAGAAATGGTCATGGGCCGGGCATGTAGCGCGTAGACAGGATAACCGCTGGTCGTTAAAGGTAACTAACTGCATTCCCAGAGAAGGCAAGCGGGTTAGGGGGAGACGGAAGGTTAGGTGGGCAGATGAGATTAAGAAGTTTGCGGGTATAAATTGGCAGCAGCAAGCACAGGACCGGGTTAAGTTGGCGGAACATGGGAGAGGCCTTTGTCCTGTAGTGGACGTAGTCAGGCTGATGATGATGATGATGATGATGATGATGATGATAATGATGATGATGATGATGAACATGAAAATCATTACATGTATGTGATGAATGTCAAGATTTACATTTCATGGTCCTGCAGCTCTTGCGGTGGTGTCGTTCACCTGGCATGTTGCAAAACTGTTATGGTATAATATGATTGCATTGCGAACACAAGCGACAGACCCTAACATGAAAATCTTGACATGCATGTCATGTAACATGACTACATGCTACGCTCATGATGCGCTCGCGGCCATTTCGCTAGTGTCACATATACGAAATATGGTATTACGGTACGTGAATATATGTCGAAGGTGTGTGACTGCAAACGTGATAATCATGATATGCGTGTCATGTAACAACATGACTACATGCCACGCTCATGATGTGCTGGCCGCCGTTTCGCTAGTTGGAATTATACCAAATTTAGTATTACGGGACGTGAATGGAGGACGAAGGTATGATACTGGTGCAAACATGATAAACATGAAATCCGTGTAATGTAACAACCTGACTACATGCTACGCTCATGATGCGCTGGCGGCCATTTTGCTAGCGTCACATATACCAAATTTGGTATAACTGTACGTGAATGGATGACGAACGTGTGTGACTGCAAACATGATGACCATGAGATGCGTGTCATGTAACAACATGGCTACATGCTACGCTTATGATGCACTGGCGGCCGTTTCGCTAGCTTAACATGTACAAAACTCGGTAGTACGCGACGCCACTAGATGACATAGGCAAACGACACATACAAACGTGATAATCACGACATCCGTATCATGTAACAACATGACTACATGTCCCACTGATGATGCGCTCACGGCTGTTTTGCTAGCTTTACATATGCCAAATTTAGTATTACGCGATGTCAATGGATTACGTAGGTATGTGATTGGTGCAAACATGATAATCATGAGATGCGTGTGATGTGAGAACATTTCTACATGCCGCAGTCAACACACCAATACATTCCGAAGTGACACCGTGCGCGTACTCACCGGCGTTCATTTCATCGCGTCACGCCGGGCGTTGACATGCCAGGCACCGGTCCAGCCATATACTCGCAGACGCGTGCCGCGCTGCGTTGCTTTGACGCATGCGCGTCTCATTGCGTTCGGCGTCCCTCCGTCACCAAAAGAGGGAGACGCAGTGTTGTCTGTGTAATGCATCGACGCGAAATGTAGCATGTCTCATTTCGCGCCGGTTACCGTCGGGCCGCGCCGACGGACACTGGTGGCGCCTCGTGTCAGACTATAGAGTGCCCACGTTTTGCTAACGCAGCGTCGCTGTGCCCAGTGTGCGCGCGCGTCAACGCTACATGGGAGTATATTGGGCGCTTCATGAATGCCCTAGTGGCCGTTTTGGTTGCTCCAAATATACCAAATTTGGTGTTGCGGGGTGTCGATAGATGACGAAATTTATAACTGGTGCAAACATGATAATCCTGACAGGCGTGTCATGTAAGAACATGACAACGTACCATGCTCATAGCGTGCTCGCAGCCGTTTTGCTAGCTCCACATATACTAAATTTTGTACCACGTGACGTGAATAGATGACGAAGGTAAACGACGCATCCAAACATTAAAATCATGACAAGGAGTCATGCACGGCATCATTTACCTCCACCTTGTAACATTCTGCTGATTTTAAAGTCACATAGCATTTCTCATGTCTGCTTCGCATTTCATCGATTCCCAGTGTACGTGGGATCTGCTGTTTTTTTCTTCTTTTTTGTTTGATTTATTCGTGTTCTTCATAAGAATTGTTTTTGTAGACTTCATGTGTCTTCTACTCGGAGAGTGCACATATGTGCCAAAAAATAGGCAGTCGGTCATAACATAACGCAACACAACATAACTTTATTTTCCTAAAGACCCCTCTAGGGGGTATTACATAAGAGGTGGGCTAACAAATCAAAAAAGTTCTATCGCCACAAGTTTTATACTTGAAAATTAGGCACATAATTGGTCGAAAATGATGATTTGAAATCAGTGATGACAACATCATGGGGAAGGTCATTCAAGTTTTTTGCGGTCCGCACAAAGAAGGACATAGAAAAGGTGGCCATATTAATCCCTGGTCGGGCAACTTGAAGTGAATGACAAGCTTGTTGCGATATGCAAGCCGTTGGAACGATGTACGGATGAGGAAGCGTGCTATGGAAAAACTTGTAAAAAAGGCTGAGACTAGAAATATGGTGGCGGATGTGAAGGTTAGAAATGGGCTAGTCTTTTTTCGAGCGATGATACACTGGTACTGCATGAATACGAAGAGTGAATGAACCTGATGGTAGGGCTTTGAACTGCCTCGAGTGAGTCGATCAGAAAGGCTTGTGTGGGCTCCAGACTGCAGATGCGTATTCTAATTTGGACCTAAGGGACTTGTAGCTTGACATTTTTAGGCGCCGGAGGTGACGTTGCAGGAAACCCAGCGATTTGTTCGCTGATGATATGATGTTAGAAATGTGCACGCGGCAGTTGAGATCATTACAAATGGTGACACCGAGATACTTGTATGACTGCACGTGTTCAAGGGTAACGCTAGCAATTACATAAGGGAACAGAAAGAGGTTGCGGCGGTGGGTAAATGAAATGGTCTTGCATTTATTGGGCTAAAGTTTCATCAGCCACATGTCGCACCATTCTTGAACGTGGTTTCTCATCTTGGATAGCGATTTGATTTGTGGAGTTGGTGATTGGACAGTATATAACGAAGCCGTCGGCAAACAAACGGATACAGGAGGCACACGTAGCTAGGTCGTTTATGTAAATCAGGAAGAGAAAGGGCCCGAGAACGGAGTCTTGGGGGACACCTGGCCCTACCAGAATGGCAATGGAGTGTACTTCATCGATGGAGAGAAATTGCGAGCGGCTAGTTAGAAATTCCTCAATCCAATTTGCTATTCAGGATGCATATTTAAAGATCCAAGTTTCATTAGGAGGCGCCTATGAGGCACGTGTCGAACACTTTAAAAATCTAAAAGTATTGTGTCAGTCTGTAGATTAGCGTCAAAATTGCTATGCAAATTCTAAACAAAGAGGCTAATTAGATTTCGCAAGAGTAGCTCTTATCAAACGCATGCTGCGTGGTGTGGAAGAAGTTATTCTCGTTAAGAAAATGAATGACTTGGAAAAAGATTATATGTTCCATGATTTTACAGGGTATGCTTGTTAATGAAATGGGGCAATAGTTTGGAGGGGTGTCTTTGTTACTCAATTTGAAGACCCGAGTGACCTTCTCCATCCTCCAGTCGGCTGGTAAGTGGCCTGCGTGAAGTGACTGTGAGAATAGTCGTGGCAGAATCACTGAACAAATGCATTTAGTGTTCTTGAGAATTTCAGAATTAATTCCCTTCACACCTGCTGACAAAGACAGTTTCAGTTTTTCAATGATAGAGATTATACCTTCTTCGATAAATGTTATGCGTGACGTAGAAGACAGGACACGATTCGGTAACACAGGGATTGGCATAGGGGTTTCGTGGGTGAACACAGATGAAAAAGCAGTATTGAAGAGTTCATACGTACCGGGATAAATGGGCTGAATTCTAGGGATATACGAGCAGCTGTTAAAAATAGCAAGAACAAACGTAATATACCCACTATACCGACACATCGATACCTCCATTCAATATGAGTGCAAATGCAGGCCCGGAGACACCATGTAAGCCGCTCCGAGAAGATGGTGTCACCAGCCTGCTAACTAATTTCTTGAACACTGACAATCATGAACAAATAGTGTTTTGCGTTAGTTTTAGTTTAGCGGAAGTTGTAGTTGAATCAGAAGAGTGTGAAACTTTGGGCAAGCCATCATACTCCTCCGCACACGCGTGTTAGGAGCAGCTGACGCTCCTTCATAATTTCAGCCATGCCGCATGACATCTTTGCCTTTGCTAGCACCGTTGATATATTTTTTTTTATATCTTAACATATCCTCATGGACGGCTGTATGGTTCGTTCAAAACCCGCTCGCTCGCTCCAAACCTGTGTTTTTCGAGGCTTGTTGGCCGAAAGACATGCTCTCATTTGCATGCATAATAATTTTGGTTCATGTTCGCAACGTTATTTTGACGAACCAGGGCACCTAAACCGGAGTGCGAGCGGCAAACGCGGCAGGAAGAGAGTGGCTAATTAGATGAAGACCATCCGTGCGTGCCGTGATTCGGTAGAGAATCGCGCTTGGCCACACCAGCATGAAACGCTAGTATAAACGACTACTAATTTATATTTTCTTCGAACCGGTGCACATTTTACGTTCGCTCACGAGGCGAGGTGCTTTAGATGAGAAGTTTCTCGAGCTCTTTGATTAGGGCGCGATGTTAATTATTGAGCGCTCTTTCTTTAATCAGGTACACGTCTTTTGTTGAGCCACGAAGCGTACGCTTTCCGTGCATTTGCATTAAATAATGGCTTTGCGTCGAAAGCCCCAGGATGTTTCATGTGATATGGCGACACGCAAGACGGGCTTTGGCATTCCTATGTCGAGATTAAAGGCACCGTTCTCTCCAAATATTTCTTATTCATGCCACATGGTACTCCTTCCCCCCCACTCTCCCACGCTTTTTATAAATTTCTTTTCGAGTATTAGTTGCATGAGAAACACAAAAAAAAATTATGAAGGAAGTATGTAAAAGGCATAGGCATCTTCGTTTCACGAAAATGAAACGTTATTACGTTATTTCCCTGCTCAGCCACGCGATCAAAATATATGCGTTTTTAGCAAAGTATGACATAGTACGAATGATCCAACAATCCAACCCAATATTTCATCATTTTAAGTGAATCGCTGTGTTGAAACGACAGAGGTGGCTTGCTAGATATTATGAGCCACATGAAAAGATTTCCTTTCTTTCTTTCTTCTTTCTTTCTTTCTTTCTTTCTTTCTTTCTTTCTTTCTTTCTTTCTTTCTTTCTTTCCTTACTTATTTCCTTCTTTTTTTCTTTTTTTCTTTCTTTCTTTCTTTCTTTCTTTCTACACCTCTCGCGTGCTTTAATGCGAATGCAAAGCATTTACGTAATGGCAAATCCACCTCGAAGCATCGCCGCTCACTCCAGGCGCTCCTGTCTTTCCGACGTCCCTTATATTTCAGCGAGCAACGACTGAAATTGGCACAAAATTCCTTTCACGAAACTTTACTCCCGTCTGAAATCAAACACTCATTAAACAAGGGGGAGAAGTACTTTTTAATTAGCAAAAAAGGTTAGGAACGCTGATTGTCTCTCAGTCTTGTTTTAAAAACTTTTTTTTTTCTGGTCGGTTTCCTCACTTCTGTCGAAAGAGATTGAATTTCTTCAATTCTTTTCAGCCAATTAGTGAACGCTGAAGGGCACGCTTTAAATTTATCTGATGCATCGTGCTGCGCTCGTGCTTGTACACGGCAAATACATTTACTCTTACTCAAATTAAAGAGACGCTGAAGTGGAACAGTAAATACGTTTATATGAAGCATTAGTCTTGAAGAACTCTTGTGAGATGAATTTCGCCGGCAAAAGGTTATGATTGAGGTTAATTTACTTTTTTCGTTACTTTCATAAATTTCGCCACGAAATCTGAGCGATTCGTATGCCGTGTGACGTTACGGACTGCACACTTCTTTCTATCACCTTTTTGCTCCATTGTCTGAATGGAATCGTACATACAGTCTGCTTCACACTGAGGAGAAATCTCGGAGTGCACGGTATCGCGATGCGGCGAATGCTGCAGCCACGCACCGGCAGCAGCTCGCGCATGCGCAGACGCTAGAGCAGCGTGGTGTTGAACCACATCGTCTGCGACAGCGGTGCGCCTTATTGTCGCACAGCATGCTGATTTCATTGTTAGTGCGGGAACTAGGCCGGTATTGTTGACTAAGCGTTGTGGGATGCCAACATCTCAGTGTTCACACGCGATGAAGGTGCTCTAGAAACCGTATTTACAGCATAAGTTGTTGGCACTTTCGAAACGTTGTGGTACTCATGAATTCGGGTATATTTCTTCTTTGCGCGTGCACCGCAGTACGCTGCAACGTGGAAGGTAGTAAAGAGCCCGTACCGTGCGTTGTAGTTATTTCGCACTAAAGAAAAATGAAACACTTTTTATATACCGCAACTTCGGTGCAGGTATTTGGTTTCAACACTGTAAAACAAATGGGAACGAGTTAAGGAATGCCGTAGGTTATGATAACCGCGTGAAAATGCTTCTTCTCGATGGTATTACAATACTTAGGGCAGCACTCACTCGCCGGCACCGAAATCCACGCGTGAAGCTTCCAACTTTGCTTAATGCCTCGTCATGTGCCGAGTGGCAGCGATGGCGGCGCATTTTAGGACGGCAGTGATTGATTGATTGATATGTGGGGTTTAACGTCCCAAAACCACTATATTATTATGAGAGACGCCGTAGTGGAGGGTTCCGGAAATTTTGACCACCTGGGGTTCTTTAACGTGCACCCAAATCTGAGCACACGGGCCTACAACATTTCCGCCTCCATCGGAGGACGGCAGTGAGAAGCGCGTCTTATCAAGACCAACTACGGCCCGTCCAGAAGGTCCACGCGTTGACGCCACAAGGCTCGGCCTGATGGTACCGACGTGGACGTGGCCCGCCTCGGTCTGAAAAGACCGGGCTTCAGGAAACAAATAAAGTTTTGTGAATGAATCAATGAGGCAAACAGTGATGCGACGAGCGATAGCGGCCCAGTTGCCCCAGTAACGACGAAATTCGCCCACTGCCCGACAATGCCGCTAGCGCGTGCCGCCGTAGCCAACGACGCTGTTCAATCGTTCAGCACTACGCACCTCGAGTGTCTGCGCACGCGTGAACTGTTGCCGGCGCGCGAATACCGCACCGGCCGCATTGCGATGCCACGCGCTACGAGATTTCCCGTATAAGTGTAAAACAGACTGTACTATCAGTGTCAAATGAAACCCAAACAGCGGCAAGTCTTCGCGATGGTATAATGCGCGCCGTCCACTTATCACTACGAACGGGCACACATATATGCGCAAAGCTGCCGAACAGGATGCGTGCGCCTGTCGACGATGATAACTGGACAGCACGCACAACGCTATTGCACAGGCTTGCCGCTTTTCGAGTTTTATTTGACGCCGGTAGTACCTTGCTATTAGGGTGGGAAGGCAGATATTTTTTTTAAGAGACACCTCCTTGATTTTGTGAGGGGCAGCCCCTCTAAATGGTCATTATTCGCTCTCTATGCCTTGTCGAAAGAAAAAAAATGGCAGCATATCCACGGAGTGAATGATGGAGAGTGGGGCGAAGAATTCGTCCGTCCATTCGTTCTTGCTTCCGTCCGTCCATGCGTCCGTCAGTGTGACCGTCCATGCGTCCATCAGCCCGTCTGTGCGTGCGTCCGTTCGTGCGTCCGCCCCTGCGTTCGTCCATGCAGCCGCCCCTGCGTCCGTTCATGCGTTCATCCATGCATCTGTCTATGTGTCCTTTCGTCCATCTATTCAAGACTCCAAGTACCACCATCTCGCATCTTTTCATCATACATTCTCCATATTGAAGCACCGCCATCCAGCGGACATTCCAAGGACTAAACGAGAGGTGGCACACGCACACTTTCTTGCGGCTTGCGCTTCGGGTCCACTTCCCACCTTTCACCACCTCAAGTTCATGGTATATACTAGTTCACTGTATTTATGGCACTGCGGCCAAACGCTCGCTAAACCTTTCGAAAACCAAGGAGGTTACGCCCAGCGAGTATGACGTAGCAAACTTTTTCAGTCAGATAGTGCTCAATGTACATGCCAATGGCTGCTAATGGGAAATGAGAGGCGGAGAATTCGGCTTTTACTTTCTTACGGCTTGCGCTTCGTATCTACTTCCCATTTTTAACCACCTCGAGTTCATTCATGGTATATTCAAGTTCATTGTATTCATGGCACTGCGGCTCAACGCTCGCTAAACCTTTCTAAAGCTAAGGAGGTTACACCCAGCGAGTATAACGTAGCAACCCTTTCTTGTCAGCTAGTGCTCAATGTACATGCCAATGGCTGCTAATGGTGATCGCAGCCTGCGCGTTAACTAAAAGCCGGATGCTCCTGTCTCTCATTCCCCATTAGCAGCCATTGACATGTACATTGAGCACTATTTTTTTATATTTCAACAACGCACAGAAGAAGTCTCTCACCGGCACCAACTTGGAGGTCAAAATCTTATACTTGTTACATACTACGGGGGACGAACGGGTGCCGCTATAAAGAGTTTCGCCCCTAAAATTTAGGGGAGAGGAGTAGCACGGGCCCGGTATGCCACCCCATGGCTAAACCCGTGCTTGTTATGTTAAAGGGTCATAAACTGCTCCATGTTGAAAGAATAGTATACAGTGGTTTCTTTCTAGCATTCATGGCCTTTCTTACAGGTGCCAGCTTCTTCTAAGCCTTTTTTTTTTCGCACTTGGCGTATATTGATTTCGTGCCTTTCAGCCTCGTTATCTCCGATTGCACTGTCGAAAGCCCACAAGACGATTGGAAATCAATTGATCCACTCGATTGTCGCATCAAACATTGCACAACGGGTGTACAATTGTGTAGCAGAGCAAGGTAGGAAACAATGCACAACTGATACTCCTCGTATATAGACGGACCGGGAGTATAGTTTTGCAGCAAAAGCTGTTTTGAGATCACAACTCGGGTCATGCGCACTTGTCTGCCACCGCCGCTGCCGCCGATGACCGTAACCACATCACGCGAAATTATAAAAAAAACCTGGGGTTCGAATCCGGGTCCACTGGGTGCCAGACCAATGTTCTACCACTGAGCTACGCCGGTGCTTGGGACTTGTTGGCAAACTTGCCTTAGGCAGGTTTGATATCTAGAAAGAAATCGCGGTAATACGACTTACAAAGGGTATCAAAGCAGGGAAAGAACAACCACTCGTCGCACTATGCGAATGGCGTAACGAGTGGGCCGTCCAACGCTCCAACTCATTACAAAAGCTTGTTCTTGTTCCCGTAATAACTGTGGCGCATACCCATTTCCGCCGTAATTCTTCATCGTCGTCCGCCACTGCATGAACAATTGGCACAAAATTCCTTGGAAGTGTTTAGCGGATACCACGCTTCTCAGTTACGTCGTCGCCGCGTTGAGATCATCTGGACTCCGGGCCACTCGGGGCTCGCGGGGAACGAACACGCTCATGACGCCGCCCGAGCTCTCGTCCACCGGGCGCGTCATCCCACAGAGCACCACCCCTCGCGACCTGAGGCGGCTTAGCGAGAGATAATGGTCTCCTCGTTTCGCGACAATGCAAGGGACAGAATGGTTACCTTTGGAGAAATCCTAATGTATTACCGCAAGGCCAGACCTAAATACCCACCACCAGACAAGTGCCTTGGTAAGCACCAGTCCACTACCTGGCGTCTATTACAGACACGCACTTTCCCCTGTCCGTCACCGTACAGCCGTAATTACCCCGCTATTCACACACCACAATGCAAAACGTGCGGTGCACCTAACGCTGAGCTCGACCATATTGTATGGGCCTGCCCCGAAGCTACTCACTCAGTTAAACACAGCACGAACCCTACACTCACAATCACCACGGCCGAGCAGTGGGAGGCTTTGCTGCTCAGCACGTGCCCGGAGGACTAGCTCTGGGCTGTCCGGCTGGCCGAAGACGCCGCCAGGATTCAAGGCCTGTTTGCCGCCTGAGGAAGGGGGTTACAGAGGGGCCCGTCACCCGGCCCCCCGCCACCTTTGACCCCAGCAGGGACACTTGAATAAAGTTTCCCCTCCCCCTCTCTCTCTCTCTCTCTCTCTCTCTCTCAGAAGAATGTCGAGAAATAGCATATAGCGAATGCCTGCCTACAATCCAAAAAAAAAGTTGTTAATGCACTAGTGGGTAACGGGCATGTGTGCTTGCAGTATTTACCCAATGGGCGGCTCTGAAAGGCCGCTATTCTAGCTTTCATTGTGACTGTGCTGTGCCTACCGTGCAGGCCTGGCGTTTTGTTTTTTGTTTTTGTTCATGACTTCACGGTAACAGGAAGCTTGCGTCATGAATAGTGCCGGAAATACGGGAACCACCAGTAAGGAATAACACATTTTTTTTGGAGCTTCTTAGGGCGATGTTAATAGAGCTTGTTTCTTTTGTTTGAGAGCTCTTCAAATGGCTTAGCCTATAACACAATGTTGTTCATTTCTATCACCCTTTGCAGCCAAATGTTGTTACTTCATAGCGCGCTCGGTTAGAGCTTCAAGGCGGAGTTTTCACATTATTTGTGTTTCCTGCCTCACAAAGCGTTTTTTCGCTGCGAGAGTGATATTAATACTATCGAAAAGGGTAATTTACCAGTATAGGTAAAATACGTTTTATCTTTGTAATCTCTTCACTTGCCACTAATTACTTCAGTATTTATGCTGTGTCTGCGGTGCCATGGAGGGCTAGTAGCACCACGCTCGCATTTATTATAATGCAGAGACTACTCATAACAGGCCTCTATGGCGGTTTATGTGGCAGTGACACCTTTTCGTATATGAATACTGAACGAACGAAGGAATAACTAATAACGTGATTCTACCATCGCGGCTAGCTAAAAAAAAATACGAGTCGTGTGACCCTAATTTTTCTATCGTGCGACGAGCACTCGCTCTCGACCGACTAGTAGGTGAATGAGGCCATCTTCTAAGCCTTGACCTATTTCTTGCTGCACGTCACGTTCAGTCGAGATCACCAGCTGTCTCGTTAACTTGGTCTCACCTGGGTAACAATGCGTGCAACTTTTTCTTTCATTCTCCCCGTGATAATCTGGGCTCAAATGATGCATGTTGTTTTCCGCAACTGCATTTTGCATCATCATCATCCATCATTGGTGGTAGGGGTGGTTGGGATGATGTTGCCACAAGTGTGGTTGGCTTGGTGGACCTGGCCAGTGACTCAAATAAATATTCATTTAGATTTCAAAAAAAGAAAAAAAGGTCACAGAAAGTTGCTGCAATGATAGCTTGACAGAGTGACCACCGCCATCGTTGTCATCATCATCACAATTGTCACCATCATTACTATCAACCCCTTTTAGGGGCGAAGCTCCTTATTATTCAAGCTGTGTCTGTTGGCATCGGCATTGTCGTGCGCCGTAGCTGTAGCTGACTATAACGATGATACTGATGACGATGAAAAAGAAGCGCGTTTCAGGCACTTTTTTAATCATCGCGGCACAGCACAACTAAGTTACCTACTATACTATTTGATGATGACGTTGATGCTTATGGCGATAAAGATGATGCTATAGTGATCACGGACAACGACTGGCTTGTGCAGTAGGTGACGTCTCAATCTGCTCTACCACGCACTTTGTATGACTGGGAACAGCAATCAACCATCAGAAGAACGTGCCCAGACCTCATCTTTGCCTATTTCATGTTAGATTCAATATACCATAATGCACTAATAATGAAGCCAAAACGAAGTTGTACACTCAAGACAGCATACTATTTATGACCAATAAACATTGTATATAACTGTACACGAATTTAGGGGTCATTAACATGCGTGACTGGTCAAAACTAACGGGGAATTTAAAGTGACACTGAATGATCCCCCTGCTTCGCCCACTCATCATCAATTGCTTTGTGGTTATGCCGTGTTTTTTGTTTGCTGTAAGGTGATGGGACACCCCAATGTTCTTTAACCCACTCTATCCTGTGCGAGATGGTTTCGTTTTATAGCAGCAAATTTCTTAACTTCGTGCGTCTACCTCACACTTTGCTGTGCTCGGACGTGCCTCCCACCTAGTAGTATCCAATACGATGTTATAAATGACCACCTTTTAGCTGCCGGTATTGGGCTTCTCATGCCTTATCCATAGTGTTTGACGTAAATAATTGTTCTTGATTGTATATCTTAAGGACCAGCGCGAACTTTGTGTTGAGGGATGTACTATTTATAATCCATATATATAATGTAATGTCGCTGAAGTCCTTTGCACGCAGTGAGGAAGTTTCAGTGGCTTTTTACTACGGTAGCCTTGATTCATCGAGACAGAGATGAATCGATTCATTTGTATATGTATGCAGTATTACCTTCTTAAGGCTGTTAGCAGAAATACGATTATTTACTAAGCCTATGATTGCCATGAACAATCAGTCAATCAATCAATCAATCAATCAGGTTAGTTGCGCTGACTGACATGTCCTATATGAACAAGAAGCCTTCATTATACTGTCAATATATTGACCCCATACCGTTGTTAGTGACGGGTCGGTTTTTAAATGTGAAGACATTTTTTGCATATTGCAAGAACATTGAGTATCTATCTATCTATCTATCTATCTATCTATCTATCTATCTATCTATCTATCTATCTATCTATCTATCTATCTATCTATCTATCTATCTATCTATCTATCTATCTATCTATCTATCTATCTATCTATCTATCTATCTATCTATCTATCTATCTATCTATCTATCTATCTGTCTGTCTGTCTGTCTGTCTGTCTGTCTGTCTGTCTGTCTGTCTGTCTGTCTGTCTATCTATCTATCTATCTATCTATCTATCTATCTATCTATCTATCTATCTATCTATCTATCTATCTATCTATCTATCTATCTATCTATCTATCTATCTATCTATCTATCTATCTATCTATCTATCTATCTGCCTACGTCCTCACGTCTATGTGCTCGCGAGGGTAAGACGGTTTAACGAATATGACTCGCTGGTCACGACGCGAATAACGTGACAATCGCGTCACGTGCAGTCGATCAAACCTCTTTCGTCAAACGCACGCCACACTCATGCGAGTATGTGCCTCAGGTGGTGGACAGTTTAGATCTACCCAGGAACTGGCGAGAACAGAAAAGGACAAGTTTAACGTGTCAGCAATAAAAAAAAATACATCAGCAGCTGCTGACCCGAAGAATGCATACAATCAATGTCGCCGGTAATCGAAGCCTAGCATTCTACGTGGCAATCAAGTGTTCTAGCCACGCCAGGTCTCGGAACTACTTTCCAAATAGACCTTAATAGTCATGAAATGTTAGTTGGGAATTGCACTGCTGACTATCAAATCTTGCAAACAGTACACACGGGCTTCTGTGATACAGCTGTCACGTCGGGTTATTGTCCATTCGAGTTAGGCGCCACGCGCTGAAGTTGATTTATGTTGCTTTGTCTAGGGCTGCCATTCTCGCGAGCACCAGCACTTCAATTGGTTTACCGCTCCTGGTGTTGCGAATATCCATCTTTCTGTTGGCATCGTTGCGAAATCGTAATAACAACAGGTTTTACAAAAAAAAAATCAATGGCTGTTAATTGTGTGTGTTTGTGCGTGCATTTGTACTTGTCTTTAGCGCCACATCGTAACGTATCACACGAGAAAAAGCAACAACATGGCCACCTTCAATCCGCATGCTTCACATAACATCGATTCACAAGGTACGTGGGATCTGCCGCATTTTTTATAATAACGCTTACATTGACAAAGATCTTGATAAATATAATATATTAAGTAATCCATGTAGGTATTGCATTCGTGCAGTATTCGGCCGAAGACACAGTGCCCTTTGTGATTATTTGGCAAGTGTAACGTAGTGCGAACGATAGGTTGCTATAACGATTATTTAAATAATCATCGAAATTTGAGGGGCAGTCGGGTTACAATTAGGTTTCATCATAAACCAAGCTACATCTGTACTTGCAGTATTCATACCACACGTGAACCATAGCGGAAGTCGTATGGCACGAAATGTACACACATCGATTTCAAATTCAATTTAGGAATGAGAGCCCAGTTAAAAGCTGGGTTTCTCTAGACCTGCTCAGAAACCAAGGGTGCCCGCAAAAACATTAAGCTACCAAGTATTCCCGTGTTTTCACCACTACGTGCACCTTTATTCAATTTCGGGGAGAGAAAACAAAAAGAACGCCCACAGCAAGTGAGAAAAACACGTCTGTGAACGTGCTTGGGCATATGAGTACAAGAACGAAGCTGCAGTTGACACATGCCAAAACAATTTAAAAAGAAGGAAAGAAGTGGAGCTGACTCGCAAAAAGCAAATAAAGGGAATAAATGCGCAAGGAACAAACAGGATATCCTGGAATCGGCAAATTAAGATAAGAGAAATGAAGTTTGCCTTCTGCGAAAAAAGGCTCTGTTCTCGTATCGAGATTCCTTTGCGCGTCGCCGGTGCGGCCCGGAAAATAATTGCGATGATAACACGGCTCCTACGCACGACGAAGGATTAGGAACGCAAGAAGAAGATGGAGAAAGACAAAAGCGAATATCTCCGCGATCGCAAACGTACTTATCCTTAGTAAGCGATATGCATACGTCGGAACAGGAATGAGACGAGCGAACGTTCTTGATATGCGAAAGAGAAAAAAATACTCGAAGCAATCGCAGGAACCTTGAGCGCACAAAAGCAAAACAAAAAAGTCAGTCTCCGTCGTTCGGTGCACGCCAGGCAGACATAATTCCATTAGTCAGCGAAATGAAAAGAGCGACAAAAGGGCGAGGGGGTGGATGGTATAGAGAAATAGATAGAGGAGGGGCGAAAGAAAAGAAGGCGGCGTAAGAGTCAGAGACTGAGGCCGAAAGCAGTTTTGGCGCCTATGTCCCGGCGACGTGCAGTCGGATTCCTTGCCCGGCTGACCGTGGTGTGCCGTCCGGTTGCCAAGGGAGACGGGCCGTAGAGGCCAGCACAGTGTGCGGGCGTGTTGGGCCCAGACTACACAGCAGGCTATGTAGGCGTTTGCTGCCTCCGTCGATTCATGAGCGGAACCGTCCGGTGGTCCTCTTCTTGATATCCCCCGAGGTCCATGCAGAAGGTCGAGGTCTTTGCATCGTGGACAGTATGACTCACACACATACAGCTACTACGTTACGCTCGACCGTGAAGATGTTTCTTTTGTGCTCTACATAGAGAAAATTGGAAAGAGAAGGAATTGTGCTACGACTCTTTGGCCTTGAGAATCAATAAAAACACAGGAACTGGGGGTACGAAATAGAAAGGTGTTGTTGTGAGCGTTTTATTGCAGTGTGCATGGCTGCAAGCAAACAGTACATTGCCATGCTAGTCCAGCTTATTTTAGTGTGCTATTGTTTTTTTCGCTCATTGTCCATTTTGAGATAGCCTTAGTTCTTATTTTTTTCTTTTTCCTGCACAGCTTATCGATATGAAATAGCCGAGATAATATCAACCTCAGCCTCTCCCCAGCAAGACAGTTACAACATAATGGTGAAACAGAGAAGCAAAGAGATGCAGGGAGGTTAACCAGACACGCGTCTGCTTTGCTACCCTGCACTGGGGGAGAGGGATAAAGAAGTCACAAGAGAGGAGTATAGAGAATCACATCGTTGTTAAATGTAGGCCATGGTGGGTCACTAACGCAGTGATGCCATCGGATAACTCGACTACGTCATTTCAGAATGTACACCGATCTGACTTACAGTCCCTGGTTAGGCTCCCTACCACTAACATATCGTTAAGAAATGAGAAATTCGTATTGTAAAGGTAAGTTGCATGGCACCAAAAGAGTGAAACTTGCTCGAAATACATTTACGTTCATCACTATATTACTTCATGTGAGTATTCACAGCAATTTAAGCGAAGCTGTGCAACCGTCTTTATGTTAACTGAATGAACTTCCCGCAAGCAAACACAGAGAGAAACATTTACTATGGCACCAAATCTTAGAGGTCAGCCTGAATCCATTTCCTGGCCTGCTACTCAGCGTTAGAAAAGGGAAGGCAGGGGAAAAAAAGTTGAAAGAAAGCGATGATGTTCAGCAAGGCGATGGTGTAGCAAAACCTTGGAAGTGAACGCTTGTTTGTTGGAAGTGATGGCTTCCTTGGAAGGAAGCCATCTGTGCTGTTCTGCGCGTATGTATTGCATCGCATGTGTGTTCCATTTATGTATGTTATGTATAACTTCGAGTTGCTGGTCACAATAATACCGAGAAATTATCTCGAGACCTGTACGGTACTTCTTTTTTGCAAATAATTGTTTGTACTTCCACCCTGTAACGGCCCACTTCTGGGCTAACAGTATAAATAAATGAAATGAAATGAAGTGAAGTAAAGTTCAAATCAATTTACAGTCTCTTGTCTAGTGCTGTTTGCAAGTGAACACAAGAATCAATGCAGGCCAAGGGGTACTTGCACGTGTAACGATACAATACATCGACAAAATGTTTCTCTTGCTCCGAACTTTGTCCCACGGCGTTGGCATCGACGTCTAAATTCACACTACGCATGCACAACTTCTTTCCTCTCCTACGCTCTCCCTCACGCCTCGTAACGCTGCCGCAGGGAGCGTCTGCTAATCTACGCTCGCTCACTCTTCTCCTTTAGGCATTCTTCCCCGCGGCTTTACACCAGTTGTGATCATGGACGTCCCCTCCTCGTCTTTCTCCTCACCTAAACCTTATCTCTCTCGCCTCACAAAGCCGACGCAGGCAGCGTCTGCTAACGAGTTCCTTGATTGAAAATACCGACAGCTCACGCTGCAAAACTGTAGCCACCCCGCACATGCAGGTACTGTATCTTGATTTTCAAGGTAGCGCCAATGGAAGATTTCTCCTGTGCTTTGTTGAATGGTAAAAAAATTGCAGCATATCCACGGAGTGAGTGATTGAGAGTGGGGCGAAACATCCGTCCGTCCATGCGTGCGTCTCTGTGGCCGCCCGTGCGTCCATCCGCCCGTCCGTGCGTGCGTCTGTTCGTGCGTCTGCACGTCCATCTGTGCGTCCGTCCCTGCGTTCATCCATGCACCCGCTCCTGCGTCCGTTCATGCATCCATCCGTCTGTGCAGCTATCCATGCGTCTGTCCATGCATCTGTCTGTGGTTCCATTCGTCCACCACTCCAAGTACCACCATCTCGCATCTTTTCATCATTTATTCCTCATATAAAAGCACCGCCATCCAGCGGACATTCAAAGGACTGAACGAGAGGAAGCACACGCACACTTTCTTACGGCTTGCGCTTGGTGTCTACTTCCCACTTTTAACCACCCCGAGTTCATGGTATATACTAGTTCACTGTATTCATGGCACTGCGGCCCAACGCTCGCTAAACCTTTCTAAAACCAAGGAGGTTACGCCCAGGGAGTAAACCTAGCAACCATTTCTTGTCAGATAGTGCTCAATGTACATCCCAATGGCTGCTAAGGGGGAATGAGAGACAGAAGAATTCGGCTTTTAGTTAACGCGCACGCTGCGAATGTTTTATTGTTCAACAACACACAAAAGAAATCTCCCACCAGCATCACCTTGGAGGTCAAAATGTAAGACTGGTTACGCACTACGACTACGACTACGACTACGAGGAACGAACGGGTCCCGCTATGAGGAGCTTCGCCCCTAAAATTCTCAGCGTGTGCGTTAACTAAAAGGGGACTGCCAGTCTCTGTGTCCACTCGGAGTCTTCTGTCTCTCACTGTCTATTAGCAGTATTTGGCATGTTTCAGTAGGAAACACCAGTCTATATCTATCACTGCATGCTTCGCGCCTCTTCAGGTTTCTTTCCTGCGCAACGCTGCGATGAGTGCCAGCGTCAACGCCACCGACAGTGTAAGCGCTAGCGCCCGCTGCTTCGCATATACACATAGTTCCCTTTAACGGGAGATGGCGCAATTTCTTCTAGCTATAAAGTTAAACTTTGGGTACCTAGAACCTGAATTTACAGACCTTGAACTGCGAAAGGACAAATCAGTATAGTCCAAACACGCTTGTTCTATAGCAATATCATAGGTCTTGCTGCCCATGGACTAATTCCTACCTATTCCTACAGATCACTCAATCACGAAACTTTCGTTTATGTAGTTCGGGGTTTTTCTTTCCTCTATAAGTCGCTTTAGAAATTGCATTCACTAGGTGTGTGTGTCTGCACTGACCCTCAAATCACTGACTGTAGAGGTCAGCGCCCCGCGCTCCCTGTCCAACGATCATCGATTAGAAGCTCTTCTACCCATACACAAACTTCAGGACAGCACCATGCAATGACTGAAGAAGTTGCTATACTTTTGCAGAATTCCATGGGGTTGTGATGATGCTCAGCAAGCATGCCTTACCATGTTGACTGCTTAGGGGAACAACGTTTCAGAATAACGTATTGATCCTGCGATTTGCACAACCAACCAAGCTCGAGCAGAAACAACTAGCGCAGTGCAAACCCATGTGCCAATATACCCACAGTGGCGCCTTCCCTTCTCTCCCATAAAGAAACGACATACTCTTATATCGCTAGCCATCCGATCTCTACTGTTCACTTCACTGTGCGGTCTAGCCGACACAAGAAAAGGAGTGTACTTTCTTTCGATGGAGGCGAAAGTGCTGTACGCCCTGTGCTCAAATTTTAGGTGCATGTTAAAGAACCCCTCGGCGTTCAAAATTTCGGGAGCCCTTCACTGAGGCGTCTCTCATAATCATATGGTGATTTTGGAATGTTAAACTCCACACTTTAATCAATCAATGGCTGTACACTTGTTTCGAAGTTGGGAAAAGACCTGATCTTCTTTTGACGTGCAAGCTACTATTTTAATAGTGAGGCACATTTTGTGATGTTCGTGAGCTGCAAAATTGCTTTCCTCACTTACGTAGATTAGATGCCCGCAAAGACGTTACATGTATCGTACTGCTGTACTGAAAACACGACAGCAGGTTTTCATGAAAAAAAAATAAAAAACACTGGAACAGTGCGTCGGCTTTAGCTGATCCGGTTATGTCTGTCACGTCACATTTAGGCGAAATCTTGACATTGATGTCATTGTTCGCATCGTTCTCTCGAACGAATCATTGCAGAGAATTGCTGAATAAACTCGCAATGACCGTACATCTTAAATAGCAGCACATACACGTGCGATGGGCTAAGGCGTGTATGGGTAGTGCTTGTGAATAATTTGAGCGTGAGCCGGATTCTTTAATGCTCGTTATAATAGGAGCGCAAAGCTTTCTCGTCGTAATTTAACCACACCTACAGACACCCAGGGTTCTAATCAGAGGCCTCATTTGAGGAGGAGAACAATGCGTGCATTGAATAAATCTTGGCAGGGAAAACACTGCCTCAAAACGAGTTGGTTTAAAGGTGTTTAGAATGCGTCCCGTGCACATTGCGAAAATTATTCCGTAGATAATATGAAATTAATGAAGCATTTAGGCTTGATTGACACTACCTTTTTTCTGCGCATTATTTTGCCACGAGTTCCCATCTCAACATCTCCAATTATCTCTCAAGACCTGTTCGGTGGGCTGCTGAATGATTGCGGAACGTCTATCTTTTTGTTATCGTGAGCCAACGGGAATGTGCCTTCATATTTCAAGAACCCCCGCACTCGACAAACTGGCGCACTCGCAGACTCGAATATATTTCAACGCCTTTCGCGGAATTCGTAATGCGGACAGTGCCAAATCCTGAAATATTCAAACGCCGACTCCGTCCATGCCAGCGGTTGTCCTAAGGCTGGAATCGGGCTGCACCTCTATTGTCTGCGCAAGATTTTTCTGCATGCGTAATTTGCAGCGGCGGGTACGCTCATACATGATGAACTTTTTTACTTCAATTTCTTGGTGAAAGTGGCTAGAATTATGGCAGCCAAGACACTGAGGTGCCACTTTACTCCCCGCCTACATCAAGAGAGCAATAGCACGAGCTCATATGTAGAATTTATCAAACCCGGAGATGAAATGCAAATAAGCCTGCCGCATCAAAGTGATCAGCACGTGGAAGATCTTTCGCATTTGACATTGCAGTTCTTAGTGTTTTACTTTCGTTCCCCCATCATTGAGTGGTTAAATAAGAACTATTCTGAAAGGGATGGGTAATATAATATTCTGCATTGCATGGCTGCCATTGGGTAGAGTTGAAAGACATCGGAGCTTCAAAAGAAAACAAAACAAAAAAGACTCCCGCCGTCTTCATGAAACAAATGATGAAGGAGGAGCTTGCTCAGAACTGATCCGAAGAGGCCATGAATCCTCCCTTCAAGCCCTTTACCTCCTATAAAGACGTAACACGTGTTTGTAGGGATGATAGTACATACACATATACGTGCACAAGATGTCATCATTTACATATCGATGCAATTATATACAAGGATTACATGTTTTGCCACAAAACTTTGGGATGCTTTTGCTTTGAAGATTACAATTCTGTGTTTGGTGAAGTAGGTGGCGAGTGGATCTTGAATTAGAGGTTGCAATTGAAGGTTAGAGAAGGCAATGTCAATGGAGGGGCCAATTAGAGGTTCTCCTGTCACCGCTTGCAGGCCGGCTTTGCTTCGCGGACTCTCACTTGGAGGTCTGCCGGACGACGAGTCTTCTTCGCAGCAGAAAGTGCACACATAACGCCTTGAAGATCTGTGAAGTGTGATCAGCAGAATAACGAACGGCATAGTCGGTGCCTCCCTACTTCATGAAAGATATGATAGGTGTGTAGTGAGTACATTGCACAGCTGCGCCTCTAGCGTACACGCCAAGAGACATGCTCCAAAATATCAGAACGTTTGGCGAGCAAGTTCCTAAAATATAGCGAGATGTAGCTGTGCCGTTCACGTTTTAGTGGTTCTGTGTTTAAAGCCAGGCAGAACAAAAGTGGTATATGACTAAGGTCTTAACCGCAAAGCTGTTTATGCCTGCTTTACGTTGTAATCAGTGAACAGCAAAATTATTGTCTTCTAAAACAGAAACGTGCTTCGTTCATTCCTTCATCTTTTGCGTCGCTCACAAAGTACGTGCATTTCTGCGGCATGTAGCGGAATAACTCTGACGGGTGTGAGAACGAATAGAGAGAGAGAGAGAGAGAAGTAAAGAGAGAAATGAACAGAGAAGAAAAAGTGTAAGACGAAAAGGGAAAGAGAAAAACTTTTGGTGAAAATAATTTATTCATGAGGCTGGTACTCGAATCCGCAAAGAAACAATCACAATTCAAGCATCGTAACTACTCGGCTCTCGAGGTGCGCTATCACAGCCCATCAAAGCCTTTATTAGCGTTGTAGAGCATCGAATATGGTAGATAAAGGAAATGAAAGTGCGGAGGAAAAAATGACGAAAACAAAAGGGCCACATAAAAAACAAGGCATACAGAATGAAATATAATTAAAAATTGTAGAAAGGCGTGGTACCCTTTTCCTCATGGCTATACCAGTGCTAATCATAACGTCCACCCCGGCTGTATTTGTTTCTCAGGATATTGAAGCTGTACTTCTGAGTGACACAAGCTCGTAAAAATAGTTATATATTAAATGCATTCACGTTTGCAACCTTTCCTGTCACTTTTGCGTCCTCTATTTCTGTCTGTGTTTTTTTCTGTTGATTTGTTTGTTTCTTATTGTGCAATCGTTTTTGTTCTGTCATCTTCACTATTACATCTATATATATTCATTTGGTTGCTTCTATTCCTTATACCACTTGGTTCTCGTCCAATGATCTTTCCTCTTTGCTTGTTTGCTTGCTTGTCCGTTTGTTTTCAAGTTTCACAATGATAATTAACATGCGTGTTTTTTTGTATTGCGTAAGTCTTAACGAAAGTGTGTTACTTTTATAAAATTGCGCGATACGTTTGTCTGCTGAGTGCTCCACCTTTTCGAGATGCACGGAGTATCCGATGCTGTATCTGAAAGCCAACATCTAGTTGCGTCAACACATAAAAAGCCAACATTCAGCTTAGATCTAATGCACATCAGAAAAACAGTCCTTACTTCTCATTCTCACATTTTGTAAACCGTCACTTCCTAACGACTGCCGAAACGATGTAAAGGTCAGAGTGAGTGAGCAACTGGGCAGTACAATGGCACGAGTGTTTTTTTTTTTTCACAAGCTTGTATACGAACATGAGAAAAATAGCAACCTAAAAGTAAGGAACAAGGTGTGGTATTCTGTTTTCAGCCACGACCGAACAAGAAGAGGCTCTACTACGGATGCCAGAGCACGTAATGCAAGCCTTGCACATTACAGAGTGTATAGAGAAACGTGATAGGCGTAAACAAACAGCAGGGTTTCCAACGTGCTTGTGCGTCCCGTTTTCTGCGAGTCGGACAAAAAAAAAAGCAAGACCGAATATCAGATGTTTATAAACTTCGGCCTAGTCCCACCGCGGTTGTCTACTGGCTAAAGTACTCGGCTGCTGACTCGCAGGTCGCAGGATCAAATCCCGGCTGGAGCGGCTGCATTTCTGATGGAGGCGGAATTGTTGTAGGCCCGTGTGCTCAGATTTGGGTGCGCGTTAAAAAAACCCCAGGTGGTTGAAATTTCTGGAGCCCTCCACTACGACGTCTCTCATAATCGTATGGTGGTTTTGGGACGTTAAATCCTACATGTCAATCAAATCAAATCATAAACTTTGGCCAGCCATCTATCAGACATAAAAAAAGTACTACGCTTTTTTTACGCAAGCAATTTTTGAGAACATGTATAGTTTAATGTTCATGTGTGCACACTTCACGGTATGAATAATAGCTATCCTGGGCGTCTCTAATTTTGTTGCCTTACTCAGTATTGCGCAATTCAATGCATGCTGCACAAGCAAATGGAGAGACAATGCAAATCAAAGTCAGAATGGAAATGAAAACAACGTTTGGCAGGTAGGCCGCTCAATATACCAGCCAGAAAGTTGTCAACGGACAGCAAGCGGTTCGTTTTAAAACGTTGTTTTGGATTCTCGCTGAAGCACTCACGTAGTTTCAACACGAACTGAAAACGCGAACAAATCAAAGCCATGAGAATCCATGCACTTACCCTGGGCCCAAAGAGAGAGGAAGTTGCATCAATATATAGTTATCTGTTTTTCAGTGCGTGCACAATTAAGGTAATTCATTCCAGTTTCAGTGTCTGTATTAGCGTAATAGTTGGAGCTGGTCTATATTTTATGCCGCACAAAAGTAAGCAGCATGCTTTTTGTGTGTCTATGTGTGTTGATGAACGCATCTTCATCTTATCCTTTAAAAAAGAAGCTACGTTTTTACATTTCAACTATTTTCATCTCTCTTCCTAGAAACACTCAGTAAAATCAAACAGGCAGTTTTGTAGAGTATCGAAAATGTTTCTCCTATGCACGTGTGGTATCGATAAAACAGGGGGAGGAAGAGAGCCAAATGATAGAAATGCTGGAAGGTATCGACAAAATATGAAGCTGAAATGCGATCAAATGAGGATCCAAGAGAAAACTGGCTTGTAGTCCCCTGCGCTCACCTACTTTATTATTATTTTTTGTTTAAAAAACTTTAGAATGCCACACTTCATATGTTTGGGAAAGATGCCGTCTCCAGAAACCTGCATAACAGAAATTTACCATCATAGAGTACAAAATACGACGCACACAATTCTTTTGCTCCTAATTTTATACCCACGCTTCAGTTTGAGCGTGTGTGATAGGTTTTATATACTGCAAATAAAAAAAAAGACAACAAAGCTGTTATTTCTACCTCATTCCGAATACAGAGATACAATATTGCTTTATCATAGAGTTCTACTGTACACACGTTGTTCTTTTCTTCTTAATATCCATCTTCGTCTCAATGTCCATTTCTTCTCAATGTCCAGGTTATTTTTTTCTATGTCTGAAATACTTTCAGTGAGAAGGGATAGGGGTTAATCCCCTCTTTCCCCACCACACCCAGTAAAACTGCCAGACTTTAAATAAAGTTTATTCATTCATTCATTCTACACCAGTGGAGTGGACGAAGGTACAGATTTTGATCTCTCTAGTATTCCTGTGTGCCTTATCATTCCTTTTATCTTGCCCTCTTTTTTTTTTCTTTCGGTTGTTTGACCATCAAGTGCTGTAAACAGATGTTGTTATGCAATAAATTTACAGCAAAGTTATGCAGCATCGAATTTCTTGATTGATTTCAATCTCTGGCCTCGAAATCTCTAATACACATTGTTATAAAATTATATACCTGGAGTTGCTGTCACAGTGTATCAAAGATACCGTGTCATGTTTTCTATGAAAGAGCTTTCACAGCGAAATAACCCGGGTGAAATTCACACGGGTGCCTTTTGTAGAAAAGAGTTATGAAATATTCTTCAGGAAGTCAGTAATAAAATGTTTTTTGAAATCCTGCCATATATCTGCGCTAACGCAAAATAGTAACCAAGTGCGGTCCTTGTGCGCACGTAGGCTTCACTCTGACATTAGCGCTCGCACGTGCAAGTCTCCTTTATGCGCCGTGCTGTACCGCCATTCTTCCTTCCTTTGTGGTTGTAGTTTATTTGTTATTGTCGTTTCTTTTTGTAGTAGTTGATATTTCGTTGTTTTTGTAGTTTTTTGCCATTTTTGTGTTTGTAGTTGTCATTGTCGTCGTTGTAGCAGTTGTCATTGTCATCATTGTTGTTATTGTCATTGTTCTCGTCATCATTGTCGTTCTGATTGTGGCTGTCATCCTCATTGTTGTCGTCGTCGATTGTTACATAGCCGCCACGTTCACGCGATCAAGCCGACGATGAGGTCCAACTCAACCGCCAACCCGATCAATATTTCACAAATACAGTTTCAATGGCTTGCATTTAGAAACATTCGCAAGGGCATACGGCAGTTTTCCACACACTTGCAAGGCTACGTTCCGATGGCTTTCCGAGCGAATCATATTTATGAAAGGTATACACTTCGATATCCTGCAGCATCCCCAGATGCACAAATAACATAAAGCTTTTTTTTATTTATGTTTGGCAAAAAATGGGATGGTAGGCTACTTTACAGCCGGCTATCTTAGCATCATGACCGTAATATACAAGATAAACACAAAAATATAAAAATAAGAATAAAAGAAGAAAAAAAGACTAATCAGAGGCACTATGTACGTATAGACAGTATAGAGTTTATAACGCATGAACGAACGCAGTATGCATGAACATAGTGTAGGTCACACGTCGGGATCACATTGCGAATTGAGTTCGTGACAAGGTATACTATGAACTAAAGACAGTTATTTAAATTTCTGTCCTTTCAAAAATCACGGAGGGTGCTCTCTGCACGCCTTTCATTATCGGAAGGTGGCCATGGTCCAAGTACTTTTCCAATCGTAAATAGTAGTATGTCGGGTTGGTTCAAGCGATCACTCAGTTCAGCGCGTTGTTCAGCATATTGTGGACATTCCGTAAGGATATGCTCCTCTGAGGCATCGACAGGATCACCGTGGATGCAGTGCGGGGACGTTCTTCTTTTTATGGGGTATAAGAGTAAAGGTGTGTATGCAACACCTAATCGTAGACGGTGCAGTAGTGTACGAAGTGGTCTATCGATCTTTTGATCAAGTGTAAATCGGAGAGACGGAATAATTAGATATAAGAGAGAGGATTTTGCATTTTTGTGAAACCAAGCGTCCTTGCAGAATTCGTGGCGAAGTTCGGAAAGAACCTTTTTGCTTTCTGAAAAATAAATGGGCACTAGTGCCAAGTGAACTTTTTGTGTGCTGCAGTGGCTAAAATGTCAGCAATTTCGTTTGCTATCAGTCCTACGTGTCTAAGAAGACACTGAAAACATATCTCGTCGCCGTGCAAATAACCGATGGTAACTGTTTTTATGATTTCATATACTATGCTATCATCTATATGAAAATAAAAATCTTTATTCATTTTTAGCATTCCTTTGGAGTCAGAATATATTACCCAGTTTTGCCTTTGCTGACTTCAACAATGAACTATGAAGCTCGTAATTTTGCAGCAACCTCCACGGCTGTATAGGATGTTTTTTAGAGAAAGTCGGAAATATCTTTATATTTTATATGCGAGTACATGAAAAGTCGCATTCGTACTTTCATCTACTGTAGATCCATCCGTGAAACTATGAAGCTTCTCGTGAAGATATATATAAAAAAAACTGGCGCCGCTGACAAGGTAAAGTAAGCGGGAAACAGCTCACGCGCACACGGCTTTGGAACGCCGTACTTCAGGCTGTGCTGGCCCTGTCTACCGAAACAAAGCGCTTGAATTAGGACAGCTTGCGCCTCAATATGCGCGAAACCACGCATACCCTTTTTCATCCCGCCTGTTTCCGAGTCTTCGACACCTGCTACCTCCTCATAAATCACCAACAAAGGCGCTGCAGGGCCGCCGTGCAAGAAACGCGAAGTACGCGTCTCGAAGCACGTTCTCCTGAATGTTCTGCTGCTTTCCTTGGCATGCTTTATTTTTCTTTGTGATTCTGTGTGCTTCTACCGTTGATCGCAAGTACTAGCATTGTGGCTTCGATAACGACTAAGGCGAAAAAGATTAATGCAGTTTTATCATAGTGCCTCCTGATATGCATGCTATCTCAAACAATTATGCGGAAACGGCTCCAAAAATAATGTACATCACCCAAAAGGGCATACCCATGCATGAATCTGCCTCTGCCTTCTGTAATAACTATACTGAAGTTTAACGTCCCAAAACCACGATATGATTACGGAGCGATGCCGTAGTGGAGGTCCCTGGAAATTTTTACCATACTCTGTCCTTTAAAGTGCACTGACCTTGCACAATACATAGGCCTTTACTATATCTTCTCCATTGAAATGCGACCACCACAGCCGGGATAAAGCCCGCAACTTTTGGCATCGCAGCCGAAATGGATGTGAAAAAAAGTGGGCGGGCTATTTCAACTTTATTGCAGCTGCTAAGCTAAACCGGTATATATTTTCAAAACAGAATGAAGAAAAAGTGTCTGTATCATCAATCCAAAGACATGCGGCATCGCACACTTCTTCTCAACTCCACTGTCCGGGTATGTGAGAGCCGCCCCCCCCCCCCCCTTAAACATAGCCCTTGCTGTATACGCATCTGGGATGGTTGGTTCAACTACAGGTAGAAAAACTGCTCTACAACTCGCAAAGATCTTCTGGTTGCTACTGTAATTCATAATTCTTGTTTTCGTCTAGGAGAACCCTCAGATCTCAAAAAAGGAAAAGGGGCGTAATAGGGGTAAAATGAAGCCAGGCGCATTAACCAAGACAGAACACAAAGATTTTTTAACCACACCAGGCGTGAGGCCATTCAAGCTTACTACTCTTCTTCTTTCATCTGCTTATGTCCTGCGACCCGACTGAATGTCAACATTTATCGCCGCCATCTTAGGCGCGCTCGAAAATTCTCATACCTATACAGCAGGAAGATATTTTTGGCAGTTTTCTTTCTTTATTTGCATGGTCATCATCTAAGCCAGATGTTCTCTATAGTACTTCCTTATTCTGTCCTGTTCAATGTATTTCTTTTTCCAGCTGTCGACGTGGTTTGTTGGGTAGATTTTAAGGTTTCATACAATGAAAACATAGGATCTGAAGAATCCGAGCTCGTTTCGCAAACGTAAACAAACGTCAGCTTTCCTGTGTGCCATCTAAACTTTTTTTCCCGTTCGTTTGTGCACACTGAGGAAGCGGTTTTACGGACGACAGCTTCAAAGACAAGTAAGACCAAAAGAGAGAAAATAAGAACTCTGGGAATTTTGGAAAATGAAGTTGACACACATCTTACAATCGTATATATATATATATATATATATATATATATATATATATAATATATGAAACGTCCACGCAGTTTTGTCCCATCAAACGATGTCTCCCCATCCTGCACGCTTGTTTGTGTACTCGTTCCTCTTTTCTAGCGTGCTGTTACTTGAAATTTTAGTTGTTTCTTCATGAATTCTTCAGTAACATTTCCTTCCAATGGCTGAAGACTTCAGAGAAAAGTAACTTGCCGCATGAACGCTCTCAATCGCTATAGTGGCGTGGTAGGTATGTTGGCAGACGATCTAGTAAAAAAATAATAATGAAGAAAGAAACATGTGAACAGAGTTGAGATGGAGTGCAATGGTGCGCGAGTTGCTTTAGGGGGCGTGCAAGAGTGCAATACTTCGCAAGTTCCACCCGGCTGACAATGCAAGTGATTGAAGGTTCGCTATAGTTATTGTGGTAAATGTTAGAGCAGAATTGATGAACATCGCTGTCATCTTTTCTTTTTTTGCCTTTTCTCATCTAGTGTCTGGTGCTTATAAAAACACTATTGAAGCAATCATACAAGCAGGGATGTCAGACGTAGGTGCACATTGCTGTGTTCCCTGCCTGTGTAATTTAGGAATAGTCGCCGAAACAATACAATGACGTAAAGTGTGAGACGCGATCATGAACACTGGGCAAAAAGATGACTCAGCAATAGACGCCAAGTGTTACCCAGAAAAAAATTATCCGTAGAAAGGCACAGAGATCTACATTTTCACACATTTCATTGAATGAATTCAGTGTGATTGCGCCATACTTAGTCGGAGGGCCTCGGAAATTTCGACCACCTGGTGCTCCTTGAACGGGCGCTAACATCGCAGATTATACATAAGCTCATGGAATTTTCGTCTTTGTCAAGGTGTTGTGAAAGATAAGTCTACTTGTCCAATCGTTTGCTCCAAGTAACACTTCTTAGTGAAATATATTTAATCTCCTCAGGTTTTCACCATCCATTCAACAGCTGCTTGTGGACTCATGCCCTCACACAAAAATAAAGTTGTCATGAGCGAAGCACAAGTGAAAATAACTAAAGGCCAAAAAATTTTCTCCGGGGTTTTGTGGTCAATATACCTTACAGCCTTGTAAGAAATTTTTAATGCAAATATCTGGAGCTTAAGTGAACTCAGTGTGTGGTAGAATACATAAATTGAAGTGCACTCTGCAGAGCAAAAAGGACAGTCGACACTGAATCATCAATCGTTTATTATTGTTTAAGTGAACTAAATATTTTGGCATGTGTGAGGACTCATGATGGCTGATACTTACACAACAGCAATTTTGACATACACAACTTTCTGCATCTCAAAGAGTAGGACCTTCTTTCCAAATATAGAAGCTCATGTTGCCCCCTTACCAAAGCTGCAATGATCACTACTTTGATGCTGGCTTAGCTAATAACTCACTGGACTTTCTGGAAACGCAGTGACTGCCGCCAGCAATTATACACTAGCATCTTTATTCAAGAGTTGAGCAGTGCCACTACAAATGACGAGAAATAATAATAATAATAATAATAATAATAATAATAATAATAATAATAATAATAATAATAATAATAATAATAATAATAATAATAATAATAATAATTATCAGTCATTTATTTAACGTGCCCCGGAACAACCATCAGGTCTTAGTTCAGGCACATCCAAAAAAAAACAATAAAGTAAACAATACAATACAGACAGTCTTCAGTAAAAGACAGAAAATAAAAAGAGGGAGAAAACACAGACGAAAAGAAATCAGCTCGAAATGAAGAGAATGAAGAAACAAGATAATCATGGAATGGGAGTGAAAAAAAAGGGCATATACACAGCTATGGGGAAGCCTTCATGAAAGACAGAAGAGGGAGGAATCTGTACGTAGTGAAAAACTATGTTAAGACAGTGCAGAGCTAAGATAGAAACAATGGCAGTAGACTGAGAAAGACATCAAGATCATGAAAGTTAATCTTATAAAGATTTTGTGTTGTGTGAGCGGTAGAGTGTCTGAAGAAGTTGACAGGTACATGAAATGGTCTATTCTCTGTGGCTAACTTACGCGGAATGCGAAAATTCACACAGCTGAAAAGTAAAAGACGTGATCCATACCATGAAGTAGTTTGTGAAGAAATAACAGATCAGCGTGATTTTGTCAGCACTAGAGACGCCAAACGATGTCTGCAGCGATAATATTCTGGCAGTGTTGGAACGAGATACAGATGCATTTCTAGTGAAACGATTGTTGTAAATGCTTATGATTTTTTTTTGACTCGCTTAATGTCGGTATCGCCAGATTGAGCAATGCTATTTGAGATCACAGATGCCTATTCAAGTTGAGGAAGACAGATAGTGGTATACTATTTGTGAAAGACTGATGTAAAGCTGAATTCTCGAGAGATTCTACTAACGCAGCCGAGGGAATGAATGCCACCCATGGTCGCCCATTCAGTGTGAGCAAAAAGTTTAGTACGCTGTCAAAAAGAACTACAAAGTCACCGATCTCATAAGCCTTACATAAAGACGTGGTATTTACAGAGTACGGAAATGACATAATTGATGCTCTGCAAGATATACTAATGGGTTTTGTCCTTGAGGCATACAGGAAAAGAATAACGTACTGCAAAATAAACATCATTCACATAAATTTAAAATGAACGCCAGGCCTGCGCAGAAGGCGCAGCACAGTCACAACGAGAGCTAGAAGAGTCGCCTTTCAGAGCCTTTTATAAAGACTCGTTGTGTAACTACTGCAAGCGCACTTGCTTGATACGAACTAAAGCGTTAATAATAATTTTTTGGGGTAGTAAGCTAACAGTCGCTATGCTTTTTTTGTCACTCTTCTGAGAAGCGTGGTATCCGCTAAACACTTGCAAGTAATTTTGTGCCAATTCTTCATGCAGTGGCTGATGATAATGAGAAATTATGGCTTAAGAGGGTATGCGCCACAGTTAATAGGGGAACGAGAACAAGCTTTTGTAATGAGTTGGAGCATTGGACAGCCCACTCGTTGCGCTATTCGAATTGTGCGACGACTGGTTGTTCTTTCGCTGTTTTAAAACGCTTTATAAGTCATAGTAACGTGATTGCTTTCCTGACAGCAAGCCTGCCGGAGGCAGTTTTTCCAACAAGTCACAAACCATATGACATGTTTTTCCTCATGAGTATGCACAGCTTGTGGAAGACACGATTGCAAGACCACTATGCAGAGCCCACCACCTCATCAAGCACACACTTCATTCAAATGGCTATCCACCTCAAAAACATTTACGACAAGCTAGACTTTAGACCGGACTGGTACTCCATCTTGGAGAACTGTTTGACCTCACCCCTTTTTTGTTTGCATAACAGGATGTGAAGAACTCTCCATGTGAGGAACTCACGCGGTGTTAGCCATTGAGTGTTTATGAGTAATGCTTGAGCGCTTACTTTTGCGATGTGATTGTACTTTCGTTCGCTTGATTTGTCTTTATTGCACAAACAGTTTATTAAATACCATGAAAAAAAAAGCAGTGACGTAGCTCAGTGGTAGAATACTGGGCTGGCACCCAGTGGACCCGGGCTCAACCCTCACTGCGTCAATGATGCCAGGTGTTACTTTTTTTTCAAACTTCCGCGATGTGGTTAAGGACACCGGCGGTGACAGCGGCGGCGGACAACCACGCGCGACCCAAGTTGCGATTTCATGACAGCTTTTGCTGTAATAAAAGTGGGTCTAATAGTGACCCTTGACAGACTCCACTAGTCACTTTCTACAAGGGATAAGTTTGGCCAAATACAGCAACACAACATGACCGAGTCTTTCTTTCTCTCTACAGCTTTATTCCTATCCTTTTAATACTTCCTCACCCCCATCCCTTGTGAGCTACTGTTAAGGTGTCGCTCCCTGAAGCAGGTTGTTACGGGGCTCACTTTTCTCTTCCTTTCTCTCTTAGAAACAGTTTGTGTGTGAGGTATTAGGCAGATAGCTATGCAAGAGATTCACAACAGATGAGTAAACATAAAGTTTAACCAAAAATAGTGAGTGACTGGCTACGTCAAAAACTTTGCTCTGATCACAGCACACTAGGTCAACCTGTCCTCTTTGAATAATAGGTGAGAAGATTTGCGTCATGAAACTAGCAAAAATTGCGGTAGTTCTGCTGTCAGGAAGAAACCTGTGTTGATTAGGGATTGACAAAAATTATTCACGCTAATATAAATATGTGAAGAGCCAGCTCAAAGATCTTCGATGTGGCACAAAGTTATAAATGGGACAATAATTAGATACACCACTTTTCCAACTTGACCTAGAAACATGAAGAACATTATTATTATTATTATTATTATTATTATTATTATTATTATTATTATTATTATTATTATTATTATTATTATTATTATTATTATTATTATTATTATTTAATACACAAGGAAAAAGTGAAATAAGGAAAGTTAAGGCTGACACTGCCCCCTCAAGTGCACAACGCCTGCTAAAGTCCTTCGGGAAGATAAAATAGAGATGAAAGGAACATAGAGCGAAAAAAAAGCAAACAAAATTTTTGAAAACCTGGCCCACATAGAAATCAATGACGGAGATGACGTTATTGATTCTCCAAACGTACAAGTTCGAGGCGCACATCACGATGTCGGCAGCTTTTGCCAGTTAATCTTTGTTGACTTCTGTCTGAAGGCCAAAACGTTTGCCACAGCGCTTCGTACATCGCACGACTACAAAAATCGTTATGTCGATCGAGCAGCGGCAAAAATGAAAATTAAGTACTGCATCCCTCTTCAAGCATGGAAGAGGCTCGTTTTATCGTGCTATAAAAAGACAAGGCTTCCCGAAGTCGACAGTGCCAGATCTCTAACTCATGTGGATCGAAGAAGTCCTCAGTTCGCAAGACATATAACACTACCATGGCTCGACGAAAGCATATGTGAGTACGCTATACACACACATGTTTCTTTGACCGAGCTTGAGCGAAATCCACACCGTTATATTATGTAGCGCAGCACGAAACCAGACTTCTTTTCGAGCTTGGCGGAAGAATCTCGAACACCCCTCTCTGCACGGCAAGTCGTAGATATACTGCAGAATTTCACAGTGTTCCGAAACATTTCTTTCTTCCTGTTGTTGTTGTTGTTTCGGTGGGATGAAGGCGGGCCCTCACGGAATATATGAGATGCTCGCACAAAGGCGGGCTTCCTTGAAGCTCTACCATCTATCTCCCCCTTTTCCTCACACTCTCTGTATCTCCCTCCTTTAGCACAGTAGGTGCATTGGTTCACCTCGCAGTATTCTGGGTAATATTATAAGTGTAGCGTGTTATGAGTGCAACCTGCCCCACCTATCTTACGTGTGCGCCGTGTACCACGAGATGCTGTTAAGGAATTTCTTTTCTGAGTACATATTTTGTTGCGGATCCTAAGCAATATGTGAGAAATAAGCAGCTATTTCAGAAACCGTTCTATAGTCAGGATTAGAAGATCACAAAGAAAATGTTTAATTACGTAGAGTATGTGACATACAAACTATAATATGGACTGCAACAACAAAATTCACATAAAACTATTCAAAATAATGCGAATAAATATCGTTCGAGAGGAAGCCATTTTCACGACCCACATAATACCGTTAGTGGCTGAAGTTGCCTACGTTTGGCTGTATCCTAATACAAAAATGATAATATTTATCACATATTACTACTGAGTTCTTGTTGTAGACTTGTTGTAGACTTGCTATCACTCGCTGACTCTGTTCTTTGATGACGTGAAACATTCTGTATGAGACGTAAGCGGGGTTTGAAGAAGCATTTCTAGCCAAGCATAAAACATTTTTCGAGCTGAAAGGGTGAGACAAGAAATGCCATGTAAAATAGGACTGAAGACGAGATCTGTGCTGCAACAATATTATTTTCGCAAACCAATGTGTTATACTTTATGTAAATCTTATGTTACTATCTCAATACGATCTTTCGTTAATGTCCATTTTTGCGTGGAAATGGGAGCACTGAATCATTTGCTAACCACAGCACGGCTCTAACAGGAATGATGACATTTAACCCTTTCTCCCACACACATTTTACGGTATATTTCACCATGCGTTGTTACCATCGATCAAAACTACACAACACAATCCCCTGTTGCGAGAGTGCCAACCCGGCGCAACTGTTCGACTAATTTGTAGGGTACAACGTCCCAAAACCACCACATGATTATGAGAAACGCCGTAGTGGAGGGTTCCGGAAATTTTAACCACCTGGGGTTCTTTAACGTGCGCCGAAATTAGAGCACACAAGCCTACAGCATTTTCACCTCAATCAAAAACGCAGCCGCCGCAGCCGGGATTCAATCCCAAGACCTGCGGGTCAGCAGCCGCATGCCTTAGCCACTATACCACCGCGGCCGGGTGTCGCGGTGCGCCTACAGGGCCACAGAAGAAGGACGTTGGTAACGTTTGAGCCTTGATACACGCAAAACATCACAGAATCTCTTGGTTAAGGCTCTATAATCGTGTTGGAATATAATAAATAATGCCCTGTATCTACATGTTAATCTCCAAATGTCGTCGAAAGACGATAGTTTTGCGTGTAGAGAGAGTGAACAAAGCATTTATTTATTGTTCTGTGCAAGAAAATTGGTCATTGGTATTCTGGAGGCGCTGCGTTAGAGTGCCTCGAGCGTGAAGCGGAGACAAACGAGCACATCAAGTCACGTCACACGTGAGACATGAGCGCCACCTGGCAGTTTTCTTGGAAAACGAAGCGCGTGGCTCTGAGACGGGCATGCGCACCCGTCTGAGAGGTGATAAGGTGTAGAACGCAATGTGACAAGTAGGTGCCACCATCGTCACGTTTTCGCAAAGCGTTGGAAAGACGCGCCTTTTCGTGCAAGCTTTGCATGGTCAGCGCAGCGTGATAAGCGCTACAGTCCTTCAAATTACCTATGTATGCTTTTTCTAGTAAAAGACGCACATGCAGAATATATACGTGTTGTTATGGTGCCCCTGACATGCGCAGAATCGCTTTTTAATTGTCAATTGCACAAGTATGAACGCTGAATCTAGAGCAACATCATGTGGTAGGTGCTGTGGATGGGGTCAGCCGTTCCAAGTATCCAATGCCGTTAAGTGTGGGCAAATAGACAAATGTACAGACAGACAGACAGACAGACAGACAGACAGACAGACAGACAGACAGACAGACAGACAGACAGACAGACAGACAGACAGACTGACTGACTGACAGACCAACATTTTTTTGAAGGGGGAGGAGGAGGAGGAGGAAGGGAAGAAATGAAAGGCAGGGAGGTCAACCAGACGCACGTCCGGTTTGCTACCCTGCACTGGGGGAAGGGGTGAGGGGATTAAAGGAGAAGAGAGAGAGAAGTGAAGGGCAACGTGTATGTTGGTGGGACCTTGTCCATTGCACGCTTATAAGCGGTCGCGTAGTCCAGTCGTCTTCAGAAAACTTAGCAGTGCCCGCGTCGCTTTGCTGGCCAGCGACGCGTAGAGCCATGAGCCAAGTATCTTCTCTTCGGAAAAAGGTCTACTGTCTAGTGTCTCCAATGTTTCGCGTAGCAAATTGCGTTCGCTCGCAAAACGTTCACATGAACACAGTAGATGCTCTATTGTCTCGTCAGTGTCGCACGATTCACATTGGGAGCTATCCGCCATTCCTATGCGAAAGGAGTGCGCCTTTGTAAAAGCTACTCCTAACCACAGGCGGCACAGTAAAGTTGCATCTTGGCGGGAGAGGTCCGATGGAACTTGAAGCTTTCTCGATGGGTCCAATTTGTGTAGGCGGCGGTTCCTGACAATGGGGTCACTCAGCCAAGTTTCCGACATGGTGTAAGCGAACGAGTGAAGGCCCCTTGCAGCGTCGGTTCTCGACAATGGAATTGGGGTTGTCTGGGCGTCCGCGTGGGCGGATCGGGCAGCATTATCAGCAAGGTCATTACCGACAATACCACAATGTCCCGGTAACCACTGGAACACCAAGTTATGTCCTTTCGATAAAACTTCGTGAATCACTTCTCTTATTTCATTCACGAGTTGTTGATGCTCCCGCTGTCGTAAAGCTGATTGCAAGCTCTGAAGGGATGCCTTGGAGTCACAGAACACAGCCCATTTTTGAGGTCGGGCTTCCGCGATATAAAGTATAGCAGCACGTAAGGCGGCAAGCTCCGCTGCTGTGGATGTTGTCCTATGCGACAGTTTGAGCTTTATAGTGACCTGGTACGCCGGGATGACAACAGCACCTGTGGAGCTGTCAGCCGAGACCGATCCATCGGTGTAAATGTGGGTCCTCTGGCCGTATTTTTCGTTGAGTAGCGACAATGTCACCTGTCGTAGGACCACTGTTGAATGATGGCTCTTGTTCGTTATTCCCGGAATAGTGAGGCACACCTGTGGTTGTTGTAGGCACCACGGGGGTGACGCTGGTCTTGTTGCGGGAGTGAAGCCAAAAGGGAGGCATTCTCTATGGGCAGAAATAATCTTTGAAAAGATCGCGTGTGGTCTTTGAAGTGGCAACACTGCAACATGGTGACCAGGAACTCGGCAGAGGTGTCTTATGTGGGCTCTCAAATTGTCAGTGGTTATGTATGTCCGAATTGGATGCTCTTTTGCGATCATAATTGCCCCGTAGGTTGAGGTGCATCGCGGCAATCCTAAGCACACGCGTAGTGCTTGTCCTTGCAGACTTTCGAGAGTGCGGATGTTCGTCTTGCACGTACTTGCCAGTAACGGCAAGCTGTAGTTCGAAAATCCCAGAAACAGTGCTCTGTATAGCTGCATCATTGACCTTATCGATGCGCCCCAAGATTTTCCGCAGAGGAACCGCATTATATGGACAATGGAAGTTAGCCTTCTCTTCAGGTAATTGCAGTGGGCACTCCACGAAAGGTCCCTGTCAATAATCACACCCAGGAAGCGATGGTTCTTCTGGTATGGAATATTTTGTCCATTGATGGCAACGGGGTATTGTGTCATGGCTCTGCGGGTAAACGCAACCAATGCACATTTCTCCGTTGAGACGGAAAGACCTTGCTTGCGGAGATATGAGCATGTCAAGGTGGCAGCCTGCTGGACTCTTGCACGTACTTGTAGACGAGTTACAGCCGAAGTCCATAGACAAATATCGTCAGCATATATGAATATGAGGATGGTACTTGGCAAAATTTCACGAAGTCCTACCATCACGAGGTTAAATAAAGTGGGACTTAATACGGCGCCCTGAGGGACGCCACGGGAGATATAGTAATTGGTGGTAGGTCCATCTGAGGTTTGTACAAAAAAGGACCTTCTTGTCAAATAATCCTGGATCCATTGGAACATCCGACCACCGATTCCAACAGCTTCCAACGAGTCTAGGATGGCTTTATGTGTTACATTATCATAAGCCCCTTTGACGTCGAGGAAGAGTGCCAGTAGTATGCGCTTGAGGCTCTTCTGTTGCTGCATAAATGTTGTGAGATCAATCACGTTGTCAAGAGATGACCTACCTCGCCGAAAAGCCGTCATGCAGTTTGGGTATACGTTGTAGCGCTCAAGGTACCATTCTAGGCGTGTAAGTATCATCCTTTCCATGACTTTTCCTACGCAACTTGCGAGGGCAACAGGGCGAAATGATGTCAAATCAAATGGTGACTTTCCTGCTTTGAGTAGTGGCACAAGTCGACTTATCTTCCAATCCTGGGGAACATTGCCCGCCAGCCATGAGTGGTTGTAATAGCTTAACAACTGTCCCCTTGCCTCCTGTTGAAGGTTGGCTAGAGCGGCGTAGGTGATGCCATCGGGTCCTGGTGAAGATGATCGTCGGGAAGCCGCCAAAGATGCGTCAAGTTCTTCTATAGTGAAAAGATTGTCCATTTCGTAGATGCGGGGTTCAGGGATAACACTCCTAATGGTGCCAGCAGACAAGGCGGACACACCGGCGATTCGCGTACAAAACTCATTTGCCACTTCAAGTTGGGTGTGGCCTGAATGTAGGGCTAAAGCCATGAAAGGATGTCTTTGTTGGGGAGCCGAGCGCAGGCCACGAATAGTGCTCCAGATGCGTGACAACGGCTTTCGGGGATCCAATGATTCGCAGAATGATTTCCAGCGTTCCTGTGCAAGTTTGTATAAACGTCGTTGGACTTTTTTCTGTATGCGTCGTGCCAGCCTCAAGTCGCATATTGCTTTCGTCCGCCTGTATCTTCTTTCCGCCCTTCGGCGAAGCGCGCACAGTTTTTCCAGTTCAACGTCGAAATATGAACGCTTGCCGGTGAACGGGAGGAGACAGGAAGCTTCCCTCATTGCCTCTTTGATGACATCCTCCAAGTTCTGGTCAGGGTCTTCACGGCATGTATTTTCCATGAGTCGCTGAAACTTGGACCAATCAATTCTTCGTATTGTGGTCTTAGGAAAGGAGTTAGTAAGACCCCTTATTCGCATATAAGTGGGAATGTGGTCACTCCCATGCGTTTCGATGTCTGAAAACCAGTGCACTTGCGACCGGAAGTTTCTGGATACCAGAGTCAAATCGAGGCAACTGCTGTACGTAAGGCCCCGCAGGTATGTAGGACTGCCATCATTTAAGAAACATAGGTCATGCTTGGAAGCGAATGACACGAGGTTTCTTCCTTTAGCGTTGATGGTCGAACTACCCCAGATTAAGTGATGTGCGTTGAAGTCTCCAGTTATAACCCACGGGCCCGTAGTTGTTGTCAGTATGTCTCGTAGTCGGTCTTGTTCAAATCGTCCGGATGGTGATATGTAGACACCAATGAGTGTGAATGACACTTTTTCCTTTTTAACACGTAAGCAGACATATTGATTGTCATCATGCGGTTGAACTGCATAATGCACATATGTGAAATCTGTGCGAATGTAAAAAACCACCTTGCTGCGTTCCTCGCACGTTGAAGAAACGAAAGATTCATACCCTGATAGTTTAGGAGGTTGTTGCACGTTTGGTTCACATATAACTATCATAGGAATACGATTCATGAATATATACTGACGGAACGAAGAGATGCGGGATCTCAGGCCTCTCGCGTTCCACTGCATTATCGACGCTTGTCGGACCTCGTTGCGGAAGTAGAAAATTGGTCGAGCCATGGTTGCTACTGGAGACTTGCAAATACTGGACTTAGAGCATCCAGTACTTGTAGTGCACTCTGAGCGAGTGGAGACTTCAGGCTGCTGCACAGCTTTCGCATGGCATCCAGCAGTGTTCGGAACATTCTGATGACTTCTGTGTCCTCCTCAGGCAGCTTGTCAGCGGCTGGCTGGAGTGATGTGACTGTCGATGTGCGCTTGGGATTTGCAGGTGGCTGTGATTTCGGCAATGAAGGCCAAACTGATTCATCTGCAACTGTGCTGCTCGTTGGTTTGTTGACCGCGCTAGCCGCCTTAGGTCTGGGAGGCAAGGGCGGTGGAAGAGAAGGGTAGTGGAGTGGTGCTTTCGATGCAGCGTCTGCGGCATTCTTTGATGAACTGCGGCGACGGTGACGCCTCTTTCGGACGGTCCTGGCAGCCTCTCGATGCGACGAGTTGTCTCTGACCATTTGTTTCAATACCGCTATTTCTCTTCGGATTTTGGGGCATTATTTTGACGAAGCTTCATGTGACCCATGACGATTCGAGCATTTGAGGGTAGTTGCTTCGCAGTCATCCACAGAATGGGCTTCCGCGCAACGAGGACACACCGTCCTATTTTCGCATACGCTTCTCACATGGCCCATCTTCATGCACTTATAACACTGTAAGGGCTTCGGTATGAAAGGTCGCACTGAATGCCGAAAATGGCCCACCTTTACGTGTGAAGGAAGAGTGTCGCCCTTGAACATGATCTTCAAGCAGCGTGAGTTTCCCAAACGGACAACTTTTGCGATGACGCTGGCTACATTTACCGGTTTTACCAGAACATCGAAGTCGGAGCTGGGAATGGCAGTATCCACATCGTAGATGACTCCAGTGACGACGTTAGAGCTCACAGGAATGTAGGAGCGAACTTTCATTCCCCCCAACTCGTTGACGTTGCGCAGTACATTAAGTGCCGCAGCATGCAAAACGTCGATGGCCAATACGTTCTTACGCGTGTTCACTCTGATGTCTGTGATCTCGTTTGGCACGAGTCCTTCCAGCATCACCGAAACAGATTGCCTGTTGAGGCGCTTCATGTTACCGTGCGGTACCTCAGGGACAAAAAGGATAGTGTTTGTCACGGGTCTCCTTGGCACTCTGTCATTCAACGGACTCGATGACGAAGATGTTCTGACGTTCCGCCTCTTCGCTTTACGGCTCAGCACCAGCTTAAAATCGTCGTCGTCAGAAGGCTCTTCGCTGCTCATTGAGTAACCAAGAGTGCCCTCGCTGTCGTAGTCGCTGTAGAGTCCCGTACGCTTCCTGGATGCGGCCACCGCCGACGCCGCCGTAACTGGCGGACGTCCGTGGGGGTCCACGTCCATCACCGACGGATACGAATGTGATAATCGCGAAGTTCACTTAAAATTAGGTGAAAAAAACGAGCACCTACTGAAACTGCGATCTGCTAAGCAATCACTTCGTCGTCGTCCTCTATGCGCTAAAGATTTTTTGAAGGTCCCCAAGAAAGACTATTGTCTTTAATATACACGTGTATAATCATGCCTCTTGCTGGGCCATAGCACAGTACAACAGTTGGTTTTGGGAAATTCACCAGCATGTTGTTTTTGCTCCTTCAGTTATGTTTTTACCGTCAATTGGACTACATCTCCTAGCACAAGGCAATGAATAATTTATTCGTCATATGTCGTGCTATGCTGAAGTTAACCGTGGAATGCCAGTCAGCTTTTGCATATTATAGTGCTTAGCTGTATGCATTACATGGTATTTATATGACTTCATTTGAACGTCCTTCTAGTAGAATTCTTCTTCACGCTCGTACGTCTCAGCCATGCGTGCTAGCAACTTCGCTTTCACTTTGATTAATGGCCATTGCCCACATTTGGCCCGGCCAGTATGGCTACACGCACAAGCCAACTAATGGCTTTCGAGGATGGTCGTCCGCAAAAGTTTGCCGCAGCCGGCCCATTCTCGTTGCGGCTCTTCGTTTTCTCCTCCAACACAAGTAATTACAGGCTGATCCGTTAGCTGCAGTTTATGCCATGCCATGGGCAAATGTAAATACTTCTTCGTCTTCACACATAACCTCGGGAGATATATGTATGCATGTGCTGCAAGTTGTCATTTAATTCCTTCACATTTATATCACAATTACTCCAATAGAGCTAAACTACTACAGATACTATCCCCTATACCTCGCCTGGCTTAGAAGTCTGTTGGTACTGGTTAAGGTTGTATTTAACAAGCAAAAAATTGGGGGACCTTTAAGGTTCGCCTTCAATAATGAAACGCGATAGCGAAATCCAGCCCCTAGTGCGCCCATCAACTGCCAAGTTTTTCACAATGTCTCACAGATTGCACATAGACACACACACACACGCGCGCGCGCGCGTGAACAGTACATACAAGTTTTTGATATAAAGCAAGAGTTGCATGGCCTTCAAGATACACGCCACGCACTCGCCATTTCGGAAGTCATAAAAAGTCTCGCAATGCCTCACAGATGGCATCACACTATCTAGCGTTTGCTGTTTGCTTGATCAATGCCTCTGGAAAGCCCCGCCGCGGTGGTCTAGTGGCTAAGGTACTCGGCTGTTGACCCGCAGGTCGCGGGATCAAATCCCTGCTGCGGCGGCTGCATTTCCGATGGAGGCGGAAATGTTGTAGGCCTGTGTGCTCCAATTTGGGTGCACGTTAAAGAACCTCGGGTGGTCGAAATTTCTGGAGCCCTCCCTTACGGCGTCACTCATATTCATATGGTGCTTTTGGGACGTTAAACCCCGCATATCATTCAAATCAATCAACGTTCCTGGAAAGGCAGAATATGCTTCCCGCTACATGAACATAGTTGTCCATTTTTATAGCCATTTGAAAGTTCCAGTGTGTTCTTAGCGGTGATGGCTGCACTATCTCGGCCTTTTTTGACGTAGTTTGATGGCCTGCCAAATGCGCCTACAATTTGCCGAATGAGCTCGTTTTCGTCGTGACACCTGTCGAACAAAAAGCGCTATGGAGACTCTTTCCAGTACATGACATTTATGTAGTGTTCTTTTCCCCAAAGCAGCTGCAAGGGTGGTAGGAGACCTGTTTGCAACGCGAACGGCCCGGGTTTGATTTTAATTGGGACTGATAATTTTATTCTTTGTTTTATTTGCTTCTTTCCCTATTTTTTTCCTGACTGACAATTTTTCGCTCATAACCAACGGTGCCGATGCTGATGACAGAATTTCTGCGACACGAGCTTTGTAACGCTACCGTGTTAATAACGAGCTGTTACATTCTCTTGTTTATTCATTTATGGGGGAAAGAGACACAGCCGGAGCCCAGCGGTTGGGGCGCCTAACTTGTGATACCTCTATATGAATATGATAAATGCCAGTTTAATATATTAGCGAGCACCCACTTACTGGGATTCATCATTTCCCTGCTTCGTGACAGTGACTTCAATTACAATGCAACTTTTCAACGAGGCAAAGCGATCGATACAAGTGGGAGTGTCGTCTCAACTAACAAAGTATCGTTCGTGTCTTTGTATAGACTATGTATACAGGCTGTACACATTTTACTAAAGAAACAGTTCAATAAGCCGCTATCTCGATAGCGTCAATGTGAAGAAAATGCCTTGCCGCGGTCGAGTAGCACATTTTGATATTGCGAAGGAAAAATCAAAGCTAACAAAGGTTCGTCAAAGCAATCAACGAAATCCATCGTCCCGCGCCGCGCGCCCCAACAGAGCGCTCAAAACTAAGTAAGTAAGCTGAGCGAAGGAACAAAATCAATGTGATGAAATTAAGTGCGAGATGGTTTTCATGAAGACAGAAAAGCAGTGAGTCAGGTGCTCCGTGCCAGGGCACTGATTGGTTTCTGAGCCGAGGTCCAATATTGTTATCCTCTTCGCAGCTCCGGTGTTCTCTTTCTTTCTTTTAGTTTATCTCACTGTTTCCTTGATGATGATGCGTTGTATTGTAGTGTACGCACTATGTTCGGGCAGTTCTAGACGCGATGACCCTTCACTCAGCGGCGACCAGTCGTGGGCTCCATGAAGCGTGTCTAGATCCCAGAACCCACCGGCGCCACACGACCAAGCGTCCACCATAGCGTGATAGCAGAAGCAACGGCAGCAGCCGCGGCTATAACAAGGCGAAAGTATCGAATATAAGATACAACGAAGTCTATCTGATGAAGCACCGATATGAGCAAGGGCTATGATTCGAAGGCACCAGTGCCTGGCGTGATTTTTTTTCTACAAGTTGTATAGCGTGGGTGAGTGAAGTTGGCGAATACGGCGTACACACAAGCGTTCACGTACAAAAGCCGCGTACGAGCACATGGCACACCTTCTTCTTGCCGATCACATACACGCGCACACACACGCTCACACACACCAGCGCCACTGTGAGAGACGGAGAACCTCACGACGAGTTTTCCGAAATGAAAATCGTGGCAAAAGGAGTCGACAAAGCCAGGCACGCCTCCCTCGCCAACAGAGCTCGGCTGCCCACCAGACCGAGCGACGTGCGTCCCGCAATGGTCCATCAGCCAAGCGCGACCACCACCGCTTTCGGGTGAACCGAGGGCCCTTCGCACGGTCGGCGTCGATGGTATATGGCTGAGGAGGAGGAGGAGTGTCTTCGTAGGAACAACGGTTCAGGCGAGAGGACACTGGGCCATGGCCGAACGGAACCCCGGCCTCGGCTGGACAGACCCGAGGCACGAATGATCCTACACGGCGCCGCCTTTTCCGCAGACCTATACATTGCCCCTGTATGGGCTTCTATCGTGGCGAAGAATGACCCTCCTCAGAAAAAAAAAGAAGGAGGGGGGATTTTGTTGTTTTGTATCTGCAGTCACGCAGGAACGAGAAGCGACGCATGCTCGTTCACTTTAAAGGCATGCGCTCGTAGCGATTTGTGCATGTTCAAAAACAGGAGAAAACGTCTTTTGCGTGTTGGTCACGGCGTTAGTGTGTTCTTTCCTATAACGCAGTACAGCTCCTCGGCGTTTATCGCCGTTTCACGTTACAGAAGCATCATTTTTTACTTCAATAATGACTGCTCGGTGGGAGCGTGGAATCGTAAAAAGGCCCTTTATATGCACCTCGCGATGGCGTCCGCCACGGAGGCGTTTTGATAGCATGTCCTGCAAATGCGTTGCGTATGGCCCGAGAATACGTGCGGGTTTGTTGTATACGAGGCCTCCGAGTCATTTAGAGCGTGGCACGTGCCGCTGCTGTTATGTGATCAGGTGCTCTGCTGGCGGCCGTTAAAGGCGTAAAAATAACTGCTCAACTCGGTGGTGATTTCGGGAACGAACGATCAAGTTGAGTCTGCGCTGTTATTAAACTCAAGATTACACCAGCACTGGATCTCCGGTATTATACCACGTTCCTCGTCCGTTCCGCTCTACTTCATTATGTAGCATCAACTGATTGCGTGTAAATTATAAAACTGCCGACTCATAAAAAAGTGTCTTCGTAAGTCTCGCATGTAAGTTTGTGACACTGCAATACTTTGTTTTCTCATTATCATAAGACAATAGATAAAAATTCATTCCCTAGACCTTAGGCATGTCGAGATAAACGATAGATGGCTGAGGCTGTATGGGGCATCGTGCGCAACCGAGCATAGTCGATGCATCCAACGTGCTGCTAACACACACACACACACACACACGCACGCACACGCACGCACACACACACGCACACGCACACGCAAACACACACACACACACACACACACACACACACACACACAAAGGAAACGTGTGAAATTCAAGGTATAAGTGAAATAAGAGCACGTAAGAACAGAAGCCGTGTATTCTATATTTGCGCCTTTCTGTATGTTCGAGCAAGGCATTTCAAATATCGACCGTGCGCAACCAACTAGCTTTCACTCTGGCTCTTACAGCCCCAAGCAATAACACGGAGGAGTCACCGAATGAAGAAGCTTACCAGAACACACTCATTATTTCTTTTAAAAGGACCCTAAAGTTAACCAATAAATCACTTTAGACTGATAAATTATAGTCTGAAAACTCGACATTCATTAATTTTTCCGCAGTACCTTTATAATTACATGATAAATTCAAGTTAAAGCTTCATGTATAAATTGCACGCTGAAATCTCCGCATGTGGCGTCACAAACTCGAATGTGTTTCTTTGTAGTTCAGCCAAGCTTACTGAACTGAATTTCCTGAAACTTTGTGTGTAAAGTTTCCGCCCTACACAGAGGACAAGGCACTTCAATTTTACTGCTTACAAATAACGTGAAATCTTTTAGACGTCGTCGAAGTCTGTAGCATTATGGTAACCGGTGCAGTATTATATATAGGCGTCATCAGCATTTTATTCTCGAGCCTTAACTCGCTTAGAAGCGACTCCTCGTGGCAGGCATCACATTTTGACTATTGTTAAACAGCAGTTTAAGGGCAGCTATTTATATACACTGTATAGCGGTGGTGGTACGCACACCTTGGAGGTTCTCAAATGGCCTCACTGAAAATCCACGAGAGGCCTCTAAAGGCCCATCCTGCCGTGCTTTTCGTGTTTTGTCGCACCGCATGCACGGCACAGGAGCCGGCGCTCGTTCACATTTTGGCTTTTCTTGTGGCCCGGTTTAGATGTCGACCGAGAAGAGAAGCTATACGCTGGTGGGGAATGGGGAAGCGATGCGAACGCGCTTTTACGCCGTAGTTTTCTAAAAGGAAAGATCAAGCGTCCTCCAACTTTTTTCACGCTGCACTAAGCATCCTAATATAGAGGGTGTCCCCAATATAACGCAGAGCCAATGAAAAAAAAGATGAATATTGTTATGTGAAGCTGACCTAGCGCGTATCTTTTACAATATACTGCAGTACCCGCTACTATTTTTTCTCATTGATGAGATTTAGCTAACTAGCCCTAATTATGTTTCTAACTTGACAAACACTCACTGTAGGTGCATTGAGTTGAGACATGGGGCAAAACGTGACATTTCGACTTGGCTGGCCTCTGCAGCTAATACAATATATTCTTTTCTTTGTTTCTCTATTTCAGCGAAGGTGCTTGTAGTTGTATACCTTTTATGTGTAAAAGTTGATATTGCTCAAAGCGTTTGCGTGAGAAAAATTACCCGACTGCTTTGCTGTTTGTGTGCATGAAGCTATAGCTTCATGCACGGATTAAATTACTGTTGTACTGCCGTTGCAGTACACAGCAACTTCAGTACAACTGACCTATTTATTTTATTACTTTATAGTACTAGCTACATACCACGAAAAGTTTGGTTCATTCGATGCGTGATGCCAAAATGTATGGATGTATGAAAATCTTTATTGGTGTCCTAAAGAATTCCGACCCCCTTTTATATGGGCCGGAACGCGGGCAGCTCCTACGTAAGGACGGGGTGGCCTAGCCTCACCGCCGCATCGTGGTTCTTCTGAACAGCCTTGAGATTTTGTATGAGAACCGGACTTATGAGCATCAAATGACAGGAATTTTCTGAAAATTCTTCATTTTTCTCTTGTAAAGAGGGGCACCTCCAGAGCATTTGGTTGAAATCACTGTGATTGTGGCACTCCCGACAAAGTTCTGAAATATCAGAGTAATGGCTCTAGATTACGAAGATTTTTTTTTTAAATTCGAGCTTGTGCCATGGGACGGACAAAATGCTAGAAAAAGGCATCAAAATACTTTAGAGAGTGTTTCGTTAAGACAACTATTTATTCATACTAAGTATGTATTCTATTTCTTGTTTAAGTGGGTGGACGTACAAGAGAATATTGTACAGAGCTTCATAGATGACAACAACATGAAAAACCACTGACTGCTGTTAAGGACAGGACTCGCTCCATTCACGCAACATTGAGGCTGTTCCGCATTCTTAAAGATACTCCCATAAAGCACATAAACAAGAAAAAAGCTCGAAGTCAAGCCGTTAACAAATACGTCTTGAAATCAAGTTTTAATGACAATTTTTCTTCATATTGAAATTAAAAAAATTACAATCGATGGAAAATTCATAATTGTTCACCTCGCAAAGCCTAGCTGACGAAGTTCAAAACCAAATGCTCATGCAGGTCTGCATTAAAACGAGAAAAAACGCGAATATATGTCAGAAAATATTCAGCCTCCAATGATTGAATAATCTAATAAAGTGCAAGCGTTCAACAAAATACACCATTACCACAAACAAAGACCGCGAGCGCTTGATCTGCTAAGATAGAACAACACAACACTAAGTTCTGTCTGAATTCAATGCGAGGAGTGTAAAAAGTCATTGTAAAGTGCTTCTAATGCAAACTCTGAAGAGGAAAAATATTTTCAAACTGCCAAGTTTGGAACAGTTTGGAACAAAACGAGACATATGGTGTATTTTTTTTCTCTTTCAAGCACCACTTTGAACTGCAGAAACATGGTCATATTAATGCAGCACGTACCTTGTACCTAAAGTAAAGTTTCTGCGTAAATATGTTATGATAAAAAGTGCAAGAAAATATTATTTACTATTTACAATGCTGTTCTGCTCTGTTCTGTTTTAACTGTTTTGCTGTGGAGAGGTTGAGGTGCCTATTGCCTCGGCTTCTCCATATCACCAAGTTCTGCAGCGAAAAATAATACAATAATACACAACGGTACCCGAAAATTAACAATACGGAAAATAAAAAAACGTATTAGCATACTGAAACCAGTTCAAAGATCATGCCAATACACAGTTTTCTTCGCGCAGTTCACACAGTCATAAACTGTTTACACGCACACCTTACTATTCTACTGTCAGTATATTTAGGACCACATTTGATATATACCCATCTCTGGCTGTCTGTCATTGGCGCTTGTCCAGTCCGGTCTCCACTAAAAACTCTGTCAGGAATATTATTGCCTTTTTCTGGAGATGCATCTCAGGCCATGGTCCAAGTAGTTTCTTTATTGTGAGGGGCCGTCGGTCCAAACTTGCTAGTTTGTTCTTTAAATTTTCTCTTTCATTCGCGTATTTAACGCACTCCAAAAGAATATGGCGAACATTTTCTTCTGCATGACCACAATGGCATTCCGGTGAGTTGGATCGATGTATCTTGTGTAGGAAGCTGTTTGTGTATGCTACTTCCAATCGAATACGGTGGATTAATGTCTCAAGGTGTCGTGGGAGGTCCGTAGCTATGGAAAATTTTCTGTGTCGATCAACTTCATAAAGTAGCGTTTCCTTTGATTTAGGGCTCTCAAACCACTTCTTCATCGAACAATGGTTAGCTCCTTGCGATATAAAACGTCGAGTATCCGCCCCAGACTTAGGAATTGCGCAATCCCGTCCTTCCTTCAATGCTTTCTTCACGAGGCTATCAGCCTCTTCATTTCCTTTTATTCCAATGTGGATGCGTATCCGTTGGAATACGATGTTGTGACCCTGCGATGAGGGATATTCCACAGTTTCTGCAATACATTGTGCTATTTCACCAATTTTGTAAGGGGATCTCACATTTCTGATTAGCTGAAGAGCAGGTTTGCTATCAGTGCATATCACCCATTTTCGGGGCTCAGGATTCTTGCAGATAAGCTTAGCTGCTTCAAAGATAGCCACCGATTCTGCTGTCGTCGATGAAGATGTGTGCGATAATTTGTACATCTTCTTTTTCTGAATTTCGGGTATAAAGTCCACACAGGTTGACGCTTCTTCAGTGCATAATCCGTCTGTATATATCTTCGTTTTTTCATTATGCATTACATGAAACTGATGAAGTAGCAACTGTGCCGCTAAGAGAGGTGCCATGTCTGCTTTCTTCTCTATGCCGTCTATTTCACGGATAACGTTGAGATGTGGCAGCGTCCAAGGTGGTTTTGAAGGTTTCCATTGTTTAAATTCTGGTACTACTGCTTGAAATGATGATATAGTATCCTGTAGTCTCGTTGCCGTCCTTTGTGTTAGTGCACCAGATAAAAAATGACTTTCATGTTGCGCGAAAATTCTAAATAAATTTCGAGATGTCTCTTTAGTTCGGAGTACTGTCAAAGGTGGCTCTCGAGCCTCTGCATACACTAAAGCGCTGGAAGTTGACCGTGGTAAACCCAGACATATCCTCAAGCTCCTTGCCAATAACAAGTGAAGTCTCCTTTCGGTGGAGGCTGGGAGTCCGTGCAGCAAAGGCAGTGAGTAAGTTACGATGGGGCGTATCCAGACAACATTCAGGGCTAATAACGACTCTGTAGTACCACCCCATTTGGCCCCGCAGAGATGCCGGAGGATTCGAATGGCCTGATTCAATTTTTGTTCAAGGAACTGGACATGAGGCGACCATGTTAGCCTCCAGTATAAAACTACTCCCAAGAATTTATGAGTTTTAACATTTTGAATAGGCTGATTTTGCAGAATAATCTGGAAATTTCCAGGTCTTTTTAATGTAAACGGAAGTATGGCTGTTTTGGCCAGACTCAGTGCCATACCCTTTTTTTTAGAAAACGGTCTACATAATCCAATCCATCTTGTAGACTTTGTTGTACATCCGAAAAGGATGGACCAGACGTCCATATACTTATATCATCAGCATATACTGAACATCTGATGTTAGGTGGAAGATTATACGGGAGCTGCGCCATGACTGCATTAAAGAGAGTAGGGCTTAGCACGCTGCCCTGTGGCACTTCTTGGTTGACGACATGTTCTGACGTTCGGCCCTCTTGCGTAACTACAAATATTTTCCGGCGATTCAGGAAGTCAGCGATACAACGCAGTATCTTGCCCTTGAATCCCTGTAACGCCAGGCCTTCCAGGACGTGAACGTGACTCACTGTGTCGTATGCTCGGTGGACATCAAGGAATACAGCGACAGTGATGTTTCTTTGCGTTCGTTGGTTTTCTACATCTGTGACCAAATCCAGAATGCAGTCCATTGTGCATCTACCCCTTCTGAAGCAGGCTATGCTTTCTGGTAGTAGTTTTTTCATGTCTTGCCACCGTAAAATTCGTTCATTGATCATTTTTTCATCACTTTTGAAAAACAACTTGTCAAACTAACCGGCCTAAACGAGTCCAACTGCATAGGGCTCTTCCCTGGCTTTAGCAACGGTACTAATTTTGATATCTTCCAACTTTCCGGAACTTTTTCTTCTTGCCAACGTTTATTATAGACGTCCAACAGGTGTAATTTTCCTTTCTTGCACAAATTAGCAAGAGCAGCGTATGTAAACTTGTTCGTTTTTACTGAAGATAGCACATATTGGAGCTCCTCTGGTGTGAAGCTGTCATCCAAATCTGATGAACTGATCGCAGAGAACTTTGTTACAACCGCCGAAGCTGATTGTGCTGAGGATTTATATTCGCTAGTTTGGGCGGTCTCTCCATTTCTCAGTATAAGATCGCAAAATTCTTCGGCAATCACATGTTCGCTAACTCCACGAGACAGCGCTAGAGCCTTTAGTGGTCTCGAGTGGACTACTGGCTGTCGGAGGGCGCGTACCATGTTCCACAGTTGAGGCGCCGAGGTAAATGGAGAAAGTGAAGCACATAAATCTTGCCACTTTTTGGTTGAAAGCTTCTGCAGTTGGTTATGCATTGCAGAATGCACTTTCTGTGCAACCTTGAAATCTTCTAAATTACCCGACCTGCGATATCTTCTTTCAGATCGGCGTCGTATTGCCCGAAGCCTCTCATACTCAGCGTCAACACCCGAATACCCATCTGGAAGGGGTACTGCATGAGTGCCTTTTGTTAGAAATTTTTTTATCTCCGATGCATACGTTTCTGCGTCAGAACAAGGTTCAAGATTTTGTCTCTGTAGTTCTTGAAAGATTGCCCAATTTGTAATTCTTGTTGTGCGGTTATTTTTCGTTTTCTTCAACTTTGGGTGATATATGAATACTGGCAAGTTGTCACTTCCTCTTGTATCAACGTCTGCAGTGCAGTCTGCTCCAGCCGCTAATTCAGAGGAGCACACAGTGATGTCTAGTACGCTGCAATAGCTATTCCCCCGTAGAAACGTCGGAGAACCATCATTTAGTATAGTGTAATCATGGTCTTCGCATATTTTTACTATAGCAGATCCTCTTACAATACAACGCTCACTACACCACAATTCATGGTGCGCGTTAAAATCACCACATATAATTATGGGATCATGATCAGATCTACACACTGCAGCCAATTCTGCGTATGAAACGTTTGCTTGAGGGTGCACGTAAACACTAACTACAGTTACAGTAACGTTACCAAACTTCACCTTGCATCTAACGAATTCCGGCGCATCTGTTTTTGAAGTAGCCGCAAGTGTCGACGGAATATCGCGTCTCACACACAACATCACTATGCTTTTTGCCGCAGGACGTTCTGCTTGGTACACCACATAATTGGACAAGCGAAAGTTAGTGGATACCCTTGTTTCGGAAATACACAAACTCGGAAACCCGTGCTGAGCGACGAATTTCTGAAAATCTCCACTGTTATTCTGCAAACCGTTGCAGTTCCACTGGAATACTGCACTTCTTTTGTACCAATTAGATAGTCCGGTAGCCATGATTACGACAAGAGAAGATGCTCAACATCTAGCAGCAATTTCACTTCTGGTAAAGAACCTGCTTGTGGCAGGGATCGTAGAATTGCTTTAAGAGCCGCAAAGATTATTGGCAAAATGACTTGCTCGTTTCCGGCTGTCTCCGCCAAGATCAAATTTTTTGAGGAATTTTTCCTCAGCAAGCTGCTGTGACCCTTCCCTTTGGTAGTCAGTGGCTCCTTGGCTGTGTCTGACCCGCCAGAAAGTTCCGCTTCAGCATGTTCCTGGGCCCGGGCTTCTTTTCCAACGCGATGTTTTGGTGCTGAGCGCTTCAATACTTCCGAGTAAGAGTCGTGGCGCCACTGTTTTGCATTTCTTTGTGCCGCAGGAACATCTTCGACTATATCCGCATTGGGTGCTGGACCTCTTTGTATCCTATGGTACCCTCTTACAATTCTTTCTCTTTGTGCCGCTGATGCCAAACGGTTTTGAGAGCAGTCTGAAAACGACGCCGGATGTGGTCCAGCACAGTTGGCACACTTAGGTTGACGCTTCGAGGTGCATTCTTTGTAATCATGTGCGCCCGCACATACCTTGCATCTCTTGGTTCCCCTGCAAGTCTTAGCCTTATGCCCATATTTCTGGCAGTTGTAACAACTTACCGCCGGCTCAATGTATTCCTCGACAGTGTGAACCGTAAAGCCGAGAGCAACTCTTTTTGGCAATGGCATATCATGTCTAAACTGGAGTATTACATTACGTATGGGCTGCATTGTGGCACTTCCATCTTCCTTTCTTGCCCATCTCTTTTGTTGTGTGACTTAGATTACTCCAGCATCTTTAAGATATTCCAGTAGGTCATAATCACTGTATTCGAGTGGGACATCTCTTATCTTTGCTAGGGTCTTCATGTAAGACTGAGGTATCACCACATGTACAGGCAATCCAGCCAGACTCTTGATCAGCAGCAACTTGTTTGCCGAGTACAAAGACCATACTCCAACACAAAAACTTCCGTCTCTGTTGATTCTTGATGATGTCACTTTCTGAATGATAGCAGAGATTATCTCAGATACCATGCGATTGGGATTCACCTTCCAGAAGGAGTCCTCGGCAGCGATTGGTCTGAACACCACCGGTATCCCCGTAGCTCGGTTGTTGTGATAGGTGACCACCGTGTAAGCTCCCTCGTCTTCCTTGTGTGCTTCTGCATCCATCTGTGTCATGTCGTTAAGGGAGTACGTCGATGTGGCGTCATCGTTGTCAACCTCTTCTTCCTCCTCTGTACGCCTCTTCTTACCCTACGAGGCCTCGCTGTTCTCTGTATGGGACGTCGATATCGTTGCTCAGCCTGTGGCAACTTGAAGTCGAGCGGGATGGATAAGTGGTGCTCCGCTTGGCGCTAGCGGCATCTCGTTGTCCCCTATACCCGGTTTTGCTTTGTCGCATTTTACCCCGCCTCACGCTTCTATAGAAAATAATTGATTGATTGATTGATTGATTGATTGATTGATTTATATGTGCGGTTTAACATTCTAAAACCAGCATATAATTAGAGAGACGCCGTAGTGGAGGGTTTCTGAAGTTTCACTACCTGAAATTTTTCAGCGTGCGCCCAAACTGAGCACATGGGCTTACAGCACTTTAGTCTCCGTCGAAAATGCAGCCGCCACTGCAGGGCTTCGATCCCGTGACCTGCGGGTTAGCAGCCGAGTACCCTATCTACTAGACCACCGCGGCGGGGCACTCATGAAAATGTCAATCATGCATTTGTAGGCACGCTAAAATAACATCAAACTGGGCTATTTTAAGCAACCTACTATTTACATGACAATTATCGCAGCTGATTAAAGAAGAACGCTGAATATGAAAAAAAACACGTGAGAATGCTTCACCCCACAAAAAACGGGAGCTTAGACTTGACCTCCTACGTAACAGTGGTTCTGTTTGAGGGCGCTGCTTCGTGATGCGCGTTGCAGTCTAGTCCCGGGTTATTTTCAATTTTCGAAGCCTTTATTTTTTAGAATAAAATATTCACGTAACTATTTAGTATGTTGCTGAAAATAGCACATTAAGATGTAGTTTACACGTGCCTACAAATTCCTCATCGACATTTAATGATTTAATGGTGAGCACTTGTCGAGTGCTCATCATTCCTCCTTAAAGAAGGATTGGCCGTGCACCCTGGTGCAGTATCTGGCCCTTACCTCCCATATGGATATGCCAATAAACCCTCGGCCGTTGGTCCCCTGTGGCAGCTGAGCAACTGACCACGGTGGCCATCAGATTTGCAACGCAGCAGAGGCTGCTGAAAATCTCTGGGTCCGGACAGGCCACCATTGGAACCAGAACTTGACAACGTTTACTGCTAAACTTAATCTAGTGAGGCAAGTCTAGCTGTGCTATTCGAAGAAATAGAGGGTGCCAAGTGGGGGTGTAATAGGGCTGAGTAAGGTTAGAAGGATAGAAGCCTATACAGTGCTACAGAATGGGCACGTTCTTATCGTAATCAATAAGAAATACAAGACGAAGGTGGTACAAGACGAAGGCCTACGTGCCTACATCCAGCCATAGTGACGTAATAGTTTAAAGCTTCTACGAAGACGTGGAATCGGCAATGATTACAGTGAAAGCAAAGTATAATATAACGATGGGCGACTTCACTGCCAAGGTAGAGAAAAAGCAGGCTGCAGACCAGGCAGTAGCGAACTGTGTCATCAGTAGTAGAAATGCCAGAAGTCAGTTCTTAGTAGCATTTGCAGAACGCAATAGTTTACGGATCTTATATACCCACTGCTGAAAACGAGTGAATAGTAAGTGGACATGGAGGAGCTCTAATGCCAAAAGTAACAATAAAATAGGCTTTATAGTGAGTGCGAACCCATGCATCGTGCAGGATGCGGAAGTTTTTGGCAAGATACAATGCAGTGACCATAGAATAATAAGATCTCGAATTCACCAAGAATTAATGAAGGAACGACAGACACAAATATGCAGGAAGCTAATAAATGAGCTAGCACTGAGAGGGAATGCACAGGAATTCAGAGTCTCGCTTCAGATAAGAAATTTGGCTCTTGAGGAAACCAGCCTTAGGGTTGACACAAGTTTTACTCTGACAAGTATCAATACAGAGTGTGCAGTAGAAGTTGTGGGTATGCTAGTTAGGCAGGGCAATAGAAAGCTATTTCTGGCGATGAGGAACCTCATTAAAAAACGTCAAAGCATACAAGCCTCGTACAGAAAAGGCAAAATGGAACTGGAAGAGCTTTCGAATTTGATTAATAAGCGTAAAGTGTCTGATGCAAAAAGGTATAACATGGATACAATCGAGACGCCTTAAAAAACGGACGAAGCTTCAAAGCGGTGAAGAATAAACTTTAGATAGGCGAAAATCAGTTGTATGCATTAAGAGACAAGGAAGGCAACGTAACTACGAATATGAATAGGATAGTTAAAGTAGCGGAGCAGTCTCACTTTTTACGGAGGTCTGTACAGTTGCCCGGACCACCACGACCATAATATAAAAACTAGCAGTAACCCAGGTGACGTCCCACCGGTAATGACAGCAGAAGTCAAGAAAACCTCGGAGAGAATGCAAGGAGGCAAAGCTGCTGGTGAGAATCAGCTAACATAAGATCTGTTGAAAAACGGAGAACAGATTGTGTTAGAAAAACGAGCCACCCTGTTTACGAACTGTCTTCTGGTGGTGAAGGTACCAGAATATTTGAAAAGCACTAATCTCATCTTTATCCATAAGAAAGTAGATGACAAGGAATTGAAGAATTACAGTCTGATCAGCTTGCTCTCCATCGCATACACGATATTTATAAAGATAATTGCTAACAAAAATACGACAACACTAGAATTCAATCAACTATAGGGTTAAGCAAAAATTCAAATAGACTACTCAACAATCGACCACATTCATACTATAAATAGCTGATAGAGAAAGGTTCAGAATACACCCAACCACTATTCATACCCTTCGTAGATTACTGGAAGGCACTTGATTCAGTAGAAATATCAGCAGTCATGCATACACTGCAAAATCAGAGCGTCGCCGAAGCATATATAAACATCCTGGAAGAAATCTGCAGACTTTCAATCGCTAACATAGTGCTCCGTAAAAAAAGCGATAAATTACCAATAAACAAGGGTGTAAGATAAGGAGATACGATCTCCCCAAAGCTATTTATCACGTGGATATAGGTTTTCAGAGGCCTAGATGGAGAAAAGTTAGAAAAAGAGTAAATGAAGAGTACATTGTAACTTGCGCTTCACCGATGACATTGAATTGCTGAGCAACTGAGGGGACGAATTGCAATTCATGATTACTTAATTAGACAAAAAAAGCAGAAATGTAGGCCTTGAAAGTAATCTACAAAAACGAAAGTAACCTCAGAAAAGAACAGCGCTTCGAGATAGGTAGCAGTGCACTTGAAGTTGTAAAACAGTACGTCTACTTAGGATAGGTAGTAAACACAGAGATGAACCATGAAATCGAATTAACTAGAAGAATAGGGATGGGTGGAAATCATTCGGCAAGCATTACCAAATTATGATTGGTAATCGGCCACTAATCCTCAAGAGGAAGGTATACAACAGCTACATCTTGCTGGTACTTATCTACGGAGCCAATACTGGTACTTATCTACCTGGAGATATTGCTGGTACTTATCTACCTGGAGAATTACAAAGAGGGTTCAGATTAACTTATGGACGATGCAGTGAGCAATGGAACGAAAAATAGTTGGTGTAACCTTAAGCGACAAGAAGAGAGCAGAGTGGGTGAGAGAACAAACGGGGGTTAAGGATGTCATAGTTGAAATCAAGAAGAAGAAATGGACATGGGCTGGACACGTAGCGCGTAGACAGGATAACCACTCGTCATTAAGGTATAACTGAACAGATTCCCGGAGAAGGCAAGCAGTTGAGGGGGAGACAGTAAGCTAGGTGGGCAGGCGATATTTGGAAGCTTGGGGGTATGAAGCGGCAGCTGCAAGCACGGGACCGAGATGACAGGCGGGACTTCGGAGAGGTTCTTGTCCTACAGTGGGCATAGTCAGGCTGATGATAATAACTTGTCGAGCTCAAAAAGTTATAATTAGGTAAACCTCAATAACAGAAAAACATGATGGGTGATTATTACAGCACACCCTAAAGGAACGTAACAACGTTCCTTCAAAAAAACTTTTTGCTACGTGATACTTGAGCCACACTGTATATGTCACACGCACTTCTACGAGCGATCGTCAATTATTCTTGCTTTCTTTGAAATCTCCCTGCTTCCATATAGCGCACACAACTGCACTACGATGCACCTTTTAGCCGGGTCTATTCGCTGGTTGCGGACAGCAATTTTTGTGCATCGTTTCGTGGACGTCTGCCAAACACTTCTTATGTGTCTTCGGGACAAACACTGTCAGTGAACTTCATTGCTTTCTTTACGACACTGCTAGATGTTCAAGCTTTCATAACGTGCACGGTGCGCTTGACTACGACAGTTGGCGCTGTCACTTTCAGGAAAGTGGTTGCGACAAGTCTGATCTAACCATCGGCTGCGGTTTTACTGCCCCATACTTTGACAGGCAGTAAAAGTTTCTATTCAGAAAACTCTTGCTGGGCTGAAAGCCTGAAATGCTTAATGTCACTCTCTGTTAGCCTGCTTGTCAGCGGCGCCTCATGTTTATTTACTTGTGCAGAATTACCTCGGAGTTGCAGCAATTTTTTAACATGAGCTTTCGCATGCAAAAGTTTTGATTGCGATTACAGTTTTCTCCTTCGCAAGCGGATGCAATTATCCCTAATTCTTACTTTAGTATGGAGACTTTCTATGTCCAAACATCCTTCAAAAAGGACGTTTCCTAGACTTTTACTCTTTTGAAAGATCTTTCTTATTTCGTGCATTTTATAACGCAAACAGAGGGTTCTTTATCACTGTATGAATCCTGTTTTTCTTTCATTCCATCCCCTTCTGGCTGCTTTGCTTGGACCACTATATTCTGCCCGTCTGAACGAATTATATGAAACCTTGTTTCCTGTGAAAACAAGTACACTAAGGAAAATATAGTGATTCGGAACAGAGGCAACAAGACAGAAAAATGGAGTCTGGCAAGAGAACTTTTGCAAATAAAGTTAGACTAAGAAATGTAGTAAATTCGGTGCTTCAAGTTTACAAAGACCAAACAATTGAAGAGGGAAAGAAAGACGTAAAGCATGCTGAGAGTGCAGTGCTCTCACGCACCACTTTCACGTCTGTGTATCATATTTCCACAGTGAAATTTCATCTGTTTGTGTTTGTGTTCTTTCACTACTCCTTTAGTATATACCTTTCCTCTACGTGTATTGTGTGGGGCTTACAGGATGTTTTTTCTCAAGCTTTAGCCAAGGTAGACAGTACAAAGTATAGACAAATGGTTAGAAAATGCATTCAGAACAAAACGTGGGCTAGTAAAGTTCACTTTAACTGAGTGCTTCTACGTGACATGGACCAAATGTGCAGTGAAACTCCCCAACAGGGACGTCAAATTAAAAAAAATAAAGAAATAAATACGATAGCGTTGAAGATCTCGTTTGGCAGAAACTCCGGTGTTGGTGTTCATTTATTTATTTATTTATTTATTTATTTATTTATTTATTTATTTATTTATTTGTGAAACCTTCAAGGTACATTTGTACATTGTAGAGGGGAGGGGTGCAGTTTTAGTTGAACAGCAAAATATTTACAAGAATATGTAAACACATTACCGCGAAAATAAGAGTAAATATTACATGCACAGAGAACAATTTAATTAAAAAACCGAACTTTGCAAATAAAGAATACACTGAACAGCCAATAATAGTTACGCCCATTAGTACAATTCACGATTGCGAGTTCATTTGTGCATGCCTAAAACGAGTGGAGTTGGTGATGGTTACTAATAATGCAGGTAGATTGTTCACGTATTGAGGTCATAGGAAGGATTTATTGTGAACATGCTAAGGTGTTGCAAAGAGGTACGGTGAGCTTAGGCACGTGATCATGGCCACCTGAATGGTACAGTACCGCGTGAATCCAAAGTGGTTGAAGGAAAGCACTGTAGTCATATAATTTATGAAATAATGAAAAGCGTGATTCTTTTCTGCCAGTAGAGAGTAATGAGGTATGGAGCATACTCTTCAATAAAGTAAAGTAAGCAGTGCGATGATAATATTTATGATGAAACGAACAGCCTAGTTTTCTACTGATTTGATTATGTTAATTAACGCGACTTGATGAGGATACCAGGTGAATGAGGCGTATTCAAGGCTAAGGCGGACGTAGGTTATATATTGTCAGTCGTTTCAACGGAACAGGTGCAAGCGAAAAGTTGTCTTTTCAAATATACTAATAAGTGGTTAGCTTTGGATGATAAGTATTGTATGTGCTGCTTCCAAAGAAGGTCGTCGGTAATATGACTGCCCACATATAACGGTAGTTGGTGAAAGATTGAAGGGCGTGATTATTTAGTGAATATGCAGAGCAGGTTGCGTTAGAACAAGAAATGCGCATTGATTTACATTTATTATTATTCAGCTTCACGCACCATGTGAGGCACCTTTTATATATGTTGTTTAAGTCGGACGGAAAGTTTGCTATGCCAGAGGCATAAATAATTTTATGATATACAACACAGTCATCCGCGAATAAACATTTTTTTGAGTAGATGTTATCGGGTTATATTTATTATGTATTAAAACTAAAAAAGGACTTAAAGCTGACCCTTGAAGAACACCTGATTCAACTGGAGCCGAATCAGTTGTGAAGTCATTAGTAACAACAAATTTAGAACAGGAAGAAAGGAAACTTCGTATCCAGCCAAGTACTGCCAGGTCGATGTTTAGTGCGCTTAGTTTTTGTAGAAACAACACGTGTTTAACCATGTCAAATGCTATGGAAAAGTTTAAAAAATAGTCAGTAAAAAACCGTTATCAAGATACACGTGTAAGTCATTTTTAAAACTTAGAAGCTGAGTCTAGAAAAGGAATTTGCGAAAGCCGTGTTGAAACACAGAGAACAAAATGTTTTTTGCAGGAACGCAACAAGGTTGAAAAATATGATGTGCTCCTTTACTCTACACAGTATCGAGGTAAAAGATATGAGCCTATCGTTAGATGAGTCACGAGAACCACCAAATTTGGGAGTCAGAATAATTTTTATTGTTTTCCAGTCAGGAGGTAATCATGGAGACGTGTACGATCGTGCAAAAATGTTCTATATAATTGAGGAATATTCGATAGTATTTTTCAGACATTTTGCCGTGATTTCATTGCTCCGCATGAAGACGAAAGCATTAGGCTGTCTGTTATTTTTGTTATCCTGGTGGAGCTGAAAGTTATTGGATTCATAGGTAAAAAGTTCAAGCTTGGTAGCCACGGCAGTTCGACACCATGTCTTGCAGGTGAGAAAGCCTTTATAAACGCATTGTTTAGAATAGTAGCACAGTGGTGCTGGGGTACGGGATGACCAGTAGAGTAACTGGGTGGTATGATTTTCGATTCGATAGGTTTTATTACATTCCACACTTTTTAAAGTATATTGATAAGCATGGTCGGGAGGGTAGTGTTGCCCCACCGCGGTGGTCTAGTACTCGGCTTCTGACCCGCAGGTCATGAGATTGAATGCCGGCTGCGGCGGCTGCAAGTCCGATTAAGGCGAAAAGGCTGTAGGTCCGTGGGCTCAGATTAGGATGCGCGTTAAAGAACCAAGGAGGTTTAAATTTCCGGAGCTCTCTACTACAGCGTCTCCGATAATCACATGGTGGTGACCACATCATCATCATCATCATTATCATCATCATCAACATAATCATCATCATATATCATCATCATCATCATCATCGGGGTGGTGTTAGAAAGTAAAAATTCAGTATTCCTTACAGCAAATGTATTGGTCGAGACAGCTTCTTTCTTTTTTTTTTCTTTGAGCCGTCCATGTAGCCTCGCTTTGTAACCGCTTAGCTGTGCGAAAAAGACGTTCCTTCGGTCTGACATTCGTTTGACGGATACAGTATACCATTGTGCATTGTTAGTTGAGAGAACATGCCTCATTTGAATGAACTGGTTGATAAGATCATGATTTTTTTCTTTAAACATAGTTCCAGTGCGCATCCAATGAGCAGTTCAACGGTATTAGGCAGGAAACTTATTGAGGAAAACACCAAGTCTATAGTAGATAGCGGTTAAAGTGGATTTTTTTGTAGTCTCGATTAGTTTTCAGACCGTTCCCCATTCTCCCTTCCCTTTAGTGCAGGGTAGGAAACCGGATGCTCCTAATTACTGGTTAGCCTCCCTGCTTTTCCATCATTTTATTGTCTCTCTCTCTATGCGACGGGAAAATTGAAAAGCTAATGATAAAATGTAGGACATCATGATCACTCAGGCCGGGTGAGTGTACTACCTGGGATATGGTATCTGTTGATGATGTTAGAACTAGATCTAAAAGGGATGATATGGTGTTCGTTCAGCGTGTACGCAAAGTAACAACTTGAAGTAACTGAAAGTCTGTGCATATGTTGGTAAAACGTTTAAATTCTGCGAAGAATCATTCGGCTGAAGTAGTTAGCGTCGGTGCTAGTGTCACCGTCATAGGTTCTGAACAAATAATTATCATCCTTTAGGTGACCGAAAAATCGAGAAAGATGCAAATTAATGAAAAATTCTGGGTTTGAGTGAGGTTCGAATCTGGGTTGTTCGCACGGCAAGCAAGTGTTCTGCCACAGAGCCACGCGTCCGTTTTAAAATACACTGAAAATGACATCCTATACTCGGAAGTGCAGAGAAAGTACCTTGCGTGCCTCACAAACACACGCGTATTGTATACGTGCTTCACAATGCAGCATGCAATGTCACAGTAATGATGCGTTGGGTGTAAGCACACATTGCGATCGGGTTGCATAACATGCGATTATTATGAATTCATGATTTAAATCGGGCCACCCACTACGAGAAGCACAGGCGTTCTTGTAACTTTACACACATTACTGTGCCTTTTCCCTTAAGTAGCCCCGCCGCGGTGGTCTAGTGGCTAAGGTACTCGGCTGCTGACCCGCAGGTCGCAGGATTGAATCCCGGCTGCGGCGACAGAATTTCCGATGGAGGCGGAAATGTTGTAGGCCCGTGTGCTCAGATTTGGGCACATGTTAAAGCACCCCAAGTGGTCGAAATTTCCGGAGCCCTCCACTACGGCGTCTCTCATAATCATATGGTGGTTTCGGGACGTTAAACCCCACAAATCAATAAAATCAATCAATTTTTTCTTAAGTAGTGGGCGCACAGCAAGTTCGAAATGATTTCACGCGCATAATTGCTGGTGGTTTAAAGCATGCTACCCTTCTCACACAATACAGCTGGATGCCTAAGCTTCACTGAAACAAGCCATTTTGAACTCAGTACGCACTAGGAACAGGATAAATCTATCGCTTTCAACCCCTGAAGGTGAACATTAAGGGTGTGCCAATTTTTATTAGTGTGCTTGCCTTCGTTCGCTCAGTATGTGCGTATTAGAAAAAATTTGTCTTCGTGTTAAGCTTAAGCTTAACATTAGTTGCAATTTAACGAGGAACTTAAATACCTAGTGCTGGTAGATTATCCGACATAAGCTTTGATACTAGCAGGACGTCACGGTGTGAAGGCTTTGGTAGATATTCATTTGGAGGAAAATGAAATTTAAAAATATACACCAGGCATACAAGTCTTGAAGGCACATGCATAGGCATTAGATGAGCTAACAAAGCCATACAGTTAGTTCTGTTTAAACAAAAACTTTCGAAGTCATAGAAGGTCACGCCAAGTATTATTTTTCCTAAAATTTGTTTTCCTTCTAACAACCGAGTGAAAGAGGCCAGGAGGCAAAGGTTCAGCGAAAAGCGGCGAAAATATACTAATCGTCTATTATTTCATCAAAATAACGCGTCATCACACAAATAAGATACCGTGGTGCGCAATATACAAGTGTTTTTCACCTTATTCCTTGAACTGAATTGTTGTAGATAGACCCCGATGATTGATAGGCTAAAGGAGTTCGCACAGAAGGAAAAAGTGGTTGTTCGGCTTTCGCGTTCATATCGTTTTTCGAAATTCTAATCTGTGCCGCTGCGTTTACATCGTTTTGCCATTCACAATAGTACTAAATATTTTGAGTACGGTTGTTTAGTGTCAAGCTATTAGGTAATTACTGCATTTATTGCGCATTTATTTTGCTTCTGCATAACTTGAGCGATACTCTCGCAAAAGATGCTGTAGTAACTTGAGCAATAAAGTGGCAACGTGGCAAATTGGTTTTTTTATGAATTAAAACGGCTAATCTGTTCATATTTTTTAGCGTGTTTGACTGTGTATACCACAATGTTTTTCTAACCACTTATTTTACACCTTTCGCAAAATACAAGAGCCAGAAGTCGTGAAACATTGCCTTGTAGTCCAAAAGTCGCGAAACATCGCCTTGTAGTCAGGTGCAGACAAAATACATGTCCGATGCGCGAAAGCATTTAAGGCACGCAATGTTCAGTGAGCTTTGTACGAAGCCACGCACAAAAATGTGAGACATTTCTTTTATCTAGGGCTGAAAGCCAAGTCCCGTTGGGGCAAGTAAACACGGGATATGCAAATCGCGGTATTAGAATTTCTAAAGCTGTGGCTGCGTCGGTAGCCGACTGAGAACGGCAGGATTGGTGTCATTCATTTGCTTGCAAGCGGCCGTTCTTACAGCAGCTGAAAGGGCGATGTGCGATGGCGCATGAATAAGCCCTTAACCAGCTTACCAGCCGGAAAGCCATAGTGGGGAAACAATAATGCTGTCCACATAAAATAATGCTAGGCTTGTCTGCGTTCAGTCCAGGAGGTGGAGCACCGGGGACGTGCCCCACCCCTCCAAAAATTTTTTTCGCCATTGCATGGGGAGCGAAAAATGGCCATTTTAATTGGGTGCCCCTCTCGAAATCAAATTGGTGCCCTTCCCTCTCGAAAAAAAATTTCTAGCTACGCGCCTGCTTTGATAGTGCTCTGGGGCTTTGAATTTGTATGTAAAATTATAGTAATAAAGATATGTTAAGCGAAAATATTAGACAATGAACATGCATACGCTACGCCTAAGGAAACAACGCATCTGGTTTGCTAACGTAGTAGTGAACAGATTGGTTTGATGCGTGTGCTTCCGGGTGTGCGTGTGCAGAAAAATCACATTTATTTATTTATTTATTTATTTATTTATTTATTTATTTATTTATTTATTTATTTATTTATTTATTTATTTATTTATTTATTTATTTAACAAGTACTGTCAGCCTTACAGAGACCATTTAAGGTGGATGATTTAAGTTTGCTCATAGTAATAGAGTCAGTCAAACATCATTTAGATCCTACGGAACTATCAAGTCGTAGTGGCGGGTCACGCGCACGTTGAGGCTGGAAGATT